>JAWHQI010000032.1:6780714-8027142 GCA_033032865.1 Dactylorhiza incarnata | reverse complement strand
CAGGGGGGGGGGGTGCGACTGTGCGGTTTTGGCCACACCTTGCAAGGATGGGGTGCGGCCTTAGCGACTATGACCGCACCCCGCGAGGGGGAGGTGCGTGCCTGACTATGACCGCGAGCCGGTCGAGGTCGCGGCGGAAAATTACGGGTCCGACCGGATACGTTTTGTGGAACCCCATCACCCTTAAATATATTTACAACTATACCCTATTTAGATATAACGATTATATCTATTATAAGATCGTACTAAAAATCTTCATGTATCTTAAATATTTTATAATTAAAAACCCAATTTTCTCTCCCTCTTCATGTGATAAAAACTGACAATGCTCTTGAATACATGTAACAAGACTCTTAATCCTTGTGTACTGCATATGGAGCTTGTCATCAAACCTCTTTCTTATATACCCCACAACAAAATGGTGTTGTTGACAGGATGCCTCTCCATTTACTTCAAATTGCCCGCGCCCTACTTTGTCATACAAATGTACCCAAAACATTTTGTCCAGGTGATTCTAACAGTTAACTACTTAATTAATCGTACCACGTTCTTAGTTCTTAATAATAAAGTCCCATATCAACTTATTTTCCTCACAAACCACATTTTCCTTTCCACCCAAATATTTTGGTGCCTCTGTTTGGTCTACGTCTTACACTCTGGTCTTGACAAGTTTTGCCATTCGTTGTATTTTCCTTAATTACTATCACACTCAAAAGGGAGTACCAGTGACGTGATCCCGTTGCCAAAAAGTGTTGTCGGTGCAAATATCACCTTTTTGGAAGACATACCCTTCTTCTCCACTGACAAACAGTTAGAATAGGAGAGTAATCGAACTATGTATTCATCCTCTAAGGGGGATATAAATAGCACTACAAAAAAGACTTAAACACCGACTTGAATAATATATTTCAACTCTCCCCCTCAAGTCGGATGGTAGATATCCGTCATTCCCAGTTTTCTGATGTCATCCGTGAAAATGTCACTTCCCAAGCTTTTAGTGAACACATCGGCCAGTTGACCTCTTGAACTGATGAATGGAGTAACCACGTTTTTTTTGTTCAAGTGATCCTTGATGAAGTGACGGTCCACCTCAACATGCTTGGTCCTGTCATGTTGAACCGGATTGTGGGCTATACTGATAGCAGCCTTGTTGTCGCAGAACAAGGAGAAAGGAGAAGTTCTGGGAAGACCCAAGTCTTGAAGGACAGTACATAGCCATAGTCCCTCACACATTCCAAGTGACATTGCACGGTACTCAGCTTCGGCACTAGATCTGGCCACAACGTGCTGCTTCTTGCTCCTCCATGTCACAAGATTTCCTCCAACGAACGAACAATAACCAGTAGTGGATTTTCGATCGTCACGGCATCCAGCCCAATCGGCATCCGTGTAAACCTCTATTTTCAAGTGGTCATTTTTTGAGAACAGAAGTCCCCGTCCTGGGGCCTTCTTAAGGTATCGTAGGACGCGATACACTGCCTGCTGATGTCTTACCCGAGGAGCGTGCATATACCTACTCAAAATACCCACAGCATATGTGATATCAGGACGAGTATGAGATAGATAAATCAGTTTCCCAACTAATCTCTGATAGCGGGTGGCCTCAACACTGTCACTGTCACCGTCGTCACAGATCCCATGATTCTCCTCCATAGGGGTGTTCGCAGGAACACACCCAAGCATCCCGGTCTCTTGAAGCAAGTCCAGGACATACTTCCGCTGAGATATGAAGATGCCCTGATTAGATCTAGTAACCTCTATTCCCAGAAAGTATCGTAACTTTCCCAAGTCTTTCACCTCAAATTCCTTGGCCAAGAGGGACTTGAGATTGGCAATCTCACTCGCATTATTACCGGTGATAACAATATCGTCCACATAGACAATGAGAACCACAATACTCTGATCACGTCTCTGAATGAACATGGTGTGGTCTGACTGTGCCTGTTTATACCCAAACTTGAGCATAGCCTTGAGAAATCTGCCAAACCACGCTCTGGGTGACTGCTTTAATCCATATAAGGATTTCAGTAACTTGCAAACAAGGGGCTTCCCTCCATCTCTCACAAATCCAGGAGGAAATGTCATATACACCTCTTCTTCAAGATCGCCATGGAGAAAAGCGTTCTTGACATCTAACTGGTGGAGGTCCCATCCCAAGATAGCGGCGACAGACAGAAGGACCCGAATAGAATCCATCTTAGCCACTGGAGCAAAGGTCTCCTAGTAATCAACTCCCTGAGTCTGAGTGTACCCACGGGCGACCAACCGAGCCTTATACCGTTCAACTTTCCCGTCTTCATTTTGCTTGACGGAAAAAACCCATCTAGAGCCAACGGCTTTCTTACCATGTGGAAGAGGAGTGACATCCCAAGTGCAATAGAGACGACCAGAAGGCGGGTGAAAGCATCGATACCCCTTCGTAGTGGAGGAGTATCCGACGAACACACAACGAATGGCACGAGGATCCAGTTTGTCACGGTGGGGTACATGAACGTGGACGAAGCACACACAACCAAAAACACGGGGGTACAGATGCGAAGTATAGACCGTAGCCATGGTGGACAGACGAGCGAGGGGGGTAGCATAGTCTAAGATACGTGAAGGAAACCGATTGATAAGGTGAGTAGCGGTAAGAATCGCATCTGCCCAAAAAGATTTTGGGAGATGCATAGTACCCAGGAGGCAACGGGCCATATCCAGGAGGTGCCGGTTTTTTCGTTCGTCAACACCATTTTGAGTGGAGGTGTGAACACACGTCGTTTGGTGGATAATACCGTGATCTTGGAGATATGTGCCAAACGCGCCGCGGTCATCATATTCACCCCCATTATCACTACGCAAAACACGGACAACCCCGTGAAATTGGGTCTGAATCATTTTATGGAAGAGTTGAAAACAGGAAAAAACTTCACTTTTTTTCTTTAATAGATAAACCCAACATGTGCGGGAAAAACCATCAATAAAGGTTACAAACCATCGAAAACCAAAAGTAGATGAAACTGGGGACGGACCCCAAACGTCAGAATGAATAACATCAAACGGAGCAGTACAAGGAGAGGATAAATGCGATGAACTATGGCGCACATGCTTAGACTCATCACAAACATTACAAACAAAGGTATTTAAAACAGGAGAGAAAGCAGGAAATAGTTTCTGAAGATAAAGAGGTGAGGGATGTCCAAGCCGGAGGTGCCAGCGACGAACATCCTCAGAAGTAACAGCAGAACTCGAGAGGGCCTGGGAGGAGGTCACATCCAAGTAATACAGGCCACCGCGTTCCCTACCACTGCCAATGCTCCGCTTCGTACCCAGTTCCTGAAAAACACAGGAGTCAGGAAAAAAGGTTACAGAACAATTGAGAGAGCGGGTAATATTACTAATGGAGAGTAAATTGCGAGGAAATGAAGGGACATGAAGAACAGAAGGTAAAGAAATAGTAGGAGAACAAAGGATCTGGCCTTTGCCAGCAATAGGGGTCAGCAGGCCATTTGCAGACATAACTTTGTCCTTACCAGACAAAGGAGAGTAAGAGTGAAAACCTGAGGAAGAGCCGGTCATGTGATGGGTGGCACCGGAATCAAGTACCCACTCGGACGAAGAAGCAGTAGCAGTAGGAGCACTCGGCATGGCAATAGAGGCAATAGAAGCAGAGGCCGCCTGGGACGGATCGGCATACCCACTCTGAGAGTGAAGAAGGCGGCGGAAGGCATCCAACTCCTGAGAAGTAAGCTGGCCGGGAGCAGTAGAGAAACCCTCATCATACACATCCGTAGAGAAAGCAGCATCCTGAGGACGAGTCCCGGTCTGACGGTAGCCTCCACGACCGTGACCACGGCCACGACCACGACCACGACCACGACCAGAAGGAGCAAGATGAGGATGCAGCTTGAAGCATGCATCCCGAGCATGTCCCCGACGACCACAGTAATCACACGTGGGAATCGTGCTGGTATTGGTGGGACCTCCTCGACTAACACCACCAACACTAGTAAAGGCAGACCGATCCACTGCAGGAGCAGGCGTGCTGAGGGATCTGCGGCGATCGTCATCACCAAGGACCATGCTGAACGCTTCCCGTAGGGACGGAAGGGGTGAACGATGCAAGACATGCGTCCGGACAGTATCAGATTCCATGTTAAGCCCCATCAGAAAGACATGCAAGCGGTAACGGTTCTCCTTCTCCTGAAGCTTCACGGCGTCGGCCGTGCAGGAAGCCGTGAAATGCTCAAAGAAGTCCAGCTCCTGGTAGAGGCGTTCAAACTCCGAGAAGTAAGCAGACACAGTCAGAGATCCCTGTCTAAGCTCCAAAATGCGACGGGTAAGTTCATAGATCTGAGTGGAACTCCCAATCTGCGAGTACGTGTCTTTTGCCCGGGTCCAGATATCATATGCCGAGTCCAGAAGCATGTAACTCCGATAGACCTTGGGGGACATGGAATGAAGAAGCCATGAAACAACAAGGGAATTTTCAGAGTCCCAGCGTTTCCACGTAGGGTCGGTCTTGGCGGGCTCCTTAATAGATCCATCAATGTAACCAAACATCTGATGGCTGCGGATCACATGTTGAGCAGCACGAGACCATTCCAGATAGTTCGTTCCGTCCAAGGGAACGGTGGTGATCTTCAAAGAGCCCGAGTGGCCATGGGTCCGCTGCGGGTCACCCGTCGCTGGCATAATCTCACTCACAGGTGGCGAAGATCCCGTAGAATCCCCCATAAGAGCAAGAGGAGGGTGCTACCCTGCTTTCTCTACCTATTCCTATTTTTCCTGAGAAAACTCATGATACTAATCTTCTCATGCAAGTCTATAAGTGAAGACACAATTAGCTGTCTCCTGCTAACTTACCCCTCATTATTATCCATTTCTCTTGCAGATTTCGAACATGGCAATCCTCCTTTACCTACTTTTGACATTGATTTACCCATTTCCTTACAGAAACAACAACGCATCGATACCAAATATCCTTTTGCATACTACATCTCTACCGATCATCTCAATCCCATCATGAAGGCTTTTACTGTAGTTTTATTATCAATTTCTATACCGATAATTGTTGTTGAGGTCATGACTCATCCTAATTGGGGGCGGCGATGCTGGAAGAGATGTTTACCCTGCAGGGCAGACATTTTGGTATCATGTGCGTCTTTCACCGACTTCATAGATGATTGGGCATCGATGAGTCTTCACCGTAAAATATATGATTGTTTTGTGGAAATATTCAAGGTACGCCTTGTTGCTAAGGGCTACACACAGACCTATGATGTTGACTTCTTCGAAACTTTTTCTCTTGTAGCTCGGTTAAATTTCGCCCCATTTTGATATGTGTTGTAGTTAACAAAGGATAACCCCTCTTACAACTTGATATCAAAATGCTTTCCTATATGCGGACCTACACAAATATTTTTACATAAAACAACCTTAGGGGTTGGTGTTCAAGGAGAGTTTTCGAGGAAAGTATGTAAACTTAACAAATCCATTTACGGATTAAAATAAAGTCCACGTGCTTGGTCAAAAAGTTATCACATGTTTAGATCCAGTTTACCTTCAGACGCTCGCACTGTGACCATTCGGTGTTTGTGAAAGTCTCCATAACTGGCATTGCCATTCTGATAGTGTATGTTGATGATATTATGTTTTGGGGAAATGATCTGACAGGTATACGACCTACAAAGGAACATCTTATAAAGCACTTTGTGACCAAGGATCTAGGTAAATTCCGCTACTTTCCGGGCATTGAAGTAGTACACAACAAATCTAGTATTCTTTTAAGTCAAAGGAAGTATGTCTTAGACCTTTTCGACAAAAACTATTACTAAGGAAAAAACCTATAGTATCCCTTATGTATCAAACCAACAACTTGTGGAAAAGTGATTATGAAGAACTCGTATAAATAAAATATTTTATAAAAGATTAGTTGGCAAGTTATTATACTTGACAGTTATTATGCCATATATCTCATTTGTTGTTAGGGTTATCAGTCGGTTTATGGACCAACGCAGGAAATGCGATTGAGACGTTGTGATACAAATTCATCGTTAAAGGGTGTCCAGTCAAAGGACCGCTCCACAAAAAGAATGATCACGTTGATATCTCTAGTTACTTTGATGTTGACTATGCTAGCCTCAACATGAAGTCTACTTCTGGCTATTGTACTTGCTGCGGAAATGAGTGTAGAACGATTAAACAAACAGAAAATCAGAACACAGAAGACAGATTTATGTGGTTCACCCCAAGATGGGCTACGCCCATGGGCAGTAGCAGTCCGTTTTTCACTAGATCAATTACAGAGGTGGTTACAGGGAAGTAGAAAGATTTCAGGTTTCTGAATACCTTTAACCCTAGAACGAAAAGGAGTTTATATAACACTTAGTACATTTACAAAATACCCAAAATACCCCTGATAACTACCCCGAACCCCGCGGGTCAAGATCAGTGCCAATGCAGTCTTTGGATTAGGATTCGAAGCATATAGTTAACAATCTCCACATTGCATTGAATCATATTAAATCAGAGGTAACCTGCCGAAACTTCACATAGAGAAATCTAACATCTTCTATCTTTATGTCCGTGCTCGATGCTCTCCTGCGGGATGCGCCCACAGGCAAGCGGGCGCGCAACCCGCAGAAAAGCGGGTGCGCAACCCACAGGAAAGCGGGTGCGCAACCCGCATAAAACGGGATCCGCCCGTTCGTGGATTGCGAGCAGTCGGAGATTGATGAGTTCCAATTATATACACATTTATGGACTTATCTGGGCCGATTACCTAGTCTTTGCACTACACTTTAGGCCTATTTTCAATTCTATTTGATCACATTGCCCATTTCATTGCTTAGTGCACATTTATGCCCCATCTTGGTGTGATTTCATGTAATTCTGAGGTCTGGTATATTTTCATGCAGGTCCAAGGGTTGTGCGACACTCGGGATTGGTTCTGGGAAATTTTCAGTCAAAAAGTCCACTGATCGTGCGCATTCCTTAGCGCACGATCAGGCGCACGACCAGTGGTCGTGCGTTAATTCCCCTCCCAGACTGAGCGACGGCGCACGATCATTGGCCTTCTTCGCGCACGACCACTGGTCGTGCGCCGCTGACCGCGCGCTTTTGTGCAGATCTGGATTGAGCTACAGGTTCTTCGCGCACGATCAGAGGCATTCCTTCGCGCACGACCATTGGTCGTGCGCCTGATCGTGCGCGTTGTTTATTTCTGCTCCGCCTATAAATAGGCAAGCGCGATTTTAGGTCGGGATCCATCTCCCGACTCCGCCCAGCTGCGCCGTTTCCTGCTCCAGAGCTCCCATTTCGCCCCTCCATCGCCGCCCACCTTCGGGAGGAGCTCCGGCCGCCATTCTCTTGCAAATCTCAAGCCGGAGCATCCTCTAGGCCTCCTCCATTGATCGTGCATCTCCAAAGCTCCATTTCAAGGGATTTCCTGCTGCGTATATGAAGTTCTCCGGTTAGATCGTGGCCAGAGAAGATTGACGGAGAAGACGGGTATAATAGAAGAAGGTGACAGCTCTTCCGGACCCCGGACGGCAGTTGGAACCCGAGTCCGGACAAGGATTGACAACCCTAGATTCCGGCCGTGAACCTCCGATGAGTCTCCATGCTTTGGTTGTAATCTAAACCCCCTTTATACTGTAGTATCGTTTTCCTTTATAGTTTGGGTGTATGAACAATGTTTGCTTAAACCTTATCATGTTATTTTTGTATTTCATTAATGTAAAATTGATATGAGTGGTTTATGCAAGTGAGGAGCGCCCCATTCCATCCTCCATCCCGCCATCACGTTCGTGTGCCGCACTAGCAATTGCTAGTGGCGTGCTTGTCGACGAGGTGCTTGCGACCCTCATCCGTATGCCTACTCTTCCATCCGCCTAGCGAAGCGTGGCATAGCGGCCCGTGTAATCCATTCCGACTCCGCCGGTGCGAACCATTCCATCCGCAAGCCTTCTCGTCCATCCGCCTAGTGAAGCGTGGCATAGCGGCCCGTGTAATCCATTCGCCTTATGAAGCAGCGCGCTCAAGGCCTGCATAGTTCGATTCCGCTTGCCTACTCGTCCATCCGCCCTTGCGACGCAGCGCGCTCAAGGCCTGCCTAGTTTTCATCCCGCCTAGCGAAGCAGTGCGCTCAAGGCCTGCATAGGAGTAGTCGTAGCTATTTTATTTTGTTTTCCAAAAGCCAAACCAACTCTCCCGCATTCCATCTGACCTAAAGGACTTCAATCTCAAGTCCTTCCTCGAACGTTAGCTCCACCTTACTGTGTTCCTTTGAGATCGATACTTGGGGATTTATTCCCATTTTATATTACTTGAACGATCGGCACACTGCCGTTTCGTGCCGCAGTCTAGCTACCGCCTATAGCGGTGTGCGAGATTTGCGCCATCAAGTTTTTGGCGCCGTTGCCGGGGAACACGGTCGTGTGAGTTTTCTTGAGAGGGAGAGCTGAGAGAGAGAGAAGTTTCTTCCAGTGTGTATAGCCGCTTTATTATTTTTGTTTGCTTTCTGATCATTTTCTGTTTGTTTGTTTATTTCTCTTCTGTTGTAAAGTTTTAGGCAAGTCTAATCTAAGAAGTTTTATTAGTTTGTGTAAATTTTCTTGCAAAGAATTTCAGTCTCGTTATATCTGCTTTAATTGTCAAATATGTCATCATGGGACATTTCTCCTAGCACTTACGACAAGATGGTCTATTATATAGATCAAATGAATGAGTTAAATGCTAGGCAGTGTAGGAACTTTGTTTGCTTGTTGTGTCGAGGAGAGGGTCATGAATTGAAGGATTGTCCTAGTCTTTTCAAGCCTGACCGCTGCTCCTCCACTCATGACAACATTGTCCCTATCGCTCATTCTTTACCCATGGATGCAATTGTGCCCTTTACCCCCGAGCTTGTCTCGTGCATGGACTCCTCACTCCCTGTGTATGGCTTCACTCCCAGTGATGATGATCACTCATCTGTTAGCCAACAAGGAGAGGAATGGGAGCTCCTAGATGCACCTGAGTATGATGAGGAAAGTATTCTTTCCATTGGGGAGGCGTTAGCGGATCTTTTTGCGGAGGAACCAAATCTTTTTGTTCCTCCAGTTTCAATGCATGATTTTTCTACACATTTTTTATGATCCTATCGAAGTGAAGGAGTGGGGTGATGCTTCTGACTCGGAGGGTGCTCCAAAGTGGGATGAGGAGTTCGTCTTCCCCGAAGGGGAGAATGAATCCTTTGATCACGATGATGCACCTCGGTGGGATGAGGAGGATACTCTCTTTGATGAGGAGGTTTGCACTTCCTCATGGGATGAGGAGGTCCAACTCACCACCGAGGCTCTTGAGTTCTTGGGTTCCCCTCGCTTTGATACTTACGATGATGATAGAGATCTATCCTTGGATCCTGCCAGGAGTGAAACCGGGATCACTCCTCCTTTGTTTGATTCTTTTAGTCCTTCATCCATTTTATTTCATAATTCTCTTTCTTTTAGTGATTATGCTGATAAGGTCATTCTTCCGCCTTCCCCTCTTGCATTAATGTCTGATATTTCATTTATCCCTCTGCAGACGCTTGAATTTATAGACCCATTCTTGGGTAATTTTGAGAGGCAGTCTTGGCAGGGAAAGCAGTTGGCAATGATGAATTCAATCGTCTATTCCACTTCATCATCATTGCCTGCTTTTTCCTTGAAAGACTGGGTGCAGGGTGGAAAGCGTTACTTCATCCGTGACCGCAGATTGGAGGAGAGGAAGAGGATGAAGAAAGATGAAATATGGAGATGGAAAGCTCCTGATCTTCTGATGTGCTGCTATCGGGTCTTCGGACCCATTTCGTTCATTTTCAGTTACTATTTTAAATCAACTTATAGTTGATCCTTTTGGCATGTAATAATTAGGATTTATTAGCTTTCGCTTTATGCTTAGACAATGTTATTAAAACTGCTTAATACAAGTATTAAGTCCAGCTTAAGGACGGTAAACAAAAGCGCTGCTGGGAGACAACCCAAGTTTTTGTTGCTTTTATTTTTTTCTAACCCGCTAATAATAGTTTTATATATTTTTGCTTGGAGCCTTTTTGCCTGCAGGTGTGCGGCAATTTCTTTTGGTGGCGGACTTGGATTCCCTTCGCAGTATTAACGCCAATCTTCTGGTATGCTCATATCTGAGCATAGGTACCCTCTTCCGCAACATTTCTTTAGTCTCATTGTCATAATTCATGTGATTGTCCAATTCAAGTCTGGGGGGGGGGGGGGGAGTGTACCGAGTGTTCACTGCACGTGCACTAATGCTTAGCATGCTAGAAATATTTTATTTTTAGTTTTATGATTTATTTACTTTCTCCGCACACCACTGCACCCACTTCAGCGCGCACTCACTTGTTTGTGTGCTTCCGTTCACGCTTATCTTGGTATGGAATGTGAAATAGGATGTTAGCTTAGGAATTGCAAATCGGAGTGCGATGTTGACTCTTGTAGTGCTCTAGTCGCATATTCCTTGCTTGCATAGAAATTTGAGTAGAATTAGATTGTCTCTATACTTTTAATTTACAATTAGTGTTCTTGCGTGGTTTTTGATTTATTTTACTCATTTGGTGAATGTAACCGAAATTTGCGGTAGCACGTTGTTGTGTGTAAGCAAGCGCTAGTTGTGTGTTGCTCGAGTCGGAAGGAAGGTTTACCTTTCTCGTGGGCTAAGAACTTGCCCCAAGCGACTCTTGAAGCATGGGCGAGAGCAACTCATTTTGTTAAATGTGATGTAGGCCATTTTTGGCTAATTTGAGCCTTGTTTTCCATGACCTATGCGTTTACCTTTGCAAGCCAAGTTTGTGCCTACCCTTCTTTTGTTTCAGCTCTTCTTTTAAATCACCAAAGCCTGAAGCTTATCCTATTATCGCAGCCAAGTAGTGAGTTAACTGAAATTACATTTCATATTTGGATGTGATGTATGGAAATTTTTGTGATGTGAAGAAAAAGTATATTGTGTGCTGAACATATTGTTGTAAACCAACCGGGGGATAAATGAAAAAAAAATGAAGTTAAAAGAAAAAATCTGTAAAGAATAAAAATGACAAGAAATCCCCTTGGGCGTAATAGAAAAATTTAGTTGGTATTTGTTTGGAGTAGGCTGTGTACACACCCGTTTTTCAAGCTAAGTCTGGGGGTGTGGTACACTAGCGCTGTTTTGGGCTTGTTCAGGGTAAACATTTCGATGTTGCTCATTTGGGTTGCGTAGCCATTTCGTTTATCATTGAATATCATACCGTAACCTAAGCCCAATTATAACCCGAAGTCCTATTGATTTAACTTGTGAGTTTGCTAGTGCCGTGGAGAGAGTGTAACCGGGCAAGCTTATGGTTCTCGTCGTTGATGGATTTCAGCGGAGTTATTCCCGAATTCCGGTCTTTAGCAACACCCTCCCGAGTGGCTTGTTTACTTTCACATCAGGCACGACCGCACAAATTCTTCATGATTCACCATCTGAGTACAAATAAATCTCTATTTACGCATGTATACTTTTGTAAATTAATTAGTATAGTTAGAATCTTCTTTTACAGAATTTCTATTTGCATGGGTATGATACTTCACATCTTACTCTTTCTTTGCAATTTTCTACGCTAACTACCATTTTCATATTCCGCCAGATTTGTTTGCTCGGGACGCGCAAACAGGTAAGTCTGGGGGTGTGATGAGTCCCAATTATATACACATTTATGGACTCATCTGGGCCGATTATCTAGTCTTTGCACTACACTTTAGGCCTATTTTCAATTCTATTTGATCACATTGCCCATTTCATTGCTTAGTGCACATTTATGCCCCATCTTGGTGTGATTTCATGTAATTCTGAGGTCTGGTATATTTTCATGCAGGTCCAAGGGTTGTGCGACACTCGGGATTGGTTCTGGGGAATTTTCAGTCAAAAAGGCCACTGATCGTGCGCATTCCTTAGCGCACGATCAGGCGCACGACCAGTGGTCGTGCGTTAATTCCCCTACCAGACTGAGCGACGGCGCACGATCATTGGCCTTCTTCGCGCACGACCACTGGTCGTGCGCCGCTGACCGTGCGCTTTTGTGCAGATCTGGATTGAGCTACAGGTTCTTCGCGCACGATCAGAGGCATTCCTTCGCGCACGACCATTGGTCGTGCGCCTGATCGTGCGCGTTGTTTATTTCTACTCCGCCTATAAATAGGCAAGCGCGATTTTAGGTCGGGATCCATCTCCCGACTCCGCTCAGCTGCGCCGTTTCCTGCTCCAGAGCTCCCATTTCGCCCCTCCATCGCCGCCCACCTTCGGGAGGAGCTCCGGCCGCCATTCTCTTGCAAATCTCAAGCCGGAGCATCCTCTAGGCCTCCTCCATTGATCGTGCATCTCCAAAGCTCCATTTCAAGGGATTTCCTGCTGCGTATATGAAGTTCTCCGGTGAGATCGTGGCCAGAGAAGATTGACGGAGAAGACGGGTATAATAGAAGAAGGTGACAGCTCTTCCGGACCCCGGACGGCAGTTGGAGCCCGAGTCCGGACAAGGATTGACAACCCTAGATTCCGGCCGTGAACCTCCGATGAGTCTCCGTGCTTTGGTTGTAATCTAAACCCCCTTTATACTGTAGTATCGTTTTCCTTTATAGTTTGGGTGTATGAACAATGTTTGCTTAAACCTTATCATGTTATTTTTGTATTTCATTAATGTAAAATTGATATGAGTAGTTTATGCAAGTGAGGAGCGCCCCATTCCATCCTCCATCCCGCCATCACGTTCGTGTGCCGCACTAGCAATTGCTAGTGGCGTGCTTGTCGATGAGGTGCTTGCGACCCTCATCCGTATGCCTACTCTTCCATCCGCCTAGCGAAGCGTGGCATAGCGGCCCGTGTAATCCATTCCGACTCCGCCGGTGCGAACCATTCCATCCGCAAGCCTTCTCGTCCATCCGCCTAGTGAAGCGTGGCATAGCGGCCCGTGTAATCCATTCGCCTTACGAAGCAGCGCGCTCAAGGCCTGCATAGTTCGATTCCGCTTGCCTACTTGTCCATCCGCGACGCAGCGCGCTCAAGGCCTGCCTAGTTTTCATCCCGTCTAGCGAAGCAGTGCGCTCAAGGCCTGCATAGGAGTAGTTATAGTTGTTTTCTTTTATTTTCCAAAAGCCAAACCAACTCTCCCGCAGTCCATCTGACCTAAAGGACTTCAATCTCAAGTCCTTCCTCGAACGTTAGCTCCACCTTACTGTGTTCCTTTGAGATCGATACTTGGGGATTCATTCCCATTTTATATTACTTGAACGATCGGTACACTGCCGTTTCGTGCCGCAGTCTAGCTACCGCCTATAGCGGTGTGCGAGATTTGCGCCATCAGAGATCTACAATGACCAAGCCTTACTTACATGCCAATGAAGTCCATCTGGAAGTGAAGTTTTTAGTATGAAACGGTTAATTGGAAGAGCGGTTACCGACCCCATGGTTAATTGTAGCAAAACACCCATTTTTCAGTGCAAGCTTTTGGTATTGACGTTAGCCCTATAATTGTTGTATCGGTAAATAATGTTTGGAGGTCCTCAGGGTGGAGAAAACTTGCTTCAAAACATCATGCACTTTATTTTACCGGATTTTGTGGGGTTGAAGAAGATGAAGCGGGGTTCAATAAATAGGGTTCAACAGATGGGAACAAAGGACTCCAGACTTGCCGATTGCCTCTTAAATGAAGAATGCCAACTTCGCAATGAAAAAATGTACAGCATTGGAAAGCAAGATGATTAAGTTAAAAAAACCCCTAGAAACTGCAGATAAAAAATGCTCCCAAAGTGAAGCTAGACCTAAACTATATGGTGCAGAATGAACTGGAAATGAATGAAGGGGTTGCTTACCTTTTGGTGGACCAGCCAACTGCAAGGGTCTTCCTTTTGTAACCCTTCTCTGTTTTCATCAGCTACCACTCGAACAATAAAGCTAAGACATCCGGCCAAGAAAGGAATAAGAACCTCTGATAGAGGAAAAGGGGGTAGGAATCCTCACATAAAATGCTGAAAGTACTGGATGAAAAGTGTTTCTCGTTTGGACTCCGGTGATCGCTGGCTTGGGAACCGCAGATAGATGAGTGGAAAAGACAGAAACCAGTAAATCTTTCTTCTACATCGCTGAGCGGACGCTAGTTTGGGGCCCTGCGGAGGTTAGAGATCTTGGGCCGAGCCTTCCCGGTGAGCAGCTCGAGAAGAAGCACGCCGAAGTTGTAGACATCCGCCTTCTACAACCTCCCGGAGACATAGCAACCCTTGAAGCTCGCCTGGGATGTTTTCTTCGTCACCTCCTTCGCCGACGAAGTGGAGTTCGAGTGGCCAAAGAAGCGGCAATTTGAAATGGGCGTGGGGCCGAAGCTTTTGGAAGGACATGGCATTTTATTTTGCAGACACGTTGAGGGGGAGGTCTTGTTTGGGAGGGATTTTTCCTCTTAGCTGGAGATCCAAAAATTGTACACCAAAAGAATTCCAGGACATGAGTCTGGAAGGGGGAGCCTGCCTTAGTTGGGGAGGGATGAGAGTGAACGTCATGTAGCAAAGACTGGGGTTTCTTTTAGTATTATAATATATATATATATATAGTGCCTTTAAAATGGCAAATAGTACTCCAACACTCTGTCATAGTTAGAGTTTAATACCCTTTTATGATGTCACTTTGAACTTTTATAGTAGAAAGTCAGTTATCATTGTTGATAGTCTTTGTCAAAGTTTTTATCTCTTCTTGTTTTGTGTTAGTTATTAAAGTGTGCACACTTTGTTACGAACCTTGACTTATTTAACAATGTGTCCAAACAGTTATAATAACAAAGAAATTGCACTGAATTGCGGCAGCTTGTTGAGGGAATGCATCAAATACCCAACACTTACAAAGTAAGCTTAATGCATCTATAGTTTTACTAGTTCTTAGGTTAATACTTTATCATGCCGATTAAAAATTTTTCAAATTTTTAGTAAAAATTAATTTCTTTTTATGATAATATTGGTGAAATATTTATCATTTACTATGATTTTTTGTTCTTATGTTTCACTTCCATAAGCATTCTGAAGGTTATTCACTTCTTTTTTATGTTTATTTTTCATGATCCATGCCCAGTAATTTTTTTCATAAACCACTTAATTTTGTATGAATCATGTTCTACAGTAACTACACTGAAGAATTATTGACTTCAAATTGAACATGAGGGTTTCCCATATTATTATTTGATCTGGTCATGCTCATCCTATTTCTAGTTAATCATGCTTGCAATTCTCACCATAATGATATGAGTTGCACTATTCATCCTTTTTCTTGCTTGTGTTTAGTTTGTCTCAGCTACAAAAGATTTTTGTGAAGTTTCATTGCTAGCTCCTTGCCGTGAATGCTCACCTAAAATTTTGATGCCTAGATTGGTTAAAGGAAAATAAAGAAAATGGAAGGGTGCTAGAGCTACCGATTCCGCAATTTTGCCAAAGATACAAGAGGTTAGTCCCATTATTGTGGCGCTCACCTTATTTTGTCCGCATGCACGCTGCCGAATGTAGCAGCTTTAGGCTCCATTTGGGATAGTCGTGGCATTTGATCGGTAACAATGTGAAACTGTGGTAGTAAACACAAGTTTGAGCGACAACAATGTGAAACAGTTGTAGTAAATGCAATGTGACAGTTTACTTGCATTTTAAACTTTCACGATAGTTTTTATGACCAAAATTCCACTTTCTGGGGTCTGAGAATTCAGGACTGTTGGGAACCTTACCTACAATGTTCCTGATTTGAAGAAGTCCTCAAGTCAAAGATAAATACACTTTGTATTTGACACATTTGCTTTAGAATATTGCCTTCAGGTACTAGAGAGTGCAAATCTAACATAGGGCTAGACTTAGTGTCATCAGACATAATTTTGCCAATATAATCCCTCATTGTGCAAAACACCATGTCGACCTATGATCTAGACTATATTAGACTTGTCACTAACTCATTATCATCAGGAATAAAGGTCTAACAAGTGAGCTAAAGCAAAAGATCTTAGTTGAGAAGATCAGAAATTGACTAAGTGAAATATTGTCTTGGAGAGTCTAAATGTCGTTGAGTAAAGGCTTCAATATCGGCTTGAAGACCTTAAGCTTCAAGATGATATCGTCTTGTAAACTCTCATCTACTCTCATATCGCTTTGTGTGGAAGAAGAAGACCAATCTTCAAATATCGTCTTGGTAATATACTTTCCAAGACGATATCATCTTTACAAGGCTCAATTACTCTCATATCATCTTGGAGGTATTCAATAGATATTTGGAAGCACTTGATTGAAAGAAGAATTTGGCTAAGACATTTATCGTCGAGGTGATCTTAAATATCGCCGAGGTCACGTGAAATGTCGTCGAGGAACCAACACGACATTTCATAAGTATAAAAGATAGATTCGACCTGATAGACTTATCATTCGGTTAGAAGGCAGAAATAATCAAATATCGTCTTGAAGGCTATAAGAGACATCAAGTCGATTCGTGAAGAAGATTCGGCTAGAAGACAGAAGTAATCAATTATCGTCTTGAAGACTATAAAGATACATCAAGTCGATTCGTGTAGAAGATTCGATTAGAAGACCAAAACAATCGAATATCGTCTTGTAAACCACAAAGGGTCATCAAGATGATTCGTGCAGAAGATTCGACTAGAAGACTGAAGCAGTGAAATATTGTCTTGTAGACTACCAAAGTCACCAAGACGATTCGTGCAGAAGGTTTGAACTAAAGTTATGCAAAGTTCAAATTCGACAAGAAGAACTGCATTCGACTAGACATCAAGAAGATTCGACCAGACATCTAGTCGAATTGCGAAAAGACCTGAATTCAAATTAAACCGTGATTTTGGCTTTACGTCATTTACTGCCGCCGCAGATTGGGCCAATCAGAGCTGAGCTTTATGAAAAACTGATTTCTGACATAAAGGTCGTCCGAGGAAATGACCGTTATTAAATGTCCTTATAAAAGGGAGGAGACGGATTTTCAGCAAACCCTAATTTTGAGATTGACAATCATTTCCTTAATAATTCTGAAGAAAGAGCTCGCCGCCGTCAACATGCAATTCATTCCAGAGCTCAAGTAAAAAGAAGATATTCATTGAAACTAATCATTCTATTCTTCTGAAGAAATGTTCAGTTATCTTGCCGATCAAAAGATTCAATATCTCACTACAAGAAGATTTCTGAAGAAGCCATTTCCGCAACAGGCTTCAAGAAGGTTCAAGCAATACAAGCTAATTTCTCTGAGTTTAGAATATCTTTGTGAAACTTTATTTTTACATATTCTTCTGTAGGATTTCTGAGGAAATCTGAGTGTAGGGTCTTTCAGACCTGAGCTATAGGATCCTTTTTTAGGATCTGAGGTAGGGAGCTTTACACAGTTCCTGAGGTATGATTCAAGCTTGAATCTGAGTTGTAGGAGTGGAACACTCTGAGCTGTAGGATCCTTTGACTGGATCTGAGGCAGGGAATCAGTAGGTATTCCTAAGCTGTAGGAGTCTTGGACTCTGAGTTGTAAGATCTTATAGATCTGAGTATTTGGAGGAGTTGACCGAGTCTAGCATACTGCTAGATAGGTGGATGGGAAAAGTGGACGTACCCAACTCGGGGAACCACTATAAATATCTATGCAATCTGTGACGTGTGTGCTTTTTCTTTGATTGATTTGTTTGGATATTTCTAATAGCTGAAAAAGACTTAAACACCTATTCACCCCCCTCTAGGTGATTAGACATCCCTAAACTTACAAGTGGTATTAGAGATTGGTTGTTCAAAAAGAGCTTAGTAGCTTGAACAATATCCTCATCAAGGGAAATCAGTCTACTCACCATGACTTTTGGAGAGAATTATAAAGAACTCAGTTTTATGAAGCTGCCGATATGTAGAAAATAAAACTTCGGAATCTGAACAGAAAGAATCAGATTATTCATGGAAGCATCTGATCCTAAAATTTTTATAACTGTGGAGGAAGGACATTTCATCCCCATGAAAGTCTCCAGTATAGATGCAAATCTGCAAGTACCACAGAAGTTTTCTGAGATGACTAAAGATGAAGTAGTTCTTGCCACCATAGATAAAAAGGGCCAAGAACATAATAGTGAGTGGCATAGATGACTCCACTTTCCAGAATCTAATTCATTGCAAAACTACTAAGGAAATGTGAGATTCACTGATTGTATACATTGAAGGCACTGAGGAAGTAAGAGATAACAAAAAATCTCTTTTTAACCAAGAGTATGAGGCCTTCAGGCAGGAGATGAAGGACTCTATTGCTGATTGCTATGAAAAGTTCTTTAAAATAGTCAATGGACTGAAGAGCTATGAGAGAGAGTTCTCCAACTATGATCTCAATGACAAGTTCTTGAGGTCCCTCAACAAAGAGTGGAACATCAAAATTTGTGCCATAAGGGAGATGGAGAATTTGGCTAACATCCAACCCCAGAATCTGTATGGGAAACTGCTATCCCATGAGTTGCAGCTGAAAAAGACTTAAACACCTATTCACCCCCTTCTAGGTGATTAGACATCCATAAACTTATAAGTGGTATCAGAGGTAGGTTGTTCAAAAAGAGTTTAACAGCTTGAATAATATCCTCATCAAGGGAAATCAGTCTACTCACCATGAATTCTGGAGAGAATTATAAAGAACTTAGTTCTATGAAGCTGCCGATATGTAGAAAAGAAAACTTCAGAATCTGAAAGGAAAGAGTCAGATTATTCATGGAAGCATTTGATCCTTGAATTTTTATAACTGTGGAGGAAGGACCTTTCATCCCCATGAAAGTCTCTACTATAGATGCAAATATGTAAGTACCAAAAAAGTTTTCTGAGATGACTAAAGATGAAGTAGTTTTGGCCACCATGGATAAAAAAGCCAAGAACATAATAGTGAGTGTCATAGATGACCACTTTTCAGAATCTAATTAATTGCAAAACTGCTGAGGAAATGTGAGATTTACTGATTGTATATATGGAAGGCACTGAGAAAGTAAGAGATGCCAGAAAATCTCTTCTTAGCCAAGAGTATGAGGCCTTCATGCAGGAGATGAAGGACTCTATTGCTGATTGCTATGAAAAGTTCTTTAAAATAGTCAATGGACTGAAGAACTATGAGAGAGAGTTCTCCAATTATGATCTCAATGACAAGTTTTTGAGGTCCCTCAACAAAGAGTGAGACATCAAAATTTGTGCGATAAGGGAGTTGGGGAATCTGGCTAACATCCAGCCCCAGAATCTGTATGGGAAACTGCTATCCCATGAGTTGCAGTTGAACACCAGGAGGGCAGAAGAAGAATCCTACAGATCTCACTCTAGAGAGAAGTCTGTATCCTTCAAGGCTGAAAGTTCCAGGAGGAGTAGAGAGGACTCCCCAGCTCTCATGGAGAGGGATGCTGAAGAAGAAGAATCTGAGACCAACACTTCAGGCTCAGATCTAACAGATGGAGAACTGTCCTTGTTCTCTAAGCAATTTAAGAAGCTGCTGAGCAAGAGGAGGCAGTGGAAGAACAAACCCTCATCCTCCTCCGGCTCAAAGAAGAATTTCAACAGCTCTGACAGGGCAAAGCATAATTCCAAAAGGGACATGTATGTCTCCAAACAGAACAAACAACTTTCAACTGATATTGTTTGTTATTACTGCAACAGGTCATGACATGTCATATCTGACTGTCCTGATAAAAGAAAAGAAGGAAAGAGAACGGATGAGAGAAGATCTCACAAAGGCATGAAGTCTGAAAAGAGCTTCATAGCAAAGAAGCCCAAGAACTTGAGTAATAGTGACTCAAGCTCATCAGAATCTGAGGAGGAAGCCTACATTGGGCTCACTGCATTCTCAGAAGTTGAGTAGGAGGATGACTATCCTGCTGCCATAGTGTGAATAAGGGCACCCCTATCATTGTCAGACAGTGACAGTGAATCAGAAGAAGAAGAGATCAATTATGGACTGATGGCTTTGACCGCTGAAGAGAAGCATGATAACTCTTATCCTGATAAGGTACATATCAAAGCCATCCTTTCTATTTTTGGATCTGATATTGAATCTGATGCTGAAACTGAAGCAAACTTATCAGCTGATGATGAGAGTGATTCTGAATTAGCAGATCAATATAATGATCTCATTAGTAAGTATGGTGCTCTCTTAAAAACACTAAAGAAGAGTAAAGCCTTGGCCAAAGCTCAGGCTGAAGAAATAAGAATTCTTGAGCCATTCAAATCCCAGGTGGATGAAAAAACCCAAGAAATAACAAGGTTGACCTATGGGCTTATGGTACTTTAAAAGAAGTATGAAGCTCAAAGCAAGTTGAGTCATTCCCAATCATCTCGAACCCGTTCTCCTAAAGGGTCATCAATCGTAATCTCTACTGAGCGGTTATCGCAAATCTAACTCTCTGATAAATTATCAAGTGATATAGATACAGATTTATGCATGTTTCCAAAAATCCTTGTCTAAATGAGCGTCTTAATATTTCATTTCAGCATAATAATTTATAACGACACATTTAACTATGGGCTCATTTCAAAGGCAAATCCTCTGAAACTTCCACCATAAATCATAATTAATACTTGAGTCATTCCCACCAATTTCCGACCTCATTGTATTACACAAAACTTATTTATGGTACTTTATATTTATATGATACTGTTAGAATAGTATTTTTATTGTAGTGTAACACCTCTATATATAGAGGTGGTTTAATATTGAAATTACAAAATGCTTTTCTCCTCTCATCATGGTATCAGAGGAAGCGCTCGTCCCGTGACCTAACTTCTCCGCTTCCGCCAGCGCTCGCCTCTCGCCCGTCCCGCTTCCTCGCCAGCGACTCGCGCTCGTCCCGCTTCCTCGTCAGCGCTTCCCCTCTCGCCCGTCCTTCTTCCGCTTCCCCTCGCGCTCGCCAGCGACTCGCGCTCGCCAGCGACTCGCGCTCGACCTTCCAGCGCTCCTTCTCGCCAGCAACAGGGCTCGACCTTCCAGCGCTCCTTCTCGCCAGCAACAGGGCTCGACCTTCCAGCGCTCGACCTTCCAGCGGTCTCCCGCCTCTTCTCCTCCTCCCAATGGCGCCGGCACCCTGCTCTTGAGATGCCTCTTTCTCCGGCGCCTCCTCTCCTCGTGATGTTTGGCTGGATGGCTTTCTTTGCCTCTTAATGCCCTAATTTCTTTGTCTTTCTCCTTTCCGGATTTCTATTCCGGTTCGTGCTTCTGAGCCATGGGGTCTAGCGGTTCGGATTCTCCCTCCCTTTCTACCGGTGTTACTCCACCTTCTCCACCTCCTCCTTCCGGTGGTCCTCCTTCGTCGGTCTTCTACCGTGGCACCACTGACCATCCTACCTCTCAGATCACTACTATCCGGCTTGATGAATCCAATTACCTCTCATGGTCTCGTTCTATCACCCTGGCACTCAAAAGTCGGCGCCTCTTTGGCTATGTCTCCGGCCACATGCGGGAACCGGATAGGACTTCTCCTGAGTGGCCCCAGTGGGAGTCCGAGAATTCCTTGGTCATGTCTTGGCTCATTAACTCGATGCAGGAGTCCATTGCCCGCAACTATCTGTTTCTGGACAATGCTACTGATATTTGGCGCCGTGCGGAGTCTACTTACTCTCGCCGTGGCAATGCTGCCCAGATCTTCCAGTTGCGTCGCAAGATCTGCTTACTCAGGCAGGGTGATCGTCCTCCTTCAGCATACTACTTGGAGTTCACGCAACTTTATCAAGAGTATGATCATTTTGATCCTCTTTTCTTCGCCAGCCCTGTTGATGAGGCGATGGTTAGAGCCAGGGATGACCGCAATCGCATATTTGAATTCCTACATGGATTGCACCGCGACTTCGATCAGATCAGTGTTCAGATTCTGGGACGCCCACAGATACCTTCTCTTCCTGAGGTCTACAGTTTAGTGCAACAGGAGTCTGACCGCCGTCAGACTCTCCTTCCTGACTCTGTGCCGGAGAGCTCTGCCCTTGCCGCTTCTACCCCCTCTCTCCTTGGTATGCGTCCACGGGATCTCAAGTCGAAGAGTTCTGATAAGGATCATCTCCTATGTGATTATTGTGGTAAGAATCGCCACACTCGGGATACCTGCTTCAGGCTTCATGGGTTCCCTACCCCAAGAGGGGGTGCCCCCCCTCGTGGTGGTCGTGGTTCTGGACGCTTCTCTGGACGTCATGCTGCTCCACATGCTGCCCACCTTACTGATGCTGCTACCGACCTCTCTCAGGGTTACTCTGTTACTGATGCCTCTGCCACTCTTGGTGGCTTTACTGCGGACGAGATGTTGGCTCTCCGACGCATGATGCAGGGCCTTTCTAGGGCATTTTGTAATTTCAATATTAAACCACCTCTATATATAGAGGTGTTACACTACAATAAAAATAGAACTAAGTTCTTTATAATTCTCTCCAGAATTCATGGTGAGTAGGGCTGATCGAAGTCGAGTTCCCGAGCTTCTTTTTTAACAATGATACATGGAACGTCGGATGGATGCGAGAACCTTCCGGAAGAGCCAGAGTATAAGCCACGGGCCCCACCCTGCGGAGGATACGGAAAGGGCCATAGTATTTCGGCGCCAGTTTCTGGTTGGTCCGCCTAGAGACCGAGAGCTGCCGATATGGTTAGAGTTTAAGGAAGACCTCATCGTCCACCGCAAACTCCCGCTCGGTACGATGTTTGTCTGCCCGGTGCTTCATGCGATCTTGGGCGATGCGTAAGTTCTCCCGGAGTAAAGATAAAGTCCGGTCTCGATCTAGTAAAGTCCGGTCGACCGCGGGGAGAGCGGTGCTGGCCGGCTCATAAGAGCTCAAAGTAGGCGGGTGGCGGCCGTAGACCACTTCAAACGGGGTGAGCTTGCTGGCCGTATGAAAAGACGTATTGTAGCAATACTCCGCCCAATGGAGCCACCTAGTCCAAGAGCGTGGCTCATCCATGACAAAGCACCGTAAATAAGTTTCAACCCCACGGTTGAGGACCTCCGTCTGCCCGTCTGTCTGGGGATGGTGGGCCGTACTCATGCGTAAGGAAGTCCCCTGTAGTCGAAATAGCTCCTTCCAGAAATTGCTCACAAAGACGGAATCTCTGTCTGATATGATAGCGCTCGGAATTCCGTGGAGTCGCACAATCTCCTTGGCAAATACTTCAGCAACTGCTTCCCCCGTGTATGGATGGCTCATAGCTATGAAGTGTCCGTATTTGGACAACTTGTCGACCACGACCAAAATGACGGACTTGCCCTGAGATTTAGGCAGACCGTCAATGAAATCCATAGACACAGTGTCCCAAATCTGACGGGGAATTTCCAACGGCGTCATTAGCCCGGCGGGTGAGGTGGTCTCGTACTTCTGCCGCTGGCAGATCTCGCATTTACGCACAAACTGCTGAACATCCCGCCGCATACCCTTCCAAAATACATTCGCCCGGACTCGTTGTAATGTACGCAGGATACCGGCGTGCCCGCCGGTTGGTGAGGCGTGAAACTCCCGCATCATGACATCCCGCCAAGTCGAGGTGGCAGGGAGGACTATCCGGCCCTGATGGTAAAGTCTGTCTCCCTGTAAGTGGTAGCCGGCCTCAGTAGGCTCTCCTTGTCGTAATGCTTCAATGATGGCCCGGGGATCCGGATCCTGCTGAACTTCTGCCTGTATCTCCTCTAGTGACTCAATCACTGGTCCTGAAATATGGGACAAGGAACTCTCTGGTAGGCGGGAGAGTGCGTCGGCCACCACATTTTCCTTCCCCTGTTTATATACGATCTCGTAATCGTATCCCAGCAACTTTGTCAGCCACTTCTGCTGCAATGGTGAGGCTAGTCTCTGCTCCAGAAAGTGTTTCAGGCTCTGGTGATCTGTACGGATCTGGAAGTGTCGTCCCAAGAGATAAGGCCGCCACAAGGCGACCGCATGAAGGATGACTAACATCTCCTTCTCGTACGTCGAGAGGCCCAGCGTCCGAGGTGCCAACGCCTTGCTGAAGTAGGCCAAGGGTCGGCCCTCCTGTATCAGCACAGCCCCAATGCCGACCCCCGAAGCATCGACCTCCACCACGAACACCTTGGAGAAATCCGGTAGTGCCAGAACCGGGGTGGTAGTCATGGCCGTCTTCAAGGACTGGAAGGCGACCTCCGCCTCTGTACTCCATTGAAAAGCATCTGTTGGGTATTGTATCCACAATAGCCCTGATTTGAAGAAGTCCCGTTCAAACTAAGACGAATTGTAATTATATTTGACTATGCACTTTAGCTGTGATGTGACAGGTTATTCCACTCTAAGTATAAACCAATGTCAGGTTTCAATGAGTCGTCAAACACAGGCCTATGCAATGTAATCCCTCATTGTATAGACCAAAGTGCTGGCTCATGTGAAATCTCTCTATTAGGATGTACTTCATTTACAAAGTGCTAGAGAAGAAGGACTGGAGCTGATGATGGAATCAATTGAGAATGAAAATTAACCCAAGTAAAATTCGATTATATCATTTGGAACATATAATCGAATTCGACTATATGGTTTGAATGGATATAACCGAATTCGGCTAATCCCTGTCCGAAAGGTTTATTTTTCTAAGTATAAGAATAGTCGAATTCGGTTATTGTAATTCAGTGAATTGGTTTAGTCGAATCCCTAGAGCTGCCGAATTCGACTATATGGTTTAACCGAATAAATTCGGTTAATGCCATTCGGTTAATCCATTTCGCCGAATCGGTCTGCAGGTATTCTCCGGTTCAATTCGACGGCGTATTCTTTAGGGCTTTCTCCATGTACAGTACACGTGGAGCTAGATCCCTAATTCGCGCTTATGACCGTTGGAAGAAGACTCTATAAATACCTAAGGATTATTTCCAGATAACCCTAATCGTGAATTGAAAAAGAAATCGAAAATTACTTCTAACGGCCGACTGTTCTCACGCAAGTGTTTCGTCTCCGACAAAGCCAGCGATTCGTGTTTCGTCTTCTAAAGATTCAATCGACAAGATCAAGATCCGATTAGCTCTCATCTTCTGTTGATCAAGTCGATTCAAGTTCTCAGATCTAGCTTCAAATCATTTTCAAGATTTCTTCATTCTTCATTCTTCATTCACAAAGGACTGAAGTTTACTGCTAAGAAGAAGAAATCTATCTCTCAAGATCTGAAGAAGAACTTCATCGGAAGTTTAAGAAGATTGTTTTTCAATTTACTGTGTTGTTGTAAGAACCTTATTTTAAATCTTGTAGGAAGCTTGCTTCCGAGTTATTGTGTAGATCCTTGGTTGAGGATCGAGTTGTAGGAGCTTGTGTGCTCCGAGTTTGTAGGAGAAGTTTGTTCTCCGAGTTGTTGTAGGAGTATTCTTGCTCCGAGCTTGTAGGAGTTGTGAACTCCGAGTAGTAGGATATTGATTGATCCGAGTTTGGTGAAGTAGCTGAATCTAGCCTTGGAGTGCTAGATAGGCGAGGCGGGAAAGTGGACTACCCACATCGGGGAACCACTATAAATTCTCTGTGTTGTGGTGTGCTTACTTTTCTGTGTGCTTTTACTTCCGATATTTTTATTCCGCAAAAAGACGCAGAATCTACCTATTCACCCCCCTCTAGGTGATTTAGGTTGCGACTAGATACTTTCAATTGGTATCAGAGGTAGGTTGTTCACAAAAGGCTAACACCTTGAACAAGATCTCCTAATCTAGTCGCTTGGTCAGGCATGTCTGGAATGGAAAGATCAAAGGATTCTGTCAAGTTGCCAGTTTGCACTAAAGAGAATTTCCCCATGTGGAAGGAAAGAGTTAGATTCTACATGGAGGCCGCCGATCCAAGGATTTTTCAAATAGTGGAAGAAGGTCCACATGTTCCTACAAAGCCATCTTCAATAAACTCTACAGTCATGATTCTGAAGAAGATGTTAGAACTTACTAAAGATGAGATGGCTCTTGTCGCTCTAGACAAGAAGGCAAAAAATATCATAGCCGGTGCAGTGGATGACTCGATGCTGCAAAATCTGATTCACTGCAAATCTGCCAAAGAGATGTGGGATTCTCTAGTTGTTCTGATCGAAGGTACTGAGGAAGTGGGAGATGACCGAAGATCGTTGCTGAACCAAGAATACGAAGCTTTCAAGCAAGATCCAAGAGACTCCATTTCTGAAACCTATGAGAAGTTCTTTAAGATCGTAAATGGTCTTAGGAACTATGACCGTCAATTTTCTGTTGGCGAACTGAATGATAAGTTCTTGAGATCCCTGACGAAAGAATGGGATACCAAGGCCATTGCAATCAGAGAATTCGACAAGTTGACCAGTATGGAGCCGCAAATCTTATTCGGAAAACTGTTGTCACATGAGCTCAAGCTCAGCATTAGGAAAGCTGAGGAAGAAAGCAACAGGACCTCCGGGAAGGAAAGATCTATGGCACTGAAAGCTGAAGGATCAAAGAAAAGCAAAGTCAAGACATCCATAAGAACTCCGTTATCTGAAGAGGATGATGAGTCTGCAAGCTGCTCATCAAACTCTGACATGTCTGACGAAGAATTTTCACTTCTATCCAAGCAATTCAAAAGACTTCTTAATAAAAGAAAGCAGAAAAGAGGCCAATCCTCTGCTTCAGATCACAGAAGATCAAGACGTGATGGTGATCATCACAAGAAGGACTAGAATAATGACAGGTATAAATCTAAACCGAACAAACATGATTCTACTGACATTATTTGCTATTGCTGCAATAAGCCAGGACATGTAATTGCCGAGTGTCCATATAAGAAGAAGGAAGGATCGAAGAAGGAAGAAAAGAGATCCTTCAAAGGAAAGAAGAAGGAAAAGAGCTTCCTCGCTAAAAAGGCCAAGACTCTGAGCGACAACGACACTGATGCGTCAAGCTCAGAAGAAGAAGCCTACTTTGGGCTTATGGCACAATCAGATGAAGAAGTAGGCGACTCCTCTTATAAGGGGAAGGTAAACTCTCATACTCCTCTTTCCGCTTCTGAATGTGAGACTGCATCCGTTGCAAATTACGGCTACTCATCAGAGGAGGATTCAGATTTAATGACTCAGTACAAAGCCCTTGTGAAGGGATTTGACAAATGCCGCAAGGTTGTCAGATCCAAGTCAAAAGAAATTGAATCTCTCAAGACGGTGGAATTAGCTTTGAGGGAGGAAATTGAACAATTAACTCCTCTTAAAGATGAAATCCAACTCTTGAAAGACGAACTGAAAAGCTCCACTGAGTTGTTGAATCTTAAGGAGAAAACTATAAATGAACTAGAAGATAAGTTGAAGGTAGAAAGAAAGCTCGTAGAAAGCTTCTCGAAGCCTAAGACTATTCTTCCACTCATTGATAGGTTTTCTGCTCCTGCAAAGGATAGTGGCATTGGTCATGAGGCTGAAACTAGTAAGGCTGCTGAGAAAAGAGCCATGAAAGGAAAAGGGACTGGAAATCAAGGTCAACCTTCATTCAGGAAGGTAGTTTTTCCGACAAATTCATTCGACCTTGACTCATCCTTTGGTCACTTTGCTAGACCATCACATGTTGAATCTAGCAACAGATATCAAGGATGGACCAGACCCCGGAACTTTGATGCGTCTCCATTCAAAGCTCCTCATGAAGAAGTAATTCTCAAGGATCACGGTCCATTTGTTCACGGATCAGTTGCTAAGAAGGCCCCAAAAATCAAAACGATTGCACCCAAACCTGTTGAGAAGAAGTTGGAGCCATGTGTGTGCTGTCACCATGAGGCCCCCACTTCTAAGAAAGCATCTTATAAGAAAGCATCTTATAAGAAAGCTACTCCTGTTGCACCTCCCGTTCAAAAAGTAAAACAGGAGACAAAGAGAAGGTACAATCGTTTCGATTGTTGGTGCTGTGGCAAAGTTGGTCACTTCGCCATTGATTGCTGGTTTAATTATAGTTATGTTAAGACCCCACGAGGTAACAATGCAAGAGTGACTCCTCGCAGCGTTAACACTCCAAATGGCGGTCATCTGACAAGAAGCCAAGGACCCAAATCTGTTTGGGTTCCTAAGGGCAATTGATTATTGATTGCAGGTATGTCCAAAGGCCAATTCAAATCCAATATGGTACTTGGACAGTGGATGTTCTCGGCACATGACCGGAACAAGAAGTTTATTACAAGAGTATACCCCTGTGAAAGATGGACCAAAAGTTATTTTTGGCGGGTCTGATCGGGGAATCACGAAAGGCTACGGTATGATTACCAACGGTATAGTCTCTTTCACAGATGTAGCTTATGTTAAAGGATTACAACATAATCTCATTAGCATAAGTCAACTATGTGACAAAGGCTATATGGTTGAGTTCTACAAGGACAAGTGCTTGATAAAGTCGTCTGACACGTCAGAAACTATTTTAACAGGCACTCGGAGTAGGAATATCTTCTGCTTAAATTTCCTTTGTTTAGACTCTTCTACACCAGTGTGTCTTTTAACAAAAGATAGTGCATCTCTTTGTGACCAGTGGCACAAGAGACTAGCACATATAAATTTCAAAACTATAAGTATGTTATTTTCTCACAATTTAGTTCGTGATGCTCCAGATGTTAAGTGCATTAAAGAAAGACCGTGTCATGCATGCCAAATGGGTAAGCAGACTCGGGCTACCTTTAAAAGCACTATTGGCAAAGATTCTACCAGATGCTTATATCTGCTCCATATGGACTTATTTGGTCCTATGCCAATCCGAAGTTTAGGAGGTAAGTCTTATACGTTAGTTATTGTTGATGACTACTCACGTTTTGCTTGGGTATTCTTTCTGAAACACAAGTCAGACACCTTTGCTTCTTTCACCACATTCGTCAAGCAGATCCAGAATGAGTTGGAATGTTCTGTGGTCAAAATCAGAAGTGATCATGGCACAGAATTCAAGTCTGGAGCTATGACCGAATTTTGTGAAAGCCTAGGTATCTTTCATGAGTTTTCCTCTCCCCGTACTCCTCAACAAAATGGAGTAGCTGAGAAAAAGAATAGAACACTCATAGAGGCTTGCAGAACAATGTTGAGTGACTCTTCACTACCAGAATACTTCTGGGCTGAAGGCATCAACACTGCTTGCCAGGTGCAAAACAGAGCACTGATCAACAAGAATCATCATAAGACTCCTTATGAACTTCTGAAGGGCAAGAAACCAACCCTGTCTTATTTTAGAATTTTTGGTAGTAAGTGCTTCGTACTTAATAACCGGAAATATTACAAAACTAAATTTAGTGAAAATGTTTTAAAGGTATTTTTGTAGGGTATAGTAGCCATAGTAAGGCATATAGGATTTTCAACAAGAAAACCCTGGTTGTAGAAGAAACTTATAATGTTATATTTGATGAGACGAGTATGCTTCAAATCAACTCCTCTAGTGTCTTTGTTGAAGATGCAGATGCAAGATTCAAGGAACTAAATTTAGAAGAAGTTGTAAAGGAAGACGTTCCAAAGTCTATTGAAGTAAATTTTCCATCTACATGTGAGGAAGATGATCCTCAGGAAGATGAAGATGCACCTGAAGTGCAGGAACCTCACGGTCATCTAAATGCTGGAATGATCAGACATTTAAGGGACCATCCTGCTGAGCAAATTATTGGAGATACCCATGTCGGTGTAAGAACAAGAAGAGGTACAACTAATGAGGTTTTGCATTTAAGCTTTCTATCACAGGTTGAGCCAAAGAAATTCGATGAAGCAAAGAACGATGCTTCATGGATCATCGCAATGCAAGAGGAACTCAATCAGTTTAAGAGATGCAAAGTGTGGAAGCTTGTACCCAGACCCAAAGGACAGAATGTCATCGGAAGAAAATGGGTATTCAGAAACAAGCTGGACGAAGATGGTGTGATCATCAAGAACAAGGCCAGACTTGTTGCTCAAGGGTACAAACAAGAAGAAGGGATCGACTTCGATCAAACATTTGCTCCCGTGGCAAGGCTCGAAGCGATTCGGTTGTTTCTAGCGTATGCTGCTCACAAAGGATTTAAGGTCTATCAAATGGACGTGAAGTCAGCCTTCCTTAATGGTGATATAAAGGAAGAAGTATACGTAGAACAACCCTCAGGTTTTGTTGACTCCTCTTTTCCTGATTATGTTTATTTCTTACGAAAAGCTTTATATGGTCTCAAGCAAGCTCCCCGTGCTTGGTATGAGACGCTGTCTAGCTTCCTTCTTGAAAACAAATTCACAAGAGGAAAGATAGACAAGGCATTATTTCTTAGGGAAGTAAAAAGCAAGATTTTGCTAGTGCAAATCTATGTCGACGACATCATCTTTGGATCTACCGATGATAACCTCTGCAAAAAGTTCTCTAACTTGATGCAAGGGAAATTTGAGATGAGCAGTATGGGAGAGCTGAAGTATTTCTTAGGACTTCAGGTAAAGCAATCTGAGGATGGAATTTTCATCTCTCAGACGAAGTTTACCAAAGAGTTAATTAAGAAATTCGGAATGGAGAATGCAACCTCTATGAGGACTCCAATGGGTTCAGCTATGTCTCTAGACAAAGATGAGAAAGGGAAACCTTTTGATGAAACCAAGTTTAGAAGCATAATTGGATCCTTGCTCTACCTTACTGCGAGTAGACCAGATATAATGTTCTCAACATGTGTTTGTGCTAGATTTCAGGTGAACACTAAGGAATCTCACTACTCCGCTGCAAAGAGGGTTTTGAGATACCTTAAAGGCACACCAAATCTTGGCTTATGGTACCCAAGAAGTAATGATTTTGAGCTAACAAATTTTTCAGATGCTGATTTTGCAGGAAGCAAAGACGACAGGAAAAGTACTTCAGGAACGTGCCAATTCTTAGGGAAACGGCTTATCTCCTGGAGTAGCAAAAAACAGAATTGTGTTGCTATTTCAACCGTTGAATCAGAGTATATCTCCGCAGACAGTTGTTGTGCACAATTGCTGTGGATAAGAAATCAACTTGAAGACTACAATTTGAAGCTTAAGGAAATTCCTATGTACTGTGATTCATCAAGCGCTATTGCAATTGCCAATAATCCGGTGTCTCACAGCAGGACAAAGCACATTGAGATCCGTTACCACTTCATCTGGGAGCATGTGGAGCACAAGGACATTGAACTCAGCTATGTCCCGACGGATCGGCAAATTGCAGACATCTTCACAAAGCCGCTCGACGAATCAAAGTTCAACTATTTCAAAATGGAGCTTGGCATGTTAAACAAAAAATCTTAGAAACCGAATCCAGCTAATCAAAACCCTTTAACCGAATTCGGCGAATCCTATTAACCGAATTCGGCGAATCTGCTTAATCGAATTCGACTCATCCTTATAGCCGAATGACGGAGCTTCCGGAATTCAAATTTCCTTCTTATTATTTACTGGAATTCGAAGAGCCATGTTTCAAAATATCAGGTACGCGCTCTCTCTCCTAATTTTCAACTCTATATAAATGCTTCTTAAAAGAGAAATCCGAATCATTCGTACCCCCGAATTCATCCGTCGCTTCATTTCCGACTCCGAACTCCGTTCGTGCGATCCTTCCGCCGGCTCGTCTCCCTCGATCGTTCTTCTCAAATCTTCCATTCGCAATGTCCAAGAAGCAGTCGAGCAAGTTGCTCTCCGGCAGTGAGCTCGTGAGAACTGGGTTCGACAGTTCCGTGGATGAATTTCGAAATGTTGTGTTAGCTCTCGAAGTCGCAGGACTAGGCTTCATTCTCGAGCATCCGTGCAAGGTTCTTGAGAAGGAGGTGTTGAAGTTCTTCAAGCATGCAGAGCTGAGGAAGCAAGGGTCAGTGATCAAGAGCAGGATAGGCGATTTCCCAGTCAAAGTTTCTCCCTCCAGATTGACTAAACTACCAGTGGTAACTGAATCAATTGATTTCTCTTCCAAGGACTTCAAGAAGGCATTGTCGTTTTGTGGATTGCCTAAAGGAACTAAATCCATCTATAGGAAGCAAATGAATGAGGAAGGGAAACTGCTCTCAGATATTATGGGGAAATCTCTTCTGTGTAAAGTTGGCTCTCATGATTACATTTCAAATGATATGTTCAAATTGCTCGGTTCAGTGATCTGCAGAAAAAGGGTTGATTGGGGCAGCGTGTTGTTTGACAGAATTTCAGCTAGTCTGAACACTCCTAACTTTGGAAGAATCCTCTCCTTATATCTCAATCGCTTGGACAAAGTCAGATTCAGTATGAAGACAGGAACCCCTCTCCACCATTTCAAAAGAATAGACTCCTCCATGATTGAAAGATGGTCCAGGAAAGTTGGTGAGACCAAGGTGCTGACTCCCGTTGTTTCAAAAGCTAAAAAGATCCTTTGTGATGAGTCTGAAAGGAGCTTCGACAGTAACTCTCCAGTCTCCTCTCCTGAAAAAGAAAGTGACAGTGAAAAAGAACGTGAACCCTCCAAGGGGGAGTGTTCTAAGCTACCAGAAACAGGCCAACAAGATTCTCATGTAATTTCTCCGGCTCCATCTCCAAAGATTCCTACTCCTCACAGCCCTCCTTCCAAGGCAGATGACAATATTGGTGGAAATGATAATAGTGATGGTAATGATGAAGGGGGAGATGACCCAGATGCTGAATCAACGAAGATAGCTAAGTCAGCTAAGAGCAAAGATTCTCTTCCAGAAGATGAAATCCCTGCTCAGATTGAGGGGGAGAATGTCCACACTGATCACTCTCTTTCTGCTGCAGACAAGCAAAATAAGCCAGAGCCAACTCCGCCTCCTGAAAATATTACAATCATTCTTGAAGATGAACATGAAGCAGGGCCTTCTACCTCTACATCAAGGATGAAAGAGAAATATGTGCCACACCCCATGATTCACAAAATACAGATAATTGTTGAAGATAAGAGAAATGAAGGCTCCACCCCTCCTCCAGTTCAAACTGATGACACCCTCGATGCTCTTCAATTTTATCACTATATGAATGATGTAGATTCAAGTGATTTTCTGGTCGCTGAAGATGATTTTGGAATATCTTCTCGACTCCAAGCTCAACCTCCCTCTGCTGAAGACTCCATGTTGATCAATTTGGAAGAACTGCTTGTAAAGCAGAAAAGATTCTCTGAATTTGCTCTCCATCAGGTTTTTGACAAGACCAGAGCCATAGAGAAGGGAATGGGAAATTACTTACACTCAGTAACTCACAGTTTAGACAAGGTCAAAGAAAAGCAAGGTGAATATTTCTCGATGGGTACTTCCACCCTAAAGCATGTAGTGGATGGACTACACTCGATTTGTGATAACACTACAAAACTCTCTGAAAATCAGCAATATATTTTTGAGGATGCAGTGCAGGGAAGATCGGCCGTTCAGAACTCTCTCCAAAGTATGAAGAATGAAATTATCCAAACCCTGACTGAAGAAGTCAGAAAGGGGGAGGAAAGATTGCATGAAAGGATTCAAACGCAAATTTTTGATTTGAATAGAGAGATAGAAGGAAGAATTCAAGAATCATATATAAATGTTCAATCCCAGCTTTCAGAAATCTCAAGAGGTATTGATGTCAAGTTTCAAGATCTATATGGTTATCTGCATCAAAATCAAATGTGGTTGCACAATGAATTGTCAAGAGGCTATGCCCATGGTTTCCAAGGGCCAGGCCAATCTTCTGCGCAGCCAGCATTTCCGTCTGAAGAATTCCATCCAGAAATTCAATTTGCTGCTCCGTCTGAACCTTTTATTCCTCCTGAAGTTTTTCATTGGTCAGACGATGAAGAAGAAAACTTCAGGAAAAGAGCTAGAGTTGATCAAGGAGGATCAAGCTCAGGTGGTTTTGTGCATGATGCTAGAAGGGCTGCAGGTCCCAGATTTCTAGAACCAAGAGCACCTCATCCCAGGAAGATTGTTGGAGAACTGTGGAGTCCCGAATCCAGGAATATTATTTTGGACACTTATAATCTTGTTATGAACTCAAATGAGTCTGTTGACAATCACTATGATAGAGATGAGATCCACAAATGGGAGATGGCTAGGCTCAAGAGAAGAATTCACTACAGGAACCATCAAGATGATGAAAAGCCTCCTTCTCCTCCTCCAAGATACTATCCAAAACCAAGGGCCTATTTTACCAGACAATTGAAGAAAATTCAAAAGGGAAAGACAAAAGAGAAATGATGGATGCTTGATCTCTAGACTCTATTTCTCTTTTAAGAACATTTATATATTGCTGTCTAATTAATTTTTGGTGGACTTAAGTTTTTGTTTTTGATGCTTTTATATATCCACATAGTTCAGTTCTTTACTTGCTTATATTTATTATTTCATGTGCAATTCACCTTAGTAGATAGGGTTCTGACTTCTTCAAATAGGGGGAGATTGTTGGGTATTGTATCCACAATAGCCCTGATTTGAAGAAGTCCCCTTCAAACTAAGACGAATTGTAATTGTATTTGACTATGCACTTTAGCTGTGATGTGACAGGTTATTCCACTCTAAGTACAAACCAATGTCAGGTTTCAATGAGTCGTCAAACACAGGCCTATGCAATGTAATCCCTCATTGTATAGACCAAAGTGTTGGCTCATGTGAAATCTCTCTATTGGGATGTACTTCATTTACAAAGTGCTAGAGAAGAAGAACTGGAGCTGATGATGGAATCAATTGAGAATGGAAATTAACCCAAGTAAAATTCGATTATATCATTTGGAACATATAGTCGAATTCGACTATATGGTTTGAATGAATATAACCGAATTCGGCTAATCCCTGTCCGAAAGGTTTATTTTTCTAAGTATAAGAATAGTCGAATTCGGTTATTGTAATTCGGTGAATTGGTTTAGTCGAATCCCTAGAGCTGCCGAATTCGACTATATGGTTTAACCGAATAAATTCGGTTAATGCCATTCGGTTAATCCATTTCGCCGAATCGATCTGCAGGTATTCTCCGGTTCAATTCGACGGCGTATTCTTTAGGGCTTTCTCCATGTACAGTACACGTGGAGCTAGATCCCTAATTCGCGCTTATGACCGTTGGAAGAAGACTCTATAAATACCTAAGGATTATTTCCAGATAACCCTAATCGTGAATTGAAAAAGAAATCGAAAATTACTTCTAACGGCCGACTGTTCTCACGCAAGTGTTTCGTCTCCGACAAAGCCAGCGATTCGTGTTTCGTCTTCTAAAGATTCAATCGACAAGATCAAGATCCGATTAGCTCTCATCTTCTGTTGATCAAGTCGATTCAAGTTCTCAGATCTAGCTTCAAATCATTTTCAAGATTTCTTCATTCTTCATTCTTCATTCACAAAGGACTGAAGTTTACTGCTAAGAAGAAGAAATCTATCTCTCAAGATCTGAAGAAGAACTTCATCGGAAGTTTAAGAAGATTGTTTTTCAATTTACTGTGTTGTTGTAAGAACCTTATTTTAAATCTTGTAGGAAGCTTGCTTCCGAGTTATTGTGTAGATCCTTGGTTGAGGATCGAGTTGTAGGAGCTTGTGTGCTCCGAGTTTGTAGGAGAAGTTTGTTCTCCGAGTTGTTGTAGGAGTATTCTTGCTCCGAGCTTGTAGGAGTTGTGAACTCCGAGTAGTAGGATATTGATTGATCCGAGTTTGGTGAAGTAGCTGAATCTAGCCTTGGAGTGCTAGATAGGCGAGGCGGGAAAGTGGACTACCCACATCGGGGAACCACTATAAATTCTCTGTGTTGTGGTGTGCTTACTTTTCTGTGTGCTTTTACTTCCGATATTTTTATTCCGCAAAAAGACGCAGAATCTACCTATTCACCCCCCCTCTAGGTGATTTAGGTTGCGACTAGATACTCTCAACATCTTTCTGCAACAGCTGAGTGAGGGGGCGGGCTATTTTCCCATAATCTTTCACGAACTGCCGATAGTACCCTGTCAGTCCGAGAAAGCCCCTCAGAGCCTGGACCGTCGTGGGAGGTGGCCAATCCACCATGCTTGCGATCTTCTTTGGGTCAGCTTGGACCCCGTGTGCGGACACCAGGTGTCCCAAGTACTCAACCTCCGCCTGCCCAAACGAGCATTTGGACCGCTTGGCGTATAATTGGTGCTCCCTCAGTATGGTGAGGACGGTGCGGACATGCTCCAGGTGATCCTCCCAACTCCTGCTATATATAAGTATATCGTCAAAGAAAACTAACACATACCTTCGAAGAAGAGGGCAGAATATCTCATTCATCACCGCCTGGAAGGTCGAGGGTGCGTTGGCCAACCCAAATGGCATCACCAAGAACTCATAGTGACCATCGTGGGTACGGAAGGCCGTCTTGTGGACGTCTTCCTCCTTCATACGAATTTTATGGTAGCCGGACCGGAGGTCCAGCTTGGTGAATAAGTGTGCTCCATGTAGCTCGTCCAATAACTCCTCGATCATAGGAATGGGGAATTTGTCCTTGATGGTGGAGCTGTTAAGCCCCCGATAATCTACGCAAAACCTCCACGAACCGTCTTTCTTCTTTACCCGTCCTCTCGTCCGAGTCCTCTACCGATTATACCGCTCCTCCTGTATCCTGGCCAGGCTGATGGCATGACTCAAACTGCGTGGCATGTAGGCGTGGACCTCGTCTCTCAAATGGTCCTTCAATCCGGATACGAAACAACTCAGCATCGTCCTCTCCTCCCAATTGACCCGGTTGGCCAGCCGTTCGAACTCTGTCCGGTACTCTGTGACTGATCCCTTTTGTCGCAGCTTCTGTAACATCGCCTCTACGTCTTCGTACTCCAGAGGCCCGAAACGAGCCGAGAAGGACTCCACAAACTCCTCCCAGGGTGCGTAATTGCGTCCCCTCAGAAACCACTTTGTCCACTAGAAAGCGTCATCTTCCAGGTGAAAGGACGCCAACTGGACCCACTGCCCCTCAGGAATCTCCTGGTATTTGAAGAAAAGCTCAGCCTTCTGGACCCACTCTAAGGCGTCGCCGCCTTTGAACTTAGGGAAGTTCATACGTGTCAGTTTGGGCTGCATGTACGGCTGTGGTTCTGCATGTGATGGTTGGTAAGGTTGCGCTGGCGCCACTGCGGGCCCGGGTCGTCGCCGGTCCATACCGTAGCCTCCTTGTCGCCCTCCACCCCATGGGTTGCCATTTCCATAGTCCGCCGGTCCTCCATATGGCGGTGGTAGCGGTAGGATGCCCGCCACACCCCCGATTGGGACCGCATTCGCTCCAGTAGGTCGAAAAGGGGCTGCTCCCTGCCCTGGACCCCTCCACGAAGGACCCGGCTGCGTTCCCGGTCCGTTCCAGGCGGACTGGGGGCCGAACGGTCCATTCGGTGCCTTCGGCCCTTCCGGCGGCCTCCAGCCACCTGGCCGGCGGTAGCCGGCCTCCATCGAGCCACCGGTGGCCGCTCCAGGGGCCCCGCACGCCTCCTGCGTCGATCCGGTCGTGCAGAAGGCGTAGGTGTCGATCCGCGTAGGATCGGCTTCCGCCGATCCCGACACGGGTATCCCGCCTCCCGTAGACCCGGATCCGGCCCCCTGCTGCGTTCCACTTCTGATTCCCATGCCGTTCTGCGCCGGAGGATGGTAGGATGCTTCGGCTTCGGATCCCTCCGCCGCGTGGATTTTTCCCTTCAGATTTTGCATGAGTAGGGTTTTGATCTCCTCCATGCGCGCGTCCAAGCGATCCTCCAGATATTTTTGGGAGGATTTCACTTGTTCTTCAAGCGCCGCCATCGTGTCCGACAACCCTACGTGGTTCTCCTCGAGGGATGCGAGTCGCGTGGTTTCGGCTTCCGTGCGTGTCACCATCGTCGCAGGAACGATGCTCTGATACCAAATGTTAGGGCTTTGCAAAGAAGAAGAGAGATCTAGGGAGGATTAGAGAGAGGGGAAGAAGGATTAGGGTTAAGGAGAAGGAAGGAGAAGATACCTTGAGAATAATAATGCATAGCCATCATGAGGGAGCCCCGGGTCTATTAATACCTGGGGCTCAAGGGGGCCGGCCGGCCTCCCATTTGGGGACTGAACCGGGTTGGTTCAGTCCCCCTTGGTTCCTTTCATTGGTTGGGGGCTGAACCGGATGGTTCAGCCCCGTTGTTTGGCCTCCGTTCTTTCGGTCGCCGAGAGTATGTCTGCCCTTGAAACTGTAGCGGATGCGGCGGCATAACATCGTCATGCATTAAGACATCATGACTACTTGTATGTATGTTTAGAATTGGTTATGGCCAATACTCTTAATAATTTCAACGCCATTAAAAAGTCAACCGTGGAATAGGAGATCAAGTACTCAACTTTTTTGATGATGATCAAGTTGTATCCAATCATCCTAAGAGCATATACAAATAACATCCAATTATCATGTATGCATTTCATATGTTTTGAACTTGACCTGAATCAAAGGTAATTCGTGATGATTTCCTTAGACTACCAAAATTTAAGGCATTATTCACAATATGATTAATCAAATCAAACCAATTCCAAACGCCCTACCATCTCTGTCAATGATCATTCAAGACATTTATTTTTAAGATAAACCTTGAGATGTCAAATCTCCAAATAAACCATATTAATCGTATTATCTTCACCACAAAACGATTATTAATTAAACTCCTAGGCTTAAGGAAATCATGCTCCTCCAGCAATTCCACCAATCTGGAGCTCTTCCTAAGGAAGGTATGATGATATATAACAACTCTCAAATCCTTGGGTAATCATCCAGAGAAGAATTCAGGAAGTTTCTGTTATTCATACCTCAGGCATGCATAACATCTCTCTAGGTCGAAACCTCAAGGGTTAATGTTGATTTAAATCCCTTGTTTCACGTTACCACATCTTTATTACTGATTAGATATAGTCATCATCATACCAATCACCCATATAGAAATTTTTTATTATATCCTCTTTTATGTACAAAATTTCATCAAGCCCTAAACGATTATGTTCTCAAAGGTTCACGTGTAGACAAATATAGACGCATACCACAAAGGGTTCCTAGAGAACTCCATTAATTTCGCTGAAATTAAGCTCTCTTGAGCCCAATATCTCTCCTATTTCAGATCTAAAGATCTAGCACCAAGGGAGAGGGGCGGAAGTCACCTGATTTGCGGCCATGGATCGAGTTTGTCTTCTTGGCGTCATGGTGGCGGTCGGCCAAGCTTCAATCCTCCTTCCAAGGTTGATTTCCTTCAGGAAAATGGATGATCTCAGGTCTTGAGGTGTGGGGAAGAGGAAGAAAAGTGATCAGCTCTTGGATGAGGGAATGAAGTTCAAGGTTAAGGGAGGAGAGAGAAAATGGAGGCTGATTTGACTAGAATTAATGGGAAAGATACTTGCCATGCTTTGGATTTGACAACACCGACACGTGCCGCTATCCTATAGGACCACCTTAATTAAAAGACACAAAATAAACTTTAAACAACTCAGAAGTCTCTTATCCGGTCGACACACATCCCAAAACATTGATTCAGTCGAAATAAAACGATACAGGATCGATACTCGACGAATTGGTCGAGTGGTCTCGACGAGACGTCGAGTCCTCTCAACGAGTCGTCGAGTCCTCTCGACGAGTCGTCGAGACCGTCAAATCCACTCGACGGATTCGTCGAGTCCACCTGACGATTCGTCGAGTCCACCCGACGAATCGTCGAGTCCACCCGACGAATCGTCGAGTCCACCCGACGAATCGTCGAGTCCACCCGACGAATCGTCGAGTCCACCCGACGAATCGTCGAGTCAAACCTTTTGTCGCGCCGACACTTATCCTCGCTCAAGTGCATCCTGGCCGTCAGTGCACCCCGAGCCCGAGTCAACTCATTAAACACGCGCTTAAGGGGTCTAGCGCGAATCGAGACATTACACTAGATGCCGCTCATTATTTGTGAGACTTTTGTCGATACTTTGTGATCAAGTGGGAGATTGTTGGTATTTCCAAGGTGATCTCAAGGCAATCAAGCAGTTAGTCTCACTGCCAACGCAATATGAGCCTATAAGGTTGCACATAAGAGTGTTTGGAGAAGTTGGAGGAAGGATTGTGTTGGTCTTACTCATATTGAATATGAGTGAAGGTGATGCAGGCTACGCTCTCCGACACGGTTAATACGGATAAACACGGATTTTCCCTCTACGTTCCAATCCTACGCCCGCACAAATAATTATTCGCAGCCCTCACGCTATGCGACGATTATCAATTAAAGGCTAACGTACTGGTCGGCAACGCCCTTAGAGATCAAATAATGGCTATAGGCCAATATTCTTTCTAGCCAAATGGATCCACCCGATCCGATCGAGCAATTGTTGTACCAAAAGAGATCCACCCAAAAATTACGATTCGGAAAAAGGTAGATCTCTCCCAACAAAAGGAAGACGAGGTTCGTCAATCCTCACAAACTTAAATGAAATCAAGATAAACACAAGATCGAGAGAAGAAAACTACGATAAAATCAACGCTATCGAAATCAACGCAAAAGTATTCCACCACAATATTTATCTAGAGAGAATCACACAAGGTAGAAATTTCGTTACCCCGCTTGAGATGAGATTTTCTCAAGCATATAACCGCTCAAATCGCTCTTCACCGATTCCACCGGATTCACGTCGGATGGAGAGAAACTCGTCCGCCTTCCTCGCTTCACGCCGAAACGGATTTTCCCGAAGCCTCGGGATTTTGCACCTTGGTCGAAAAATCTTTAAGGATGGAGATTTGAGGATGGCCGATTTCTTCAAAAGAGGAGGAAGAAAATATCCTTCGAGTTGCACGTAATAAAGTGGAGGGAAAGGAGGGGGAAGGAGAAAGTCGAATAGAGGAAGAGGGAGGGGAAAAGGAGGGGGCCGAAATTTTGAGAGGAAGAGGGAGGGGGGAAAATAAGGAGAAAGGAGGAGAAGAGGAGAATTCCAGAATTGGATTTCAATTTCAAATTTCAAATATAATCATCATTGTCCAAATCCTTCTACATCATGACCTATTTATAGGCTTACAAATAAAAGAGGCTACATGCAGCCCAAATTAAAAACAAAACAAACATTGTCTGAATGCACACCAACATAAAATAAAGTTCAAACAATACAACTAATAATAAAGAAAACATGACAATAATTAATTAATAATTATAGTAGAATAATTATAAATATTAATTAAATATTCATGCGTCGCGGGCGGAGGTTGTAGCGGCGATGGCGTTCTTCACAATGGTGCGGCGATGACGTTCTTCAAAATGGTTGTCGCAGTGATGACGTGCATCATGATTGTTGTCGCGGCATCGTCCATCTGAATCTTCAAATGTAATCTTGCGGCAGGAATCAAAATAATGCGTCAAGTCGGCGTCGTCAAGGAACTGGTCACGACCATGGTCACGAACATATGGAGGGGCGTCATCGCCATCAATCCTCCCCCACTCAAAATCACTCATCACCGATGAGTGGACCATCAGCCAACACCTGTCAGACAAAGCAAAGGTCTGTGGAACCCTTGGAAATGCGTTAGGCAAATAAGGAGAAAAAGTTTCATCATCAACATTTGACGTACCTCCAATGGAGACCGATGGAGAGAGCGATCCAGTAACAAGCTCACCCTCAAACCCATTAGAAAACTCAGTGGAACCAAACGGGCAGACAGACAATTCAAGCGGTGGAGAAACATAAGGCGTTAAATCCGAAACATTGAAAATAGGGGAAATTCCCCAATCAGTGGGTAACTCCAAAAGATATGCATTTTCTCCTAATTTCTTTAAGATTCGAAATGGACTAGCTCGCCGATTCGCCAACTTTTTTATGGCGCCCGAAGGCAACCGTTCAGGGATGAGACGCACCAAGACTAAATCGCCAACCTTCAAGTGAGACACTCTCTTATGTACGTTAGCATGTGATTGATAAGATGCATATTCTCTGGTTAGCGCTTCATTAATGTGTTTATGTAAATGGTGAACATGAGAGGCAAAATCCTGTGCAAATTGACTTTGACTTATAAGATGGGGGTGGCATAATCAAGTCAAGTGGCATTGGTGCCTTATATCGATGCACGAGTACAGGCGGCGCAAAACCGGTAAAACGATTTGGAGGATTGTTATCAACAAGTTGGCATGTGAGATAGTCTTTAATATTCTTGTGAATGAGTACATGTAAACGTGACAAACAAAAAGTATTCTCCACTAACAAGAAAAGATTCACGAACAATCTCTCTATTCTCCATCAAACTTAGCGCAGTTTTCAAAACGATTTGCTTGCCATTAAAGTTTATCTCATAAATTTTAGTTTTTCAAAAAATTGTCACATTATGATCATAAAATCATGGACGTCCAAGCAACATATGGCAAGTGTCCATCAGAATCACGCAACACCGCAGACTAGTCATAACAAGTTTGTGTCCAAAATTATAATCCGCTAATCGCGTCAAAGGTTCAGGAGGGAGGGTTGGTGAAATCGCATAAATCGAACCCGGGAGAAAATTTAAGTCATATTGATTTTCCTGTAACGGTGGCAACCTCAAAACAAGTTCCTTCGGGTTTGCACCATTTAGGTCATCCAAAAGTATCATTCCCTCGCTAGCTAACTCTTCCAATGTACTAGGTACGTCCTCCAAATCAGAATCATCAGTCAATTCTAAAATTGGATCAGAGGGGAGGTCCTCTTCCATATCACTAGGGTAACCAAAGTCCTCATCGTCGCTAAGATCTTCTGTAATAACGACATCGCCCTCAGCGGTAGGCTCAGTCAAGGGCACAAACTTAGTATTGTCAGAAGATTTAAAAACTATATCAGGAAGTTCGGGAGGAGACATTCCCGACGCATTGTGTGTAAAAATTATGGGATGGCCCTCACTATCCGGAATACTCTCACCACGCGGGCTTATGGCATCCCTAACAGTAACATCTATCGAGTCTGAAACATATGGCATAAACTGCTTATTTTCCCTAAAGGTGGAAGTAGGCACACTTTGGATAGTCCTACATTTGTGGGGAAAGGATCTACCCTGAGGCATATGGTCATTCCTATAAGCAGATACGGGTCTAGTGCCGTAATTATACTCGCTCACAGTTGTGGTGCTATACCCACACGGGCTTGGAGTTGTATGCACTTGCGGACTTTGTGTTAGTAGTACGGAGGTAGTCTGGGTCATATTGATAAGTGAGCACCCGGGCTTGACCATATAACCTCTCCCGAGCTATGACAACCTTGTGGTGGTCATCCCAATCGTGACAATCAAAATAATATTCCATTCCCTTAAGCCAATCTTGAAAAATTTGTGGATTCCCATAACCATCATAAGTGGGTGCCTGTTTTCTCGTGTGAGGAAAAGTGCGTGGACGGTTGGTTTTCCTATGGCATGTAGGCGAAGTTGGGATGTGATTAGCCATAACTTTAGCATACAAATAATCTAATCGGGAAACATAAACGTCTTGAGCCATATTCGAAGTGAGTATGTGTGTACTCGGGAACAGAACTAGTGGACATGTAATGATAGAAAATTTTTGAATCTAAACTAGACAGATTTATAAAAGATGATTTTATAAGGAGAAAAATTTTGAAATTCCAGAAAAAATTTGAATTTTCAGAAATATTTGAATTTCCATAAATATTTGAATTTCAAAAATTTGAATTTTAAATTTCAAAAATTTGAATTTGAAATTAAAAAATTTGAATTTTGAATGTGAAAATCAAAATTTGAATTTTGATTTTTGAATTTGAATTTCAAAAATTTGAATTTTGAATATTGAATTTGAATTTCAAAAATTTGAATTTTTGAATTTTGGATTTGAATTTCAAAAATTTGAATTTGAATTTCAAAAATTTGAATTTGACTTTCCAGAATTAAATTTTTTTTTATTTTCCTGTAGAAAATAGTACGCAGATTTGCAAAAAATGTTGTTTTTAATTTTCGCTGAAAATTAAAAATTTTATGGCTGCTAATCGCAGACCAGAAATTTTAAACATGCCAAATTTTATGAAATCTAATTTTATTCCCGCCTAATAACTAGGGTAATGAAAATATTTTTTTGATTTTCTTACTGATAAAAATATGGAGAATTCCCAGATTTTTTTTTTCGATTTTCGCAGAGAAATAAATTTTTTTGGCCGCTATTCGCAGACCAGAAATTAAAAATTTTGAAATTTCGAAATTTTGAACACGAAATCGTGTGAAGATTGTGTGTGCCGACGTTCTAAGAAAATTTTAGGAATGTGTCAATTAAGAAATTGACACGAACCTCGCTTTGATACCAAATTGATGCAGGCTACGCTCTCCGACACGGTTAATACGGATAAAGACGGATTTTCCCTCTACGTTCCAATCCTACGTCCGCACAAATAATTATTCGCAGCCCTCACGCTATGCAACGATTATCAATTAAAGGCTAACGTACGGGTCGGCAATGCCCTTAGAGATCAAATAATGGCTATAGGCCTATATTCTTTCTAGCCAAATGGATCCACCCGATCTGATCGAGCAATTGTTGTCAATCCTCACAAACTTAAATGAAATCAAGATAAACACAAGATCGAGAGAAGAAAACCACGATAAAATCAACGCTATCGAAATCAACGCAAAAGTATTCCACCACAAGATTTATCTAGAGAGAATCACACAAGGTAGAAATTTCGTTACCCCGCTTGAGATGAGATTTTCTCAAGCATATAACCGCTCAAATCGCTCTTCACCGATTCCACCGGATTCACGTCGGATGGAGAGAAACTCATCCGCCTTCCTCGCTTCACGCCGGAACGGATTTTCCCGAAGCCTCGGGATTTTGCACCTTGATCGAAAAATTTTCAAGGATGATGGAGATTTGAGGATGGCCGATTTCTTCAAGAGAGGAGGAAGAAAATATCCTTCGAGTTGCACGTAATAGAGTGGAGGGAAAGGAGGGGGAAGGAGAAAGTCGAATAGAGGAAGAGGGAGGGGAAAAGGAGGGGGCCGAAATTTTGAGAGGAAGAGGGAGGGGGGAAAATAAGGAGAAAGGATGAGAAGAGGAGAATTCCAGAATTGGATTTCAATTTCAAATTTCAAATATAATCATCATTGTCCAAATCCTTCTACATCATGATGGCCTATTTATAGGCTTACAAATAAAAGAGGCTACATGCAGCCCAAATTAAAAACAAAACAAACATTGTCTAAATGCACACCAACATAAAATAAAGTTCAAACAATACAACTAATAATAAAGAAAACATGACAATAATTAATTAATAATTATAGTAGAATAATTATAAATATTAATTAAATATTTATGCGTCGCGGGCGGAGGTTGTAGCGGCGATGGCGTTCTTCACAATGGTGCGGCGATGGCGTTCTTCAAAATGGTTGTCGCAGCGATGCCGCGCATCATGATTGTTGTCGCGGCATCGTCCATCTGAATCTTCAAATGTAATCTTGCGGCAGGAATCAAAATAATGCGTCAAGTCGTCGTCGTCAAGGAACTGGTCACGACCATGGTCACGAACATATGGAGGGGCGTCATCGCCATTAATCGATCCTACGCGGATGACGAAATCGATCCAAATTGATGTAGGCCCGACCAAATCGATCCAAATTGATGTAGGTCGAATCGGAAGGACCAATCCTATGACTAATTGATGTAGGATTGAACCTCGCTTTGATACCAAATTGATGTAGGCCCGACCAAATCGATCCAAATTGATGTAGGCCCGACCAAATCGATCCTACGCGGATGACGAAACAACGACTCTCGTTACGTTCTACACTCTCTTTACCACACACTAACGAATCGCAGCAATCGCAATATAATTTATTTATCTTTCGCGTTAACGTACGGGTAGCCGCACCGCAAGAGGTCCGGAGAATGGCTATAGGCCAAAATCCGTTCCGGCTAAAAGGAATAATATTGATTCCGACGAGCTTGGAGTTGTACCAAAATAGATCCACCAAAGAAAATCACGATTCGAAAGTGGTAGAATCTATCTCAACTACAAAAAGAAGACGAGGTTCGTCAATCCTCACAAACTTAAATGAAATCAAGATAAACGCAAGATCGAGAGAAGAAAACCACGATAAAATCAACGCTATCGAAATCAACGCAAAAGTATTCCACCACAAGATTTATCTAGAGAGAATCACACAAGGTAGAAATTTCGTTACCCCGCTTGAGATGAGATTTTCTCAAGCATATAACCGCTCAAATCGCTCTTCACCGATTTCACCGGATTCACGTCGGATGGAGAGAAACTCGTCCGCCTTCCTCGCTTCACGCCGGAACGGATTTTCCCGAAGCCTCGGGATTTTGCACCTTGGTCGAAAAATCTTCAAGGATGATGGAGATTTGACATCAATTTGTTTCGTCATCGCCATCAGAAGGACCAATCCTATGACTAATTGGAGTTAGGTCGAATCGGCTAAATGTTCCACAAATATTATGAATATTGTATGAAGCATGTTGACATGTGTTTAAGATAGACATTGCATGTATCGTCGAGATCATTAAAACGATATTGTGAATATCGTCGAATGATCACGACGATATGACCGACTATCACCTATGATGTATCGTCGAGTGCTAAGTGATATCATCTTGACTGTTAAGACGATATTTTAGGCATCGAGATGGTATCGTCGAGATCGTCTCGACGAAACAGGTCATCATGACGATATCGTTGAGATCGTCTCGACAATATAGGTCATCAAGACTATGTCGTCTTGACTGCCAAGACGATATAGGTCATCACGACGATATCGTCGAGATCGTCTCGACGATATTCAGTGATCACAACGATACACATCGAATACTCCTATTAATGACTGAAGTTTGCGGATTTCCAATTTTATGCCCCTGGGTATAAATAGAGAACCGATTAGGTTTTCCCTAAGGCTCTTTATCTGAGATAGAGGCGGAACTGTTCCGCAAGGGTTTTTCCGCGAGATCCCGTCTGCCATCATTGCCTCTCCCATTGCCGGATCTAGCAATCCGTGGGAGACGCGGAGGGCACTTCTTCTCCGACCCAGATCTTGTTCGACAAGAGGCTTGGGGTTCTCCTTCGCTCGTGTGGACTGCTATAGAGGCACGGATACACTTTCTGTGCTTGGAACTCAGCCACACGGTTTTGGATCCAGATTTGGAGCATCTTGGTTGAGTGTTGACTCAATCCCTTTCAGGTATATCTCTTTTATTTCTAGATTCATGAAATCGCAATATCCTGTAACTGTTTTGGGTTGTTCTTGTTTCTTTATTCCGTTGCGCGCATGTGATGTGTTGTTTATAGAAAACCTAACATGAATTCCGATTGGAGAGGGGGTTTTCGGGGGTGTAGTGACATGCTGATCCATGAAAAGAAGGGGAGTGATTGCGGGGCAAGAGGGAAGTGGTCAGAGGATTTTTTAAGGCTTGCAGTTGGAGGACGTTTTGGCCGGATGTGTTAAGCTCACGATTGGAGGATGGGTAGGGATTATGCAGGGTTGTAGTGGCGGCTTGGAGGAGAGAGGTTGGTGGGATTTGGGTGGATGGAAGAGAGTTGCAAGTGGTTGTTGGGGCTAGAGGTTTGCTAACGACGATCGATTAAAGATGCATGGACGGTAGTTGCGGCTGGGAATGGGCAGGAGAGGTTGTGGAAACTGGGAAGCAGTGGACAAGGACAACTACAATGGTGGGGGTGGCCGTTTGCTTCCGCACCACTGAAGGGAGGAATGTACGACTTCAAAAGTGCGTTCTCAGCTTCATACCAAGAGGGGGTCGACCAATTAGTTCCCTTTACTGGTAAAACCATCTATGCTTTCTAAGACCTAATGTTAGGTATTTAATTAAAAAGAGGATTATGTTAAGTGACACGAAGGGCACATATCGCCCGATCGTGACCTTAATCTAAATCCTAAGATACAATTAAGAACGAAAATAAAAAAGGAATTTATCAAGTTTGTTCAACATCTGTGACAAATCAGATTCTGCTCATGTTATCACTACCCGAGTATAATAGTGCAAGTATCCCATAGAGCCTTGGACGTTATGCAACGAGTGACTAAATCAGTAACTGAGGTTTCCAGAAAATTGCACGTCAGACTCATAATTTGAGCACTTCTTACTCCCACACGGTGTAACCGAGAGTTTCAGCTGTAGGAGGGACTCCAGTTAGATGAGCTCTCTTGCCCTTAACAGTTAAGTACGTGAGGGCATGATTCTTTCGTTGCATATACTTTTCAATACCTTCAACTTATTTGAGATAATATGATTAAGAGTTCCACTTGTTACTAGAGATCTTTTCATTGAAGTAATCTTACCATCGTCAGCCCTATTAGACATCTCAATCCGAATAGGGTTGCGAGGAGAAGAATAGGGAGATTCCGGTTCGAATCAATACATTAGAACATATAGAAGATGTTGGAAATGAAGTCTTATAGTCATTGTCGCATGAGCAAGTCACGGTAAATCCAAACATACACCTTTAAATCAAAATCGATTAGAAAAACTTAGGAGGATCACTCCCAAAGATGTGGACACCTTTGAATCAGAAGCCACTTGGCCACAACTTATGCTTAAAATGCTTTCAGAAGTGGATTAGGCACATGAAAGTTCACTGTGCACATTATTGGTTTTGATCAATTCAATGAAGTCGTATAGTCATTTTCGCATGAGCAAGTCACGGTAAATCTGAACATACACCTTTAAATCAAAACCGATTAGAGAAACGTAGGAGGATCACTCCCAAAGATGTGGACACCTTTGAATCAGAAGCCACGTGGCCACAACTTATGCTTAAAATGCTTTCAGAAGTGGTTTAGGCACATGAAAGTTCACTGTGTAAATTAGTGGTTTTGATCATTTCAAAGTTTGTAGCACAAATAAGAATAAATTCAATGCTAGCTCTGCATGTAAATAGAGAAACAACCCTAAAGACTCTAGATGCTTGAGAAAGTCAATATAGGCAGGATCATCAGTATATTCAACGCTAGCTCTGGATGCGATCAATGAAACAAGCCTAAAGACTGTGGTTGTTGGAGGAGTCAATATGGGCTAGATCATCATATCTACACATTGGAAGTATTCCACGCATATCGTCAAAGATCAATCATTGGTTCAAGTCGTCGATACAGATCAATGAGTGCAGGATCCAAAGATGAGCACAATAACTCATCGATACGGCTCAGTGCATTGGAAGTAATCGATGGAGAAATGAGACAAGAGCATCGACACCCTGCATACAACCTTGCTCTGATACCATGTTTGGAGACCACACTCAACGAGCTCCTCACGTGAATAAGCACACTTTCTCTTCCTTAGGGCTCCATTGATTGTCTCACCCAACTCTTATATCTTAAGACCTTTTTATATCTTATATCTGATATATATTTAATAGTAATCTTTTGAACCTTATCATAAATTGTGCATGTGTTTGATCATCTGTAACACCTCACATCACTTTCATAAATCTAGGGCTCTAAAAATGTGGGCAGCGTCTGTGGATAGAACGCCACACCTTACTTTATCCTCAAATGTAGCAAGAGTAATCGGCACAAGGCACCGTTGTATGACTTGTAACATTGTCTAGTCAACAACCCAGATGCGTGATAGGGATAGGGCTGAGACTCGGCCTTCAGACTTATAAGTTCTAGAACCTTAATAGCTAATGCATTGACACAACTTTTGCTATCAACCTTGCAGACATCACTTGCACTTAAAATTGATGCACAAAATAGATGTATGTCTCCAATCCTCATGTACACTGCAGCTAGACAATGTGCATCTCATTACACCTAAGATGAGGGCTATATTCGCTCACTTTCCCAAGCATCCTTAATAGTCACTATAATATCTCTCCCAGTCTGTGCTAACGACCTATATCGGACTTAATCTCACCATTGAGTAGATTCCTTATAGGGTATTGGGTAACTACGTGTCCTTTACCTCAACATCTATAATACAGAATCCAATCAGGACGTGATGATCCTATGTCGGGAGCCTTGCCTTTCATGTTTATGGGCTCATTATTAGATGCAATAATGGACCTTGGTTGGGAGGGTTCCTAATGATTGGCCCATCAGGCTCAGATCCATTTGGTCCCACGAACCTCAAATAGTGCTCATAAAAATGGGAGATGAAATATCTACTCGACAACTCTAGATAATGAGGAATCAACTCTCTACATATATCGGTGTAAAGCTCGAATCTAAATCTGAAAGCAGTCGCAATAGGCACCTGAAAGCCACTCCCCATTACTAATTCTTTAAATCGAGTCATTTAGTAAGAGCAGACATAGCCCTTGTCGCATGGCATAATTGACCAAAGAATTGACTCATGTAGGGTACCATAAGATATTTCCCTTTCAACTTCCGCTTCATGTCTGCCATTGATAGATGGGGCGAAGACCCTAGCACTCTATCATACACTCTAGTCTAGTCCAATAGATATTTGATCGCTATGAAGTGTCATCTGTGCAAACCTAACTCTATGTTCATATGACATCTCAAGTGAAAATGATGATTCATATCTAAAATTTAATTAGTAAACGTCTTTGAGTCCAACTGACCATCAAAGGATGACAAATTAATCTGCATATGAGTTTACTTGATCTCTATCAGACTCAACACACCTATATGAATCAACATACAATTATCCGTTGCATAATTGATTACAAAATGTTGGTATTTGTGTATTTTTGGTTACTTTTATTTCATACTTTTCCTATGTCCTCCTCACCCATATATAGCTGGTTGCAACTCTCTATTTTGATTATTGAATAACATTAAGAGTTTCCTCATGGTATTAGATGCCTAGGGAGGCCCGTCCCTGTTCCGCTCGACTCATCTCTGCGCCACATCTGCTCCGCTCTTCCAGTCTCAGTCGCAGCCCTTTAACGCGCATTTTTCGCTCCTCCTTCCAGCCACCGCAGAGGAGGTCCTTCTCCTTCCAACCGCCGCAGAGGGGGGGGGGGGGGGGGGTTCTCTCCGGTTTGTTGCCGCTCCTTGCTTAGCACCGGATATTTTGACCTAGTATGAAGGCATTTTCGGTGTCGGTCTCTATTTGCAGATCCTACATGTACTTGGTTTGTCTCTATATTCTATGAGGAAACCATAGTTGCTTTCTCGGTGGTGTGGTTTTCCTCCCCTTGACTCCTTGATTTCTATTCTTGGATTATCATGTCAGGCAATGGTGAATCTCCCACAATTTCTTCTGGTGCCGGAGTGTCCTCTGCTACCTTGGTGTCCGGTGGATCTATCTGGTCAAGTCATGACCATAATACTCCTCAAATCACAACTATACGTCGGGATGACTCAAATTTTCTTCCGTGGTCTCGGGTTGTCACTTTGCCTTGAAGAGTGGACGTTTGTTTGGTTATGTTCTGGGTACTACGAAGGCGCCTGCCCAGGATTCCCCTGATTGGTTGCAGTGGGAGTCGGAGAACTCTCTTATCATGTCTTGGCTGACTAACTCCATGGTGGACTCCATTGCTCGGAATTACTTGTTCTTAGATATTGCTGCAGATATTTGGAAGAGGGTTAAGGCCACATACTCATGCAGGGGGAATGCTGCCCAGATTTTCTAGCTGCGGCGGAAGTTCTTTCTCCTCCATCAGGGTGATCGTCCTCCTTCAGTCTACTATTTAGAGTTCACTCAGCTTTTTTCAAGAATACGATCACTTTGACTCCCTCACTCTTATGTCCCCCGAGGATGAGATTCTTGTCTGAGCTCGGGAAGATAGAAACAAAGTTTTTGAGTTCTTTCATGGTCTGCATCGGGACTTCGATCAGATCAGTGCTCAGATACTTGGGCGCTCCCCCACGCCGTCTCTCCGAGAGGTTTATAGTCTTGTTCAATAAGAATTTCATATGCGACAAACTTGGACTCCTGATGCTGTCCCGGAAGGTTCTTCCCTTGCTGCTCAGTTTAATAGTAGAGCTTCTTGTGACCCAAGGTCCAATTCCACTGACAAGGATCATTTGCTATGTGATTACAGTGGGATGTCTCGTCATACTAGGGACATGTGCTTCTGTCTTCATTGTTTTCCTACACCACGAGGTGGTTCTGCACCAAGATGAGGCTTAGGGTCTAGGGTTGGTCGCTCTCAAGGCCGCTCTACTCAGTCACAGTCAGCTCATCTTTCAGATGCCTCGACAGAGCTCTTGCCTTCCTCTGACACTATGGTTCCCTGGACTCTATCTGCCGATGAGATCCATGCGTTCTGCCGATTGATGCAGGGACAATCTACTGAAACACCTGCTTCCTCGTTCTCATATGCTTATTAGGGACCCTCAGGTGCTTATGCTTTGTCTTCTCGTCCATCTACTCACTGGGTTATTGATTATGGAGCCACAGATCATATGACCGGCTCTGTAACATGTTTTGTTTCTTACCTTCCCTTGTCTGGTAGGGACAAGGTGACCATTGCTGATGGATCTTTCTCTCCGATTGCTGGGATAAGATTTACCTCTTGCTCCTCTCTCACCCTCCTATTCTTCATTTACCAAAGTTTACTCGCAATCTTCTCTCCATTAGTCATCTGACCAATTCTATGAACTGTTCTGTGACCTTCTTTCCTTCATCTTGTGTTCTTAGGACCTGACGACGAGAACGGTGATTGGCTCTAGTAGTCTGTTGGATGGGCTCTACGTGCTTGACTCCTCCCACCCTGCTTCTCCACCCTAGGCTCTTCATGCTAATCAGTCGGCCATCTTGGAGTCTTGGCATTGTTTCCTTGTACATCCTTCTATCTATCTTGTCTATGAAACATTTATTTCTTACTATACTACTTATATTAGTTGATAATTTTCATTGTGATGCTTGTGAACTTGGCAAACACCATCGTGCTTCTTTTAATCATGTTTCCTCTCCTAGTTCTACATCGTTTGATATACATAATGATGTTTGGGGTTCGTGCCCCGTTGCTTCTATTTCTAGGTGTTTTTGGTTTGTCACTTTCATTTACTGTTTTTCCCAAACAACATGAGTTTACTTAATGAAAGCAAAAAATGAAGTTTTTTTCCTTATTTCAACGGTTTCATAACATGATTTCTACCCAATTTGGCACCCCAATTAAAGCTAGCCACATGCTTGGAAGAGATGATGGTGAAACTATTTGAGACATCCTCAGCTTTCAGAGACTTGTGGGAAAGCTAATCTACTTGTCGCATACTCGTCCAAATATCTGTAGTCAGCCAATATATGTATTCCCCAAAGTCTCGTCATCTTGATGTTGCTTATCATATCCTTAGATACCTCAAGTCCTCACCAGGGAAGGGCATCCTGTTCTCATCAAATGATGAACTGACTATTGAAGTTTACATTGATGCAGACTGGGCTGGATCGATTGATGATTGACGGTCCACCTCAGGATATTATGCAATGGTGGGTGGAAATTTAGTTACCTGAGAAGCAAGAAACAACATGTGGTCCCCAGTTCCGGTGCTGATGCAGAGTTTTGGGCTATGGATCACGGGATCTGTGAAGGGTTATGGATCCTAACTATCATGAAAGATCTTGGTCTTAAGGAGAGGAGCCTATCAAACTATACTGTGATAACAAGACCACCATCAGTATTGCTCAAAACCCAGTACAACACGATCGTTCTAAATACATTGAGATCGACCGACACTTCATCAAACAAAACATTGTGAGAGGCATTGTGGTTACTCCATGTGTGTCATCCGAACATCAATTGACTGACATTCTCACTAAGGGATTGAGTACAAATATGTTTGAAAAGATCATTGGCAAGTTGGGCATGGTTGATATCACACGCCCAACTTGAGGTGGAATGTTGGTATTTGTGTATTTTTTGATTACTTTTATTTCATGCATTCCGTATGCGCTCCTCACCCCTATATGGTGGATTGTAACTCTCTATTTTGATTATTGAATAACATTAAGAGTTTCCTCACCAAATAACTCAATGAGGATAACGCGTCATAACTACACGCTTACAAATGAGATTAAAATATAGTTGAATTTTTCTTTTGCTTTTTGTTATTTTAAATTAGTCATAGGAAAAGAAACTATTAATGTGATCAGTGCTTATGCGCCACAAGTAGGATTACGTGAAGCTATTAAAGTGCAATTTTGTGATTGTTGAAACCGATTTTTCGGTCTCTTATGGAGCTCGGGGCCCTCACCGAAATGAGGGGCGGCTAGCCCTTACTGATCCCTCGGAGAAGACAAGCGGAGAACAAAGAAAATGACTAAGACCTCAGTCACAGCGAGGAGGTCCCTCCACTAACCCGGAAGATCGTTGAGCGCTTTTCCTCCCAAACCAAAGCTGAGACTCGGGCACCTTGGAGAGCTCTGGAAATGCTAACCAAAGAAAGCCTAAGGAGAGGGAAGCTGAAGTGAGATCCTTTCCAAAAGTGCCCTTGAGGTCCTATTTATAGATTTTCTGGTCTGACCTGCAAATAACCGGATTCCGCCTTTTAATTTTACTATCCGCACCCCAAATGGGTGAGCTAACAGCCAAACTCCGCTGTTTGGAGAGGCTAAGGGCAGACCACCAAGGGTGACAGAGTAATTTGACCCTATCGGCTTATGGACAAGAAACTGCGAGAACCATTCTGTGGAGTGCTCTCGCGGTCCCTCTCGCGAGTCCTGCTCGCGGTAACTCTTCAAGGCGATCGCCCTGCGGGGACCTCGCCAGCCCCCTCCTAGCAGTATCTGCCGAGGTCCGGTCTCGCGAGGCCTGGATCTCGCGACCCCTCTTGCGTGAGTCCCTTTGGCTTCAACGACCGCTCGTCTCGCCAACCAAACCCTTCTCGCTCGCCCTTCAGCGAGCTCCGTTCCATTGCCTTCTTTAGACCATCTCTCTGCCTGGCGAATATCGGGGTTGTACACAATCCCCGCTCTTCGCGAGGACATTTGTGCTCGCGAAGAATCATCCAACCCCTGGTATTCGCCCGCTACTTGATGATCTGTCGGGAATCTTTGGTGGGACCTCCTCTGGGTTATAAATATCGTCCCGAGTCCCCAGGGGCGTGTGCCGCCACTTCTTTTCTTTTCCCTTTGCCTGACACTGTAGGTGTCTGTAGATGCCTCTTACTGAAGAAATCAAGGCTCGCATGAGGGAGGTGAGAGCCGGCGAGCTTCCTTCTACGGCCAAGGTCCCCGCCTGGATGAACCGGCCCCCTCCTGCCGTGTCGCCGAAAGTTAAGAAGGCGAAGGCGGCTCGCCGAACCGGGGATGACTCCGCGATGTTGGACTCCTCCCCCGACGATCGCCATAACGAGAAGGTACGAGCCACCCCTCCCGTTCGCTTTAATAAAATTGCCTGTCATTCATTTCTAGTCGCAGGATGCTTTGCCGAGCGAGAACGCTGGAGAACCCGCGGAGGGGTCTCGCAAAAGCCTGCAGGCGGACATGAACCTCGCAGGGAAGAACGTTACCGGTACGCTCCTAATCTCGCGCGCCAGAATGTTTCTTGTCAACTATCTGACCTCCGTTCCTTACTTTTTACAGTCTCGCCCCTGAAGTCTCCGACCCGCCAGACATCGCGGCCTCCGTCTCCGCTTCCGCCTCCTGACAAAATCATAGACAAGCCCGGATTTCAGCTCTTGACGAGCGAGGAGACCGGGGGCTCTGCGCCGCCGAAGATCCCTCCTACCAACAGTGCAGCCTACCCCGCCGGCTTGGGCAAATCTCTCTATCCTCACTACGACAACGTGTTCCAGGGTCGTCCCTCGCCCTCTCGCCCCCGCTTTGTAAGTATTCTGACCTCGCCGTAACCCTGCGCGAACTTACGCGCGCCATCTGACCTCTTCGTAATATCTCGCAGACAATACCGAAAATCCGCCTACCGATTCTGAGCTGGGCGACGACGAGATGTCCCCTCTTCCGGACCAGGTGGAGGACTTCTTAGGGGATCCGCGAGACCCCGAGATGTTGAAGCAGCGAGCCGCGGATTTGCTGAGGAAACACGGGAGGATGCTGATGGACCTCAACATGCAGGCGAGGCGAGACAGAGAAGCCGCCGAGGACAGGCACGCGGTTTTGATGGAAGAATGTGCGAGGCTCCGGCAGGCGAGACAGCGTGACCAGGATGAGAGTGCGACGACGCCGGAGGTTCATATAGCTAGGATGAGAGACTACGCCTACCTCACGGACAGGGAGGGCCGATTGGCCGAGGAGTACTACAACTCTAGGGTACCGCCGAGATCCGGGTCGCGGGGTGGGGGCAGGTGGAAATGGCTACCCCATGATTCTCGCTAACTGTTATGTCGTGGACTTATTTGTAATGGATGTCGTTGTTGTTAGACAATCTCGCTACGACTCGTGACTCGCGCATCGGCCACTCGTTGGCTTTTATCTCTTTTGATCATAAGTATCACTAGCTTTTATAAATTCTCTCTTGCTTCCAGTACCTCTGTTTTGTTTGTTACGTTGTGTTCTCGGGGACCTTCTGTTCTCGCCGAATACATCTCGCGAGGTGTTGTTTGTGCTAACCCCGCAGGTTTCTCTCGCCCGCGGACATGATGTGATGTTTTTTCCTGCTGCCCGTGCCCGCCGGCGTTTGGACTTCTTCCCGCCATTTTGTTTTGGTTATAAATAGGTGGCCATAACTGAGTCAACCACCGCATTTACTGTCAAACTTCTTCCTCCCCCGCTTCAGAGCTCTCGCTCCTTCCCGTTCTCGCCCTATTTTCTTTCTCGCAGGTTATCAGGATGGGTGGCGATGCTCATGAATCGGAGGGTCGGCGCAAGATTGCGAAGGCTTTCGCCGAGCACACCTTCTACCACTGCAACTTGACCGACGAGGAGTATCTCAGCGCGGTCGCCGACTTCATCCCCCCCCCCCCCCCCGTTCGAGGCACGTCGTCCCAGCGAGGATGACGTGATCAACGCCCCGCGTACCGGCGAGTTGGCCATCCCTACCGCCCACTTCGCGGTCGGCCTGCGTCTACCACTATGGCCGGAAGTTCGCCAGGTATGATCGTTCTCGCTCATTTCTTATTTTGTGTCGGTCTAGTCTCGCTTATCATGCGAACTAATCCTGATCTTTTCGCTGCTTGTCAGGTGTTCAAGCACTATGGCGTTGTTCCGGGCCAGCTCACTCCTAACGCCATGGCGGTGATCATAGCTTTCGCCTGCTTCCTTCGTGAGGAGCGCATCGAGTTCAGCCTCCCGGTCTTCCGGAAGTTGTTTTCGTTCTGTGCCTTCAAGGAGGGGACTGCCTACTTCGTGGGCTCAGGTCCTAAGGTGGATGAGACCGTCAACAAAGCCCACTTCTGGGCGCAGAAGTTCCTTCTCGTCAAGGGGAATTTCGGAAATATCCCATTCTCGCCAGTCCAGCACGGCGAGACCACCTACCGACCCGCCGCTCTCGGAGGCCACGACGCCCTTCTCTACCAGTTCTTCTGCAAGAAGAACTTCGAGGTCGTCCATCTCCGCCGCAACGTCGACAAGCTTCTTCCCGTACTCGCCGGGGAAGGTAAAAGATCTCGCTCCATCATCGAACTCCCTCTCTCTTTTCCGGTATTCGTACTTAATGAAGCTTCCACTATTTTCTAGGCGAGCGGGATCTTCCTCTCCATCCACCCTACGCGAGCAATCGTAAAACCGACGCTACCCTGGCTCTCGCGACCATGGGGGCGGAGGCTTGCCGAGGCACCTCCTCTCCGGGTGAGCCCTCTTCTCGCAAGAGATCGGGAGCCCCTGGTGGTCATGCCGTTCCCCCAAAGTCTCCGCAAAAGAAGAAGAGTAAGACGAGCGGGATCTCGCTCGCCTCCTCGAAAGGAAAGGAGCCCCGCGAGGCGGCTTTCGACGAGTTCGACCTCACTGCCCTCTCCGCTGGGGGTGAGGATGACGAGCCCTGCCAGGAGGTTTTCAGAACTTCCGTCCTGCCCATCCCCGTCAACCACTACAACTTCGGCCTCGGCCAGAGGCGTCGCGATGAGACCGGCGAGCTCCTGGTTAACTGGAAGCCGGAGACCAACCGGGTGGACATCTCCAGCATCCTTCCCTCCTGGGTGGAGAAGGAGACCGTCAGCGGTCACGCCTTCGACCTCTCGTTCGCTCTCTATGGGCGTGAGGACGCGGGGTCTTATAAGGATGAGACCGCGAGAATCCTCGCTTTCGAAAGCGCGAGGTCGCATTTGCGCTCCGCCGAGCTCGCCCATATGACGGGGAGGCGTTGCTTACAGCTGGAGCTTCAGAACGTGGAGCTCGCGAGGCTCTATCAGGGGCTCCTTGCCGAGAACGCGCAGTTGAAGGAGAAGCTGCTCGCCGCAGAGGGCAGTGTGGTGAGTTAGACTTCCTCATCCTTCTTTCCTTCGGTTGTTTCAGCTTTTTAATCGAACTCAATTGCAGGATGTCGATTCTGCCGGGAGAGCCGACGCTCGCATCAAGGATTTGGAGGGCGAGGTGGCTGGGCTGAAGGCCCTAAACTGCGACCTCACTCGTGCCGTCGTTCCCCCCTCACCTCGCCGTCTGAAGGAAGAGCGGCGAGCACGAAATGAAGAAGTTCGCTTGGAGTCTACGGATTCGGCTCGCTACATCTTCCAGATGATGAAGGCGACTGGCCTCTTAACCGCCGACGCGGCCGATCTGGACCTAGAAGATATCGTCCCCGAGCTCTTCCACCCGCTTTCGCCAGTGAAGAGCAGCGACGACGGGGAGGTGTCCGCGAGCGATCAGTGAGGCTTACAGCTTTATTTTGTCCGATTTTGTTTTTTTTTGGCTGGCGAGGTCGCCGCTTTATGTAAATCAGACTTTTTAAAGAAATGAATACAAATTATTTGCTGTGTTGCGCTAGCTCCTTTCTTTGTATCGTTTTCTGCGTTGATATCTCGCTCTTGCTTATCTCGATGTTTACCTATATGTAGGCCACTCCCGCGATGACCGTTCTCGTGTTTTACGTTGCTTACTCCCGCAATGACAGTTCTCGCGTTTCACGTTGTCGAACTCCCGCGATAACCGTTCTCGCGTTTTTCGTTGCTTACTCCCGCGATGACTGTTCTCGCGTTTTATGTTGTCGAACTCCCGCGATGGCCGTTCTCGCGTTTTTCGTTGCTTACTCCCGCGATGACCGTTCTCGCGTTTTACGTTGTCGAATAGGCGAGTGCGGGACCTTTTCGGCTGCCCTGGCCTTGCGCCATTCGCCTTAGTTACTATTCTTTTAGTCGCGCGTATTTTCTCTAGGTTTCGCAAGGCATTTCTTCTCTTGGCGAGAGCTCGCCTCTTACCCGGAACCGACACCCTTTCTGCCGCGGACTGGATGTTCTGAATCGCATAAGATTGATTCTCGCCATTCGCATAGTATCGTGCGAAATCTCTCTTTGCCGAGCGGGCCTGCCCGCCGAGCGAGACGGAACCTTCCAGTTTAAAGACCTGTTATCCTTGCCAGCCTCTCCATAGATCAACCAGAACCCCCCGTCTAGGTGAGAGCCCGGGAGCGGAATCGATCTGGGGCAATCCAACACCAACATATCCAGCCTTGCCAGCCTCTCCAGATATCAACCTGAACCCCCCGTCTAGGTGAGAGCCCGGGAGCGGAATCGATCTGGGGCATTCCAGCACCAACATATCCAGCCTTGCCAGCCTCTCCAGAGATCAACCTGAACCCCCCGTCTAGGTGAGAGCCCGGGAGCGGAATCGATCTGGGGCATTCCAGCACCAACATATCCAACCTTGCCAGCCTCTCCAGAGATCAACCTGAACCCCCCGTCTAGGTGAGAGCCCGGGAGCGGAATCGATCTGGGGCATTCCAGCATCAACATATCCAGCCTTGCCAACCTCTCCAGAGATCAACCTGAACCCCCCGTCTAGGTGAGAGCCCGGGAGCGGAATCGATCTGGGGCATTCAAGCACCAACATGTCCAACCTTGCCAGCCTCTCCAGAGATCAACCTGAACCCCCCGTCTAGGTGAGAGCCCGGGAGCGGAATCGATCTGGGGCATTCCAGCACCAACATATCCAGCCTTGCCAACCTCTCCAGAGATCAACCTGAACCCCCCGTCTAGGTGAGAGCCCGGGAGCAGAATCGATCTGCGGCATTCCAGCACCAACATGTCCAACCTTGCCAGCCTCTCCAGAGATCAACCTGAACCCCCCGTCTAGGTGAGAGCCCGGGAGCGGAATCGATCTGGGGCATTCCAGCACCAACATATCCAACCCTCGTCACCCCGGCATGGCAGTAGTTGTAAGCATCACAAAAAGGAGTAAGACATTTAGTAAACAACAGAATAAAGCTTTCAAGGGTAAAATCGTTTCAAATCATCCCCACTCCGAGCTCGGTCGAGAGACACCCCCTCCACATCCTGGAGATGATACCCCCCTGACTTGAGCACCTCGCTTACAATATATGGACCCTCCCAGTTGGGGTTGAGCTTACCTACCGCGGCCCCTCTGCCGGCCGCATCGACCTTCTTCAGGATTAGGTCTCCTTTCTGAAAGTGCTTTATCCGGATATGTTTGTCGAAATATCGAGCCATCCGCCGCTTGACCTCTTCCTGCCTGATGGTGGCCAAGTCCCGGAGTTCTTCCACCAGGTCCAAAGACAGCCTCTGCTCCACATTGTTATCTTCTAGCCACTCTTCATCCCCCTCGCTCGCAGCGATCACCCGGGGGGTCTTTACCTCAAACTTTATGGGGAGAACGGCCTCGGACCCATGAGAGAGCTTGAACGGAGTCTCCCCGGTGGCGGTATTCGGAGTAGTCCTCATGGCCCAGAGGACGGAGGGTAGCTGTTCCACCCAGTTTCCCCGAAGGTTTTCCACTTTCTTTTTTAATAGGTTAACGATTATTTTGTTTGCCGCCTCCACCTGCCCATTGCTCCTCGGGTGGTGGACCGATGCGAACCTGAGGTCAATGCCGAGTTGAGTGCAGAAGCCAACAAACTCTTCACTGGCAAACTGCGGCCCATTGTCTGTCACAATAGCTAGAGGGAGCCTGTGCCTGCAAATTATCTCCCCCCACACAAAATTCCTTACAACCTGAGAGGTTACCTTAGCGAGTGCTTTCACTTCTACCCACTTAGAGAAGTAGTCGATCATGACCAGCAGGAACTTCCTCTGGCCGCTGGCTTGGGGGAAGGGACCGACCAGTTCCAACCCCCATATGGCAAAGGGCCAGGGAGCCGTGATGGTCCAGAGCCTTTGAGCTGGGAGGAGTTGGAGTGGAGCGTAGAGCTGGCACTTCGGACACTTCCTCGCGAACTCTGCCGCATCCTTGCTGAGAGTGGGACAGAAGTAGCCTTGCCTCAACACCCTCCCTTCCAGGGTCCGACTCCCGGAGTGACTGCCGCATTCCCCGGAGTGGATTTCTTCCAGGACTCTCGGAACCTCCTCCTCGGAAACACAACGGGCCAGGAGTCCCGAGAGGGTCTTCCTATATAGCCCTCCTGCATGTAAGGAATAATAGGCGGACTTATACCTGAAGTGCCTCTTGTCCACGTCCTCTCCAGGGAACTTCCCGGAGGATAGGAAGGTGATGAATGGGTCCATCCACGAGGTTCGTTGATCCACCTCCATCAATTCCCCTTCCTCGATGGAGGGCCGGAAGAGTTCCGAAGCCGTCCCCCCCGCTCGAGGACCGAACTTGGCTAAGAGATCCGCCTGGGTGCTCTCCTCCCTCGGCACGTGTTTGATGGAGAAGGTGCGGAACTGCCCGATGACCCCCTTAACCTTCTCCAGGTATAACAGGAGGGTCGGGTCCTTCGCTTCAAAGTCTCCCTTGATTTGGCATGCTACCACCATGGAGTCCGTCGAGACCTCCACGTCCTGCACCCCTAGTTCCCGGGCCAGCCGAAGGCCCGCTATCACTGCCTCGTACTCAGCCTGGTTGTTGGTGATTGGGAAATGGACGTTTGCGGCTTGCTCAATCCGGGTCCCCTGGGGACTCACCAGGACTATCCCCCCTCCATAGGAGTACTTTCCCGATGCTCCGTCCACTAACATCTTCCATGCCTCTGGGGGAGGCCGCTCGTGCTCCCCCACCTCGGCCGCATAGTCGGCCATGAAGTCTGTCACCGCCTGAGCCCTGATGAACGTCCTGGGCACGAACGTGATATTGAATTCACTTAACTCCACGGACCACTTTGCCAACCTTCCCGAGTGCTCCACCCCTTCCATGATTTTTCGGAGCGGGTGGTCCGTCACTACCTTGATTGAATGGGCTTGGAAGTAAGGTCGGAGCCTCCGGGCCGACACCACCAATGCGAAGGCTAACTTTTCCAGAATCGGGTACCGGAGCTCTGCCTTCTTCAGCACTCGGCTGACGTAGTAGATATGGAACTGTTTCTTCCCCTCCTCCCGGATCAACACGAAACTTACTGCTTCGGACCCTACCCCCAGGTATAGGGATAGGTCTTCCCCTGGCCTCGGCCCCTGGAGCAGAGGGGTTCGGGTGAGCTGTTCCTTAAGAGTCTGGAAGGCCTCCTCGCACTCCTGGGTCCATTCAAACTTCTTGTTGCTCCGTAGCACCTTGAAGAAAGGCGCACACTTTTCCCCTTCCTTGGAGAGGAACCTGCTGAGCCCAGCCAACTTCCCTGTAAGGCTCTAAACCTCCTTCGGATTCCTCGGCGACCCCAACTCCATTACCGCCTTAACCTTGTCCGGGTTAGGCTCCACTCCTGCGGGGGTGAGTAAGTGGCCTAGGAACTTTCCTCGGCTTGCCCCGAAGACACATTTCAAGGGATTGAGTTTCATCTTGTAGCGCCGCAGGGTCCCGAACGTCTCCTCAAGGTCTCGGAGGTGAGACCCAAGGTCTCGGTTCTTTACCATGAGGTCGTCAACATAAACCTCCAAGTTTCTTCCCTTCTGCTCGCGGAAGACTCTGTCCGTCATCCTTTGGTATGTGGCACCTGCATTCTTGAGCCCGAACGACATCATCTTATAACAGTAGCATCCATCCCCCGTGATGAAGGAGACATCTTTGATGTCCGGGGGGTGCATGCGGATTTGATGGTAACCTGAAAAAGCATCTAAGAAAGACATCATAGGAAAACCGACGGCTGAGTCAACCAGCGCGTCGATCCTAGGCAGGGGGTAACAATCCTTAGGACATGATTTATTAAGTAAAGAAAAGTTGATACACATCCTCCATTTACCTCCTCCCTTCTTTACCATAACTACGTTGGAGACCCAGCCTGGATACTGGATCTCCGTTACAAAGCCTGCCTGTAGGAGCTTGCTCACCTCCTCGCGGATGGGCCCTTCCAGCTTGTCGGCGGCAGCCCTTTTCTTCTGGCGGTTAGGGCGGGTGCCGGGGTCGAGGTTGAGGCGATGGCAAGCCACATCCGCGTCGATCCCGGGCATTTCCGCGGCGCTCCAAGCGAAGACGTCTATGTTCCTCTGCACGCACGCCAGGATCTCCGCTTGATCCTCCGGGTTGAGTCCTCCGCTGACCCGGACCTTCTCTATCGCCCCTAGCCGGGTGGTGACCTCGAGCTCCACGACCTCGTCCATAACCTCCAGCCGGGACTGCTCTCCCCAAGCCCTCTCCTCCTCGGTACAAGCGAGAGTCTGGGTTCCTTCCTCGACCTCCTTCTCTACCACCATCAGCTCCTCCGCCCCTCCCTCCTGGGCCTTCTCTTCTTCTCCCTCTCTTTCCGCCCGGGGTCCCTCAGCTACCCCTTCCTGGGCATGGACTTCATCTCCCTCCATCTTCTCCTCGGCTACCTCCTTACCTCCGGCTTCGGCCGCCTCCTCCATCATCTTATCCCACTCCTCCGCTTCTCCCATCCAGGAGATGGTGTTGACAGCCGTCACGTAGCACTGCCTTGCCACCTTGGGATCCCCCCTGATCCGCACCTGAACCCCTCCGTCGTTGAACTTAAGGCATTGATGAAAGGTGGAGGGGACACAGCGGAACGCGCTGATGAGTGACCGTCCGAAGATGGCGTTATAGCTGCTTGGAGCGTCCACTATGACAAAACGGCAGTTCCTGGACTGCCCACCCAGGGTCACATGAAGTCCTACTCCCCATTCTACTTCTTTCCTCTCCCCCGAGAATCCAAACAGAGGGCCATCCGAGGCCAACACCCTTCTGGGCTCCACCTCCATCCCGTCAAACGCCTTCTTCAAGATGACGTTGACCGAACTTCCGTTGTCCACTAGGATTCGGGAGACGGTGAAGTTCTCGATCGCCGTCTGAATGACCAGCGCGTCGCAGAACGGGTCCTCATAGCCCGGCATATCCTTCTGAGTGAAAATGATTTTTTCGGCCGGGGGCGGAGCGGTGGATGTTGAAGCCACGCTCCGGTGGTAGATGGTATGGAGGCTAGCCTTGCGGGTCGCCTCCACCCCTACCCCCCCATGGATCACCCCGATCCCTCCTCTACTCCCCACATCGTTTCTATCCTCACACCTTTCCTCATCTTCCTCTCGAGGTTCGACCTCCACGATCCTCACTGGCTGCAGCTGCTGTGGCGCGGGCGCTCTGCCCCTCTTCACTTCCAGGAACTCCGGGCAGGTGTCCGTTGAGTGACCTTCCTCATCATGGAAGATACAATATGGCAACGTCACCTCCCCTGCATCGGCCTCCGCCACCCTATTCCTTCTCCTCCTAGCGGCTGCTGTTTCCACCTCGCCTCTCCTTCCTCTTCCTCTTCCCCGCCCAATTTCCATGGCCTGTTGAGGTGGGGGAGGCATCTGCATCGGACCCTGCCTCCACCCTAACTGGGGGGGGGGGGCCTCCATTGACCTCCGACATGGTTACCCCTTCCTGGGCCGTAACCCCTTCCCTGCCCTTGCATTCCTCCGCCTTGCGGCCTCCATCCCCCCTCCGGGGCCCGGGGCTCTTCCCTTCTCCTGATCTCCTGCTGCCTCACCTCCGGCTCACTGAGCTTCGCTAGCCTCTTGGTGAGCTCCGGGTTGGCTTCTTCACTCGCGACTTCCTCCGACACCCTCTCCATCAGCTCCTCATAGGAGACGGGGGCCTTTCTCTTCAACGCCATCTTGAAGAAACTCTCTTTCAACCCGACCGTGAAGGCGAGTTGGAGTGCAAACCCAGGCATCTCCTGAGTGAGCTGCACTTCCTCCTGGAACCGATCGGCATATTGAGCCAACGACTCCCTGGGTTCCTGCTTCACTTTGAAGAGGGAATCAACGTCCTTCTTCCTCTTTTTTGAGGTCGAGAACCTCAGCAAAAAACTTCGGCGCAAATCCTCGAACGCGTAGATTGATCCTGCAGGGAGCTGATGGAACCAGTCCCTGGCCTTCTCCTTGAGGGTGACGGCAAAGAGCCGACACTTGAAGGCATCTGACATCGGCCTGATGGAGACCGAGTCTTCGAAACTCTGCAGGTGCTGGACAGGGTCATCCCTGCCGTTGTAGTACACCCGGTCCCACTCTCCAAACCCCCCTGGGACGGGTGCGGAAAGCACCAGCTCGCAAAAGGGGCTTCCCCCTCCTGTCACCCTTTCTGGCTCCACTCGCCCCCCAAGCTCTCTCGCTAGACTTGAGCTCGCCGGGACTGCACTCGCGAGGGCGGCGCTCGCCTGAACCACCCCGACCGTCGCCGCATCCTCCTGGCGCGCGCTCGCCTGCGCCGCGCTCGCTGGGACAGAGCTTGTCGGCACTGAGCTCGTCGGCCCGGCGTTCGCCGGCACGGAGCTCGCCGGCCTCGGGCTCGCCGGACTGGCGAACAACACTCGCCCCTCCCTGTCCTGTCGTGATCCAACGGCAACTTCCTTTCCAGCCATTCCCCCCGGGGCATTCTCGCCAACCGTCGTTGGGGGAGGGGTCACCTGAGGTGTTGGGGTCGCAAACTCGCTTCGCAGAGCTGTGACCGTAAACCCCAAGGTGTCGAGCACCTCCGTTCTGAAATCTGCGAGCATCCTGGCCATCGCCACCTGGGGTGTCTCGCCGAACTCCTCGCCTTGCTCTTCATCTCCCGCCATAACCCTTCTCTGGAACTTTCTTGAACCAGCCACGCTCCACGCTCACCGCACCAAAATGTTGAAACCGATTTCTCGGTCTCTTATGGAGCTCGGGGCCCTCACCGAAATGAGGGGCGGCTAGCCCTTACTGATCCCTCGGAGAAGACAAGCGGAGAACAAAGAAAATGACTAAGACCTCAGTCACAGCGAGGAGGTCCCTCCACTAACCAGGAAGATCGTTGAGCGCTTCCCCTCCCAAACCAAAGCTGAGACTCAGGCACCTTGGAGAGCCCTGGAAATGCTAACCAAAGAAAGCCTAAGGAGAGGGAAGCTGAAGTGAGATCCTCTCCAAAAGTGCCCTTGAGGTCCTATTTATAGATTTTCTGGTCTGGCCTGCAAATAACCAGATTCTGCCTTTTAATTTTACTCGGCAAATCCGCGGCTCGCTGCTTCAACATCTCGGGGTCTCGCGGATCCCCTAAGAAGTCCTCCACCTGGTCCGGAAGAGGGGACATCTCGTCGTCGCCCAGCTCAGAATCGGTAGGCGGATTTTCGGTATTGTCTGCGAGATATTACGAAGAGGTCAGATGGCGCGCGTAAGTTCGCGCAGGGTTACGGCGAGGTCAGAATACTTACCAAGCGGGGGGCGAGAGGTCGAGGGACGACCCTGGAACACGTTGCCGTAGTGAGGATAGAGAGATTTGCCCATGCCGGCGGGGTAGGCTGCACTGTTGGTAGGAGGGATCTTCGGCGGCGCAGAGCCCCCGGTCTCCTCGCTCGTCAAGAGCTGAAATCCGGGCTTGTCTATGATTTTGTCAGGAGGCGGAAGCGGAGACGGAGGCCGCGATGTCTGGCGGGTCGGAGACTTCAGGGGCGAGACTGTAAAAAGTAAGGAACGGAGGTCAGATAGTTGACAAGAAACATTCTGGCGCGCGAGATTAGGAGCGTACCGGTAACGTTCTTCCCTGCGAGGTTCATGTCCGCCTGCAGGCTTTTGCGAGACCCCTCCGCGGGTTCTCCAGCGTTCTCGCTCGGCAAAGCATCCTGCGAGTAGAAATGAATGACAGGCAATTTTATTAACGCGGACGGGAGGGGTGGCTCGTACCTTCTCGTTATGGCGATCGTCGGGGGAGGAGTCCAACATCGCGGAGTCATCCCCGGTTCGGCGAGCCGCCTTCGCCTTCTTAACTTTCGGCGACACGGCAGGAGGGGGCCGGTTCATCCAGGCGGGGACCTTGGCCGTAGAAGGAAGCCCGCCGGCTCTCACCTCCCTCATGCGAGCCTTGATTTCTTCAGTAAGAGGCATCTACAGACAACTACAGTGTCAGGCAAGGGAAAAGAAAAGAAGTGGCGGCACACGCCCCTGGGGACTCGGGACGATATTTATAACCCAGAGGGGGCCCCACCAAAGATTCCCGACAGATCATCAAGTAGCGGGCGAATACCAGGGGTTGGATGATTCTTCGCGAGCACAAATGTCTTCGCGAAGAGCGGGGATTGTGTACAACCCCGATATTTGCCAGGCGGAGAGATGGTCTAAAGAAGGCAGTGGAACGGAGCTCGCTGAAGGGCGAGCGAGAAGGGTTTGGTTGGCGAGACGAGCGGTCGTTGAAGCCAAAGGGACTCACGCAAGAGGGGTCGCGAGATCCAAGCCTCGCGAGACCGGACCTCGGCAGATACCGCTAGGAGGGGGCCGACGAGGTCCCCGCAGAGCGATCGCCTTGAAGAGTTACCGCGAGCAGGACTCGCGAGAGGGACCGCGAGAGCACTCCACAGAATGGTTCTCGCAGTTTCTTGCCCATAAGCCGATAGGGTCAAATTACTCTGTCACCCTTGGTGGTCTGCCCTTAGCCTCTCCAAACAACGGAGTTTGGCTGTTAGCAGACCCATTTGGGGTGCGGATAGTAAAATTAAAAGGCGGAATCCGGTTATTTGCAGGCCAGACCAGAAAATCTATAAATAGGACCTCAAGGGCACTTTTGGAGAGGATCTCACTTCAGCTTCCCTCTCCTTAGGCTTTCTTTGGTTAGCATTTCCAGAGCTCTCCAAGGTGCCCGAGTCTCAGCTTTGGTTTGGGAGGGGAAGCGCTCAACGATCTTCCGGGTTAGTGGAGGGACCTCCTCGCTGTGACTGAGGTCTTAGCCATTTTCTTTGTTCTCCGCTTGTCTTCTCCGAGGGATCAGTAAGGGCTAGCCGCCCCTCATTTCGGTGAGGGCCCCGAGCTCCATAAGAGACCGAGAAATCGGTTTCAACAGTGATGACTTAGATGATTTAGTAAGGGAAAAAATCCCAGAAAAAGTGAAGATTTTCATAAATGGATGCTTAAATGGACATATAGGGAAGGAAAATACAGATTATACATGCGTTTATGGAGGATTTAGGTATGAAGGAAGAACCATTTTCGACTTTGCCATAGCACATGAGCTAATTGTGACAAATACATTTTTCATGAAGAGGGAAGAATATTTAATTATGTTTAAAAGAGGACCAAATAAATCACAAATTGATTATTTTATCACTCGCAAAATCGATAAAATGATTTGTAAGGATTGCAAAGTCATACCAGGAGAAAGTTTGACAACACAACATATCTTAGTGGTGTTGGACGTGCAAATTAAGTATAATAAATTTATGACAAAGACAAAAGTGTTGCCAAAAATTCAGTGCGGGACTTGAAGATGGAAAAACAGGTTGCTTTCAAGACAGCATTTATGGAACAACTGGTTGATGACTCTTATGTTGATCCTAGTGTCTCATGTGAAGTTATGTCTTCACATTTAAGGATTAATGGAAAGAACTAAGAGAATCAAAAGGTTGTGGACCCACAAATAAAAAATCTTGGTGGTTAATAGAGTAAGTACAAGACAAAGCGAGGGCAAAGAGGGCCAGCTATAAAACACTCTTCGCTTGTAGGAATGATGAAAACCTGGCAAGGTATAAAGTCGCTCAAAAAGAAGCTAAACATGCAGTAAGTAAAACAAGAAGTCATGCTTATGAAGAATTTTATAAGCGACTAAATACCAAAGATGGAGAGCGTGACATATATAAAATTGCTCGAGCTAGAGAAAGGAAGAAAAGGGTTTTAAGCCAAGTTAAATGTATAAATGATGAAACAGATACAGTTTTGACGGATGATGTGGATATTAAAGAGCGATGGAAAAGATACTTTTATCAACTCCATAATGAAAAAAAAATAATGAACTAAACTTAGAAGAGTTAACTAAATCGTAAGAGTATAGGAACATAACGTTTTATCGTAAAATTCAAGTATCAGAGGTAAATGATGTTCTAAAGAAGATGGTAAATGGAAATGCGGTTGAGATAGACGATATACCCATCAAAGTATGAAAATGTCTAGGGAAAGAAGAAATTTTGTGGCTTACATGTTTCTTCAATGAAATACTGAAGTCAAAGAAGACGTCGGACCAACGGAGAGAAAGCATCTTGTTACCTTTGTATAAGAACAAAAGAGATATACAAAATTGTGTTAATTACATGAGAACTAAATTAATGAGTCATACCATGAAATTATGGGAACGAGTAATAGAAAGAAGAGTAAGACGAGAGACTAGCATCTCTGAGAATCAATTTGGATTCATGCCAGGGCGGTCGACCATAGAAGTTATACATCTCTTGAGAAGACTCATTGACAACTATCGAAAAAGAAAACAAGATTTGCATATGTTGTTTTTCGATCTTGAGAAAGCTTATGATAGGGTTCGTAGAGAGATTTTATGGCAAGTCTTAGAAAAGAATGGTGTGAATGTATCATACATTGACATACTCAAAGATATGTATATAAATTCTGTGACGAGGGTGAGGATATTTGGAGGATTAACACAGGAATTCCTTATCACTGTTGGCTTGCATCAAGGTTCAATTTTAAGCCATTATCTTTGTACCCTTATCTTAGATTAGCTCACTGGACATATTCAACAAGCAATACCTTGATGTTTATTGTTTGCAGATGATATCGTTTTGGTCGATGAAACGTGCGAGGGTGTAAATGTGAAACATGAATCTTTGCGAGACACTTTAAAAATTAAGGGTTTTAAGTCAGGGATCTTATGTGATCGTAAAGTACCATTAAAACTTAAAGGCATGTTTTACCGTACTGCAATTAGACCAGCGATGCTCTATGGTTCTGAGTGTTGGGCAGTGAATTGTGTACATGAGCAAAAAATGGGAGTTGCGGGGATGAGAATGCTTTGGTGTATGTGTGGACGCACGAGACTGGATAAAATTAGGAATGAATGTATCAGGGATAAGACAGGAGTGACACCAATTGCAGAGAAGATGCAAGAAGCTCGACTAAGATGGTTTGGACACGTACAAAGGAGACCATTAGAGGCACCTGTTAGGCCTTGTGAGAGTTTAGTCACTAGGCATGTTAAACGGGGGAGGGTAGACCAATAAAGACTTGGAATGAAACTATAAGGAAAGACATGATGCACTTAGGCATTAGTGAGATTATGAATACAGATACGGCACGATGGCAACAAAGGATCCATATAGCCGACCCCACTATAGTGGGATAAAGCCTTGAGTGTTGTTGTTTGTTATTTTAATGATTGTCTTCCTTCCTTGTGGCAAATAAGCTTTGATTTTTATTATCTCATGCATTTCAATTTGTAGTGCTCTTTCAGATATGTATTGGAGTCAACAAGCTTTGAGCTATTCTTCAAGTATGTGGAACTCCCAAACTTTGATATTGCTTCTGATGCTCTTGCTACATTCAAGGTCAGCTCCTTCTTTAATGACTTCTCTTGCTCAGGGAAGTTGATTGAGAGACTCTACAAGCTATTTTATCTTTGTTGATGCATTCACTAACTATAAATATATTAAGCAGGAGTTGCTCACAAAGCATGAGGCAGCAGTTTCACAGTTCTTGAGTACTCATTATGAACAGGTTAACGAACACTCATTTCTTTCTGATTGCAAAGTTAAATCTGTTTTTTCCGTACGACCTATCTGACTATGGATTGTTTTCCAGTTCTTCGAGCTCTATGACAAGCTTTTGTTATCTCCAAATTATGTCACCAAGAGACAATCCTTGAAGGTTAGGGAATCACAAAGTGTAGTTCTGCCCCCCATAAATAATCTCTTGAAATAGAAATTAACTACCACTATATTTTAGCTTCTCTCGGAGTTTCTTTTGGAGGCTCCAAATTCACAAATAATGAAACGATACATTTTAGAAGTCCAATACTTTAAGACAATGATGGCGTTGCTCAAGGTACTGTTGTCATTAGTTTTCATTTCCATTGCACATTGTTTCTCAAAAGTTGATTAAATGTTCTTCCTACTTTTTAATCAACATAATATAAGCATTCTTCGTGCTTATTGTACTCATTATTGTTTTTCTTTTTGAAGGGCATACTTAAGAAACAAATCACATGTCTTGACTTGGATGTTCTTTGCTGTATAAACTTGTTGGCTTAAGTTATGCATTTTTTGTTTTCTTGATAGTAAGCCTATTTACTTTTCGTGGAGTCGCATCAGTTTGCTTTCTTCAGTTTTCCTGATGCTGGACCATTCTTTGATCTTCTTATTGCAATGATTTTTGTGATGTAAGCTTCAAATGTTAGGTTTTGAAGCAAAAAGATCATTGAGGTCTATTCGTTTGAATGGAATTGGTGCCCTGAAATTAGAATTGGAGGTCTATTTTCATTGAATTTAGCCATCCAATTCCAATTCCAATTCGGAAGCTTCAATTCCGTCCAAATGAACGGACCATTAGAGTTTATTACACCCACAATTTTCTATTTTTCTCTCTCTCTGGATGAAGAATAGAAGGTTCTCTGAATGGAAATCTTGTGTCCTATAAAATTCAGCTTTTAATTTTCTTCAGCAAAAGTTTTCTTGGGAGATTGAATGAAGCTTCCTTTCTATTTCTATTGGCATTCTCAGATTAAGCTTCTATTTTTATTCCATGTTGATTTGTCTATTAGCACCCTTTTTCCATTAAATTGCAGTCTTTGGTTTTGAATATTCAGTCTTAGGGTCAACTTGCTTGCCATGCCTATTTTTAGGTCACATGCAAACCTTAGATTCCACAATACGAATGCTACTTTCAGTGTTGAATCCAAAATTATAATACAGATCTCACCAGGAAAAAGAGCATTTTCTCTTCTACTATATATTCTATACATCTGTCTGGTAGTCGAACTGTGGATTCTATTTGTAATTCTAAAATATTTTGGACCTTCATCCTTAAAGTGTTTGAAATTAACTCTTTCTTACAAGCTAATTGAGATCATATTACCTTAATTATTTTAAGGTATCTATTACGGAGCGAGAAAAAGGCCGGCAAGGGGAAGGGCCGGCGGCTAAGGTTTGAGAGAGAAGAGGAGAATAGAGAAGAGAGGAAGATAGGGAGCAACCCTGATTTTCTGATTAATCCAAAACATGTCAAAATACAATACCACACCCCCTTTTATAACTGTAAGAAGGGTGTAAAATAGGAAATAATTAAAATAGGAAACTATTAAAATAGGTAACAATTAAAATAAGAAATATTTAAAATAGGAAATAATTAAAATAGAAAATAATTAAGGGGCCTCCGCCATGTCATCGATCCGTGGGGTAGTGGGTGATTCGGCCGTCGATTTCCTGCGCTTGTAGACGCGCCACGCGGGCTCCTCCGTGCGTATGTCCGTAACAATACCGTCATATGGGAAATTTGTCTTGTCCTCAAGGCAGTAATCTGCGAACTGACGGCAGAAATCCTCCCGAGGGAGTCAGGTAGTGTCGGAGTCCGATCGATTTGCCCATGCAACTAGAACCTCATCAGATGACGGGTCGCCCGACTGAGGGCAGCGACGGTCTAGTATCTTGGCCGGGTAGCATGGGGCTTCGCCCACAAGGTTGATGTCAGCAGGAATATGTGCTGACGTGGGATGATCACCAACCACTAGGCGAAGCTGGGAGACATGGAAGACCGGATGTATGCTACTTTGATCCGGTAGGCGTAGGCGGTAGGCAACCGCCCCAATGCGAGCAAGGATCTCAAACGGGCCAAAAAAATGGGGGGCTAACATCGGACACGGCCTGCGGGCGACGAACAGCTGTCGGTACGGGTGTAGTTTGACGAACACTTTGTTCCCCACCTGGAAGGACAAGTCGCGCCGCTTCTTGTTCGCGAAGGAGGTCATCTTTTGTTGGGCCCGACGAAGATGATGCTTCAGATGATCCATGATGGTGTCGCGGTCCTGAAGGGCGGCGGCTAGGCTCTCGACTTGGCATTCCCCTGGTAAATGTCGTAGGATGGAGGGAGGCGGTCGACCATAGGCGACCTCGAAGGGTGTGGTGCCGGCCGCCATGGTAGGCGGTGTTGTACGAGTACTCCGCCCAGCACAGCCACATGGACCAACTACGAGGTTGTTCTCCCACTACGCGGTTGAGGACCTCTGACTGGCCGTCTGTCTGTGGGTGGTACGCGGTACTCATACGGAGGCGAGTACCCTGGAGTCGGAATATAGTAGTCCAAAAAGTGCTCAAGAAGAGGGGGTTCCCAGTCTCTCACAATCGACCGGGGAAATCCATGGAAGCACACCACGCTGTTGATGAAGCTGTCAGCAACAGAAGTGGCTGTGTAGGGGTGACGGTGGGGAATGAAGTGGTTGTACTTCGACAGTCGGTCCACGACAACTAAGATGCAGTCGAACCCCTGAGAGCGCGGCATTCGGGTAATAAAGTCCATAGCTATGTCCTCCCACACTCGGTCCGGAATGGGCAGAGGTTGAAGGATGCCAGATGGAAAGGTGGCCTCATACTTTGCCTTCTGATAGGGCAGGCAGGCGGCCACGAACGGCTGAACCTATCGGAACATGTGTGGCCAGTAGAGTGAGGCCGCCAGCTGGCGGTAGGTGCGCAATGCTCCCTCATGTCCGCCAGAGGGGGAGGCGTGAAACTCGGCCAGTAAACGAGGAATTCTAGGAGAAGTGGGCGCGAGCACCAAGCGGCCCTTGAAGAACAATCGGCCCCCGACGAGCGAATAAGGGGGATGGGCGTTGACGTCGGTGAGGAATGCCGTCCGGATACCTGCCAACACCGAATTAGCCTCCAGCTCGTGCTGTATGACCGCCGCATCCTCCCACACTGGCCGGGAGATAGCTGCGAGTTCCGCGGTGTGATCCTGCCGAGAGAGAGCATCTGCAGCCCGGTTGGCCCTTCCTGGCCGAAACTCGTTGTTGAAGTCGTAGCCGAGGAGCTTGGCCACCCATACCTGCTGAGCTGGTGTGGCGATCTTCTGCTGAAGTAGGTAGCGCAGGCTATGGTGATCGGTGCGGCCACGAAGGGACGGCCTAGCAAATACGACCGCCAATGCTGCACTGCGAGGACGAGGCCCATGAGCTCATTCTCGTACGCGGAGTGGTTGCAAATCATGTTGGAAAATGCGCGACTGAAGTAGGCAATCGACCGACTACCTTGCATGAGAACGACCCCTACCCTGGTGCCGGAGGCGTCACACTCTACGAGAAACGAACGGGAGAAATCAGGCATAGCCAACACCGGCCCTTGTACCAAAGCCTGCAGGAGAGCGGAGAAGGTGGAGGCTTCTTCTGCCGACCACTGGAACTGCCCATCCTCGGATTTCTTCAGAAGCTGTGTGAGCGGCCGGGCCAACGCCCCGTAACCCTGGATGAAGCGTCGGTAATAGCCTGTCAGGCCGAGGAAGCCTTGGATGTCGCGTAAGGAAGAAGGCGTCGGCCAGTGAAGAACTGCTGAAATCTTGTCTTCGTCCATGGCGACCCCCCGAACCGAGATGGTGTGTCCGGGGTAGCTTACTTCGGTCACCCCTAAGGAGCACTTCTTCGAGTGAAGCTTGAGGCGGTGATGCTGAATGGTGTTCAGCGTGCGGCGGACGTGCTGGAGATGATCTTGTCACGAAGAACTGTACACCAAAATATCATCAAAGAAAACAAGAATGTGGCGGCGAAGTACTGCTCGGAAGATATCGTTCATCGTGTCCTGGAAGGTAGCTGGCGCGTTGGTCAGGCCGAATGGCATGACCAGGAACTCGTGGTGTCCATCATGTGTCCGGAAGGCAGTCTTGGCAATGTCCTCTGGCCGCACCCGGATCTGGTGGTACCCGGCCCGAAGGTCCAGCTTGGTGTAGAAGGTGCCGCCATGCAGTTCATCCGAAATCTCCTGTATGACGGGAATCAGATACTTGTCGGGGATTGCGACCTTGTTGAGCTCGCGGTAGTTGACGCAGAACCGCCAGTTGTCGTCCTTCCGCACCAGGAGGATCGGGCTAGAGAAGGGGCTCGCACTGGGCCGGATGAGGCCCCCTAGCAGCATCTCCTGCACAAGGCGCTCAGTCTCGTCCTGCTGGGTGTGGCCGTAGCGATAAGGGCGGACCGAGACTGCCGCGGTCCCTGGCTGGAGTTGAATGGCGTGGTCCGTCGGCTGAATTGGTGGAAGGCTGATCGGGGCCTCGAAAACATCGTCAAACTCGGCGAGGAGCGTCTGGAGGTCCGCGGGGATAGGAGGGGGTGTCGACGCCGAAGCGGACATCGGCCAGAGCCACGCAGAGAAGTCGACGTCGGTGGTCCGTTGAATGGCGCGAAAGGAGACTAGGGAACGGAGGAGGGCGGAGTCACCCACCAGACGGCACGCCCGGCCTTGGTGGTGGAACTGCATCTCATGCTCGCCCAATTGACGCGCACATCGCCGAGCGTGCGGAGCCAGGCCACCCCGAGGATCGCGTCAATACCACCCAGGCAGAAGGCGTAGAAGTCGGCAGTCACGGGGCAGCAGCCCACCAATAAGGAGAGAGTGGCGCAACACCCCTGAGTTAGTTGGCGACGCCCATCACCGAGGCAGACGGAAAAATCTGGAGAAGGAACCAGGGACAGGTGGAGTTGGTGTGCCAACTGGGACGAGAGGAAGTTGTGGCTATCGCCACTGTCGATCATGATTACAATGGGATGGTCACACAGTATGCCCATCAACTTCATGGTCTGGGGGGCTGATATCCCTCTCTCGGAAAAACATGGTAACTCCAAGCGGAGGAGGGCTGCTGCCACGGCGTCTGGTGCCCCTTCGCTCTCCGAGACCTCCAGAACCTCGAAATCCTCCAATGTGACCTTGGGGTCGAAGTCGCCGACAATGGCGTGAAACTCCTTGACAGGGCATACATGCTCTGGAGCATATGGCTGGCGGCAGCGGAAACAGAGGTCCTTGCAGCGAAGGTCGTTGTAGTCGGAGTTGGAGATGCACTGGGGCGGCGGCTGGCCGGGCCGCGGTCCCCAGGAAGGTAGCCGCAGAGGTGCCGGACCGGGGGGCGGTCGCCATGGCGGCCGAGACTGGGGGTGGCTACCTGTGTCGGTAGGGACCCGGGGCCCGATATCCGCCTCCAAGCGGGCCATGTCAACCGCGTTGCTGACGGTGCACTGATGATGCGTGCGAAGACGCGAGTGGATGTGGGGCAGAAGCCCCTGCATGAAAAAGCCCAGGTAGTGGTCGGATGGCAAACCGGGCACGTGAGTCACCAGGGCGACAAACTCGTCGATGTACTCATCAAGGCTAGCAGCCTGACGGACGCCACAAAGACGCTCAATGACGGAGCCCGAATAACGCGTGTCGTAGCGGCGAATCATCTCCTGTTTGAGGTCGTCCCGGGAGATGTCGGGGTTGGTTTGGCGAGCCACCGGACCCAGTAGAGGGCCGAGCCATCGAGGCCCACTATGACTGTGGACACCTTGTCCAATTCCGGCGTGTGGTTGAGGTCAAAGTACTGCTCGGCCTTGGCGATCCACCCCATGGGGTCGAGTCCGGAGAAAGTGGGAAGGTCAAGCGAGAGAGAGGGACTGGGTGGTGCGGTCGGGGTTGTGATACAGGCGGCCGCTATGGTCGGTCCGGTGCCGAGGAGGGATCCGCTGTTGGCTGGTGAATCCGATCCTGATCCGGTGGACGTGGGGGCGGCAGACGCTTGGAAGGCGTCGAGTTTGTAGTGCAAAGCGAGGATAGCGGCATGCATGGAGGCGACAAGTTGTTCCTGAGTCTCCAAACGGCGAGCGAGGTCGTCGGTAGCAACCTCCAGAGGAGTCTCGGCGGCGGAACGCAGGGTCGGAGCCATGAGACCGGCAGAATGCGCAGGCGAAAACGTTGGGCGGTAGATCCGACGGAAGCGCTGGGCGGTAGGGCGCCTACAACGACGCTCGAGCGAGGGAGATGGATTCGCAAAATCGCACGGAAGGGGAGCATCGCCGGCGAGCCGCGGGCGGTGCGCCAGGTCGGACCAAATATTACGGAGCGAGAAGAAGGCCGGCAAGGGGAAGAGCCGACGGCTAAGGTTTGGGAGAGAAGAGGAGAATAGAGAAGAGAGGATGATAGGGAGCAACTCTGATTTTCTGATTAATCCAAAACTTGCCAAAATACAATACCACACCCCCTTTTATAACTGTAAGAGGGGTGTAAAATAGGAAATAATTAAAATAGGAAACTATTAAAATAGGCAGCAATTAAAATAGGAAATATTTAAAATAGGAAATAATTAAAATATGAAATAATTAAGGGGCCTCCGCCATGTCATCGATCCGTGGGGTAGTGGGTGATTCGGCCGTCGATTTCCTGTGCGTGTAGACGCGCCACGCAGGCTCCTCCGTGCGTATGTCCGTAACAGTATCACTTAGCGCAAAGGAATTTTTATCTATTAGGAAGATTTAACTGTTGACATAATGTAATATTGGTTATTGTGAAGTTTAAAGTGGATCTTTATATATATATATATATATATATATATAAGAGGGGTGCTCTCAGTAATTATGCTAACTTACAGGGGAGGTACGGGTAATTATTTCTATATATATATATATATTTATTTAATGCTGTTAAAGTATTCTTATCACTTTCTGCATGATTTACCTTTTTTTGCTTGCACTAATGCAGGATTCAAGCAAAAACGTACAGATATTAGCGTTTCACATTTTCAAGGTGAGTTTATATTCAAGTGGTTTATTTAAAGTTCTTGCTCAAATATGAGTCGTTGGACTCTTCCAATTGACTTAATACGCGATTGTCACAGAGACAACGCTACTCTCGCTCAAAACTAGAGCATTGCAGCCTTAGTCCTTAAGTCTGCCTTACCTTGGCTTTGAAGCAATAATAATGTTCTCTTTCTTCCTTTCTTCACTTGTGAGTGTTGTTGCATTTCGCTGCTAGAGAGAACCACGCGGGGTTGAGGGCATAATTCCCTAGTCCCATGACACGATTGCATAATCAACAACAACAACAACAACAACAGAACCCATATAGTCCCCAATCATTGGGGGTATGGGCAGGGGAAGATTGGAAACAGACCTGACCTTTGGCACTATGCACAAAGTGGCTTCTCTCAGAGGAGAAAGACCTAACCTTTGACAATAAATGCACAAAGTGGCTGCTCACAGAGTACCACTGAAATAGTGGCCCCCTATACCAACACGATTGCATAATCAATTATGGATAATTATTTATAGGGATGATTGTCTTGCTAGAATTTCATATCGAAACAAACTTAATTACACTAAAGCATGAAGTAATGTAGTGAAACTAAGAATGAGTATATGATATGTATTTAGTGGGTTGATATTCATAGTTATCATTCAATTTTATTAGAAGATAAAGTGTACATTGCTGGGATGTGCTTATATTTTTTTCCATATATTATGTAGAAAGTGGAGGAATATTGATAATGCTATAATTTCCAGAGTTAAGGCTAGATGGTTAAAATGAACTACCTAAGGATTATTATGCAATGAGGGATATCATAAAGATTTATAGGTGAAATGTTAAACTGTAATTAATGCGACATTGTTAGCTAAGTTGAACTTGGAAAAATGAAAACATTAAGATAAATCTGTAGCCAAATTAGGGAGGATAAATGAATGAATATATTAGAATAACGGTTGGTGGCATACTGATATCTATAAATGCAGTGATTAAAATCATATAGGTGGCTTTGACATATACAATGATGTGTAGCAAATGCACCCAGTGGGTATTTTATGGAATCTGTTTTCAGAGGGGACGTGTTGATTTAATTGGATAAGTGAACATTTTCATTTGTTTGATGGCCTTGACAATAGCTAGAGGCACCTTTTACATAGTTTTTGTCCTGAAATTGCTGTAGTTACATAAAAAATGTATGGTTTAACATGTTCTTATTTATGACACCATCATCATCTCAAACATTATCCTTGATTATTCTGGTATAATTTTATAAACCCTCACGTCCCTTTTTCTGTTGTGTACTAAATGACATGTCATGTCTACTTTTTAACAATTCTTTTTGAACATTATTTAGGTGTTACCTTTGGTCTATTCATTCTTCTTATTGTGCATCTTTTAGAAACCGCTGTACTTTCCAAACTACACACACACACATGTATGTATACATATATATACATAAACATAAATATATATGTATGTATATATATACATAAAAAAATACATACATATATATGTATACATGTACATATATACATATGTATATATAGATACATGTACATATATACATATGTATTTATATATTATATATATTTCCAATACTAGTACTAAATGAGATGTCTACTTCTTTACAACTGTTTTTGAACTTCATTTAGGTGTTACCTTTGGTCTATTCATTCTTCTTATTGTGCATCTTTCAGAAACATATACACACACACATATATATATCTATATCTATCTATGTATACATACATATATATATATATATCTATATATATATAGATAGATAGATAGATAGATAGATATATGTACATATTATATATTATATATATTTTCAATAGTCGTACCAAATGAGATGTCATGTCTACTTCTTTACAAATCTTTTTGAACAACACACGCGCGCGCGAAGCCATGGGGTTCATTTCGTCAATCTCCTGCTATGGTTTACTCAGTTAGGTTAGCCGCTTATGCATTTATATATTATATATATTTCGAATACTACCCCTCAAACCGGAGCCAAGAAATTTGATATGCTCAGCTTGTCCCGAATGTACTTGATGTGATTGCCTGTTAAAGCCTTAGTGAAGGTGATGTCACCACTGACAAAATATCTTTCTAGGACAAGACAGTAGCACTTATAACCTTTTTGACTATGTGAATATCCCAAAATGTTAGATTAAGCGGCTTTAAGGTCATGTTTATCCATGTCTGGACCAAAGTTGTGAAGAAAGCTAGTGCATCCATAAATATGAGGAGGGAAAGGTAGTAATTCCTTTTTAGGAAAAGAACACGATAATAGAGGAGGACATCCGATTGATCAAGTCACCGGTAGTAAGGGTTGTTAGAAATTTTGTAATTAAAACATTTGGTTTATAATGTTTTATTGGAGCCTAGTATGGTGTTTGGTGTTTGGCTCCTCATAATTGATGAAAAGATCCAAAACCAAATGGAGGGAATCCAAATATTTGGAGGAAACCTTTCATGAAGGAAAGGATGAACCCATTAGTCCCACCATGCCAATTTCCAATCTTGTTAGTAAGTATATAAATGAACTCACTCTTTCTTATTTGTTCAAAGGAACATAAGGAGGAACTATGAACCACACACGCGCGCATGCACTGCACCTGATCGGACCGGATCCGGATTTCAGATTTGGGATATGGGGAATAATTGAATTGAATTGTATTTTTTGTACAAAATAGTTTTGTCCCCTTCTGTAAATCCTATTTTTTAAAAATGTAAAGAAGAGCAAAACCTTGTATATTCCTTTCAATGTACCAAATACAATATATGAATACAAATATATAGGAGGGAGAAAGAGAGAGGAAATCTTTTTACATGATGTGGGACTAAAGAGAAGAGAGAGAAACAAGAAAATAAATGGGCTCCAATATGGGCCTTTACATGGGCTTTTCTAACACTCCCCCGCAAGCTGGAGCGTGCAAGTCGTAGGCACCCAGCTTGGACAGGAATTGATAAAAGAGGGTATTTGGTAGGGCCTTGGTGAGAATATCAGCAACTTGGTCAGTACCCGGAACGTACTTTAATTCAAACTTCTTCATTTGAACTTTCTCCCGGATGAAGTGACAGTCCACTTCAATGTGTTTCGTTCTTTCGTGGAAGACCGAGTTCTTAGCTATGTGTATAGCAGTTTGACTGTCGCATAGTAAGATAGCTGATGAGGAAAGTTTTACTCCTAGAACAGCAAGAAGACTTTCAAGCCATGTGAGTTCAGAGACAACTGATGTCATCGAACGGTATTCTGCCTCAGCTGGAGATCGAACAACCACAGATTGTTTCTTACTACGCCAGGTAACAAGGTGACCTCCAAAGTAGGTACAAAATCCACTAGTAGACCGTCGATCATCCAGGGACCCAGCATAATCTGTATCAGAATACGCAACCAATGTTGGAGTAGAAGACGAGGTTTTGTATACCAGCCCTTGACCAGAGGCTTTTTTCAGATATCTTAGGATGCGTTCGACGGCCTGAAGGTGTGACATTCGAGGGGAATGCATAAATCGGCTGATAACCCCAACAACAAAGGATATATCTGGTCTCGTGACTGTTAAGTAAATCGGTTTCCCAACAAGTCGTCGATAATACTCTGGATTTGGAAGAGCAAGGTCATTATCAGAGGCATGTGCACACAGTTTGTGATTAACATCCATAGGAGTGTTAATCGGCTTGCATCCAGAGTAGCCAGCATCCTGAAGAAGATCGAGACAATACTTCCGTTGAGAGAGGACAAGTCTATCAGGACGTCTCGCGATCTCAAGACCAAGGAAGTATCGAAGATTCCCCAGATCTTTTGTTTGAAAAACAGAGCTAAGGTGTTGTTTGACCTTTTGTATCCCCTTTGAGTCATTTCCAGTGATTAGGATGTCATCAACATAAACCAGCAAAATAACTGTTCCTGTTGTACGATGCCGAGTGAACAGGGAGAAGTCTGCCGAGCTGCGAGTAAAACCAACCTCCCGGACAACCTTACTGAACTTGTCAAACCATGCCCGAGGGGATTGTTTGAGACCATAGATTGACTTCTTAAGATGACAGACTCGGGACTCCCCCGTGGTCTCAAACTCGGGAGGCTGTTGCATGTAGACTGTTTCTTGTAGATCACCATTTAAGAAAGCATTCTTGATATCCAGTTGATGTAAGAGCCATCGGCGATGCACAGCTACGGAGAGGACACGAACTGTGTTGAGCTTGGCCACTGGAGAGAATGTTTCCTCATAATCGAGACCGTATTGTTGAGTAAAGCCACGTGCCACCAGTCGGGCTTTCAGCCGGTCAATGGTCTCATCAGGAGCATGCTTGATGACAAAGACCCATTTGCACCCAACCGGAGTCTGGTCTGGAGGGAGAGGAACCAGGTTCCATGTCTGGTTAGCCCAGAGGGTTGTCATTTCTTCGTCCATGGCTGCCCGCCAGCCTGGATGTTGGAGAGCCTCCTGTACTGAGTTAGGTATAAAGATAGAGGATAATGAAGTAGCAAACGTTTGAAGGTATGAGGAGAGGCGATGTAAGGATACATAATTCGCCAAGGGTGAGCGGTGGAGGCCGGTGCCGGATCAGCACAGTGCAGAGTGTCAGAGGTCGAAGCCGACTGCATTGGGGCAACAGAGCGAGGAGGGCGACGACTGTAGACACGGATAAAAGGTGGTTTCTGGAGAGCTGGAGCAGGGTCAGGAAGGAGTAGTGGTAGAGGAGTGGTAACGAGAATGACAGGTCTTGGGAAGGATGGTGGAGGAATAAGTGTTTTTGTTTCGGAGAAGAAAGGTTGGTCTTCCTGAATACTTTGCGCCCGAATACTCTGAAGGTGAAGTGGGACACGAGCCATCATCATGGCAATACACACAGCCTCTTTTTGAGCACGCTGAGCTGCTAGATCTGTAGTAGAGGGTTGATGTTGTATTCAGGCTTCTGCGAGAGTCTTGGCCCGAAAAACAAATGAGGTTAAGTCAGCCGCCCCGCCAGTGTCAAGGTTTTGAAGCTCGGTAATGATGACATACAAGTGGTGAAGGCTGTCCTTGCCGGAGTAGGAGTGGAGTTCCTCCCACATTGCCTTGGCCGTCTCGTGATACATGGCCATGCGGTAAGGTTCGCCATCAAGGGAGTTGATAAGTCATGTCTGAACCCGACCATCGTTACGCAGCCAGTCATCAGTAGGAGCAGATGGGGGGTCCCTAGTAAGATGAGTCAGAAGCCCCTTGGACTGAAGAACTCGCCTGACAGAGTGCACCCACTCGACGAAGTTTTTCTTCCCAGTCAGGGAGATGGTGGTGATTCTTAGTTCGTCGCGCAGTTCAGGAGTGGGAAGCAAGCTGGCTGTAGGAGAGGTAGCTGTCTGTCCATCTGGATGCACGGAGGGATCACTGGAGGAACCCATTGCAGAGAAGTCAGCAAGGTTGAAGGGATCGCTGCTAGAGAGGAGCTCGCTGTTGGAGATCGCTGCTAGAGGTCCCTGCTGGTAGCGGTCTGTCCAGGCTGCTTGAGATCGCCGAGGAGATCGCTGGAGAGGCAGGCCGCAGGGAGGAGGTCGCACGACCTCAAGGAGCTCGGCAGAGGGAGCTCGACAGAGGGTTCTCGGCAGAGGAAGCTCGGCAGAGGGAGCTCGGCAGTCCACTGGAGGAGAGTTCGGCAGTCCACTGGAGGAGAGTTCGGCAGTGGTTCGACAGAGGGAGCTCGGCAGTCGTTGCTGAGAGGAGACCGCGGGGAGGAGGCTGTGCGAACTCAGGGAGCTCAGCAAACCACTGGAGGGGAGGTCGCTGGAGGGGAGCTCGTCAGAGGGCGCGGCGAGCAGGAGAGGCCGCTGGAGGGGAGCTCGACACGATCTTGCTGAGAGGAGACCGCTGGAAGGATCGCGGCGAGCCTTGTAGAGAGAGCTCGACAGAGGGGCGAAAGAACTATGTTGCTGAGAAGAGATCGTTGGGAGAGTTCGGCAGAGGGCGCGGCGAGGTCGGCGAGCTCGCTGGAGGTCGCTGGAAGAGGCCGCTGGGAGAGTTTGGCAGAGGGCGCGGCGAGCAGGAGAGGCCGCAGGAGGGGCGGGGCCCACTTGCCAGAAAAAAAAACTATAAGAAAGCTGAAGGGAGGAAGAAACTGGAGAAGTGGAGCTCGCAAGGGGGGCTGCGGTCACAGAAAAAGGAGACCGCGAGGAGCTCGCAGGGGGAAGGGCGGTCAGAAAATTGGGAGACCGGAATTCCGAACCTGCTCTGATACCATGTAAAGAAGAGCAAAACCTTGTATATTCCTTTCTATGTACCAAATACAATGTATGAATACAAATATATTGGGGGGAGAAAGAGAGAGGAAATCCTTATACATGATGTGGGACTAAAGAGAAAAGGGAGAAACAAGAAAATAAATGGGCTCCAATATGGGCCTTTACATGGGCTTTTCTAACAAAAAAGATGCGTCGACATGCGTCGAATCGAACTCGACGCACCCGATTTGCGTCGACTGGAGTTGCGTCGATAAGAACACGAAGCAACCACCTTGGGTCGATAAGTACTCGACGCTTGCGTCGACATGCAGTCCGTCGGCTTGACCCGCGTCGATAAGTTCTCGACGTTTGCGTTGACAAGCAGTCCGTCGGCTTGACCTACGCCGATAAGAACTCGACGCACGTCGAGAAGATCTCAACGCAACTTGCGTTGACTTCTCTCTTTTCGCAGCTCTTGCGCGTAACCGTTTCTTTTACGCGTTTTCTCGTCATTACTCCTTTACATTGGAAATCTCCAATGTTTCTCTGTACGATTAACGCTTACCAATTATAACTGTTGTTATTATTGCGTGATTAATTCTTACCGTTTTACGAGACTCCTATTTATCAGATTTTTTGATTCGTTTTCAACACGCTCTCAGAAAAACCTATCTATCTCTCGTTTTTACTGTATTTTTTCGCTGTTCTGCTTTCTTGACAGTTGCTTCATCAAGTGGGAGTTCTGGTGCTCTGTGCTTCTTCGCCGTCCGCGCACATCGGAGTTTTCGGGATCAAGCTGGGTGTTGTACCTTGGAGGAGTGAGCATCGGTTGAAAGCTCTGTCGGAGGGTGGTGCAACTTTGTTGGAACAACCATATTACTAATTTGGGCTAGGATCACTATCTGTGGTTAGGATTCAAGTTGACCCCAATGTATAGTCCTAGGGTCAAGGTCTAAGCCTGTCTAAGTTAGCTGAAACTTAGGAAAATTCCAAGTTTTCTGTGTCCGACGAACGCCTTCCTGAGTTCGACGAACGTCGTATATCAGTTCGACGAACTTGGATGTCCAGCTCGACAAACTCAGTCTTCCAAGCCAGTTCAACGGATTCTATATTTCAGTTCGACGAACTCCTGATTTAGATCGACGAACTCAGTGTTCTGTTCGACGAATGAGTAACTTTCTGTTTAACGAATTTCCTATCTCAGTTCGACAAATTTCCTCTTGAGCTTGACGAATTCTGTAGATCAGTTATTTCTTTCTCTGAACTCAGATCGACTATTCAGCAACGAATCTATTCAAATATTTGGATTTATTCATATTCAGATAAGTCAAGATTTCAACTTTCCTTTATATATATATATATCCGTCTTATTCTCTTCTTCCGAGAATCTAGCCGTTGACATATATTGGAAAAGGAAATTTTCACAGAAAAGGAATTAAAGTATTTTGCAGAATCAGAAAGTTGCTATTGCTGACCCAAGAATGATTTATTTCAGTTTATTTTATTCCTTAACAGAAGATTTGAATTTTAAAATTAGATTATTTTATCTAAAGAAAAATGATGATGCAGTATATAAGATATACAAGAAGAAATATACAAAGATATATACAGGAGGATACATGAGATAGAATATACATGTGAAATACACAGACAGAAAGGAGATATACAGAAATCTTCGTCTACAGCAGCAATTTCATTCTCTGAGAATAACTGAAATCTTCTCTCAGAAGCATCTACTGGTTCTTAGTCTTCAAGAACAACAATAATCTGAGAAACATTTTCTCTCAGATTCATCTGCTATCAAAGAAGATCTTCTACACCCAAGAGGAAGCTTCACCAACTCTCAACAAACTCTATCAGACAGGGGGAGCTTTACAACAACAACAATCCTCTAGTCTTCTCTCAGATCTTATTGAGAGAGAAGAACTTCATAACCCCTTTTTTGGGTTCATTCTTTTTACCCCACCTTGTACAGGGTTTTAACTCCCTTCAAAAGTTAACCTTTGGTGGCAGGGCACCTGATCAAAAGCCTGTGGTTTGGTTTGAACACCTGATCAAAAGCTCAGTGGTGTTTGGGCACCTGATCAAAAATCTCATTGGTGAAGGGCACCTGATCAAAAACCTTAATGGATTTCTACCAAGGGTGGTAGAAGAGTGGATGTACCCAGGTTGATTGGGGAACCACTATAGATCCTTGTGTCTTTGTTGTGTTTGTGTTATTTTCTCTACTGTGTTGTGTTTGTTGTTTTGTTTTTCTACTAACTCAATTACACATATATATCATTATTTTAATTCCACTATAAAATAAGTTAAAACTTTTAATAATCTATTCACCCCCCCTCTAGAGTAAATCTAAGATCTAATATCTCACTTTCAATTGGTATCAGAGGTTGGTTGATTGGTTACACAGGCTAACACCTGAATCCAAAGATCAATTAGATCTTAACTTCTTCTAGAGTTTTCTTTTTCTAAAAAAAAAACTCATGGCACAGAACAAAGATTACTCAAGCACAAGGCCTCCTATGTGCAATCTTAACAAGTTTGCATTATGGAAGACAATGATCAAACTATATATGAACTCTATTGATGAAGATATTTTTAACTCTATTTTGACAGGACCTCTTACTCCATCAACAACAACAAGCAATGAAACAACAACCAATACTCATACTGTTCCACCTCCTGAGTGGACAGATGCTCAGAAGAAAGTGAGGAATGTTGATGCCAAAACTATGAACATCTTGGCACAGACTATGTCTGATGACATATTCCAGAAGGTTGTGAACTGCACCTCAGCCAGGGACATCTGGAACTCTCTCAACAACATGGTTGATGGATCTACAGATGAGAGAAAGGATAGGAGATCCCACCTCATCTCCCAATATGAGAACTTCAAGAAGGGAGATACTAAAATGGTTGCAGATATGTATAACAGACTCAGTCTCATCATCAATGAGTTGTAGTCTTTGGATAAAGTGATCACAATCACTGAAATAAATAATAAGATCCTAATGTGCTTCCCCAGCATATGAGACTCAAGGATCTTGCCAATCAAGGAAGCCAGAAGCCTAAATGAGATCTCCACTGAGACCTTATTAGGCAAACTGAAATCCTATGAGCAGTTTATCAAATCAAGAGAAGCTGAACAGTCTACCTCCTCACCAGCCACCAAAAAGGAAAGAAGCATTGCTTTTCAGACAACAGAAGAGGAAGACAAAGCTCCAGGAGAAATGAAGCTCATGAGCCTCCTAGCCAAAAGATTCTACAAAATGGCTAGAAAGGACCTCAGAAAGAAGGACTTCAGATCCAAGGAGAAACCAAGGTATGACAAAACACATTCTAAAGAAATTATTTGTTATGGTTGCAGGAAGTCTGGACACATCCTACCTGAGTGTCCAGAAAATCAAAAGAAGGACAGAAGAAAAGAAAAGGAAGAAAAGAAACACTCCAGCAAGCCATCCTCCCACAAACATAAACACAAGGGAAATGACTTTGTGGCTGAGACATGGAGTGAGACTGAATCAGAGTCATCATCCAGCTCCTCTGAAGATGAAGATGATTCAAATGAAAAGGATCTATACATGATGGCTATCTATGACTCAAGCAGTGATTCAGAACATGCATCATCATCCAGCTCAAGTGATGATGAAGATGATGCAGATGAAAGAAGTTTTTGCACGATGACTATCAATGCCTCAGCAAATAATTCTGATGAATCAGAATCTGACACTGATGGTGATCAGTTAATTTCTACTTTTGATTTTACCTTAGATGATTTTAAAAATGAATTTAAGACTCTTTGTTTAGATTTGATTAAATCTGAGAAGGAGATAATTTCCCTCAGAAGTAAGTTGGTTGGAATGAACCAACTGACTGTAGATAATGTCAATCTTAAGGAAGAACTGGCTGCCTCCAAAGAACATATTGTTCTCATTGAGAACAAATTATCTGAGACCAAAAAGTTTGAAGAATCCATCAATGGGAGAAGCATCAAACTGATGGACATCACAAACACTGTAAATGCCAGACTCAGTGGCAAACTGGGCTTGGGTGCATCATCAAGTCAGCCATACCTTCTTAAGAAAGACATTCTATCTACTCCAGTGAAATTAATTTCTGCCAAAGGCAAAGAGGCAGTAGAAGTAGGTAAGAACATCTCAAGCAAGGCTGTTAAGAACAAAGGAATTCAAAAGCATTCGTCGAATGGCGTTCGACGAAATCACATGAATTCGTCGAACGGTAATCGATGAACGCTGAATACAGATTTTCAGTATAGCTATCCTTCGAGCGGTGCTCGACGAAATAACTTCAATTCGTCGAACGGCGATCGACGAACTCAGCCAAGTTCGTCGAACGAAAAATGTACTGCATTTCTAAAGAAATCTCATTCTCAACATATTAAGAATCCCTTTACTGAGTGGACTATTCCTCCTAGGAGATATCATCCATAAGGATCAGCCTGAGATCTGTTACATTTCAAAATTTTGTGGTAAGACAAAAGGACCCAAGATAATCTGGTTCAAGAACAACTAGTCTGTTTTCTGTTTTGCAGGTACAAAGCAATCTAAATATAGAGGAACATTGATATTTGGATAGTGTCTGCTCTAAGCACATGACAGGAAACAAGGCCAATCTAAGTAATTACAAGGCAAAGCTTGGACCCAAAGTAATTTTTGGAGACTCCAACTGTGGACAGACTAAAGGATATGGAAAAGTCAGAGTTGGAGCAGTTACCTTCAAAGAGATAGCATATGTCAAGGGTCTCAAGCATAACCTCATCAGCATAAGCCAGCTATGTGATGAAGGTTATCAGGTAACTTTTGATCATTCCTTATGTCTTATTACCAATAATAAGAACATCAATGTGTTATCTGATATTAGACAAGAAAATATATATTTAGTCAATTTTGATTCTGCCAATTCAGACATTTGTTTATTTAATTCAATAAGTAAAACAAACGAGTTATGACATAAAAGGCTAGGACATATTAACCTTATAACTATCTCTAAGCTCTCCAAGGACAATCTGGTAAGAGGACTGTCTTCTGGTTCATATAAGAAGGAAGGACTCTGCAGAGCTTGTCAACTAGGAAAGCAGACCAAAAGTAGTTTCAAATCTTTATCCAAGAGTGATTCACGTAGGATTCTGTACTTGCTGCATTTGGATCTCTTTGGACCCATTGCAATACAGAGTTTAAGAGAGAAACATTATACTTTAGTTATTGTAGATGACTTCTCTAGATTCACTTGAGTGTTCTTTCTCAGGAACAAGTCTGACACCTTCAGTGTTCTGACAGACTTTCTCAGGTCCATCAAGATTGAGTACTCTACTCTAGTTGCATTGATCAAAAGTGATCATGACACTGAGTTTGAATCTCTTCTGATGAGAGAATTCTGTGGAAAAGAAGGGATCAGGCAAAATACATTACTTGAATCAGCAACTACATTGCTTGCTGATGCTCACTTGCCACTCTCTTTTTGGGCAGAGGCAGTGAACACAGCAAATTATGTGTTAAACATGAGTCTGATACACAAACTTAAGGGTAAAACACCCTATGAATTGCTTAAGAATAAAAAGTCTAAGGTTAACTACTTTAAGATTTTTGGTTGTAAATGCTATGTGCATAACAATGATAAGAAATATCTAAGAAAATTTGAAGCAATGGCTGCTGAAGGTATATTCCTTGGATACTCTCTTTCTAGTAAAACATATATAATTTATAACAAATCAACTTTTAAGATAGAAGAGTCTATGCATGTTTCTTTTGATGAAACTAACATGTTGAATGAGGAGATGAGTACCACCTCTACCAAAGATATTTTGCAGGCACCAGCTCTATGTGAAGAGCTTAATGGATTGTATCTACAGAATAAAGACTCTCTACTCCCATCAACTCAAATTGTTGAAGACAGTGAAGAAGAAGATAATCCAGAAGTTCTTGCTGTAATGCTAATCAAATGACAACTGATCAAATCCCTTAAGAGGATACTCTTGCTGAACCCATTACAATTGTTGATCACATCACAGTTAGAGATCATCCAATATCCCAAGTTTTTGAAGACATCTCAGCAGGTGTTCAAACCAGGCATCAACTCAACCAAAATCAGATGCATACTTATTTCCTATCACAAATTGAACCTCAATTCATAAAAGATGCAGAACAAGATCCAAATTGGATTCTTGCAATGCAAGAGGAACTCAATCAATTTGAAAGGAACAAAGTCTGGGATTTGGTTCCAAGACCAAAGGGTCATTCAGATATTGGCACCAAATGGGTCTTTAGGAACAAGCTAAATGATCAAGGCTTGATAATCAGAAATAAAGCCAGATTGGTAGCTCAAGGATACTCTCAGGAAGAAGGGATTGATTATGATCAAACCTTTGCTCCTGTTGCAAGACTTGAAGCTATCAGGATATTTCTTGCATTTGCTGCTTTTAAGAAGTTTAAAGTCTATCAGATGGATGTGAAGAGTGCATTTCTAAATGGAGATATCAAAGAAGAAGTATATGTGGAACAATCACCAGGTTTTATCTCTCCAACTCACTCTTCCTATATTAATAAGCTTAATAAAGCTCTCTACGGTCTCAAGCAAGCTCCCAGAGCATGGTATGAGACCCTAGCTAATTTTCTTTTAGAGAACAAATTCTGTATAAGCAATGTAGATAAAACTTTATTTTTCAGAATACATAAAAATCAAACTTTACTAGTTCAAATTTATGTAGATGATATTATATTTGGCTCTACTGATTCAAATTTATGCAAAAGATTTTCTGACCTAATGCAATCCAAATTTGAAATGAGTAGTATGGGTGAGTTATCTTACTTCCTTGGCCTTCAAGTGAAGCAAACTCCTAATGACATATTCATATCACAATCCAAGTATGCTAAGGAATTAGTGAAAAGATTTGGTATGTCTGATGCCTCTTCTATGAAAACACCCATGCCCTCCAATGCTGTTGTAGACAATGATGAATCAGGGAAACCTGTTGATCAAAAAGTGTATAAAGCAATTGTTGGCTCTTTACTTTACTTAACAACTAGTAGACCAGACATAATGTTTGCTATATACATTTGTGCTAAGTTCCAAGTTAACCCCAAAGAATCTCACCTTATTTTATTAAAAAGAATTTTGAGATATATAAAGGGTTGTCCAAATCTATGACTTTGGTATCCAACTGCATCAGAATTTGAATTAAATGGATTCTCAGATTCTGATTATGCTGGATGCAGAGTAGATAGGAAAAGCACATCGGGAACTTGCCAGTTCCTTGGTGATAAGCTTGTGTCTTGGTTTTGTAAAGAACGGACATCTGTGTCTACATCAACAACTGAAGCAGAATATATTGTTGCTGGCAGTTGCTGCTCACAGATTCTGTGGATACAAAATCAACTCTTAGATTATGGTATCAACTTAAATAAATCAATTATATTTTGTGACAATACTAGTGCAATATCTATAGCACAAAATCCAGTACTCCATAGTAGGACTAAACACATAGAAATTAAGCACCACTTTATCAGAGATAATGTGGATAAAAACAAAATTTGCCTACAATTTATTCCCACTGACTAAATAAGAGCTGATATTTTCACCAAACCTTTGGATGAAAAGAAACACATCTTCTTTATAAATCAGCTATGAATGATAGATGGAGATTCAATAAATTAAATTTTTTTTATCCCCTCATTTCGTTGAACGGAGATCGACGAAAATTAGTCGTTCGTCGAACGGTGATCGACGAAACCTATTAGATCCAGAGATCGACAAAGCCAGCTCGTTAGTCGAACAGAGATCGACGAAAATTTATCTTTCGTCGAACGCAGTTTGACGAAGCCCCAGACTCTTCGACTTCTGTTTTTATTAGGTTTCGCCGAACCCCGTTCAACGAAAGTTTGCGCCTTCTCCGAACCCTTTCTTTATAATCAAAATTTTGATTCCATTTCGTTTTTGCGCCTACAGAAGTTGCTCTTGCCTCCCTCCAGTTCCTTTGCACTTGATCATTTTTCTCTTACAGGTTCTCATGGCAATTTCTCAGTCAGTGCTTTCCTCAATGAAGTTCGATGCCGGATTCGACATAGACATGGAATCCTTTGCTCAATCAGATCAAATTTTCAAGGATATTCTTCAACTCTTCGAAGAACAACAGTTAAAAAAGTTAATGACAACAAGGATTAAGCTTGCAGTTGCTGAGATTAAAGAATGAGTACACACTCTTCAGACACATAATGCAACATCTGTCTCAGGAACTATTTCAGGCAATCAGGTTCCTTTTTCCCCTGAAATTCTAACAGAGATTTTTGGCTTGATAAATGGTGAAGATGATCTTGACATCACCTCTGCTGAATTTAATATTCAATTGGGTAAGATGGGTCCCTCCAGTGGAAACCCTAACTATCTTCTCAAGAAGAATTTGTCCGTTGAATACAAATTCTTAGCTGATGTTGTTGGCAAGGTTTTGCTGGGAAAAACCTCTGCACATGATTACATTATAAGACACCAATTTCTGTTGATGGTGGTCTTAGTGGAAAAGAAACAGGAAAACTGGGGAATGATTCTATTTCAATCTATCAAGAAAAAGCAAAGCAAGATGAGTGTTTGCTATGACAGGATTTTAGGAATTGTACTTCAAGAAAAATGCCCAGAGCTGCTGGTGTCACCAACAGTTTTCATAAATGCAAGCAAGAGGTTAACTTCAGCACTCTTTGGCAAATGGGACAGAGTAATACCAAAAAGGACTCCAAGGGCAGAAACATCCAAGAAGGCTTCTGAGAGCACAAGGACTGACTCAGTCACTCCCTCAACCCTACAGGAAGTTCTTCCCACTGTATCTTCAACTCATATCCCTTGTCAACCTCTTCAGAACACTACTACTGAAGAAGTTCTTCCTTCCAACACTCCCTTAGACACATCTTCCTCAATGCTTTCTTCTCCTCCTCTACAGGCTAATCAGTTTGCAGAGTTTCTATCCTCATCTATTCCAGATGATGATTCTCTTCCCCCATTCATTCGACCTCCTTCATTTGAACTTTTGTCTCCTCGACAAAATACTTCACCTTAATCACCCATCCATGAGGATAATCATCAAACCATTCTCTCAAACACTTCCACCCATCTCAAATGCTACAAACATCTTCCTACCCTCATCTGTTTGTACCAACCAGGCTCACACCTCTACTCCCTCTTCTTCCATTCCAACATCCACATCCTCTCAGTATACATCTGAATATGTGTATGTTGATTTCTCCCCCATTGCTGAGCAAATCTTCAATCATATCTCTCCAAAACTGACAACTCTTCTGGATGAGAAGCTAGCTCCAGTTCTTAAAGCCATCTCAGAACTAACTTTCAAACTTACCTCCATTCCTACCTCCTCATCACTTGTCCCTTCTTCTAGGGGCCTAGATTCAGGTCTCCCTGAACCTAGGCAGGGGGAGATGTTCAATGAAGAAGCTCCAATTGTAAATACAAACTCAGATATGGTTATTGATATAGTTGATACAACTTCAGTTGCAGTTTCAGAAATAGTTTTTCCAGTTATAGATTCAGTAAATGATATCTCTATTAATCCTTCAATAGACATTCTCTCTTTATTATCAAAATTCAGTTTGGTTTTCAGTTGTCTGCCTAAGCCTCAAGCTATTTCAAAGGCTATAGTTCCTTATTCAGCTCCTATAGATTCAGTTTTGCTAGAACAAATTATCAAAAGTATTTCAATTCCAGTTGCAGAGGAAGTTGGCTTGGTGAATTCACCTCCAACATTTATTTATGATGATTCCCCTCTATCAGAGCATAATGAGCAAGATATTGATAATGCTCTTAAAGAACTTGATGACTTGTATGATAAACCTGCACAACCTTCAGATGATGATGATGATGATTCTGATGATTTAGATATAAAATCTTCAAAGAAAAGGAAATCAAGAAGCAAAGCTAAGGCTGCTCCCAAACCTCCTTCTACCCATGACATTCCCTACTACATATTGAAAAACATCACTCTCACAAAAGACTCTCCAGCCTGGATGAGATTCTCAAGGAATGAGAATAATAGGAGAAAGAAAATGAAGAAAACAGGATTTTATACTGACCAGCCAGTCAAATTTAATCCTCCTCCAGCAGCTGGATCTGCAGGCATGCCCTCCTTATCTCAGAAACCTTCCCTTCAGTACTCAAGAAGAACAGGGGAGAGACATGAAAGTTCCAGTGGCTCTTACAGATCAGGATCAGCTAGAGCTCCACCCTCAGGATCAGCTAGAGCTCCATTTTCAGCATACAAATATCATATCTCTGATGGATCTATGCACAGGAAAAGAAATTCTCAAGATCAACAATCTTCCTATCAGTCTAGTGAACATGATGAAAGACCTTCCTCTCCCATTAATCCATACTTAGAAAAGAATGCATACATGACCAGATATAGAGAAACAATTGCTACTGTTCAAATTAACAAAGCCAAAGCTGAAGGAAAGGATTATTCACAGTTTACAACTATGTCAGAATACAGAAGACACGAGTTTCAAAGATATAGTTCAAGACATCTCTTCAGTGCTGAAGACTATCTGAAGTTGCACCCAGCTGCAGTTGTTCCTCATACTTCATCTCAAATCCTGCTGGGAGCAAATGACCTATATTTGAGCAAGAGAGAATCTGAAAATCCCAACAGAGAAATTATATTCAAACCTTCTTCAAAGAAAGAGAAAGACTCCTGATTTTTGGTTTTACTAATTTCTGCTTACAGTGTAAAACATTCTAAACTCAGAGTATTATATTTTTATCTGCTGAAATGAATTTTAAATTCTGTCAGATATATATGCTCTGTGTTTATTGTTTAAATAGTATCCTAACCCAAATAGGGGGAGATATTGAAAATGAGGTATTAGATCTTAGATTTACTCTTGAGGGGGGGGGGGGGGGGGTGAATAGAGTATTAAAAGTTTTAACTTATTTTATAGCGGAATTAAAATAATGATATATATATATATGTGTGTAATTGAGTGAGTAGAAAAACAAAACAACAAACACAACACATTACAGAAAATAACACAAACACAGCAAAGACATAAGGATCTATAGTGGATCCCCAATCAACCTGGGTACATCCACTCTTCTACCACACTTGGTAGGAATCCACTAAGGTTTTTGATCAGGTGCCCTTCACCAATATGATTTTTTATCAGGTGCCCAAACACCACTTAGCTTTTGATCAGGTGCTCAAGCCAAACCATAGGTTTTTGATCAGGTGCCCTGCCACCAAAGGTTAACTTTTGAAGGGAGTTAAAAAAGACAAGGTGGGGTAAAAAGAATGAACAAAAAAAGGGGTTATGAAGTTCTTCTCTCTCAATAAGATCTGAGAGAAGACTAGAGGATTGTTGTTGTTGTAAAGCTCCCCCTGTCTGATAGAGTTTGTTGAGAGTTGGTGAAGCTTCCTCTTGGGTGTAGAAGATCTTCTTTGATAGCAGATGAATCTGAGAGAAAATGTTTCTCAGATTATTGTTGTTCTTGAAGACTAAGAACCAGTAGATGCTTCTGAGAGAAGATTTCAGTTATTCTCAGAGAATGAAATTGCTGCTGTAGACGAAGATTTCTGTATATCTCCTTTCTATCTGTGTATTTCACATGTATATTCTATCTCATGTATCCCCCTGTATATATCTTATGTATACTTCTTTTTGTATCTCTTATATACTGCTTCATCCTTTTTCCTTAGATAAAATAATCTGATTTTAAAATTCAAATCTTCTGTTAAGGAATAAAATAAACTGAAATAAATCATTCTTGGGACTGCAATAACAACTTTCTAATTCTGCAAAATACTTTAATTCCTTTTCTGTGAAAGTTTTCTTTTCCAATATAGGTCAACGGCTAGATTCTCGGAAGAAGAGAATAGGATGGATATATATATAAATATATATATATATATTAAAGGAAAGTTGAAATCTTGATTTATCTGAATATCAATAAAGCCAAATATTTGAATAGATCCGTTGCTGAATAGTCGATCTGAGTTCAGAGAAAGAAATAACTGATCTTCAGGATTCGTCAAGCTCAAGAGGAAATTTGTCGAACTGAGATGGGAAATTCGTTGAACAGAAAGTTACTCATTCGTCGAACAGAACACTGAGTTCGTCGATCTAAATTAGGAGTTCGTCAAACTGAAATATAGAATCCGTTGAACTGGCTTGGAAGACTGAGTTCGTCGAGCTGGAGATCCAAGTTCGTCGAACTGATATACGACATTCGTCGCACTCAGGAAGGCGTTCGTCGAACACAGAAAACTTGGAATTTTCTTAAGTTTCAGCTAACTTAGACATGCTTAGACCTTGACCCTAGGACTATACATTGGGGTCAACTTGAGTCCTAACCACAGATAGTGATCCTAGCCCAAATTAGTAATAGGGTTGTTCCTTAGATAACTGCTCTTGGAGGAGTGAGCATCGGTTTTCGGGATCAAGCCGGGTGTTGTTCCTTGGAGGAGTGAGCATCGGTTGAAAGCTCTGTCAGAGGGTGATGCAACTTCTTTAGGGCAGTTATCACACGCATTACCCAGACTCGATTCTAAACTATATACTATTCTGATTTCCTTTATTTCTCACCTCTCTGTTTATGATAGTTTTTAATATCATCCTGTTACTAGATCTGTTTAACATGTTCTTATAATCTTGTTATTCAAGATCTATTATTATTTTATTATCTACTAATTTTCAAATTGAAAAAATATATATTATTGTTCAGCTAAGAACAATAGTTAATAGAAATGTTGCATGCAAATTTATACTTATACAATGTAATTTATAATATGTAAAAGCTAATAAATATTTTTTTTTATTTTAAAAAAAAAATTAACTTATCTTTAGAAAACAACATACCTCTGATACCAACTGTCACGACCCGTCTAAAGACAAAAGACAGAGCGCGCTTCGGGCGAATCGTGATGCCACAGACATGTGGTGATGAAACACAATGTCTGTTAGTCGAGGGTTGAATTAGCATTATTAGGTTTAAAATAAATAATTTGAAGAAAATATGTTTTATAAATATGCGGAAGCTTTAGAGTACAACATTGCAATGAAAAATACAAGTGTTTATTTAAAAACCCAGGTTTCAAAATACTGATACTGATTCATGTAATAAAGACCTCAAAATGATGAATATGTAATAATATGAAATTTCAGTATAAAATTTATAGTCTAACAGTTGTGCATGAAACAAGAGAAAATGACTGAATATAATTATTACGTAGCAGAAATACCCAAAAGAAAAGAAATAATACATAGAACATGATACATCAATGAAAATAAGATAACCTCCGGGAACACAGGAACAGGGTGCAGAGCGGACTCAGGTACCAGGCGGCGCAGTCACGGACGTTAAGGCAAATCCCAAAGCAACATGGAAAAATCCTCAGAATAATAATACAAGTAAAGTGAAGTAAAATTAAGTACAACTAGCAGGAGATCAGAAAAGTACACGTACAAATTTCCAAGAACTACAAAGCTATTAAGACAGACAATTAAAAGAGTCACGCGGAAACAAACTGAATTATTAACCTACTTCGGAGTATAGTATAAACAAATATTTGTAATAACATAAGTTGTAACTAAAGTAGGCTATGCTGATCGGGACGAGGCAACGCTGGGTGACTTGGATGGCCGTTTTGTCGACCCAGATGACACGATAAGGGTTTGGGTGAGGCTCGGCCTTCACCTGCATACGATCTAAGCCCTTTTGGGCCACGATATTCACGCAACTTCCACTATCGATAGCAAGCTTGCAGGGGCCGCCTGCGCTAGGGAAGTACGTGTAGAAAATGGTGGTACGGCGCCAATCCTCGTCGGCACGTGGGGCGTGTAAGAGGCGCCTGACCACTCCCAACTCTAAGGAACGCTCGGCGTCACTCTCCCAACCCTGCTCAACGGCGGCTGCGATTTCCTCAACAGTCTCCTCGGCTCCCTCTAAACCCTGCTCCTCGTCCTCCACCAACAGATTCCGCGTGGGGCACTGTGCCGCCACGTGTCCTCTGCCGGAACATCTATAACACTGGATACCCCCAGAGCGCGGGCCATCAGTAGCAACGGCTTTGCTCCTCGTGTCGAGTGGGGCACGTGGCGGTGCGGCCGTGGTGGCCTGGGGTGGAGCGGGTTTCCTATAGGTAGATGACTCGGTCCTAGAGGGATACTGCTTCGTGCTGGACGATCGGAGGTACTGCTCGTACTCAAGGGCGAGCTGGAATATCTGATCCACCGTCTCGAGGCGGTGTGGGATCAGCTCTCTACGAATCTCAGATCGCAGACCGGCCTTAAATCTAGCTGCGGTGGTAATGGGCTCCTCCGAAATGTCGCTCCTGATAACAAGCTCATCAAAGCGGGCCATGTAATCAGCGACAGATAACGTGCCCTGCCTAAGGCTCTGCAGCTGGTCCAGTAACTGGTCCCTATATGAGGCTGGGAGATATTTCTCCTTCAACCTATGCTTCATGTCGTCCCACCGGGTGATGGGATAGTACCCGTCTCTCTCGAGGGACCTCTCAACGCTAATCCAGAATACCTTGGCTTGCCCAATTAACTTCATCTTGGCGAAGCGAACGCAACGCTCGTCACTCATGTCGTACCACTCAAAATAATGGTCCATATCAAGGAGCCAATCGCTAAAGGCCTTCGGGTCCAGGTGACCATCGAAGGAGGGTGCGTCGAGGCGTATACGCCGGGTGACGTCGTACTCGAACTGGTGACCACCTCTGCGGGGTTCTGGGTAGTCCTCATAGTATTCGTCTCGGGCATACTCACGTCGGGCGGGAGGGGGTCCTCGCTCTCGTCGGCCAGGGCCGGGATAGTCATCTCGATCGAGGTCACGGCGACCAAGTGGTGGTGTACGAACCCTATAATCCTGAGGATGGGCTCGGGGTCTGTCACGCTGGGGTGGGTACCTATCATCATCATGATCAGGCCGACGTGCTGGAGCGGGACTCCGACGGAGAGGGTCACGGTGGTACTGCTCAGGGGGAGGCCGAACACCCCTATGACGTGGTGGAGCACGGGGCTCGGGACGAATAGGGATTTCGGGCTCCTCCTCACGTGGTTCCTCTTCTTGGGACGGTGCGTCACTCAAAGTTTCTAGGCGCCCTAGTCGGGTATTCATCTCAGTAATGTCACGACGGATGCCTTGAAACTGGGTCCCCATGGTGTCTAGGCGATCGAGGACTAGCCGTTGGAATTCGGCAAGAGATGCGCCGAAGTTCGAACTGTTTGTCCGCTCATCGGTAACATTTGGGTCAGACATGTTGGATCTATAAGGCCTACCACTACGGAGCATAGACGTGGCCCAAACCTTGGGCTCTGATACCAACTGATGTAGGGTAGGCTGTGCCGTGAACTCCTAGAATGCAATCTAGTGAGGTGCAGGGGCTGATTTAAGTAGATCTTTAACTATATGCATGTGACACACATGGCTTGGCGCAAGTGATTAATTTCAACAGCAAAATATTATAAAATGACATGCAAACGTTCATAAACAAGAATAAGCAATTTCGTAAGGCTTGAGGCGTGGCTTTCCTCCGCACGGAGGGCCAAAAGAAAGCGCGCGGCGATTCAATCCGTCCTGCAGTTAGAGATATCACGAGGCGAACAATAATAAACCTTTTTATTCCAACAAACAACAGATAACCACCACAGAACAAAGTCTAATACCTTCAACAGTACAAAACACCAAACGAATAATCTGAAATAAGCTTAGGACTGCAGTAAATCAGGCAAAACTGAAATTATGGAGGTAAAACGGAGGTTTCCGGGTGATGGGAGACTAGATCGGATAAGGGGGAAGGTGGATCCACGAGCGGGGAAGGGTGGGCTGCGGGTACGGGTGATTTAGGGCTGGATCGGGAGGTTGGAACTTGGAGTGGACGGATCTGCCCGGGACAGGACAGATCCTGCGGGTTGCGGGATGGATGAGGGGGCTGAGGTGGGGCGGCTGCTGGGCGGAAGGCTGGTGGCGGGTATGGATGCTGGCGGCGTGGGTGGCTGCGATCAAGGGGGCGGCAGGATGTGTGGAGGGGGGGGAAAGCCGGCGGCTGTGGCCTTGGACGGGAAGGGGCGGACAGCAGGGTGCTGTTTGGGAAGGTTGGCGGCGACACTGTTGGAAGGGCTGGCGGCAATGGAATAGAAGGGGGGCTGGCGGCAAGGTATGGAGGAGGATATGGAGATGAGAAAACAAAGCACTTACCCAAGGAATCGTCACCAAGGGCTCCACGGAGTCGGCACCGCGGAGGGGATCACCGGAAACAAGGAAGAGGCTTCTCCTAATTTCAGCAATGAGATTTCCTGCAGCCCTAGGATATCTATTTATAATAAAACAGCATTAGGGCAACCGGAATCGACGGCTATGATTGGCCGGCGGTTCCGATGCCATAACTACATGAAATAATAACCAAAATACAAAATGTCTTATATGAAAATAAATCAAAACAGCGAGCCGGACGCGTCCACGGTGGCGGATCGCCGATTCGGTCAAGTCCGTCTGCGAGAATAAACGAAGGTGGGGTCCGCCTTGCGCCGAATTGCGCCTGATGGTCCCCCATCAGAAAGTGTATGTGTTTTTGTTTGATGAACAAGATTCATGATTCAGACAGATTCAAGTTTAGATTCAAGACTTATCAGAGTTCAGGAGTTCAAGCTCGCTATGACCGGTCTCTTGTTCCCGTTAGGGATTCAAGAGGGAACCCAAGTCAAGGAGTTGCATCAATTAAACACTACCTTTCTATGTTTACTTACGTTATTAACAAAATAATTCATAATTCAGTGATTGAGGCAAGTTATCATTTTGATGATTCAAGTGTCGAACAGTAAAGTTTATGGACATAAGAAAAATGTAACAAGTTACGATCAAATGTTGCAAGCAAGAGGTTTCTCAACTTGCCTTAAATAAGGCTGAGTCTGACGGTGGCGGCTAAACGACGCAAATAAGATTTAGAGACATATTTTAGACCTGCTTCAAAATGACATAAACGGTATTTGACATACAAACACCCGAAGCTAACACAAGCAATTAACATCGCATAACCTAAACATGTGAGGGTTTAGAAATTTACCTCCCTCAAAGGTGAAGGTGGAGGAGATTACCACGCAGAAATCGGGGTCTTGCGGTGCTTAGGTTACGAAAACCCTAAATTGGAGAGGGTTTTGAGTGATCCTGCCAATTATGTCGAAGAGCGGTGCCGGAAATCACAAACTCAACGCGGTTAGTTGATTATAGGAGGGGTAAAAATCATGAAGCACACCATATACGCGATTAGGAGCACAAAAATTTGCAAAAACAATTCAAATAAAACTGATTAAAAGAGGGAGGAGATGCATACCCAAGGAAGTCGAATCCGGCCTCAAGGGGGCGAGGGAAGGTAAACCCTAGTTGTTCCCCTCGCAATCATCGACCAAAACGACAGGGAAGAGGGAAGGAGGTGGCTGCCGATCCTTTATGAGAGGGGATAGGGCTGTCGGCCTCTGAGGAAGTCGGAGGAGAGAGGAGGAAGAAGGCTTGCTGCAGTCGACCCTTTGGAGGAGGTCGGACGACCTCCTGGAAATGGAGAGGAGGGTGTCGGCCAAAGAAGGAGGCTGCTGGATTGGGGAGGAGAAGGAGCAGGAGGAGGCGTCGGCGGGAGGAGGAGCAGGAGGAGGCGCCGACAGGAAGAGCAAGAGCGGCAGGCGGCGTCGGCGCTGCGTGCGGGAGACAGGATTGGTATCTGCGAACCCTAGCCGCACGTGATAAGGATATCAGGAGGGGGGGGGGGGGGGGGGGGGCTCGGCTGAGGAATTAAAAGGGGATGGGGCTGCGGCTAGCAATTAGAGAAATAGGAAAAATTATTTTATTATATATATTTGAGTTGTTACATTCTCCCCCTACTTAAGAAGGTTCCTCCCGAAACTTTTGAGGTTTTTCTGGACGGGGTCTCTTATAGCGAAGATTCAGATTCCATTCATTTCTACCAGATTTGTAAATCAAGGCATGAAAGCTAACTATGAACATAACAAAATGAAAGGAGAACAAGTTCAGAGGCTTACTAAGGTCAAAAGAATAGATGCGGATACTTGCTACGCATGTCAGATTCAAGTTCTCAGGTATACTCCTCAAACTTGCCACGAGTCCAAAACACTTTTACCATAGGAATGGTTCTCTTTCGAAGCTTGCGTTCTTGATGCTTCACGATCTTAGCAGGCTCGACCGAATACGAAAGATTGGCTTCAAGAACCACATGAATTTCTTCGTTGATACGGTTGGATCATGAATGTACTTCTGCAGCTGGCTGACATGGAAGACATTGTGAACACCAGCAAAAGAAGCAGGTAACTCAAGGCGATAAGCAGATTCCCCAACACACTCTGAGATAGAATACGGTCCCATGAACCTCGGGTTAAGCTTGTGATGGCGACCAAACCGTTTCACCTCGGGAGAAGGGGAAACCTTCAGGAACACTTGATCACCCACAACAAATTCTAACGGACGGCGGCGCAGGTTTGCATACTTTCCCTGCCTCTCGATAGCACGTGTGAGCTGAAGTCGAGTCTTCTTTGTGCCTTCTTCCATTTCCTGGAGCAACCCAGGTCCCAAAACAAACTTTTCACCAACTTCTGACCAATAGAGAGAGGTCCTACAACGTCGCCCATACAGTGCTTCGAAGGGGGCCATTTTGAGGCTCACTTGATAGCTATTATTGTAGGTGAATTCAACCAATGGTCGGTGCTCATCCCAAGCTCCCTTGTAATCCAGAATGTAACATCGCAACATGTCTTCAAGTATCTGATTAACCTTTTCGGTTTGACCATCGGTCTTCAGATGATAAGCAGTGCTCAGGTTGAGTTCGGTGCCCAATGCTTGCTGAAAGACTTTTCAAAAATGAGAAACGAATCTCGAGTCACGATTTGACACAATCCGCAAACGAATCCCGTGAAGTCTGACGATCTTAGACACATAGATTCGAGCCATCTTCTCAGTAGAGTGACCTTCCCTATAAGGGATGAAGTGGGAGTGGGCTACTTTGGTCAACCGATCCACTATGACCCAAATCGCATCATGCCCTATCGGAGTGCGAGGCAAACCTGTGATGAAATCCATAGATATATCCTCCCACTTCCATTCAGGGATGGGCAGAGGCTGCAAAAGACCACTAGGACGCTGACGCTGAGCTTTCACCTTCTGGCACGTCAAACATCGAGAAATGAAACGAGCTATCGAATTCTTCATACCAGGTCACCAAACAATCTGCTTCAAGTCATGATACCTCTTATTATTGCCCGAATGACCAGATGTGCGGGATTCATGAGCTTCACGACATATAGCATCAAGTAATTCAGGAACATCGGGGATGCAAAGACGGCCTCGGAAACGCAAACCATCATCAGAGATAGAGAAATCCGGAAGAGACTCAAGTTCAACCCTTCGGCGAATGCGCTGGAGAACGGGGACGGAAGGCTGCTAATCTTTTACCTGCTCCACCCATGACGAACCAAAAATCTGATCTTGACCTTTTGGTGAGATGGATATGTCAATCCGCTCGAGGTCATCAATCAGAGCTGCAAGAGTAGCTGACATGGGTGCACAAGAGGGAGCGGAAACATGACGACTCAACGCATCAGATACCGTAGCGGTGGTGGAACGACAAGGACAATGGAGAGCACGAAAGCTTCTTTGGATGGTGGTGGTGGCTGCGTGTTGGCGGCCTTGAGGTGTTCCCCATACGGCTTTAAAAGTTCAATGATGCGTGCGCCAAAAACTTGGAAGCTAATGTTGACATCTGTAGAGAAATGGTATAAAACTTGTATATATTTCTTATCACTGTATACAAAGAGAGAGTACATATTTATAGGAGAGAGAAGTGAGAGAGAAATCCTATACACAATGTGGGACTAAAGAGAGGGGAGAAGAAACTGGGCCACTAAATGGGCCAAACACATGGGCTATTTCAACACTCCCCCGCAAGCTGGAGCGTACAAATCGTATGCGCCAAGCTTGGACAAGCATTGATAGAAGAGGGTACTGGACAGTGCCTTTGTGAGGACATCCGCGACTTGTTCAGTACCAGGAACATGTTTTAGCTCGATTTTTTTTCATTTGTACTTTCTCCCGAATAAAATGGCAGTCGACCTCGATATGCTTGGTTCTTTCGTGGAAGACTGGGTTCTTGGCAATATGTATAGCAGCCTGACTGTCGCAAAGTAGAAGAGCAAGAGCAGGAAGTTTTACCCCAAGATCCGTGAGAAGACTTTTAAGCCATGTAAGTTCAGAGACCACAGATGCCATTGCCCTGTATTCTGCTTCTGCTGAGGAGCGCGCAACTACGGCTTGTTTCTTGCTACGCCAGGTGATCAAATGTCCTCCGAAGTACGTACAGAAGCCACCGGTTGACCGACGATCATCCAGAGAGCCGGCATAGTCAGCATCAGAGTATGCTACCAGTGTTGGAGTTGAGGATGTGGTCTTGTATACCAAGCCTTGACCAGGAGCCGCTTTTAGATATCGTAGAATCCGTTTCACAGCCTGAAGATGAGAGGAACGAGGGGCGTGCATGTAACGGCTGACAATACCGACAGCGAAGGAGATATCTGGTCTTGTAACAGTCAGATAGATCAGTTTTCCTACCAGACGGCGATAGTACTCCGGGTTCTGAAGCAAGAGATCAGAGTCAGATGACTGAGCACAAATCTTGTGATTTGCGTCCATTGGAGTATTGATGGGTTTGCAGCCGGAGTAGCCTGCATCATGAAGAAGATCGAGGCAATACTTTCTCTGAGATAGAACAAGGCCGTCTGGTCGCCTGGCTACTTCCAAGCCCAGGAAGTAATGAAGGTTCCCTAGGTCTTTCGTTTGGAACACGGAGCTGAGTTGTTGTTTGATCGCCTGAATTCCTTTTGAGTCGTTGCCTGTGATAATGATATCATCCACATAGACCAGAAGGAGAACGGTGCCTGTTGCCTGGTGGCGAGTAAACAAGGAGAAGTCAGCCGAGCTCCGAGTAAAGCCTGTTTCACGAAGGACCTTGCTAAGCTTGTCGAACCATGCTCGAGGAGACTGTTTGAGACCATAGAGAGACCGCAAAAGATGACTGACTTTCAGGGTCCTAGACTCCCCCGTGGTCTCAAACCCGGGCGGCTGCTGCATATACACCGTTTCAGTGAGATCACCGTTTAAGAAGGCGTTCTTAATATCCAGTTGATGTAAGGGCCATTGGCGGTGCACGACAACGGAGAGAAGAACCCGTACTGTGTTCAGTTTGGCGACGGGAGAGAAGGTTTCGTCGTAGTCCAACCCTTGTTGTTGGGTGTAGCCGCGAGCCACTAGTCGAGCTTTTAAGCGGTCAATGGTCCCATTCGCAGCATGCTTGATGACAAAGACCCATTTGCAACCAACAGTTTTCTGGCCAGGGGGAAGATCCACCAGCTGCCAGGTCTGGTTTGCCCACAACGCGGCCATTTCTTCTTCCATGGCGGCACGCCAGCCAGGATGTTGAAGAGCCTCCTGCACAGAGTTAGGAATAGAAATGGAGGAAAGAGAAGTAGCAAGTTGGCGAAGTTCCGGAGAGAGGCGGTGAAGAGAGACAGAGTGTGCCATTGGATGTGCAGTAGAGGAAGAAGTCGGATCGGCAGGCCGCGAGTCATCATCAGAGGAGGGCACCTCCCGTAGGGCAGTGGAGGACAGAGGACGACGAGTGTACACACGAGTGATAGGTGGTTTCTGGGAGGGAGGTAGAAGAGGGATGGGAGAGACTGGTATGGGGGAGACGGGCGGGGAGGAAACGGGCGTTGGAGAGAGCGGAGGAAGGGGTGAAGTAACCGGAATAACAGGCCGCGGAAGAGGAGGCAGCGGAAGAGGACAGTCCGCTGGTTGGGAAAAATAGGGTTGATCTTCGAGGAAGGTAACATCAGCAGTCGTAAGAAGCTTGCGATCCTGGGGAGAGAAGCAGAGATAGCCCTTCTGAGTCCGGGAGTAACCAACAAACATATATTTGGTGGCACGTGGAGCAAGTTTGTCAGAGAACGGACCAAGGCGATGAGCGTAGCATACGCAGCCAAACACGCGAGGAGCGATGGAGAACGGAGTCGTAGAGGGAAAAAGGAGACTGAAGGGGGATGCAAAGTTGAGATGAGAAGAAGGCATGCGGTTGATGAGGGTGCAGGCGGTAGAGACCGCGAAATTCCAATATTGTTTGGGGACGTTCATTTGGAGCATGAGAGAGCGGGTGACCTCAAGCAGGTGACGATTCTTGCGTTCAGCAACGCCATTCTGTTGGGGGGTATATGGACAAGAGGTTTGATTAATTATCCCAAACTCAGCACAGAGGTGAGTGACTGTATGACCAGTATATTCGCGGGCATTGTCGGTACGGAGAGTTTTAAGAGTAGTAGAAAATTGGGTGCGAGTTTCCATGATGAAGTTCCGAAGAACACCAGGCAACTCAGAGCGGTCACGAAGGAGGTACAACCATGTCACCCGGGAGTAGTCATCAACGAAGGTAACAAAGTAACGATAGCCAAAAACACTGGCGATTTTGTAGGGACCCCAAATATCAGAGTGAACCAAATCAAGAGGAGCAGCACTTCGAGTGGGATGGGGGGTGAACGTAGAACGATGATGTTTGGCATAGATACACGATTCACAGGTAAACTCATGGAGAGAGACGTTGGGAAGAGCTTTGCGGAGTATTTGTAGAGGAGCGTGACCAAGACGGCGGTGCCACTCAATAGTGCTGATAGAGGAGAGAAGAACGGTGGGAGAGGTATCGAGGAGATAGAGTCCGTGCGAGAGATGCCCTTTGCAGATGATGCGTCGCGTCTGTCGATCCTGCACAATACATGAAGTAGAGGTGAATGAGACACAACAATCCAAATCTTGGGTGAGACGGCTAATAGATAAGAGATTGAAGGAGGAGCCCGGAACATGAAGAACCGAACGAAGAGTAAGTGAGGGTGACAGAGTGAGATCGGCAGAGCCAGCAACAGGAGTAGAAGCACCATTTGCCACAGTAATGAACGGAGGATGTTCGGAGGCCAAGTATTGTGAAGGTGCTTGCGAAGTAATGTGGTGGCTGGCCCCGGAATCCAGAATCCACGGAGAGCTATGAAGGAGGCAGGAGAGGCCACCACCAGAAATAGACACAACCGAGCCTGGGGACTGGGAAGGAGACAGAGCCATGGAGAAACAAGCACCAGGGAGTAACCAGCAGAGCAGAGGGGTGGCGATCTGGGGAGATCGCGAGAGTAGCGGTCTGGAGCGGCGGTCTGGAGTTTTGGGGCTAGAGCGGCGATCTCTGTGAGGCCGGCAGATAGAGGTCGGGCGAGCTGCTGATTAGGGACTGTCGGGCGGGCTGCTGAGGAGACCGGCAGGAAGCGGCCGGGCGAGCTGCAACTTAGGGAAGGTCGCCGGAGAGCTCGCGAGACCGGCAGAGGGAGCTTGCTGGATGGATAGACCGCTGGAGGCGGGCTGGCGAGCTGCGAGAAGGAGACGGGCGATCTTGGAGGTCGACTGCGAGCAGGGAGGTCGACTGCGAGAGCGCTGCGGGCTTGATTGCTGCGGGAGTGATCGCTGCGGGAGTGATCGCTGCGGGATAGTGCGCTGGAGATCGTTGCTACTAGCAGAGGAGACCGCTGTTTGCGAGCTGAGGAGGTCGCACGACTAGAGCAGACCAATGGAGGAAGCCGCACTCTTGAGGAGGCCGCACGGGAGATCGCGGAAGGCCGCTGGACAGGAGAGACCGCCGGAGACTAGCGGCGAGGAGACGGGCAGAGGAAAGCTCGCTGCGGTTTGAGATCGTGATGTAAAAGCTGCAAGTGCGTGGGAAGAAGGCGCCGCGAGATCGCGAGGAAAGCGCGAAGAGACCTCGGGAAGAGATCGCACGACTGCGACTTGAGATCCCCGACTGCGGGAAGAAGGCGTCGCAAGATCGCGAGGAAAGCGGGAAGAGACCTCGGCGAGAAGACGAGCACGCGAGGTGTGGACCCCACACTTCTCCGGGACAGAGGCTATAAAAAGAGGGACACGGGAGAGCTTTGGTGGAGGCCACGGAGCAGGAAAGATCGCAGGAAAGCAGCGGTTAAAGTTCTGGGAGGTCGCAGAGCTCACGTAGGGCAGGAAAAACAGCGGGCTGAGCGGTCAGAGAAGAGCAGACCGCATGCGTTGATTCGCTTGCTCTGATACCATGTAGAGAAATGGTATAAAACTTGTATATATTTCTTATCACTGTATACAAAGAGAGAGTACATATTTATAGGAGAGAGAAGTGAGAGAGAAATCCTATACACAATGTGGGACTAAAGAGAGGGGAGAAGAAACTGGGCCACTAAATGGGCCAAACACATGGGCTATTTCAACAACATCCATATTGCAATTAAAAATGAATTATTAATCAATGAACTAATTAATCAATTAAAAAAATAAATTCATTAATTATTTGTGGGTGTGGCTTCCAAAAATAGGTAGCAGAGACATTACTTGTTCGGAAAAGTAACGCCGTAGAAGGAAGGCAGACTGACAACGACGTCTATTCATGCCGCAGAAGGTCGGATGCCCACGTGAAGCATGAGATTGAAACAGGCAATCGTGGGCTGCATGACACATAGACGGTATGGAATTAATTAATTCCACTGCGTTACGGCCTCGATATGGGAAAACAAGATTAGCTCGATATGTAAACCGGAGATTTGCTGGCCTAGAGACGTGCGGAACTGATGGGGCCTCGAAACTGCTGCAGACGTGCGTAACCGAATTGGAAGATCGTGGGTTCCACGTTCGTGACTGACGCGTGCATGGCGAGCATCCAGATTCAACGCAGAAGCCTCGTGTGACCTAAAGACGCGGCGGGCTGATCCCTCGTTCTAAAGGACGGCTGGTGGCAGCACGTCGATGCAAGATAGCAAGCATGTCGAAGCTTCGAACTAGAGAAACAAATCGACAGGGAAGACGACAGGAAGAACATGCAGAAGTGGGAGTGGCTGTCGTTGATGAAGATGCAGACATGTGGTGTGGCTGTCGTCGATGAGGATCCATGCGTGTGGTGTGGCTGTCGACGATGTAGTAGATGAAGACGTTTGTTCGGACAAGGCTGCAGTGAACCGCAACGTCAATAGGAGAATCTGTGGTTGTGGGTTGTTCTCGTGATGAAAAAAGAAGCAGTCGGAAGAGAAGTAAGGAGAGTCTCTGATACCAAGTTGTTATGGGCCTAGCCCGGAGGATGTCGGAGGAGTGGTCGGAGGTGGGGATGACGGAGACAATAGATACAATACAGCCGGAACCGTGGCTGCCTAAGCGGGGGGGGGGGGGGAGCTTCCAAAATCTCACATAAAAGACAAGGAAATAGATTACTTCATTTCATATCTCATTCAAGCATACACATGTCTTTATATAGGCTTACAAGACATTGTTATGGGTCTACTCAGAGCGGTGTCCGGAGGGGGGGGGTGATGACGTTGGCGAGAGATACAGTGGAGCCTTAACTGTGGCTGCCTAAGCGGGGCTTGCTCGTTAGAGGAGAGAGCTTCCGAAATCTCACACAAGGGGACACGAAATTACAACTTTTTCTTGCATACTCATTCAACATACCTTATGCCTTTATATAGGCTACAAGAGGGTTTTATTTTAAATATGACACCTTGGACACGACGTGACATAAAAACATAATATAATAATGATACAACACGATCCAATAAGACTCGATAACAAATACGTAGTAAGACTCGATAATAATGGGGCGCGACGCCCATAACAGACACCAAGCTCATAATGACTAACTTCTAACCGCCAACTCCCAACTAACACATAATTAAACCACTACATAAATAATAACGGACAACGATGACTATATTAAAAGACCATAAAAGATAACTAAGCCCGGTGTTCGAGGCCCATAACATTTGCTGCCTTGTTTTGGAAGCCACATCCACAAATAATTAATGAATTTATTTTTTTAATTGATTAATTAGTTCATTGATTATTTAATTGATTTATAATTCAAGGCCAACATTAGCTTCCAAGTTATTGGCGCACACGTCATTGAACTTTTAAAGCAGTATGGAGAACACCTCATGGCCGCCAAGGCGCAGTCACCACTCCCGCCACCACCCGAAGAAGCTTTCGTGCTCTCTGATGTCCTTGTCGTTCCACTGCCGCCACCAGTCCCCGCGGTCGTCACCTCGCCGCCTCTTTTGCCGGCCCCTGCTCTGCGGCCACCTAGCCGCCTCTTCTACGTCCACCTGCTATGTCGACCCCTTCTGATCCATATCTTCCGCCGCCGTCATCCCCGCCTCCTACCACTCCGACATCCTCCAGGCTAGGTCTATAACACACTTTTGACAAGTCTTGTTCAACTTCTTGCTTATGATGGCCACCGGTCTTCTCTCTTGCATAAGCATTGGTCCAATTTTCACGACAAGCATCACATTCCATAGCAAATAGCTTTTGCTTTTCGAAGTCTGGAAGGGCCAAGATCAGGGCAGTGAATAACTTCTCTTTAATGAGTGCAAAGCTTTGGTTAGCGGCTTCACCCAAATTGAATTTTCCTTTCTTTAAGCATAATGTCACTGGAGCAACGATGTTGCTAAAGTTGCGAACAAATCTTACGCAGAACATAGCAAGCACATGAAATCTCCGCATAGGAGTCAGCCACTCCTTAGTGGATTTGATTTTGTCCTCATCCACTTGAATTCCTTCGGCAGACGCCACAAATCCCCAAAAAATAAGTGTGGTTCGAGGAAGGTGCACTTCTTCAAGTTCACGTATAGCTGGGCCTCTCGAAGTGTGAGAAGCACTTGCTGGAAATGTTCCATATGAGAGTCTTCTTTCTTACTGTAAATAAGTATGTCGTCAAAAAAATGACCATGAATTTACCAATGAAGGGCTTCAAAACTTGGTTCATTACTCGCATGAACGTGCTAGGGCGTTGGACATCCCAAATGACATCACGAGCCATTCATATAAACCAAAAGGCATTTTGAATGTTGTCTTCCATTCATCCCCTCTCTTGACATGAATTTGGTGATACCCGCTTTGTAAATCGATCTTTTTTAAAATTTGGGCGCCACAGAGCCGATTGAACATATCATCCAGACATGGGATTGGAAATTTGTACTTTACTATCACCTTGTTGATGACCCTGCTATCCACGCACATCCTCCAACTCTCATTCTTGTTCCGAGTCAACAGTGTCGGAACCGCGCATGGGCTCATGCTCTCACGAATCAACCCTTTCATGATCAAATCTGCCACAATCTCTAGAAATGCCTCCTGCTCCTTAGGCCTCATCCGAATATGTGGCAAATTCAGTAAGCTCGAGCCTGGGATTAGATCAATATGATGTTGTATATCCCTCATATGTGGCAAAGTATTTGCCAAGTCTTCAGGCATAATATCCTTATACTCCTCAAGTAGGGGCTGAAGATGTCCAGAGGCCTTTGGGAGGCATTCCTCTGTCTCGGATCCCTTTATAACCAACACAAGAACGTCACTATCAGTCTTTCCCTTCAGGTCTTCACAAAACTCAGTTCTGCTGACGATAAGGACATGCCTCCCCTCCACTTCAGAAGTTTTGGGTTGGTCAGTCTGATATGTGCTCGACAATAGCACGATCTTCTTTCCGTGCTAAATAAATAGGTAAGTGTTGCTTTGACCTTATGGATGATATCCACATCATATTTCCATGGCCTACCACGCAATATGTGACAATCCATCTTCACGACATACATGTTAACTTATCGTTATAATACTGTCCGATAGAAAGAGGGATGCGTCAGATCTTCGATATCAATGCCCTTCCTAATTCATGCAATCGTCGCCGATAGGAACTCTCATCGCCTTACGTGTGGCCAACGGATATCACGTATACATATCTCATACAATCATAGCCCGCTCACGTGATTACCACACATAAATCACACAACCTGCTAGTTCGGGGATAATTAAGGTTCTGGAAAATGAGATGATGATATTTTTAATTTTGATAGCCATAAAATTTTACATATTAATACTACATTTACTAAAACTCAAAGATTCATATGTTGATCTCAGGTAATGTTTGAAGGCCTAAGAGAAAGAGTGAAGTCTGCTGTGAGAAGAGGTTACGTGGATCTCAACTTAATCAATTCCTCGGAAGAGTAAATCTTCACGAAATGGAAGAAATTCACTCACAGTTTTTTGTAATTTCAATAATAAGAGGGATGCAATCTGTAATATAAGAGGGATGCAATCTGTAATTATGCTAACTCCATGGAGGCTTCTACTCAACAATCTGTTTGTATAGAAACGAAGTTTTGGTAATTTCAATAATAAGAGGGATGCAATCTGTAATTATGCTAACTCCATGGAGGCTTCTACTCAACAATCTGTTTGTATAGAAACGAACATGCTGAAAAGGTATTAGATTGCTTGACGACCTAATAATCTGAAAAAGCTTCTGCGGCTGTATAATTTGACATACAAATTCCAAACAGATCTTCAATAACTTGGACAATAAAAGAAATTAAAAGGAGTTAACTCACCCCAACAAAACATCACTTGGACAATATATCAAGCACCTTGAGTACAAAAATGTAAGAGTTCAATGAGAAGTTAATGGTGGAGGCGGAATGAGCAAATTGATGAAGCAGCCAAGAAGGAATAGTTCCCTTACCTTGTTCATGTTGCCGACGACTGAAAAGCTTAGAGTGTGCTTATGAGATTTTGCTGAAAGAGAGGATCGGGAGTGCTGTAAACTGAAAAATATTAAACAAAAATGAAAGTGGAAGTGGGAATGAAAACTGATGACGGGTAGGAAATCGAAAATGGGAATGAAAACTGATGACGGAAACGAAATTGAAAGCTGAAATATAAAATGAAAATGAAATCGAAAACTTACCAACGATCAGGAAATGAATGCGAGCAAGCAGAGTTGCGAAACCTTGACCTAAGGGTTGCCTGCCTGCACCACTGTTAGGAGCCGGTTTCTTGCCTTGGCAGTAAATGAAAACGGTGGTGGCGATGCCCTAGGAAAGAATGCCGCTGACGGTGGAGTAGGTCAGAAATTTGTTTAAGGAGTAAGAAGAAATACCTGTTAAAGAAATATGGAATACCTGAGGCGTGCTTGGTAGAACGGCGAGGATGAGGTCGCCCCTGTCCTGAACGTCGATGAGGCGTGGTTTGGAGAACGGAGAGGAGGAGTTCAGAAATTTGTTTAAGGAGTAAGAAGAAATACCTGTTAAAGAAATATGGAATACCTGAGGCGTGCTTGGTAGAACGGAGAGGATGAGGTCGCCCCTGTCCTGAACGACGATGAGGCGTGGTTTGGAGAACGGCGAGGAGGAGGTCGCCCCTGTCCTGAACGGCGATAAGGCGTGCTGGGGAGAACGGCGAGGAGGTCGCCCCTGTCCTGAACGGCGATGAGATGTGCGGGGTAGAACGGCGAGGAGGAGGTCGCCCCTGTCCTGAACGGCGATGAGGTGTGCGGGGGAGAACGACGTGCGTGGAAATGGCGAGAGGGGAAGAAGAAGGCGCGGCGGCGTGGAGTGATTTCGTGGAGAGTGAGCGCGGTTAGGTTTTGTTTTCCCAGGCGCGATATATATTAGGCGGTTCCCGGTTGATTTGAGTTAAGATGTAGGGCTCTGATCCGTTTTTGTCTCATTTTTTTGGCCATTTGGGGGTTTATTTTTGTTGCCATGAATCTTATTTGATATTTCTTTTTAATATAGTATAGATGTATGTATATATATGTATGTATATATATATATGTATAGATATATGTATGTGTATATATATGTATATGTATGTATGTATATATATGTATGTATATATCTATCTGTATGTATATATGTATATGTATATGTATGTATATGTATATGTATGTATTGTACCACCCGTAATTCGTTGAGATCAGAAAGGCCTAAGGAGATGCCTATTCGTATGGTGAGCAAGGGGCGAGTATGGCGAGCAAGGGACGAGTATGGCGAGCAAGGGAGGAGTGTGGCGAGCAAGGGGCGAGTATGGCGAGCAAGGGGCGAGTATGGCGAGCAAGGGGCGAGTATGGCGAGCTTGGGCGAGCAGAGGCGAGTATGGGCGAGTATGGGCGAGTATGGTCAGGTAACTACCACCCCCGCCCCGCCCCCCCCCCCCCCCCCCCCCACCAGATTTGTCTATAAATAGACCCCCAGGGGTACAAGAAAGAGGATTTTTTGGACGAGGTTGACCCTCCCCCCAGCGAGATACTCGAGAGGTCCCTGCCTTCCTTGTACCTAGCTCAGTCTTTGGTTTTGGAGGGGAAGCGCTCTAAGATCTTCCGGGTACGTGGCGGGACCTCCCTGCTGAAGCGTCTGGGGTGTGCTTATAGTCATTTCTCTCTCTCCTATTCTAGCCATTAGAGCTGTGACGTTCAACCGCGGGATCAGTAACCTCAGGCTGCATTGGTCCGAATTTTGGAGCATAGGATTTTCCTGGCTTCAACATATATGTATGTATATATATGTATGTATGTGTATGTATGTATGTGTATGTATGTATATGTATGTATATGTATATATGTATACATATGAATTTAGATCAAATATAGAAAATATAAACCAACCACATAAAAAAAAGTGAGAATATGAATAAAAGAAATCCAATTTTGATGTATATTAGATGAAAATAACTGACATATTAAATACTATTATTTTTCCTGATCAGTAAAATTCACAGAAAAGACAGATATAAATCTTAATTTATGGTCAAAAATTCATTAATCTCAATTATTACACTGGAAGAAAAAGAAGAAAATAGTGGGTCGGTTGAATTTCAAGTATTCCATTTCACCAGCAAGATACGAAAACTTTACATTTAGAATTGAACAAAAAAGATTTTTTATCGCTAAGAGGCTTGCGAATAATTCTGGGAAAATGTCAACAATCATTGACCTATTTATCAAAGCCATATTATGTGCCTCGTGCACTGTTTGTATTGTCTTCAATAAGATTTGATCCTGAATGACATAATCCAGTCCATTGACATACCGTGCTACTTATTAGGAATCAGCCTCGTTCAAATTGTTGCGAGCAGACAACCGAGAGAACTCAAATGTATATTTCGTAAATGTTCTTTGGCTCTGTTTGCAGCTTTGGAACTCCTGGAGTACAAATTGCTCATAGTCTGGGGGTTGAAAGTGCCCCTTCAGATGCTGCATCGTCCGTGGTCATGTACGAAAAGGGAAAAGCCTTGCTGCTATGGGTTAGTTTGCAACTGATCCCACTAGGAAGATGCTCCTTTCTTCAGTCGATAGGCAACCATTTTCGCCCGTTGTTCTTCATTGACGATGTTAAACACCTCGAAAAGTTGATCCACTTTTGAGATTCAGTCAAGGAGGTTTTCCATGTTCATATTTCTAGCAAAGGTTGTGATCGTCCTCATCACCAGTGACAGGACTATCAGTTAGGGGGATGATCGTCAATGGGTACGTGACGAGCTTGATCTCATCCACGAACCCCATCTTCTCTTTGTGTCTTAGCGTTGACGGCCAGTCCGCTCATCATTGTCAGTATCTCTTGCTACCATTGATTCATATGTTGTTACAATCGATCTACCATCCATTCAACGTGTTGATTGACAACCGCCAACTCTGCACTCCAAGGAGCCTCACCATCTTCTTCGTCACCAAGTGGGTGATTGCGAAATTCTTTGTTTGCCTTAGCCATAACAGATCGAGCAAACCTGACTCTGATACCACTTGATGCGGATAATAGGGCCCATAAAACTCGGAGAATTGGAATAAACTAGGAAGAGGGGAAACCTGGCTCTAACATATAGTATAATTTTGTCGTTGAACGATTTCTCTAATTTTATGTTTTTTTAATTTACTTTTCTTTGTTGTTATTATATCTATATATATATATATATATATATAATTTCAAATAGGATCGGATGTTGTTTTTCTTTGAAATAGAATCGGATGATTGTTTTTTAATGTTTTGAAATTAATAATTACAGCATTACATCGAAATATCTAAATTCTCTTTCATATGTAGTATAGTTAACTTTTCCACTATTTATCTGGCGGTTTTCACACCATTTCTCGCATTATCATTTTATATTCATAATTTACTTTTTCTGTACATTAATCTTAACATTCTCTTTTTCCACTAATTTATCTCACTGCTATTATTTCTATTGTTATTATGGGATTAAGCCTAAACTTATCTTTGAAACCTCCTAGTAATGTATTTGTTTCCACTATGGGTTTATTAAATCCATGATTCCCAATTCTTACTTTCATGAATGGTCAGGTGTTTGTTGCTAATCCAAACAAGCCATCTGAGATTAAAGACATTTTGGCAAGAAATCATCAAGAACTACTGATGATACTACATAATCTTCCTGTGAGCAAAGGTAAATACATTATCAATTTTAATCAATATGATATTTTGATCCGACTTTTGCTCCTTTAAGTGGATATTTTAACTTCTCCATGTTGCAAATAAGATGAAAATGCTATTAGATTGATCCAACAAGTATTAGTCGATTAGAATAATATATGTAGGTCACACATAACAGTTAATACAAGACTACTCATAATAATAAAGCACCCCATATATCAGAATGAATGACATAAAAAGAAACATACTAGGTAAAGAGTAATTGAACTATTACAAACAAATCTGGATAATTCACAAGCATCATAAGAGAAATGCTTAAACAAAGTACTAAACAACAACACTCAAGCCTTTATCCCACCATAGTGGGGTCGGCTATATGGATCCTATGTCGCCATTGCGCCCTATCTTTAATCATAGTCTCACTAATGCCTAAGTACATCATGTCTTTCCTTATAGTTTCATTCCAAGTCTTTTTTGGTCTACCCCTCCCCCGTTTAACATGTCTAGTGACTAAACTCTCACAACGCCTAACATGTGCCTCTAATGGTCTCCTATGTACATGTCTGAACCATCTTAAACGAGCTTCTCACATCTTCTCTACAATTGGCGCCTGACGCAGGACGAATCTATAGGTGGCGGAAAATCCGCGACCTAACCCTACATGCTATGCAAAGCCCGACGGTGTGAATCCTATTAAGATAATAAACAATAACAACATCCCACGCAGATAATTCAAGACAAGACAGAATATTTATTAAGGCGAAAACAAGCTTAGGCTTTCCTCCGCGTGGAGGGCCAAAGCACGAGCGCGCGGCGAATAAACCCTGCAAATCACAATAATAATCTAACAAACAACTACCATGCAAGATATAAAAATAGGTACAAGATCCAATCTAATATAAATATGTTGAAAATAATAATCCAATACAAATAAGACTCACAAAGTAGTGGGCTGACCAAGGCAATGAAGAATCCGGGTCCGGGTATGTAGATCGGCGATCGAAGGTAGAACTGGAGGCGTGACAGAGTGGCGGTGGCTGTCCTTGGCGGAGAAAGGTGAGATCGGACCGGAAATGGATAGATCCGGCCACTAGGGAATAGATTCGGATGGGGAGTGGACAGATCCGATGTATGAGAACGAATCCAGCGTATGGGGGTGATGTGTGACGGTGGAAATAACGGGTCGGGAATTGAAAAACCTAGATCTGGACTGATCTAGGAATTTAGGGGGGAAAAGAGGTGGATCCACGTGAAGGGGCTGTTGGAAAGGAGATGGGGCTGGCGGCAGGGAGGGGAGATGGCTGGAGGTTGGCTGCAGGGAGGGGAATTGCTGGAGGTTGGCTGCAGGGAGGGGAATTGCTGGAGGCTGGCGGCAGGGAGGGGAATTGCTGGAGACTGATCTTGGAATATAAGGTGGAAAAGAGGCGGATCCACGTGAAGGGGCTGTTGGAAAGGAGATGGGGCTGGCGGCAGGGAGGGGAGATGGCTGGAGGTTGGCTGCAGGGAGGGGAATTGCTGGAGGTTGGCTGCAGGGAGGGGAATTGCTGGAGGCTGGCGGCAGGGAGGAGGGTTGCTGGAGGCAGAGGTCTGGCAGCGCCTGGAAGGCTGTTGGACAGGGGCTGGCGGTGGAACAGGGAGGGAAAAAAGAAAAGAAACCTTATAAATGAATAGTAAATTTCATTTTTGAATAGTAACCTTGAATAGGAAGAAAAATACGGATTTCTGGACAGCCCAAAGGGTGGCTGTTTGGGGGGGCTGTCGGGGGCTGCGGGAGGGAGTTTGGGAGGGGGAAAAGAGGGCTAAGGTTAGGGGATACCTTGGGGAGGGAGATAAAGCCTAGGAGTCGTCACCTAGGGTTCCACGGAGTCGGCACCGTGGGATGATCGCGGGAATCCGGGAATAACTTTCTCCAAATTCTGCAATGCCTCCAATCAGCCCACAAACCATCTATTTATAATATAAGGAGGATTAGGGCATCCCCCATCAACGGCTATGATTGGCCGGAGGTGAGGCTACTCAAATACATCAAAATAAATGCAAACATAGTAAGGTAATATTTCAAATCGATTCGTAACGCTAATCCGGACACATCTGTGGAGTCGGATCGTCGATACGGGCACGCCATATATGGTAAGTCGCCAAATCAGCCCCGAATGGGCCCAAAACTCGTCCTCGTCTCTGCTCCGTATCAATCTCCCCGGCTTGAAAGATTTCATCTCCCGATGAATTGAGATCGGAATTCTCTCGATGAATGTCAGGTACAACTCGAAGAGGTCCACCAGAGGTCGTCCAAGTGTCGTCGATGGAAGAGTGTCCTCGCCGATCGACTCTCCCCGACTGAAAAGCTGTCATCTCCGGTAAATGGAGACAACCGTACTGAAGTCGAAGTCCAGCGGTGAATCGATCACGCTCTGCTGCAAGTACCCAGGTCTCACCAACGTCTGTAGTAGGAATGCACTGGTGGAATCTGGTCTCCATGAAGCTCTCAGCGCTCAACTCACGAGTGGTGGATCCCAGTGCGATCGGCGGCGCCGTAGGTAGAACCAAAGAAGATGAGTCCCCAGGTGGGTGGGTGTCAGAAGTGGGTGAGTAGTGGTGGTCATCAGACGTGGGTGTCGAAGGACAGACCGAAATCTGCAAGAGGTCATGGCTGGGTCCTCTCGGATTTCGCTCCGCACAACTAACTCATCAAAGCGATCCCTGTACTCAGCGACGGACATGGATCCTTGCTGAAGGGAAAATAATTGGTCGAGCAGGCGAGTCTGATACGACGACGGAAGATACCTTTGACACAATATACGCTTCATGTCCACCCAACTAGTGATGCGATGTAGACGGTCTCGCTCACGGGTCCTCTCAGCGTTAGACCAGTAAGCCCTCGCCTGATCTAAAAGTCTAAGTTTCGCAAACTTGACGCGACGCTCACCGAATACCTCAAAATGGTCAAGATAGTACTCCATATCGACGAGCCAATAACTGAAAGACTGGGGACTCGATGAGCCGTCAAAGGAAGGGGCAGCAGTACGAAACTGACTCTCAAGATCTCTCTTGGAACGACGATCCTCATAATAATCATCCCTAAGGTAGCCGAGTCGTGTTGAAGGATCAACACGATCCGCTCGCGTGTACGGATAAGAACGGCGACAATCATCATACTGATCATCTTTAGCATAGTGGGGTCGTGTCGGTGGGTCAACGCGATCTCTGGAAGTGGTATACTGCGATCGAGAATAATCATCGTAGTAATGTGATCTCCCTGACGGGGCTCTGTGAGAGCGGGTGCTAGTGGACTCGAGACCTCCAAAGTGAGGGGAGGAATAATCGTGACACCTAAACATATTGAAAAACCTATAGACTCTATGACTGCGTATCAAAAAGTACGCGTAACCTACCTCTGATACCAATTGACGCAGGACGAATCTATAGGCGGCGGAAAATCCGCGGCCTAACCCTGCATGCTATGCAAAGCCCGACGGTGTGAATCCAATTAAGATAATAAACAATAACAACATCCCATGCAGATAATTCAAGACAAGACAGAATATTTATTAAGGTGAAAACAAGCTTAGGCTTTCCTCCGCGTGGAGGGCCAAAACACGAGCGCGCGACGAATAAACCCTGCAAATCACAATAATAATTTAACAAACAACTACCATGCAAGATATAAAAACAGGTACAAGATCCAATCTAATATAAATATGTTGAAAATAATAATTCAATACAAATAAGACTCACAAAGTAGTGGGCTGACCAAGGCAATGAAGAATCCGGGTCCGGGTATGTAGATCGGCGATCGAAGGTAGAACCGGAGGCGTGACAGAGTGGCGGTGGCTGTCCTTGGCGGAGAAAGGTGAGATCGGACCGGAAATGGATAGATCCGGCCACTAGAGAATAGATCCGGATGGGGAGTGGAGAGATCCGATGTATGAGAATGGATCCGGCGTATGGGGGTGATGTATGACGGTGGAAATAACAGGTCGGGAATGGAAAAACCTAGATCTGGACTGATCTAGGAATATAGGGGGGAAAAGAGGTGGATCCACGTGAAGGGGCTGTTGGAAAGGAGATGGGGCTGGCGGCAGGGAGGGGAGATGGCTGGAGGTTGGCTGCAGGGAGGGGAATTGCTGGAGGCTGGCGGCAGGGAGGAGGGTTGCTGGAGGCAGAGGTCTGGCAGCGCCTGGAAGGCTGCTGGACAGGGGCTGGCGGTGGAACAGGGAGGGAAAAATGAAAAGAAACCTTATAAATGAATAGTAAATTTCATTTTTGAATAGTAACCTTGAATAGGAAGAAAAACACAGATTTCTGGACAGCCCAAACGGTGGCTGTTTGGGGGGCTGTCGGTGGCTGCGGGAGGGAGTTTGGGAGGGGGAAAAGAGGGCTAGGGTTAGGGGATACCTTGGGGAGGGAGATACAAGCCTAGGAGTCATCACCTAGGGTTCCACGGAGTCGGCACCATGGGATGATCGCGGGAATCCGGGAATAACTTTCTCCAAATTCTGCAATGCCTCCAATCAGCTCACAAACCATTTATTTATAATATAAGGAGGATTAGGGCATCCCCCATCAACGGCTATGATTGGCCGGAAGTGAGGCTGCTCAAATACATCAAAATAAATGCAAACATAGTAAAATAATATATCAAATCGATTCGCAACGCGAATCCAGACACATCTGTGGAGTCGGATCGTCGATACGGGCACGCCATATATGGTAAGTCGCCAAATCAGCCCCGAATGAGCCCAAAACTCGTCCTCGTCTCTGCTCCGTATCAGCGCCACTCATGTCTTATCCCTGATACATTCATTCCTAATTTTATCCAGTCTCATGTGACCACACATCCTCCTAAGCATTATCATCTCCGCAGCTCCCATTTTTTGCTCATGTACACCATTCACTGCCCAACACTCAGAACCGTAGAGCATTGCTTGTCTAATTGCAGTACGATAAAACTTGCCTTTATGTTTTAATGGTATTTTACGATCACATAAGATCCCAGACGCGCCTCTCCACTTCAACCAACCTGCTTGGATTCTATGTATCACATCTTTATCTACACCTCCATCCTTTTGAAGTATCAATCCCAAATATTTAAAGCACTCGCTGCGGAAAATATCTTGGTCACCAAATTTAATGAACGAGTCATCCGACTTTCTTGCACTACTAAATTTAAGCTCTATATACTCCGTTTTTGTCCTGCTCAACCTAAAACCCTTCTTTTCTAAAATGTCTCGCCAAGATTCAATTTTCGCGTTTACACCCTCACGTGTCTCATCGACCAAAAAAACAAAGTACTAAAGATAAGAAAAAACAGTTTTCGAAGATAAGGAGGGTATCAATGTTTGAGTCACTAGTGCCAACGTTAACCGTCATCAAATGTTGGAACACGTGGGCAGAGAGGGCATGCGAGGTCAGCTCCTGGTCTAAGAAATGCAGTCTCCCATATTTACTTCCACTATCAATGCGTTGCTTCGTAGCTAGATCTTGAAAAATATAATTAGGAAAACAAATATCGTTACAACGCAATTTATAGATCTTGTAAGATGGCTAATAGAAAGCAAATTGTGATGATAGGAGGGAACACGTAAGATTGAAGAAAGTGAGATAATATGAGATCATGAAAGTTTTCCCTTGCCCGCAATAGGGAGTTAAGGAACCATTGGTTGTAATAACTTTGTCACGGCCAGACAAAGAGGTATATGAGACAAAACCTGAGGATGCCCCAATCATATGACGTTGCACTCAGTGATCCATTCATAGTAAAAGATGAAGGCAATATTTGCACTTGGTATAACTGAGGTGGAAATGGTAGCAAAGGAGACAACCATAGAAGAGTCACCTTGAGAGTGTAGGAGACGTCAAAGGGTGTCAAGCTTGTAAATAGATAAAAAGCCAGTTGGATGAGCAGATTCCTTGTGGAACTACATCTGAGAGTGTGGGCCCGAGTGTCTGCTACCACCACAACCACACTCACCACCATGAACACCAATTATCTTGCTAGGAGGGGCAAGATGGAGGTACAATCAGTATCAAGATTCACAAGCGTAACCTTTCTTTCCTTAATGGCCATAATAAGGCACATGAGTACCCGCGGAAGCATCGACGGACGCAGAGTATTATTGGTGGAAGACGGCTGTCAAATGGGCTCAACACTCTGGACCCTCCCAGTCTCCCACCATGATTCTCCCCTCTGTCACTTATGTTGATTGACACCAGTGTCTTGGCCATGTTTCTTTTCATATCCTACAAAAGGCTCTTCCTGAATTTTCTTTTTCTAAATTTACTTGCGACTCTTGTAATCTCATGTTATCTGATATTGATGATCATTCTCGCATGAAATGGTTGTATTTACTGCGTGATCGCTCTGAATTACTGTGTCTTTTGCTCCATCACTAAGACTCGAACTCAATTCTCGCGATCAATTAAAATCATTCGAATCGATAATGCACGCGAATATACGAGTCACGAATTTCTGAAAACTTGTACTACATTGGTTATTATCCACCAAACTTCTTGTGCATATACACCACAACAAAATGGTGCGGTTTAGCTGAAGAACTGACACCTCGTTGAGGTTGCCCGATCCCTTATATTCTAACTATTTAGTTAATCGCATGCCCTCAACCATCCTAAACTTTGTGACGTCATTCTCCATTATATTTCTTTCAACACCTCCCTTCCCCTTGATTCCTCTTGTCTTTGGAATGTTTTTTGTCCATCATCTTAGCCATATTGTGGACAAACTAGCCTCACACGTTACCAAGTGTATGTTTATTATGTACTCTCACACACAGAAGGATTATGTGTGTTATTCTCCTACCGGTCGTAAAACTGTTGCTTCTGATGATGTCACATTCCTCATGGCTCAACTCTTCTACTCCTTTGCTCCTGATATCAAACCACATGCTATCTCGCATCCCAACGTCCTCATCACTCACTCATCACTACCCGTGCCACCGACACCGTCTCCTACTCCACCTCCTCTAAACACCACTCGTCGTCATTTTCGTTCTAATACCTTAGGACAGTTGCCCTCTATTGATGACACTCCACGGACGCTGATCCTATTACGTCTCCCACCCAGGATGCAATCCCATCTACAACTCACCGTCTCTCTCATTATATCTTCTTTCACCGCTTATCTTCAGAACTTTACAGGTTTGCAGCTTCATTGTCTTCTATTTGCACCCCTCTTCTGTGCAGGAATATCTTCAACATCTGGGGTGGCGGGCCGCGATGGATGAGAAAATGGATGCTCTCTAAGCCAATCAGACCTGGGACCTTATTCCCCTTCCTCCTTGTCAATCCCATGTGGGACGTAAATGGGTCTTTACTTTGAAGCATCGTCCTAATAGAACGGTTGAGCGCCCCAAAACCCGTCTTGTGGCTCGCGGTTTCACTCAACAATATGATCTTGACTACGAAGAAACATTCTCCAGTCGCCAAGCTGAATACAATACGGGTGTTGATCTTCTTGGTCGTCTGTCATCATTGGTAGTTGCATCAACTTTATATCAAGAATGCATTCCTTAATGATGATTTAGCAGAGGCTGTCTACATGCAGTAGCCTCCTGGTTATGAAATTGATGCAACTTGAGTTGCGTCCTTCTTTATTTTTATTTACCGCATTTTATTCATGTAGCGCACGTCTTCGCGCATGCTTTTGTTTTTTCTTTCGCGCTTGTTATCAGTTGTTATTTTACTTTGGGTCACCTAGATCACACCTATAGGGGGTGAATAGTGTAATGGTGCTTTTTGATTCTTTTTCTAGTTTCAGCTAGATGATAATAAAAAAATCGCAAGCACAGGAAGCACACGATGATTTATAGAGGTTTCCCAAGAATGCTTTGGGTAGTCCTCTCTCCACACCACCTATCTAGCAATGTGCTAGACTAGGTAAACTTCTACAAATCTCAGTCTTCTTCTCCAAGACTTGCACTCAGGCCACCAAGGCCCTACCTCAAACTCTACAACAAGAGATCTACACTCAGTCCCAAAGAAATCTTACAGCAAACTCAGATTCTTACAAGAATCCTACCACTCAGATCCAAAGGATCCTACAGCTCAGGCTCCAAGAGCCCTACAACTCAGGCTCCAAGAGCCCTACAACTCTCTCAAAAGATCCTACAGCTCAGGCTCTAAGAGCCCTACAACTTAGGCTTACACCAAAGCCCTACAACTCAGATCTAAAAAGATCCTATAGCTCAGGCTCCAAGAGCCCCACAACTCAGGCTTACACCAAAGCCCTACAACTCAGATCTCAAAAGATCCTACAACAACAGTTTATAATTTCACTGTTTGCAATACAACTTAGACTCAAAAAATGAATAAGTGAATAAACTTGAGTCTTCTGTAGAAGCACATCAAAGAGGCTTCTTCTTCCTTGTTCAGATCTCAGAAATAATCTTCTTGAAGAATTTGATCTTGATCAAATAAACTTTCTTGCAAAATAAAACTTCTTACTTAGATAGATAATCTTCAGGGAGAATTTGAATTGCTGAGTAATACTTGAGCAATATGATGAATCAGATCTTGATTGTACAAGCATTTTGAAACATGAACATTCATTTTGTTTTTCAACCACACTTCTCTAATGTTGGTGCATGAATATCCATGGATCGCATGAGAGCAATTCAATGGTGTGTAGGTAATTTTATCCGTGCATATTAACTAATTATGTCATTACACTGCACATACATGCATAAACAAGATTATAAGCAAATATAGGAATCAAAATAGGTGAGTGTGAAAATTATTATCTATCATAAAACATCACTCATATTTAGAGACATACTAAACATGAATAACCAAAACAATGTTCAAGAAAATTTAAAAATAAATCATACAAATATATGGAATCTCTAAATGTTATATTTATTCATGCTTGACTTATCAATGTAATTTGAGCAGCTTGTATGGATTTTTGTTTTTTTTTTGAAAATTAAGTGACAAGTAAAACAAAAACTTAGAAAATTAGAAAAAAAAATGTATTTTAAAATGGTTTTGTGGTTTTCTAGTTTGTTTTAAAATTTTCAAAAGAAAAGAAATGAGAAGCATGAAGAAATTTTTGTGAAACACCGGTCTTTTTCATGTAAATCAGTAAAGAATATTCTATGACTGCAGAATTAGAAATATCAGAATAATTCGCCAGTGGTAGCACTTACCGACATGCGATAGTACGCAGAGACACTTTAAATCGCATAAAAAACATGTTTGAAAATTGTATTGTTTTTTATTTTTATGTATTTTTAAGTCCGATATGAGGAACACCAAATGCAAGAAAGAAAACAAGAAAATAATAAAAAAGTTACGGATCTTAGAAATTTAGCATAAGAGATTTAGCAAAATATCTTTTTTTCAATTTCAAGTGATTTTCATGTTTATGAGAGCTCCAAAAAGATCAAAGAGAAAGTGTGATACTTCTAACTTCAATGATAATATGTTAACACCACATGAGATATGATAAGAGATCAAATATAATCCTGTGATTTCTGTGAGAGCATGTTCCAACAAATAATCATGAAGTGAAAAAAATATATGCATGCAATGAATATGCTATACGTAGGCTCAAAACCAAAATTCCCCAAATATATGTTAACACATTTGCCTCGTACTAAGTGACGGATGGACACGAGGAGCTGCACACGTATCGTAGGTTGGAATGTGAGTCCCATGTGCATACATAAAAGGTCGCTCAACCAAACACTCTTTCTCCTCAGTGCCTCTCAAGGCCCACTGGAACCCTCACCGGTCATGGACAAGACATGACTTACAGGTTAGCACCTCTAATGCACAGAACCCTACACCCCCACTACTATGCGACCCATAGTATATGGAAGTGACCACAAACATGTTAATCTCTACTTGACACAAACTATAACTTTGATGCATGGTGAATTTTAGGAATACTAGTCCCAGTGGAGATAATTATTTTAAAATCAGTTAAGGATTTTTCATACATACTTTCAAAGATATAGATATAATTATTTTAATATTACAACACTCAAGTGTTAATGTAGCATAGCATGACATTATGAATGAAACATCTAGCATAGGCAATGAATTGCGTATGTAATAAGTGGTGATGCTAGAACAATGAGTCAAGATGACATTTAAAATTAATTAAAGTTTATATTGCATGTATATAAGATAGAGTTTCAATATAATTTTTATAGACATCGTGTTGATAGAAGTGATTAATCTTTTGGTTTATTTTTATAAGTACATGATTAATTCTAGAGTCATGATGCAAGATGATATACATGCAATCCCAAGGCATAATGCATTCTCATGATAAGATTGATAACATGTCATGTTAAGAGTATGTAAAGCATGGTAATTCATATTTAACCTATTCAATTTGTTATGATGTAAGCTTGTGCATGATGAATGGGACTTTAAAAAATAGCATGCATCAGATATAATGATGATCATATTTTCTCAACACTTGAATTAAAATACTATGGTGACACAAGGTACAGTTGTTGTTTCAGAAGGCCATCGCCAGGCGGTAGATGTTATCGCCGGCGGTATCTGTGAAAGACAAAATCATAAATACATCATCATGCAGTACAAATCCGTGAGCTAAAACACAAAAATATGTGTCACCATATGCAGATGCATGCATAAAAGAATATGCAATATTGCTTAATAAAGGGTAAAGGTAAGCGCACAAAATAAACACAAGAAGGTTAATAGGATGACGAAGATGATGCGGTTTGTGATGTGTCGCCTTGACTTGGTTCCTTCCCTGTCCGAGGAGGCAGAGTGGGAGAGAGTCAGGAAGACGAACCTCCACGAATATTGGTTCGACTAACAAGGCATGAGAGAGGTGAGAGCAGTAGTGGTGGTAGGTTGTTTTTTATTACCGCTTTGATTATTTTATTGTTGCCTAGACTAATTTCTGTTTCTGGATGCTATCGCCGGCGATAACAGCTATCATCGTGTGGTAGTACTCAGAACACTATCGTTCTAAACGTTTGCACTTCTGGTCTTTATATAACTCTTTATTTAACTGCTGGGTGACTTGTGTTATGTTTTACCATGTAGGGTGTGATTTGACTTAACTTTTATTCATGAGCCCGCGTGTTTAGGTTGTTTAGTGTGTTCTAATTTTATGTTATGATCAAGCTTATCATGAAGTAGAATTTGAGTGTGTTCCTATCAGTTTTGTTTCTACTTCATGTACTATACTGATTCCTAATGAGTGAGTGGTTTAGGTAGCCAAAGTGGACCTTATGACGGTTCCTTTGGGTACCCAAACATATTGAGGTGATCTAGTTTTTAGTAGAGCTGAATGAGCCTTCATGCGTGAAGTTGTGGAGTTGATTTTAATCACCGGTCTCCATTCAGATCTTGGTTGAATGTAATTTTTATTTTTCAATTTTCCATAGTAGACATAAGGTACAGCTTTTTATTCATCCTAATAGGGGGAATTTATAGCATTACAATAAGACTCACAAACCTAAAACTATGATGTGGGACTAAACCCCAAACACAAATAAAGACTTAATACAACTTACTTCAACACTTCCCCTCCGGCTGGAGGGGAAACCTCTAGCTTGGACATACCAAATAAAGGCAATAGAGGTAGGCGACGTGGGACAAAACAACAGACGAACCACTGGGGGAAATTCCAAACCGGGGAATCAAGTCGGGGACATATCCACATACGACGTAGACCCACACACGACATGGACTCGTTGGAAAGAAATCAACAGACGGGTGGCCGGGGATACTCTCATACAATACAATCCGCTGGATAGGAAGGTCAACCAACATCACCTACACACACAACAAGCGACAAAAAATGAAAGATGTGGAGAAAATCATCAAACGGGCAACCGAGGATAATCCATCGGGGGATAATCCGCACAAAGGGCGGTCTCACACGACACAGTTCCACACTACACGGTCCCACACGACACAACCCGCTGAGATTAGAACACCAACATCAATCGTGTCCCAACACACGACCAATCGAAAGAAATATGGGGAGACACATAACAACATACGACATAAGCCTAGAGGTCGTGTGGAATGAAGACGAAAGGTCAGGAAAGATCATCTGAATCGCCTTAGTCCCAATCACTCCCCCTCACGTGGTACACACGTGCATATAGGCATAACAACACAATAAAACTAAAACACAAATAAAGAACACTAAAATAAAGCAACCACTCCATCATCACCGTCATCGACGAGAGAAGCGAGCAACGAAATCCATTGCGACCGGCAAGATCATCAGAGGCAGCAGTGGAAGGATGACGGATAAGCACGTCGAGCACACTTGAGACAGCGCGGGAGGAATCACCAAGCGGGAAGAGGGCGCCGCAAGACAGATCTGTCGATGACAGGAGCAGCAAGATCAACGGCTGGTGGCTCACACAGGTCGACGGGAAGAAGAAATTGTTGTCAGAAAGGAAGATCTCCTTCTTCATCGATGAGAAGTGACAGACTCGACGGGATGAGAGACCGAGGAACAGGAGCAACATAGAAGCCCGACAGGGTCATCGATCAGGACTCGTCGACGATAGCGCGCAGAGAAAAATGACAGAGTAGGCGTCGACGATAGAAGAGAACAACGATGGCGCTGTCGGCGTCGACGGAAGCACCAATAAAAGGTGCTCGATCTCAGCGAAGGAGGAAGACAGTCTACTCACGAACTCAGAGCCGCTCCCGTCGATGGAATCAGACGTCGATTCCGACTACGGAACTGGAGATGCTCGACGGGAGCGGGAGCAGACGGATCAGCTGCGCACAGTCGGCGAAAATCACAGAATCGAGAGAGAAGGCTGAGAACTTTAGGTCGCCTACAAATTAGGGCGACGAAAATTTCTCAGAGTCGACTTTTGCTCTGATACCATGTTGGAGAGTAAAAAAGTGAATAGAAGAGTGCTTTTTATTCATCCCAATAGGGGGAATTTATAGCATTACAATAAGACTCACAAACCTAAAACTACGATGTAGGACTAAACCTCAATCACACATAAAGACTTAATACAGCTTACTTCAACAATAATTTTTTATTTTCTTTTTCTAAAGTGAAAATTCTTTCACGCGCCTCCTTTAATGCGATTGTCGTAGAATCACAGATTTCTTAAAAGTTTGTAGGAGTGCTTACAATGCGTTCGGAAAGGAGATTTTGATTTGAGCATGTTGTAACGTCACATTCCTCCATTTCCGATGTACTTGATATGTCATCCTCAGAGCATGATTCATCTTGAGTTTCTTCACTTGGATCCATGCAAAATTGATCTAGTTCAGTAATATGAAATTGTTCATTACTTGCAAGGGGAAGATTATAAGTTTTCTCAAGATATCTCCAAATTTCATATGCAGTAGAAAAAGAATAAATAACTTGAAAATGTATTTTGAAAGTGCGCAATATAAACTATTCATAGTTTTGGCGTTGATGACACATTCATTTTTATTTAACTCACTTGGAGGTTTAATTATGGTAATATTCTAAATGTCTATCCCTAAGGTTATGAGAAACTTTCTCATTAATATTTTCCAACCTTCATAGTTTACACCGGTGAATAGGGGTGATGCTAAAGATTTTTCATTATATAAAAATTCCTCCCCTCTAGTTGATACGAGATCATAATGCGCAGTTATTCTAGGTAGTGAAACCTTTTTGGAATTACCTAGCTCTAATACTGTCTGTTGGATCGCTAGGCGCCCTTAGGGGGGGGGGGGGGGGGGGGGGGTGAATGAGGGTCTTAAAATTCTTTTTGAAGTTGTTTTCAATTAATGAAAACTTAACTTTAATCAATTTGAAATTTAGCAATAAAAGTATTTATTAAGAAGAGAGACATGATTTTATTGCTAACAAATGTGATTACAAAGTTTGATTTTTCTAACGCTAGAAATCAAGACGATGAATAGAAAAATAGCTTTTTGTTTTTTATACCGACTCGCTCCTCGAACTGGTTGGCCTTAGCCTATCTCTCCCTAAATATGCCTCAAGTCGCCACTAGACCTACACCTAAGTCTAGTCGCCTATGCAAGAGGTGAATTATCCCCTAAGCCGCACACATACCCAGTCGCTAACACACATGCGCATTCCTCTACGCTCAGAGAAAGAGTGACCAAAAATAAAAGAGAAATACAAGAGAGATATGGAAATCATGTTCCAATTGCGCCAAAAATAAAAGAGAAATATAAGAGATATATGGAAATCTTGTCCCTAAACCCTAAATCAATTTTCCTGCTCTAGTCTGCCTGTAATGAAAACCTGGGATCATATTTTAGGCAATCATCTTATCGCGGGGTGTCATCAATATCGTGGCGCGGTAGCATTATTTGGTTCCGCCAAAATATGATCCCTTGCTTCATTTGGCGCTTCAATCTGCGTCTGATTAACAGGGTTGCCTAATCATTAACGCTGCGTGATAACACCTATCGTGGTGCGGTAGGCCTTTTTCCATAATGAGCTTTCTTCTCCCACTATGGTGCTTTGAATTGTCCCTTGCCAGCTGTTCTTCTGGAATGAATGTTACCGCCAGCGGTAGTACCTACCGTGACGCGTAGTGACCTTTTCAGCCATTATCTTCTTTTGTTCATCCCAATCGAATTTCCTGTACTTGTCTCTATAATACATGTATAATCTGCACACTATAAACAAGAGCAAGGTGGATCAAATACATGTTGAGATTTGTTATTCTTAAACTAAGAGATATGAAAATCATGTTCCAAAAAATCGTTCTGCCACCGTCATGTTGTCGAATAACCATGACCTGAACAAGCTTCGTAGTTTTCCAATCTCCTTTGGAAAGATACAAATCCAGGTGATAAAATTAATCTCAGAATCGTAGTTTTCCAATGATGCTCGAAAATTGTTAGTTATAAGTTTTTGCAAAATAATTAAATTACTAATAAAATTCAGAGCACCAAAGAGATGAGTATCACAAAACAAGATCGAATGTCGCGTGTCGTTGCTTTTAAAAGTTCCTCTAGCGCCACCAATTTTAAAATGTCTCATTTTTATTATTTAAAATATCATTTTTTGGAAAATCAGAATACATCAGAAACCATGGGGGAGTCTCTTGTATGTCACCTCAAGAAATCTATATATGGCCTCAAGCAGTCCCCTTAATCTTGGTTTGGCAAGTTTAGTCAGGTCGTTCGGCACTTTGGCTTCACTCGGAGCTCGGCAGACTTCTTCTTTTTTACTCTTCGCCGCTCAACAAATACGGTGATACTTCTTGTGTATGTTTATGATATTCCCATCATGAGCGATGATCTGCATAAGATCTATGATCAGGAAGCACTTGACCTCATACTTTCAGACCAAAGATTTCGTTCGCCTCCGATACTTCATAGGTATTGAGGTTGCTCGTCGACCCAATGGACTCGTTTTGTCTTAACAGAAGTACTGTCTCGATATTTCACTGTCACACGACTCGATATCTCATTTGTTGTTGGTGTGGTCAGCCGCTTCATGCATGCTACTCAGTTATCCCATATCCAGGTTGTCGAGAGAATCATCCGGTATCTGAAGAATGCTCCGGGAAGTAGAAGCCTTCTTCCCTATAATTAATTGCATATTCCGATGCAACTATGCCGACTCCTTTGAATATCGTTGGTATACGAGTTGCAATTGCACATCTTTTGGAAGACACCTGGTTACTTGGTAGAGCAAAAAGGAGACGGTAGTGGCACGCTCCTCTGCAGAGGTTGAATAACGTTTGATAGTATCTGTTGTTTCTGAACTCAAATGGATGAAAAATCTTCTTACTAATATTAGTGTCAAGCTTCCCTCATGTCGTCCAATACTGCAATAGTCAGGCAGACATCCATATCGCCAAAAATCCCATTTTTCATGAACTCACCAAGCATATCGAGGTCGATTGTCATTTCATTTGAGAAAAGCTCAACTTCGCAAACATGATCTGCGACATATACCAGTTGTCGAGCAAATCTTTGATATCCTCACCCAGGCCTTACCGTGCCCCCTTATACAAACAATTTGTTTGCAAGCTTGGCGCCTACAATCTGTATGCTCCATCTTATGGAGGATTATAAAAGAACTATGGATAAACTCAATGTAAAGGCCCACTTTATTCGCCTTTTAGAAGATTTCTCTCTTGTATAGATTAGCTCCGCATCTTGGTTTGTAGTTAAAATATCACTCTTCGCTCCTATATATATGTACAAATACTTGTATTGTATGTTAATACAAAGTAATAAAAATATTCGAGCTTCGTATTTCACTTTTTCTACAAAACAGAAAGAATATTACTCTTGTTGCGGGTCGCTCGACGCTCTCGTTAAACCGGTCGAATTGAACCGTCTCAGCTCTAGAGTGAGTCGAGCGCGCAATCAGTTAAAGTAAAGTGAGACAGCTGACAAAAAGACTTTTTACGTGGAAAACCCGAAAATGGTGAAAAAACACGGGGCCAGATCGGTGCCGACCAAATTCCACTATATCTTTGGATGTTACAAATTGCAGAATGCAAGAGGGTGACATGTCACCTCTCGTTGCAGGGGGTGCAAAGAAGGTTGAGAAAGAGGAAAATCTCTGAGGAAGAAGGAGATCTCCTAGAGCATAAGGAATATCTTCAAGTCGCTTTCGAAGGAGATCTTCGAAGGGGAAGGAGATCTTCGAAGGCGGAAGGGGATCTTCGAAGGATTTTTCGAACGCCGGAGGGGAACTCTGAAGGATCTTCGAAGGAGCTCTCTCGGGCGCTGAAGGGAAGGTGTTTTGAAATGAAGGCTCTGGGCTCCTTTTATAGCCTTGGGTAGGGGTAGCCTGGTAATTTTGTCGTAGTAACTACCGTAACCACCTGACGGGCGAATCACGTTCGCCGATTTAGAGCATATGGATCACCATTTTTCGTATATGCCCGTCTTGCCCCCCAGGCAGTTCGGTCAGTTCGGGCAGCTTTGTTGATGACAATGACAACAACGAACAAATCTGCAATCTGAGAAACCAAGAATGTTAACTGTTGTGTGTGCTATAAACTTGGAAACATCCAACGTGCTCCATGCAGATATAGGCGTTCTGGGCGTGCTGCGAACTCTGAGACGTTCGGCGCGCGTCATGTAATTGGGGATATTTGAGGCGCTCGACGCGCGTCGTGAACTTAGAGGCGTTCGACGCGTGTCGTAAACTTGGGAGCGTTCGGCGCGCGTCGCGAACGAAAACCCAAAAAAGTGTAGCCAAGTCATGCTGGAGAGGTGCGGCCATAAGAGGGAGAGCGCACCCCACTAACGGAGGTGCTCCCTTGGCCGCACCCCTCAAGGGGCGGGGTGTGCGGCCTTGGTCGCGCCCCCTAAAAGGGGTGTGTTTTTGGCCGCACCCCTGAAGGGGGGTGCGGCCGGCCTTGGCCGCACCCCTTAAAGGGGGTGCGGCCTCACCCCTCAAAGGGGGATGCAGCCTTGGCCGCACCCTGTAAGGATGGGGTGCGGCCTTAGAGACTATGGCCGCACCTCGCGAGGGGGAGGTGCGCGCCTGGCCACGTTTGTCGCGCGGCGGTTTTGCTCTTGCTTCTCCACTCCCTCAACCATTGGGTTGACTTTGACTTTCATCCTCCACTACTTGTACTTCCCATTATTGGAACTCTTTGCTAAACGAACCCCTAAATTTCTATAAATTCATGGGTGCATATCAACTCTTTTTATCCATGCATTTGTTAAATTTTGTGTTGCTACCATGAACAAGAACACCAACGATGAACAAAGACAAAGAGATCTTTATAACTAGGCAATTGATTACAAATAAACACGCTGAATACAAGGTGCATACACCTTGATTCACAACAACTGAGATAAAGATATAATAAACTTGTCTTGGATAAGGTCCGCTTCTCCACTTAGTGTCGTTGAGCTTATCAACGCACTCTCCACTTCACAATGCACGCAACCCTGCACTCTGCACTCTCCACCTCTCGCTGAGGTGCGGGCTGGGGTTGGACACTCCTGGGGTGTAGGCACACTCCCACTCTCACTCACTAGTTGATCACTAGATCTCTCTCTCTTCTCTTCTCTTCTCTTCACTCACATCAACCTCACTAACTTAGGGGGGGTGTATTTATAGGCAACCACAAATATAGGCTAGAGAGAGGGGGGTGGGGGGGGACACTCACCGCCCAAGCATGCACACGTCAACATCATCTCACACACACCTCCTCATGCATGCACTCGCCCCCTCCACATGGCCCACTCGCCCATGCACCACTCGCCCATGCACCACTCGCCCATGCAGCACTCGCCCATGCAGCACTCGCCCATGCAGCACTCGCCCCCTCCATCTTCCACTCGTCAGCCACCCCACATCATCCACTCGACAAGCTCCACTCGCCCCTCTTCAAGGTGGACTCGCCCAACCCTCTACTCGCCTCCCCCTCTTCTCACTTCAACTCTCAACACTCCCCCTTGAAGTGAGTTTCAGGGACAACTCCAAGGCAAACACGAAGCTTCTTGAACGGCCCCGCAGATAGGGGATTTGTGAAGATGTCTGCCTTGTTCTCTTCACTCCGCACATGCTCCACCGCAAGCGAGTCACCCAACACCTTCTCTCGGATGAAGTGGTGCTCGATCTCTATGTGTTTTGTCCTTGCGTGACAAACTGGGTTGGTTGTCAGCTTCAGAGCACTCTCGTTGTCTCCACGCAGCACAGTAGGTCCTCTGACCTTCTCATCCACATCTTCCACCAGCCTCCTCAGCCAGACACACTCCTGAGCTGCTAAGGACGACGCCTTGTACTCAGCCTCAGTAGTGGAAAGGGAAAATGGAGTCCTGCTTCTTGCTCACCACGAGATGGCAATGGCTCCACACATGAACACGTAACCTGATGTCGACTTGCGATCATCAGCGTCACCTGCGTTATCTGCATCTGTGTAACCATGCAGCTTGAAGTCGGTCCTCCCTCCATAGAACAACCCCGTCTCAAGGGTCCCCTTCACATACTTCAGTATCCCTTTGGCTGCCTCCAGATGAGGCTTCCGCGGCTCCTGCATGTACCGACTCACTCGGCCGACAGCAAAGGCGATGTCCGGCCTTGTGATGGTCAGATAAATAAGGCTCCCCACCAGTGCCCGGAAGATCTTCGGATCAGGAAGAATCCTCCCTTCTTCCTTCCGAAGCTTCAGCCCAACCTCCAGTGGAACCGAGCTGCTCTTCCCCTCCTTCATGCCGAATCTCTCGACGATCTTCTCGGCATAAGCCTTCTAGGTCACGAGCAGTCCGTCACTTCTCTTCTCCACTTGAAGTCCAAGGAAATGGTGCAGTTCACCAAGATCCTTCATCTCAAACCATATGGCTAGCTGCTGTCTCAGTGCCGCGACCTCTTCACGGTTGTTCCCAGTCACGATCATGTCGTCGACGTACAGGAGCACCAGCACGTGAAGATCTCCACTCTTCTTCACAAACATGCTAGAGTCTGAGTCTGAGGCATCGTAACCACAGAACTGCAGATACTCTGTAATCTTCCCATACCAGGCTCTCGACGCCTGTTTTAACCCATAGAGGGCCTTCTTCAGCTTGCAGACGTGACGTGGCTGAGACTTGGACACATACCCAGGTGGTTGCACCATGAATATGTCCTTGTCTATCTCTCCGTATAAGAACGCGTTCTTCACATCCAGCTGCCACAGCTTCCACGCTCTGCACGCTGCTAGGGCAATGACCGTCCTCACCGACGTCATCTTTGCCACAGGACTGAACGTCTCCTCATAGCCCTCTCCATAGGTTTGTGAGAAACCTCGAGCGACAAGCCTAGCCTTGTACCGCTCCACTTCTCCATCAACTCTTTTCTTCACCTTGTACACCCACTTGCAGGTGACAGGCTTGATGTCATCCACCATGGGAACAAGGTCCCATGTCTCATTCTTCTTCAGGGCCTCCATCTCCTCATCCATGGCCACCTCCCACTCTTTGGTGCCTACAGCATCTTCGAAGCGGGCAGGTTCCCTCTCGTCGAGTGGTCCTGCGAAGAAGCAAGAGACCAAACTCACGAAGTTCCCCTCCTTATAGCGAGCAGGCGGGACGATGGTCCGTTTCGACCTCCTCAAGGCTTGGCCACTTTCTACCACTCCGGTAGACTCCTCCGCTTGAGCTCCTCTTTCAACTTCTCTTGAAGTAGCGCTCCCCCTGCTTCTAGAGCTTGAAGCTCCCCCTGAGCCAGAAGCTCCTCCTGAGCCAGATGGCGATGGGGCACTTGGAGATACCTTCAACTCCAGCATAGAGTCCTCAGTGACTCTCTCTTCTTCTTCCCTGCTTGATTCTCCACACTCCGGCAGCACCACAGAAGGGACTCCCTGATACGAGATCAGTTCGTCAAACACTACGTCGCGCGAGACGACGAACTTGTGGGTCTGTGGGTTCATGCACTTCCATCCCTTCTTCCTCTCGTCGTAGCCGATGAAGACACACTTCCTTGCTTTCAGCTCCAACTTGGTTCTCTCAGCCTCTGGAACGTGCACGAAGCAGGTAGATCCAAACACCCTCATGTGACTCACATCTGGCTTCTCCCCGAACATGAGTTGGTGTGGAGACACCATCCTGTTGAGACTCAGAGGTAGCCGGTTGATCACCTGGGTAGCACATGTCATTCCCTCTGCCCATAAGGCTTTGGGAATCCCCTTGGCATGTAGCCAACTCCTGGTAGTCTCCACCAGATGACGGATCTTTCTCTCTGCGATCCCATTTTGCTGAGGGGTGTGGGCGCAGGAGAGCTCTCGCCGGATGCCGAATTTCCTGCATAAAGAGTTAAAAGCGTTAGAGGTAAACTTCCCCCATTATCACTTCTTAACTTCTTCACCCTCAGGTTCAGCCTCCCCTCCACTAGTTCCCTCCACTCCTGGAACTTCTCAAACACCTCCGCATTCTCCCTCATGAAGTAAACCCACGTGTTGCGGGTGTAGTCATCCACCAAGACCAACGCATACTCGTTTCCTCCATAGGTCAGGGTGGCGCACGGCTCCATCACATCATCATGAACGCACTCAAGAGATGCCTTACATCTGGTCTCTGACTTGTCAAATGGAAGTCGATGTGACTTTCCAAATTGACAGCTCTCGCATACATGGTCGTCGCCGCAAGAGGAGAGATTGGGCAGGCCAGACACCAGACCCTTCACCGCTATCATCTTCAACTTGTTCATCCCCATGTGACCTAGCCTCTCATGCCAGATCGATGCGCTGTCATCAGCTTGTCCACATAGGCACTTGCAGAAAGAACGTACAAGTCCTTCACCCTTCTCCCGGTGAGCGTGACATCAGCATCAACTGAAGACAGGTTCTTCAAGAACTTCACCTCCTTCGGTCCGAACAGCACGTGGTATCCTGCATCCACTGCATTCGCAACCGAGAAGAGGTTCTTCTTCATGCCCGGCACGTGATACACACTCTTCAGTGTCATTGGCTTCTCTTCACTTCCCAGGGATACCATCCCTTCCTTCTCAACTGGATGCACCGTATCATCCGTCGTGATGATAGCATCAGTTCCACCATATGCCTTCAAGGAGGCAAACTTAGACACATCTCCAGTGAGATGGTGCCCGCAACCGGAGTCCACTATCCAGTCTTTCTCAAAGCTGACGGAGGCTAAAGCATCGACTGACGTTGCCGTCATCTCAGCCAAGAAGCAGTTGTCTCCGCCTTCATCACCCTGGTGACCTCCACCTCTTCCTCCACCTCTTCTTCCACCTCTCTAATGGTCTCCACCTCTCCGGTGGTCTCCCTCTCTCTCAGCAGCATGACCGGCCTTGAGATTTGACCGGCACTCCTTTGCCATGTGCCCGTACTTCTTACAGGCAAAGCAAAGGGGTCTCCCCCTCTGGTCATATGGAGGGAGAAAGTTCTCCCTAACTCCCTGAGAGGACGTTGAGGGTCCATCTCCGGAGTTCTTCTTCTTGTCCCAAGGCTTTCTCTTGCCTGAGAATAGCGCCTCGCTATCTCCTCCTGAGATAGACACTCCTGCCATCTGCTTCGCCAAGCTCTCCTGTGATGACATCAGGTTCTCTAGCTCCAGTAAGGTGGGCTGAGTAGCCCATCCTTGCACAGACGTGATAAACGGAACATACTCCTTCAACAGACCTCGGAGTATGTGCATCTTCAGCTTCGCCTCAGAGATCGGCTCATCAGGATCCAAGGCCGAGATCTCTGCACATAAGTTCTTCACCTTCAAGAAGAATGTGGATATCGACAACTCTCCTTGAGTGGACCGCGCCAACTCATTCTACAGGAACTGTAGCCGCGCTACGTTCTTCTTGGTTAATAGTCCATCAAGGGCACTCCAGATCTCTGACGCTGACTTGCACCCCAGGATATGGTCGAACAAGTCAGGTGAGATAGCCCTATTTAAGGTGAACTCAGCTTTGGCGTTGGTCTTCCTCCACGCCCTCACTGCTGGACCATTGTCTCCGGCAGCTACAACTTCCTCTTGCTCAGCTCCACCAACGACCTCCCATAGGTCCTCTCCAAGAAGGTAGCTCTCCATGCATGACTTCCACTTCTTGTAGTTGGTCTGGGTGAGCAGCTCAATGCCTAGTCCTCTCGCATAACCTCCTCCGCCGTCCATCTTGGTTATCAACCTTGAACCTTGATAGCACACTCCTCTTCACCAACCTCACTCTGATACCATGTTAAATTTTGTGCTGCTACCATGAACAAGAACGCCAACAATGAACAAAGACAAAGAACTCTTTATAACTAGGCAATTGATTACAAATAAACACGCTGAATACGAGGTGCATACACCTTGATTCACAACAGCTGAGATAAAGATAAAATAAACTTGTCGCGGACAAGGTCCGCTTATCCACTTAGTGTCGTTGAGCTTGTCAACGCACTCTCCACTTCACAACGCACGCAACCCTGCACTCTGCACTCTCCACCTCTCGCTGAGGTGCGGGTTGGGGTTGGACTCTCCTGGGGTGTAGGCACACTCTCACTCTCACTCACTAGTTGATCACTAGATCTCTCTCTCTTCTCTTCTCTTCTCTTCTCTTCTCTTCTCTTCTCTTCACTCACACCAACCTCACTAACTTGGGGGGGGGGGGGGGTATTTATAGGCAACCACAAATATAGGCTAGAGAGAGGGGGTGGGGGAACACTCACCACCCAAGCATGCACACGTCAACATCATCTCACACACACCTCCTCATACATGCACTCGCCCCCTCCACATGGCCCACTCGCCCATGCAGCACTCGCCCCCTCCATCTTCCACTCGCCAGCCACCCCACATCATCCACTCGCCCCTCTTCAAGGTGGACTCGCCCAACCCTCTACTCGCCTCCCCCTCTTCTCACTTCAACTCTCAACAACATTCTCTTAAATACAATGATATTGCCCTTTCCCAAAGCAGAAAGGGCAAAATTGGAAATATTCATTCCTTTGTGATTCTTTTGTCACGGTACTAGATAATCGATAACTATTTATACAAAAAATAATTTATTCTGTCAACCCAGGATAGAGGGGGAATGCTAACCCAGTAATTTTATTAATATGTAAAAGAATTAGAAATATTTTGTTGATCATTCTTGAAAAGTTTATCTAAACTCTAATCAAAACACGATCTTCTACATTTATGAGGGTTGATTCATCGCCTCAATTAGACATATCAGCGGATTGAGGAAAAACTCGTGTCTTCTCCAAGAGAGAGAAGCAACCGGAACCATCCTTAACTCGATGCACCGGCCAGTAGTCTACCCCATGAGTCTATCCTTCAATCTTGCTTAATCATTCTGGTATCAACCATAGACTTATGGGAGCCACAAATCGCACGAACATATTTATACATGTTTGAGTTATAGGCTATGATATCACTTTATAGATAACAAGGGGAAACCGAAGTTAACCGAGATATATTGGTGGCCAAACCCCATATTCGGCCTTAAAAGTTAAGCCCACGAGTGAGAACCAACCGCATGGTATTTCCGCACCAAAATATGAACTTCATGTATCTGATGTGAGAGTGAATTATGCTCTCGCGTGCCTCAGACAATGATTTCACTTAAATATGCAAATTCATTCCTGCTCTACTATCAGTTCTATAGTTCCGAAGTAGTAATCATACTAATTTTCTTTTCAATTCTCAAAAAATAATGATTAATTCAGATTTTTTTATGTGAGAGAGAGGGAGAGGGAGCTAGTAGCAGTAAGAATGGGATTTAATTCTAATTGATGATTTCAAGCTGCTGTCTTGCTTTTATGCTACTGATTTCCTTCTATCATTTGACTCTCTCTCTCTCTCTCTCTCCAGCAGAGGAGGATGATCAATTCGAAGAGGAGAGGGAGATAATAATTGAAGAAATTGAAAAAAGTTCAAGAATGTCAGCCGCTGGCTCTACTTCCTTCTCCTAGAGATCTGTGAGTTATTTGTAAAATGATTTGCTTAAATTATTATTTGTTTACGCACCAAATTAATTTATGACAGTTTGCAAAATGATTCACATGTGTTTTCTATTCTTTCGTAAAATAAGAAATTTGTTTAGATTGGTGGTCTTGAGTTTGGTAGAATTTTGTTTTTAATTTTAGTGTTTCTAGTGTTTTGACTAAAAATAGGGGGCAATGGAGAGAAAGGATCCATTTATCCGAACTCACTATGGTGGGATAAAGGCTTGAGTGTTGTTGTGTTGCTGTTGTAGTAGTTTTTTGGGGGATTCTATTAAATATTAAAAACTGGAAAGTAAGGTACTAAAGATCCTAATCCCTTTACAGATACAGAAAAGATAGAAACGTTGAGAAGAGCTGCAAGCAAACTAGAATTGAAGAAAAATGTAGTAAAAACATAGGAGAATTGCATTAAGTCGTAGAAAGAAAACAATAACAAAAGAGGCATCCTGCGGGGTTCTGGGAAAATAAGAGGGGCTAGTTTTGGGTGATCGATTCGGAGCTGTGTGATGATGATGCTGTTATTGGCAGGCAGTTTAGCTCCGCCACAGATCAGCCGTTCCGCCGGCAGACTCCGCTTGCACAATGCGGATTTCAACTTTGGTTGCGGTTAGCTTTTGCGGATTATGGATTGGGATGGCTGTGGTTACAGGAAAAGTAGTGGTGATAAACCAATGTTGGGATTAGAGCTGTCAGAAAACTAGTGGTTGGAAAAGCACTAGGAAGAGAGAGGTGTTGATTTATGGGAAGAGAAGCTTAAAAATGCAGAAAGCTTCTTTTAGCTTTTCTAGAAGTGAAAGGATTCGATGCTTTCCGAAAAATCCCGAAAACACCTATTTGACACGAGCACTTCTCCTACCACCGAGAAATCAAGCAGATCCAGAACAACCGTGACGGTGGAATAGGACTTTCCACCGCCACCACCGTGCTAAACCGAGCTTTATATGGCTTCGTCGTTTGGGACTCCCTTTTGTTCGTTGTAGAACGCTCGCGGTGCCATTTGGGAATAGGACTTTTTCCACCATCACCACCGTGACAAACAAACTATGAGAACGGTCCGCAATAAACATATATAAGATTTTAATATAGATCTTGCATGCATTCACATGTGCTAATCAGGGACGAATTTCTCTAATTTCTGTATTGATCAGAAAGAATTGGCGTTCAAATTTTGAATTCTGCCCTTCGAGCACACAAAAGAGCAACTAGATTGGAATTGGACCTTCAAATTCAAACGAACGGAAATAATAAATTTAATATGCATTTTTATGTTCACAGAGGAATGAGCAAATGCCATGTTTTCAATATAAAATGTTTTTTTGTAAATATAGTATTATAATTAAGCTTTACATTTCGATAAAGGCAACTATAAATTTAATGATTTCAGGCAAAATTATCAGATCAGTCTCTTAAATTTTGAAATCAGTCCCCTAACTTAATATTGCATGATTTTAGTCCCTAAAGTTTTCCTTTAACCTTTCCCTTTCATAGCAAAGGGCAAGTTAGTAATTTTGTTAATTTTTATTTTAAAAGTAACCTCTATTATTTATTCTGCCATTAATTATTTCCTTCCCTATTCTTTTCGTCCGCAAAGATTCTGCCCCAAACCTAATCGCGACATCCCATTCTTCCCGAAGCAGGCGACGCCAAACCCCCCGGAGCTAGTTTTCCTTTCCTTCTCCGGCGATCCTTCTCGACGCCGAGACCTCCCGAAGCAGGTGACGCCGAGACCTCCCCGGAACTAGGGCTCTTTTGTCTCTCCGACGATCCTCCTCGACGCCGAGACCTCCCGAAGCTTTCTATTCCTGTTTCGCCCGTACTCCTCCCCGACATTTAGAATGTCTGCTCCTTTCTTCGACTTTCATCCGGCGAACTCCTCCTCCCCGAACTCCTCCTCCCCGAGCCTTCAAGATATATCTTTAAAATTTGTATACCTTTCCGTTCCAGCTCTGTTCTGCAGTGTCACTTTAAAATTTGATAAATTTATGTATTATTTTGTAGAGTATATATTTAATTAGAAGACAAAATCATCGAATCTGTTAAAGTACATTTTTATTTAATTAGAAGGCAAAATCATCGGAGTATATATTTATTATTTTGTAGTGTTTAATTAGAAGGCCACTTTTTTTCAATTAGACTAATGTAAATTTTTTTAAAAATGCGCTATTTTGATAATTTATGGGTTTATGTATCACTATTTAAGTTACTTTCCGTTAGTCAATTCCGTTAAGTAGTGTTGTACATCCGTAGAGGTCTTGTGGTGCGTCTAGGGAAAACTCCACTCAAGGGAGGTGGGGTAACAGTCAACGCATGATCGCCCGAGTTGAAGAAGCCGAAGCTGCCATTTCCGCCCCCAACGCGCAAACACGCACGAAACGCACGTCGCGCCCCGCCATGACCGAACCCCACTACTGGGGTGCGATTAGCCCGCACCCCACTAGTGGGGTGCGAATAGCCGCACTCCCCATAGTGGGGATGCGGCCGAGCCGCACCCCCTTGGGGTGCGGCCGAGCCGCACCCCCCCCCCCCCCCCCCCCCTCCCCCGGGGTGCGACCAAGCCGCACCCCCTTGGGGTGCGGCCAAGCCGCACCCCATGAGGGGTGCGACCAAGCAAGGTCGTGCCCCTCCCTCGGGTACGACCGCGCCGCTTTAGGTGCGGTCGAACCGCTCTCCCCCGTAGCAAGGTTGGGGTGAGTCCCCCTCTCTTCCGGCTCGCCGCCCGCTATTCGGGCTCCGGACTCCGTTCGGAGCAATTCCCCGTTCGTTACGCGCTCAGAACACTTCTGAGCGCGCTCAGAGCACTTTCACATTTGGGGCACGCTCACTTTTTGTCTTTCTGACATGCTCACATTTTATCTTTCTAGCTTCTCAGATTTCAGGAACAACCCCTCGCCTTTTTCGCCTCCAGCAAAACTGCCCAAACTGCCCGAACTGCCCCAGGGGCGAGACAGTCATTTACGAAAAATGGCGATCCGTGTGCTCCGAACCGGAAAACGTGATTCGTCCGCCAGGTGGTTACGGTGGTTACAACGGCGAAATTACCGGGCTACCCCCGGCCAAAGCTATAAAAGGAGCCCAGAGCATTCATTTTGGGGGACCTTGCCTTCTACACACGGGAGAGCTTCTTGCAGACTTTCGCGGAATTCTCCTTCGGCGCTTGAAGATCCCCTTCGTGGACTTGAAGATTTCCTTCGTCCCGAAAGGCGACTCAGCATTCTCACTTTTGTTCTCCGAAGCATTCTCACTTTCATTCCCAGCAGTTCTCAGAAGGAAAAAGACTTAGTTTTTTTGGAGGTGGTCTGTCACCTTCGGAACTCTCTCTCTCCCTCTATTATTGTAACGAGCAGCGGCCTGTCGCGCTCGATTTCTAAATCCCTAATTGTAACCCCCCAGAAGATAGTGGAAGTTTGGTCGGCACAGCTCCGGCCACGTGGTTTTTTACCCTTTCCTGGTTTTCCGCGTTAAAAAGTCTCTGTGTACTCAACTAATCTTTGATTGATTGTTTGCGCGCTCGGTTCGCTTTCGAGCTAAGGTGGTTCAATTCGACCGGTCTACCAAAGCATCCGAGCGACCCGCAACAGTTTGGCGCCGTCTGTGGGAACAAATCCCAAAGTTCAGCAAAGATTATTGAAAGTGACGCTTTCCGCCAATTGCAATGGCCAGAAGAAGCGCTCGCACCACTGAAGGTTCAATCCTGGAGGGGCGCGTCGACCCAGCTCCCTCCCACTCACTCATCAATGCGGCTCTCGCAGAAGAGGCAGTGCTTACGCCTGCGACGGTGCTGGAAGGGTGCATTCGGCAAATGGAAGAGCAACAAGCCGAGATGCTGGCTCTCGTGAGAAACCTTGGGGCACCTCGAGTTCCCATTCAGCCTCCAACATCGAACGCTCTGCCACCCCCGGTTCCGAATCATGCTCCGGTCGAGGGAGCCGTTCGGGAAGATGAAGTCTCTGAAGATTTCTCCGACGCTGCAAGCTCCGCACATCCTGCTCCGCCGGTCAGAGGACCGGAGGCTGACCCCCATCACCATCGTCAAGGAAGAGCTGCTCTTGGCCGAGTAGTAGAAAGAACCACGCGAGAGGAGATACGTGACATGATAGCGGAAGAGTACGGTCAGGCAGGGCGACGTGCAGCCCTCGCTCGCCGTCCTGCGCATCATGGCTCCCCACTATCGCCTCAAGTCTTAGCTCATCCAATTCCGAACGGTTTCAAGCTTCCCAACATCGAAACGTTCGATGGAACGGACGACCCCCTGGAACATGTCAATCACTTCACCACCATCATGAGGATTTACAGCGCTCCCGATCAACTCCTCTGTCAAGTGTTCCCGACAACCTTGAAGGGACAAGCACGCACTTGGTTCCACTCCCTGCGAGATTGGGCCATCAACAACTTCGCAGAAATGGCGCAGCAGTTCGTCGACCAGTTCATAGCCAATCGTAGGATTGTCCGAGATCCCTCCTATCTCTCGGGAATCCGCCAGAACGACTGGGAAACTTTGAAGGATTTTTTCCGACGCTTCACCTCTGAGGCTCGACAGATTCCGGGAGTCGACCCCGAGCTCCTGCGAGGAGTTTTCCTCGGAGGCCTCCGCCCAAGTGGTTTCTACTCAGCCCTAATGAGAGAAACCGTGCCAAGTTACCCCGCCCTCGTTCATCGGGTTGAAGCTCAGATAGCTGTCGACGAGGCCATCGAAGCGCACCGTCGACAGTTCGAAGGTAGCCAAGGAAGAAAGAGGGGGTCAGATCAAGCCCCTCGTGGACGAGAAGAGCGACGTGACGAGGGACGTCGTAGTGATGAACGTCGCCGCGACCCCCGAAGAGACCTGGGTCCGCAGCCCCCCAGGGTCTACACTCCGTTGAATACCACCAGAACAAATGTACTCTATGCCATTCAGAACAACCCAGAGCTCCGCGCACTTCGGGCGTTAGCCCCAAACCCAAGGGGCGATCAGTCCAGGTACTGCGAGTTCCATCGGGGGACCGGGCATACCACTGAAGAGTTTACCAGACTTAAAGATGAAATCGAACGTCTCGTCCGCCAGGGACTCCTAGGGAGATTCCTACAAGGCCAGGTTCCCAATTCAGCCTCAGCAGCCTAGGGATGCAAGGGAGCAGCCTCCCGCTCCCTGGGGCGCGGAAGGAGGAAGGCCGATGGTGGGAGAAATCGAAACGATCGCTGGACCTCCCGTCCTAGCGGCGCAAATCTTCTCGATTGCCAAACCCCCGAGAGACCACGAAGACAAGAAGCTCAAACAGGACATTACAATCGCTTTCAGGGAAGAAGACCTACAAGGATTACGACTACCGCACCAGGATCCCCTCGTAATCAGCGCAGGGATCGGGGACACTTGCTTTAACGTGAAGAGGATATTGGTCGATAACGGAAGCTCAGTTGATGTTCTGTTCCTCTCTACTTTGCAAAGTATGAAGCTCACAAAGGATCATCTCAGCCCTGCAGTTGGGCCTGTCTACGGCTTCGACGACCTGTCCCTGTTCAAGGCATGATCTGAAAGTGCACAGTTAACCTCACTAGAATTCTCTAGAGGGGGGGGGGGGGGGTGAATAGAGATTTAAAATATTTTTGTGCAAAGTTAATAATTATATATATATATGGGTGTAGTGAACACATATTAGAGCTTCCCACACACCAACAAGAATTAAGCAAGTAAAGAAAATAAATGCAAGAAGAAAAATCACAGCACAACACAAATAAATATAGTGGTTCCCCAAACTTTGGGTAGTCCACTCTTCTACCCCCTTGGTAGGAAATTCACTATCTTGCACTGAGTCTTTTGATAAGGAGACTCTTAGAACCACCCTGAGTCTTTTGATAAGGAGACTCTTAGAACCAACTGAGTCTTTTGAAAAGGAGACTCTTAGAACCAGTACAACTGAATTTTTTGAAGAGAGATTCTAAAAACTCTTTTACAGTATTTGAAAGTGAAATAAAGGTAAAGAAGAAAGAGAGATAATAAAAAGACAAGAAGGAATCTTCTTCCTAGCAAGAAGATTGGAAGCACAAGAAGTAGTGAATGAAATCTCTTTTCTATAGTGAGAAGGAGATTGTAGGCCTTTTCTCTCTTTTGTGAGAGCTATCAGAGTATGCAGCAGAGTGGCTTCAGAAGCAGGAGAAGATGGAAGCTTGATCTTTGCTGCAGCACTATCTCTCAATTTTCTCTTTTCACTTGGGAGCTCTTCCTCTTTTTCAAATGTAAAATGGTGGATCACTTCTCTTTACTCTCTGCAGACCGCCTTGTTATTTATAGCTCTGTTCATTAAAATAACACTATAGGAGAGTAATCAATTAGCAGGCAGAGTATTAGAAAGGAGAAATTTCCATAACAATTATATCCATAGAAGGAAAGTATTCATTCTGATTTCAAATAGTGTCCATAATGGATTTAACCAAATTAGCCAAGAATTCATTAGAGGAAAAGAATAATTCAGAACGGCTATAAAGAATAATTTGATTCCATATAAATCAGATCTATGAAAGAAGGAAAGAGATCTGGCGATATTTGAATTAATCATAGAAATCGACGTGCGTCGATTACTATTCGACGTAAGCGTCGAATTCGTCCTGGCAGAACGTCGAGAGGAGAATAAGGAAGGTGCGTCGACTAAGGTGCGTCGACTTCTCAAGATACGTCGACTAGAAGTCAGAGCTACGTCGACATAGGATACGTCGAATTCTTCTTAAGTTACTTCGACTCATTCTGAAAGGAACGTCGATATCACTTCGACGTTGCGTCGAATACTATTCGACGCATATTTACTTAACCTTGATTCTCCTTTCTTAGAATTCATATTCAACTTAATTTCAGGGGTTAAGAGAAATCATTTTCCCAACAATCTCCCCCTATTTGTCTTAACCCTATTTAGAGGGAAATTGTACTAGCATCACAGTATTTGTAGAGAAAAGAAATATGTCAATCAAGCAGAAAAGAAATTGGAAAGAGAGATTATATAACCAAATTTTCCAGAATTATATAAACAGACTTCATGTTCATATCAATTAGTATTTAACTATAGGGTAAAGTATATCAGTATTATTTTCAAACATTACTCAGGAGGGGTAGAAGGAGTCTTTCTCTTTCTCTTGAATACTACTGTTTTAGGAGAGGAGGGTTTCTCCTTCTCAGTTGCAGGAAGTTCACCTAGCTCCCCCTGAGCAGATTTCTCCCCCTGGGATGGAACTTCCTTTGATCCTTCTACTTCTTCAATTTCTTTATCATCTTCAGCTCCAGCTGTATCTGGCTCCTTAGCTCCTACTTCAGCCAACACAGCATCTGGCTGTCCTTTTTCATTTTCAGCTTCATTCATTACAGTATCCAGCTCCCCCTGAGTTTCAGTTTCTTTATTTTTCTTACTATCTGCTCTGCTTGCCTCCCCTTGTAATAGTATCACTTGATTTGCAGCCTCTCTTGCTATATTAAGTACCTCTATTGTTTGTTCTTCAGAGTGTAGCTCAGGTACAACTTCATTTCCAATTGTCTTGAGAAGTGCAAGACTATCATCTTTTGAGCAAGGAGGGGACTTGTGAGAGAGAGATTTAGGATTGGAGAGCTGCTCTTCATCTAGATTCTCCCCCTTCTTGACCTTCCTGGCCAGGGAGGTTAAGAAAGACCTGGTCACTCTAGAGGAAGAGAGAGGTCTTCAGATTTTGCACAGAGGCACTGACCCTATCTATTTGGGTGTGCTTGTGAAGGATGGAGGAATGAATCTGGGAGCAGTGCTCATCCAGCATTGCTTGGAATGTTTGAGCTGCTGATGCAATGCACTGAGTAAGGAGAGCTTCAGTGGATGCAGATGGTTCATGTTGTGGTTGGTGATGAGGAGAGAGTGGTGGAGGAGGTGATGAGGGTGGAGAAAGGTTAGTTGATGTATGAGGTATTGGTGATAATGGAGATAAAGAGGATGAGAAAGTATGAGGAGGAGGAGATGGAGAAACTGCTGTTTGAAGAGCAGGTGTTTGAGAAGAGGTAGGTAGAGTAGGAGTTGTGAGGGTGGTAGAGACTATTGGAGTGGATGATGGTGGTAGAGAAGGATTGTCTCTTTGAGGAGGAGGAGGAGATGGATGAACATGAGAGTTAGGAGGAGAGGGAGTCCTTTCAGGAATGGAACCAGGCTTAGGGATTTGCCTGGTCCACTTGGAGAATAAAGCTATTGACATTCTTTTCCCTGGAGGAATGGGGATTCCTTTTGACCTACAGAGGTCAGGGAAGGAGTGGAAGAGTACTTGACTCATAATCCTCATATATGCATTTTCTTTGTGTGAGTATTTGGAGCCTATCATCTTGAGCAAGCATGTGGCCCAGTCCACCTTCTTCTTCAGCACAAGGGCCCCCATGATGTTCAGTTGCTGCTTGGGTACTGCATCATGGGCTGAAATTTTGCATAGTAGTATCTTTCCTACTACATCTGCTAGCAGTCTGTACTCCTCAGAAAAGTCTATTTTCTTTAGATGGATTAGTTTATCCTTTGAGAACTTCATGGTGGTTAGCAGATGCTTGATTTCATCAGGTGTGAGGTCTATAGATTCATCACCTAATAAGGGAATGATGAAGACTTATGAGGTTACTCTTTAGAAATTGTTTTCCTTTCCCTATTTTATTTGAACAAAGATAATATTAGGATATACCTGATGGAAGATCAAAGGTGGTCCTAATATGTTCTGCAGAGATTGAGACTGGTGTCTCATAGATTGTTCCCTGGATTTCTCCTTATTCAGATATCTGAACATGAGTCATCAGCTCAGTGAGCTCTGTTTCCAGGAGCTTGCATCTTGTGGAGATGAGTTTGTCCAATCCAGCTTCAGTGAAGAGAGCTATGATGTTCTTATAATTTTCTGCAGCGGCTTGGAAGGAGTCGAGGTCAATGTCGAAACCAGAGTTTATCTTGGGAGCCATTTTAGGTCAGTAAAAGAGAGGAGGAAATGGCTGGACTAAGGAGCAAGAAGGATGAAGGATGCAGAGTAGTGAAGGTTTCTAACTGAAGAGTCTTTTAAAGTTAGGTGAAGCGTCGAAACGGGACTCAATTCGAGGCTTATTCGGTACTTCAGTGGATGTGACCGAAAATATTATAGTATTGCCGCTCGTTTTTATGAAGTCGACGTTATGATGATTGGAATTCGATGTGAGCGTCGATATAGTCTGATTTGGGATGATAGGGTTTCCTATCGACGTATGCGTCGATTGGAGTCGACGTATGCGTCGATTTCACTTATTGAGTTGAGTCATCGACGGTGCGTCGATTAGAAGTCGACGTGACTTTTGATTTTCCTGAAGAATTTTAGGTGTTTATTTCTTTTTATCTCTTCCTAGTTCTAAGTCAGTCTTGGACTAATTTTTTTTTACAGATAGTTTGATTGGTTGTGCCAACATTGTTTGGCAAGGTGGCCAGTTTTGTTACATATATGGCACTTGATTATCTTATTCTTATGATAATTTGAGTTTAGAGAAGGATAGAAGGGTTGATTATGATAGAAAGTTTGATTAGGATGAGAATTTTGGTTACCAGGTTAGGGTAGAAATTTTGATTAGGATAGAAAGTTTGATTAGGATGGGAATGTTGATTAGGATGGAAATCATGGTTAGGATGAATGGATCCTGAATGGGAATTATAGAAGGTTTTTGGAGGATAGGCATTTAAGTTGCTCTGAATTTTTGTGCGTCGATATCTATTCGACGCATGTTGATAGTTGCTTCGATTTATATTCGGCGCTTTCTCCCGATAGCGTTGATCTGATATCGACGCATGGAAAAAGTTGCGTCGATTGGAAGTCGACGTACTTTTATTCAAGCGTCGAGTAGAGGTCGAGGCATCCGAGAGGTTGCGTTGAGTAAAAGTCGACGCACTATCATTCATGCGTCGATATAAAGTCGACGCAACTGTATCTTCATACATTTTCTTTTTCCCTTTTTTTGATTTTGTTCTTTTATGTATTGTTTCTTTTGGCTTAGTTGCTTCTTCAGATAAAGTTTGAGAGTCATCAGCTGAATAATATGATGTTTCATCAAATTGTTTTATTTCCTTGAGGGAGTCTTCTTCCTTATTTAGTGATTCTTTTTCTTGGTTTGATTTGATGGGTTTTGTGAATTTTACAGGGATCATCCAAGCAGGTTTGTTGGATGGAACTTGGCTGGTTGAGGGATCAGCCCCTAGACCAAGATTTTTATGTCTCCTTGTTTGTTGTTCAATGATTTCCTTGAGAGTTTGGCTTCTCATTTTTATTGATTCTTCAAAAGCTTTTGCCTGGGATACCTTATCCTTAAGGAGCTGGTTTTCTATTCTAGCCCTTTCAACCTCCTTTTCTATGATGTTAGCCCTTAATTCATAATTTTTAGAGCATTTAACTTCTTTATTTCTCTGGTTTTTAGCCACATTGATTTGTTCTTTTAGATCTTTAATTTCTTGTGTAGCTTTTAGTTGATCTAGACACATTCCCATAAAATCATTTCTGAAGTTATCACTTTGAAAATCTATTTCATCAAACATGCTTACCTCATCCTTATCCTCAGATTCCTCTATGAGAATAAGGCTATCTTCTTTTTCATCTTCAGAAGATATGCTTTCTTCTGATCCTGTCTCACTCCATGATTTAGCACCATCATTATTCTTTGAGCCTTCAAGGGCCATCAAGCATAGATCTTCTTGCTTAGGCTCTTCATTGTCACTCTTAGAAGAGGAGCTGTCCTCAGAGTCTGTATCACTCCAGGCTTCTGCTATAAAACCTCTTTCTTTCTTCTTCCCTTTTTTCTTGAGATCTTTCTTTTTCAGATCTTTCTTTGTCTCAGCATTTTCTGGACATTCTGGGGAAATATGTCCAGGTTTCCTGCAAGAATAACAAATAATTTCTTTAGTTGGAGTTTTGTCATACCTTGGTTTTGACTCTCTCCTTCTTGATCCATCTGTCCTGACCCATTTCTTGAATTTTCTGGCTAGGAAACTGAATAGTTCTTCTTCAGTGATAGAGTTTCCTTCTTCTGTTGCTTTTAATGCAATGTTCCTGTCTTTTGAAGAAGTTGGAGTGTTTTCTTTTCTCTTCTTTTCTTCTCTGGTTTTCAGCAGTTGCTCATAGGATCTGAGTTTTCCTAAGAGAGCATTTGTTGAAATTTCCCTCTGTCCTCTTGTGTCTCTTATTGCCCATATCCTTGAGTCCCATGAACTTGGGAGACTCATCAGCAATTTGTCATTGATCTCTGTGAGAGAGATTTCTCTATCCAAGTCCCTTAGTTGATTGATGATCAGACTGAATCTGTCATACATCTCAGAGATGTTTTCTTCATTCTTCTTTTGGAAGTTCTCATATTGAGAGATCAATAGAGCCTTCCTATCTTTTCTTTCATCAGCACTTCCTTCTACCATCTTTATGAGAGCCTCCCAAATTTCTTTGGCTGATTCACACTCAACAACCCTTTGAAAGATTTCATCAGAGAGGGTTGAGACCAGAATATTTACAGCTTTTGCATCACATGTTCCTGCCTTCTTCTCTTCAACTGTCCACTCAGCCTTTAGGACAAGTGTTTGAGTCACTTCACCACTTGAGTCTTTTCTATAAGGCTTGGGGGGACCTGTCAAGATAACATTAAATAAATCTTCATCAATAGAATTCATATAAATCCTAATTCTTGTTTTCAAAACTGCAAACTTCTCAAGATTGCACATTGGTGGTCTGGTGGAAGCATAATCTTTGATTTGTGCCATGTGAAAATTAATATTTTTCAGAAATATATATATATATATAAGAGGTAGGATCTTTTTGATCAAGGAGTTATCCTTTTTAGATCAACCTACCTCTGATACCAATTGAAAGTGCACAGTTAACCTCACTAGAATTCTCTAGAGGGGGGGGGGGGGTGAATAGAGATTTAAAATATTTTTGTGCAAAGTTAATAATTATATATATATATGGGTGTAGTGAACACAGATTAGAGCTTCCCACACACCAACAAGAATTAAGCAAGTAAAGAAAATAAATGCAAGAAGAAAAATCACAGCACAACACAAAGAAATATAGTGGTTCCCCAAACTTTGGGTAGTCCCCTCTTCTACCCCCTTGGTAGGAAATTCACTATCTTGCACTGAGTCTTTTGATAAGGAGACTCTTAGAACCACCCTGAGTCTTTTGATAAGGAGACTCTTAGAACCAACTGAGTCTTTTGAAAAGGAGACTCTTAGAACCAGTACAACTGAATTTTTTGAAGAGAGATTCTAAAAACTCTTTTACAGTATTTGAAAGTGAAATAAAGGTAAAGAAGAAAGAGAGATAATAAAAAGACAAGAAGGAATCTTCTTCCTAGCAAGAAGATTGGAAGCACAAGAAGTAGTGAATGAAATCTCTTTTCTATAGTGAGAAGGAGATTGTAGGCCTTTTCTCCCTTTTGTGAGAGCTATCAGAGTATGCAGCAGAGTGGCTTCATAAGCAGAAGAAGATGGAAGCTTGATCTTTGCTGCAGCACTATCTCTCAATTTTCTCTTTTCACTTGAGAGCTCTTCCTCTTTTTCAAATGTAAAATGGTGGATCACTTCTCTTTACTCTCTGCAGACCACCTTGTTGTTTATAGCTTTGTTCATTAAAATAACACTATAGGAGAGTAATCAATTAGCAGGCAGAGTATTAGAAAGAAGGAGAAATTTCCATAACAATTATATCCATAGAAGGAAAGTATTCATTCTGATTTCAAATAGTGTCCATAATGGATTTAACCAAATTAGCCAAGAATTCATTAGAGGAAAAGAATAATTCAGAACGGCTATAAAGAATAATTTGATTCCATATAAATCAGATCTATGAAAGAAGGAAAGAGATCTGGCAATATTTGAATTAATCATAGAAATCGACGTGCGTCGATTACTATTCGACGTAAGCGTCGAATTCGTCCTGGCAGAACGTCGAGAGGAGAATAAGGAAGGTGCGTCGACTAAGGTGCGTCGACTTCTCAAGATACGTCGACTAGAAGTCAGAGCTACGTCGACATAGGATACGTCGAATTCTTCTTAAGTTACTTCTACTCATTCTCAAAGGAACGTCGATATCACTTCGACGTTGCGTCGAATACTATTCGACGCATATTTACTTAACATTGATTCTCCTTTCTTAGAATTCATATTCAACTTAATTTCAGGGGTTAAGAGAAATCATTTTCCCAACATGATCACTCTCTCAGTCACATTGGGCGAGTTTCCGAGACAGTCAGCATACAGCATCCAGTTCGTGGTGGTGGAATCCACTTCCGCCTATAATGCCATCTTCGGGAGACCGCTCCAGTCTATCTTTGGAGCAGTCCCATATATTCCGCATCTGGCTATGAAGTTCCCGACCGCCGCTAGTATAGGGGTCGTAAGAGGGAACCAGGAGGCAGCCCGAACCTGCTATCCGAAGCAAGCTCAACCAGCAAAGACAACCGCTCTCAACATCAATAACTTCGATCTGCGAGACGAAGCTACTCTGCAGCGAGGAGCGCCCGTCGAGGGGCTAATAGAAGTACCGCTCTCCCAACAAGACCCAACTCGGACTGTTCAGGTCGGGTCGCTCTTGTCACAAGAAGAGCGGGAAGAGTTCACAACCTTCCTACAGGAGAACGAAGACATTTTCGCTTGGAGCCCAGATGACATGCCCGGGGTAGATCCCGAAGTCATTTATCACTCTCTAAACATCAACCCGCTTGCAGGCCTGTAATTCAAAAGAAGAGGAACTTTGCCCCCGAGCGGTTGAAGGCGATCGAAGAGGAAGTAGCTAAACTCCTGGAGGCACGATTCATACGCGAAGCAGAATACCCCGCGTGGCTCGCCAACGTGGTCATGGTAAAAAAGGCCTCGGGGAAGTGGAAAATGTGCGTCGACTACAACAACCTGAACCAGGCATGCCCAAAAGATAGCTTCCCCCTCCCGAGGATTGACCAGCTCGTCGACGCGCCAGCCGGCCACGAGCTTCTTTGCTTCATGGACGCTTATTCCGGCTACAATCAGATAAGGATGAATCCCGCGGACGAGGAACATACCGCCTTCCGCACCGACAGAGGAGTCTACTGCTACAAAGTGATGCCGTTCGGCCTTAAGAACCCAAGAGCCACCTATCAGAGACTGATGAACAAGGTCTTCAAGAACCTCATTGGAGAAACGATGGAGGTATACGTGGACGACATGTTAGTCAAAAGCGTCCACCGTTGCGATCACTTGAGAGACTTGGGAAAGTGCTTTCAGTTTCTCCGTCGCTTCCAGATGCGGCTCAACCCCAGCAAATGCGCATTTTGTGTGACGGCGGGAAAGTTCTTGGGTTTCATGGAAACCCATCGGGGGATTGAGGCCAACCCTGAGAAGATCAAGGCGTTGGAGGATATGTCACCACCTCGTTCAATTAAGGAAGTGCAACGTCTAAACGGGAGGATCGCCGCGTTTTCTCGTTTCTTGTCGCGAACAGGAGACAAGTACCTCTCTTTCTTCAAAATTCTTCGAGGAGCGCGCCACTTTGGGTTCCAGTGGACTGACGAGTGCCAGGCGGCCTTCGAACTTCTCAAACAGTACCTGGCTTCGCCACCGCTTTTGTCAAAACCCGCCCAATGGAGAAACTCTGTTCTTGTACCTAGCAGTCTCACCTACGGCTCTCAGCTCGGTACTCGTGAAAGACGAAGGAGGGGTGCAGCGACCAGTCTACTACCTCAGCAAGGTCCTCACCGACACCGAAACCAGATACCCGGCAGCAGACAAGACAGCCTTGGCCCTCGTCTTCTCCGCCAGAAACCTTCGGCCCTACTTCCAGGCTCATGCAGTGAAAGTGTTGACTCACCTCCCGTTACGAGCAATCCTCCAGAAACCAGAAGTCTCGGGAAGACTAGTGAAGTGGGCTGTAGAACTTAGCGAGTTTGACATCCAATTCCTGCCCCGACCAGACATCAAGTCACAAGTACTCGCCGACTTTGTTGTAGAGTACACCATCCCACCAGAAGCAGCTCCTGTCAAAGACACCACTAGCCCCCGTTGGACTCTCTATGTTGACGGTGCCTCAGGAGCTGAAGGGGCCGGAGCGGGACTGCTCCTCATAAGTCCCGATGAGATCACCTTAGATTACAGCCTCCGGTTAAAATTCCCCGCGACAAACAACATTGCAGAGTACGAGGCGCTGATTGCCGATCTCCGACTCGCCATCGATTGCAAAGCAGAGAACCTAACGATCTATGCAGACTCTCAACTCGTAGTCTCACAAGTCGAAGGAGACTACGAGGCCAAGAGCGACCAGATGGCGAAATACCTCGCATTCGCAAAACTACTCCACCAGAAGATCCCATCATATCAAATTCTACACATTCCCCGGGAGCAGAATTCCAAGGCAGATGCTCTATCCAAGCTCGCCACTTCACCCTCCAGCTACCAGTATCGAAGACGCCGAATAGTAGAGATCGTGATTCCGAGTATTCAAGGGCCGTGGGAGATCGCAACCATCCACCAGGAAGAGTCATCCTGGATGACCCCCTTACGAGCCTACCTCGAGCACGGACACCTCCCTGAAGACCGCTTAGAAGCACGAAGATTACGGATGCGGGCGGCATCATTCACTATCGTGGACGGGGAGCTCTACAAGCGGGCGTTCTCAGGACCATATCTAAAATGCCTACCGGCGGGCGAGTCAGACTACGCCCTCAGAGAAGTGCACGGGGGAGTCTGCGGAGAGCATCTAGGTGGAAAGGCGTTGGCACAAAAGATACTACGCCAAAGCTTCTATTGGCCAACAATGAAGAGGGACGCAGCCGAGCTGGTCCAAAAGTGTAGGAGCTGTCAGCTGCATGCTAACGTGCCTCATCAGCCCCCGGTCGCGCTCTCCACACTCCAAAGTGCGTGGTCGTTCGTGCAATGGGGAATCGACCTCCTCGGCCCCCTACCTCTAGCTTCCGGGCAGAGGAAGTTCATCATCCTAGCCATCGATTACTTCACCTAGTGGATAGAAGCGGAGCCCCTAGCCAAAATCACAGAAGAGAACGCTAAATAATTTGTCTGGAAGAACATCGTCTGCCGCTTCGGTATCCCAGCAACAATCATTGCCGACAACGACACTTAGTTCACCGGGAAGTCCTTCACTAAGATGTGCGAGGACCTGAAGATCAACCTTCGTCATACTGTCGTAGCACATCCGCAAACCAACAGGCAAGTAGAAGTTATGAACCGCACCATCCTCAAAGGGTTGAAGACGCGCCTGGAAGAAGCTGGGGGACAATGGGTGGACGCACTCCCAAACGTACTATGGGCATATCGAACAACAGAGAGGACTCTCACAGGAGAGACGCCATATAACCTCTGTTACGGTACTGAAGCGGTCATCCCCATCGACATCGGCATTCCGAGCACTCGAGTGCTAACCTTCGATCCCAGCAAGAATGATGGACTGCTTCGGGAAAACCTCGACCTAATCCCCGAAGTCCGGGACGACGCCCCCCAGCGTGCCGCCTCTTACCAAAGGCGCGTAGCCCGACTCTATGACAGAAGGGTGAATCCCAGACCAATCAACGTAGGAGATCTCGTCCTACGCAGCATCGAGGCGGCTGGAAAGGGCCCCCAAGGAGATAAACTCTCACCCACTTGGGAAGGTCCGTACGTTGTCACTGCGGTCGTAAAACCCGGAACATACAGGCTCAGAACAGCGAAAGGAAAGACTCTACCACGCACCTGGAACGCCCAGAACCTGCGCCGCTTCTATCAGTAACTTCAGGTCTTCTATCAAGTAAAAAGCCGCGAGCTCAGACTCGTGCAAACTTATCTTATATTATGTATTGTATGCAAATCCGCGAGATCAGACTCGTGCAAACTTATCTTATATTATGTATTGTATGCAAAGCCACGAACTCAGACTCGTGCGAACTTATCTTGTATTGCAAAAACTATGTGCAAAACGATTTTTTACTATAAAAAAAATATATATATGCTTTGACATCTATAATCAATTAGGAAAGATCTTTACTTTGGGGCCCTGCCCCGGGGACTTTGCACCGCCGTCGATTGAAGGTTCGCCCTTCTCCTCCGCCGTCGAGTCCCGGCGTCGTAGGGGCCTGCCCCCCTTACGTTCGCCCTCGGTTTGAATACACCAGCTATTCACCGGCCACTTTGGGGCCCTGCCCCGGGGACTTTGCACCGCCGTCGATTGAAGGTTCGCCCTTCTCCTCCGTCGTTGAGTCTCGGCGTCGTAGGGGTCTGCCCCCCTTGCGTTCGCCCCCGGTTTGAATACACCAACTATTCACCGGCCACTTTGGGGCCCTGCCCCGGAGACTTTGCACCGCCGTCGATTGAAGGTTCGCCCTTCTCCTCTGTCGTCGAGTCCCGGCGTCGTAGGGGCCTGCCCCCCTTGCGTTCGCCCTCGGTTTGAATACACTAGCTATTCACCGGCCACTTTGGGGCCCTGCCCCGGGGACTTTGCACCGCCGTCGATTGAAGGTTCGCCCTTCTCCTCCGCCGTCGAGTCCCGGCGTCGTAGGGGCCTGCCCCCCTTACGTTCGCCCCCGGTTTGAATACACCCGTTATTCACCGGCCAAGCCTATATTATATAAAAGCTGCGAGCTCAGACTCGCGCAAAACTAATTTTCTATTATATGAAAGCCACGAGCTCGGACTCGCGCAAGCTAATTTCTTATTATGAAAAAGCCGCGAGCTCAGAACCGCGCAGACTCATCCGTTATTTTGTAACAGGCCATCAAGCTGTTCAGGTATCAACGCTAAATAGCAAGCCAACAACAATCTCAAAGTGCGAACATCCTTCGCCGACCATCTTGAAACGTCTTCCCTCAATCGACACTTCGACAACAACCAGGGCAGCGGGGCCACGAGAGAGCTATCACAACGCAGCGCAGAACGAGATACGCCTAAACAGAACAAGAAGTCAAAAGCAATCACACGCTCATCCTTCGACAACAATTCCTACCCAAGGCACCGCAAAGAAAGCAATGATCAAAGCCGCCACAGAAAAATTGAAACCTCTGAACTCCTCCGCCCAGAAGTCCGGACTCCGAAGGTTTGGGGGGCTTATGTTGTACATCCGTAGAGGCCTTGGGGTGCGTCTAGGGAAAACTCCACTCAAGGGAGGTGGGGTGGGGTACGGCCGCGCCGCGCCCGCCTTTAGGTGCGGTCGAACCACTCTCCCCCGTAGCAAGGTTGGGGTGAGTCCCCCCTCTTTCGGCTCGCCGCCCGCTTTTCGGGCTCCGGACTTCGTTCGGAGCAATTCCCTGTTCATTACGCGCTCAGAACACTTCTGAGCGCGCTCAGAGCATTTTCACATTTCGGGCACGCTCACTTTTTGTCTTTCTGACATGCTCACTTTTTGTCTTTCTAGCTTCTCAGATTTCAGGAACAACCCGTCGCCTTTTTCGCCTCCAGCAAAACTGCCCAAACTGCCCGAACTGCCCCAGAGGCGAGACAGTCATTTAAGAAAAATGGCGATCTGTGTGCTCCGAACCGGAAAACGTGATTCGTCCGCCAGGTGGTTACGGTGGTTACAACGGCGAAATTACCGGGCTACCCCCGGCCAAAGCTATAAAAGGAGCTCAGAGCATTCATTTGGGGGGACCTTGCCTTCTGCACACGGGAGAGCTTCTTGCAGACTTTCACGGAATTCTCCTTCGGCGCTTAAAGATCCCCTTCGTGGACTTGAAGATTTCCTTCGTCCCGAAAGGCGACTCAGCATTCTCACTTTTATTCTCCGGGGCATTCTCACTTTCATTCCCAGCAGTTCTCAGAAGGAAAAAGACTTAGTTTTTCTGGAGGTGGCCTGTCACCTTCGGAACTCTCTCTCCCCCTCTATTATTGTAACGAGCAGCGGCCTGTCGCGCTCGAGTTCTAAATCCCTAATTGTAACCCCCCGGAAGATAGTGGAAGTTTGGTCGGCACAGCTCCGGCCACGTGGTTTTTTACCCTTTCCGGGTTTTCCACGTTAAAAAGTCTCTGTGTACTCAACTAATCTTTAATTGACTGTTTGCGGCTCTCGGTTCGCTTCCGAGCTAAGGTGGTTCAATTCGACCGGTCTACCAAAGCACCCGAGCGACCCGCAACAAGTAGGACTGATTTATGATTTTCAATAAAGTTGGGGACTAATTTCCAGCTTTAAAAACATTAGGGACCAATTTCATAAAGGAGGAGAACTTTAGGGACTGATTTAAGTGTTTTGCCTATCTAAATACAAGGATTCTGTTATTATACAGTATATATTAAGGGAGTGTTATACCAGAAACAAAATTTTCTATCCGCAAATAAAATATTTAATCATTTATTTGAATTAAAAAACTTTTATCCGCAAATCCAAATTTTAATCAATAATTTAAGAATTAAAGTTATGCGAGCTTTCAATTTTTTTTTATGTTGTAATTTGGTCTTGTTGTAATTAATCACGAATTTACAAAAAATTCTCATTGAAATCATTTTATTTTTTTAAAATTTCATGAATTTGCATATTAGTTAATTTTTTATGTTGGAGACTTATAAGTAAATGTATACACACAAGTGGATAAAGAAATCCAATATTATTTTTCTTAAGATAGTACTTGTAATTACAGAAATGAATGTTTTTTATTTTTATTTTCTGCATTAATTTGCGGATAACAAAATATCTGTCGATAACAAATTTTCTTCTCTTTAAAGCTGAGAATAGTAAAAATTTGTGGATAGATGATTTTGCTCTGCATACAACAATTCCATATATTAAAGAAGCAGGTCCCAGCCCTAAGGAGAGGTATGTTGCGTTTGGCGTGGCTTATTTGCTCCGGTGAGGTTGGACAAAAACGTCATTGTCATAGAATGTATGTTTGGTATGACAAATGTTACAACCGTTACCAAAAAAGAAACTTGTTTAGGGCATGAGATTTTTTTATGACAATGACGTTTTTGTCCAACCTCACCGGAGCAAATAAGCCGCGCCAAACGCAGTAGTAGAGAAGACTAGTGTGCCTTCTTCGTATGGTTTGTGCTAGGCCAGATATGCCACGAGAATGGGCTTGATGTGAAGAGTTCGTCCTGTGATGAGGTGATGGCCGAGCTTCTCCTGCGCCATCCCATGCCCTAAAATGGAAAAAAAAAAGTTGGTACGTGTAGCGCACCTTATATCATCGCGCGCAACTCTTGATCCCGCCTTGTATTTCTGCTAGCACGAGTTTTGGCGCATGATTATCTAAAATACCATCACTTTTCAATGAGAAATTTGTTGGTGTGTCCGTCATTCACTCCTCTATTGCGTCGATGTGATTTTTATGCACTAAATCATATTTTTTGGCTTATAACAAAAAAATTTACAAAAAAAATCACAAAATATTAATGTTCGTATTTTTATGCTCATTTTAAGTACCATATTACTCGTATTCTGATTATAATTAAAAAACTACGGTCGTAAAATCACATTTTGCTGTCGTAAAATGGCATTACGATCAAAAAATAAAAATACGATCGTAATGTCATTTTACGATCGTAATGCATGATTTTACCGCCGTATTTTTTTCAATTGTAATCGGAGTATGGGTAATATGGTACTTAAAATAGGCGTAAAAATACAAACATTAATATTTTGTGATTTAAAAAAAAATGTTCGAAGTCGAAAAATGTGATATAGTGCATAAACATCACCTTGACGCACATAGAGGAGTGAATGTACGGCCGCATTACACAAATATGACCGTATATTTCGCAAATAATCTACACTGTTGAAATCAGGGATCATACGGCTATATCTGCTCTCGCATGGTGATTTATTATGGGTTACCCGTGCCTAAATATCTCCCCTAAAACTGGTCTCCCCATGAAGGCTGAAAAGCTATAGGCCAAGAGAATATTCCGGACTCCTAAATTCCGAACTGTATATAAATAATAATGCATTTGGAGACAGAACCAGCAGAAGGCTCATTGAATACTGTGATGAAATGGGAATATAAATACTGGTAACATAGAATTTCTAGAGGAAATTACAAAAACCCAAACCTATACTTCTTAAATAAAAATAGTCAGAAACCATAAAAAAAATTACCCAAATTAAGACTACCGAAAACGAGCATGCCAACTAAAATTCTCTACAGTTTTCTTTAACTCTCTCTCTCTCTCTTCTTTCCCTCCATGATATCTGCCTCCAAAAGCTTTTCAATCCTCCAGAACAGCTAGGAAGAATAAGCTCACACTATAATAATCTTCTCAGCCTCCATTTGTGCTTCCACTGCAGGAAGTGATGGAAGCCTCCTCTTTTGAATGCGCGGCGGGAGATGCTTGGTGTACCTCTTGGGGCCTACAGCCCACGGCAAGAACACTCCGGTGCCGCCGCGCCCAGCTCGTCCCTCCTGGCTCATCACCATTGGCCTCGCTGGAGCCAACATGAATACCGGCGGCCGGAGAGAGAGCCCCCATGGCGGCACCACAGCATGTGGCCCGTAAGCCATTGGCACAGTATCCAGCACTTTGGCAGTCGCCGGTGGCTGCCATAGCGTGATGGATTTGGATTCCTGCGTGGTGGGAGACGATAGTTCGGCTTGGCTGGAGGCCGGCCGGACCTTCAGGAAGGTGATGCTCACTCGCTTGTTCGGAGACGGGCATATGACGTGCCTCGCCATGTCGGCGCTGTTCCCTCGCATTACTAGGAGCGACCTGAAAGAGAAATTAAAGGTAGGTAGTTAGTTATATGAGTGGAATCTCTGATGGCCTGTTTGAGGCTGCGGCGTTTGCACGTGATCCAGTACTCATGATTTGGCGAAGTGGCGTTCGTTGGGCGCATTCTACCTAAACAAAAATGCACAACGAGCATTGTTCTCGCTATGATTCTGAGGCTATGTTTGGGACGATTGTGACTGCAGGGAAAGTATTGATGGGAAACCAGTGCTGAGATTAGAGATTTAGAGCTGTCAGAAATGTTGCAATAGCAAAGGCAACAAGCAGGAGAAGCGAGATGTTGACCTACCGAAGAGAAGCATGACAATACGGAAAGCTGCTTTTAGCTTTTTTGGGAATGGGAGGGTTCGCTGCTTTCCAGAAAATCCCGAAAACACCTTTTTGACACAAGCAATGAAGGATGAACACTCAAATGAGAGAAGCAACCCTAAACAGGGCATCCGCTTTGGCCAAATGGACCACATATTTTGTAGTTTTATGTTTTGAACACAGTTATGAAAAATGCGGGTAGCATTTGAGTAGGTGCGATCAAGAACACTATTTTTTTTTCAAAATGACTTTTGAGTCCAAAATGGCCCCATAATAATACAAAAAGTGTGATCATGCTTTGGCGATTGTAAATGCCAGGACATCAGAAGGTAAGATTTTGGGTCAAAAAACTGTTTAAAAAGTTTCAAAGATTGGTAATCCGCCACCATTACGATCAATAGCAAAATTTCAAACTGCCACCATCCAAACAGCATAACAGTCCCAAACAAAATCTTAATAAAGTTTTGGAAGATAAGCGCATACCCTTGTGGGAGGGAGAGTGTGAGGGACCCTTTGTAATCTCCATTTTGATCGCTGGAGAGAACCCTGCCGAAAGCAACGGTGGTTTCAGAGAGGAACAGCGTGGATATGGGATTTTCAAAGTGTGGAGGTTTGAAGTATGGTTGCGAGTGCTCATCCTGCATAAGATTAAATAAAGATTTTAGGAAAAGCTCTGATTGAACCAACTTGATGGTGGAAATACCTCATCGAAGAAATTAATGATGCAGCTGTTCGGCCTTTTGCTTTCCGGAAGTAGCCGCCACTGAGTTAGATGATCCATCACCGAAAGAAGAACCTGAGGAATCGGTTCAATGCTACCTGCATAACAATAAAGTCATGACCATTAGGAATTGATTCAAAGTTATAACCACCCAGTGAACGATATTTTCGCTCACACTTTGAAAAATGGAGTAACCGACGAACATTACTTTTTCATGCTGCCTCTCAAAGCATGTGAAAGTTGAGAGATTCATGTTTCAAAGGTATTCAGAAGTGAAGAAAATGCAGTGGTGATCAAAAGGGGAACTATTTCCCCGTCTAAAATGCAGAGAGCTGGTTAGGCAATTACTTGCTGCCTCCTCGTTTGTTGGTTGAAACAAGGGAACTCCTAGTTGAATGATCTCCCTCTTGTTTCCCTTCATCTGTCTGTTGAATAAGATAAACGTTTCTCCTGAAAAATAGAGAAGGAAACATCTTACTGATTTCAATTGTGAGCTGTTAACACCATGACTTGTAAAAGTACAGCCTTTAGGTGTTTAAGCAGTCTTCTACTGGGCAAGAGAAAATACTTTCTGACAGATTTGTCTTTGACAAAGGAAAACATATGGTAAGTTAAATAAAAAAAAATTGGTAACATGAAATGCACATGATTTGGGGACAAAATTGTTAGGGATCCACGACCATAATCTGTGCAAAATGTAACTACCACGCTGCAACAATAACACATTTGAATACAAAAGGGCCCTCCAAGTGCGGACAATCTGAGAAAATTTGACTATCAGAGTTTGTCTTGGGACTACCGAGAGCCAATCATGGTGTTAGAATCAAAGCATCCAACTTTAAATCATTAGTTGGAAATGAAGAGGTAACAAATCTATATTAAGTGCACAAAGCTATCTCAATTCCCCAATGTCAAATTATACTAAACACGCCCTCATGTGTAGGGTATTTGACCTTTTACACATGAATTACTTTTCTTATCGGACGATGTGGAATAGATCGTTAGGCCTAGCGTGCTCTGATACCATATTAGAATCTAAGCATCTAACCTAAAATCAATTGCTCGAAGGTGGAGAGACGTGATCTATTAAGTGCAAACGATTCCCATTATGTGACTATTATCGGCAAGCCCCCGTCATGTGATTACCTGTTTTGATATCATGTTAGAATTCATGCATCGGTTGGAGGTGGAGAGGCCTGAGATCGATATTAAATGTGCAATCCTATGTTAGTTTCCCGTTATAGGATTATTCTCGAGATGGGACAGATGGTTCTATATTTTTCACAGCAAACAAATTTTTTAAAGATAGCTCATTCATATGCCGGAAAACTGACCTGGTAGTTCTCCCCTCCGTCCCGCGAGGTGGAGTTCATTTATGTAGTCTGTCAGTTTGAGCAGCTCTAGGTTTGTGAACATGTCTTCATAAAGTTTCAGCCCCTTCACCACATTGACCTGAAAAAGGGCAGCCAGTTATTAGAAAGTGTTTCTGGAAGAAGATAAAGGCAAATCGACGAACTATTATTTCCTACTGCATCTCCTATTGTGTTCTCAATATAGAAATTGTGCCGGATCGTGTGTAAGAGGAACTCGCCATATGCCCTTTCACGGGCTCCTTCGCAACGAAACCTTTGCAAATCTTGATCTTCTCTAGACGCGCCGCGCATTCCTCGTGATCCGTGCATATTTGAACCTTCTCAGGCATAGTGTGCTCATCATGGGGTCCTAAATTGACATAAAGTATCATCAAGTGTTAAAAAATGTGGCATTTACCAAGGTTCTCAGCCTTGTTTCAAATAAAAATATCGTCAATTCTTAAACGAATAATAAATTAGGTTAATTATGGTGGCATTTCTTATAATTTCGTGATTTTACATCATGAGAGGTGATTGACATCAACGAAAATTTTAAAGAACTTTCAGATTTATGATTTATTGCTCAACTAAAATCGAGTTGTTTAAAAAAAAATTAAATAACATTTAAAATATTAACTAATAATGGCTTTCTACCAAAATAGCAAACATAACGCCATTCTCCATTGACATATATATAACAAGTGCAATTATTATTCATTATCCTACTAATTTTTTAATAAAAAGTGAAAGAATAATGGCATGTTTTATAAAATAAAACAAAATTAAATAAATAAAGTAATATTTTAAGGGCACTTATATTTGCATGTCTCGAATTGATATTTACAACCCTCTCAAATCGATAATTTCAGTCACATAGGATATTTGCGGGCCATAATCAAAACAACTTAAAATGTGATTGTATGAAAAATGAGTAATTTTTAAATGAAAACTGCAAACTCATAGAATTATTTTAAAAGTGAATGCAAATCATACAGATTGTTGCAGGTTGCAAGTTCTGTTTCCTAGACTATAGGTGTGCAAGCCCGACTCGTCCCAAGAACAAAAAGAAGAGGAAGGCCGACAGCCTTCATAGAAAGAAGAATGGTCGGGGCCTTGAACCAGTGGAGTTATATCCAAGCCAAAGATTGTTGTTGAAGGAAGACATGGACTGCTCGGTTCTCCAAAATCTAAAGGAAATCAGCTTTGCATGATGTTAATGCCTGTAGGAGAAGTGCGGCAGTAGATAGCTGGGGTCGGGAGGACGGAAATGACCTCAATCAGTCGACTCAGAAGAGAAATGGAGGCTCGTATCTGCAAGGTACCGGCACCACATATGAGAAGTGAGTCTCGGGCGTCGTTATTCAGCGGCATGGGCGGTTTCAGGGAGGCGGACGGGAGCAGGATCGACTTTGGGCGCGGGCGGCACCGAGAAGAAGACTTAAATAGGCGGAAACGGAATTTGAATGGGGGTTGCAAATAGATCGTCTTTTTAGATTAATAATTCTTAAATTGTTTTCAGATTTTAGGATAACAAATAGCTATTCGGGGCCAGCAAATATAAGCTCCCCATTTTCAATAAAGATGGGGTAAAATTAGAAAGATTTATGTTTTATCAAAGATGTTTTTTTCGTTTACAATGGTATATTGACATATACAGTTTTTATTATTATTTTTTTCATATATTATACCTGTAATATAATCTTTCTCACATAATTGTTCTGTGCGAATAAATTAACAGAAAAGTCAAAACAGTATACACTTTTGTGACTTTGTCCGTTCCACAACGCCATTAATTTTAGGTGGCAAAAAATCTAATTAGAGAAGGACGGAGGAATTGGGCTTCATAGTCGACCATGGCCTCAGACCAAGAAAGAACTTGGGCTCACAGCAAAACATCAAACACAGAAAAGTAAGGCGTTATTGGGGTACACGTGTATGACCAGTCGGCCAGCGAATTTGACCCCCAAGTTAGATCGCACATGTGCCATATAATGACCAACAACGACACACGCCTAATTGGATGCGAGTACAAGTGCGCACTGGGCTCATTCTCCTGGTTTGACCCCACTCCAAGTGAGAAATTTTGTATAGGGGTAGTCCTGAACAAAAAAACCGGGCCTGACGGGCCGGCCCGAGCCCGGCCCGGTCAAGGCCCGGTTCAGGCCCGAACCGGGCCGAGCCTTTACCCGGGGCCCTGAAAGGGCCCCGGTTTGGCCGCACTACCCGGCCCGGTCCGGGCCGGGTAGAGCCCGATAATCGGGCTAGCCCGAGACCGGGCCGGGCAAAGCCCGATCCGGTCTCGGGCTAGGCCCGATTGAGCCTAACGATAACGGCTCTTATTAGAGCCGTTAGGCTCATGAGCTCATCATGGCAGCATGGCTGCCATGTGGCAGCCATGCTGCCATGAGAGGCAGCCAACGGCTCTTATTAGAGCCGTTGGCTGCCTTTTATTATTATATATAATAATATATTATTATTATTATTATTTTTTTTTTTAATTAAAAAAAAACCAAAAAACCTATAAATACCCCCCTCCCCTCTCTCTTTTCTCACACCTCACCCCTCTCTCTCTCTCTCTCTCTCTCTCTCTCTCTCTCTTAGCTCTCTCAATGGCGTCGTCCTCCACAACTCCAGCGTCGTCTTCTCAAAGTGCGGCTTCGGTGGTGGAGCACAACCGTAGAGCGGGTATTTGAGAGCATTTCGACATGGTCCAAGTCGGCTCCGAAAAAAAAGCGCGCTGCAAGATGTGCTCGAAGTTGCTATCCATCAGCGGCAACTCGACGCTCGTTAGACACCAAAAATCTTGCGAGTCGAAACAAGCTCCTCCCGAGTCAAGTCAAGCTCAAATTTCTGGAGCAGGACAGATTTGGACGTACGATCAAATGCGACAGCGAGAGATGCAGGCGAAGTTCGTCATCAAACGTGGGCTGCCATTCAGCGTTTTCGACAATGACGACGGCACAGAGTATATACATGGGGGGCTTCAGCCCAAATACCAAAAGGTTAGTAGAATTACTTTAAGACGCGACACGATTAGGTTATATTTAGAAGCAAAACAATAATTAATTACGTATTTTGAAAATTTTGAAGGACGTGTGAGTCTAACGAGCGACGTTTGGACGAGTAATTTAAATTTAGGATTAGCTTATCTTTGCATCACTTGTCATTGGATTGATCCCATTTCGTGGGAGCTAAATAAACGCGTAATATGTTTTACGGGTTTTGAATTCCCGCACACGGCTATAGCTTTATATAAGGTTATTATGAAATGTGCGCGGGAATTTAAAATTAACGATAAAATACTTAGTTTTTCTCTTGATAACGCCTCCAATAATGGCGCCGCAATTGAATTGTTAAAACGAGATTTAAAACCATTTCTCAACGGCGTGTTTTTCCATACTAGATGTGTTTGTCACGTCCTAAATTTAGTGGTATAGGATAGTTTAAAGGCAATGTCAACATATATTAATAAAATTCGCGACATGTTAAAAACAATTTATTGTACTAAACAACGAGCTCAAGATTTTAGAAAATTTTGTAAAGCACAAAATCAAAAATATTTGAAACCTCAATTCGATATGCCTATTAGATGGAACTCAACCTATAAAATGTTAAAAAGAGCCCTTCAACAAAAAGCATTTCTAATGGAATATTATAGTTTGCTTAATATTGAACACGGTTTAGGTGAAACTGATTGGACCATAATAGAATATTATGTAGATTTACTAAAGTGTTTTTATAGGGCCACCGTTTCTTTATCTGGAGTATATTATCCAACGAGCGCATTAGTAATTGAACATTTCGTACATATCATAGAAAAATTTAGTTATTATATGAAACACCAAGGTTGGGATCCTTTAATTAAAGTAATGGAAGAAAATTTTTTAAAATATTATAGAGAAATACCGCCTATGTTTTCGTGCGCCGCCGCTTTAAATCTGCTACTTAACATAGAAGGCGTAGAAAATTTGATCGACGAAATCAATACTAATCTAACCTTAAATATAAATTATGATGATGCGGATGACCCCGTTAGTGCTTCAAGTTTTACTAAATTTTTTACGCAAAGTTATAATTATTACAATAACTTATACGGGTCACGACCCCGCGAAGAAATAACGCAACTCAAAACGAAGGATAGTCTTAAAAATAAAATTTTAGATTTAGCTTCTAGGAAAAAAGCGCGCACATCTAGTAGTTTAGATGAATTGGGATTATACACAAAAACTCAATTTAGCAATTTTATGAGTTCGGAAGAGATCGAAAACTTCGATATCTTAAATTGGTGGAAAGGTAAAGCTAATACCTATCCTGTTTTGGCATATATGGCCCGTGATTTATTAACTGTCCAAGCTAGTACAGTAGCTTCGGAGTCCGTTTTTTCTCTTAGTGGCAGGGTTTTGAACGAGCGGAGGAGCCGGCTTAACGAAGATTCGCTGGAGGTTTGCATATGCTACAAGGACTACTTGGACAGTGTAAAGAGGAAGCAACACATAACAACATTGGAGGATAGCTCGGAGGAGATAGAAGACGAAATGGACGCGTTGAATCTACAAGTACAAGATGATTAAATCAAGCAATTGTATTTTCAATTTTGTATTTTATACGACTTAAATTTTGTATTTTCAATTTTGTATTTTCAATTTTTTATTTTCAAATTTGTACGAAATATACGCGTTTGTAACTTTGTATTTTCAATTTTTTATTTTGTTCCAAATTTTCAATATTAATAAAATTTTTTGTTCCAAATGTTTCATTTGTTTAATATTTAATAATTTATAAAAATTAAAATTAAAAAATTTATTTTTATATTTAAAAAAATAATAAAACCGGGCCGGCCCGGATCGGGCCCGAGACCGGCCCGGTCCTGCCCGGCCCGGCCTGAAGGGCCGGAGCAGGCAGCACTTATGTGCTGCCTGCCCGGCCCGGCCCGATTCCAGGGGAGGACCGGGCCGGCCCGGCCCGGCCCGATACAGGAAAAACCCCGATCGGGCCTGGTCCAGGCCGGCCCGATCGGGCTTTATGTTCAGGACTGTATAGGGGCTCCGTCTCCGGAGCCCTTACGATCGTGCCACGTGTGATTTACTATAATAGAACTGTGTCACATGTGCTTTATTATAACAGATCTATTTTGTTCGCCCGGAGCATATTTTTGGGCACCCGGAGCGCACTTTTGTTCGCCCAGCGAGCATTTTTGTACTCCCGGAGCGCACTTTTATTCGCTCTACACGCACTTTTGCTCGCCGGACGTGCATTTTTGTTCGCCCGAAGCACACTTTTGTTTGCCCATAAAAAAGTGCTCGCCGTGCGAACATAAGTGCGCTCCGGGAGAACAAAATCTGGAGACGGAGTCCGTATACAAATATTTTGTCCTCCGGAGGATCGTGTGGTGCACATGGCAGCCGCCACTACACGTGGCAAAGAGCCTGTAACAGTGACCACACAACCTTCTCGAAGATATTTTAAATTAAGTGGGAGTTGTCAATTTGGAGATGAACGAATAGAAGAAACGACATAAATGGAGAAAGTTATTCCCACCGGAAAATACGACAGGAAATTAAACCTTCTAAAGAGACAGAGTAAGAAAATTTTATATAAATATGTGATCAAAAATCCCTTATATTATTTTTTTTATAAAGGTCAATTAATTTAAAATATTACAATATAAAAAATAAGAGGTCGACAATCAAATAATTGGAATAATAGTTAATCAAATAGCATTAATTGTATGTTCCTATAGTTCTTAATTAACTACACAAAATATATTTCAAATGCTTTTAGCATAAAAAAGGAATAAATGGCGGGATTTTGGATTTAACTCAAGCATGTGTTCGGTATCATTGTAATCATGACGATCAGGGCCTCAACTTGCTCAGGCCACATCCTTTATGTTGCATGTAGTCGTTTTTTTAATATGATACAATTAAATTTATAATATACGATCACTTTTAATAGCATCATAATCATTTTTGATCGTCTATGATCATTTTTATTACTCTGCAGTCATTTTTGCCAGTCTATATCATTTTTATCACTATGCAGTCATTTGTAGAACCTAAGATAATTATAAGTAAAAAATTGATCTTATATGACTAGAAATGATGGAACAAAATAAGGGCCAGTCATTTTTTATCAGGATTCTCTCTATTGGGGGTCTTAAAGGGAGGTTAATTTCATGATGTGGATGCATTCTTGCTTGATCTAATGATGCAGAATTTATTTATTAAAAGAAAAATATATAATAATGAGATTAGTGAACCTGTCTGATCAGCCAGAAATAGATCTGAACAGTGAAAAGGATACTATCAATTTCACTCCAAATAGAGAGAATCCTACTTGTGAAATGACTACTTACAAAACACGAAGCCTCTTTTTGCGGCTGAAATTGCATAAAATATTTTTTGGGGATTCATAATTTCAATGAGGGTACTAAAATAGGCAAAAAATAATAATGTTTTTTAAAAACTGCAATGGAGAAAAAACACACAAAGCAAAGAGGGCTTAAAAATTCTTTAAAAAATTAACATTAAATTCTAACATTGGGTTTCTTTTATATACACATATTGTCGTATCAGTGATCTTCCATTTTTTCCAATTAAAAAATAGTGATTTTTCATGGTTAAATTCTCGAGTCCATGAGTCGGGTCGGAGCCTGAGAACTGAGCCGGGCAGAGGGAGCCCGAGACGGATGGACTTCGATCCTTTTGACCCGCCCAAACCGGACCCAAACCACGTGGTCAATTTTAAACCGAGGCCGTAATTTTTACCACTTTTTGCTCCGACTGATTCCGAGGACAGCTTCGGCCACCATTTCTGACCTCCACCACTAGAGGTGCAGCGGTGCGGGGCTGAACGGTGACAGAAGAAGCTCGATCGTCCGCGCAATCTTCATTATTAAGCAAGAATTTTGATCTAAAGCTCCGCATTCATAATTATAAGGAACGAAATTTATACGATGTGGAATTATTGTCGGCATAATTTAAAATTGAAGAAACATTGATGAATGAGGGAGAAGAGAGGGGGAAGAGGAGACTGACCTTCGTCATCGCCAGACCCGCCATCTGCCGATTTGCCTTCTCCTGCCATTTTACCATCAGAGGAATCGGCGGTGGAATATTCCTCCTGGGTTCCCTCCGAGATCCCTCCGGAAGGCCGGCTCCTCATGTCTTCCAAGGCGGGGCGGTCTGGGCCACCTGGCACATCGGTTTTAAAAAAAGGCGCAACTGCGCCATCAGCACGATCATCGGCGACAGCGTCGGGGGTCAGGGGTTTTCGAATGGAGGCGACGTGGCGGAGTTCGTTGGCGACGTCCGCAATGGAATAATAACGCTGCATATGGAGGACGGGGATCCAGTTCATGCGCCGGCGGTGGATTGCAGCAAAGACGGACTCATACTCGGGAGGCCCGCCGGTGATCTGAACGATGTGGGAGCACAACATGTCGATGATGGCGTTTGCGGCCGCGAACTCGCCTCTGTACCACGCAATGATCGTGTCCCTCGCCACCATGTCCGGCGGCGCAAGCGCAGCAGGGTCTGTCGCCAGAGTGTTAGCGGCGATCGCAGCCACCGCCATCTCAACCCCTCTCTCTTTCGTCAGATTCTCTCTTATCTTTCTATCTGACGCTCTCTCCTATTTCCGACGGCCCGAAACAGAAGCAGCTGTTTGTGAATGGACGAAGAAGTATCATCGATCCTGCTTATAATAGCTCGCAGAGGAGGAGACGCACCTGGGTTCGTTCCGGTTCGAACGGGGTTCATGACCGGATCCACGGCGAACGGATCGACTATCAGGCTGCAAATTCCCACAATACGTAGAAAGCCTCATCAGATGGACGGTGATTAAAGGCGCACAGGCTAGCGGTCATGATTTCAAGAAGGAAGGACAATTGCATGTGGGCCTCAAGATTTTTGGTGTTGATATTGGCGGATCATCATTGGCTATTTGTAGCACTTAACTATTTATAGACCCTAAACTTATAACTATACCTCAAAACGCTATTCGTAGCCCAAGCGATTTCTCGGAGAAATTGGAAGCGCTATATCGAGAACTCTCTCATCACCTTCTACACAAATGCAGCCATTTGAGGTAGTCCCCGAGCTTATTCAAATCGATGGAAGACCGGTATCCAATTGTTTCCGTCTATGCTCATAATGCTTGACTAGAAGAGGCCTTGTGCTTCTTGATTGGAATGATTTCAACTGAGCAAAGACCAGAAGCAATCACTACTATTGTGTGATTGTGTCCCTCCTTCAACGCTGTGCGGCCATGACTACGCTCAATTATGGAAAGATGATGAACAGCTTCATGATTCAACATGAAGTCGAGTCGTCCCTTTCCTTGGAGACTTCCCTAGTCGACATGTACTCCAAATGCGAGCATATCAGATCAGCTGAGAAGTGCTTCGATCGAATGATGGAGAAAGATGTGGTGGCCTAGAGCGCGACCATCGCGGGCTACGCGACACATGAAATGGGGGAGGTTGATCTTAAGACGTATTTGAATTTTCTGAGAACTGAAATGGAGATAAACAGCGGCATGTTCCTTTCAGTTCTATCCATTTGCAGTCAGTTCGGGCTTGTTTTCAAAGCGCTCTCCATCTTTGATTCCATGAAAGAGAAGTTCAGGGTAGATTCATGACTCGAGCATTGCGCTTGCGTCGTCGATCTTCTTTGTTGGGAAGGGAATGTGGAAGAGGGGTTGAGGTTCCTTCGATCCATGTCGTCGGAGGCGAATGATGTTTTGGGGATCATTTTGGATGCTTGCAGGGCGACGGATCGTGGGGATCTGGCGAAGGAGGTGATGGAGTAGATGGAATTGAACCTGGAGACTATCGTGAGTAATGTGCAACTGGCTCATAACCATGTGGCGATGAGGCGGTGGGATGGAGTTGGTGAGGCTGGAAAGGAGCAGGTGAGGGTTATGTGTGTGTGGGGGGGGGGGGGGGGGGGGGGGAGGGGGGAGGGTTTTTTGGGATTAAAAAACTATTTATGTTTTGAATTTAAGGGTACAAAGAGTTATATTGGGTGTGCGAATATCTACATCATTTTTTTACACAGAAATTTAAGGGTACAAAGAGTTAAATTGGGTGTGCACATCATTTTTTTTAATCATTTACTTTATTATTTTATGACTCGCAAAATGGATAAAAAGATTTGTAAGGATTGCAAAGTCATACCAGGAGAAAGTTTGACAACGCAACATAGGCTAGTGGTGCTGGATGTGCAAATTAAATATAGTAACTTTAAGAGAAAGACAAAAGTGTTGCCAAAAATTCGGTGGTGGAACTTGATGAAGGAAAAACAGGTTGCTTTCAAGGCAACAGTTATAGAACGACTAGTTGATGATCCTTATGTTGATCCTAGTGTCGCATGGGAAGTTATGTCTTCTCATTTAAGGATAAGTGGAAAGAACGTACTTGGAGAGTCAAAAGGTCGCGCGCCCCCACAAAAAGAATCTTGGTGGTGGAAAAAGGAAGTGCAAAACAAAGTGAGGGCCAAGAGGGTCAGCTACAAAACATTATATGCTTGTAGGAATGATGAAAACTTGACAAAGTATAAAGTCGCCAAGAAAGAAGCTAAAAATGCAGTAAGTAAAGCAAGAAGTCAAGCTTATGAAGAATTTTACAAACGACTAGATACCAACGATGGAGAGCGTGATATATATAAAATTGCTCGAGCTAGAGAGAGGAAGACAAGAGATTTAAGCCAAATTAAATGCATAAAAGATGAAACAGATACGGTTTTGACGGATGATGTGGCTATTAAGGAGCGATGGAAAATATACTTTTATCAACTATACAATGAAGGAAAAGATAATGAACTGAACTTGGAAGAGTTAAGTAAATCAGAAGAGTATAGAGACATAACTTTTTATCGTAAAATTCAAGCATCAGAGATAGATGACGCTCTGAAGAAGATGAAAAATGGAAAGGCGGTTGGACCAGACAATATACCCATTGAAGTATGGAAATGCTTAGGGAGGGAAGGAATTGTATGGCTTACAAGTTTCTTCAATAAGATACTGAAGACAAAAAGGATGCCAGACCAATGGAGAGAAAGTATTTTGGTACCTTTGTATAAGAACAAAGGAGATATACAAAATTGTGTCAATTACAGGGGAATTAAATTAATGAGTCATACTATGAAACTATTGGAACGAGTAATAGAGAGACGAGTTAGACGAGAGACTAGCATCTCAGAGAATCAATTTGGATTCATGCCAGGGAGGTCAACCATGGAAGCTATATGTAACACCCCAAAGATCGTGGTTCAGCGAGGTAGGCGGAGTGGTAGTGCTGCGCTCGGGATAGGCTAAAAATTCCACATCAGGTCAATGCGCACGACCATTGTCCTCTTCGCGCACGACCAGTGATCGTGCGCCAATGATCGTGCGTAACCCGCAAGGAATCGGAGTTCTGTCTCGGCTTATCGCACGACCATTCTCCTCTTCGCGCACGACCAGTGATCGTGCGCCTGTGATCGTGCGCGCTGTTTACCTGCTCCGCGATTTTGAGCGGAGGAGACGATCCGGCCGTCCAAATCCTTTGGAATTCGATCCAATGGCTAGGATTAGTTGCTGGAGGGTCTTAGGGCTTGTGAGAAGAGTTAAACCCTCATTCTTTTGAGGCTTTTCCCTCTCCAAACCTAGAGGAAGAAGAAGGAGGCAAGGAAGAAGAAGTGAGATTCCGCCATTGACGGAGCTCCGGAGCTCCGTTTCGCGAGCCGTTTCCAGATCTAGAGAGTGCAGCCCGGTGCGGTCATTTCCCTCCGTCTAGAATCTCGGATCCATGGCGAAAAAGAACGCTCCTAGTGTAACGATTCCTTCTCCCGTTGTTTGGACTTGTCTTTTGTCCTCTCCATTTCTCTATGCTTGCATGGGGGATCCCTTTCACCAAATGGGTGAAGTGTACGATTCCCTCAAGTTCTTCGGAACTCCGGGTCAATTGTGTCCGTCCCCGGCATATTGCATGTAGAAAATCCGGTAGTCGTGCGGATTTAGGCATTTTGTGTGAAGCCTATTCGTGGCCGTGAGCCCGAATCGGTGATGCTTGGATTGCGACGTTGCATTTAGGTTAAGCCTAGAATGCGTACCGGAGAATGACTCTGTGAAATCGTCTAAAGTAGTGCGGGATTTAAGTGTAGGCGTCTTGTGAAGATCCTAACGAAAGCCCCATGCTTTGAGATTGGATGAAGGCAAACCTTCACCGCGAAATTGATGCGGAGCGTATTATACCTCCCTTATTTGAGTATTTGTGAAGCCTAGATCCTTGTGAAGGGATTAGGTGCGTAGCTTATAATTGTGTAGCACTTGAAAGTGCTAAACCCTTACGGGCTGAGGCGAAGCCGTACCCGCGTCGTGCGATAGATCGTGACGATTAGAGCACGGGCAAAGCTAAACCGAACCCGTTTCCATGCAGATCGGCAAGAGGTCCCTACCTCATGAAAGCCGTGCGATCATGGGAGAGGACGTGGAAGGTGTTGTACCTAGACCGACCAAAAGCTCTTTTTCCCACCTAAGGCGATGGCCCTTACAGTGGAGTGGTTGTGGAATTGATGTTGTTAGCCTCATGCGGTTGTTTAGGCGGTTGTGGGGAACCTTCGGGTGAACCCAACTAACATCATGTGCATACCTAGGTTTCCTCCTTTTTGATGCTCAACCTAGAAGATTGAATGTGCTTGAAACCTCACCTTGTGTAGTTGCACTTTCTTTATTTAGTACTTGTGCTAGTATGGCTTGCTTGCAGGGTAGAATCTCCGCCACCCCGGGAAAGGGGTGGGGTCGTTATAATTTGGTCAGCTGTGCTGACCGTTACCTTGTTTGCCACCGCTTGGTGGAATGTTCTTATGCAGGTGCAGGTGAGCCTAGCGGGAAATAGCGGGCGGTGGCCCCTTTTGCTGAGTTGGCCCTTGAAGGCCAGCCTCCCTTTTTAGCTTTCTCATGTATTGCCGGCCTGCGTGCCGATGTATGTTTTGGAGTTTTAGTACATTTATTGAATGTAAGGCCTTGAGGCCATAACTCTATTTCATGGTTTCATTCCTACGATAGTGGACAATTCTAATTGAAATTTTAAACCTTTATGCTTCCGCTAGTGTTTAGTATACTCTGCTGTAGTTTCTTTCTGTTTATCACCTTTTAACTCCTAGCTTGTGTGGTTAGTATGGCGTGGGGTCCCGGCTGGACCTACTGTTATATTATTCGTACTGGCAGGGTATTACAATTTGGTATCAGACTTAAGACGTCGATCCGTAGTTTAGCGAATTAGGGACGAATTCCTTTTAAGGGGTGGTGTGCACGGGATGTGCATTCACCTAAAACGACAAAAACTAATAAGAATGTCCACTTAGGAATGAGAAAACATACTTGTTTGCGGAACCTGAGCGTTCCATGATTGTTGTTTGCTATGTTTTCAGTCACTAAATTGTGTCTTACACGATTATAGGAGACTAGAAGTGGTGCGGGGCCGTCTCAACCCCGTAACACTGCTGAAAGTAGTGGGTCGGCTGAAGTACCAGCGACCACTCCTCCTGCTGAGATGATCAGGTTAATCGCAGAAGCTGTCTTCGCGATGATCAATGCTCAACCGCAAAGGCTTGCACAGCCTGCTACGCCTAATACAGATGCGGCCCCGGTGATCGAACCTGCAGTGGAACCTGCGGTGGAACCGAGGGTTGAGACCCCTGTGCCAGTGGCTGCAGTGGAACCTGCGGTGGTGCAAAGGGTGGAGCGTCCTGTAGAGCGTGTAGTTGTTGCGCGAGCGCGTGATCAACAGCTGCAACACTTTCTAAGCTTCCATCCTCCAACTTTCTCGGGGACCGGATCCCCAACGGAGGCGGAGGACTGGCTGTCAACGGTTAGGAAGATTCTAAGGGCGACAGCAACAGAAGAAGTTATGATGGTCACTTTAGCCACCTTCCTCCTTAACGGAGAGGCAGAGCGTTGGTGGGCTGAGCAGGAAGTGCACAAGTTCGGAGGCAGGGAGATTACCGAGATCACGATAGCGGAGTTCTCAAAGTCTTTTCTTCAAAGGTATATTCCTTCTGCCCAACGCATTGCGTTGCAGAACCAGTTTCTGAAGTTAACTCAAGGCGACAGCTCAGTGGATGAGTACTTGCACGAGTTCACTAAGCTGGGTCGTTATGCGGGGCCTATGATGGAAGACGAAGAGACAAAGACGAACAAGTTCTATGAAGGTCTTCGGGACGAGTTGAGGCTGCTCCTTGCAGGCCCTATGACGTTAGGTTTCCAGGTGATGGTCCAAACTGCCAGATCCCTAGAGTTGGACATGAAGAGGGTACACGCAAAAGCTGTGGCAAAGAAACCTGAGTTTCATGTGCCGGTCTCTCAGTCCAAGTCAGAGTTCAGAAAGAACAAAAGGAAGTTCAAACCGGCGGAGCAAAACTGCTCAAATGTTTCGGGAGCAACGACTGTGCGGAGTCCTATCACGTGTTTCACCTGCGGGAAGGTGGGACACAAGGCCGCAGTGTGTCGAAGTGGTCCCCCGAAGGCAGAAAATCGAGCATTGGACTATGCTCGAGCTGCGGAAAAGGGTAAAGCTGCGGAGTCTTCGGCTTCCCAGCACATTACTCCGACTCAGCCGAGAGTCTACTCGCTTGGCCAGCAAGAAGCCATACGACAAGCTGATGTTGTCACAGGTATGAATCAAAAATTAGCTTTTGCATAGCTATTTGTGATTATACTGTTGTGCAACTGTATGTTTTATTCGTGTGCAATTAGGCTTTGTCCTAATTTTCAACTATCCGGCGAGAGCTCTATTTGATACGTGCATCGCACTCTTTTCTGTCCGAGGACTTCGTGGCGCGAATCGGAGTACCATCTACCTTCGTAGAGGATAGATTAGAAGTAATGCTACCCAATGGATCTCGCATGTCTGCGGATAGGAAGAGCAGTGTGAAGGTGCGGATCGGAAATCAGGATTTCGATTTGGAAGCATCGTTATTACCGTTAGCTGAATTCGATGTGATCTTCGGCATGGACTGGCTCTCGGAGCAACGTGCATGCATAGATTGCAATTCTAAGGAGATCACTCTGGGAAGGAACACCGATGGAGAAACCACGTTTGCCGGTATGCGAGGAGCGAGCGAGACGCTGATGTCTGCTCTCCAAGTGGTTAAGGCAGTGAGAAAAGGCGCCGAGTTGTTCTTCACCTTGTTGGAGACTTCGGAGCCAAAGCCCAGGTTATGTGATGTCCCAGTCGTAGCGGAGTACGCCGACGTGTTTCCTAACGAACTCCCTGGGGCCCCGCCTCATCGGGAGATTGATTTCTGTATCGAGTTGGTGCAAGGTGCCAAACCTGTGGCCCGCTCACCGTACCGGATAGCGCCGAAGGAATTGGCAGAGCTGAAGGTCCAATTGCAAGAGCTGCTAGAGCAAGGCTACGTACGTCCAAGTTCATCGCCTTGGAGTGCACCGGTCCTCTTTGTGAAAAAGAAGGACGGGAGCTTGTGTCTATGTATCGATTATCGAGAGCTAAACAAGTTGACCGAGAAGAACCGTGATAAATAGAAAATATACGCATTTTTCTATATAGTTTTTAGTATAGTTTTAATTAAATTTGTAAATAATATATGTAAATTAATGAATAAAATGTTTGTTTTTGCTATTTTTTGTTTTTAACTTAGTTTTATTTTCATTTTATAAAATTTCTGTAATTTTATTAAGTCACGCCCTCGGACACGCCCGTGTCCAAGGGCGTGTTCAATAATTTCTGATAATTTTCATTTCTGTCTTTTTTTTCCAGCTCAAATACTAGGTCACGCCCTCGGTCACGCCCGTGACCGAGGCCGTGTACTAGGTCACGCCCGTGTTGGATGTTCAGCCAGAATTCGAGCCCAAATGTCAATGTCACGCCCAATGTCACGGCCGTGATTAGGTCACGCCCGTGACCGAGGCCGTGACTCAACAAAGCTTCCAGAAAACCAAAGGACACGCCAGGTGTCACGCCCAGTTCAAGCTCAAGCCTGCCGACATCGAACACGCCCGTGTTCCTTAGAACACGCCCGTGTACTTCCAAAGTCGCCGATCAAACCTTCTAGATGCCAGCCTGGATCCAGCTGTTCTGGCTATTCGCACCCCAAGCCGTGTCACGCCCTAAGACACGCCCGTGTCCGAGGGCGTGTAATTCCAAAATTTTACCTATAAATAGAGGCCGACCCCCTCATCAATTCTCTCTCTTGGAACCTCTTGGAACCTCTTGGCTCCTAATGGATTGCCCTTTTGGGTGATCTTCCACAATATCTTGTCCACTTTTTGTATTTTTTCCTTTTTATGTAATTAATTAGGTGTTTATTTTATTTTCTTTTTGTAATATAAATGTTGTAATTAAATGTTTTTTATTTTGTAATTTTATTTCCTGTAAACCCCGTTATTATGGCAATAAATAAATTTAGTTTTTTTCGTGCATTCGTAGCGTAATTTCAAATTCTGCAATTTCATATTTCTGCACCGTATTTCAATTCATAACTTAGCTTTATTTCTGCACCGTATTTCAATTCATAACTTAGCTTTATTTCTGCACCGTATTTCAATTCATAACTTAGCTTTATTTCCGCACTTCAATTTTCGCAATTTTTCTTTAGCTAGATTTATTCGTCGCCATAAAATCGGTTTTCTCGCTTATATTCGAATTTATGCGTCGTCATAATTTTTCATTCTTTTCTTCCTTGACACGGTAGTTTAGAATGGGATATTCGGGCTGCGTTTAAAATCGCTTCAAAGCGAGCGTTTTTTCTCTCGTAATGCTTTCTTCGTTTTCGTATTTTCACTTTATGTTTTTATTATTCGACATTTGTTGTTTTATGTTTTAATCATTTTCGTTTCCGTCATTTTTTCGTTGTCATTACCCTTTTTTATTCGTGTTTTTGTTTTCGTTATTTCGTTTAATAGCTTAGTTTTATTTCATTATTGCACTGCATTTATTTCCCGTCTACCCGTTTGGGTAGAACTTGCACGCATTTATTTCCCGTCTACCCGTTTGGGTAGAACTTGCTCACGCATTTATTTCCCGTCTACCCGTTTGGGTAGAACTTGCTCACGCATTTATTTCCCCTCTACCTATTTGGGTAGGGATTGCATTTCTTTAATTCCTGCAATTTATCGCTTTCATTTCAATTTCGTAGAGTGTGTGCGTTTTAATTTAGTGCGTCCTTTTTGTCTTTTCTATCGCTTTTCTTGGTTTTTGCTAAACGCACACCAAGCCCGCGATTGTTATGTTATCATTTTTTATCGTTATGTTATCATTTTTGTTTTTGTTTTTAATTATCACTTTCATCACTTATTTTTAATCCGATAAAACAATAGCCATTTTCTCGAAGTAACAATACTCGACGGGACCCAGGGCTAATACGACTATGTTATGATATTTTTATCATATATATACTACACGCGATAGGTGCGCTTGCCTCTTAGCAAATTAAATAAAATTATTTTCTTACCGAATCTATTTCGGGAAAATAATTTTCCTATCAAACCGATATCCGATTCCAAGAATCGATGATCTATTCGACCAGCTGGTTGGGTCGACGGTATACTCCAAACTGGACCTAAGGTCCGGCTATTACCAACTGCGGATAACGGAATGTGACATTCCAAAGACAGCGTTTAGTACCCGCTTTGGGCACTATGAGTTCACGGTGCTGCCGTTCGGTCTGTCTAATGTACCGTCGGTATTCATGGACTTAATGAATAGGACGTTCCGTGAGTATTTGGATCAATTTGTGATCGTCTTTATCGACGACATTTTGGTATACTCTCAATCGGAAGAGGAGCATGTAGGGCATCTGCACGCCGTTCTGAGCACCTTGAGGAGGAGTCAGCTATATGCCAAGTTCTCCAAGTGCGAGTTTTGGCTACCGTCAGTAGCATTCCTTGGTCACGTCGTTAGTGGAGATGGAATTGCGGTTGATCCGTCGAAGATAGAAGCGATCCGAGCCTGGCCTTTGTTGAAAAACGTAGCGGAAGTCCGAAGTTTCTTAGGACTTGCCGGCTATTATAGGCGCTTTGTGGAAAACTTCTCGAGGATTGCACTTCCTCTCACTAAATTGACCAGGAAAGATCATAAGTTCAGTTGGTCGCCCGAGTGCGCACGAGCTTTTGAAGAGCTGAAGAGCCGTCTGACCACGACGCCCATTCTATGCTCGCCATGTGGTACGGAAGGCTACGAAATTTATAGCGACGCCTCAGGGAGTGGTTTGGGTTGTGTCTTAGTGCAGTTCGGTAAGGTAATTGCCTACGGCTCCCGGCAGTTGAAGGTTCATGAGAGGAATTACCCGGTCCATGATTTGGAGCTAGCGGCCGTGGTATTTGCTCTTAAGCTTTGGAGGCATTATTTGTATGGCGTGAAAATCGACATCTTTACCGACCACAAGAGCCTCAAGTACTTGCTGGATCAAAGGGAGTTGAATATGCGTCAAAGGAGGTGGTTGGAGTTCCTTGGGGACTACACCTTCGACATCAAATATACTCCTGGAAAGGGAAATGTAGTTGCGGACGCATTGAGTCGTCGGGCTCCCGCTCAAGCAAATTGGATTTTGATGCACGATGAGCGTCTAATCCGTGAGCTGGAAGAAATGGAGATCATTTGCGTTGATCGAAGAGCGTCTACTTCAGCATGCTTGAACTGGACTGAGGTTCAATACTACCTTGCCGACCGAGTTCGACAGGCATTGGAGCTGGATGAGAGCATGAAACGCTTTAAAGCGGAAACCGTTGACGGGATAAACGCTGATTTCTCTTTTGAAGATGGCCTTATGTGGAAGAATGGCAGATTGTGCGTCCCAAACGTTGGTACTCTACGGGCGGAGTTGATGTACGAGGCTCATCATACCAAGTACTCTATCCACCCGGGAAGCACGAAAATGTACATGGACATGAAGAAACTTTTCTGGTGGCCAGGTATGAAGAAAGACATTGCCCTCTACGTGGCCAAGTGTAACACTTGCGCGTTGGTGAAGGTGGAATGTCAGCGTCCCGGTGGATTTTTGAAGTCCTTGCCGATTTCGGAATGGAAGTTTGACGATATTTCGATGGATTTCGTGCACGGATTGCCGAAATCTCAGCATGGAAACGACGCCATCTGGGTGATCGTGGACAGACTGACAAAAGTATCGCATTTTATTCCGAACCGGAAGGATGATTCTGTAGAAAAGCTAGCGAAGCTCTATGTCGATAGTATTGTGCGGCTGCACGGTGTCCCTCGTAGCATCGTCAGCGATCGTGACGGGCGTTTCACATCGAAAGATTGAAGGCTTATCCATGAACTGTTGGGCACTAAATTGAATTTCAGCACGGCCTTCCACCCGCAAACGGATGGACAGACAGAGAGGACCAACAGGACTATGGAGGATATGCTCCGAATGTGCGCACTAGATTTTGGAATGAAGTGGGAAGATCATCTCTATATGATCGAATTTGCCTACAATAATAGCTACCAAGCCAGTATAAAGATGGCTCCCTTCGAGGCCCTCTATGGTAAGAAGTGTCGTACGCCGTTGTCTTGGGCGGAAACGGGCGATACTAAGCTATTGAAGCGAAAGGATGTTGAGGAAGCAACTTCGACGATCCGAACTATTCGTGAAAGGCTATTGATTGCCCAGGATAGGCAAGAAAAATATTACAACGCCAAGCATAGGAACCTAGAGTTCGCCGTCGGTGACCGGGTTTACCTGAAGATCAAACCGTTCAAAGGGGTATCAAGGATCCGACGCTTGAAAAAGCTCAGTCCAAGGTACTTAGGACCATTTGAGATTGTGGAACGTATTGGTGATGCGGCTTATCAGCTTGCACTATCTGCAGAGCTGAGCGGTCTGCACGACGTGTTTCACATTTCAGTTCTGAGGAAGGCAGTGCAAGAGCCTACTCATATCGTTGCGGTTGGCAAAGTGCCAGTTGATAGTGCGTTGTCGACGAAAGTCAAGCCCTTACGCATCGAGGATACCGAGGTAAAGCAGTTGCGGAACAAGTCCATTCGGATGGTAAAAGTCCGGTGGGATAATTGCGGCCGAGAGGAGCTATCTTGGGAGAGAGAGCAAGCGATGCTTGCGGAGTACCCCGAGCTATTTCTCTCAGGTAAATTTTCTTTAAAAACTGTAAATTCCTGCTATTACTGTTTTCGAAATTTCGGGACGAAATTCTTTTAAGGGGGGTGGAGTTGTAACACCCCAAAGATCGTGGTTCAGCGAGGTAGGCGGAGTGGTAGTGCTGTGCTCGGGATAGGCTAAAAATTCCACATCAGGTCAATGCGCACGACCATTGTCCTCTTCGCGCACGACCAGTGATCGTGCGCCAATGATCGTGCGTAACCCGCAAGGAATCGGAGTTCTGTCTCGGCTTATCGCACGACCATTCTCCTCTTCGCGCACGACCAGTGATCGTGCGCCTGTGATCGTGCGCGCTGTTTACCTGCTCCGCGATTTTGAGCGGAGGAGACGATCCGGCCGTCCAAATCCTTTGGAATTCGATCCAATGGCTAGGATTAGTTGTTGGAGGGTCTTAGGGCTTGTGAGAAGAGTTAAACCCTCATTCTTTTGAGGCTTTTCTCTCTCCAAACCTAGAGGAAGAAGAAGGAGGCAAGGAAGAAGAAGTGAGATTCCGCCATTGACGGAGCTCCGGAGCTCCGTTTCGCAAGCCGTTTCCAGATCTGGAGAGTGCAGCCCGGTGCGGTCATTTCCCTCCGTCTAGAATCTCGGATCCATGGCGAAAAAGAACGCTCCTAGGGTAACGATTCCTTCTCCCATTGTTTGGACTTGTCTTTTGTCCTCTCCTTCGTTTCTCTATGCTTGCATGAGGGATCCCTTTCACCAAATGGGTGAAGTGTAGGATTCCCTCAAGTTCTTCGGAACTCCGGGTCGATTGTGTCCGTCCCCGGCATATTGCATGTAGAAAATCCGGTAGTCGTGCGGATTTAGGCATTTTGTGTGAAGCCTATTCGTGGCCGTGAGCCCGAATCGGTGATGCTTGGATTGCGACGTTGCATTTAGGTTAAGCCTAGAATGCGTACCGGAGAATGACTCCGTGAAATCGTCTAAAGTAGTGCGGCATTTAAGTGTAGGCGTCTTGTGAAGATCCTAACGAAAGCCCCATGCTTTGAGATTGGATGAAGGCAAACCTTCACCGCAAAATTGATGCGGAGCGTATTATACCTCCCTTATTTGAGTATTTGTGAAGCCTAGATTCTTGTGAAGGGATTAGGTGCGTAGCTTATAATTGTGTAGCACTTGAAAGTGCTAAACCCTTACGGGCCGAGGCGAAGCCGTACCCGCGTCGTGCGATAGATCGCGACGATTAGAGCACGGGCAAAGCTAAATCGAACCCGTTTCCATGCAGATCGGCAAGAGGTCCCTACCTCATGAAAGCCGTGCGATCATGGGAGAGGTCGTGGAAGGTGTTTTACCTAGACCGACCAAAAGCTCTTTTTCCCACCTAAGGCGATGGCCCTTACGGTGGAGTGGTTGTGGAATTGATGTTGTTAGCCTCATGCGGTTGTTTAGGCGGTTGTGGGGAACCTTCGGGTGAACCCAACTAAATCATGTGCATACCTAGGTTCCCTCCTTTTTGATGCTCAACCTAGAAGATTGAATGTGCTTGAAACCTCACCTTGTGTAGTTGCACTTTCTTTATTTAGTACTTGTGCTAGTATGGCTTGCTTGCAGGGTAGAATCTCCGCCACCCCGGGAAAGGGGTGGGGTCGTTATAATTTGGTCAGCTGTGCTGACCGTTACCTTGTTTGCCACCGCTTGGTGGAATGTTCTTATGCAGGTGCAGGTGAGCCTAGCGGGAAATAGCGGGCGGTGGCCCCTTTTGCTGAGTTGGCTCTTGAAGGCCAGCCTCCCTTTTTAGCTTTCTCATGTATTGCCGGCCTGCGTGCCGATGTATGTTTTGGAGTTTTAGTACATTTGTTGAATGTAAGGCCTTGAGGCCATAACTCTATTTCATAGTTTCATTCCTACGATAGTGGACAATTCTAATTGAAATGTTAAATCTTTATGCTTCCGCTAGTGTTTAGTATACTCTGTTGTAGTTTCTTTCTGTTTATCACCTTTTAACTCCTAGCTTGTGTGGTTAGTATGGCGTGGGGTCCCGGCCGGACCTACTGTTATATTATTCGTACTGGCAGGGTGTTACACTATACATCTCTTGAGGAGACTCATTGACAACTATCGGGAAAGACAAAAAGATTTGCATATGTTGTTTATCGATCTGGAGAAGGCGTATGATAGGGTTCCAAGAGAGGTCTTGTGGAGAGTCTTAGAAAAGAAAGGTGTAAATGTATCATACATTGACGTAATCAAAGATATGTATACAAATTCAGTGACCAGGGTGAGGACATCTGGAGGATTAACACAGGAATTCCCTATTGCTGTTGACTTACATCAAGGGTCAGCTTTAAGCCCTTACCTCTTTACCCTTATCTTAGATGAGCTCACCGGACATATCCAGCAAGCAATACCTTGGTGTTTATTATTTGCAGATGATATTGTTTTGGTCGATGAGACGCGCGAGGGTGTAAACGCGAAACTGGAATCTTGGCGAGACACTTTAGAAAAGAAGGATTTTAGGTTGAGCAGGACAAAGACAGAGTATATAGAGCTTAAATTTAGTAGTGCAAGAAGGCCAGATGACTCCGTCATTAAATTGGGTGACCAAGATATTTCCCGCAGTGAGTGCTTTAAATATCTGGGATCGATAATTCAAAAAGATGGAGGTGTAGATAAAGATGTGATTCATAGAATCAAAGCAGGTTGGTTGAAGTGGAGAGGCGCGTCTGGGATCCTATGTGATCGTAAAGTACCACTAAAACTTAAAGGCAAGTTTTACCGTACTGCAATTAGGCCTGCAATGCTCTACGGTTCTGAGTGTTGGGCAGTGAATGGTGTACACGAGCAAAAAATGGGAGTCGCGGAGATGAGAATGCTTAGGTGGATGTGTGGTCACACGAGACTGGATAAAATTAGGAATGAATGTATCAGGGATAAGATAGCAGTGGCGCCAATTGTAGAGAAGATGCGAGAAGCTCGTTTAAGATGGTTTGGACATGTACATAGGAGACCATTAGAGGCACCTGTTAGGCGTTGTGAGAGTTTAGTCACTAGACATGTTAAACGGGGGAGGGGTAGACCAAAAAGACTTGGAATGAAACTATAAAGAAAGACATGATGTACTTAGGCATTAATGAGACTATGCTTAAAGATAGGGCGCAATGGCGACAGAGGATCCATATAGCCGACCCCACTATGGTGGGATAAAGGCTTGAGTGTTGTTGTTGTATTTACTTTATTATTACATTTTTAAATATTATTTAAAATTTTGCACTTTAACAACACAGATTGAATATATAAATTGTTAAGGAGATGTGAAATGTCATGCAGCTGATGGCTAACGTGTGACGTCAATGCAGGTAAATGGGTTAGCGTTTCTCTAGAACAAGTGCGAGAAAGAAAAATCTTTTGTAAGCGGTTCGGATCATTTTTTTTTCATCTCTAAACCGCATTTTTGAATGCCAAAGTAAATGATTTTCTAATTAAAATTATGTAAAATGAACCGTAATATTCTTATGATCATTTTAAGTACATAATTGACTATAATATGATCATTTTGAAAAAATAAGATGAAAATCATTTTAAAAGGGTGTTGTTATTTTTACCTCATGTATAGTCATTCATATCCAAAAATTAAAATTATTCTATTAATTTATATTATCATAAATCATCCTATTTGTATCCACCTCCATTTCACGCCATAGGAGTGCAGCGGAGGGTGAAGAAGGTGGAGAAGTGCATCGACGTGACTGGAGAGCTTTTAGAGGAGATGGAGGCGCTCAACGCAAAGGAAGCTGGAGAGGAATTGATTGGCAACAGATGCATATTCACTCCATCTTCTTCGTCTCATCGGACTCTCACAGCATTAGCCATCGTATGTCCCCTCCCAAACCAAAACCACGCCACATCCTTGATCGGAGCCACAACCGGCATGGTCTTGTTCATCCGAACATCTTAGTTTCAGTCTACGATCACAATGATTCACCGCACGGTGTAGATCAACAGGATGATCTCCCTCACCGGAGGCGAGAAGATTGACAGACCGCTGATGTTCTTGGACAAGATCTGGAAGGAAAGTAGGAAGAGATGGGGAGTCGCCGATATGGCGGCGTGGTCTGATTGTTTTTCCAAGGTGATCTCAAAGCAATCAAGTAGTTAGTCTTACTGTCAACGCAATATGAGCCTATAGGGTCGCACATAAGAGTGTTGGAGAAGTTGGATGAAGGATTGTGTTGGTCTTACTCATATTTGATATGAGTGGAAGACCAATCCTGTGACTGATTGGAATTGCGTCGAGAATGTCTCGATGGAAAGAGTTGTACACGACGAAATGTGTGTTAATTCATCACGATACGTGTTGTACTCGACGAATCGTCGAGATTGTCTCGACGGAACACGTATTGATTCGTCACGTCGTATCGTCGAATTGTCTCGACGATACGTGTTGTACTCGACGAATCGTCGAGATTGTCTCGACGGAACACGTATTGACTCGTCACGTCGTATCGTCGTGACGATACGTGTTGTACTCGACGAATCATCGTGATTATCTCGATGGAACACGTATTGATTTGTCACGTCGTATCGTCGAATTGTCTCGACGATACGTGTTGTACTCCAATAAAGTCTCGGGTCTGCAAATAACGTGTTTTATGCCATGAGTATAAAACAGGAAGCGATTAGGTTTCCAAAAGATTATCTTCTTTTCGCGAAACTGACGAAGCCGAAACGGAAGGGTTCTGTATAGGTCTCGACAGTTCCATCCGCATTCCGTAAGATCGCCTCCGCTGCCTCTCCCTGTCGTCGGATCTAGCAATTCGTGGGAGACATAGAGGGCATTCTTCCTCCATCACAAATCTTGTTTGACAAGGGTCGTGGGGTTCTCCTTCACTGTGTGGACTTCTATAAAGGTGTCGATCAATTTCAGTACTTGGAGCTTAGAGTTTGTCTTTGGGATCAGATCTTGGAGCATCTTGGTTGAGTGTTGACTCAATCCCCTTCAGGTATATTGGAATGCGTTGCTTCTTCTTTTATTTCTTGATTCATGAAAACGCAAGTTCCGGAACTCTTTTGGGTTGTTCTTGTTCTATCTTTCCTCTGCGCACATTTGATGTGTTGTTATAGAAAACCCAACAGTGGTATCAGAGCGAGGTTTGCAATCTAGTGCGTGTAAATCAGAAATTTAGAAGTGTTCTAAATGTCTAGATTTTTTCCTGGAGCATCATTTTTGATGTATTTTGTAAGACCCCGCTAGGAACGCATGTAATTGCGTTGCAATTTTCATTTTCAGAAATCGTTTCTCCTTTGCAGTAACCGTCCCTTGGAATGGTTTGTGAAACCAAGTGTCTTAGATTTTAAATCTGATATTGAGAGACGAGCTTGTTCTTGGGAATATTGCCCTCAATGCTCCCTTGATTTGAAGAGGCATCGCACTCAATGTTAAGTACATATTGTATTTGATAAACCCTATTCTACATCATGTATATGCAGGGTTAGGTTGTTCCAAACTTTGGAATAAGTTCTGTGGTCTTACTGATAAAACCGCTGAGAAGACTTCACTATGTCAGCTGAACCGCTGAGACGAGGCCAGGAGCCGCTGAGAAGGGGACTGGCTCAGTTGAGCTGCATTCAGACAGAATCCGCTGAGAATACTATCTGTCTCAGCGGATACGCTAAGAAGAAGACAGATTCAGCCGCTGAAACTGAAGACTGTCTCAGGCCAACCGCTGAGACAGATTCATATTTGAATAATACACAGGCGGGATCTGCTTTTGGTGCAAACAGCTGTAAAGCAAGATAAAGTATTTTATTACCCTCCATGCTGTGTTAGGGGCCTTCTTAGAGCCGTTGCAGATGGATAAAAGTATAAAAGAACAAGTTAGGGCATTGTAGAATGTGTGCTAAAAAGTGGAGAAAGATTTTCATTATTCCATTGATGGCTTCCACAAGTGCTCTCCTTCCCGCTTCCTGAATCTGCAAGCAAATACAAGAAGAGAAGATAACTCTTCCTGATTCAATCAAGGAGAGCAAGTTGATCTTTCTTCATCTTCTGAAGAGAAGGGACATATAGGAGCAAGGTCTGAAGTTATTGCATTTCAGCCCTGCTTCAAGTCAGCACCAGAAGAACATCCACAACAGAAGACAAAAGCCGAAGGATACATCTAATTGTCATCTGTTTTAAGCATAACTTATTACCTTTGTAAGGACACTTGTGTTCTGAGTCTGTAAGGAATTTTGCCTGAGGTGTAGGGCTGGTAAGCCTGAGTAGTAACGCTATTGAGCCTGAGTGATTGTAGAGTTGTTGAGCCTGAGAAGTAGAGCTGAAAGCTTGAGTGTAGGATCTCTATGCATATCTGAGGTAGTGTTTCTTGATAGGCCTGAGGTAGCAAATCAGGGGGATTTCTGAGGTGTAGAAGTGGGAGCACTCTGAGTTGGTTGGGCTGTTTAGCCTGAGGTAGGGTTTGGAGCAAACCTGAGTGATCCTGCGGGATCTGTGTTGTAAGCTCTTGGAGATGAGTTTGTAGGAGGTTGCTTTGTCTAACACACTGTTAGAAAGGTGTAGAGGGAAAGTGGACTACCCATAGACATACTGTCTTGGGGAACCACGATAGATATGTGCGAGCTTTCTGTGTTGTGCTTTTGTTTTTAAATTATATCTGAAAGTATCTAGTTGCAATCTAAATCACCTAGAGGGGGTGAATAGGTGGATTCTATGGCTTTTTGCGGAATAAAAAATATAAGAATAAACGCACACAGAAACACAAGCACAACACTACACAAGGATTTTATAGTGGTTCCCCGATGTGGGTAGTCCACTTTCCCGCCTCGCCTATCTAACACTCCAAGGCTAGATTCGGCTACTTCTCCAATCTCAGATTATTCAAATCTTACAACTCGGAGTTCACAACTCCTACAAGCTCGAAGCAAACTACTCCTACACAAACTTGGAGAACAAGCTTCTCCTACAACTCGATCCCTAAACAAGGATCTACAAAACTCGGAGGGAAGCCTCCTACAAGAATATGTAAAGGTGTTTTACAAATACACTTACAACTTCTGATGAAGTTCTTCTGCAGATCTAGAGAGACAAAACTCTTCTTCCTGTAGAATAAATTCAGTCCTTTGAGAATGGAGGAGGAAGAAATTCTATAATCTTTAAAAGCTTGATTTGAATCCTTGAGTCGACTGGATCATGAAGAAATTAGAGAGATTCAATTAGGCTTGATCTTGTCGACTGCACTTAGAGAAGAAGAATCACGAAAATCTTCCTTGTCGGTGATGAGAGACTTGCGCGAGAATGTTCGGCCGACAGACGCAGAGTACGAGAGAGATTTTCTTTTTCGATGATTAAGGTTTTAAGTTAATAACCCTTTGCAATTAATATCCTTCTTCTAACGGCTATATGAGCAAATTTGGGAGCAAGCAACACGCGTACTGTACATGGAGAATGCCCTAAATGACGAGCCATAACGAACTGAACCTGAAAAAAAGATATACCCGATTCGTCTAAGTGAATTAGCCGAATTAACTGAATCAGTTCACGATTAGACTAAATGATATAGCCGAATATCATTAATGGTTCGTTCGGCGCGCAGATATTGGCTTTCTGGAATTGGCTTTGGGTTCCAGAAAGCCAATTACATTGTTCGGCGCACCAGAATTAGAACGGTATTGGCTTTCATAATCAAAACCACGGGTATTCGCTTATACCTAAAAACACGCTGCCCGAAAACTTACTCATGCGCGTCGGTTTTCGCTAGTATTCATCGCCGTTTCACGCTCCAGCGGGTAGGGTTTATTTTTGCGCGACCCCGACCACTTTGTCGCCGACGCTCCAGTAGGTATCCTTCTTGCTTCTTTATCTTCGTCTTCTTTCTCTCCCTTTTCCTCCTTTTTGCTTCTTTATCTTCATCTTCTTCCTCTCCCTTTTCCTTATCATCCCATTTTATTTATTTGCAGAGCTTGGATTTTGCCCCGATCAGCAGGTATCCTTATTTTTCCCATGTTTCTTTTCATTTTCTTCCTCCTCTTCTTTACATTTGATGCAGTTTTCTTGAGGTTATTAGAAGGGAACTGGGATTGAATCTTGCCCTAGTTTGGTTTTATCTAAATGGAAGAGTTTTTAGTTTCAAGAGAAGTAATTTTACTAAGTTCTGATTTGGCATGATTTTCTTGCTTTCACGATTTAATTCCCTATATGAGTAATCAATTTTTGTTTAGCCTTATTTTGAACTTGGATTTTGCTGCTCCTACCAAGTTCTGATTTGGCATTCTTCCACTAAAAAGTGGGAATATAAATTTTCTTTGGCCCATATGCCTGTGCCTGCAATACTGAATTGTGCTTTCAGATCTGAAATTTTCTTTGCCCCATTTTCAGTTAATATGCATGTTTAATGTTAATATATATCTGTTTCTGTTAATACAAGCTTCATTTATGTTCAATACAAGCATAAAAATTACCAGATCTCTGTTTTCAGTTGATCCAAAAGTTAATGTGTGCATGTTCTGTTAGTATCATATGAATGCAATCTTCTGTTAGTATCATATGAATGCAATCTTTTGTTAGTATCATATGAATGTATTTGCTATTAGTATCATATGATATTTCTGTATTTTTAATTTACTACTTCAATTTTAAACCCTTAAATCAATTTTAAAAATTTCAATTCCAAAAAGCCAATTCCATCGTTCAGCCGAACAGCTTACAGACCTCAATTCCAATTCTGTTCACTGAATTCCATCCTGCGACCGAACAGCAGAATTGGTTTTCTGCACAAAACCAATTCCTGCAGGTATTGGTTTTCTGGCCAAAGCTAATTTCAGAAAGCCATTACCTGTGCGCCGAACGGACCTTAATAGAATTTGATGAATGTCTTTAGCCGAATTCGACTAAATCAATTCGACTAAACTATACTTAAATAATTCTTTAAATGGAATAGCCGAATTCGTCTATACCAACTTAGCCATATAGCCGAATTCTCACATATTCCATTTTCTTTTCTAAGTTAAATCAGCAACATCTCCAGTCCTTCATCTCCAGCACTTAGTATATGAAGTACATCCCAATAGAGAGATTTCACATGAGTCAACACCTTGGTCTACACAATGAGGAATTACATTGCATAGGCCTGTGTTTGACGACTCATTGAAACCTGACATTGGTATGTACTTAGAATGGAATGACCTGCAACATCACAGTTAAAGTGCATAATCAAATACAACTACAATTCATCTTAGTTTGAAGGGGACTTCTTCAAATCAAGGTAATTGTGACTACAATACCCAACAATCTCCCCTAATTTGAAGAAGTCAGAACCCTATCTACTAAGGTGAACTGCACAGAGAATAATAATTATAAACATGTGAAGAACTGAAAACGACAAAAGTAAAATATCATCAAAAACTCAATCCACAAAACATTAAGTAGTATAAATGTTTTTAAAGAGAATATTAAGAGTTCAAGCATCAGTCAATTCTCATGGCCCTTTCCCTTTTGACTCTTCTTGAACTGCATGTCAAAGTAAGCCCTAGGCTTAGGAAAATACTTCGGAGGAGGTGGAGGAGGATTTGAATCATCTTTGTGATTTTTGAAGTGGATCCTTCTTTTCAACATTGAAATCTGTCATTTGTTGATCTCTTCTCTATCATAATGATTTGCAGACGGTTCATTTGAATTCATGATCAGATTGTAAGTATCAAGAATGATGTTTCTGGACTCCGGGCTCCAAACTTCACCATCAAACCTTCTTGGATTTACAGCTCTTTGATCAGCAACTCTTGGACCAGCAGCTCTCCTAGCATCTTGCATAAAACCTGCTTCACCAGATCCACCTTGATTAGTACTAGCTCTTTTTCTTGAAAACTCATCTTCATCCTCAGACCAGTAGTAATTTTCAGGAGGTTCAAAGGCTTCGGAGGGTGCAGTAAATTGAATTTCAGGATTGAAAACACGAGGATTGTAAGCTTGCTGAGAAGATTGGCCTGGCCCTTGGAAACCATGAGCATAGCCTCTGGAGAGCTCTGCATGCAACCACCCCTGGCTTTCATGATGGTAAGCATTTGAGTCTTGAAATCTTCTCTCTATTTCCCTGCTTAGAGCACTAATCTAGATTCTTTTTGAAAGTATCAGCACAATGGGCTACTTCAAACAGTCCATTGTTCAAGTCTTGTTCTAAGACCTTGACTTTGTCATGCACTTGTTTCAGAGAGAATTAAAAATACTGCTTTTGTCGGATTAACATTCCTTCAATGTTGTTGAAACCGATTTCTCAGTCTCTTGTGGAGTTCGGGGCTCTCACCGAGATGAGGGGCGACCAACCCTTACACCTCCCAAGGGAGAGATCTAGGTTGAAGGTTGAGAACTATGGACTGGACCAAGGGCTTAGTGGGGAGGTCCCGCCACAAACCCGGAAGCCCCTTAGGAACTTCCCCTCCCAAGCCACTAGTAAGCTTGGGCACCACAGGAGGCTCTCCTCACCCACTAGAGAGACTTGGGGAGGGAGCGAGAGGGAGAGAGCTAGCCTAGAATGAGATCCCATTCAAATGGTGCGCCCTTGGTCCTATTTATAGGATTTCTGAAGTTGGGCTGCAAATAGCCGAAAATTGGTCTGCCAGATTACCAAAATACCCTTGAACTGGGCTGTAGATAGCCAAATCCCGCTGCTCTTGGAATGCCAATAACCAAAACTGGACTGCGAATAGCCAAATCCCGCTGCTCTTCGGCGCTAAACGCAGACCGCCTACCCGGCTTGGAGCAGGGCGAGCCGGAGGCCTCCCGGCCTCCCCAGCTCGCCCCCACAAGGCTCTGGGCGAGCCGGAGGCCTCCCGGCCTCCCCGGCTCGCCCCCACAAGGCTCTGGGCGAGCCGGAGGCCTTCCGGCCTCCCCGGCTCGCCCCTACTAGGCTCTGGGTGAGCCGGAGGCCTCCCGACCTCCCCGTCTCGCCCCCACTAGGCTCTGGGCGAGCCGGAGGCCTCCCGGCCTCCCCGGCTCGCCCCCACAAGTCTCTGGGCGAGCCGGAGGCCTTCCGGCCCCCCCGGCTCGCCCCTACAAGGATCTGGCGAGCCGGAGGCCTCCCGGCCTCCCCGGCTCCCCCAACTAGGCTCTGGGCGAGCCGGAGGCCTTCCAACCTCCCCGGCTCGCCCCCACAAAGCTCTGGGCGAGCCAGAGGCTTCCCGGACTCCCTGGCTCGCCCCCACAAGGTTCTGGGCGAGCCGGAGGCCTCCCGGCCTCCCCGGCTCGCCCCCACAAGGCTTTGGGTGAGCCGGAGGCCTCCCGGCCTCCCCGGCTAGCCCCTACTAGGCTTTCGGTGAGCCTAAGGCCTCCCGACCTCCCCGGCTCGCCCCTACAAGGTTCTGGGTGAGCCGGAGGCCTCCTGGCCTCCCCGACTCGCCCCCACGTTGGGGTGCATTTAGACATCCCTCCTGGTGAGGTCTCGCTAGGGTGCATTTAGACACCCCTCCTGGTGAGGTCTCGCTGGGGTGCATTTAGACACCCCTCTTGGTGAGGTCTCGCTGGGGTGCATTTAAACACCCCTCCTGGTGAGGTCTCGCTGGGGTGCATTTAGACACCCCTCCTGGCTGCCGGACTAGGGAGCAGGGGCGAGTGGAGCTCGTCCCCCGCTGCTGGGCGAGCCGAAGGCCTCTCCGGCCTCCCCGGCTCGCCCCCACTAGGCTCTGGGCGAGCCGGAGGCCTCCCGACCTCCCCCACTCGCCCCCACAAGGCTCTGGGCGAGCCGGAGGCCTCCCGACCTCCCCGGCTCGCCCCTACAAGGCTCTGGTCGAGCCGGAGGCCTCCCGGCCTCCCTGGCTCGCCCCCACAAAGCTCTGGGCGAGCTGGCAGCTTCCCGGCCTCCCCGGCTCGCCCCCACAAGGTTCTGGGCGAGCCGGAGGCCCCCCAGCCTCCCCGGCTCGCCCCTACTTGGCTCTGGGCGAGCCGGAGGCCTCCCGACCTCCTCGGCTCGCCCCAACAAGGCTCTGGGTGAGCCGGAGGCCTCCCGGCCTCCCCGACTCGCCCCCACTAGGCTCTGGGCGAGCCAGAGTCCTCCCGGCCTCCCCGGCTTGCACCCACTAGGATCTGGGCGAGCCGGAGGCCTCCCGACCTCCCCGGCTCGCCCCCACTAGGCTCTGCGCGAGCCGAAGGCCTCCCGACCTCCCTGGCTCGCCCCCACAAAGCTCTGGGTGAGCCGGAGGCCTCCCGGCCTCCCCGGCTCGCCCCCACAAGGGAACAGTCCTGGGATGCGCCCCTCAGACTCGACTCCCTCCCAATGCTCATCCCCCCTCCTCCCGGGGTCGCGCCCTTTGGAAATATTGGGCCTAAAAATATCTTGGGTTTTGGGGGCCCACTCAGCGAATACAGGGTTGTACACAATCCCCGTTCTTTTTGAGTGTGGCTCACGCTCGGAAAGAAATGTCCAACCCTGCATATTCGACGAGTGTCGCTGGGAATCCGGTTATTGGTGATATCTTGGAAAAGCCACAGCGCCTCCCCGAGAGGTCCCCCAACCTTGCCGGCTAGCGAGAGCCCGGCTAGCAGAGCCACCTCGGGGGAAAAACACAGCCTCCTCGAGAGGCCTTCCTACCCTGCCGGCTAGTGAGAGCCGGGCTAGCGGAGCCACCTCAGGGGAAAAACACTTAGCCTCCCCGGAGGCCTTCCTACCCTGCCGGCTTGTGAGAGCCCGGCTAGCGGAGCCACCTCGGGGGAAAAAATACTTAGCCTCCCCGAGAGGCCTTCCTACCCTGCCGGCTAGTGAGAGCCCGGCTAGCGGAGCCACCTCGGGGGAAAAATACTTAAGAGAATTTTTGGCCATTGAGCGGTTCCTGACACTGCCAGCTAGGTGGGAGCCTGGTCAGCAGGTCAGCATCGGGACTAAGTGCTTGGGACTTTCCTGCAACCGAGCGATCCTCGGACCTGCCAGCTTGATGGGAACCTGGTCAGCGGGCCAGCATCGGGACTAAGTACTTGGGACTTTCCTGCCACCGAGCGATCCTCGGACCTGCCAGCTTGATGGGAGCCTGGTCAGCGGGCCAGCGTCGGGGCTAAGTACCCTGAGACTCTCCTGCCCCCGAGCGATCCTCGGACCTGCCAGCTTGATGGGAGCCTAGTCAGCGGGCCAGCGTCGGGGCTAAGTACCTGGGACTTTCTTGCCACCGAGCGATCCTCGGACCTGCCAGCTTGATGGGAGCCTAGTCAGCGGGCCAGCATCAGGACTAAGTACTTGGGACTTTCCTGCCACCGAGCGATCCTCGGACCTGCCAGCTTGATGGGAGCCTGGTCAGCGGGCCAGCATCGGGACTAAGTACTTGGGACTTTCCTGCCACCGAGCGATCCTCGGACCTGCCAGCTTGATGGGAGCCTAGTCAGCGGGCCAGCATCGGGACTAAGTACTTGAGACTTTCCTGCCACCGAGCAATCCTCGGACCTGCCAGCTTGATGGGAGCCTAGTCAGCGGGCCAGCATCGGGACTAAGTACTTGGGACTTTCCTGCCACCGAGCGATCCTCGGACCTGCCAGCTTGATGGGAGCCTGGTCAGCGGGCCAGCGTCGGGGCTAAGTACCCTGAGACTCTCCTACCCCCGAGCGATCCTCAGACCTGCCAGCTTGATGGGAGCCTGGTCAGCGGGCCAGCATCGGGACTAAGTACTTGGGACTTTCCTGCCACCGAGCGATCCTCGAACCTGCCAGCTTGATGGGAGTCTGGTCAGCGGGCCAGCATCGGGACTAAGTACTTGGGACTTTCCCGCCACCGAGCAATCCTCGGACCTGCCAGCTTGATGGGAGCCTGGTCAGCGGGCCAGCGTCGGGGCTAAGTATTTGAAAACTTTCACTACATTGATCATCACATTACATGCAAGAAAAAACTAAGTAAACAACCACGCTACACGAACTTAAGGGTGGAGAGAAGAAACTGAGCACTTAGACAAACTTGGTCTCCTACTGCCGAGGGTGGTCTCTCTCGTTCCCAATTGGTTGTTGTTGTTGCCGCACCAAACCCCTCGCTTCCTTCAATTCCAAGAACTCAGGGCAGTTGATCGTCGCGTGACCTTCCTCATCGTGGAGGTCACAATAGGGTAACTCCACCCTACCCCCTCTTCCTCTTCTTCCTGCTTTTCTGACTCTCCTCCTTTTTTCCCAGCCAATCGCCATGGCCTGTTGAGGCGGTGGAGGGGATGCCCTCGGCCTCTGCCCCCACCTAGGGGGGTCAACCTCCTCTTCCTGGAAGTTGCCTTCCTCTTGGTTGAACTTTCTCTTGGGAGCCCCTACTCTTCCCCCCTGCTGGCTTGCCTCTGGCTCACTCAGCTTAGCCAGCCTTCTTGTGAACTCCGGGTTGGCCTCTGTTGGAAATTGTATTCACAATTACCTTGATTTGTGAGAAGTCACCCTTAAACTAAGATTGAATTGCTTTTGTATTTGATATGCTTTTCTAGTATTGTCTTGCAGATTATCATTGCTAAGTGTAAATCAATGTCAGGTCACAATGGATCTGCAAACACAGTTTCATACAATGTAATTCCTCATTATATGAAACATGGTGATGACTCATGTGTGATCTCTCTATTGGGGTACACTTCATTTTCAAGACTATTGAAGACTTTGGAGTGCGGTTGCAGCAAGTGTTCAAGAGAAGAAAAGAAATTTTTTGAAAACAATTTCTCTAAGGATATGTCTCGAGAGATCAGACTTGTCTCGAGAGTTCTGGCATGTCTCGAGAAGCAAGTTCTGTTGATCTCGGTATTTCTGTTCTTGATGACTCGAGAGATCAAGCTTGTCTCGAGAGTCCTTAAGACCGAAATATTTGTAATGTCTCGAGAGATCATCGAGTTCCCGAGACATCCCTTTCCTGCTCTCTTTGTTTCATATCTCGAGAGATCCGTTAGTTCTCGAGAGATCCCTTATGTCTCGAGAATTCTGTCCGTTATTTTCTAATTTGTTTCCTCTGTTCTTGACGGTTCGTAAACGCTCCTTCCCGATCCTAACGGCTATATTGAGTGCGTTTAAGGTAGATTTAACCCTTAATCATTGCCCTCTATATATAGGATCGCTCTTGGGTTATTTAATACAAGTTTTTCAAATCGTTCTCAAACCCTAATTTTTTTTCCTGATCTAAAAGAACGAGAAAAGCGCCGCCTCGCTGTCGCCTACGATTGAAGATCGATCTACTCATTTGAGTTGCTGATTTCTATCAAAGAAGGATTCGATCGATCCGTGTTCTGATTCTACAACCTCTATTGGATCGTTTCGGATTGCCAAAGACAGATTTGAAGGATCGTTGTTCTTCCTCATCGTTCTCTAAAGCCATTCAAGAAGAAGGAAGAAAACGCCTCTGTTATTCAGATCTGGTATCTTATTGTTCAAAACCTTTTATCATCTATTGTAGGAGTTGTTATCTCCGAGCTGTAGGAGAGATTGTTCTCCGAGTTGTAGGAGAAGTTTTTCTCTGAGTTGTAAGAGAGGTTCTCTCTGAGATTGTAGGAGTTTGACTCCGAGTTTGTAGGATCATTCTGATCCGAGATTTAGTGAGTAGTCAAGTCTAGCTGTGGTGCTAGATTGGCGAGGCCGGCAGTGGAGTACCCAAGTACGGGGAACCACTATAAATTCCTGGTGTTATCTGTGGCTGTGATTTATTTTGTGTGCTGTGCTTTACGTTTAATTCTTAATTCCGCAAAAGACGTAGAGATCACCTATTCACCCCCCTCTAGGTGATTTAGGTAGGCAACTAGATACTTCAATTGGTATCAGAGGGTCGCTGTTCGTTGCTAGGTTAACACCTTGAACAGGGTCCATCCTTCTAGTTGCTAGCAAGCCATGGATAGAGTCAAGGAATCCTCTCTGAAACTGCCCATCTGCACTAAGGCCAACTTTCCTATGTGGAAGGAAAGAGTCCGTTTTTATATGGAAGATGCAGATCCCAGAATCTTCCAAGTCGTGGAAGAAGGTCCCCATGTGCCCATGACCGTTTCGTCAACAAATCCTACTGTTCAGATACCTAAGAAAATGATGGATTTGAATAAGGATGAGATAGCTCTTGTTGCTCTTGACAAGAAGGCTAAGAACATAATTGCTAGTGTAGTGGACGATTCCATGTTGCAAAACTTAATCCACTGCAAATCAGCCAAAGAGATGTGGACATCCTTAATTGTTCTAATGGAAGGTACTGACGAGGTAAGAGAAGATAGAAGGTCTCTACTTAATCAAGAGTACGAGGCGTTTAAGCAGAATAAGAAGGAGTGCATTGCTGATGCGTACGAAAGATTCTTCAAGATAGTCAATGGTCTGAGGAACTACGACAGGGAGTTCACAAACGGTGAACTAAATGACAAATTCTTGCGTTCCCTAACGAAAGACTGGGATAGCAAGATTGTTGCTATTAGAGAGTTTGGAAAATTGCCCAGTCTAGAACCTCAGAATCTCTTCGGAAAGCTGTTGTCTCATGAACTGCAAATGAACATCCGAAAGTCTGAAGAGGATGTAAATCGAGCTTCAAGCAAAGAAAGAACCTTAGCCTTGAAGGCAGAGAGTTCAAAGAAGAGCAAAGCCATGATACCGATCAGAGAAAAGGAATCTGATAATGAAGAAGAATCGGAAGCCAGATCCTCCTGTTCCGAACTGTCTGATGGGGAGTTCTCTTTGATTTCCCGTCAGTTTAAGAAACTACTGAACAAACGAAGGCACATGAACAACAAGACGTCTTCCTCGGATCATAAACATTCTCGTCGTGATGACGACTATCACAGGAAGGACTCGAGCAATAATGATAGGTACAAATCGAAACAGAACAAACATTTTTCTTCTGACATTATTTGCTACTGTTGTAATAAGCCAGGGCACATAATTGCTGAGTGTCCCTACAAGAAGAAAGAAGGTGGAAGAAAAGAAGACAAGAAATCCACTCACGGAAAGAAGAAATCAGATAGAAGTTTCGTCGCTAAGAAAGCCAAAACTCTGAGCGACAGTGACTCCGATGAGTCGAGTGATGAAGAAGAAGCTTACTTCGGCCTGATGGCCATGTCTGATGATGAAGAAGCACCCCCGTACACCGGAAAGGTAAATGATCACACTATCCTATCTGATTCTGATTATGCTTCGGCTGAACAAAAGGATAACCCCTCAGACGATGAATCTGAGCTTATGTCTCAATATACCAAAATGCTCAAAGGCTTTGACAAGTGCCGAAAGGTCGTCAAAACTCAAGGTAAGGAGATCATGGCTCTCAAGGAGGTGGAATCTAACTTGAGAAAAGAAGTTGAAGAACTTTCTTCTCTCAAAGAGGAAGTCCAAGCCTTGAAAGACAAGATCAAAAGCTGGGAAGAGACTCTTGCCCTGAGAGATCATTCGATAAAAGTCTTGGAGGAACAGCTTGCGGCTGAGAAGAAGTTGGTTGAAGCATTCTCTCAACCTAAAACTGTTCTGCCAATTATTGGTACTTTTACCACTAAGGCAAAAGGAAGCGGTATAGGGCATGAAGCTAGTACTAGCAATTCTTCTAAAAAAACAATTGCTAAGAAGAATGGTTTGGTTGCTAAGAAAGCTACCACCAAAGAAAAAGGGAAAGCTCATCAAGAGCTTGTAGCATTCAAGAGAGTTATATTCCCTACGAATGCTTATGATATGGAGAGTTCCTATGGTCATTTCACACGACCAATTCCTTTTACGCCTGTGAATGATCATAAGGAATGGGCTCCTCCCCGAAACTTTGGTGATAGTGCTTTTCAAGCACCTTATCAAGAGATTAATCGGAAAGGGTACGGTCCATTTGTTCATGGTCCGAGCGCTAAGAAAGCACCAAAAGTGAAGGCTGTTGCACCAAAGACGAAGAAGACAGTACCACCTTGTGTGTGCTGCCCCCATGAGGCATCCTCATCTAGAAGGACTGCTCCTGCAAGAGCCAACGTTCAAAAAGTTAAGAAGGAGAGTGTAAAAAGAAGGTACAACAGATTCGACTGTTGGTGCTGCGGCAAAATTGGTCACTTTGCCGTTGATTATTGGTTCAACACAACGTATACTAGGAGACCACAAGTGAACGTTGCAAGGCAGACCACTCGCAATGTTAACATTCATCGTGGTGCTCAACTGACAAGGGACCAAGGACCCAAATCTGTTTGGGCTCCTAAGGCAAAATAATCTGTTTTTGCAGGTATGTCCAAAGGCCAATAAAAATCCTATCTGGTACTTGGACAGTGGATGCTCTCGACATATGACCGGGACAAGAAGCCTTTTGCAAAACTACATTCCAGTTGCGAACGGTCCAAAAGTTATTTTTGGCGGTTCAGACAGAGGAATAACTAAAGGCTATGGTATGATTTCTAATGGTAATGTATCGTTTTCCGATGTAGCTTATGTGGAAGGATTACAACATAATCTGATAAGCATAAGTCAACTTTGTGATAAAGGATACATTGTTGATTTTCATAAAGATAAGTGTCTGATAAAGTCGGCTGAAAATCATGAAACGATTTTATCAGGCATTCGCTGTAGAAACATATTTTGTTTAAATTTTCTTTGTATATCATCTTCTACACCTGTGTGTCTTTTAGCTAAATATAGTGCATCTCTTGTTGACCAATGGCATAAGAGATTAGCACATATAAATCTCAAAACTATTAATAAATTGTTTTCTCAAAACTTAGTGCACGATGCACCAGATGTTAAGTGCGTTAAAGATAGACCTTGTCATGCATGTGTAAAAGGCAAGCAAACAAGAGCTACCTTTAAAAGCATTATTGGCAAAGATTCAACCAGGTGTTTATACCTGCTCCATATGGATTTGTTTGGTCCTTTGCAAATTAGGAGTTTAGGAGGAAAGTCTTACACATTGGTTATTGTAGATGATTACTCTCGTTTTGCCTGGGTATTCTTTCTGAAACACAAGTCAGATACCTTTGACACTTTTACTAGCTTTGTCAGGCAAGTCCAGAATGAATTTAACTGTTCGGTGGTCAAAATCAGAAGTGACCATGGTACAGAATTTGAATCTGGAGCCATGACAGAATTCTGTGAAAGCCTTGGTATCTTTCATGAGTTTTCCTCTCCTCGAACTCCACAACAAAATGGAGTAGCTGAGAGAAAGAATAGAACACTTATTGAGGCATGCAGAACCATGTTGAGTGACTCTTCACTACCTAAATATTTCTGGGCTGAAGCTGTCAATACTGCATGCCATGTGCAAAACAGAGCACTCATAAACAAAAACCATGAAAAGACTCCTTATGAACTTCTAAAGGGCAAGAAACCGACCATTTCTTATTTTCGAATCTTTGGTAGTAAATGCTTTGTGCTAAACAATGGAAAGCATTACAAAACTAAGTTTAGTGAAAAGAGCTTTGAAGGTATTTTTGTAGGTTATAGTAGCCATAGTAGGGCATATAGAGTTTTTAATAAGAAAACCCTAGTGGTAGAAGAATCTATTAATGTTGTATTTGATGAGACGAGCATGGTACAAGGCAGCTCCTCTAGCATTTCTTCTGTAGACACAGGTTCAAAGCTGCAGGAATTAAGCTTGGATCAGCCAGTTGAAGAAAATTCTCAACACTTCATCAAGATTCCCCCAATAACTACCTATGAAGAAGATCATCCGGATGAAGAGCCAATCCAAGTGGAGGAAGATACTCCAACAGTAGAAGAAAGTCCTATCGGTCCAAATCATGCAAGGAACCTCGGGCTACGACACATGAGGGATCATCCAGTTGATCAGATCATAGGAGATCCTCATGAAGGAATAAGAACAAGACGAGGTACCATTAACGAGAATATGCATTTGAGTTTTCTTTCGTAGATCGAACCAAAGAAATTCCAAGAGGCAAATGAAGATCCATCTTGGATAATTGCTATGGAAGAAGAATTAAATCAATTCAAACGCTGTAAGGTATGGACACTTGTTCCAAAACCCAAAGACAAAAATGTCATTGGAACAAAGTGGGTGTATAGAAACAAGCTGGATGAAGAAGGAACAATCATAAAGAACAAAGCCAGACTTGTAGCTAAAGGATACAGACAAGAGGAAGGTATCGACTTCGATCAGACGTACGCTCCAGTAGCAAGGCTCGAAGCGATCAGACTCTTCCTTGCTTATGCTGCTTTCAAGGGTTTCACCGTATATCAAATGGACGTCAAATCCGCTTTCCTAAACGGAGACATTAAAGAGGAAGTATACGTTGAACAACCCCCAGGTTTTGTTAATCCTGATCATCCCAATCATGTTTATTTATTACAAAAAGCTTTATATGGCTTGAAACAAGCTCCTCGAGCCTGGTATGAGACGCTATCTAACTTTCTTCTTGAGAACAAGTTCACAAGAGGAAATATAGATAAAACATTATTTCTTAGGGAAGTAAAAGGCAAGATTTTGCTAGTGCAAATCTATGTCGATGACATCATATTTGGCTCTACGGACAATAACCTATGCAAAAAGTTTTCTAAACTTATGCAAGGGAAATTTGAAATGAGCAGTATGGGTGAGCTGAAATATTTCTTAGGACTTCAAGTGAAACAGTCTGAAGATGGAATCTTCATTTCTCAGACAAAGTTCACTAAGGAGTTGATTAAGAAATTTGGAATGGAGAGTGCAACCTCTATGAGGACTCCAATGAGCTCAATTACGTCTCTGGGCAAGGATGAAAAAGGGAAACCTTTTGATGAAACCAAGTACAGAAGCATAATTGGCTCTTTGCTCTACCTTACTGCCAGTAGACCTGATATAATGTTCTCTACATGTGTATGTGCTAGATATCAGGTGAACTCTAAGGAATCTCACTATACTGCCGCAAAGCGGATTTTGAGATACCTTAAAGGCACACCAAATCTTGGCTTATGGTACCCAAGAAGTAATGATAGCGAACTAATTGCTTTTTCAGATGCAGAATTTGCAGGTAGCAAAGACGACAGAAAAAGCACTTCCGGGACGTGCCAATTCCTCGGAAGGAGACTTATTTCCTGGAGTAGCAAGAAGCAGAATTGTGTTGCAATATCAACCGCCGAGTCGGAATACATTTCTGCTGGCAGTTGTTGCGCACAACTTCTATGGATAAAGAATCAACTTCAAGACTACAACATGAAGATCAAAGACATTCCTATGTTTTGCGACTCTTCCAGTGCAATTGCTATCGCAAATAATCCAGTCTCTCACAGTCGAACAAAGCACATCGAGCTACGATATCACTTTATCCGGGAGCATGTGGAGATGGGTGACATAAATCTGAGTTATGTTCCCACGGATAAGCAAGTTGCAGACATTTTCACGAAGCCTCTGGATGAGACTAAGTTCTCTTTCTTCAAGACGGAACTTGGAATGCTCAACATGGAGTAATGATCAAGTCAACCAAAACCATGACGAACAGGAAGTTATTGACAAGTCATGTCTCGGGACCTGGCTGGATTTCTCGAGACAAGCTGAAAATTTTGAGATAGGCAGATGTCTCGAGACACGGGTTATCACTCGAGACATCAGGGAAGGAAATACCGCGCTGAATTTCCCGAGTTCTCGAGACATAATCGATGTCTCGAGACATAGGTATTTTAAAGAACTCCAAACGTCAGGTACGCGATGTTCATTCGTCTAATTTTCTTCAAAATGTCACTTTAACGTCAAATCAAAATTATATATATATATATAAGAAATCGAGACCTTGATGTTCACGAAATCCTTTTCCGAGACTTCCCCGACCTTTCGACTTTCTCTCGAGCGGCGACAGTCTGCAACAGGTCTCTGTTGCTTCATCATTCTCGTTCGACAATTCTCTCTCTCTCTCTCTCTCGCATTGATGGCTCCTACTCCTCATCCAAAGATTGGCGTCGGGAATGAGGTCGTTCGCTCAGGTATCGCCAGTTTATCCGATGACTTCAAGAACCTATTTTGTTTGCTTGATGCCGCCGGTCTTACTTTCGTTCTTGAGCATCCTTGCCGGGTGCTGTTTGATGAGGTTGAAGAGTTCTTTATAAATGTGAAGCCTATTAAGGAAGGAAGAATGTTGATTTCATTTGTTAAGGGTATCAAAATCAAAGTCTCTCCAAAGACTCTTGCTAAGTATTTGCAGTTGTCTGAAATAGAAGCTGAAGCAGAGCTGAATGAAATTGACTGGTTGAGAACAGCAAGGTACTGTGGTCTTGATTCAGATTTTGCTGCAGTAAAGAGGCACAAGATGAATGATGCTGGCAAGCTTTTAGTGGACATTGTTTCCAAGGTTCTTTTCTGCAGGACAGACACACGAGGACATGTGTCTGAAGAAATATTTCAGTTGGTGATTGGAATTGTGTCAGGAAAACAGAGAGATTGGGCCTCAATCTTATTCTCAAATATCAAGGCTTGCATTAATTCTCCAAACTTTGCCCGGATCATCTCATTATTCCTGAATCAGTTCAATCCTGCTATATTTGACATGTCCAAAGGTGCAGTTATCCATCACCTTAAGAAGATCGATGTCATCTCCATGCAGAGATGGGACATTTGAATCAAGAAGCCGGGAGTGGCTAGTGCTACTTCTGAGGGGGAGACTCATAAATCTGCAGTTGCAAGTGAAGCAGAAATTCCAGTTCCATCTTCTGAAGGTCAGGTACCTAACATCATTTCCACTTCCTTCACGGATTCGTTCTAAAGCTTCAGGTCGAGCCAAGCTGCCAATCCGTTCCAAAGCCAAAGGTCAGCCCTCATCAGCTCCAACAGAATTCATTCCATCAGTGACACAGTCAGATCCATCAGATACTATCCCATCACCTGCTCATATTCACATTCCAGCTCCATCTTCACCTCTACCAGATTCAGTTCCATCACCTCCTCCTTCTCCATCAGTACAAGCAGATGTCATAGTGTCAGATTTTCCAGCTAAGGAGAACATACCTTCTTCTGACAAGGATGTGTTCATCCCCTCTTCTCCCTCAGTTCTTGAAGCAGACACTTCTTTGGCAGATGACAAAGTTTCAGATGTTCAGAAGGATTTGCAACAAGAAGTATCTGAAGTGCACAGTCCCAGTGGCCAACAGGCAGGGTCTGGTGCAGATTTTGTTTTTGAAGACGATGGTGATGATTCCGTTCATGAATTATCACCTCCCCTAGTACATGTTGAGGGGGAGTCAGAGTTAGATACAACCAAGAATGCTCCAGATGAGCTAGGTTGTGAAGAAGATGATGTGGTTCACTCTCTTGAGATTGAAGAGCTCCCTGATGATGTTCCTGTTGCTGCCCCTGCTGTTACTCTTCCTTCTTCTCATCCTTCCCCTCCAATCCTTGATGCAGATTCTCTTCTGGGAAAGATTGAAGCTATGCTCAAGAAGCAGAGTGAACAGTTTGAGAACTCTTTGACAACTGTTCACAGGAAGATTGCCTCAGTTGAAAGTGATCTTGGTAGGGAGTTAGCTAAGATCAAATCAAATTATGAAAATCTCTCTAAATTGATGAGCCTAGGGAGCAAGCAAATTGAACATGCAACTGAAGGTGTAGGCACAGTGTTGGCTCAGACTATTACAATGACAAAGCTTCAAGACTCATTGTCTGACAAGGCTGAAGCAAATACATTCAGGATTGTTGATGAAGTCGGAAATTTCAAAGATGATACTCTCCAAACCCTATCTGTAGAAGTCAGAAAGGGGGAGGACATTATAATGGAAAGAATGACAGATTTAGTGGAAAGCTCTGTGTCAGCTATTCAAAGCTCATGGAAATCACAGTTTGATCAGTTCTCTTCTAGGGTGCAGAAGCAAATTGCTGATGTTAATGCTTATTCCTTCAAAACAGCAACGTGGCTTCATAATCAGATTTTTCCTGAGTTAGAAATTGATCCAGATGTTCCTGTTCCTCAGTTTTCTCTAAGGCCAGAAGAACTACTTGGTAAGGCTCCTATAGTTGAAGATCAATCAGATAGGGCTGGGACCAAAAGAAAAAGAAAACTTGGTGAAGGTCCCTCTGCGAGTAGATCTGTTCCGAGTTCTAGCTCTGCAGGTCTTAGCAAAGCTCAGGTTGAGAAGGTTCTACCAGAAATCTGGAGCCCAGTCTCAAAAGACATAATTCTTGAATCCTATAAGTTAGTCCATGAAGGCAAAATGAATAGATCTGAATGCTACAGCTCACTTGAATGGGAAAAACATGAGACAGCTCAAAGGAAGAGAAGAATCCATTTCAGGGCATTTGGTTATAATAATTCTGATGCTCCGGATCCACCTCCGTTTTACCATCCCAAGCCTTATGCTTATTTCTCCAGACAAGAAGAAAAGAGGAAAAGGAGGTCTTGAAGGATATTGCTGATGCTGACAAGACATATTTTGTTTTGGTTCTGATTTTGTGAACATCAAGTCCTCTTAACAATTCAATTTAGACATATATATATAATTGTTGATTTGATGTTCTCTACTTATTCATTTTCATATCATTGTGTAGTGTAGCATATTTATTCTATATTGCTGTAATTCAACTTAGTGTATAGGGTTCTGACTTCTACAAATAGGGGGAGATTGTTGGAAATTGTATTCACAATTACCTTGATTTGTGAGAAGTCACCCTTAAACTAAGATTGAATTGCTTTTGTATTTGATATGCTTTTCTAGTATTGTCTTGCAGATTATCATTGCTAAGTGTAAATCAATGTCAGGTCACAATGGGTCTGCAAACACAGTTTCATACAATGTAATTCCTCATTATATGAAACATGGTGATGACTCATGTGTGATCTCTCTATTGGGGTACACTTCATTTTCAAGACTATTGAAGACTTTGGAGTGCGGTTGCAGCAAGTGTTCAAGAGAAGAAAAGAAAATTTTTGAAAACAATTTCTCTAAGGATATGTCTCGAGAGATCAGACTTGTCTCGAGAGTTCTGGCATGTCTCGAGAAGCAAGTTCTGTTGATCTCGGTATTTCTGTTCTTGATGACTCGAGAGATCAAGCTTGTCTCGAGAGTCCTTAAGACCGAAATATTCGTAATGTCTCGAGAGATCATCGAGTTCCCGAGACATTCCTTTCCTGCTCTCTTTGTTTCATATCTCGAGAGATCCGTTAGTTCTCGAGAGATCCCTTATGTCTCGAGAATTCTGTCCGTTATTTTCTAATTTGTTTCCTCTGTTCTTGACGGTTCGTAAATGCTCCTTCCCGATCCTAACGGCTATATTGAGTGCGTTTAAGGTAGATTTAACCCTTAATCATTGCCCTCTATATATAAGATCGCTCTTGGGTTATTTAAAACAAGTTTTTCGAATCGTTCTCAAACCCTAATTTTCTTTCCTGATCTAAAAGAACGAGAAAAGCGCCGCCTCGCTGTCGCCTACGATTGAAGATCGATCTACTCATTTGAGTTGCTGATTTCTATCAAAGAAGGATTCGATCGATCAGTGTTCTGATTCTACAACCTCTATTGGATCGTTTCGGATTGCCAAAGACAGATTTGAAGGATCGTTGTTCTTCCTCATCGTTCTCTAAAGCCATTCAAGAAGAAGGAAGAAAACGCCTCTGTTATTCAGATCTGGTATCTTATTGTTCAAAACCTTTTATCATCTATTGTAGGAGTTGTTATCTCCGAGCTGTAGGAGAGATTGTTCTCCGAGTTGTAGGAGAAGTTTTTCTCCGAGTTGTAAGAGAGGTTCTCTCTGAGATTGTAGGAGTTTGACTCCGAGTTTGTAGGATCATTCTGATCCGAGATTTAGTGAGTAGTCAAGTCTAGCTGTGGTGCTAGATTGACGAGGCCGGCAGTGGAGTACCCAAGTATGGGGAACCACTATAAATTCCTGGTGTTATCTGTGGCTGTGATTTATTTTGTGTGCTGTGCTTTACGTTTAATTCTTAATTCCGCAAAAGACGTAGAGATCACCTATTCACCCCCCTCTAGGTGATTTAGGTAGGCAACTAGATACTTCAGCCTCCTCACTCTCAACTTCTTCTTCCACCCTTTCCATCAACTCTTCAAAGGACAAAGGAGCTCTTCTCTTGAGGTACATCTTGAAGAAACCCTCCCGCAACCCCAACGTGAAGGAAAGCTTGAGGGTGTACCCGGGCACCTCTTGGACGAGGAGAACCTCCTCCCTGAACCGTTCCAGATAGTGAGCCAGCGACTCCTCTGGCTCTTGCTTGATCTTGAAAAGTGCTTCGGCATCTTTCTTCCTCTTTCTTGACGTCGAGAAGCGTAGCAGAAAAGCTCGGCGCAAGTCTTCGAAAGCGTAGATGGATCCTGCAGGGAGCTGATGGAATCAGTCCCTGGCCTTCTCCTTGAGGGTGACGACAAAGAGCCGACACTTGAAGGCGTCCGACATGGGCATGATGGAGGCCATGTCCTCAAACCACTGCAGGTGCAAGACGGGGTCATCCTTGCCGAAGTAGTGAGACATCTCCGCCCCCTTGAACCCCTCCGGAATCGGGGCTGAGAGGATCAGCTCACAAAAAGGACCTCCGTTGCTCGCCCCCCTTGGGGGCTGGGCGAGCTGGGGCGGGGCGAGCTGGGAGGATGCCCCCCTCCGGAGCTCGCCCCCCCGGGGCTGGGCGAATGGGGGTATGGGACTTCCTCACTCGCCCCCTTGCGATTGGGGCGGGGCGAGTGGGGGTATGGCACCTCCCCACTGCCCCCTCACTGGTACTTGCGTCCTGGCCTGCTGGCCAAGAGTGTTCTCGCCCACCTACTGAGGTGAGGCCTCTGGACCATCTCCTCTCACGCCTTGTACTATCGAGGTGATAACTACCTGCAGGGTCTACATGACCTTCTGCCTGAGATTCTCAAACATCTCCAACATCACTCCAGCCACCGGAGGTTGCGAGTGACCGGGGTCGGAACTTCCTCCACCTCTGTCCATGGAGCTCAGCTTGAGGCTTTCTTGAATTGGTCACACTCCACGTTCACCGCACCATGTGTTGAAACCGATTTCTCAGTCTCTTGTGGAGTTCGGGGCCCTCACCGAGATGAGGGGAGACCAACCCTTACACCTCCCAAGGGAGAGATCTAGGTTGAAGGTTGAGAACTATGGACTGGACCAAGGGCTTAGTGGGGAGGTCCCGCCACATACCCGGAAGCCCCTTAGGAACTTCCCCTCCCAAGCCACTTGTAAGCTTGGGCACCACTGGAGGCTCTCCTCACCCCCCTAGAGAGACTTGGGGAGGGAGAGAGAGGGAGAGAGCTAGCCTAGAATGAGATCCCATTCAAATGGTGCCCCCTTGGTCTTATTCATAGGATTTTTGAAGTTGGGCTGCAAATAGCCGAAAACTGGTCTGCCAGATTACCAAAATACCCTTGAACTGGGCTGCAGATAGCCAAATCCCGCTGCTCTTGGACTGCGAATAACCAAAACTGGACTACGAATAGCCAAATCCCACTGCTCTTGGGCGCTAAACGCAGACCGCCTACCCGGCTTGGAGCTGGGCGAGCCGGAGGCCTCCCGGCCTCCCCAGCTCGCCCCCACAAGGCTCTGGGCGAGCCGGAGGCCTTCCGGCCTCCCCGGCTCGCCCCTACTAGGCTCTGGGCGAGCCGGAGGCCTATCGGCCTCGCCGGCTCCCCCCCACTAGGCTCTGGGCGAGCTGGAGGCCGCCCGGCCTCCTCGGCTCGCCCCCACAAGGTTCTGGGCGAGCCGGAGGACTCCCGGCCTCCCCGGCTCGCCCCCACAAGGCTCTGGGTGAGCCGGAGGACTCCCGGCCTCCCCGGCTTGCCCCCACAAGGCTCTGGGTGAGCTGGAGGCCTCCCGACCTCCCCGGCTCGCCCCCACAAGGCTCTGGGCGAGCCGGAGGCCTCCCGACCTCCCCGGCTCGCCCCTACAAGGCTCTGGGCGAGCCGGAGGCCTCCCGGCCTCCCCGGCTCACCCCCACAAAGCTCTGGGCGAGCCGGAGGCCTCCCGGCCTCCCCGGCTCGCCCCCACAAGGTTCTGGGCGAGCCGGAGGCCCCCCAGCCTCCCCGACTCGCCCCTACTAGGCTCTGGGCGAGCCGGAGGCCTCCCGACCTCCCCGGCTCGCCCCAACAAGGCTCTGGGCGAGCCGGAGGCCTCCCGGCCTCCCCGGCTCGCCCCCACTAGGCTCTGGGCGAGCCGGAGGCCTCCCGGCCTCCCCGGCTCGCACCAACTAGGCTCTGGGCAAGCCGGAGGCCTCCCGACCTCCCCGACTCGCCCTCACTAGGCTCTGGGCGAGCCGGAGGCCTCCTGACCTCCCTGGCTCGCCCCCACAAAGCTCTGGGTGAGCCGGAGGCCTCCCGGCCTCCCCGGCTCGCCCCCATAAGGGAACAGTTCTGGGATGCGCCCCTCAGACTCGACTCCCTCCCAATGCTCATCCCCCCTCCTCCCGGGGTCGCGCCCTTTGGAAATATTGGGCCTAAAAATATCTTGGGCCTCGGGGGCCCACTCGGCGAATACAGGGTTGTACAAATGTTTTGAAGCATCAAATTTTCAGGAGTAGGAGAGGGAGATAGGGGCCGGGAAGAGATACCAAAATCATCCTCAACAAACAGAAATTCATCTGAATCAACGTCATCAAGAGAGTGAAGACGTTCAAGCTTAACTTTATCTTTGTCTTTGACTGGAGGGGCAGAAGGCAGATCATCTCTTTCATCTGCCAGAACAATCTCATTTCCAAGAAGTGATGGGGCTAGCACTGGCTCTTCCTTATCTTCAGCTGCAGACAAATATTGATCTAGAACATTTGTCTCCCCCTCAGAACTTGCAGGGTCTTCTCCGTAGGTAACTCATCGCTTTGAGGGACTTCTTTGCCTTTAGCAGAGGAGACAACCTTTGCACTATCAAGATCAGGAGCATCTCCCCCTTGATCATTGTCATCACTGTCGTTATCTCCATCAGGAACCTTTGAATCTGAACTTGGAGGAGGGGTTGGAATTTTTGGAGAATGAGCAGGAGAAACTACTTTAGAACACTCCCCCTTGGAGGTTGCATCTGCTTTCTTTGGAGAATAGGCTGGATGATTATTTCCATCACTGCTATCAGAATCATCACTGACAGAGCTGGTAACTGAGGGTTTCCTGACCTTGTACTCACCAACCTTCCTGGCCCACCTTTCAAGAATTGAAGCATCAATTCTCGTGAAGTGATGGATTGGGCTCCCAGATCTCAAGCTGAACCTTTGCTTGTCTAACTGATGTATATACAGAGTGATTATTCTTCCAAAGTTGGGGGGGTGGTCAGACTTGAAGAAATCCTCTCAAACAGGATTCTTCCCCAGTCAATTTTCTTTCTGCAGACGACTAATGCTAGCAGCTTAAACATATCATTAGAGATATAATCATGAGACTCAGTTTTGCATATCAACACTTTACCAATGATGTCTGATAGTAACTTGCCTTCCTCATTCATTTCCTTTCGACGAATTGAGTTTGTTCCCTTTGGCAAACCGCAGAATGACAAAGTTCTCTTGAAATCTTAATGCGAAAACTCATCTTGTTCAATGACCACTGGAAGCCTCAAGTATTTGGAAAGCTTTGATGGTGTGACTTTCACTGGAAAATCGCCTATTCGGCTCTTGATGGCGGTACCATGCTTCTTTAGCTCTGCATATTTGAAAAACCTTAAGACTGCCTTCTCCAGGACCTTACAGGGATGTTCCAGAATGAACCAAAGCCCGGCAACTTCGAGCATCAAGACCACATTGTGAAACTCATCCACTAAGTCGTCGAATCCAGTGCAAACCAGCTCGCCGCCAATGAGAAGCTTATCGGAAGATTGCTTACCCATTGCACGAGAGAAGATTAACGAAGAGGAGGCAGAGGAATTTTGGAAATCGCAAGGAGCGTAATTCGGGAGTTCGGGAGACGAAGGGTCGAAAATCAAGGTTAAGACGAATGCATGAATTGTCATTTCTCTTTAAAACCATTTATATAGTGTGCATGTTAAAGTGGAGAGAGAGCGTGTACCTTGACATTCAAAATGTGACTCTTCGGATCCAATAAGTTAGATAGAATATTTTTGAAATCCGAAATATGTGCGATTCGATTAATGAGTATAGACGAATTCGATTATAGGGTATAAACGAATTCGGTTATATCATATAGACGAAAAATCTGATATAGTCGAATTCTATTATATGATATAGACGAATTGTATAATTCGTTTATAAAGTATAGTCGAATAGATTGATTCAGTTATATCTTCTTGGAAATTCGCATATATGTATCCCGAAATCCTTTAAGTCTTCTTGTTGAAAAATTCTGATCTGAATTTTGACTTAACTTCTGAGCTTGTCTTCAAGAATCTTTGTTTAACATACCAAGCTCCATTTTGAAATAATTAAACTTGACTCGTTAAGCGGCTTCGTGAAAATATCTGCTACTTGCTTATCCGTCGGGACATAACTGAGGTTGATGTCCTTCTGTTCTACATGCTCTCGGATAAAATGATAACGGATCTCGATGTGCTTTGTCCAGCTGTGAGATAATGGATTATGAGCAATTGCAATAACACTTAACGAATCACAATACATAGGAATATCCTTTAACTTCAGATTGTAGTCTTCCAATTGATTCCTTATCCACAGTAATTGTGCACAACAACTGCCTGCAGAGATGTACTCTGATTCAGAGGTTGATATTGCTACACAATTCTATTTCTTGCTACTCCAAGATATTAGCTTTCGTCCTAGGAATTGACAAGTCCTGGAAGTGCTTTTCCTATTGTCCTTGCTACCTGTAAAATCTGCATCTGAAAAACCTGTTAGCTCGAAGTCATTACTTATTGGGTACCATAAGCCAAGATTTGGTGTGCCTTTAAGATATCTCAGAATCCTCTTTGTAGAGTATAATGAGATTTCTTAGAGTTCACCTGAAATCTAGCACATACACATGTTGAAAACATTATTGTTGGATCGATAGGCGCCCTTAGAGGGGGGGGGGGGGTGAATAAGGGAATAAAAATTCTTTATAATAATGTTATGAAAATTACTAAATTATTTTATAATATGAAAAGGCAAAATAACAATTTAGCTAATTTGTGAGAATATCAAAATAACCAAGTTTAGAAACAAGTACTAAATTGTTTTATGATGAAAGAGATTGAACTAAACAATTTAGATAAAGTAATTAGAATTGAAAACTTAGTAACCAATATTTTAGAGATAACGCCAAAGGAGAGAAATCAAGTAAACACAAGTAGAGACATGATTGTATTTATATAAAAAGGTGTTTACATAAATTTGATTTCAATATCGCTAGAAATCGGAGGCGTACAAAAGTAAATATCTTTTCCTTTTCTATACCGACTTGTATCCCCACAAACCGGTTGGCTTTAGCCAATCCTTCATCGGATATGGCCTCAAGCCGCTCTAGCCAATCCTTCCCCGAATATGGCCTCGAGCACCCATAGATCTAATCACCTAGAACTAGTCACCAACACAAGGCGAATTCCTCCCTAAGTCCTACCCAGACCTAGTCGCCAACACAAGGCGAATTCTCTAAACGGTTACAAAAAGTATGGAATGAAAATAAAGATAAAAATAATAAAACTCCCTATATGAGATCTTCTGAAGTCGGAGATGAAGGATCGTTGTAGTATGAGCGAGGTCGAAGCGATCGTCCTTCGGATGTAGCGTGACGTAGTCCTCCTTCAGAATTCTCCTTAAGCTTTTTGTGGGAGATCCATCTTCGGCAGCATAACAACAATAGAATGTGGCACAAGCAATCTCTCCAGGATGGATAGCCAAAACGAGAAGCAAAGCTCCAATTTATAGAACTTCTCGCTAGCGCCTGCGGTAGCTCCTAGCGCCTGCGGTAGCGTTCATGTGGAGCGGTTTTGAAACCGTCGCGGCGTGGCGCTCTGCACAAACATGAGATAGCGTCAGGCGGTAGCATTCGTGTGGAGCGGTTGTGAAACCGTCGGCTGCGTGGCGCTGTGCACAAACTTGAGATTGCGCCAGGCGGTAGCGCTAGCACTGGCGGTAGCGTTCGTGTGGAGCGGTTACAAAACCGTCGGCTGCGTGGCGCTGTGCACGAACTCGAGATAGCGCCAGGTGGTAGCGCTAGCGCCTGCGTTAACCCCTAACGCTGGCGGTAGTTCTTCAGTTCAGTTTGTTGGTTCTATGCTGCTTTCTTCCTGTCGAGTATTACACCTATAGTTCCTGCACACTATAAACACACGACAAGCAAGATCAAATACAATTTGGGATTTGTTATTCTCAAACAAAGGGATGTGACACACATGTCCAACAATCTCCCCCTTTTGATAATAACAAATCCTCTTAGCAAGAAATCAACAATAGTGTTTATAGGATATGATAAGCAAGAGTATAGTGCAACTATAGTATTTGATAAGCATGAGAAATGTGCATACTCCCCCTATCTTAATGCTCTCCCTACATAAATGCAATTTATGTTTTACTCCCCCTAAATGATAGATTACATAAATTAGTCTCCCCTTATTCTTCTATATTTCTCCTATATAGATTTCTTCAATTAATCTCCCCCTTTTAGTATTATCAAAAGAAGGTGGGGTGAGGGTAGTAAGGAGACATTTTTTATAAATGATAAAGCATGATCGAGCTTTTTGTAATATAGATAATGATAAAGATTTTAAGCATAGTATATAAAAGAGATTTCAGATAAAAAGATAAGAGTTGTAAGCAAGCGGAAGATTATAAGAAACATCTTTTTGTAAGCATGTAAGCAAGAGTAAAAATATGAGTTTTAGTTCAAAATTGAAAGATGTTTTAACCTTTTTGAAATCTCAAAGTTTTTCATAAAGATACCAAGCATGAAATGAACATATCAAAGAGAGATTATACTACAATGTTACTTAATTTTAAGTTCAAGAGATACCAAAACATTGTGGAGATCATGCTAGGTTATCTAGTGCATTTCTTATAAAGAGTAGTATAGGTAAAGCATTAGAATCTAATACTCACGAGAAGAAGTGTTATGAAAGATAATGTTGTGCATATAAGTGTATTTTGAACAATGTTAACAATTGATTTAAATCACAAACTACAAGACATATGTAGATTAAAGTGCACAATAAAACACAAGTATATTACTTTCACACACTTTTAATGCACATAAATTTTAACAAAGTGGTGTAATAACCAAGGTTTGCACAAGACACTTTACTATTCTTTCCAAGGTGCTCAACCTCACAATGCTTATGAAGACTTATCAGGAGGTTCAAGTAGTGCTTGGTGGAGTTATAGTTGTCTATTTTTTGTTCACTTTTGTGAGACAACATTCTCCGAATACACTTGTTTTGCAAACCTAAACAATATTTTTAAACTCAACCATTTTTCTTAATTTCTTAAGTGCAATTCAAATGTAGTGTAGGTAATAAACTTATGCAAGTTTTAATTCATTATACAATTACAACACACAAGCAAGCATTTTAGATTTAAACACACATGTTGATTACCAAAATAAGTGAGTGAAATGTATCATTATCAATCATAAAACATTTACTCATACTTAGAGGCATGCTAAGCTTGGTTCTACACATATTTTTCAATAAAATTGATGCACTTAATTAGATATATCAAAGCATGATAAAACAAAACAATGTTCATTGTAATATGAAGAAACACGTTTTAACATTGTAGATAATTCTAAATATTCGAATTCATACATGCTTGATATTAGCAATAAAGATCATACAGTTTTTTTGTTTTGAAAATTTTTAATAAAAGAAAAAAAAACACAAAAACATATTTTTGTATTTTTGAATTTCAAAGTTTTGTAGTTGATTTTTCATAATATAAATAAAAACAGAAAACCATAAAAACATATTTTTGTATTTTTGAATTTTGAAATTTTATAATTGATTTTCCATAATATAAATAAAAACCAAAAATCTCAAAAACATATTTTTTGTATTTTTGAATTTTGAACTATTATAGTTATTTTTTCATAATATGAATAAAACAAAAATAACAAAAGTCAGAAACACAACAAATAAGTAGTACATATGAACTAACATATTCTTATAGATTTTTTGAAATTTTAAGACACCCACGCGAGCGCTGGCGCTAGTGCGAGCCCGACAAACAGTACTTGATTTTTTGGAAATTTTAAAAATCTGATTTTTGATATTTATTAAGAGTCCTTAGAGTAGTTTTATGCAGAAATTTTGTAATTTTTGGAGATGTCTTGATTGCTCAAATTTGCATAAAACTTTAGCTTTTTCAAATACATGTGTTTTACAAAAACATTTAAGCTCAAAAAGATAAATTATGCAAACACAAGAGGAAATTTTTTTATTAAACAACCTAAAATATGCATAATTTAAGTGATAAGTAAATAAAATGATCATGCAAAGAGTAATATAAGTATGTCCTAAGATTAAAAACTACTGCGACTAAATATCTACACCCTAGCCCCGTACTAAGTGATGGATGGGCATGAGGAGCTGCACACATGCCGTAGGTTGGGGTGTTAATCCCATATGCACACACTAGAGAATGCTCAACCTAGCACTCTTTCCTCCCAGTGCCTCGCAAGGCCCCACGAACCCTCCCCGGTTAAGGACAAGACATGACTTAGAGGTTAGGTCTCTAATGCATACAACCCTATGCCCCCGCTATTGTGAGATATGAAGTCATAGGTGAATAATCTTTGGACAACCTATGCTTTTAAACTATGGGTTGATTTATAAACTATGAGTTTTGTTTAATGTGATGAGTTATATATTGTCGCATAGTTTTTCTACTTTTATGAGATGACGATATGAGATAACTAGCACAATTACTAATATTCAATAAGTGATAAAGCTAGTAGGATGAGTTTTGGGTTTAATGTCATATCATAAGATTAATATTAATATTGCATGTATTCTAAAATAGAGTTTCAAATTATAGATCTAGAATAGAGTGATGATTAAGATTGATTTATCCTTATTATTACAAAGTTGATTCTAGAGTCTATATATATGTTATATACATGCAATCAATAACAAATCATATCAATACACCAAATAATGGAAAGAAAACATTAGTCAAATTTTTTATCATAAGATTCATAATTCTTAGGTGATAGATATTATTGATTTGAGATATTTCTTGATAGAACATGAATTATGATTTATGTTTTTAGAGATTTTTGCATAGAATATATTTTAGATCATCATGATATATGTGAATTCTATTCCGTCTAGACGTATGACAATATGATTTGGTGATATTCTTTTGAATGAGCATATTTGAATTGTTAGTCTAGAAAATGATGATCATGCTATCATATCAAAGACAAAGATCAGAAATATATAGTTTTGAAATAAAATTGCATTCAATAATTGAATTTATTGATCTTTGGTTTTGCATGATAATATATGATTCATGAAACAATATTCATAAATATTCTAATGATTAATCCATAAACTATGTGTTTGTTGGAATTTTAGTATTCTATATAATTTCAAATCACATAGTTATCATGATAACTTAATAACATTGTAAATATTATACCTAGCATATAAATTTAAGCATAAACTAAGAAGTGATGCTAGAATGATGAGTTTGAGTGCAATATTATTACATAGGATTAATGGAGATAATGTTGCATATAATATTAGAAGGTCTTAAATTAATTTTCTTTAGATCTAGAATGAAATGATTATTCTATTTGATTTCATCTTGTTGATATCAAGTTAATTATTAGATCTAAATATAATGAGATACATGCAAACAATTGAAATACATATCATACACAAAACAAGATTTGAAACTATAATATCAATAGCAATCACATATTTCATAATTCCTAAGGTTGATAGTATTAGTTGATTTAAGATGATACTTGTTAGATCATGAATTATGATATATGGTTATAATGAGTTTTAGCATATGATATTAATAGATTATGGTGGTGATTATATAGTTCATATTCATCCTTTTTAATATGAGTGACTGCTTGTAAAGTGAATAATATACTATATATATATAATGGATAAAAAAAATGTTTTGATTATTTTGAATTGTTTTGTAAATTTTCTTTTTGATTTTAATACAAGGTAGCTGAACGTAGAAGATAACGAAACTTAATATAGTAAAATAATTTTTCAAAAAAAAATAATAATTAGAAAAATCTGAATTTTTTAGGAAAAATAGGCTACCGTCGGCGTTAGTGATAACGCCTGGCGTTAGCAACTCATGGTTTTTGATTTACAATTTTGAGTTACAATTTTTGATTTAACAACACATGGTTTCTTTTATATCATTTGATTCCGATTTTTCTTGATTATGATTCTTCAATATAGGGGCTATCATATGCAAAAAAGAAATTAAACAAATATACAATAAGTAGTGCATTTAATATTTTTAGCCTAAGACCCCTAAAAGTCCATTTAAATCCAATTTTGAAAGTAATTTCATTAGTCTTGATAATATCATTTAGCAAATTTAGCATTCAATTTATAATGATAATATAAGACATTTATAGGCAATGTATTTAAAAAGGATAAAACATACAAAAATGAGAGATAGGTCACTTTTAAAAACATATGACTTTATGTTCAATTTTAATTCAATTTGATTTGTTAAATATTAGACTTAAAATGTGTAAGTCATATCCCATGAAATATAAAGTAACCAAAAACATTTTGGATCAAAAATACAAAATAAACAAAAGAAAAGGAAGTAAAGCACATCATGAAGTAGAGTATTGATATTTCATTTTTAATTGATTCTTCTTCATGCAAATGATAGGATACTAGTGAATAAGAGATTTAGGTATCCAAAGGGGACCAAGTGGGATGGTTCCTTTGGGTACCCAAATACATCGTGGTGGCTTTTGGGAAGATAATGATGAATGGGCATTTTCAATTAAAGATGATATGTCATTTTTCTTTATGGGTCTCCATTCATACGTTGGTTGTTTATCACTTAAATCCATATAACGATTATGTGACATCTTCATATGATGATAGTTGTTTGTAAGATAATTCTTTGTGGGTTTATGTTTATTCAAATTATTTTTCAAAATAGCTTGATGTTGATAATCATCATGAATTTTATTATATGGATTATTTGAAATTGTATAAGAGTGATTGTCTTTCTTTAGAATTGATTGTTGAAAGAGTGAGTTACAATCTCAATTTTAAATGATTGATTCTTATTTTGATGATTTTCATTTCCACTCTTTCTTATGGACATACTCTTATAATATGAAGGATAATATTTTATAGTTTGATTTTCATGAAAAGGAGTTTTTAAATTTGAGTCATGATTGAAAATATATTGAGACTTATAATAGTGACTCTTAAAATTTTTGTGAAAGTCATAATTCTTTTTGAAACTAAACTCCTTTTTAGTTGATGTATGAAAATGGTTCTTTTTAGAAATGATTTTGTAAGTTAATTTATTTTTATTCAAAATCTTATGATGAAAGTCATTACTAGAAATTAGAACTTTTTCAACAAAAGATTTTAATTGTCTTAATTTACAAGTTAAAGCATCATTTTCAATTATCAAATTTTCATTGTGCCTTTTAGAAACTAAGAGCCCTTTTTCAATATCCTTGAATTTTTCTTTTAATAGATTGCAATCAAAATAAGGAATATGAATTTTAACTAAAGAGCATGAAAGAGAATTTAACACATCAATATTTGATTCTACGTTTTCGTTTGCTTTTAAAGATTTAGAAATTTTTGATTTTCTTACATTGCTATGGGATGAGGCAAGATTTGAACCAAGGGTTCCTTTGACATCTTCTTCGCATTCCACTTCCATAGTTGAATTTTTGTCTTCTTTTTTGCTTGATGTGTTCCCAACAAATGAGTCCAATATTATGACGTTGTATTCTTCTTCCTCCAAGCATAAGTCCTCATTAGTTTCTTCTCTTGGGTCCATAAGGAATTGCTCTTGTTCATCATCTGTGGTGGAAGGAAGCCAATAAGAATTCTCAAGAAATTTCCAAACTTCATAAGCAGTAGGAAGTGTATAAATAAGTTTGAAAATATTTTGATCTAATGCACAATATATACTATTCATTAATTTGGCATTTAAAAACATTTCATTTTTATTTAAAATACTTGGGGGAATTTTAATTGCCATATTCCATACTTCTGTTGGATCGGTAGGCGCCCTTAGAGGGGGGGGGGGGGGGGGGTGAATAAGGGTTTTAAAAACTTATATTATATTTTGAAATACTTGCTTATGATAAGAGATCAATATAGTGATTTTGAATAAAGACCTAAATTGTTTTATAATAAAGGAGAGGATAATAAACAATTTAGAGAAATGAAGAACAAATCAATTTTACTACACAAAGAGAGACATGATTATTATTAATAAAATTGATTACAAAATTTTGATTTCAATGACGCTAGAAATCAAAGCGAAATATGAAAGACTCTTTTTGTTTTCTATACCGACTCGTATCCCCACGAACCGGTTGGCTCTAGCCGTTCCTTTCCCGGATACGGCCTCAAGCCGCTCTAGCCAACCCTTCCCCGGATATGGCCTCGAGCACCCCTTAGACCTGCACCCGAGACCTAGTCGCCAACACGAGGCGAATTTCTGCCCTAAGTCCTACCCAGACCTAGTCGCCAACACGAGGCGATTTCACTAACCGTTTACAAGAAATATGAAATGAAAATAATTAAAAACTCCCTCTTGATGAACTTCTGAAGTTGGAGACAAAGATCCACTGTAGAATAAGCGTTGTAGAAGCAGACTTCATTTGGATCCGGCGTGATGAGATTCTCCTTCAGAAGTTGCAGAACTTTGGTAGGACATCAACTTTCGGCCAAGGCAGCCTCTAGAATTCTATCACTCAATCTCTCTCTAATGTCTCTCCTGAAATGAGAGAAGAGGTGTCCTTTTTATAGCCTTAGCGCTAGCGCCTGCGCTAGTGGTACCGCCAGCGCTATCCCATTTTAGGACATATTCTGCACGGCAGAATCTTCAATCCAAGGAAACAATTCTCTCTTGCCTTCTGTGCTCCTCGCTACCGCCTGCGCTATCGGATACCGCCAGGCGCTATCTCCTTCTATACGTACTCCCGTAATTTGCGCTTAAGCAAACTTTTTGTCGATCGAAATTTCGTCGAACGCAGCTAACAGTTCGTCGAGCGATTTTCCGTCAAACGCAGTGATGAGAATTTCGTCGAGCGCCGCTTACAGTTCGTCGAACGACAGCTAGCGCCTGCTCTAGGACTACCGCTAGCACTAGTAGGAGTGTTGGATTTGATGGCTCAACTTTGGGGGTAACCTTCTTATGTAATCCTTGAGTCATATGGACTTTGTTATCCTGCACACTTAAACACACAAGATCAAATACACATAGGATTTGTTATTCTCAAACCTAGAAGATGCGGAAGACCATGTTCCAACAAACTCCCCCTTTTGATAATAACAAATCCATTAATGATAAATCAGAGCATTAATATATAAGCATGATGAAACTTACTTGTGTGTGTGTGAGAGAGAGTGTTGACTTAGGATAATTATCGATTTTAGCATTTAGAATTGCTCCCCCTAAATACATGCTCCCCCTAAGTGAATGCTCCCCTAATATGTAAGCTATCATCTTAATTAATCATGTTGGTTTTTTATTTTGATAGCGGATTATATTTATCATGTTAGTTCTCCCCCTTTTGTTATTAGCAAAAGTGGGTAAGGAGACACCACTTAAAAGTTGATAATAAGATAAAGGCATGATCGAGCTTGTAGAGAGAAGGAAATGATAAGGAGTTTTAGAATACTTTTTATAAAAATAGATCAGAGTTTTTAGCTTAAAGATGAACAATCTAACATTTGTCAAGTACTCAATATTATCATGTTAATTTTTCCTTTTTATATAAGAGTTTTAAGCATAAAAAAATGTAATGATTTCCAAGTAACTAAACTATTGAGACAATATGTCTACACCCTAGCCCCGTACTAAGTGACGGATGGGCATGAGGAGCTGCAAACATGCCGTAGGTTGGGGTGTTAGTCCCATATGCAAACACTAGAAAAACTTAACCCAGCACTCTTTCCCCCCAGTGCCTCGCAAGGCCCCACTGGAACCCTCCCCGGTTAAGTACAAGACATGACTTAGAGGTTAGGTTATCTAATGTCTACAACCCTACGCACCCGCTATGGTGAGATATGAAGTTATGGATAATAATTATTGAAAACATTAAGCATTTAAATTTAGTGATAAGTTCATAGCCTATGGTTTATATTTTTATTTGAATTTATGAAAATAATCACATAGCTATTTTGAAATCCATTAATGAATCAGAGTTTTTAATATAACAATATTTTCATAGAAATAAATTAGAGTTTTTAGCAAAACAAATATTCATGTTTAGAGTAACCAATATAATGTTTACCAAGCAAGTCTACCACTTGTTGAAAGAAAGGATTTTTAAGATTCAAGTGATGATGCACACAAAATAAAAGACTTTAAGTAAGCATGAAAGCGCAAGGTAAAATAATTATATGGTTATGATGCGGAAGACTTACAAGAAACATCTTATTGTAATCAATGATGATCCATAAAAAGATATATGAGTTACATTTCAAAAAGAAGATGTTTTTGTAAATCATTGTTCAAGTAAAATCTGTAAATTCAATAATAAAGTAACCAAGCATGAAATAATGTTATCAAAAAGAGATTACTACAATGTTACTTTAATTTACAATTTCAAAACATACCAAACATTGTAGAAAGCATGCTAGGTTATCTAGTGCATTTATATAGAAAGAGTATTATAGAATTTTAGCATTAGGATCCAATACTCATGAGAAGAAGTGTTATGGAAGATAATGATGTGCACATAAGTGTATTTTTGAGTAGAGTAAATAAATGTTTTAATCAAAAATACAAGAAATATGTAAAGTAAGAGCACAATAAAACACAAATAATTTCACTTCCACACACTTCAATGCACAAACAAAATATACAACTACCAAGGTGCTTTGCACACATAATGCTCATTAAGACTTATCAGGGTGCAAAGTAGTGCTTGGGGCATCACATATTTTATTTTATTTTAATATTGAAACTAGTGATCCGGGGTACTTAAGAGTAAGTGGTTTTTATTTTGAAAGAAAGATATGGTTTGCCAAAGATACTTTACTACTCTTTCCAAGGTGCTCAACCTCACAACGCTTATTAAGACTTATTAGGAGGTTCAAGTAGTGCTTGGTGGAGTTATCTTTGTCACTTTATTTTATGATTTTTGTTTTGTACAAAGTTCTCTGAATACACTTGTTTTGCAAACCAATATAATTTATAAAATCATAACCACTTTTCTTAACTTTAAAAAGTGCAAATAAAAGTAGTGTTGGTAAGATACTTGTACAATTTTAATTCATTGTACTAATAAAAAACATACACAAGCATTCTTAGATTAAACACATATGTAGACAATGCCAAAAATAAGTGAGTGAATAAAGATCATTATCAAACCTAAAACATTTACTCATACTTAGAGGCATGCTAAGCGTAGTTCTGCACAACTTTTACAATATAATTGATGCACATATTAATAGATATATCAAAGCATGTTGAAAACAATGTTCAAAGTAGTTTGAAAAGATAAATTGCACCATTATAGAAGTTCTAAATGATGGGTTAAATCATGCTTGATTTTCAATGAAGTCCATACAGTATTTTTGATATTTTGAAGAATAATTTTGATTTAAAGTTTGAACTCATAAGATTGGTCTTGGACTTCCCGAGGACTACCTTGTGAGGGGTTCGCCCGGTACTAGGAGATGTGATGGGATGATAGCCCAAATCTCCCTTTCGCAAGATACTTGTAAATAGAAAAGTTAAGTTCAAAAGATGGTTTTTGATACTTGTTTTTATTTTATATTTTTGTATTTGATTTTTGCATTTAGAAATAGAATTTAAACAAATGACAAAAACAAAAAGGCAAAACATATTTTTTTGTAATTTATCTTTTGTATTTTTGTATTTGATTTTTCAAAAATGAAATAAGATCAGAAGTGCAAAAATAAATAGTACATATAGATTAATATATTTTTAAGAATTTTTCAAAATTTTAAAAATAAAGAAAAACAAATAGGTGCGCTAGCGCTAGCGCGGTAAACAGTACACGATTTTTGATGATTTTGAAATTTTTATTTGTTGATCTTGATTAAGTGTCCAAATAGTAGTTTCATTCTGAAATTTTAGAATTTTAGGAGATGTCTAGATAGTGCAAATTGCATGAAACATTAGCGATTTTGTATATGACTTTACCAAATAAATTTGCATGAGATATATTTTATTATATCTCCATTTTAATTTTTCTAAGGCTTACATTTATCAATCTAATGTAGTTTGAAAATGATAGGGAATGTAAGCACGAGAAGACATTAATGAACATATCAAATATGCATGATTTTAGTGATTAAAAATAATGTTCATGCATGAGAATATCATGGATAAGCCCTAAATGAGAATACCCAGCCTGTATATCTTGGTAAAATATAAAGCCTAACATAGACACAAATATTCTTTAGGTGACAATGTTTGTATGATAAGTTTGAGATTAATGTTATACCAAGGTTTGATTGTGTTTCAACTTAGAGACCTAGAATGAAGTGATGATTTTATTTGATTTGATATCAAGATGATTAAAAGGTCTAAACTTGAAATAAATCACAATACACACATAATACACCAACCATGGTATGTAATTATAATATCAATTGTCATCAATTAATATATCAATTATAATTCACATAATTGTGATAGAAATAATTGTTTTTTAGAAGACTTTTGATATGACTTATAATTCACATAATTGTGATAGAAATAATTGTTTTAGCAAAGGACATCAATAGATCATGGTGGTGCTTGTGAATTCAATATTCATTATGACGGTCAATTCTTTCAATACATTTTGGTGATTTTCTTTTAATTAAGAATTTTGAATATATATATGTGATTTTTGATAGGTGAACAATAGTGATGGTTTAGATCATGTTTGACATCAAGGAGTGAACACAATATAATTTTTTGTTGTGAACAACGATAACCATATTGAAAGTTGAGATTTTATTTAGATCTTGAACTTTCTTTTAGATCATGTTATTTCACTAAACCACTTGAAGGCTAAACAACTTAATAGCCAAATAACTGGATTTAATTTGAAATATCTTATAGCAAATTTATGGTTCAATTTATATGAATACTAAATGATATATATAGGCAATGAATATAAGAAAGAGAGATAGGTGATCAAAATAAAAAAAAATATGATTATGAATTTTGATTAATTTGATTTATAAAATCATTAAGTTTTAAGAGATAAAATGATATTTCCAATAACATATAAGATGACCATCACATGATAGCTTAGAAAGAAAAACAACAAAAAAAAGAAAAATAACAAAGGACATTAAGGTACATCATGAAGTAGAAAAATTGTATATCTTATTTTGAATAGTTTCTACTTCATGCATTTGATGATACCCAATGAATAAGAGTTTTAGGTATCCAAAGGGGACCATGTGGGATGGTTCCTTTGGGTACCCAAATATAGCGAGATGGCTTTTGGGGAGACAAGTACGAGTGGACCTTTTCAAGGGGAGTTAATGTTTCATCTTTAATTTTGGGTCTCCACTCATACTTTGGTTTAATATTATAATTTTGCATTAAATTTCCATATTCATTAAATTTAGGCTTAAAATAATGATGACATTTGAAATCATTTTTCATAGGAATTTTTTGCATATTTGAATTTACTTTAGTAGATACATAATTTTGTAAATAATGGTGATTTTCATTTTGATTTACAAATCCTTTATGTTTCTTACTCCCATTATTAGACTCAGTTACGAAATTCATATTCATATTCAACTTGCTTTTAGATATTTGTTGATATTGTGAATTTTTATTTACCATTTTCATAAGCAAGTTGATTTTTGATGTTAATTCATCATTCTTAACCATAAGATTATGTCTAGCTTTGTTATAAGCGATTGTGCTGTTTTTAAGAATGGAAATAATTGAATCAATATGATTTTGATAGTTATTTCTATATTCATCAAATGTTTCATCCATCTCTTTAATTTCAATTTTATAGTCCTTATATTTAGCACAATCATTTTTCAAGGATGAATTTTCTAAACATAATCTTTCATTTTGTTCTTTTATAAAAAGAAGTTCCTTTTCAAGTTCCTTGTGTTTTTCTTTTAATTCATTATATTCTACACAAGGTGTACTGTTTTCAACTAAGGAACCATGGATAGAACTAGATAAATTTGAATTTGATTGTTCATTAATTTTTACCTTTAACTTTTTGTTTTCTAAGAGCAAATGTTCATTAGCATCTTTTAATTTCTTAACTTTGCGCTTTGTGGTTTGAAGCAATTGTAATGAAGAGATAGAAGTACAAAAAATGGGATTTGATTTCCTTACATTGCTTTCGGGAGAGACATGATTTGAACACATAGTTTCTTTGACATCTTTTTGGCACTCCTCTTTCGAAGACAGTACTTCTCCTTCTCTTCCATTTGATGTGTGCTCCAATGATCCATCATGAGTGAAGCATTCTTGAAGACTTGTGCAAGCTTGCATATTCTCTGGTTCTTGCGATTGTTCCATACATGTAGAAGGAGAATCATACATTTCTTCAAGAAATTTCCATACTTTGTATGCACTAGAAAAACAATATATTAAATTTCGTAGGATAAAGCACAAAAAATACTATTTAAAGCTTTTGCATTTAGATGACGTTCCCGTTTATTTGATTCATCCGCTGGTCTAACTATTGCTATATCCCATGCATTGATATCTAAATTTTTAATAAACTTTTCCATTAAAAATTTCCACCCTTTATAATTTCTCCCTTCGAATAAATGTGGTTTAAGAGATTTTTCTTCTTAATAAAAATTTACCCCACTAATAGAAGCGAGATCATGAGACGCCATTATTCCCAGTTGTTAAGCCGATTGGAATAAAACCTAACTCTGATACCACTTGTTGGATCGGTAGGCGCCCTTAGAGGGGGGTGAATAAGAGTTTTAAAAACTTATATTATATTTTGAAATACTTGCTTATGATAAGAGATCAAAATAGTGATTTTGAATAAAGACCTAAATTGTTTTATAATAAAGGAGAGGTTAATAAACAATTTAGGGAAATGAAGAACAAATCAATTTTATTACACAAAGAGAGACATGATTATTATTAATAAAATTGATTACAAAATTTTGATTTCAATGATGCTAGAAATCAAAGCGAAATATGAAAGACTCTTTTTGTTTTCTATACCGACTCGTATCCCCACGAGCCGGTTGGCTTTAGCCGTTCCTTCCCCGGATATGACCTCAAGCCGCTCTAGCCAACCCTTCCCCGGATATGGCCTCGAGCACCCCTTAGACCAACACCCGAGACTTAGTCGCCATCACGAGGCGAATTTCTGCCCTAAGTCCTACCCAGACCTAGTCGCCAACACGAGGCGATTTCACTAACCGTTTACAAGAAATATGAAATGAAAATAATTAAAAACTCTCTCTTGATGAACTTCTGAAGTTGGAGACGAAGATCCGCTGTAGATAAGCGTTGTAGAAGCGAACTTCATTTGGTTCCCACGTGATGAGATTCTCCTTCAGAAGTTTGCAGAACTTTGGTAGGACTTCAACTTTCGGCCAAGGCAGCCTCTGAAATTCTAGCACTCAATCTCTCTCTCTAATGTCTCTCCCGAAACGAGAGAAGAGGTGTCCTTTTTATAGCCTTAGCGCTAGCGCTTGCGCTAGTGGTACCGCCGACGCTATCCCATTTTAGGACATATTCTGCGCGGCAGAATCTTCAATCCAAGGAAATAATTCTCTCTTGCCTTCTGTGCTCCTCGCTACCGCCTGCGCTATTGGATACCGCCAGGCGCTATCTCCTTCTATAAGTACTCCTGGAATTTGCGCTTAAGCAAACTTTCCATCGATCGAAATTTCGTCGAACACAGCTAACATTTCATCGAGCGAATTTTCGTCGAACGCAGTGATGAGAATTTTGTCGAGCGCCGCTTACAGTTCGTCGAACGATAGCTAGCGCCTGCGCTAGGACTACCACCAGCGCTAGGACTACCACCAGTGCTAGGACTACTACCAGCGCTAGTAGGAGTGTTGGATTTGATGGCTCAACTTTGGGGGTAACCTTCTTATGTAATCCTTGAGTCATATGGACTTTGTTATCCTGTACACTTAAACACACAAGATCAAATACACATAGGATTTGTTATTCTCAAACCTAGGATATGCGGAAGACCATGTTCCTACAACTTCAATATCCAAAGATTTAAGAAATTTTTCCATAAGAATTTTCCACCCATTATAATTTTTGCCTTCAAATAAAGGTGGTGCCAAAGATTTTTCCTTTATAAGAAAATTTCTGCCACTAGTAGAGGCGAGATCATGAGACGCCATTATTCCTGGTTTTAAACCGTTTGGAATAACCTACCTCTGATACCACTTGTTGGATCGATAGGCGCCCTTAGAGGGGGGGGGGGGGGGGTGGGAATAAGGGAATAAAAATTCTTTATAATAATGTTATGAAAATTACTAAATTGTTTTATAATATGAAAAGGCAAAATAACAATTTAGCTAATTTGTGAGAATATCAAAATAACCAAGTTTATAAACAAGTACTAAATTGTTTTATGATGAAAGAGATTGAACTAAACAATTTAGATAAAGTAATTAGAATTGAAAACTTAGTAACCAATATTTTAGAGATAACGCCAAAGGAGAGAAATCAAGTAAACATAAGTAGCAACATGATTGTATTTATATAAAAGGTGTTTACATAAATTTGATTTCGATATCGCTAGAAATCAGAGGCGTACAAAAGTAAATATCGTTTTCTTTTCTATACCGACTTGTATCCCCACAAACCGGTTGGCTTTAGCCAATCCTTCCCCGAATATGGCCTCAAGCCGCTCTAGCCAATCCTTCCCCGGATATGGCCTCGAGCACCCCCTAGATATAATCACCTAGAACTAGTCGCCAACACAAGGAGAATTCCTCCCTAAGTCCTACCCAGACCTAGTCGCCAACACAAGACGAATTCTCTAAACGGTTACAAAAAGTATGGAATGAAAATAAAGATAACAATAATAAAACTCCCTATATGAGTGTAACATCCCCAATCCTTCTAGACCCATTGGAAATGTTAGGGCATAGGGGTGAGGTGAGTGGCCATAAGGACCTTAGGCTAGGGTAGAAATTGCTAAGTGCACACCAAAGCTCAAAAACTAACCTAACCCTAAGCCCCTCAACTAGGTCAATTGACCCTCAATTGTCCAAATTGACCTCACTTATGATGCCCTAACAACTAAAGAAGACCATTACCTTGAGAATTGCACTTGGGTGGGACCCAATTGCATGAAATTGACCAAAGTCAACAATTGGTCAACATTAACCAAACTAAGTCAATTAGGGTTCAAATTGACCTCACTTATGTTGAAATTGTTGAAGTGAAGTGGAAGGGAGTCCGGCCGGTCTGAAGGCTGGAGACCGCAGAGACCGCGCGGCCTGCATTGGTGCTCTGGCGGTTTGGTTTTGCGATCTCTTCTTGCTGTTCTGGCGATCTGCTGTGATCGGCGAGTTTGCTTCTTGGTTTGGTCGTTGGTTCTGGCGACCTGTTGCGAGTTCTTCCGCTCTTGTTCTGGGCGACCTGTTCTTGGTTGACCGCAGTGACCGGGCGGCTTGTTTGGGCTGTTCTGGCGACTTGGTTCAAGTCGGCCAGATGTTTGTCCCTGCGTAGGCGATCTCAGGAAGGGTGGTCGCTGTGTCCGCGCGGCTTGTGCGCGGACTGCTGCTGTCTTGCTCACTTGGGATGGATCTTGTCCAAGTGTTGTGTCCGCGCGGCTTGTGCGCGGACTGCTGCTGTCTTGCAGACTTGTGCTGGATCTCGTCCAAGTGTTGTGTCCGCGCGGTCGGTCTTATGAGGCCGCTGGCGATCTGATGGGCAGTTATTGTATCCCGGTTTGTGCGGTGATGAGATCCGTCTATCCGCCTATAAATAGGGGTGCAGGGCCCGTCATTCCTAACAAGAACTGTAAGAACAAGAGCCCGGATTGTTTCTTGCGGACTCAAGTTTGAAGTCGCGCGGTCTCGGAAGTGAGCTAACCGGTTGTTGTATTCGCAGGTTTGCGGTCAGCGAACTGGTTTATTGTGTTCTTGTGCTGTTCGTAGCGGACTCAGTGATCAGGCGACCTTCAGCGGTTAGGCGGTCTGAGATGCGGTCTGGCGACAGCTTCAGTTCCTTGTTCCAATAAGCTTCAGTTCGTGCGGTCTGGCAGTGCAGCTTGTCTGCTTCTGTTCGCGCGGTCTCAAGTTATTTCTGCGGTCTAACTGTGCAAGCGGTCTGGGAGTACAGCAGAGCAAGACGGGCGGCCTGAGCCTTTTTGCGGTCCGTGCGGTCTCTGCTTTGGCATACCGCCAGTTTCATTTTTGGTGTGTTTGTTCTTCTCATCTCCGTGATTCTTATGAATCATGTCTCGCCATGTATACCTCGCATTGTAAAGCAGTTCTGTTTCAATAAAGATTTCTTGTGTTGCTGTTTTGGCATTGTGGTTGTTTGGCTATAACTCTTGTTGATACAACTCCTGCTTACTCCTAAACGGTCTTTCAAAAATTTTAACATGGTATCAGAGCTAGGTTTCTGGAGTGGATAAGCAGTGATCAACTAGAGTTGCCATCGTCTTTGTGAAGAAGAGACCACATAGATTGCCATGGAAGGTGGATACTCAAGAGGTCTTGGTATTGAACTCCTCACATCGACTAACTTTAAAAAGTGGAAGTCATGTATGGAGAGTTACTTACTTGGAGAGGATCTATGGGAGGTAGTTGGCGGAGAAGACACACAAGAGGTGTTTCTAGCAGGAAATAATATGGCAGAGGTGAGACTTTGGAGGAGGACGAATGCTAAGGCAGAGTTCACTCTCAAAAGGGCTATCTCACCAGAGCTGTTTGATCACATCATCGGATGTAAATCTGCTGCTGAGATTTGGACATCCTTGGATGGATTGTTCAATAAGAAGAATGTAGCGAGGCTACAGTATCTTGAAAATGAGTTGGTGAAAGCCTCTCAAGTTGATCTTTCTGTTTCTACCTTCTTCCTCAAGATGAAGAACCTCAAGGCAGAGATTTCTGCATTGGACCATGATGAGCCAATCTCTGAGGCAAAACTGAAGAGGCATATCATCCGCGGGTTGCGGAAGGAGTATCTTGCCTTTGTGACTTCAGTTTAGGGTTGGGCAAATCAACCATCGTTGTTGGAGCTGGAGAACCTTCTTGCTTCACAAGAAAGTATAACAAGACAGATGGCGGTGGTTTCTATCTCCGGGGGAGAAAGCGATGTGATGTTCTCTGGGAAGAAGAAGAAGAAATGGGAGAAGAAGAAGCCGGGTCATGATGGACCCTCCACTTCAGGTCAGCAAGATAGGGGCTATGCTCCTAAGTCTGATGGGAAGAAGAAAGGAGAGGGACCGAGGTGCTTTAGATGCAACACGACCGAGCACTTCAAGAAAGATTGCCGGGTGAATATTCAGCCGGGACATGCAATGGAGAAGGAGATGCCAAAGTCTGAAGAAGTTGGATGGGGAGGAGCCTTTGCGTCTAATATAACGGCGATGCCCGTTAAGACCTTGGCTTCCATCAACTATGATGAGGACTGGATTGTTGATTCAGGGTGTGGGCATCACCTCACCGGGGATGGATCAAAGTTCTCTTCTTTGGCGCCTTACTTAGGTAACAATGCTATCATTACGGCTGATAATTCTATTCATCCAGTAGAGCACGAAGGAGTCGTCTCTCTGAGCAGTGATAAGGGTCCACTCACGTTGAGGAGTGTTTATCACGTGCCTGGTATGAAGAAAAATCTCTTTTCTGTGACCAATGCGGTCGACGCCGGTTATCACGTTCTGTTTGGCCCAACAGAAGTGAAGTTTCTCAAAACTCAACCAGAGATAAAGGGAGATGTTATTCATGTCGGCAAGCGGGTGAAGGACTTGCTCGTTTTATCGACAAGTACCTATGTTGATAAGATGAGGACCAATGATGGCGCGACCATCTGGCATGAAAGGTTGGGACATGTAGGCATGGACAAATTGAAGGCTATGGCGGTAGGGGTCTTGTCAATGGCTTGCCTAGCTTGTCCTCCTATGGAGACGGTCATGTCTGCGAAGGATGTCAGTTTGGTAAGTCTCATCGACTTCCATTTGACAAATCGCAAACAAGGTGCAAAGTGCCGTTGGAGTGCATCCACGGTGATTTGATGGGACCGACTACCACCCCAAGCCTTGGAGGCAACAGATACATGTTGGTGTTGATTGACGATTACACCAGATATGTCTGGGTGTTTTTTTTTGAAGGAGAAGTTGGATGCATTTGCAAAGTTTGTGGAGTTCAAGGAGCTGGTGGAAGGTCGGCTAGGCCTGCGGGTTAAAAAACTTAGAACTGACAATGGTGGGGAGTTCACCTCTGGTGAGTTCTCAAGTTTTTGCAGGAAGCATGGCATTAGAAGAGAGATTACTTGTTCCCATACTCCACAACAGAACGGCGTTGCCGAGAGGAAGATCCGTCATCAGACGGAAACTTGCAAATGCTGGCTTCATGCTAAGGGTATCCCAAAGTCCTTCTAGGCGGAGGGAATGTCTTGTGCAGCTTATGTCATCAACAGATTACCTCTAAGTCCTATCAACATGAAGACCCCTCACGAATTGATGTTCAAGGAGAAGCCGAGTGTTGCACACCTCCGGGTGTTCGGGTCAACCTGCTATGTGCATATTCCTGATGCTCTTCGGACAAAGCTAGATGCGAAAGCAAGGAAGCTAGTCTTTGTTGGGTATGATGAGCAGATGAAGGGATGGAGATGCATGGATCCTGAGACACGGAGGTCAATTGTTTCTCGGGATGTGGTGTTCGATGAAGTAACTTCCTACAAGGGGAGTTCAGGAGTTGAGCTACCGGAAAGCAGGGTTGATATAAGAGGGAAGGCTGCTGAAGATCTTCAAGTGGAGTTGCCTGTTTCACCAGGAGCTCCAGCTGTGTCTAGCTCAGAGGCGGAAGCTTCAGGTTCTGGAAGCAGGGGGAGCGATGCTCCAAATTCACCTGGAAGAGGAGCTAGTTCTGAAGAAGCAGCTGAGGAGGTGGTTAGTCAGGGGCAACCTCTTAGGAGGTCGAAGAGGACTATTCAACCACCAGACCGATACACAGGAGGAAACATGGTGAACTTTGTTTCATGTTTCTTTGCTGGTCCCTTGGATGAAAGGGAGCCGTCGAGCTTTGAGAAGGCCAGAGGCGTGAAGGAGTGGGACGTTGCGATGCAAGAAGAGATGTCAGCTCTCGAGAAGAACAAGACTTGGTCTCTTGTGCCCAAGCCCAAGGGCACCACTCCTGTGACATGCAAATGGGTCTTCAAGCTGAAGAAGAAAGCTGACGGTAGTATCGAGCGGTACAAGGCTCTCCTTGTAGCTCGCGGGTTCTCACAGTAGTACAGAGAAGATTATGATGAGACATTTAGTCCAGTGGCAAAGATGACTTCGGTTCGATTTGTTATTGCCTTGGCAGCTTCGAGTGGTTGGGAGATTTGGCAACTCGACGTGAAGAATGCTTTCTTATACGACGAAATTGACAAGGATATCTTCATGCTCCAACCGCAGGGCTTCATCTCGAAGGAGTATCCGGACTACGTCTGTAAGTTGAAGAAGGCCCTGTATGGGTTGAAGCAAGCGCCTCGAGCGTGATACGGGAAGATTGCAGAGTATCTCTTATTCTGCAGATTCTTTGCTTCAGACTCTGATTCTAGCTTGTTCATCAAGAAGGAGGGGGTGCTTCGGGTGATTGTGCTGCTGTACGTGGATGACATGATTGTCACCGGGAACTCGAAGGAAGCTGTTGCAAGACTCAGGGCTGAGCTTGCTATCAGATTCGAGATGAAGGATCTGGGGGAGCTCCACCATTTCCTTGGACTCGAGGTTCAGAGGCGGGAGAGCGGGGTGCTCATTTCTCAGGCTGTCTATGCGGAGCGGATTGTTCAGCGATTCGGCATGGAGGAAGGGAAGAGCAGCTCTATACCTCTGGAGCAACATCATAAACTTCGGAAGGATGAGGGGAGAGTTTTATCTGAACCGTTGGTGTTCCGAGCTCTGGTTGGGAGCTTGATCTACTTGACGATCACAAGGCCAGATATTGCTTATGCAGTAGGCAAGGTGAGTCGGTACATGGCGGAACCACGGAAGCCTCATCTTCTGACGGCAAAAGGCATCTTGAAGTATGTGAAGTCGACCTCTGATTTGGGTCTCCTATATAGGAGAGGGTAAGGCTTGGAGTTGAATGGATACATGGATGCTGATTATGGGGGAGACGTGGATGATCGGAGATCAACGTCTGGTTATGTCTTTATGACGGGCCCCACAGCTATCTCTTGGTGCAGCAAGAAGCAAGACTCGGTGTCTGTATCTACCACGAAAGCGGAGTACAAGGCTTCGGCCTTGGCAGCTCAGGAAGCCATTTGGCTCAGGAGGTTGGTGAAGGATGTTCATCAAGAGGTTCGAGGTCGAACCTTGCTATGCAGGGACAATGAGAGTGCTCTCAAGCTGGTCAACAATCCAGTCTGTCACGCGAGGACCAAACATATAGAGATTGAGCACCATTTCATTCGTGAAAAGGTGTTGGGAGGATCTCTTATGGTCGAGCATGTTCGGAGTGCGGACAATGTCACAGACATCTTCACAAAGCCGCTAGTGAAGGGACCTTTTACACGGTTAAGGGAGTTGCTCGGGCTAGTTTCCACTTCCCACTTCAAGGGGGAGTGTTGAAATTGTTGAAGTGAAGTGGAAGGGAGTCCAGCCGGTCTGAAGGCTGGAGACCGCAGAGACCGCGCAGACTGCATTGGTGCTCTGGCGGTTTGGTTCTGCGATCTCTTCCTGCTGTTCTGGCAATCTGCTGTGATCGGCGAGTTTGCTTCTTGGTTTGGTGATACGCTGAAATTTAACTTTTTAGAAAAGCTCTTTCTTTCTTTAGACTTTAACCTTAGGCGGACGTTTTTGAAGAGTCCCGCGAGTAATTCTACTTCGAGGAATTACCCGTTATCCTATCGAAAGATAGAAGTAACGACCTTTTCCTCTTTCGAAATATCGACGATTACTCTTTGGCCGCGTCGCCAAAAGCTAAGTAGAAATGGTTTGAAAGGCTTATGTTGAAATGAAAGTTGAAAGCTTTTTGAATATGTTATGTTGTTGCAACAATTTGTGAGTTGTTGCAACAATTTTGTAAATGATAGTTTCCTTTTTTTAAAACCTCTTTTACCTTGAGCTAGTTGCAACAACCAAAGGTTTGTTGCAAAAAATTTTCTAAGTGTTTTTAAAAGAGTTTTAATTGGCTTTTGAGAGAAAGCTTTTGGGTTTATATAATTATCTGGACTAAAATCAATAAAGGCAAGTGGACCTTATCGATAGTAGTATAGGATATTTCCTTTGAAATATCAAGGTCGTATTTTTCCAAGGTCGTATCGATTATTTCTACTTCTTAGGAACGCGCTATTATTTTATCGAAAAGAGATTTGAATTGATTTTTATAGCTTTGTAGAAAAACTAATGACGAAAATTAAGGTTGGCGTGCGTTTAACGATAATTGCGATAAAAAGCGAGAAAGCACGAAAACGTTAATTTAGAAAGTAGTTTTGCTTAGAATTTTTTAGAGTTTTATAAAGCGATAATGATAACTATGGCGATTTTAAGCGGTTGAGCGGTTAGCGGAATTAGCAAAAAGCAATTATATTAAAAAACAAAAGACGCACTAATTGAAAACTCACGCACTCTACGGAATTAAAATGAAAGCGGTAAATTGCAGAAATTAAAGAAATGCGATCCCTACCCAAATAGGTAGAGGGGAAATAAATGCGTGAGCGAGTCCTATCCAAATGGATAGGCGGGAAATAAATGCGTGACGAGTCCTATCCAAATGGATAGGCGGGAAATAAATGCGTGACGAGTCCTATCCAAATGGATAGGCGGGAAATAAATGCGTGACGGAAATGAAAGCTAAGCTATTGAATTACAAAAAAGGCGCAAAATTTATCCACCTACACACACACACACACTTACTTTAATTGAAATCTAAGTTAAAGAAAACAAAAATTAACTCATACACTCACACACACAACATAAATGAAACTAAGTTAAAAGAAAATATAATCTATTCTCCTACACTCACACACACTAATAACAAAATGAAACTAAAATAAAAACAATTTACTCTCATACACTCACACACACTTACTAAAAAAGAAAAAGAAAATAAAAACAACAAACCAAAACCAAAAAACAATTTAATCTCCTACACACACACACTTACATAAAGAAGAAAAAAGGAAAAAGAAAAATAAAAGAAAGAGAAAACAAAAACTAAGTTACCACAATAAGAACAAAGAAGAACATATATTCATATATATATATCAAAAAAGAGATTACAACTTTTACAAAAAACTTAAATAGGAGGAGAAAGAGCCCAAACAAGGGCTTAGAAACACCCACAAAAACACATATAAAACTCACAAGAACACTTACAAAAGCTCACAAGAACACTCAAAACAAACTCACAAACACTAGTCTAGGTTCTAAAATGATGAACCTTTTAAAATGAGGAAGAGCCCTCTTATTTATAGGCAAAAGAGGGGGGGGGGGGGGGGCAAATAGCTAAAAAAGTGTGCTGCAAGCTGGATGGAAGCAGCTGGCAGGAAGCTTCTGGGGTGCGGTTAGAGGGCTGGAAGGGGCTAGCTGGCGGGCTGAGTTGGAGGTTGGCGCGGGCAGCGGGCAACGAGCAGTAGCTGGCACTGGCGCGGGCAGGGGCGCGGGCAGGGTGGCAGCGGGCACGGGCAGGGCGGCTAGCTGGATTTAATCCAGCAAAAAGGAGTGCTGGGTTTTGAACCCACAACCTCAAGGGAGGCTAGCCAGACCAAGACCACTGGAGCAAGGGCGCTTATCTAGAATTTAAGGGGGTATATTATATATATAATGTTAGCGTTAGAATTTATTAAATGCAAAAAGAGGGGGAAACGGGCGGCCGCAGTTTAATCCAATTAAATATGACTGAGCCAGGAATCGAACCCGGGGCAGCTGCGGGGGCAAACCAAGACAGAACCAATGAGCCAAGCGGCTCCTTCAACATACAAAGAGCAATAATTATATTTATTATAATTACACAGATATTTTTATTTTTTATTTTTTTTTCATTTAATTTACATAGTTATTTATATGTTTATATTTAATTTATATATATATATTACTATTATTATCTACATTTTATATACTATACATATATATTTATACATATACATATATTATACATATATGCATTTTATTATATTTATAATATATTTATTATTCATTATTATTATTATGTTATTAATATACAATACTACTATATTATTATATATATATTTTTCCTATTTATCTATCATGCATATTATTTTTATATTATTTATATTATTATTACTATTTTTCATTTATATTTACATATAAATATATGATTATTTATTATACTTATTATTTACATACATATAACTATATTATTTATATTTTATATATTATATATATATTTATTATATTTATAATAAATTTATTATACAATAATATTTCAAAATTTTATTCTTTTATATATATAATTACTTATTTTTACAAAAGAAAAAAAGAAGTGATTATTTCAATGATTTAAAAGCAATATGTACAAAATTACCCAAAATTAGGCTAGAAATGATACTAAAAATATGCATAATTTGTTATTCATCATTTGGTCATTGGTTCTGGCGACCTGTTGCGAGTTCTTCCGGTCTTGTTCTGGGCGACCTGTTCTTGGTTGACCGCAGTGACCGGGCGGCTTGTTTGGGCTGTTATGGCGACTTGGTTCAAGTCGGCCAGATGTTTGTCCCTGCGTAGGCGATCTCAGGAAGGGTGGTCGCTATGTCCGCGCGGCTTGTGCGCGGACTGTTGCTGTCTTGCTCACTTGGGCTAGATCTTGTCCAAGTGTTGTGTCCGCGCGGCTTGTACACAGACTGCTGCTGTCTTGCGGACTTGTGCTGGATCTCGTCCAAGTGTTGTGTCCGCGCGGTCTGTCTTATGAGGCCGCTGGCGATCTGATGGGCGGTTATTGTATCCCGGTTTGTGCGGCGACGACATCCGTCTATCCGCCTATAAATAAGGGTGCAGGGCCCGTCAATCCTAACAAGAACTGTAAGAACAAGAGCCCGGATTGTTTCTTGCGGACTTAAGTTTGAAGTCGCGCCATCTCGGAAGTGAGCTAACCGGTTGTTGTATTTGCAGGTTTGCGGTCAGCAGGTTGCGGTCTCCTTCCTTGGTGATTTCCGGCGGCTTGAATAAACAGTTCGTCTGCGGTCTGTCAGCGAACTGGTTTATTGTGTTCTTGTGCTGTTCGCAGCGGACTCAGTGATCAGGCGACCTTCAGCGGTTAGGCGGTCTGAGTTGCGGTCTGGCGACAACTTCAGTTCCTTGTTCCAATAAGCTTCAGTTCGTGTGGTCTGAGATTGCGGTCTGGCAGTGCAGCTTGTCTGCTTCTGTTCGCGCGGTCTCAAGTTGTTTCTGCGGTCTGACTGTGCAAGCGGTCTGGGAGTACAACAGAGCAAGCCGGGCGGCCTGAGCCTTTTTGCGGTCCGTGCGGTCTCTGCTTTGGCAGACCGCCAGTTTCAGTTTTGGTGTGTTTGTTCTTCTCATCTCCGTGATTCTTATGAATCATGTCTCGCCATGTATACCTCGCATTGTAAAGCAGTTCTGTTTCAATAAAGATTTCTTGTGTTGCTGTTTTGGCATTGTGGTTGTTTGGCTATAACTCTTGTTGATACAACTCCTGCTTACTCCTAAACGGTCTTTCAAAAATTTTAACAGTTGGATCGATAGGCGCCCTTAGAGGGGGGGGGGGGGGGGGGGGGGGGGGGGGAATAAGGGAATTAAAATTCTTTATAATAATGTTATGAAAATTACTAAATTGTTTTATAATATGAAAAGGCAAAATAACAATTTAGCTAATTTGTGAGAATATCAAAATAACCAAGTTTATATACAAGTACTAAATTGTTTTATGATGAAAGAGATTGAACTAAATAATTTAGATAAAGTAATTAGAATTGAAAACTTAGTAACTAATATTTTAGAGATAACGCCAAAGGAGAGAAATCAAGTAAACATAAGTAGAAACATGATTGTATTTATATAAAAAGGTGTTTACATAAATTTGATTTCAATATCGCTAGAAATCAGAGGCGTACAAAAGTAAATATCTTTTTCTTTTCTATACCGACTTGTATCCCCACAAACCGGTTGGCTTTAGCCAATCCTTCCCCGGATATGGCCTCAAGCCGCTCTAGCCAATCCTTCCCCGGATATGGCCTCGAGCACCCCCTATATCTAATCACCTAGAACTAGTCGCCAACACAAGATGAATTCCTCCCTAAGTCCTACCCAGACCTATTCGCCAACACAAGGCGAATTCTCTAAACGGTTACAAAAAGTATGGAATGAAAATAAAGATAACAATAATAAAACTCACTATATGAGTGTAACATCCCCAATCATTCTAGACCCATTGGAAATGTTAGGACATAGGGGTGAGGTGAGTGGCCACAAGGACCTTAGGCTAGGGTAGAAATTGCTAAGTGCACACCAAAGCTCAAAAGCTAACCTAACCCTAAGCCCCTCAACTAGGTCAATTGACCCTCAATTGTCCAAATTGACCTCACTTATGATGCCCAAGCCACTAAGGAAGACCATTACCTTGAGAATTGCACTTGGGTGGGACCCAATTGCATGAAATTGACCAAAGTCAACAATAGGTCAACATTAACCAAACTAAGTCAATTAGGGTTCAATTGACTCTACATGTTCAAATTGACCTTACCACCACACTCTAAACACTTTAAGGAACTCATTGGACCTAAAAGCCCCATCACTTGGTCAACCAATTGACCAATTTGACCAAAGTCAACTCTAGCTTAATTTAGGTCAAAATCACCACCCCTTTGATTAAATTGAACCAATTGGAGCCCCACCATGGATCAACTAATGTTGGGTGATGTTAAGGGACCCATGACCCCCAAGTGGGGTCAACCCACTCACCTTGGTTGACCAAAGTCAACCATGGTCAACATAGCCCATTAATGGTGAAATTCCAAGCCTAAATTGAGTGGAACCCCAACACCCATCAATTAACCATCTTTCGTGGACCTAGGTCATGCCATCATCAACCTTGGGCTAAACCCAAAGCTTAGGCTTGATTAACCAAATAAGAGGGGGGACAAAAAGTGGTTCAAAAAGCAAAAGCAAAAGCACAAGAAAAAGCTAACACCCCCCTCCTCTACACTCCTCCTCCAATCCGCCTAGGGGTCTCCCCTGATTACTGTGGGTCTGGGCTTGACCCAGGTGGAAGCAAGGGGCCAGCTGGTGCAGGAGGGTTGCAGCCATGAGAGGACCGAGGAGGACTAAGTTCAAAACAACATGTAGAGGCCTCCCCACTTCAATTCAACCACAACACTAGCTTCAGGAGGTCGAGAGCAGTCGAGAACGGCACCTGGAGCAGAGCTTTAGCTGGAGAATCAAGATCGGGAGCGGGGTCGCCGGAGCAAGGAAAATCCATGGCCAACTGTCGCCGGAGCCTCCGCCACGTACCAATAGTGGTTCGTTTCTCCTCCCCTCCCCCCATGCTAGCTTCTCATCACAAAATGCTGAAGGATTGGGCTCAATTGAGCCCGGATTCACCTCCGAAATCCATGGATTTCGGCTCAAAATGAGACACCCAGGATCGCCGGAAAACGCCCCCTCCGACCGCCATGTCGCCGGGAGTTGTAGCCCCGACCACCACGAAGGTGGCGGCGGTGGTGGCCGGGAAATGGGGGAGTAACTCGGCCCAGCACGGGAGAATCCCAACCGTTGGCTGAGGAAGAAGACGATGGCGCTGCCGTTAGATCTGCGCCAAGATTCGTGCAGATCTCATATTTTCTATATTTAATTAATTAAATAGTTAGATTTTCTGCCTCTAATATTCAGTCCACTTCAATAATTAATTAAGGCCTCTTAATGGCCGAATTAGAAAAAGTGCCCAGCATGAAAGTTGTAGGCCTTGATCTTGACTTTCAGTAGGGCTTAGGTTCAGGTCATTTGGTGACCTACAACTCCCTAGGGAGCTGTTTTACTAGGACTGGTCCTACACTAGGTCAGTCCACTAAACTAATTACCTAGGTCAAACCCTTCAAGATTTGGAGCTGTGCTTTTAACCATGGGTTGGTATACCCTAGGGGCACCCCTTTCCATAGGGACAGCCCTTGGTGGACACTATTACCTAGGGTTTTTGTGGTAGTTAGAATATTTAAATTAAGTTGATTTTTGGAGCATATGATGTCCAAATGACACAAAACTTTGGTGGCATGCTCTTTTGTACATGAGTAGTGACTACCTAAAATTTCACTCCATTTGGAGTTGATTTGATATGGAAAATGGGAAACCCTAATGAGGGCCTTTAAGGGTCAAATTAGGGTTTAGGTCATTTTGAGGAGTTGAGTGTGTTAGCCTCCTCCCATCATAATGGCTATGTAGGTATGGATATGCAAATGCATGTGACACACCCTATTGGTCCATTTGGAGCCATTAGGGTGGTGTGACCTAAAACCCTAAGGGTAAACCCTTAAGGGTGCAAGGTGAGATTGGTGAAGGGAATAGGACCAAATGTTCTTGCCTTGGCTCAGAACTTTGTAGATATGTTTGTAGGAGCATAAAATGACTTAGTTAATTTAATGAGATTTTTTAGAGGTATTTAAGTATTTTTCTTCCTAATAAATGAAATTGCCACCCCTTTCCTTAATAAATAAAATACATGGTCATGTGACCGTGTATGGCTTTGAAACTTCATCAGTGGCTGAATAGGGATGAAAATGGACTATAGTAATTATGTTATGATTTATTGAAGTATTATAGCTTGTGTAGGAATTTTAAAGTGCTTACTAGCTTAGAGGAATTTAATTATGAAAAATGTCAAATCATGGGGCATTGTCATGATACTTGTTGATCTGTAATTTTAGGTTAATATAGGCCCATGATAATTGTTTGGAAGCTTGTAGAATTGCATTTCATGTACTTCATGTAGAAATTGGAATTTACATCACTTGGGTATTAAATCATTTTAAAATGTCAAATCACATGGTAATGACACAATCCTTTGTAAGAGGACTCTAGGTCCTCATTTGGACACTTGGTAATTTTTGGAGAATTTTCAGAAGTGAATTACTATTTTTCCTAATTATAGTGGCATTTTGGTAATTATACAACTATGATGATTTAGTAAGCCAAATCACACCCTAGGGTCATGGAACTCAGTGAACCACCTTGATATAGGATATTACCTTACTGATTAATTTCATGTAGCATGAAGAATCATTTTGAGGGTAGTTCATGTGCAATTTGACTTAAGGCCTTAACTACTTTAAATTATATTAAATACCAAATTAATATGGAAAACTATGGAAATTGGAGCATACCTTATTAAGGTCAGTGGGAGCCTAGTATAATTATTAGAGACACTGGTGATGAGGATTTAGAAGGGTTCCCTTATGGTGTTGATAGTTAGTTCAACTTAGTGGTCTGCGTTTAGTGAAAACAGAATTTTGAGTTTTAGACAATTCAGACCACTAAGTAGTGTTTAGAAGTTATATACAATCAGTAATTGAGTTATAGCACACAATAATTCATGGAAGGTCAATCCTAGGGTTAGTTGTGAGGTTGTGTTAGGGTTAGTATATGAGGTGTGGAGGCGCGTCCAACCCGATTGGGTGGGACGGAGATGAGCTAAGTCACTTTAACTATATGAAATGATGAGGGGTGAACCAAACGTTAATCACCAACTAAAGTAATTGTCTTGAGGAGGATAGTGGGGTTGAGCCCATTGATCTGTAGTACCGTTAGGGGCCCCTTACGGAGTACACCGCGGGAATTTCAAGATTCACCCTAAATATAACACTAACTAAATTTGTAGGCAAGAGTAGCCTAAGTAGGTCTGCAAATTGGTATGGATCTCCTCCGGGAAGGAAATGGGTTGGATCAACTTGTGTGTTAGTCCCTGAGCCGGAAGCTCGGGTGGACTTGTTAAACACCTATTTCTTATGCAATTAGTGACGAGTCTTCGGTACTAGGCCAGTCGTGTCACCGACGGTAGTACATTGACTCAGGTGAGGGTGAGGTTTAGAGGGCCGATAAGTTTGAGTACCGCGGTCTGGAGGACAATCCCTAATAACCCACCCCGACCTTAAAGTCTGGTGGATTCCAGCAAGAGTACGCAGGAGCTCCGCTGTTGTGTTCTTAGCGTTGAGGCGTACATGAGGTCTAGGCTTGGTAGTGACCATACCCGCCTAGGATGTGGAGTGCCCGATCCACTGCCACCGTGAGCCACTTTCGGGAACTATAAAGGTCTGTGCGCATGGAGTCGTGTGGGTGAGTTGCATTGCATGGCCGCATAATTCACATCATAAACATAGCATAACATAACTCACATATGCATACCCCATCATATAAATTAGTATGGGCTCTTTTATATGATGGGTTACCTGGATATCTTAACTTATATGTTGTATGGGCGTTCATATAAGTTAAGGTACGAATCTGTGATGGTAGATTAGTTTTACTTACCGCATCGCATTTTCTTACTATTAATGCTTTATTTCATGCTCTACTTTACTGTCATTTATATGCACTATACTGCTAGCTAGTTTTACTGCTTTACCTATACCTGCTAGATTAGTGCCATGTCACCTCTTCTTGTTTACCCCTTGTTGTCCTCCGCTTCTTCCTCCCGCTCGGTTCCTAGGAGTCGTGGAGGGAGGCGAGGACAAAGCGACTTAGTCTTTATGACTAACGGTCGGTGTGACCGCAGGAGTCCGAGGAGACGGAGTTGTCCTGCGCGCAGTAGGACGAGATGGCAGGACCTGAACAACGGATGCAACGTACTACCGCGACGCCACAGGTCAATGATTAGATAGTTAGATTTCCGCATTTGAGAGTTTGGTTGTAGTTTCCGCATGTTGTAGAGAGAGAGAGATAGTACTTATTTTGGATATGTATCGGGCTTAAGCCCTTTTTACTTGTACTTCTCTTTTTGGACTTTCTGTTTCATTATATATACTTATATGATGTTGTGACTTGTGGACATGCCCTTATTTCTGTACTTCACCATGCCATATTTTACTTATGATTGTATAGCCGGCAGGGTCGGTGCCAAGCGATGTTGACTAACCCGAGTGTTGGTGACACCGCAAGGCAATGATTCTGGGCGAAGATCCACCTTGACCGTGCGATACGGGAGAGGTTCGAGTTTTCAAGTACCCGAACAGGTTTTGGAAAAAGAGATCTTACAATGAGATCCTCTGAAGTCGGAGATGAAGGATCATTGTAGTGTGAGTGAGGTCGAAGTGATCGTCCTTCGGATGTAGCGTGACGTAGTCCTCCTCCAGAATTCTCCTTAAGCTTTTTGTGGGAGATCCATCTTCGGCAGCATAACAACAATAGAATTGTGGCACAAGCAATCTCTCTGGGATGGATAGCCAAAACGAGAAGCAAATCTCCAATTTATAGAACATCTCGCTAGCGCCTGCGTTAGCTCCTAGCACCTGCGGTAGCGTTCGTGTGGAGCGGTTGTGAAACCGTCGCGGCATGGCGCTCTGCACGAACATGAGATGCGCCAGGCGGTAGCGCTAACGCTGGCGTTAACGTTCGTGTGGAGCAGTTGTGAAACCGTCGGCTGTGTGGCGCTGTGCACGATCTTGAGATAGCGCTAGGAGGTAGCGCTAGCGCTGGCGGTAGCATTCGTGTGGAGCGGTTGCAAAACCGTCGGCTGCGTGGCGATGTGTACGAACTCGAGATAGCGCCAGGCGGTAGCGCTAGCGCCTGCCTTAACCCCTAACGCTGGCGGTAGTTCTTCAGTTCACTTTGTTGGTTCCAAGCTGCTTTCTTCCTGTGGAGTATTGCACTTATAGTTCCTGCACACTATAAACACACGACGAGCAAGATCAAATACAATTTGGGATTTGTTATTCTCAAATAAAGGGATGTGACACACATGTCCAACAATTATGACCGGTTTACTCTCAGTAAGGTAGAGCAAGGATCCAATTATGCTTTTGTACTTGGTTTCATCAAAAGGTTTCCCTTTCTCATCCTTGTCCAGAGACATAACTGAACCCATTGGAGTCCTCATAGAGGTTGCGTTCTCCATTACGAATTTCATAATTAACTCTTTAGTAAACTTCGTCTGAGAGATGAAAATTCCATCTTCAGATTGCTTTACCTGAAGTCCTAAGAAATACTTCAGCTCACCCATACTGCTCATTTCAAATATCTCTTGCATCAAGTTAGAAAACTTTTTGCAAAGGTTATCGTCCGTAGATCCGAAGATAATGTCGTCGACATAGATTTGCACTAGCAAAATCTTGCCTTTTACTTCCCTAAGAAACAACGTCTTATCTATCTTTCCTCTTGTGAACTTGTTCTCAAGAATAAAGCTAGAGAGCGTCTCATACCAAGCTCGAGGAGCTTGTTTGAGACCATATAAAGCTTTACGTAAATAATAAACATGATCAGGTAGAGAGGAGTCAACAAAACCTGGGGGTTGTTCTACGTACACTTCTTCTTTAGATTACCATTAAGGAAGGCTGACTTCACGTCCCTTTGATAGACTTTGAATCCCTTGTGAGCAGCATACACTAGAAACCACCTGATCGCTTCGAGTCTTTCCACGGGAGCAAAAGTTTGATCGAAGTCGATCCCTTCTTCTTGTTTGTAACCTTGAGCAACAAGTCTGGCCTTGTTCTTGATGATTACTCCATCTTCGTCCAGCTTATTTCTGAAAACCCATTTTGTCCCTATGACATTATGTCCTTTGGGTCGAGGAACTAGCTTCCAGACTTTGCATCTCTTGAACTGATTGAGCTCCTCTTGCATTGCAATGATCCAAGATGCATCATTCTTTGCTTCATCGAACTTCTTTGGCTCAATGATGAGTAGTTTATTCACTCATCTTTTAGCTTAATTTAATTATAATTCTTATATAAATCTATTTAAATTATATGTATTTCCCTACATAAATTGCTTCCTTTCATTTCTATGAGCTAACCTAAACATATTTTATTATTTCAGGTTTTTCTGGAAACATTGGAGCAAAAAGTACATTTACACGTCCCTGGTCACGGGCGTGACCAAGGGCGTGCCCCAATGTCACGGCCCCGAATCGCTGAGATGAATCAGAAGCGCTGAGATCGACGAACTGCGCCTGGCTACTGCGTTCGATGAAAATTCAGGAGATCGACGAACTGCGCCTGGCTGCTACGTTCGACGAAAGCGCTGAGATCGATGAACTACGCTTGGCTGCTGCGTTCGACGAAAATTCAAGAGATTGACAAACTGCGCCTGGCTGCTGCGTTTGACAAAAGTGCTGAGATCGACGAACTGCACCTGGCTGCTGCGTTCGACAAAAATTCAGGAGATTGATGAACTGCGCCTGGCTGCTGCGTTCGACGAAAGCGCTGAGATTGACGAACTGTGCCTGGCTGGTGCGTTCGACGAAAATTTAGGAGATCGACGAACAGGCAGAGTTCGACGAATGTTCAACAGCGCTCCTTCCCGCCGAAGATTCCCGCCAGAAGCCAGATTTTAAGATTACACGCCCCAGGTCACGGGCGTGACCTAGGGCATGACACGTCCGTAACACCTGCATTGAAGCCAGACGACGCCTTCTCCGCACCCAGCAAATCACGCCCCTTACACGACACTTGGTCACGGGCGTGACCAAGGGCGTGTAACCTAGAATTTTCAGCTATAAAAAGGCAGCTCCTCCAGATGATCAAACACTTTTTTTGGAGCCCAAGCCTCCATTTCTTGCATTATTTTCCTATTTTTGTAAGTATTCTAGCTCTACTTTTTCTTGCACTTGTAATTTCCCTTTCAATAGTTGTAATTCCTTTTCTTAAATTAATAAAAGTTGTTGTTGTTTTGTTCATCCATTTTCTTAAGTTGAGTTATTTTTCTTGTTGAAACCAAATTAAAGTACTTTTTGATAAAACAATAGAGATCTTCTTGAGTAAGAGTAATCAACACGCCCGGATTTTTATACGACCTTGGTTTTTATAAGCCTATACTACATTCGACACGGTACACTTGTCGTTGTCGTTTGCAAGCATAGTTTTGCTCATCAAGTTTTTGGTTCCGTTGCCTGGGATCTGAGTTGATATTTCGAAAGAGAATATCTATTGGTTTTATCGTTTCCTTTCTTCTCTTATTTTTTTTTATTTTTCATTTCTACAAGGTGCAACTAAATTCCTGGAAAGGATGCTTTGGGCTTGAATTCCCATCACAGCCTCTAGTACCTTGCGAGCCCTTCACCGGGTTGACCTTGGGAAGTCCAGGACTAATCTTAAATCACCTAATTAAAAATATTAAAAAAATATAATAAATATATTTATCTAAAATTTTACTTTCAGCTTTTTTTCTTTTATTTTTGGTTTATGACCCGACACAACTCTCCAGCTAATTTTGAATTTGGTTTTGATCCGGAAATCGAGCACACCTTGCGGCGACGTCTCGGATTTAGTGATCTACCAATAATTCGAGAAGAGTCGATCGGAGAAACTAACGAAGGTTTAATGGATAACCCCGACCATAACGAGGTTCCGCTACGGACCATGTCCTATTATGCAAGGCCAAAATGGGAGGGAACACAATCTAGTATTATTCGCCCGACGGTGGCAAATAATTATTTTAAAATTAAAACTAGTATCATTCAGATGGTACAACAAACCGTTGTTTTCGATGGCTTACCGGATGAAGATCCTAATTTACATTTGTTAAATTTTTTGGAAATTTGCGATACATTTAAGATAAATGGCGTGACCGATGACGCCATTCGTCTGCGTTTATTTCATTTCTCTTTGCGGACTAAGGCCAAGCAATGGTTGGGCTCTCTTCCTAGAGGTTCCATCACTACGTGGGCCGAGATGACGGAGAAATTCTTAACGAAATATTTTCCTCCGACAAAGTACGCTAAATTACGTACGGACATTCTCTCATTCAAGCAAATAGAATCAGAGTCTCTCTATGACACATGGGAGCGCTTCAAGGAATTATTGTGGAGATGTCCTCACCATGCCCTTCCTTTATGGCAATAAGTTCAAACATTCTACAATGGTTTGAATCTCCAAATAAGACAAATGATTGATGCGGCAGCTGGGGGAACTCTAAATAACAAAACCCTCGAGGCCGCTCAAGAGCTTTTTGAGGACTTGGCCATGAATGCTTATCAGTGGAATGTGCCACGGTCGCGTCCTAACAAGCCGACCAGACTCTTTGAAGTCGAGACCACCCCGAATTTAGCACATCAAGTAGAATGACTTACTAAGCAATGGGCGGAGATGTCTGCTTCCTCCGCCTCTAATGGGGCTAATAATAATAATAATAATAATAATAATAATAATTTTATTCAAGAGCAAGTAGATTATATGGGGAACTCCTATCTCCCTCCTTATAACCCGAATAATATTCTTCCGTTTAACAATAGTTATAATCCGGGTTTAAGGAATCACCCAAACTTTTCATGGAGCAACCCAATAACGCTCAACGACCACCACAAGTGAATCCTCCCGGATTCGCTCCTCCACCACCACCACAAAAGCCCTCTCCGTTTGAAGAGGTTGTCACTAAGTACATGGCCTCCAATGAGACCAATATCCAAAATCTTATCGGATCGGTCAAAAATTTGGAAAATCAAATTGGACAGCTCGCCAAAATGTTCTCCGAACGCCAGCAAGGATCCGGGCAACACTGAGCCCAATCTGCGGGAGAGCGCCAACGCAATCACCCTCCACAGCGGAAAGGAGGTAACTTCATCAAATTTGGTCGAGCCCGAGGTAAATGTTTCATCTTCTCCCCCGCAAGTTCTTTCTTCACCTACTTTACCGTCTGCTACTTTAGCTCCGCGCATTATTAAAAATCCTTCTATTCCTTATCCTTTGAAATTTAAAGATGAGCACAATGAGGAGCAATATAAAAAATTGATTGAAAATTTGAAACAAATCCAAATAAATGTACCATTCTGCGAAGCAATTGCTCAAATGCCAAAGTACGCTAAATATCTAAAGGAGTTACTTTCAAACAAAACAAAACTTGAAAATTTTTCGCGTATTTCCTTAAACGCAGAGTGTTCGACGGCTTTATTAAATAAATTACCACAAAAATTAAACGATCCGGGACGGTTCTCCATCCCGTGTATGTTTGGTAATTTATCAATCAAGCACGCCTTGGCCGATCTAGGCGCTAGCATAAATTTAATGCCTTTTGCGTTATTTTACAAGCTTGGTTTGGGCAACCCAAGCCCAACTAACATAAGCATCCAACTAGCGGATCGATCAGTTAAATACCCAATAGGGGCCATTGAAGATGTGCTAGTGAAGGTTGATAAGTTTATCTTCACGGTAGACTTTGTCATCCTCGATATTGAAGAAGACGCCGAAGTACCCCTAATACTTGGCCGACCTTTCCTAGCCACCGCTCGAGCTATAATAGATGTACGTAACAGAAAACTTCTCCTGCGAGTTGGAGAGAAAGAAGTTATTTTCAATGTTAATCAATCAATGAGAAATGCACTTACTAACGACGATTCTTGTTTTATTTTAGAATCGAATTTTGAAGAAGAATTATCAACTTTTGCGAAAATAATTTCCCCTCTTTATGAAAATCCGGAGTTACAAACTTTATTATTTCTTGAAGAAACGACCCGACAGGAAAACTTTGAACAAACAAATTTAAATATTTTTAAAGTCAAAACATCTTATGAAGAGCCACCGAGTCTAGAATTAAAACAACTACCAGATCATCTAAAATATGTATTTTTAGAAGAAAATTTAAAATTACCCGTGATTATTTCTTCTACGCTTAATGATTCAGAAATTTCCGAATTAATTAAAATTTTAAATAACCACCGCCATGCAATTGCATGGCAAATTTCGGATATTAAGGGTATAAATCCCTCATTCTGCACGCATAAAATAAATCTAGAAAATAATTCTCGCGGCACTGTTCATCCTCAACGACGCCTTAACCCCAATATGAAGGACGTCGTTAAGGCCGAAATTATAAAATTATTGGACGCGGGGATTATTTACCCAATTTCTGATAGCACTTGGGTCGGTGCATGTCGTGCCTAAGAAGGGCGGAATAACAGTAATAACGAGTTAATTCCAACCCATACTGTTACGGCTTGGTGGGTCTGCATCGATTATAGAAAAATAAATGATGCCACCCGCAAGGATCACTTTCTGTTACCCATCATTGACCAAATCTTAGAATGTCTATCCGGTCACTCGCACTACTGTTTCCTTGATGGTCTTTCAGGATATTTTCAAATCCCAATCGCACCCGAAGACCAAGAAAAAACCACCTTCACTTGCCCCTTCGGCACCTTCGCCTATCGGAGGATGCCGTTTGGTCTTTGTAATGTGCCAACTACATTTCAAAGGTGTATACTCACAATTTTTAATGAATTAGTTGAGGATGTCACGAGAGTCGTCATACACTTTTAAAAAAAATTATTTTCAAAGGTGTATGCTCCCACCAATGACACGAGAGTCGTCATACACTTTTAAAAAAAATTATTTTCACGATTTGGCACACCCCGAGCACTAATTAGTGATAGGGGCACACACTTTTATAACAACCAGCTTGCTAAAATTTTAGCAAAGTATGGAGTTACACATAAACTTTCTACCGCCTATCACCCACAAGCGAATGGACAAGTAGAGGTAGTAAATCGTGAATTAAAAAGATTTTTAGAAAAAACTGTGTCCGTTAATAGGAAGGATTGGTCGTTAAAATTAGACGACGCACTATGGGCTTATCAGACAACATACAAAACCGCCATCGGATCTACACCGTACCGATTAGTCTATGAAAAAGCGTGTCATTTACCGGTAGAATTAGAACATCGCACATTCTGGGCGCTTAAATTTTTAAATTTAAATTTAAACTTAGCCTTCGATCAACGAAAGTTTCAAATTAATGAATTAGACGAATGGCGAACAAACGCCTATGAAAATAATAAATTTTACAATGAGCGCACTAAGTTTTACCATGTTAAGAGAATAAAATTTCCAAAATCTTTTTCACCGGGAGACTTAATCCTTCTATATAATTCTAGACTAAAACTTTTTCCGAGCAAATTAAAATCCCGATGGTCCGACCCTTTTGTTGTAAAAGAGGTTTGGCCATATGGTACCGTGCTAATAGAACACCCGGATCAAGGCCCTTTGAAAGTTAACGGGCACCGGTTAAAATTATATCATTCCGGCGACCCAGCGCCCGACAAAATTGAAACGCTTAACCTCACCAACTTTTAAGAAGAACGCCACTTAGTCAAGCTACGTGACGGTAAACAAAGCGCTTTTGGGAGGCACCCCAACGTAATTTTTTTTCTTTGTTTTGTTTAACTTATTTTTGCAGGTTTTTGTTCGGCAACCCTGTCTACTAATCATGGAAGCCCCCTTCACCCTTTAGTATCTACTTTATTGTCACTTCAGTATTATTCTTCATACTTAGTTTTAAACATTGGGGACAATGTTTAATTTTAAGTATGGGGGTGTAACATTGCTTTCTTTATATTTCCATTTATTTGAAATAAATAAATAATAAAATAAATATTTTTAATCTAATAAAAATAAAATTTCTTGAAAAGGACGCTTTGGGCTTGAATTCCCATCACAGCCTCTAGTACCTTGCGAGCCCTTCACCGGGTTGACCTTGGGAAGTCCAAGAAGAAAAAAATTAAAAAATTTTATGCTGAATTCTTATACTTACTCATATGCAAAATTCTTAGTAGATTTGCTTTTGTATAGTGCCGTAGGGAATTTTTATACTTCATTAGATTTTGAATTTTGGAATAAAATTGTTGACTCATGCAGTGTTCTTAGTTAAGCGCACGCATTTGTAGAATTCTATGTCAAATTAACTATTCAACATAAAATTAGATTTATGTTTTTCTAACTGCGAAAAAAATTATCTTTGATTTACTCGTAGCTTGAATCCGGTAGAATCTGTGAATAATTCAAGTGAGTATGTGGAAGCTTACTAGAGAAATATTACACATTTTGAACGGAAGGGTATTCTTTCTCGAAGGCTAGAACTTGTCTCTAGCGATTCTCGAAGCATTTGCATAGGTTTGTCATAGTTTTCAGAAGTGATTTAAGCCATCTTTTGATCGTTTGTACCTGTTTGCCCACCTTTAAAAAATTTTCATTGTTTAAACACTTTGGGTCTTTCCTTATTTCCTTTGCTACCTCCACCTTTCATTTTCACCAAAGCCAAAACATCCACCCCATGATCACACTAAATATTTGAAATTTATTAAAATTTTGCAATGGGTTCTATTGTGAAAATGAGAAAGTTGCAACTTCTTAGTTGGAGCTATAATGAAAAAAAATGTGAAAAATTATTTTGTTGGCCAAATGTGAAAAATAAAGAAAATTATTCATGGCCTTATGTTTAAAAAAAGTGAAAAAAGAGAGTTTTTTTTTGTTTTGCTTCATGACAACTCTTTTGCGAGGTTTAAATTTTGAAAATTTTGGGAAACTCTCACCTTGGTTTAGTGTGATCCTTAGCCGTCATGTTCTATCTCTTTGATTTCCAATTCCAAATCATATACCTAAGCCAAGCTTCACTCCTAATGAAAGCCCTTTTGATCTTTAAGCTATGACATTATACTTATGTAGTGGAGAGAGTGCGACCGGGCAAGCCTATGGCCATCGTCATTGATGGATTTCTTTGGAGGCTATCCCGAAACTCGATTTTGGGTAATATTGATCTTAGAAAACACGCTACCCGCTTCCTGAATAGCATTCGAGAATTTACCGAGCTTTCAACTTACAAGTAAAAGCAATATGTCAAATCACATTTTTGAAAATTATAAGCTAATCGTTATGCTGAATAGGTCTTTCAACTAGGATCTCTACACGTAGGCGTAAGACTTCACATTTTTATTCCTTGAGTTCAAATTTCTTTTTCTAGTATTTAAATTTCTCTACACCTATGAAAAGTTGTTTGCTCGGGACTAGCAAACGAGTAAGTATGGGGGTATTTGATGAGTAGTTTATTCACTCATCTTTTAGCTTAATTTAATTATAATCTTATATAAATCTATTTAAATTATATGTATTTCCCTACACAAATTGCTTCCATTCATTTCTATGAGCTAACCTAAACATATTTTATGATTTCAGGTTTTTCTGGACACATTGGAGCAAAAAGTACATTTACACGGCGCTGGTCACGGGCGTGCCCCAATGTCACGACCCCAAACTGCTGAGACGAATCAGAAGCGCTGAGATCGACGAACTGCGCCTGGCTGCTGTGTTCGACAAAAATTCAGGAGATCGACGAAATGCGCCTGGCTGCTGCATTCGACGAAAGCGCTGAGATCGACGAACTGCGCTTGGCTGCTGCGTTCGATGAAAATTCAGGAGATCGATGAACTGCGCCTGGCTGCTGCGTTCGATGAAAGCACTGAGATCAACGAACTGCGCCTGGTTGTTGCGTTCAATGAAAATTCAGGAGATCGACAAACTGCGCCTGGCTGCTGCGTTCGACGAAAGCGCTGAGATCGACGAACTGCGCCTGGCTGCTCCGTTCGACGAAAATTCAGGAGATCGACGAACAGGCGAGAGTTCGACGAATGTTCAACAACGCTCCTTCCCGCCGAAGATTCCCGCCAGAAGCCAGATTTTAAGATTACACGCCCCAGGTCACGGGCGTGACCTAGGGCATGACACGTCCGTAACGCCTGCATTGAAGCCAGACGGCGCCTTCTCCACACCCAGCAAGTCACGCCCCTTATACGCCCCTTGGTCACGGGCGTGTAACCCAGAATTTTCAGTTATAAAAAGGCAGCTCCTCTAGATGATCAAACACTTTTTTTGGAGTCCATGCCTCCATTTCTTGCATTATTTTCCTGTTTTTTTTAGTATTATAGCTCTACTTTTCCTTGCACTTGTAATTTACCTTTCAATAGTTGTAATTCCTTTTCTTAAATTAATAAAAGTTGTTTTGTTCATCCATTTTCTTAAGTTGAGTTACTTTTCTTGTTGAAACCAAATCAAAGTACTTTTTGATAAAACAATAGAGATCTTCTTGAGTAAGAGTAATCAACATGCTCGGATTTTTATACGACCTTGGTTTTTATAAGCCTATACTACATTCAACACGGTACACTTGCGTTGTCATTTGCAAGCATAGTTTTGCTCATCACTCAACCTGTGAAAGAAAACTTAAATGCAAAACCTGATTAGTTGTACCTCTCCTTGTTCTTACTCCAACGTTGGTTTCACCGATGATTTGATCAACCGGGTGATCTCTTGAATGTCTGATCATCAAGTTTCTTCCATCATCCAAATTACAAGGAGGTTCTTCCACTTCTGGGGTCTCTTCCTCTTCCTGAGATTCTTCTTCCTCGGGTGGAATTGGAATATTTGCTTCCATGGACTTTGGAGTATCTTCCTTTGGTGCTTCTTCCAAGTGAAGTTATCTGAATTTTGCACCTGCATCTTCAACAAAGACACTAGAAGAGCTGCTTTGAAGCATGCTCATACCATCAAAGATAACCTTGTAAGTTTCTTCTACAACCAGGGTTTTCTTATTGAAAATCCTATATGCCTTACTATGGCTACTATAGCCTACAAAAATACCTTCAAAATATTTTTCACTAAATTTAGTTTTGTAATACTTCCCATTGTTAAGCACGAAGCTTTTACTGCCAAAGATTCTAAAATAAGACAAGGTTGGTTTCCTACCTTTCAGAAGTTCATAAGGAGTCTTATGATGGTTTTTGTTGATTAGAGCTCTGTTTTGTACCTGGCAAGCAGTGTTGATACCTTCAGCCCAGAAGTACTCCCGTAATGAAGAATCATTCAACATTGTTCTGCAAGCCTCTTTGAGTGTTCTATTTTTTCTCTTAGCAACTCCATTTTGTTGTGGAGTACGAGGAGAGGAAAACTCATGAAAGAAACCTAGCTAGGCTTTCACAAAGTTCTGTCATGGCCCCAGACTTGAATTCTGTACCATGGTCACTTCTGATTTTGACCACAGAACATTCTAACTCATTCTAAATTTGCCTGACGAACGCTGTGAAAGAGTCGAAAGTGTCTGACTTGTGTTTCAGAAAGAATACCCAAGCAAAACGTGAGTAGTCATCAGCAATAACCAATGTATAACACTTGCCTCCTAAACTCCGAATTGGCATGAGACCAAACAAGTCCATATGGAGCAGATATAAGCATCTGGTAGAATCTATGCCAATAATGCTCTTAAAGGTAGCCCGAGTCTGCTTGCCCATTTGGCATGCGTGACACGGTCTCTCTTTAATGCACTTAACATCAGGTGCATCACGAACTAAATTGTGAGAAAATAACATACTTATTGTTTTGAAATTAATATGTGCTAGTCTCTTGTGCCATTGGTCACAAAGAGATGCACTATCTTTTGTTAAAAAGCACACTGCTGTAGAATAGTCTAAGCATAGAAAATTTAAACAGAAAATATTTCTACTCCGAGTGCCTGTTAAAATCGTTTCTGACATGTCAGACGACTTTATCAAGCATTTATCCTTGTAGAATTCTACCATATAGCCTTTGTCTCATAGTTGACTTATGCTAATAAGATTATGTTGTAATCCTTTAGCATAAGCTACGTCAGTGAAAGAAACTATACCATTAGTAATCATACCGTAGCCTTTAGAAATTCCCCGATCGGATCCGCCAAAGATAACTTTTGAACCATCTTTCACTGGGGTATAATCTTGTAATAGGCTTCTTGTTCCATTCATGTGCCATGAACATCCACTGTCCAAGTACCATATATGATTTGTAATGGCCTTTAGACATACCTTCAATCAATAATCAATTGCCCTTAGGAATCCAAGCCGTTTTGGGTCCTTGGCTTCTTTTTAGATGACCGCCACTAGGAATGTTAACATTGCGAGGGGTCATTCTTGCATTGTTAAATTGTGGAGTCTTGACATTGATGGGATTAAACCAACAATCTATGGCAAAGTGACCAACCTTGCCACAACACCAACAATCAAATCGATTGTACCTTCTTTTGGTCTCCTGTTTTACTTTATGAATGAGGAGTATAACAGGAGCAGCTTTCTTAGAAGTAGGGGCCTCATGGCTCCTTCTTTTCAACAGGTTTCGGAGCAGTCGATTTGATCTTTGGTGCTTTCTTGGCAGCTGATACATGTACAAATGGACCATGATCCTTGAGGATTACTTCTTCATAAGGAGCTTTGAACGGAGTCGTGTCAAAGTTTCGGGGTCTGCTCCATCCTTGATATCTATTGATAGATTCAACATGTGTTGGTCTAGCAAAGTGACCATAGGATGCCTCAAAGTCAAAAGGGTTTGTCGGAAAAACCACCTTCCTGAATGAAGGTTGACTCTGATCAGCCTTTCCCATTTCTTTCATAGCTCTTTTCTCAGCAGCCTTACTACTTTCAGGCTCATGACCAAGGCCACTACCCTTCGCAGGAGTAGAGAATCTATCAATGATTGGAAGAATGGTTTTTGGCTTGGAGAAGCTTTCTACTATCTTCCTTTCCACCACTAACTTTTCTTCTAATTCATTTATGATTTTCTCCTTCAGAGTTAATAACTTAGTGGAGCCATTCAATTCATCTTTTAAGATTTGGACTTCATCTCTAAAGGGAGTCAATCTTTCAATTTCCTCTTTCAGGTCTGATTCCAACGTCTTAAGTGATTCAATTTCTTTTGACTAAGATTTGATGACCTTGCGACATTTGTCGAATCCCTTCAAAAGGGCTTTATACTGAGTCATCAATTCTGAATACTCCTTTGACGAGTAACCTTCATTTTCTATGGATGCAGTATCATACTCAGAAGCGGAAAGAGGAGTGTGAGAGTTTACCTTCCCCTTATATGAGGCATCGCTGACGTCCTCATCTGACTGTGCCATCATCCCAAAGTTGGCTTCTTCACCTGAGCTTGACTCATCTGAGTCGCTGTCGCTCAGAGTCTTGGACTTCGTAGTGATGAAGCTCTTTTCTTTCTTCGTTCCTTTGAAGGATCTCTTTTCTTCCTTCTTTGATCCCTCCTTCTTTTTGTGAGGACACTCGGCTATCACGTGTCCTGGCTTGTTGCACCAGTAACAAATAATATCAGAAGAAATATGTTTGTTCGGTTTGGATTTATACATATTGTTATCGTAGCCTTTCTTGTAATGATCATCATCACGTCTAGATATTCTGTGATCAGAGGAGAAATATGAATTCTTTCTTTGTTTCTTTTTATTTAGCAACCTTTTGAATTGCTTGGAGAGTAGAGAGAACTCTCAATCTGACATCTCTGAGCCTAAGGGGCCAGCTTCAGATTCATCATCATCCGAAGACGATCTCCTGATAGGTGAGACATCCTTGCTCATCCTTGAACTTTCAGCTTTTAGGGCAGAGGATTTCTCCCTTCCAGAAGCCCCGCTCCCCTCCTCTTCAGCTTTGTGGATGCTCAACTTTAGCTCATGTGATAAGAGCTTACCAAACAGAATTTGCGGCTCCATGGTATCTAATTTCCCAAATTCTCGGATCGCTATTGCCTTGGTGTCCCATTCTTTCATCAGGGACCTCAAGAACTTGTCATTAAGCTCACCAACAGAGAATTCCCGGTCATAGTTTCTTAGACCGTTTACTATCTTGAAGAATTTTTCATAAGTCTCTGAGATGGAATCTCTCGGATCTTGCTTGAATGCTTGATATTCCTGATTCAGCAAAGATCTTCGACCATCCCTTACCTCTTCTGTACCTTCCATCAGAACCACCAGAGAGTCCCACATTTCCTTAGCTGACTTGCAGTGAATAAGATTTTGCAACATTGAGTCGTCCACTGCACCTGCTATGATGTTCTTAGCTTTCTTGTCCAGGGTGACAAGTGCAATATCATCTTTGGTTAGTTCCAACATCTTCTTAGGAATCATAATGGCTGAATTTATCGAAGATGGATTTGTCGTAACGTGAGGACCTTCTTCCACTATTTGAAAGATTCTTGGATCTGCAGCTTTCATGTAGAACCTGACTCTTTCCTTCCATATGGGGAAGTTTTCCTTAGTGCACACGAGCAACTTGACGGAGGAATCCTTGGATCTTTCCATTCCAGACATATTGGCTCTAGCAACTAGATGAGGAGATCTTGTTCAAGGTGTTAACCTTTAGAGAACAACCTACCCCTCTGATATCAATTGAAAATATCTAGTTGCAACCTAAATAACCTAGAGGGGGGTGAATAGGTGGATTCTATGGCTTTTTGCGGAATAAAAAATATAATAATAAAAGCACACAGAAACACAAGCACAACACAACACAAGGATTTTATAGTGGTTCCCCGATGTGGGTAGTCCACTTTCCCGCCTCGCTTATCTAACACTCCAAGGCTAGATTCGGCTACTTCACCAATCTCAGATTATTCAAATCTTACAACTCGGAGTTCACAACTCCTACAAGCTCAGAGCAAACTACTCTTACACAAACTCAGAGATTAAGCTTCTCCTACAACTCGATCCCTAAACAAGGATCTATAAAATTCGGAGGGAAGCCTCCTACAAGAATATGTAAAGGTGTTTTACAAATACACTTAAAACTTCTGATGAAGATCTTCTTCAGATCTAGAGAGACAAAACTCTTCTTCCTGTAGAATAAATTTAGTCCTTTGAGAATGGAGGAGGAAGAAATTCTGCAATCTTTAAAAGCTTGATCTGAATCCTTGAGTCGACTAGATCAAGAAGAAATTAGAGAGAGATTCAATTAGGCTTGATCTTATCGACTGCACTTAGAGAAGAAGAATCACGAAAATCTTCCTTGTCAATGACGAGAGACTTGCACGAGAATGTTCGGCCGACAGACGGAGAGTACGAGAGAGATTTTCTTTTTCGATGATTAGGGTTTTAAGTTAATAACCCTTAGCTATTTATATCCTTCTTCTAACGGCTATATACGCAAATTTGGGAGCAAGCAACACGCATACTGTACATGGAGAAAGCCCTAAATGATGAGCCATAACGAACTGAACCGGAAAAAAAGATATGCCTGATTCGTATAAATGAATTAGCTGAATTAACCAAATCAGTTCACGATTCGACTAAATGCTATAGCCGAATATCATTGATAGAATTCGATGAATGTATTTAGCCAAATTCGACTAAATCAATTCGACTAAACTATACTTAAATAATTCTTTAAATGGAATAGCCGAATTCGTCTATACCAACTTAGCCATATAGCCGAATTCTCACATATTCCATTTTCTTTTCTAAGTTAAATCAGCAACATCTCCAGTCCTTCATCTCCAGCACTTAGTATATGAAGTACATCCCAATAGAGAGATTTCACATGAGTCAACACCTTGGTCTACACAATGAGGAATTACATTGCATAGGCCTGTGTTTGACGACTCATTGAAACCTGACATTGGTATGTACTTAGAATGGAATGACCTGCAACATCACAGCTAAAGTGCATAATCAAATACAACTACAATTCATCTTAGTTTGAAGGGGACTTCTTCAAATCAAGGTAATTGTGGCTACAATTCCCAACAATATCTAAAAACTGCTAGCTACAACAATGGAAAATCAAAGAGATCTATATATTCACCCCCACTCCCTCTCTAGGTAAATTAGACTACTACCCTATAAACTATCAAGTGGTATCAGAGATAGGTTACTCAAAAAGGACTTAATAGTTTGACCAGATCCTACAAAGGAGTAGTCAAATCTGAATCCAATGACTACCACTGGAGGTCAGAAGGAGATGGGGTCAATGAAATTGCTCATATGCAAAAAGGAGACTTTTGGCATATGGAAGCAAAAAGTTAGGCTGTTCATGGACCCTAGGATATATATTTCTGTCAAGGAGGGTCCCTTTGTCTTCACAAAGCCCTCCATTATTGATCATACAAGATAAGTAGCCAAGTCATATGCTGAAATGACAAAGGATGAAATTGCACTTACTACAATGGACAAGAGAGCACACAATATAATAGTAAATGCAATTGATGATTCCACCTTCCAAAACTTTGTGCATTGTGAGACTGCCAAGGATATGTGGGACACACTCATTGTGTAAATGGAAGGTACTGAAGAAGTGAGGGATGATAGGAAATCCCTCCTTAATCAGGAGTATGAAGCCTTCAGGAAACAAAGCCTGGAATGCATAACTGTCTGCTATGAGAGGTTCTTCAGAATAATGAATGAGCTGAGGACCTATGAAAGGGTTTTCACTCATTATGAGATGAATGAAAAATTCCTGAGATCTCTAACTAGAGATTGGGATACCAAGATTTGTGCCATTAGAGAAGTGGCCAAGCTGGGTGAGACTCCTCCCCATACACTGTTTGGAAAGCTGCTCTCTTATGAGATGCAGCTATCTGCAAGGAAGGAGGAGGACACATCCTCCAGGCCTCATGCAAGGGAGAGGGTTGTAGCTCTTAAAGCCGAGAGCTCCAAGAAGAGCAAGGCAAGGATGCCTTCTCCACGAAGAAGGGCTACTGGCTCAGAAAATTCTGAGCCCAGCACATCAGACAGCAGCTCATCTGATGAGGAGTTTGTTGCCTTCTCAAGGCACTTCAAGAAGCTGATGAATAGGAAGCGGTGGAAGAAAAAACCTTCCTCCTCCTCACATCCCAAGAAGGATCACAGCAGATCTGAAAGGCAGTACCCTAAGGGTGACAGGTATGATCCTAAACATGTTAAACATATTTCAAATAATGTTATATGGTATTGCTGTAGTAAGCTTGGACATGTCATAGCTGGCTGTCCAGTCAAGAGAAAGGAGAAAGGTGATAAGAAGGCACATCACCTTAAGGGAAGGAAGGGTGAAAAATCCTTCCTAGCAAAGAAGGAGAAAAGCTGGAGTGAATCTGAGTCATCATCCTCAGATTCAAAAGAAGAAGAAGAAGCCTACATTGGGATGTTTGCAGTTGAAGAGGATGATGAGTATCCTACTGCTAAGGTTGGGATCAGGGCCCCTCTGTCACACTCAGAAAGTGACAATGAGGAGATGGAGATAAATGCTATGGCTGTATGTCCATGTCTGATGATGAAGAAAGTCTGGATAATCCTGACAAGATATCAATTCCTCTCACCCCTCTTATGATTAAAAATCTGTGCCAGAATTTGAAGCATGCTCATCTAATGATGAGAATGGCTCAGATTCTGAAGTGGTTGTCAATCAATTGATTGACAAATATGATGCTCTATTGGAACATCTGAAAAGGAGCAAGAAGCAAGCCAAGAGGCTAGCTCAAGAAATTGCCTCCCTTCAGCAGGAAAAGCATGATTGCATTGAGTCATCTACCCTGGTGGATCAGATGAGTAGAGAAATAAGCCAACTGAAAGAAATTACAATAGTCTAATTGAGCACCATCAGCCAAAAGAACAAGGTCATCATGGACCTTGAGGAGAAGCTCCTCAAAGAGAAGAGCCTAGTGGCTGAATTCTCCAAACCCAAATCTATATTACCCATCATTGACACCTTCTCCTCCCAAACCAATAGGAGAGGACTAGGTTTCTGTAATGAGGCAGTGGGTGATGGGAATGGAGAAAAGGGCAAGGCTAAGCCTCATACTGTAAGACCCCCCTCCCCAAACTGAACCTAGTTCAGGGAGGGGGGGGGGATCTTACTGCCCAAGGATGACCACTTAGCGCTTTCCGGGTGGCTACGTCCCACCCTTTCCAAGCACCGAGCGGTCTCCTTGTCAGGCACAAGAATCATAACATCACATCAGAACGCATATCAGAAGCAATCGAAAGACATAAAAACAAGCACATAGCTTATATTCATATATTGGAACAGGGCCGAAGCCTAATGTTTACAACTACTGCCTCGGGGGCTACATCGATGAAACCAAAAGACCCTAGTCTAGTCCTATAATCTAGGACTCACGTCGCAGAAGATAGGGGGCGAGGCTAGGGTAATCGAACGGGCCATCTCCAAGGCTGGTATATCATCCTGTGGTGCGGGGGCTCCTCGCTGTCCCATCTCCTGTGATTGGTTATAAGAAATAACCGTTAGTCACAGAGCTAAGTAGAAAATACATCCCCTTCCCGGATCCATATCCAGGGGGCGGCTAAAGGACAGAAATAAAATAGCCGAAGCAAGGAAGAGGGTTAACAGCAGGTAAATATATATATATCTATATATATATATAGATAGGGCCTTCCGCCCTAATATCCGTAATCACGCCGTATGATAAATACGCAACACTATTTCGCGCATACGCACACCCAGGTGTTCAAACCTATACGCACACAAAAAGACCCTGTGTCGACACAATTTAGACCGCTTTTCTTCAAGCAGGGGAGCTAACCCCGCTGGCCTCACCGATGTGGCCGTCGGTGACAGTGGCCAGTCTTGCCACTTCTGAATGTAGTCATACCGTATCACTCAGGCCCTCCTGTACAGCTTGGTGTACCAATTGGATGTGAGCGACATCTGGCGAACTGATTTGTAGGCCGACCAGCGGAGGTAAAACTGCAGGTTCGGAGTGGTGATAACCTGCTGTGCACATCTCCCTGTCGCCATGAGTCGTCAACCCACCCGCACCGGTACGAACGGTCTGCGAGCGTGACCAACCCGCCACTTCCAATCAATCTTCACCTGCTTAATTATAAAACAAGCGCTTAAAGTACGTGGCAGATTACTCGACCGGTCCCACAACCTCTGACCGGGGGCTTAGCGGTATGAGGGCTCCTTGCTTGGGGCTAACCTGGGAGGAGGGACTCGACTCCGGGTTCTCCCCAAATAAGGCCTCGCAGAAGGGAGTATAAGCACCGCATTATAGCCACGACAGCGCTGCATTTAGCAAGTAAATTAGGCCGGAAGCAGCGGGCCATAATAGTAAGCAGAAAAGTAGGCCGAAAGCAGAGGCCATAATAGTAAGTAGAAAGGTAGGCCGAAAGCAGAGGCCATAATAGTAAGCAGAAAAGTAGGCCGCAAGCAGAGGCCATAATAGTAAGCAGAAAAGTAGGCCGAAAGCAGAGGCCATAATAGTAAGCAGAAAAGTAGGCCGAAAGCAGAGGCCGTAATAGTAAGCAGAAAAGTAGGCCGAAAGCAGAGGCCATAATGACAGGACCAGTGCGAGACTGGATTTAAATGAAAGTACAGAATGTAAATGCGAGGGACCAGTGCGAGACTGGATTTAAATGAAAGTACAGAATGTACATGCGCGGGACCAGTGCGAGACTGGATTTAAATGAAAGTACAGGAAGTAAATGTGGGGGACCAGTGCAAGACTGGATTTAAATGAAAGTACAGAATGTAAATGCGGGGGACCAGTGCGAGACTGGATTTAAACGAAAGTACAGAAGGGGACGGGGAGGCGCGACTCCGTTTGTAGGAGGAGATCCTGCTCTTTTCCCCGTTCATAGGGGTTCTACTCCATTTCTTGGAGTTTATTTACGTTTCCTAAGGTTTCTGCACTTATTCTTTTGTCGCGAGTTCGTCCCTTTATTATTGCCGCGGCGGTATCGAGTTCTAGCGCCGCGCCACGATTTTATTCCGATTTTGCGTTGATATTCCGAACTTAGTCGATTCTTTAGCTCGATACGCGTAATCTTTATTAAGCGTTTAAAAATATGCGTCGAGGGGACGCCGATTCATTTTGATGAATTTCGCTCTTTTTTGGGCGTTTATTTTCGCTTGTAAAAGCTTTTGGAGGACCAAAACAAGAGGTCACACCTCCCAACTTTAATAGTAGTTGAAAAATACCTTTAATTAGAGCCCATGATTTTTGGGGATTTTTACGAACTCATTTGGGCGTTTATTTTCTCAAAATGAACTTTATAAAGGGGTTTAAAATTAGTAAATCATCTCCTAAAAATCTCAAAAAATTACAGGAGGTGCACCTTAGGGTGGGGCACATTTTTCATTTAGGAAAGTTTTTCTAAAACAGCCCCATTTTTCCTCAGAAAAATGGGGAAGAAAAAGGGAGTTTTGGGGTGCGGTTAGAGGCAGGGAGGAGGCGCAGGGGTTTTGCACCTTGCGCCCTCCCGCGGCTCCCACAGCGGATCTGCGGCGGATCCGCTGTGGGAGCACTCAATTTGAGGCGGAGGGCGGGAAACCATGAAGCAGGGGCCGCTCGATCTCCTGGGGGGAGATCGTGCGGCCCTCGATGGTCGGACGGGAGGTAGCCGCTGCCGCCGCCGGGCAGCGGCCGGCTGGGGCCAGCGCCACCCCCGGTCGGTGCGCCGGGGGCCGGCGACTCCTCCGGGGGTGGTCCGGCGGCCTGGTGCCGCTAGCCACCGCCGGGGGAGAGCGAGGAAGCAGGCGGGAGGCGGTTGTGCGGCCTGCATGGGCCATGCAGGCCCGCTGCGCCGCGAACTCCGCTGAGAGGGCGCCGGTGCCGCCCCCGGTCGGTGCGCCAGGGGTCGGCGCCCACTCCGGCGGCGGTCCGGTGGCCGGGCGCCGCCGGACCCCGCCGGAAGGAGGAGCAGAAGGGGACGGGGAGGCGCGGTGCAGCCGGCATGGGCCATGCAGGCTTGCTGTGCCGCCGCCTCCTCGTGAAGGGCCCTCCCTGCCGCCCCTGGTCGGGGCGCCGGGGAGGGGGAAACCCTCCGGCGGTGGTCCGACGACCTGGAGCTGCCGGTCGCCGCCGGGGGAGGGGATTATTCCCCTACAGGAAAACCGAGGAGGAGGGGGAGGCCACGGGTGCCGCCGGCTGCGTCCTCCGGCGGCCCGACCGCCTCCCCTGTGCCGGCGACGAGGTCCCTGAGGGGGGACCTACCTCCCCCAGCGCCACCACCGGCGCTGGGGAAGAGGCTTTCCACGGCCAGCTTCCTCCCCGAGCCTTGCAAGGCTCGGGGCGGCGGCCGGTGGCGCTCCGGCGATGGGGAGAGGGGTGGCCTCCTCCGAGATGTAGGAAGGAGGAGGGGGGAGGTTCTACCTGGGCTTGGGAGGGTGGTCGGCCGGCCATGAAGAAGAGGGAGGTGGCGACGGCTTGGTTGGATAGGGTTCCGGCGAGGAGTTGGCTGGGCTGGCTCCTGCAGGGTGGAAGGAGGAGGAGGTGGGGGCTGAGGGGTGCGTGGGCTTGAGAGGAGGGCTGGCCCTTCCTTTTATAGGAAGGGGGAGGTCTCCCCCCCTCTCCTCCTTTCCCCACGTGGGGTTAAGGGAGGGTGAGTGGGGGAGATATTTTCTCCCCCTCCCCTCCCTTCCCTCTCTCCTGCCCCCTTTGCCCAAATAGGGGCTGCTTATTCATGGGTAGACCCCTTCCTTGGGGGGGGGGGGGCTTTCTCTCTCCTCCCCCCTTTTTTCTTTTCATTTCCCAATAAATTTCAAGCCGGGGGGGGGGGGGGGGTGTTGACCGAGGTCAACCTAGGACGGGGTCTTCCATGATCCAGGGGTCCATTATGCTTTTCCGGGGCTGATGCCGGGTTCGTGCGCTTTATATTTCGTGCGTTGCACTGATGTGGTCTGCTGATGCGCGAATCTCGCACACCGCTATAGGCGGTAGCTAGACTGCGGCACGAAACGGCAGTGTACCGATCGTTCAAGTAATATAAAATGGGAATGAATCCCCAAGTATCGATCTCAAAGGAACACAGTAAGGTGGAGCTAACGTTCGAGGAAGGACTTGAGATTGAAGTCCTTTAGGTCAGATGGAATGCGGGAGAGTTGGTTTGGCTTTTGGAAAATAAAAGAAAACAACTATAACTACTCCTATGCAGGCCTTGAGCGCACTGCTTCGCTAGGCGGGATGAAAACTAGGCAGGCCTTGAGCGCGCTGCGTCGCAAGTGCGGATGGACGAGTAGGCAAGCGGAATCGAACTATGCAGGCCTTGAGCGCGCTGCTTCGTAAGGCGAATGGATTACACGGGCCGCTATGCCACGCTTCACTAGGCGGATGGACGAGAAGGCTTGCGAATGGAATGGTTCGCACCGGTGGAGTCGAATGGATTACACGGGCCGCTATGCCACGCTTCGCTAGGCGGATGGAAGAGTAGGCATACGGATGAGGGTCGCAAGCACCTCGTCGACAAGCACGCCACTAGCAATTGCTAGTGCGGCACACGAACGTGATGGCGGGATGGAGGATAGAATGGGGCGCTCCTCACTTGCATAAACCACTCATATCAATTTTAGATTAATGAAATACAAAAATAACATGATAAGGTTTAAGCAAACATTGTTCATACACCCAAACTATAAAGGAAAATGATACTACAGTATAAATGGGGTTTAGATTACAACCAAAGCACGGAGACTCATCGGAGGTTCACGGCCGGAATCTAGGGTTGTCAATCCTTGTCCGGACTCGGGCTCCAACTGCCGTCCGGGGTCCGGAAGAGCTGTCACCTTCTTCTATTATACCCGTCTTCTCCGTCAATCTTCTCTGGCCACGATCTCACCGGAGAACTTCATATACGCAGCAGGAAATCCCTTGAAATGGAGCTTTGGAGATGCACGATCAATGGAGGAGGCCTAGAGGATGCTCTGGCTTGAGATTTGCAAGAGATTGGCGGCCGGAGCTCCTCCCGAAGGTGGGCGGTGATGGAGAGGCGAGATGGGCACTCTGGAGCAGGAAACAACGCTGAAATAGACCTAAAATACCGGTTAGGGCGAAAGGATTCGTGAAAACACGTATTTATAGAAAGTAGAATTTTGAGCGCGCACGGTCAGTGGCGCACGACCAGTGACCGTGCGTGAAGGAATGCCTGTGATAGTGCGCGAAGAACCTGTAGCATAATCCTGAACTGCAAAATAGCGCACGATCAGTGGCGCACGACCAGTGGTCGTGCGCACTATATCCAGTGGTCGTGCGCAGTGCCGGACAGGCCCATTTTAAGTGAGAATTAATGCACGATCAGTGGCGCACGACCAATGGTCGTGCGCACTAATGTCCAGTGCTCGTGCGCAGTGTTCCTATGCAGTTTTTGCGCCCCGGAACACTCGCACAACCCCTGTATCAACATGAAAGATCATCGGGCCATGCAAATGGGCATTCCACACATTCTCAAATATAGAAATTAAATTGCAACATAAAGTATAAGTAAGATAAACATAAAAATACACCGAAACGGGCCTAAAAGTGCACATAGCATGAAATATCAAATATGAATGAAAACATGCCTAAAGTGTAGTGCAAAGACTAGATAATCGGCCCGAATGAGTCCAAAAATATGTATATAATTGGGACTCATCACACCCCCAGACTTACCTGTTTGCGCGTCCCGAGCAAACAAATCCGGCGGAGTAGGGAAAATGGTGGTTCACGTAGAGAATTGCAAAGAAAGAGTCAGATGCGAAGTATCATACCCATGCAAATAGAAATTCTGTAAAAGAAGATTCTAACTATACTAATTAATTTACAAAAGTATACATGCGTAAATAGAGATTTATTTGTACTCAGATGGTGAATCATGAAGAATTTGTGCGGTCGTGCCCGATGTGAAAGTAAACAAGCCACTCAGGAGGGTGTTGCTAAAGACCGGAATTCGGGAATAACTCCGCTGAAATCCATCAACGACGAGAACCATAAGCTTGCCCGGTTACACTCTCTCCACGGCACTAGCAAACTCACAAGTTAAATCAATAGGACTTCGGGTTATAATTGGGCTTAGGTTACGGTATAATTTTCAATGATAAACGAAACGGCTACGCAACCCAAATGAGCAACATCGAAATGCTTACCCTGAACAAGCCCAAAACAATGCTAGTGTACCACACCCCCAGACTTAGCTTGAAAAACGGGTGTGTACACAGCCTACTCCAAACAAATACCAGCTAAATTTTTCTATTACGCCCAAGGGGATTTCTTGTCATTTTTATTCTTTACAGATTTTTTCTTTTAACTTCATTTTTTTTTCATTTATCCCCCGGTTGGTTTACAACAATATGTTCAGCACACAATACACTTTTTCTTCACATCACAAAAATTTCCATACATCACATCCAAATATGAAATGTAATTTCAGTTAACTCACTACTTGGCTGCGATAATAGGATAAGCTTCAGGCTTTGGTGATTTAAAAGTAGAGCTGAAACAAAAGAATGGTAGGCACAAACTTGGCTTGCAAAGGTAAACGCATAGGTCATGGAAAACAAGGCTCAAACTAGCCAAAAATGGCCTACATCACATTTAACAAAATGAGTTGCTCTCGCCATGCTTCAAGAGTCACTTGGGGCAAGTTCTTAGCCCACGAGAAAGGTAAAACTTCCTTCCGACTCGAGCAACACACAACTAGCGCTTGCTTACACACAACAACGTGCTACCGCAAATTTCGGTTACATTCACCAAATGAGTAAAATAAATCAAAAACCACGCAAGAACACTAATTGTAAATTAAAAGTATAGAGACAATCTAATTCTACTCAAATTTCTATGCAAGCAAGGAATATGCGACTAGAGCACTACAAGAGTCAACATCGCACTCCGATTTGCAATTCCTAAGCTAACATCCTATTTCACATTCCAAACCAAGATAAGCGTGAACGGAAGCACACAAACAAGTGAGTGCGCGCTAAAGTGGGTGCAGTGGTGTGCGGAGAAAGTAAATAAATCATAAAACTGAAAATAAAATACTTCCAGCATGCTAAGCACTAGTGCACGTGCAGTGAACACTCGGTACACTCCCCCCAGACTTGAATTGGACAATCACATGAATTATGACAATGAGACTAAAGAAATGTTGCAGAAGAGGGTACCTATGCTCAGATATGAGCATACCAGAAGATTGGCGTTAATACTGCGAAGAGAATCCAAGTACGCCACCAAAAGAAATTGACGCATACCTGCAGGCCAAAAAAAAGGCTCCAAGCAAAAATATATAAAACTAAACTATTAACTGGTTAGCAACAAAAACTTGGGTTGTCTCCCAGCAGCGCTTTTGTTTACCGTCCTTAAGCTGGACTTAATACCTGTATTAAGCAGTTAATAATATTGTCTAAGCATAAAAGCAAAAGTTAATAAATCCTAAATATTACATGCCTCAAAATGATCAACTATAAGTTGATTTAAAATAGTAACTAAAAATAAAAGAGATGGGTCCGAAGACCCAACAGCAGCAGTCAAGAGGATCATGAGCTTTCCATCTCCATATTTCGTCTTTCTTCATCCTCTTCCTCTCCTCCAACCTGCGGTCATGGATGAAGTAACGCTTTCCTCCCTGCACCCAGTCTTTCAAGGAAAAAGCAGGCAATGATGATGAAGTGGAATAAATGATTGAATTCATCATTGCCAACTGCTTTCCCTGCCAAGACTGCCTCTCAAAATTACCCAAGAATGGGTCTATAAATTCAAGCATCTGCAGAGGGATAAATGAAATATCAGACATTAAAGCAGGCGGTGAAGCAGGAAGGATGAACTTATCAATATCAGCATTAAAAGAAGGTTGATTAGGAAATAAAATGGACGAAGAACTAAAAGAATCAAACAAAGGAGGAGTGATCCCGGTTTCACTCCTGGCAGGATCCAAGGATAGATCACTATCATCATCGTAAGTATCATAGCGAGGGGAACCCAAGAACTCAAGGGCCTCGGTGGTGAGTTGGACCTCCTCGTCCCATGAGGAAGTGCAAACCTCCTCATCAAAGAGAGTATCCTCCTCATCCCACCAAGGTGCATCATCGTGATCAAAGTATTCATTCTCCCCTTCAGGGAAAATGACATCCTCATCCAACTTTGGGGCACCCTCCGAGTCAGAAGCATCACCCCACTCCTTCACTTCGATAGGATCATAAAAAAATGTGTGTAGAAAAATCATGCAAAGAGACTGGAGGAACAAAAAGATTTAGTTCCTCCGCAAAAAGATCCGCTAACGCCTCCCCAATGGAAAGAATACTTTCCTCATCATACTCAGGTGCATCTAGGAGCTCCCATTCCTCTCCTTGTTGGCTAACAGATGAGTGATCATCATCACTAGGAGTGAAGCCATACACAGGGAGTGAGGAGCCCATGCACGAGACAAGCTCAGGGGTAGAGGGCACAATTGCCTCCATGGGTAAAGAATGAGCGATAGGGACAATGTTGTCATGAGTGGAAGAGCAGCGGTCAGGATTGAAAAGACTTGGACAGTCCTTCAATTCATGACCCTCTCCTCGACACAACAGGCAAACAAAGTTCCTACACTGCCTAGCATTTAACTCATTCATTTGGTCTATATAATAGACCATCTTGTCGTAAGTGCTAGGAGAAATGTCCCATGATGACATATTTGACAATTAAAGCAGATATAACGAGATTGAAATTCTTTGCAAGAAAATTTACACACACTAATAAAACTTCTTGGATTAGACTTGCCTAAAACTTTAAAATAAGAGGGAAAGAAATAATAACAAGCAGTAAATAAGTAAAAAGCAAACAAACAAAAATAATAAGGCGGCTATACACACTGGAAGAAACTTCTCTCTCTCAGCTCTACCTCTCAAGAAAACTCACACGTCTGTGATCCCCGGCAACGGCGCCAAAAACTTGATGCGCGAATCTCGCACACCGCTATAGGCGGTAGCTAGACTGCGGCACGAAATGGCAGTGTACCGATCGTTCAAGTAATATAAAATGGGAATGAATCCCCAAGTATCGATCTCAAAGGAACACAGTAAGGTGGAGCTAAAGTTCGAGGAAGGACTTGAGATTGAAGTCCTTTAGGTCAGATGGAATGCGGGAGAGTTGGTTTGGCTTTTGGAAAATAAAAGAAAACAACTATAACTACTCTTATGCAGGCCTTGAGCGCACTGCTTCGCTAGGCGGGATGAAAACTAGGCAGGCCTTGAGCGCGCTGCGTCGCAAGGGCGGATGGACGAGTAGGCAAGCGGAATCGAACTATGCATGCCTTGAGCGCGCTGCTTCGTAAGGCGAATGGATTACACGGGCCGCTATGCCACACTTCACTAGGCGGATGGACGAGAAGGCTTGCAGATGGAATGGTTCGCACCGGCGGAGTCGGAATGGATTACACGGGCCGCTATGCCACGCTTCGCTAGGCGGATGGAAGAGTAGGCATACGGATGAGGGTCGCAAGCACCTCGTTGACAAGCACGCCACTAGCAATTGCTAGTGCGGCACACGAACGTGATGGCGGGATGGAGGATGGAATGGGGCGCTCCTCACTTGCATAAACCACTCATATCAATTTTACATTAATGAAATAAAAAAATAACATGATAAGGTTTAAGCAAACATTGTTCATACACCCAAACTATAAAGGAAAACGATACTACAGTATAAAGGGGGTTTAGATTACAACCAAAGCATGGAGACTCATCGGAGGTTCATGGCCGGAATCTAGGGTTGTCAATCCTTGTCCGGACTCGGGCTCCAACTGCCGTCCGGGGTCCGGAAGAGCTGTCACCTTCTTCTATTATACCCGTCTTCTCCGTCAATCATCTCTGGCCACGATCTCACCGGAGAACTTCATATACGCAGCAGGAAATCCCTTGAAATGGAGCTTTGGAGATGCACGATCAATGGAGGAGGCCCAGAGGATGCTCTGGCTTGAGATTTGCAATAGAATGGCGGCTGGAGCTCCTCCCGAAGGTGGGCGGTGATGGAGAGGTGAGATGGGCGCTCTGGAGCAGGAAACGGCGCTGAAATAGACCTAAAATACGGGTTAGGGCGAAAGGATTCATGAAATCGCGTATTTATAGAAAGCAGAATTTTGAGCGCGCACGGTCCGTGGCGCACGACCAGTGACCGTGCGTGAAGGAATGCCTGTGATAGTGCGCGAAGAACCTGTAGCATAATCCTGAACTGCAAAATAGCGCACGATCAGTGGCGCACGACCAGTGGTCGTGCGCACTATATCCAGTGGTCGTGCGCAGTGCCGGACAGGCCCATTTTAAGTGAGAATTAATGCACGATCAGTGGCGCACGACCAGTGGTCGTGCGCACTAATGTCCAGTGCTCATGCGCAGTGTTCCTATGCAGCTTTTGCGCCCCGGAACACTCGCACAACCCCTGTATCAACATGAAAGATCATCGGGCCACGCAAATGGGCATTCCACACATTCTCAAATATAGAAATTAAATTGCAACATAAAGCATAAGTAAGTTAAACATAAAAATACACCGAAACGGGCCTACAAGTGCACATTGCATGGAATATCAAATATGAATGAAAACATGCCTAAAGTGTAGTGCAAAGACTAGATAATCGGCCCGAATGAGTCCAAAAATATGTATATAATTAGGACTCATCATCTGCATAGCCCTAAAATTGCATACTCTCCATACGACCTTGAATCGAAGTGCAACGAATTCCGTTGCGCTCGTATTGTTCATACGAGTCTAACGGAACTGACGGAAGTCAATTCGGGGTTCGTACGGTCACTATTCATAATAATGAGGTAGTGGCGCGCTACGACACACGAAATGGTTGTTTTCTCCAAACGACCTCGGATCGAAGTGTAACAAATTCCGTTGCGCTCGTATTGTTCATACGAGTCTAACGGAACTGACGGAAGTCCATTCGGGGTTCGTACGGTCACTATTCATAATAATGAGGTAGTGGCGCGCTACGACACCCGAAATGGTCGTTTTCTCGAAACGACCTCAGATCGAAGTGTAACGAATTCCTTTGCGCTCATATTGTTTATACGAGTCTAACAGAACTGACGGAAGTCAATTCGGGGTTCGTACAGTCACTATTCATAATAATGAGGTAGTGGCGCGCTACGACACCCGAAATGGTCGTTTTCTCCAAACGACCTCGGATCGAAGTGCAACGAATTTCGTTGCGCTCGTATTGTTCATACGAGTCTAACGGAACTGACAGAAGTCCATTCGGGGTTCGTACGGTCACTATTCATAATAATGAGGTAGTGGCGCGCTACGACACCCGAAATGGTCGTTTTCTCCAAACGACCTCGGATCGAAGTGCAACGAATTCCGTTGCGCTCATATTGTTCATACGAGTCTAACGGAACTGACGGAAGTCAATTCGGGGTTCATCTGGTCACTGTACCCCAATGACTTAATTGCGGCGCGCAACATTACTTAAAATGGTAGTTTTCTACTGCTCGGGCCTTCTTTTATTGGGCTCACAAGGGTCTAGTGACCCAATAAAAGTCGGGATGTTACAATCCAATAAAAATAAAGAGATTTTCGTCCCCGAAAATTGGCTAAAGTAGGGGTTTAAAGGATATACCCGGGGGAAGAGTGCCGAGTATTTTTCTCGAACGACGTCTCTGGTTCCCAAGTAAACTCTTCGCGTCCATAGTTTGACCACAAGATCTTGACCATCGTGATTGTTTTGTTTCGCAGTTCTTTGATCTTGGAGTCCACTATCTTCACTGGTTCGAGTTGGACGGATCAGTCGGATTGTACTGATGTTGGTGGTGTGGGTAGATGCTGCTCCGGTTGGCGTAGAACACGTCTTAGCGAGGAGACATGAAATACGTCGTGAAGGTTTCCCAGTTCAGCTGGCAGAGCTAACCTATAAGCCACCGAGCCAACTCTTTCGATGACTTGATATGGGCCTAAATAGCGGGGGTCCAGCTTTTTCTGCTTCTTTATTCGGGATATCCCGTGCATAGGCTTAATTTTCAAGAAAACCATATCTCCCACGTTGAATTCCACCATCCGATGACGTGCATCATAATATTTGGCTTGGCGACTCTGTGCCTCCAACATACATTCTTGAATCAACCTTATAGCTGTCGTGGTATCATCTATATAGGCGACTCCTAAAGCTTCGGGGTCCTCGTCCTGTGCCCATGATAGTGGTGTTCGACAACGTCTTCCGTAAAGGGCTTCGTAAGGTGCCATTTTGATGCTCGCCTGGAAGCTATTATTGTATGAGAACTCCACTAAGGGCAGTAACTGCTCCCAAGGCTCGTTGTGTTCCACTATGCATAATCGGAGGAGGTCTTCCATCGTCCGGTTCATCCTTTCTGTTTGCCCGTCGTTCTGGGGATGGAAGGCGGTGCTAAAAGCTAATCTGGTTCCCAGATAAGCCTGCACTCGCCTCCATTCTTTTGACGTGAAGCGTCCATCGCGGTCAGACACGATTGACTTGGGTACCCCATGAAATCGTACCACCTGCTCTATAAATAGCCAGGCTAATATGTCGACGTCGTCGCCTTGTCTGTTTGGAGTGAATCGAGCCACTTTGGTGAGGCGATCTACTACGACCCATATTGAGTCGTTTCCTACACGAGATCGGGGTAAGCCATGGACGAAGTCCATGGAGATATCTTCGAATTTCCATTCTGGAATCGGTAGGGGTTGTAGTAGACCTCCTGGGCTACGACATTTTGCCTTGACCATTTGGCAGGTTTGGCAGTGTGCTACATAATCAGTGACGTCCTTCTTCATTCCTGGCCAATATAAAGTCCTTCGCAGGCCCGCGTACATTTTTACTACCCCCGGGTGTATGGAATACCTCGTTTGGTGTGCTTCACGGAGGATCTCTTTCCGGATTCCCTCTGCAGCGGGAATAAATATGCGGTGTCTGTACTGCAGGATGCCATCAAATAAGTTGTAGTCTTCTTGCGCACCGTGTTGCAAGGCTTGAATGATCGGGGCTGCTTCGACATCGATCTTCTGGGCTTCTCGTATTCTATCCCTGATGTCACACTGTATCTCCATCCAATAGAGGTGGGCCTGATATTCCATCGGGTTCCTGCGGGTAACGAGGATGATATCCAAGTCTGCCAAGGACTTGATCAACTCCTCTGGTATCATCTCTAGCCAGCTACTGGCCATCGAAGTTTGCCTACTTAAAGCATCTGCAACCTTATTGGCCTTGCCGGGATGATATTGGAGAGCGAAGTCGTAATCGCATAAGAACTCCAGCCATCGGCGCTGTCGAAGATTTAGCTCCTTCTGGGTGAAGATGTATTTGAGGCTTTTATGATCGGAGAAGATCTCGCATCGCACTCCGTAGAGGTAGTGCCTCCAAATTTTTAATGCGAAAACTACCGCACCCAGTTCTTGATCATGGGTGGCGTAGTTTAATTCGTGAGGCTTCAGTTGCCGGGAGGCGTATGCGATTACTTTGCCGTGTTGCATTAGTACGGCTCCCAATCCCTTCAGTGATGCGTCGGCGTAGATCTGGAAGCCCTCCGTACCTGAGTGAAGTGTCAGAATCGGGGCTGATATCAGTCGGTTTTTTAGCTCTATGAACGCTTCTTCGCATTCCGGAGACCACTGGAACGTCACGTCCTTTTTGGTTAGGGCGGTAAGTGGCCCAGAAAACTCCTGATGTCTGCTGCTGATTTAAGCGGCGGCCAGTCTCGTACTGCTCGTACCTTAGCTTGGTCTACTGCTACTCCGTTCTTGTTAACTGTGTGTCCAAGGAAGCCGACTTCTTCCATCCAGAACTCACATTTGCTGAACTTTGCGAAGAGCGAGTGCTCCCTTAGCTTGAGCAGTACCATTTGGAGATGCCTGGAATGATCAGCTTTGCTCTTCGAGTAGATGAGTATGTCATCTATAAAGACTATCACGAAGTGATCTAGGAAGGGTTTAAACACCGTATACATTAGAGCCATGAAGGCGGATGGAGCATTGGTCAATCCAAAAGGCATTACCATGAATTCGTAAAGTCCATAGCGGGAGCTGAAAGCGGTCTTGGGAATATCTTCTTCTCGTACTCTGAGTTGATAATAGCCGGATCTTAAATCCATCTTGGAAAAGACGGACGCGCCTTGTAATTGATCAAACAGTTCATCTATTTGAGGCAGAGGATAAGTATTCCGGACAGTGAGCTTATTCAGTTCCCTGTAGTCCACACACAGACGCAGGGATCCATCCTTCTTTTTAACGAACAGCACTGGGGCTCCCCGGGGCGAGGTACTTGGGCGAACGAAACTGGCGTCAACTAGCTCTTGTAGTTGGATCTTTAGCTCGACCAGTTCTCTCGGGGCCATTCGGTACGGAGCTCGGGACACGGGTCGGTCCCCATGTGTAAGTTCAATTTGGAAGTCCACTTCCCGTTGCGGGGGCAACCCGGGAAGGGATTCTAGAAAGATGTCCGGGAAATCCCGAATTATGGGTACTCTAGAGAGCACCTGTGTCTTTTCCTCCATCTCGAAGTAAATTAGGTATACCTCGTCATTCCGTCGGATTGCCTTCACTGTCTGTGCGGATGTTAAAATAATGCGAGTGACAGATGGTATACCTGCTAGTATGATAATTTGCCCATTCGGATTCTGGAGGCGGATTTCTCGAGTTGAACAATCAATTTGGGCGCTGTGCTCGGTCAACCAATCCATCCCTAGAATGATGTCGAATCCGGTTATCGCCAAAACGGTCGCGTTGACTTCGAAATTCATTCCTCCTAGCATTGCTTGGAAGGAACACTTTTCTGTGGACATCATATCTGATCCATCCGGGAGTCGTATTCGTATTGACATCCCGGATGATCGTATAGCATTTCCCTTGTCAGCGATGAAGTTCTGTGCGATGAATGAATGCGTGGCACCGGTATCGAATAGCGTTTTAGCGGGATGACCTTCTACCAAAAGTAGACCTGATAACATGTACATACTATGATCATAAGTTTTTACAGATATACCGGAATAGGGATCATACATGCTATACAAACAAAAGATCACACCATATATATATATAACTATCACATCTCCCTAGGATATCGTAACTACTAAAAGTAGATACCTATCACTACATCTGGAGTAGGACCGTGCTGGAGATCTAAGGCGTACGCCTCGAGGGGTGCTTCTCTGCCCTGCCTGGCCTGGCCTCTCCTGCCTGCAGGCTGTCCTCTGCGCCCACCTCGTCCTCGTCCTCTCTCCGCGGCTCCCTGTACTGCTCCTAGGTCGGGCCTACCTACCGCCTGTGGGCAAAAGGCTCGTATGTGCCCGGGCTGCTGGCACAGGTAGCAATTCCCTGCGAAGGGAACATCTCGTCGTGCGGCGGGGGCGGCCTGAGGTGCTGGGGCTGGTGGTGCTGGGGCTGGAGGTGCTGGTCGGGGCTGAGGTGCGGTCGGGGTTGAGGTGCCTGTCTATATGGCTGGTGACGGTGATGCTGTCTCCTGGCCTGGTCCTGTCTGCGTGGGCCTACTCCTCTCTCTCGGCCCTGAGTCCGGGGAACACCCACGTGTCCCCTCCGCTGCTGGGCCACCATCCGCTGATCCATCTCTAGAGCGGTGGCATGTGAGGCAATCGTGTGGAAGGATTCCTGGGAAATCATGATCAGGGCCTGACGGAGATCGTCTCGTAATCCCCGGTAAAATCTGGCCGATCTGTCTCTATCCGTACCTACTAAGGTCCCGACGAAGCGGGCCAAGTGGATAAACTCTCTCTGGTTGTCTGGAACCGTCCTATCTCCCTGCCGGATCTGCAGGAACCTCTCCTGGAGTGCCATCCGGTCCGCATCCGAAATGAAGTGCTCTAAGAAGGCCTCTGAGAACCCCCCCCCCAGAGGATCGTGCTGAGTGGTCGCCCTCTGAAGGTAGAGCGGCTGGCGGCCCTCCACCAATCTCGGGCATAGCCCTCTAGTATAGTCACCACCAAGGATACTGCGGCTATGGCGGTGCACATCATCCAGACTAGGAGCTCCTCTACCCTCTCCACCCACTCCTCGACCTAAATGGCTGACTCGGTACCTCAGAAGCTGGGGGGCCTTAGCCCACGGAATGTCGTCAGAAGGTCGGTGGGTACGGTGGCCTGCTGGGGTGGCCGTAGGGTAGCTGTCTGGAAAGCGGCTAACAATGCTATCAGGGTCCGTCCCAGCTCTGTATCCCCTAACGGAACTGAGGCTGGAGTGGCCGAGGCTGGTGGTGGAGTGGTAGGGTGGTACTGGTCCCTAGAGGAGGATCTCCCGTTACTCGACTCGGGTATCTGGAGAAGTAACAAAATGAACATCAGTACTTGCAAAAATAAGGGAATTTTGCAGGACTGAAACGAAACGAAAACGGAAAGCATGCGGGTGTACTACCGTGTAGTCTCGAATCCTTAACCTTAAACCTAAAGGGTCTACCAGGCTTCTGCTGCATGGTTCATCCCGAATCAAGAAACGGAACCGGGAACGGGAGGATCGAAAGACTGCCCCATGTGGTCGGATCGTGGTAGCTCTGATCCATTTGTAAGACCCCCCCCTCCCCAAACTTAACCTGGTTCAGGGAGGGGGGATCTTACTGCCCAAGGATGACCACTTAGCGCTTTCCGGGTGGCAACGTCCCACCCTTTCCAAGCACCGAGCGGTCTCCTTGTCAGGCACAAGAATCATAACATCACATCAGAACGCATAGCGGAAGCAATCGAAAGACATAAAAACAAGCAGACAGCTTATATTCATATATTGGAACAGGGCCGAAGCCTAATGTTTACAACTACTGCCTCGGGGGCTACATCGACGAAACCAAAAGACCCTAGTCTAGTCCTATAATCTAGGACTCACATCGCGTAAGATAGGGCGCGAGGTTGGGGTAAACGAACGGGCCATCTCCAAGGCTGGTATATCATCCTGTGGTGCGGGGGCTCCTCGCTGTCCCATCTCCTGTGATTGGTTATAAGAAATAACCGTTAGTCACAGAGCTAAGTAGAAAATACATCCCCTCCCCGGATCCATATCCAGGGGGCGGCTAAAGGACAGAAATAAAATAGCCGAAGCAAGGAAGAGGGTTAGCAGCAGGTAAACATATATATATATATATATATATATATATATATATATATATATATATATAGGGCCTTCCTCCCTAATATCCGTAATCGCGTCGTATGGTAAATACGCAACACTATTTCGCGCATACGCACACCCAGGTGCTCAAACCTGTACGCACACAAAAAGACCCTGTGTCGACACAGTTTAGACCGCTTTTCTTCAAGCAGGGGAGCTAACCCCGCGGGCCTCACCGATGTGGCCGTCGGTGACAGTGGCCAGTCTTGCCATTTCTGAATGTAGTCGTACCGTATCACTCAGGCCCTCCTGTACAGCTTGGTGTACCAATTGGATGTGAGCGACATCCGACGAACCGATTTGTAGGCCGACCAGCGGAGGTAAAACTGCAGGTTCGGAGTGGTGATAACCTGCTGTGCACATCTCCCTGTCGCCATGAGTCGTCAACCCACCCGCACCGGTACGAACGGTCTTCGAGCGTGACCAACCCGCCACTTCCAATCAATCTTCACCTGCTTAATTATAAAACAAGCGCTTAAAGTACATGGCAGATTACTCGACCGATCCCACAACCTCTGACCGGGGGCTTAGCGGTATGAGGGCTCCTTGCTTGCGGCTAACCTGGGAGGAGGGACTCGACTCCGGGTTCTCCCCAACTAAGGCCTCGCAGAAGGGAGGATAAGCACCGCATTATAGCCACGACAGCGCTGCATTTAGCAAGTAAATTAGGCCGGAAGCAGGGGGCCATAATAGTAAGCAGAAAAGTAGGCCGAAAGCAGATGCCATAATAGTAAACAGAAAGGTAGGCCGAAAGCAGAGGCCATAATAGTAAGCAGAAAGGTAGGCCGAAAGCAGAGGCCATAATAGTAAGCAGAAAAGTAGGCCGAAAGCAGATACCATAATAGTAAGCAGAAAAGTAGGCCGAAAGCAGAGGCCATAATAGTAAGCAGAAAAGTAGGCCGAAAGCAGAGGCCATAATAGTATGCAGTAAAGTAGGCCGAAAGCAGAGGCCATAATGACAGGACCAGTGCGAGACTGGATTTAAATGAAAGTACAGAATGTAAATGCGAGGGACCAGTGCGAGACTAGATTTAAATGAAAGTACAGAATGTAAATGCGGGGGACCAGTACAAGACTGGATTTATATTAAAGTATAGGATGTAAATGCGGGGGACCAGTGCGAGACTGGATTTAAATGAAAGTACAGAATATAAATTCGGGAGACCAGTGCGGGATTGGATTTAAACGAAAGTACAGAAAGTAATAAGCATATAAAAGGGGTTAGTAGTCCAATCACTCCATAAGAGGAGGCTTCATTCGTCGACACCGTTCGTAGGAGGAGATCCTGCTCTTTTCCCTGTTCATAGGGGTTCTACTCCATTTCTTGGATTTATTTACGTTTCCTAAGGTTTCTGCACTTATTCTTTTGTCGCGAGTTCGTCCCTTTATTATTGCCGCGGCGGTATCGAGTTCTAGCGCCGCGCCGCGATTTTATTCCGATTTTGCGTTGATATTCCGAACTTAGTCGATTCTTTAGATCGATACGCGTAATCTTTATTAAGCGTTTAAAAATATGCGTCGAGGGGACGCCGATTCATTTTGATGAATTTCGCTCTTTTTTGGGCGTTTATTTTCGCTTATAAAAGCTTTTGGAGGACCAAAATAAGAGGTCACACCTCCCAACTTTAATAGTAGTTGAAAAATACCTTTAATTAGAGCCAATGATTTTTGGGGATTTTTACGAACTCATTTGGGCGTTTATTTTCTCAAAATGAACTTTATAAAGGGGTTTAAAATAGTAAATCATCTTCTAAAAATCCCAAAAGATTACAGGAGGTGCCCCTTAGGGTGGGGCACATTTTTCATTTAGGAATGTTTTTCTGAAACAGCCCCATTTTTCCTCAGAAAAATGGGGAAGAAAAAGGGAGTTTTGGGGTGCGGTTAGAGGCAGGGAGGAGGCGCAGGGGTTTTGCACCCTGCGCCCTCCCGCGGCTCCCACAGCGGATCTGCGGAGGATCCGCTGTGGGAGCACTCAATTTGAGGCGGAGGGAGGGAAACCATGAAGCAGAGGCCGCTCGATCTCCTGGGGGGAGATCGTGCGGCCCCCGATGGTCGGACAGGAGGCAGCCGCTGCCGCCGCCGGGCAGCGGCCGGCGCCGCCCCCGGTCGGTGCTCCGGGGGCCGGCGACTCCTCCGGGGGTGGTCCGGCAGCCTGGTGCCGCCGACCACCACCGGGGGAGAGCGAGGAAGCAGGCAGGAGGCGGGGGCGCGGCCTGCATGGGCCATGCAGGCCCGCTACGCCGCCGCCTCCGCTGAGAGGGCACCAGTGGCACCCCCGGTCGGTGTGCCGAGGGTCGGCTCCCACTCCGGTGGCGGTCTTGTGGCCGGGCGCCGCCGGACCCCGACGGAAGGAGGAGCAGAAGGGGACGGGGAGGCGCGGCGCAGCTGGCATGGGCCATGCCGGCTTGCTGTGCCGCCGCCTCCTCGTGCAGGGCCCTCCCCGCCACCCCTGGTCGGGGCGACGGGGACGGGACAACCCTCCGGCGGTGGTCCGGCGGCCTGAGCCGCCGCCCGCCGCCGGGGGAGGGGATTATTCCCCTATAGGAAAACCGAGGAGGAGGGGGAGGCCACGGGTGCCGTCGGCTGCGTCCTCCGGCGGCCCGACCGTATCCCCTGTGCCGGCGCCGAGGTCCCCGAGGGGGGACCTACCTCCCCCAGCGCCACCACCGGCGCTAGGGAAGAGGGCTTCCATGGCCAGCTTCCTCCCCGAGCCTTGCAAGGCTCGGGGCGGCGGCCGGCGGCGCTCCGGAGATGGGGAGAGGGGTGGCCTCCTCCGGGAGGTAGGAAGGAGGAGGGGGGAGGTTCTACCTGGGCTTGGGAGGGTGGTCGGCCGGCCATGAAGAAGAGGGAGGTGGCGGCGGCTTGGTTGGGTAGGGTTCCGGCGAGGAGGTGGCTGGGCTGGCTCCGGCAGGGTGGAAGGAGGAGGAGGTGGGGGCTGAGGGATGTGTGGGCTTGAGAGGAGGGCTGGCCCTTCCTTTTATAGGAAGGGGGAGGTCTCCCCCCTCTCCTCCTTTCCCCACGTGGGGTTAAGGGAGGGTGAGTGGGGGAGATATTTTCTCCCCCTCCCCTCCCTTCCCTCTCTCCTGCCCTCTTTGCCCAAATAGGTGCTGCCTATTCATGGGCAGCCCCCTTCCTTGGGGGGGGGGGGGGGGGGGGCTTTCTCTCTCCTCCCCCCCCCCCCTTTTTTCTTTTCATTTCCCAATAAATTTCAAGCCGGGGGGGGGGGGGGGGGGGGTGTTGACCGAGGTCAACCTAGGACGGGGTCTTCCATGATCCAGGGGTCCATTATGATTTGCCGGGGCTGATGCCGGGTTCGTGCGCTTTATATTTCGTGCGTTGCACTGATATGGTCTGCATAGCCCTAAAATGGCATACTCTCCATACGACCTTAAATCGAAGTGCAATGAATTCCGTTGAGCTCGTATTATTCATACGAGTCTAACGGAACTGACGGAAGTCAATTCGGGGTTCGTACGGTCACTATTCATAATAATGGGGTAGTGGCGCGCTACGACACCCGAAATGGTCGTTTTCTCCAAACGACCTCGGATCGAAGTGTAACGAATTCCGTTGCGCTCGTATTGTTCATACGAGTCTAACGGAACTGACGGAAGTCCATTCGGGGTTCGTACGGTCACTATTCATAATAATGAGGTAGTGGCGCGCTACGACACCCGAAATGGTCGTTTTCTCCAAACGACCTCGGATCGAAGTGCAACGAATTCGGTTGCGCTCGTATTGTTCATACGAGTCTAACGGAACTGACGGAAGTCAATTTGGGGTTCGTACGGTCACTATTCATAATAATGAGGTAGTGGCGCGCTACAACACCCGAAATGGTCATTTTCTCCAAACCACCTCAGATCGAAGTGCAATGAATTCCGTTGCGCTTGTATTGTTCATACGAGTCTAACGGAACTGACGGAAGTCCATTCGGGGTTCGTACGGTCACTATTCATAATAATGAGGTAGTGGCGCGCTACGACACCCGAAATGGTCATTTTCTCCAAACGACCTCGGATCGAAGTTCAACGAATTCCGTTGCGCTCGTATTGTTCATACGAGTCTAACGGAACTGACGGAAGTCAATTCAGGGTTCATCTGGTCACTGTACCCCAATGACTTAGTTGCGGTGCGCAACATTACTTAAAATGGTAGTTTTCTACTGCTCGGGCCTACTTTTATTGGGCTCACTAGGGTCTAATGACCCAATAAAAGTCGGGATGTTACACATACCACCTTTCAAAAGGTGTTGCTTCCCTCCAACAGGTATGACCATGATAGCATGTATGGTCACTGGAAGAATGGAAGTTCCTATAGGAAGAAAAATACTCCTTACTATAATAGAAAAAAGGGAATGAGGATGAGTGCTTTGAAAGCTCCCCATGAAGAAATTCAAATGGCCCATTCTGGACCATTTGTCTTTGGTACTTCAGCCTTTTCATTCAAGAATAAGGAAGCAGGCTCTTCCAAATCTCTTCCAGCAAAACACTTGGATGCTATCAAGCCTATAGTCAAGTCTAACAGCTCAGTATCTATGGCCATCAAGTCTTGCTTAGCTGCCAAGCCAAGGCAAGATGATGACATTTAGATTAAGACTGCTAAGACTGACCATAGACAGTCATTCAGCTAGATTATTGCTGACAGGAATAGGAAGAATGTTGTTGTCTTCTCTCCTGAACATAAGCATATTAATGCTTCTTCCACCTCCCAGAATGTTTAGAAGAGAAGGTACAACATTCATGAATGTTGGTGCGGTGGTAAAGTGGAACACTTTGCCATAGATTGTTGACACAATCCCAATGTGCCTAATTCAAAGAAGAGCTTACCTACAAGGACTGCAGCATGTGTGAGTAAGTATGGTTATGCTAACAAAGGCATAGGACCCAAAATCAATTAACTCCTAAGGAAAAGTGAATTGCAATTTGCAGGATAGTTCAAGTACCATCCTAGGGAAAATATGGTTCTTGGACAGTGGGTGCTCAAGGCACATGACAGGTACCAAAAGTCTTCTGCAGGAGTACACAGCTGTAAAGAATGGACCTAAAGTTATCTTTGGAGGGTCTAAAAAAAGCATCACCAGAGGATATGGTATGATATCCAATGGCATAGTCTCTATCACTAATGTGGCTTATGTTGAAGGGTTGCAACACAACTGATGAGTGATTTATATACTCATCTTTTAGTATAGTATTAATATATTTTTAATATGAAATGATATGAATGATATGAATTTTATCATATAAATCATTCCCTTTTTAATTTATGAACTAACTTAAGCTTTATCCTGTGTTTTTAGGTTTTCTGGGCATTTTGGGAAAAAAGTGCAAGTACACGCCAATGGTTCATGGGCGTGACCCATGGGCGTGTAACCTACGAGGTGTTCCAGACCAGTTTCCGCCACCCCGAGGTCATTCCGTGGAGATTCGCCAAGTACACGCCCTCAGGTCACGGGCGTGACCATGGGGCGTGACCCAATGTCACGGCTGCGACTCACCTCCTGCTCCCAGAACACGCATGCCATGTCAATTAAAGTTACACGCCCCAGGTCACGGGCGTGACCACGGGGCGTGTCATCCAGTACACGGGCGTGACTTGTCCCGCGCTTCTTCCCGCCGAAGTTTTCCCGCCAGCAGTAGATTTAAAGATTACACGCCCCCAGGTCACGGGCGTGACCTAGGGGTGTGACACGCACGTAATGCCAGCAATTACTCCAGAAGACGCCCTCTTTGTTGCTGCTTCGATCACGCCCCTTACACGCCCCTTGGTCACGGGCATGACCAAGTGCGTGTAACCTCAAATTTGCGGCTATATAAAGCCAGCTCCAACAAATGTTTAGGGAGGAAGATTGGAGATGAATTTTTAGGACTTGGACTCTTCTTTTCATGTTTTATTTTCATGTTTTAGTATTTCTTGTAGTTTTCTTTCTTCCTTGCAATTGTACTTTCAATTAAATAATTTGTAGCTTTCAATTCCTATCTTGTAACTTTTCTTTAGCAATTTAATAAAATAGTTCCTTTGTCCTCTCATTTCCCCTCTTATTTTATCATGTACTCTTTTATTTTTGTTAATTCCTCCATCTCCCTGAGTAACTAATTCCTATAGTGCTCGATCGCGACAATCCGAGGGTGTGATAATTTTGCTATGATTTTTAGATTTGCTTTTCTCTAATTGTTGAATGCTTATGATTTACCTTTGATCTAACAAATTATTATGAGGCTATATCATCAATATATAGTCTTCATATTGTTTTTGTTCTTTAGTTAGCCGAGAGGCTCATAAGTCGAATCGATCACTCATAGGTAAAAGGAGTAGAACGCAACGCTCGAGAGAGGACGACGTAACTCTTCCGGATTAGAGTAAAATCCAATAGCGAGGATCACTTCCTAAAGCAAGTCTTAGGCGATGCGATTTGAGAATGAAAGTTCGGTCGATACACCTAAGCTTAGTTGAACCAAATCCTCGAAAGAGGAGTGTTCATGCTGCGGGAACCTTCACGGTCAAAGTCTGTTCAACAAGAGAATTGCATTGCTACTTTCATTTTGTAATTTTATAAATCCGAGGTGACTCAATGATCAGGTACTAGTTTTAAACTATCGATTTAATTCCGTTAGCATTTCTTTTAGTTTCTGCTATTTGCAAACAAACCAACCCCAAGTTCTAATTGATAAAATAATAGAGATTTTCCGAAGTAAGAGTACTGAACTGCCCCGAGTCTAATATGACCTTGGTTTTCTACGAACCTATACTACATTCGATACGGTACACTTGTCGTTGTCGTTTGCAGGCATAGTTCTCCTTCATCAAGTTTTTGGCGCCGTTGCCGGGGAACACGGTTGATATTTCGAAAAAAGAAATATCTATTAATTTTATCGTTCTCTTTCTTCTCCCCCTTCTCTATTTTTTTTAAATCTTAAAAAAGCGTAATCTAAATTCTCGGAAAGGACGCTTTGGGCTTGAATTCCCATCACAGCCTCTAGTACCTTGCGAGCCCTTCACCGGGTTGACCTTGGGAAGTCCTGGACAACCTTAACCCATTTTTTGAAAAAAAAAATTATTATATAATTTTTTTATATTATAATTATTCTCTAAAATTCTATTCATTTAAGTGAAGGTTGTTCTCTTTTTATTTTATTAAATGAAGTTATCTGAATTGGCTGTAAAGGTTGCTGAGCTTCAAAGCCAAATTAATCTTTTGGAAGCTGCACGAAAATGCCAAATTAGTTGTTATTATTGTGGTGCCCCTCATCAAAGTGAGAAATGTTATTTACATTCATATTCTCAAAATAATTCTTATGAAAATAATTTTCCTCAATATTATGCAAATAATTTTGATTATAGTTACGATCATAATATTTCCTCTTTTAATGAAAATAATTTTTCAAACTTTGATGAAAATATTTTTTCTAATTTTCATGAGAATAATTTTTCAGCGTTTAATAATTGTTCTTCTATCTCCGAAGTAGATTATTCTTGGTGGCAAGCTCACCCGGATAGTTCTCGGAGCGGTGAAGAAAAATCTTTAGATCCGAATTTTTATTCTTCTTCTTATGCGCCGCAATTTTCTTTCTCTAATTTTGGGGAATTTCCACCGATTCAATTTAATACTTCCCCTAAAAATTTAGAGGATAATAATTACGATTATAATTTTTCATCTTTTCAAGAAAATAATTTTTCAAACTTTGATGAAAACATTTTTTCTAAATTTCATGAGAATAATTTTTCTGCGTTTGATACTTGTTCTTCTAGCCCTGAAGTCGATTATTCTTGGTGGCAAGCTCACCCGGATAGTTCTCCGAGTGATGAAGATAAATCTTTAGACCCGAATTTTTGTTCTTCTTCTCTTGCGCCGCAATTTTCGTTCTCTAATTTTGGGGAAATTCTGCCGATTCAAATAGATACTTCCCCCCAAAACTTAGATAAAAATATGACTTCTTCTAGTGCTTTTTCTCCATCCTTTGATAATTTAGTTATGGAGGAACATGTGCTTTCATGTAATCCCATAATTTCTTTTACCAAAGATGAAGAAAAATTCTCTTACCAAGAATTTCTTAATGTTTTGGGCACCCCGGATGAAATAGAAGAAGAACAAGTTTCTTCCCCTACTCCACCCGGATCTTCTTTTCTTTCTAATGAATTTTCACAAAATTCTTCTATTTTAGTTCAACCAAAAATTCATGAAAATCTTGTGTCCAAAAATTTTATTCCGCTTTGTAATGCACTAGATTATTCAAAAAAAATATTTATTTTATAAAAGGAACAACCAGAGCTTAATCATATATATTCGCAAGCACCTCCTCCTTGCGAAAAATTATCTGACACATTTAATTGTGATTCTCTATATACTAATAATTTTCAGGTTCAAGATGAGCCATTGCTACCCCAATTAATTGATGATCCATATGCCGCTCATCTTTATTTTTCCAAAATATTTCAGGTATGTATAGGTGATTTGGATTTGCAAATTCAAGTCCAACGAAAAACGGAGAATCAAATGTTAAGCGGAGGAGAAGCCGACCGACTGACGTCGGCACATTCACCTACGCGTGAATTAAGGGAGTTACCTATCCATTTTCAATTTAAATTTCCTTTTAGCTAACCCCTAACCGTCTAGCTTAAAGACGGGAAAAAGAAAGCGCTCTTGGGAGACACCCCTTGCTTATCTTTAATTTTATGTATTTTTCTTTTAAAGTTTATTTTTCAAGTGTTCTTCATACTTTGGTTTAAACATTGGGGACAATATTTAATTTTAAGTATAGGGGTGTAGCTTTGCGTTCACTGTATTTTTATTTGAAAAAGTAAAAAAATTATAATTTAATAAAAAACTAATTTCATGGAAAAGGCGCTTTGGGCTTGAACTCCCATCACAGCTCCTAGTACCTTACGAACCTTCACCCGGTAGCCCTCGGGAAGTCCAAGAAATAATCTTTATGAAAATAATAATAATAAATACGCCTAGCCTTGTTGTTTTTAGCTTTCTAGAAATTTAGTTTGAGGTTTGATTATAAGTATTCTTACATTTTTAATTTAGCTATTTTTTTTGTTTTATCAGAATTTGTTAAATTTAAATTTGATGTAATTTAGTTTTAAGAAACACTTTATGTTTTTAATTCAATTAGAGTATTTATTTAGCACTACTTCTCTGTTTAATTTTAAATAGCTTCACTTTGTGGTAAATTGGCTAAACATCTCTAGATTTCTATTATATTCTCTTTTAACTTTAAGAACTTAGGAAATTTTATTCCACTAAAAAGTTGCTCTCAAAATAGTTTAATTTATAAACTAGAAGTATTTCTTCCCCCTCACCCTTTGTTGGCAAATACAAAAATGTGTAGAAAAAAGATCATATGTCATAGAAATAAGAGGATAAAATTCATTATTTTCCTAAACATATGCACCCAAAATCATTTAAAAGGTTATATGTCATGATGTAAGAGGATAAAATTCATTACATCTAAACTATACATTTTGGGTTTTTGATTGAAGAGAAATTTTAAAAGATTATAAGACATGGAAAAAATTCATTATTTTCCTAAACATATACAAATTCGTATTCAATTAAGGTGAGAGGATAAAATTCATCACCTTTTAGTATCTCTTTAGTTTGCCAATTCGTTAAATCCGTCCCTAGCCAATTTCATTGTTTCTAGTCCTAAAGTAAATTATTAAGAGAGCAATATTTTGGTATGTGTCTTTTCCTTAAGTTTCTTTTATGTTAAAGTGTTTATAATTTCAATCTATTCTTGTTTGAAAATTTCTATAATTTTGTTTGCTAAATAGTCATCTTGAGAAGTACTTAGCTAAATATTTTTCTCTTTTTAAATTATCACCATAACTTATGACTTAATTTTTGAATTCTTGGAATTTACTTTTAACTTACTCTTGGTTTAATGAAATTTTGGTTAATTAAAAATAATATTGATTTCTTATAATTCTTTTCTCATTCTTTTGCTCTGGAATAACAAAAGCTCAAGTATGAGGGTATTTGATGAGTGATTTATATACTCATCTTTTAGTATAGTTTTAATATATTTTTAATATGAAATGGTATGAATGATACGAATTTTTATCATATAAATCATTCCCTTTTTAATTTTATGAACTAACTTAAGCTTTATCTTGTGTTTTCAGGTTTTCTGGGCATTTTAGGCAAAAAGTGCAAGTACACGCCCATGGGTCATGGGCGTGTAACCTACTAGGTGTTCCAGACTAGTTTTCGCCACCCTGGGATCATTCCGTGGAGATTCGCCAAGTACATGCCCTCATGTCACGAGCGTGACCATGGGGCGTGACCCAATGTCACGGCCGCGACTCGCCTCCTGCTCCCAGAACACGCCTGCCACGTCAATGAAAGTTACACGCCCCAGGTCACGGGCATGACCATGGGGCGTGTCATCCAGTACACGGGCGTGACTCACCCCGCGCTCCTTCCCGCCGAAGTTTTCCTGCCAGCAACAGATTTAAAGATTGCACGCCCCCAGGTCACAGGCGTGACCTAGGGGCGTGACATGCACGTAACGCCAACAATTACTCCAGAAGGCGCCCTCTCCACTGCTGCTTCAATCACGCCCCTTACACGCCCCTTGGTCACGGGCGTGACCAAGGGCGTGTAACCTCAAATTTGTAGCTATATAAAGCCAGCTCCAGCAAATGTTTAGGGAGGAAGATTGGAGACAAATTTTTAGGACTTAGACTCTTCTTTTCATATTTTTTTTCATGTTTTAGTATTTCTTATAGTTTTTTTCTTCCTTGCAATTGTACTTTCAATTAAATAATTTGTACCTTTAAATTCCTATTTTGTAACTTTTCTTTAGCAATTTAATAAAATAGTTCCTTTGTCCTCTCATTTTCCCCTCTTATTTTATCATGTACTCTTTTATTTTTGTTAAGCCCTCCATCTCCATGAGTAACTAATTCCTATAGTTCTCGATCGCGACGATCCGAGGGTGTGATAATTTTGCTATGATTTTTAGATTTGCTTTTCTCTAATTATTGAACGCTTACGATTTATCTTTGATCTAACAAATTATTATGAGGCTATATCATCAATATATAATCTTCATATTGTTTTCGTTCTTTAGTTAGCTGAGAGGCTCATAAGTCGAATCGATCACTTATTGGTAAAAGGAGTAGAACGCAACCCTCGAGAGAGGACAACGTAACTCTTCCGGATTGGAGTAAAATCCAATAGCGAGGTTCACTTCCTAAAGCAAGTCTTAGGCAATGCGATTTGAGAACAAAAGTTCGATCGATACACCTAAGCTTAGTTGAACCAAATCCTCGAAAGAGGAGTGTTCATGCTGCGGGAACCTTCACGGTCAAAGCCTCTTCAATTAGAGAATTGCATTGCTACTTTCATTTCATAATTTTATAAATCCGAGGTGACTCAAAGATCAGGTACTAGTTTTAAACCATCGATTTAATTCCATTAGCATTTCTTTTAGTTTCTGCTATTTGCAAACAAACCAACCCCAAGTTCTAATTTATAAAATAATAGAGATTTTCCAAAGTAAGAGTACTCAACCACCCCGAGTCTAATACGACCTTGGTTTTCTATGAAGCTATACTACATTCGATATGGTACACTTGTCGTTGTCGTTTGCAGGCATAGTTCTCCTTCATCAACAACCTTGTAAGCATGTCAACCATGTGACTTGGGTTATGTCATTGAATTCTATAATAATAAGTGCTTGATTAAAACGTCAAATGACATAGAGATCATTCTCTCAGGCACTAGGAGTAGAAATGTTTATTATTTAGATTTTATATGCAATACTTCTTTATCTCCTGTGTGTCTTATGGCTAATGAAAGTGAGTCTCTTTGTGTTCAATGACACAAGAGACTTGCCCAAATTAACTATAAGACAATGTATAAACTATTTTCTAAAAACCTTGTTAGGAATAGTCCAAATTTAAAACATATTAAAAGTGGTCCCTATCATGCATGCCAAATGGGCAAGAAAACTAGCATCACCTTTAAAATCATTGGCTCCAAAGACACTGATATATGTCTTCATCTGTTGCATATGGACTTGTTTGGTTCTTTGACAATTCAGAGCCTAGGTGGGAAGTTGTATACTTTAGTGATTGTTGATGACCACTCAAAATATACATGAGTATTCTTCTTGAAGAAGAAATCTGATACCTTGGAGGTCTTCATAAACCATGTTAAGGCAATCCAGAAAGAACTGCAATGTACTGTGGTAAGAATTAGAACTAACCATGGTACAAAATTTCAATCTGGGGCCATGACAAAGTTTTGTCAAGAACTTGGTATCACCCAAGAGTTCTCTTCCCCAAGGACTCCACAGCAAAATGGTGTGGCTGAGAGGAGGAATAGGACCTTGATAGAAGCTGGGAGAACATTTATTAGTGCTACTCACTCCCAGAATATTTATGTGCTGAGGCAGTCAATACTGCTTGTTATGTTCTTAATAGAGGTTCTAGTAATAAGGCCCTCGGTATAACCCCCTATAAAATTCTGAAAGGCAAACAACCAACCATTTCATATTTTAGAATCTTTGGTTGCAAATGCTATATTTTGTTTAATGGAAAATCCCAACTAACAAAGTTTACTGAAAAATGCAATGTTGGGGTTCTTGTTGGATATAGCTCACAAAGCAGGGCCTATAGAGTATTCAACAAGAAAACTCATGTTGTAGAAGAGTCTATGCATGTTATATTTGATGAGACTATCCTGCTTTATAAGGGCTGGTCCAATTCTACTGTTTTGACAGGTAATGAACAGAAGATGTAAGATATGTCTATCCAAGACATGCCCATCACAAGCAAGATCTATTCAGATGCTTCTGTTCCTGAAGATGAAGATCAGCAAGCTGCTGAAGATCCTGCTGCTCCAAAAGAAGAGCTGCAGATTGTGGACAGATTGCCTGCATCAAACATGCATCTTGGAGATCATCCAAGGAACCAGATAATTGTTAAAAATTGAGGTCAGGAGTTGAAGTAAAAAATGCGGAACACTTCACACAATTCACAAGCGTGACAATCAATGACAATGGGAAGACCGAATAGTACTTTGGTATTAACTATCTCCTTACAATTCGAGACATACATGGCGAGACATGATTCACAAGAATCACAAAGGAGAGAAGCACAAAACACAAAGCAAGCCGGCAGCGAACTGCCAAGTCAGAGACCGCCAGACCGCTCGAACAGGCAAACCGCGCGGTTAACCCTGAGACTGCGCGAACAGAGCACAAGCCGCAGCTATCAGACTGCAACCACAGACAGCTCGACATGCTGCTTTAATCAATTGTTGAAAGATAACCTGTTCGCACTTCGAAATTTCCCAGACCGCACAGTCTCAAGATCAGAAGCACCCGCGAACAGAGAACAGAACTGCACAAGCTATCATCAACCCGCGAACTGAGATCACCTGATCACCATGTTCACTACGAGCATCTCCAGAACTAAACCGCAGATCGCCCAGAGGAAGACCGCTGGCGAACTGGTTATTCACAACTGGGAAATTACTAAGGAAGAAGACCGCACCCTGCTGGTCGCGAACCTGCGAACACAACAATCGGTCAAGACACATCTAGAGACCGCGCGACCTCAATATGAGACCGACACAAACAACCCGAGTTGAAGTTCTTACAGTTCAAGTTACAAATGACGGGCCCTACACCCCTATTTATAGGTGAGCTGACGGATGTCGTCACCACCAAAAAGGACATACAATAACTGCCCATCAGATCGCGAGCGGTCTCACAAACAGACCGCCCAAGCTCAGCATAGCTAGGCCATAACAACTGCGTAGACTGCGCGATCTCTTTGGTCACCAATCTGCAGACTGCCCAGACCTTTCCACTTCCACTTTAAAAAAATTAGCACTCCCCTTGAAGTGGGAAGTGGAAGTCAACCCAAGCAAGCTCCTCAATCGACCAAATGGTCCCTTCGACAATGACTTGGTAAAGATGTCAGCAATATTATCCTTGCTCTGCACATGCTCCACAATCAGAGATCCCTCCAACACCTTCTCACGAATGAAATGGTGATGAATCTCAATGTGCTTCATATGCGCATGACAAACTGGATTGTTCACCAGTTTGAGAGCACTCTCATTGTCACCACGTAGCAGAGTAGGACCTCGCACCTCCCTATGAATGTCCTCCACAAGCCTCCTAAGCCAGATGGCTTCCTGAGCTGCCAAAGCCGAAGCTTTGTACTCCGCTTCCTTGGTAGAGACAGACACAAAATCCTGCTTCTTGCTGCACCATGATATAGCTATAGATCCTGCCATAAAGACATATCCAGACATCGATCTCCGATCATCTGAATCTCCTTCATAATCAGCATCCATGTACCCGTGTAGGCAAAAGCCCAAATTTCTCCCATAGAAGAGACCCAAATCCGAGGTGGATTTGACATGCTTCAAAATACTCCTAGCCGCCATAAGATGAGGTTTCTGAGGCTCTGCCATAAACCGACTCACCCTGCCAACTGCATAAGCAATATCTGTCCTTGTGATCGTCAAGTATATCAGACTTCCAACTAAAGCCCGAAACACCAAAGGATCAGTAAGAACCTTCCCTTCATCTCATCGAAGATGAACTCCAACCTCCAGTGGAGTAGAGCTGCTTTTCCCCCCTTCCATGCCGAATCTCTTCATGATCCAATCTACATAGCCTCTCTGTGAAACGAGCATACCGCTCTCTTTCCTCTCCACTTCAAGCCCAAGGAAATGGTGGAGCTCACCCAAATCCTTCATCTCAAATCTGATAGCTAGCTCAACACGAAGCCTAGCTACCTCCACTTCAAAATTCCCTGTGGAGATCATATCGTCAACGTACAGCAGCACCAAGACCTGAAGCTCCCCCGTCTTCTTTACGAATAAGCTCGAATCAGAATCATAGGCAAAGTATCCACAGAACTGGAGGTATTCTGCGATCTTCCCATACCACGCCCGAGGCGCTTCCTTCAAACCGTAAAGAGCCTTCTTGAGCTTGCAAACATGTCTTGGGTGCTCTTCGGATACATAAACAGGTGGCTAATCCATGAAAATATCCTTGTCAATCTCGCCGTATAAGAAGGCATTCTTCACGTCGAGTTGCCAAATCTTCCGCCCTTGGCAAGCTGCCAATGCGATCACCACCCGGACCGAAGTCATCTTGGCAACAAGGCTGAACGTTTCTTCATAATCCTCCCCATACTTCTGAGAGAAAACTCGAGCTACAAGGCGAGCCTTGTACCGCTCAATACTTCCATCAGCCTTCTTCTTAAGCTTGAAAACCCACTTGCAAGTCACCGGAGTAATACCCTCAACCTTAGGTACCAAGTCTCATTCTTCCTGAGGGAAGCCATCTCTTCATCCATGGATCCTTCCCACTCCTTGACTCCAACAACATTTTCAAAACAAGATGTCTCTCTCTCATCCATGGGACCTGCGAAGAAACATGAGACGAAGCTCACCAAGTTTCCACCCGTATATCGATCTGGTGGAATAATGGTCCTCTTGGACCTCCTCATAGCTTGACTCTGAACCACCTCTTCAACTGTAACTTCTGGACTATCTCTCCTTTCAGGTAGACATGGAGCATCGCTCCTCCTTCTTCCAGAGCCTGAAGCACCTGATCCTGAGCTAGAAATACCTGGAGCACCTGGAGAAACAGGCAACTCCACCAGAACTTCCCTTGCAGCTTTTTCAAGTCGTCCATCTTACCTGCCTTCTTGTAGTTCAACAGAGTCCTCCATCTGACCTTGGTATGACGTCAGCTCATCAAAAAACACATCCCTTGAGACCACATATCTCTGTGTCTCAGGATCCATGCATCTCCACCCTTTCTTCCGGTCATCATAACCGATGAAGACTAGCTTCCTTGCTTTCGCATCTAGCTTCGTTCGAAGGGCATCAGGGACATGCGCATAGCAGGTAGAACCAAAAACTCGAAAGTGTTCCACGCTTGGCTTCTTCTTGAACATCAACTAATGTGGAGTCTTCATGTTGATCGGACTAAGGGGCATCTTGTTGATGACAGAAGTTGCACAAGACATACCCTCCGCCCAAAAGGACTTAGGAATATTCTTAGCATGAAGCCAACACTTCACGGTCTCCGTCAAGTGACAGATCTTCCGCTCAGCAACTCCATTCTATTGTGGAGTGTGAGAACAAGTAAGCTCTCTCTAGATACCATGATACCTGCAAAAGTTGAAGAAAGCACTTGAGGTGAACTCCCCTCCACTGTTCGTTCTCAACTTCTTGATTCGCAGGTTAAGCCGACCCTCCACTAGCTCCTTGAACTCCACAAATTTTCTGAACGCTTCCGACTTCTCCTTCAGAAAGTATACCCATTTATACCTAGTGAAATCATCAACCAAGATCAGCATATACCTGCTACCCCCAAGACTGGCATTCTCGATTGGTCCACATAGATCACCATGGATGCACTCCAATGGCACTCTGCATCTGCTTTATGACTTGTCAAATGGAAGATGATGAGATTTTCCATATTGACATCCATCACAAACATGACCATCTCCCATGGATGAAAGACTAGACATGCCTCTCACCAGACCTCTCATCGCCATAGCCTTCAGCTTATCCATTCCGATATGCCTAAGTCTTTCATGCCAGAGAGCAGCGCTATCATTTGTTCGCATCTTATCAACATAGGACTTGTTGACAAAACAAATAATTCCTTCACCCTTTTTCCAACATGAGTGACATCGACCTTCACTGCTGATATGTTCCGAAGGAACTTCACTTCTGTTGGCCCGAACAGGACATGATAACCAGCATCTACAACATTAGTCACCGAGAAGAGGTTTTTCTTCATTTCCGGCATATGATAGACACTCCTCAATGTGAGTGGACCTCTATCACTACCTAAAGAAACAACTCCCTCCTTCTCTACTGCATGAACCATATCATCAGCTGTAATGATAGAATCATTGCCTGAGTATGCTCGTAATGAGGAGAACTTCGACTCATCCCTAGTAAGGTGATGACCACACCCAGAGTCCACTATCCAATCATCCTGATAGTTGATGAAATTCAATGCCCGAACACAAGTGCCCATCATGAAAGCACCTCCACCACCCCAATTACCTTCAGCATTGGAACCAGCCTCCTCCTTTCCTGCAGCAAGCCCTGGCTGAAGATTGACCTTGCTGTCTCTCTTGAAGTGACCAGGCTTATTGCACATGAAGCATCTAGGTCCTTCCTTCTTCTTCCCATCGCGCTTAGGAGCATAACTCCTCTCCTGCTGATATGAAGTAGATGGACAATCATCTCCAGATGTCTTCTTCTTCTTGTCCCATCTCTTCTTCTTGCAAGAATAGAGAACCTCACCTTCTCCCCCAGAGACTGATATCTGTTGGATCTGTAGGCGCCCTTAGAGGGGGGGGGGGTGAATAAGGGTTTTAAACTTTTTATGATTCTTAAATAAAATAAATCTCCGTTGCTACCGCCAGCGGTAGTGTTACCGTTCGGCGTTAGTGATAGAGAAATTAGCTTTCAGGTTAAGACAATGAAAATCAAAGAGCACGAATCATAAATGAAGAAATAAACATATTTTCATTAATCATCAAATCGAAATACATATGTTTACACAAACTTTTCCAATAACGCTTGGAAAGAGGCGACAAATGAAAAACTCTTTTTCGTTTTCTATACTGACCCTTCCCCCAAGGTCCGGTTGGCTTTAGCCTGTCTCTCCCCAGACAAGGCCTCAAGCTGCTCTAGCCAATCAATCACCAGAAAAGCCTCGAGCACCACCTAGATCTACTCCCTAGACCTAGTCGCCAACACGAGGCAAATTTCCCCTAGTCCTCGCAAGGCCCTAGTCGTCGTGTGGCGAATTTCTCTACCGAACAAAAGATATAAAAATATTACAAATGAAAAAAATAACAACTAAAGACAAACTCCCTCTTAGGTTGAACTTGAAGATCTTGTCGAAGGTGCGCCGAAGTAATCCTTTGAGTTGATGCATGCGGCCTTCTCGTAGAATAAGCGTGTTGGTTCTTTCTTCAAGTTCCTTGCGTTCACGAACGTTGACTGAGTTGTCTTGGCTGCTTCTGAAGGCTCTCACGAGTGCTCTGAAATAAGGCTTCAATTCATTCTGCAACAGCAATGCATAATGGAGGAAGCACCGCTCTTTAAATAGATTCGATAGTTACCGCCTGCGCTAGTACTACCGCCCCGCAATAGTGACACGATGCGCACACGGATCATGGCAGTTAAGGTAACTTCTGAGCGCAAACGGTTGTGACAGCCTAGCGCGCCGCGGTAACACTATCGTCCTGCGATAGTGCGATTTCCTTCCTTCAACAAATATCTCTTTCCAAATTTGCCCCTCAATCAACTGCAGACGGGATGTTTCCAAAAGCTACCGCCGGGCGTTAGACCTAGCGCGCCACGATAGAACTTGCCAAAAATAGCGACCCATCGACATTCCTTTTTCTCCACTTTCCTTTCTGTCAATAGTTTCCATATATGCTAATGCCAGCGTCAGTGCTAACGCTCCGCAGTAGGTCATTTCATTGGGCGCATCATTGTCGAGCTGTCCTCACAATTCGTCGAGCGTAGCATTCATTTCGTCGAACGGAACTAGCGTCAACGGTAGTATTACCGCTCCGCGGTATGGCATTCATTTCGTCGAGCGCCGCAGTAGAGCATGCGGATCGTCGAACGGAGCACCGAGTTCATCGAACCCAGTTCGTCGAACGGAAACTAGCACCAGCGGTAGTTCTAACGCGCCAGCTCGTTCTCAGTGGTTTCCTTCTCAGCGGTTTTCTTCTCAGTGGTTCGTTAGTGCTAGCACCAACGGTAAGGTTAGCGCGGCGCGGTAGCAACAACAACACAGCACCATGGAGTTTTGAAAGCACAGAATCCTGCATACTATAAACTCAAAACAAGTATGATCAAATACAATAGGATTTGTTATTGTCAAACCAAGAGATGTGGAAATCATGTTCCAACAAACTCCCCATTTTGATATTAACAAATCCCCTTAGAAAGAAATAATACAGTTGATAGGAATTTGTGTTTATAATAGAGATAAGCATGAAATGTAAGACATGTGCATATGCTCCCCCTAAATGAATGCTCCCCCTAAGTGAATGCTCCCCCTACACCAAATCTTCCTATGAACTTAACTCCCCAAACATGTTAATTTCTTTCAAATTTATTCTTCCCCTTTTGTGATTGTCAAAAGAGGGTGGAGAGGAAGGCCACCAAAAAGTGTGAAATTACTGTGTAGAGAGGGAATGAGCATGATAAATTGGTAAACACTAAGGACAAATATAATAGATAGGAGTGGAAAGAGAATGTCAAGAGATTGTCATAAAGGAACCACTTGTTGGGAAAAAACGTATTCATGATCGAGCATACAAGTAGTAATTGAGGTGGAAAGCATGACGAAATATGTTTTAAGTGAACATCTTTGTAGGAATTGAGAATCAAAGTAGATGATTAAGAATTTTAGATATAACAAAATAGATGTTGTAGCATTTGAAGTACACAAAATAATTTCAGTTTTAACATAGCCATACACTAGTTTTGAAAGGTATGCAATACAGAGTTCTCAGGGCGTAGCGGGAAAAAATGTAAGCATGATACAAGATATCAAGTCAAGATGGAAGAATACAATGTTTAAATTGAGAAAACAAGTACACTTATACATTGTATTGATCATGCAAGTCTATCTAGTGCATTTACTTAAGAATTTAGAGAATACATGTAGATATGCAATAGACTCCAATTCTCATGAGTAGAAGGCTTACAAGTGAAAATGAAGTGTACAAAATAGTGTTTTTGATAAAAGTATACATATGAGTTAATCAAAACACATGACATGTATAATGGAATAAACATAATAATATTGAACAAGCATTTTTAGAGTTACCTTATCCCATAAAACTATATAAAATTTCAATGCACATGGAAAAATAGTACACCTACCAAGATGCTCTGCACACACAATGCTTATTAAGACTTATCAGGGTGCAAAGAAGAAGTAGTGTAAAAAAATGTTTGCGACAAGGTACTTTACAATTCTCTCCAAGGTGCTTAACCTAATAATGCTCATTAAGACTTATCACTAGGGTGAGTAGTGCTTGGTGCAGTTATCTTTGTCAATTATTCATTTGAATTTTTTTTTTGCTTAACGACAAAGGTCTCCGAATTCACTTGTATGTGCAAATAAAAAGATTTTTGAAACGACACACTTCTTCAAAGATAGGTGCATGAAAAAGATTTTAACATGTGGTGAAGGTAAAACTAAGCATGCCTAACAATAATATGACGCCGTTACACTACACAATCATGTAAGAGAAGATTAAATGCATATGTAGTTTGTCAAAAAGTGTGAGTGAAACAAAATCATTAGAAAATATAAGCCATTTACTCATACATAGAGGCACGCTATGCAATACTACACATGATTTCTATCATCAATTTCAAAGCACACATAAGATAATGGTCAAGGCATGATACAAAAACAATGTTATTAAGATACTTGAACTAGAGAATGAAACATTGTATACTAAGCTTGGCAAGATAAACTATCATCCTTGAAACATTGAAAATCTACATCAGTTTTTATAAATTTTAAGTTTTCAAAAACAAAAAGAAAACAAATAGAAAGCATGTTTTTGATGTTTTAATTGGTTTTTCAATTTTGTAGTTTTTTTTATATATAAAAAAACAAAGCATGTTTTTGGTTGGATTTTGATTTGTTCTACTGTTTTTTTTGTGTTTTTTGAATTTTAAAAGAAAATAGCAAAAACTTAAAGATAAGAATGAAAAAGAGACTGTAAATACAGAAGCAAAAAAATGAAATAGAAAAAAAACTGGAAGGTCATAGAATATCCACTAACGCCAGCGGTAACTAGATACCGCCCCGCGTCAGCGACAGAACTCGATTTTTTGGGAAATTGAAATTTTTAATTTTTAATTTTGATTAAGTGTCCTTAGATAAGCTTCATGTAAAAATTACAAAATTTTTGGAGATCTCTAGGTGGATCAAATTTGCATGAAACTATGGCTTTTTCAAATACTTGTGTTTTACAAAAACATTTACGCACAAAAAGATAAATTATGCAGACACAAAAGGACATTTTCAAACAACCCAAATATGCATGATTTTAGTGATAAGTAATGGAATGTTCATGCAGTGAGTAATATAAGTATGTCCTAAGATTTAAAACTACCCGGACTAAATGTCTACACCATAGCCCCGTACTGAGTGATGGATGGGCATGAGGAGCTGCACACATGCCATAGGTTGGGGTGTTAATCCCATATGCACACACTAGAGAACGCTCAACCTAGCACTCTTTCCCCCCAGTGCCTCGCAAGGCCTCACTGGAACCCTCCCTGGTTATGGATAAGTCATGTCTTAGAGGTTAGGTATCTAATGCATACAACCCTACGCCCCCGCTATTGTGAGATATAACGTCATGGGTGAATAATCTTTTGTACAACCTATGATTTTAACCTATGGGTTGATTTATAAACTATGAGCTTTTATGCGTGATTAATTTCTTAGTATATTTGATTTTAAAGCAACATAGTTAATCTGAGTTTTAACTTTCACAAACTCTTCTTTAAGATTGATTCATTATGGAAATACAAATATATCTAGTATGGATGATAATACTTATTAGTTGATATTGCTAGATACAATGAGGTTTGAATGTTGTGTTATGCCATAAAGTTAATTGATATAATTTTGCATGTATTTAATAATAGTGATTCAAATTTTAGACATAGAATAGAGTGATGATTCAACTTTAATCATTCATATTGATATAAAGTTAATTCTATGATCTAAACATAAATGAGATACATGCAAGACATAATAGATTCATATAATAATTATGATCACAAATAATGTGTTGGAAGCAATAAGATCTTTTGTAGTTCTACTTGATGTTTGAATTAAAAGATCTATTGAATTGGAAAGATTATTATACACGATCATGAATTTTAACATATAGGAATTATATACTCATAATCAATTGTTTCAGAAAATAATATTTTAGATAAATCAGAATTTAGGAAGATTATGCTACCGCCAGCATTAGAACCTAACGCCAGGCTCTAGAAACAGAGTTGAGATTCTCAAATGGTTTTTGCATTTTTTCAATTCTGATTTGACATGATTATGATTAAACATACTAGGGGTAATCAAAATAACGCAAATATATTAGATACCTAAGCAAAACTTGCGCATTTTATAAATTGAGCCTAATACCCCTAAAATACCTTTTAAATCCATTTCGACAATTATTTCATTTAGTCTTAGAAATATCATATGACAAATTTAGTTTTCAAATTTTATAGGACTTTTAGGAATGGATTTAGAGGGATAAAAATAAAAGGATAAATAGGTCACTTGAAAAATAATATGACTTTTTATTCAATTTCATCCAATCTGATTTATTAAAGAAGTTTGGCTTAATGTGTCAAAGTCATATCACATGTTATATAAAGTGACCATATCATGTTGGTTAAAGGAAACAAAAACAAAAGAAAAGCAAAAAAAGGAAATTAAGCATATCATGAAGTAGAGAATTGATATTTCATTTTTAATTGATTTCTACTTCATGCAAATGATAGGGTACTATTGAATGAGAGATTTAGGTATCCAAAGAAGAGCGGGTGAGATGGTTCCTTTGGGTACCCAAATACAATGTGTTTGCTTTTGGGGAGATAGAATTGAGTGGGCCCTTTTGATTTGAGTTTGTGTTTCATTTTTAACTTTGGGTTTCCATTCAAACCTTGGTTTGATATTATTTTTATGAATCAAATTTCCATTGTGATTATTGAAATTTTTTTTTATTGGAATTCTGCGCAAATCTAATTTTAATTTCGGAGAAACATGATTTTGTAAATAATAGAGATTGGGATTTTGATTTACAAATACTTTGTGTTCCTTACTCCCATTATTAGGCTTAGTCAAGTTATTCATTTTCATATTCAACTTGCTTTTAGATATATCTTGATATTGTGAATGTATGTTTTGAGAATTTTTCTTTATGATTTCCTTAAGCAAGTTGATTTTAGCTTCTAATTCATTATTCTTAATTTTTAGATTATGTCTAGCTTTATTGTAAGCTATTGTGCTATTTTTAAGAGTGGAAATAATTGAATCAATATGATTTTGATAGTTATTCCTATATTCATCAAACGTTTCATCCATCTATTTAATTTCAATTTTATAGTCATTACACTTAGCACAATCAATTTTCAAAGATGAAGTTTCTAAACATAATCTTTCATTTCGTTCTTTTATAAAAATAAACTCCTTTTTAAGTTTCTTGTGTTTTTCTTTTAATTCATTTTACTCTACACAAGGTGTAATGTTTTCAACTAAGGAGCCATGGGTAGAACTAGATAAATTAGAATTTGATTCTACATTAATTTTGCCATTAAATTTTTATTTTCTAAGCGCAAATGTTTATTAGCATTTTTTAATTTCTTAATTTTGCGCTTTGTAGTTTGAAGCAATTGTAATGTAGAAATAGAATTACACACAATAAGAGATTTTGATTTTCTTACAGCGCTTGTGGATGATGCGATATTTAAGCATATAGTTCCTTTCACTTCTTCATCTTCCAAGCAAGAGCTTCCATCATCCCTTCTGCTTGATGTCCCTTCCATAAATTCGTCATGAGTGGAGCTTTCTTGAAGACTTGAGCAATCTTTCATATTCTCTAGTTCTTGTGATTGTTTCATACCTGCAGAAGGAGAATCATAAGTTCTTTCAAGAAAATTCCAAAACTCATATGCGGTAGGTAAGGTATAAATATTTTTGAAAATATTTTGATCTAATGCACAAATAGTCTATTTATAGATTTTGCATTTAAAACAATTTCGTTTCTATTTAGTACACTAGGTGGCTTTTCAATAGTAATTTTCCAAACATTCTCATCTAAGGCTTTAAGAAAATTTTCCATTAAATTTTTCCACCTTTTATAATTTTTCCCTTGGAATAAAGGTGGTGCTAGTGATTTTTCATTTACAGAAAAACTTTCCCCACTAGTAGAAGCGAGATCATGATCAAGAGACACCATTATTCCCGGTGGTGAAACCGTTTTGGAATAACCTGCCTCTGATACCACTTGTTGGATCTGTAGGCGCCCTTAGAGGGGGGGGGGGGGGGGGGGTTGAATAAGGGTTTTAAACTTTTTATGATTATTAATGAAAATAAATCTCTGTTGCTACCGCCAACGGTAGTGTTACCGCTCGGCATTAGTGACAGAGAAATTAGCTTTCAGGTTAAGACATTGAAAATCAAAGAGCACGAATCATAGATGAAGAAATAAACATATTTTCATTAATCATCAAATCGAAATACATATGTTTACACAAACTTTTCCAATAACGCTTGGAAAGAGGCGACAAATGAAAAACTCTTTTTCATTTTCTATACCGACTCTTCTCCCAAGGACCGATTGGCTTTAGCCTGTCTTTCCCCAGACAAGGCCTCAAGCCGCTCTAGCCAATCTATCACCAGAAAGGCCTCGAGCACCCCTAGATCTACTCCCTTGACCTAGTCGCCAACACGAGGCGAATTTCCCCTAGTCCCAGCAAGGCCCTAGTCGCCGTGTGGCGAATTTCTCTACCGAACAAAAGATATAAAAATATTACAAATGAAAAAAATAACAACTAAAGACAAACTCCCTCTTAGGTTGAACTCGAAGATCTTGTCGAAGGTGCGCCGAAGTAATCCTTTGAGTTGATGCGTGCGGCCTTCTCATAGAATAAGCGCGTTGGTTCTTTCTTCAAGTTCCTTGCGTTCACGAATGTTGATGGAGTTGTCTTGGCTGCTTCTGAAGGCTCTCACGAGTGCTCTAAAATAAGGCTTCAATTCATTCTGCAACAGCAACGCGTAATGGAGGAAGCACCTCTCTTTAAATAGATTCGAAAGCTACCACCTGCACTATTACTATCGCCCCACGATAGTGACACGACGCACACACAGATCATGGAAGTTAAGGTAACTTCTGAGCGTAAACGGTTGTGACAGTCTAGCACACCGCGGTAACACTATCGCCCTGCTATAGTGCGATTTCCTTCCTTCAGCCAATATCTCTTTCCAAATTTTCCCCTCAATCAACTGCAGACGGGATGTTTCCAAAAGCTACCGCCGGGCATTAGACCTAGCGCGCCGTGATAGAACTTGCCAAACATAGCGACCCGTCGACATTCCTTTTTCTCCACTTTCCTTTCTGTCAATAGTTTCCATATATGCTAACGCCAGCATCAGTGCTAACGCTCCGCGGTAGGTCATTTCGTTAGGCATATCATTGTCGAGCTGTCCTCACAATTCGTCGAGCGCAGCATTCATTTCGTCGAACGGAACTAGCGCCAACGGTAGTATTACCGCTCCGCAGTATGGCATTCATTTCGTCGAGTGCCGCGGTAGAGCATGCAGATCGTCGAACGGAGCACCGAGTTCGTCGAACCCAATTCATCGAACGGACACTAGCACCATCGGTAGTTCTAACGCGCCAGCTCGTTCTCAGCGGTTTCCTTCTCAGCAGTTTTCTTCTCAGTGGTTCGTTAGTGCTAGCGCCAGCGGTAAGGTTAGCGTGGCGCGGTAACAACAACAACACAACACCATGGAGTTTTGAAAGCATAGAATCCTGCATACTATAAACACAAAACAAGTATGATCAAATACAATAGGATTTGTTATTATCAAACCAAGAGATGCGGAAAGCATGTTCCTACAATATCCCTGCCATTTGCTTAGCCAAACTCTCTTGCGAAGTAAGTAAGTTCTCCAGCTCCAGCAACGATGGCTGATTGGCCCAGCCATGAACAGAAGTAACAAAATCCACATACTCCCTCCGCAAGCCGCGGATTATGTGCCTCTTCAGCTTAGCTTCTGAGATAGGCTCATCCGGGTCCAATGCCGATATCTATGAGGATAGGTTCTTCATCTTCAAGAAGAAAGTTGAGATAGACAAATCTCCCTGAGTTGCTTTCGCCAACTCATTTTCCAAGAACTGTAGCCGAGCTACATTCTTCTTATTAAACAAGCCATCCAAGGCTGTCCAAATTTCAGCAGCTGATCTACATCCAATGATGTGATCAAACAACTCGGGAATAATTGCTCGCTTGAGAGTGAACTCAGCCTTTGCATTTGTTCTCTTCCAAGCCTTCACGAGCTCAGCATTCCCTTCAGCAGGAACAACAACTTATCTTGCTTCTCCTCCAACTACCCCCCATAAGTCCTTGCCAAGAAGATAGCTCTCCATGCACGACTTCCACTTCTTAAAGTTAGTCTGCGTAAGGAGCTCAATACCAAGACCTCTTGCATATCCTCCTTCCATTGCTATCCCACTGATTGACAATCAACTTGCAAAAATCAAAGAAGAATACCACACTGATTACTGCTCAGCAACCTCCCTCTGATACCATGTTAAAAATTGAGGTCCGGAGTTAAAGTAAAAAATGCGGAACACTTCACACAATCCACAAGCATGACAATCAATGACAATGGGAAGACCGAATAGCACTTTGGTATTAACTATCTCTTTACAATTCGAGACATACATGACGATACATGATTCATAAGAATCAAAGAGGAGAGAAGCATAAAACACAAAAACAAGCCGCCAGCGAACTGCCAAGGCAGAGACCGCCAGACCGCTCGAACAGGCATGCCGCGCAGTTAACCCTGAGACCGCGTGAACAGAGCACAAGACACACCTGTCAGTCCACAACCACAGACCGCTCGACCTGCTGCTTTAATCAACTGCTGAAAGATAACCTGTTCGCACTTCAAAATCGCCCAGACCGCATGGTCTCAAGATCAGAAGCACCCGCGAACAGAGAACAGAACTGCACAAGATATCGTCAACCCGCAAACTGAGATCGCCTGACCGCTGAGATTGCCTGATCGCCAAGTTCACTATGAACAGCTCAAGAAATAAACTGTAGATTGCCCAGAGGAAGACCGCTGGCGAACTGGTTATTCACAACTGGGAAATTACTAAGGAAGAAGACCGCACCCTGCTGGTCGCGAACCTGCAAACACAACAAACGGTCAAGACACTTCCAGAGTCCGCGTGACCTCAATATGAGACCGACAGAAATAACCTGAGTTGAAGTTCTTACAGTTCAAGTTACAAATGACGGGCCCTGCACCCTTATTTATAGGCGAGCTGACGGATGTCGTCACCACCAAAAAGTAGATACAATAACTTCCCATCAGATCGCGAGCGGTCTCACAAAACAGACCGCCCGAGCTTATCATGGCTAGGCCATAACACCCGCGCAGACCACGCGGTCTCTACGGTCACCAATCTGCAGACCTTCCAGACCTTTCCACTTCCGCTTCAAAAAATTTAACAATAATAGGAGATGAGAACCAAGGGGTGATCGCCAGAAGCAGGGCTCATAATGAAGCTCTATTCCTGAGCTTTTTGTCATAGATGGAGCCCAAGAAGTTTGAAGAAGCAAATCTAGATACATTCTGGATTCAAGCTATGCAAGAAGAGCTTCTACAATTCAAAAGGTACAAGGTATGTAAGTTGGTGCCAAAGCCTCATGGACACAACATCATATGCACCAAATGGATCTACAGAAACAAGCTTGATGAGAATGGCACCATCATCAAGAATAAGGCTAGATTGGTGGCCAAGGGATATAGGCATGAAGAAGGTATTGACTTAGATCAAACCTTTGCCCCAGTTGCAAGATTAGAAACAATAAGGCTATTTCTTGCCTATGCTGCCCACAAGGGGTTCAAAGTATACCAGATGGATGTCAAGTCAGATGTTCTGAATGACAATCTAAAGGAAGAGGTATATGTGGAGAAACCCTCAGGTTTTGTTCATCCAACCCTTTCCTCTCATGTCTATTTACATAGGAAAGCATTATATGGTCTAAAGCAATCCCATAGGGCTTGGTATGTGACCTTGTCTAGCTTTCTCATCAAAAATAAGTTCTTGAGGGGAAAGATAAATAGCACATTGTTTCTTAGGGAAACAAAGGGCAAGTGTCTTCTAGTCCAAATTTATGTTGATGACATAATCTTTGTGTCTACAGATGACAACCTTTGCAAAAGGTTTGCCAACCTTATGCTGAGGTAGTTTAAGATGAGCAGTATGGGAGAGCTCAAGTACTTTTTAGGCCTCAAAGTGAAATAGTCTGATGAGGGGATATTCATCTCTCAGACCAAGTACACTAGGGAGCTTATCAACAAGTTTGGGATGGAATCAGCTTCCACTATGAAAACTCCTATGGGGTCTAATATTTCCCTAGACCAGGATGAGAAGGGTAAGCCCTTTGATGAATCCATGTACAGGTGCATTATAGGATCCATGTTGTATCTAACTGCTAGTAGACCAGACATTATGTATGTTACATGTGTTTGTGCTAGGTACCAAGCTTGCCCTAAGGAATCTCACTACTCAGTTGCAAAGAGGATTGTGAGATACCTTAAAGGCAGCCAACATCTTGGCCTTTGGTACCCTAAGAACAATGATTTTGAACTGACTGGCTTTTCAGATGCAGATTTTGCGGGATGCAAAGAAGATAGGGAAATCACAAGCGGATCTTGTCAATTCTTAGGAAGGAGGTTGATCTCTTAGAGCAGCAAGAAGCAGATCAGTGTGGCTATATCCACAGCTGAGTTTGAATATATAGCTGCATGGAGCTGTTGTGCTCAACTATTATGGATACAACAATAGCTAGAGGATTACAACCTCAAGGTAAGTCACTCTCCATTATATTGTGACTCATCCAGTGATATCTCTATAGCTAAGAATCCTGTCTCACATAGCATGACAAAGCATATAGAGATAAGGTATCATTTTATTAAAGAACATATAGAAAGTAAAGATATATGCTTTGAATTTATCCCCACTAACAAACAAGTAGCTGATATCTTTACAAATCCATCGGATGAGGCTAAATTTAATGCTTTCAAAATTGAGCTTGGTATGTTAAATCTAGAATAGATTTCATAATGCCACATTATCTATCATGTCTATTACTTTATTCCTTAGCTTTGCTAAATCATGTAAACATGTATCACAAGCTTTGCTAGGATAGATTGATATCTCAAATACTTAGTAGCATGATTAGGACTAGAAATAATCCTCCTTATACGGTTCACTGATAGGCAGTGAGGTCACCTGAAACAACTGAGAAAGTTTTAGCTGAACCGCTGAGACAATTGAGAAAGTCTCAGCTGATCCGCTGAGACGACTAAAATTGTCTCAGCGGTTGACAATAACTTGTCCCAGCGGGTTGTCACGCCATCTCAGCGGTTCCACTGAGATGGGATGGGTAAATTAAATTTTACCCTAATTGATATGTCAGTAATATAAAATCAATTAAATTGATAAGCCAAATCAACATCTATCATTAGGGCAAACCTAATCCTAAACCAAATCTATATAAATAGAGTAAAGTTGATTAATTAATTTACAAACTCTTACACCCTAGCTGGCGAGACGAACTATCTTCCATTCCATCTCAGCGACTTGTCCTTCTGAAGAAATGGCGCCAAAGATGGCAAAGGATCTCCAGGAAGGTTATGATATCATTAGAAATGGATTCCAGCATGCCCCCGTTGAGATTCAAGAAGTGATCCTACTTCTGAATGATCAAGGTCTAGAATATCTCCTATTAGAGCCAACTGTAATTCTCATAACTGAAGTTCTAGAATTATTCAACAATGCAAGGCTCTCATCTTCCCACTTCTCTTTAAAATCCAAGAAAGGAAGTTTGCAGATAAAGATATCTCCAAGAAAGATGGAGAAAGCCCTTCAACTGACATCTTGCAGTCACGAGGAAGAAGATGAAGTATCTGAGAAAGACAAGGAAAATACCCTTAAATGGTGTGAATACAGTGATGCCAAAACTGGCTCACTAAAGAGGAAGTTTTTCAATCAAAAGGGAAAGCTACTATCTGATATAGTAGGCAAGGCAGTGTTGTGAAAACCAGGATCACATGATACTATTTCCAAGCACATGTTTGAACTAATGACAAGAGTGGTCTTGAAGAAAAGGACCTTCTGGGCTGCTATTCTGTTTCAAAGGATCAAAGAATGTCTGCAGGCCCCCAACCTAGGCAGAATTCTTTCATTATATCTTCTGAACATATATCCCGAGGACTTTGATATATCAAAAGGATCAAACCTTCATTATCTGAAAAGGATGTACATTAAGACCTTGGATAGCTTCTCAAGAGTGCTACCAATGAGCCAGCCCTCTGAGCCAAAAGAAAAGAAGAAGGTTTTAGTCAAAGGACTAAAGAAGACCAGAATGATTTGCTCTGATTCTGAGTCAGATGATCCTAAACATGTTCTTGCAGAGGATAATCAAGGACTAGTCAGCAGTCCAGTAAGAGATGATAATATGGACCATGACACTATACGTCATGAGGATAATGTTGCTGTTCAAGAGCATGAGAAGATCAAGGATGCTGCTGTTGTTGAGGAAAAATCAGAAGATCATGAGGATGAACAAGGGGACACTGCTGACCTACAGGGTAAGATTGATTTAATCATATCAAATCTAGAGAAAATATTTAAACTAATCCCTCATAAACTAGAAGATTACTAGGGGGATGATTTTGAAGATGACAGTGCCCCATCCGAGGGGTTGCATCAAAAAAAAGTTTCTGATAAGGAAGATAGGGATGCTCCTAATGAGGGGGAGCAAGTAGGCTCAGATGACAATGGAAGCAAGGAGGATGTAGAAGATAATGCTGCCAAGAAGGATGATGCAGCTGAGGGGGAGCATTTCCCTGCTCAGACGGAGGGGGAGCATGACAAGCATGTAATGGAACTGAAAGATTACATAGGTATATGATCTAATTGACCTAGAGGGGGGGGGGGGGGGGGGTGAATAGGTCTTTTGATTTTTACTTGTTAGATTTAAATATTTAAGATAATTCAAAGCAAGTAATCAACCACACATAGAAAACACTCAAGTGTTTATAGTGGTTCCCCAAGACAGTGTGTTTATGGGTAGTCCACTTTCCCCCTTCACCCTTCTAACAGTGTGTTAGACAGGGCCAACTCCTCCAAACTCAGCTAAAATAGCTTACAACACAGATCCCTCAGGATCTCTCAGGTTTTCCCAACCCTACCTCAGGCATAGCAGCCCTACCTCAGATCAGCCACTGATCCTACAACTCAGACCACAAAATCAAGCCTAAATAGCCCTACCTCAAAGGAATCCACCTCCTACAACTCAGACCCCTTCCAGGTCCTACCTCAGAGGAATCCTCCTCCTATAGCTCAGGCAATAATGCCATACAACTCAGGCTAAACAGCCCTACAAGCTCAGGCTAAACAACCCTACAACCTCAGGCTAATTAGCTCTACAATACTCAGGCAAAAATCTCTACAAGCTCAGCGAAAAGCCCTACAGTAAAAGTTTTGTTGAAGCTTACTACAGCAGACAGCAGAAGAAGTCCCCTGTAGTTCCTACACACCTGGTGCTTTCTTGTAGCTGGAGATGTTGATGGCAGCGACATCCTGATCTTCCTCTTCTGTTGAAGGATGGAAGATCACCTTGCTCCTTCTTGTGGAGGAGCTTTCTTTCTCTCTTAGTTTTCTTCTTCTTGTTCAGTGAGCAGAAGGAGAAAGACGAGAGTTCTGGCCATCAATGGAAAAACAATTTCTTTAGCACTCGACCATCACTTTTCCAAAGTGCCCTAAATTCTTATTTTATACATCCCCAACCTTCAACGGCTTTTAGCCATCCTTCCGACATATTTGGGAGAGACTGATGGAACCCAAAATGTCTTTCTGCAGCTTGCGCCAAAAGTAGAACACGCAATCTGCATTCGACAAACTCGCCATACTGCGTTCGACGAACTTGCCATACTCTGCGTTCGACGATCTCCATTCTTTGTTCGATGAACACGCTACATCTCAGCGCTTTCTTCTGTCCCGTCTCTGCGTTCGACGAACTGAGTTCTACGTTCGACGAACACGCCAAGTCTCAGCTGTTTCTTCTATCTCGTCTCAGCGTTCGACGAACTTAGTTCTGCGTTCGACGAACTATCTTCTGCGTTCGAAGAACTGCTCTCTGCATTCGACGAACACTTCCAAGTCTCAGCGCTTGCTTCTTCCTGCCTCTGCGTTTGACGAACTATCTTCTGTGTTCGACAAACACGCCAAATCTCAGCGCTTGCTTCTATACTGTCTCAGCGTTCGACGAACTGCCTTCTGCATTCGACGAACACGCCAAATCTCAGTGCTTGCTTCTATCCTGTCTCAGCATTCGTGGAACTACCTTTTGCATTCGGTGAACACGCCAATTATGCCTTCTCAGCGGTTTAGCTGAGACAGTGAAATCTTCTCAGCTGATTAAACAACATACCTTTGAATATATTCCAATGTATGGAATATCATCTCCCTGTATAAAACTTGAGACAAAATAGATTGTATCAAATACAATATGTACTTAGCATTGTGAGTGATGCCTCTTCAAATCAAAGGAACATTGAGGGCAATATTCCCAACAATCTCCCCCTATTTAAAGAAGGCAGAACATTCTCAATGCTAAGGTACATAGCCAACAAAAACCTATCATACAAATACTCTATTTAGCATTCATGATATCATTGCTTCTATCTCTTAACATTGTTTAAGCATTAACATTGTTTAAGCATGCTTTGATACCTCATGACAGATTATGTTAAGCTTTGACTAGCTCATAAGTTATCTCCCCCTTTCTAACTCAGATTATATAGCATATTCATAATAACTAACTCTGATAACTTTATCAGAGGGCTAACTCTGATTTGGTCATAGCATTGGCCATCTCCCCCTTTCTGGTTTCTTTAACTATTTTTTCCTCTAGGGATTGGGAGGGAGCAGCTACAGACCCAGGGAGGGTTTAGGCAGCATTTTCCAAATCCCCCTTAGGTCAACCTTCATCTCTTAAAATTGACCATCTCCCCCTCAACCTGAGCAGGAACTTGCTCCCCCTCAATGTGAGTACTATTAGCTATATTAGATGTTCTTGTTCATTTTGAACAACCCTTTCTAGCTCCCCCTCACTCGGAGCATTAGTATTGACCTTTTGATTGTAAGTGTAAATGAAATTAAATCCTATGCCTGAGTTCATCGAACTTAGAGTTGAGTTCATCGAACTCAGAGTTGAGTTCGTCGAACTCAGACTGGAGTTCGTCGAACTCAAGGCTTAGTTCATCTAAACTCATCATAGAGCTTAGTTTGTCAAATTCAGAGTTGAGTTCGTCGAACACAAGCTCGACGTTCGTCGAGCCCAGAATTTTCCCAGCTTTTTAAGGGTAACCTGAAGCTCAGCTGATCCAGATTTTTCTGATCCAGCTAATCAACTTTCTTTAAAATCAATAGGAGGAGAGATACTTACCTTGAGGATGTAGTCCTCTATTTGATGTTGAATTCATAATGGTTGTGCACAATAGCTATCTACAGTAATGTACTCTGACTCAGCTGTGGATATGGCCACACTGGTCAGCTTATTACTGCACCATGATGTCAACATCCTTCCTGTCATGTGCCTTGTGCACCCACTGTCCAAGTACCAAATTTGATTGAGGCTGGTACTTGAACTATCTTTTAGCTCCCCCTTGACCAGTGCATCTTGGCATGTGGTGAGATTTTTCTTAGTCTAGAGTTGAGCCTGGAGCACTTATTGTCCATTAGCCTTATTTGCTTTTTATTGACCAAATGGACTACCCTACAAGACAGATTTTAATATCCCTTAGGAACCCAAGGTGACTTGGGTCCTAGGTTCTTGTTAGCATAATAAAGAATTCTTCTACTCACCTCAGCCCTTCCAGGAGGTCTCTCCTTTGCACTAGGCACACTGGGGTTGTGCCAACAGTCAATGGCAAAGTGTCCCACTTTACCACAGCACCAACATTCACGGATACTGTATCTCCTCTTTTGAACATTTCTTGAGGGGAGTGCAGCACTGTACACATGTTTGGGAGGAGAGACAGCTGCATTCTTCCTGTTTCTCTCAGCAATGATTTGACTGAAAGTCAATCTATGTGATGTCTTGATGCTCTTTGTCCTGATGTCATCAACTTGCTTTGGCTTGGCATCCATACAAGATCTGAAGGCATCTGACACTGAGCAACAAGCCTTTTCAACAGATTTGACATCAGTTATGCTCTTTGCTGAAGCAGATTTGAAAGAGCTTGCATCCTTATTCTTGAATGGAGGGGCTGAAGTACCAAATACAAATGGTCCAGGTTGGTCCATTTGAATTTCCTCATGGGGAGCCTTCATAACACTCAATCCCATGCCCTTTCTTCCACTATGGGATGGAGTATTTTCCTTCCTATAGAACTCCCATTCTTCTAGTGACCATAAATGCTTTCATGGTCATACCTGTTGGAAGGAAGTAACACCTTTTGAAAGGTGGTTTGAGGCTTATCCATCCCCTTGCTCTTCTCTCCAATCCCTTCTCCTACTTCCATTTTATTGAATCCTAGTCCTCTCCTATTGGTTTGAGAGGAGAAGGTGTCAATAATAGGGAGCATGAATTTGGGCTTGGAGAATTGAGCCACCAGGCTCTTCTCTTTCACAAGCTTCTCCTCAAGGTCCTTGATGACCTTGTTCTTTAGGGAAATAATGCTTAATTGCACAAATGTTAACCCCTTTAAATGGCTTATCTGTCTACTCATCTGAGCCACCAGGGTGGTAGGTTCAATGTAGTCATTTTTAGTCATTTTAAGGGAAGCAATTTCCCGGGCTTGCCTCTTGGCAAGCTTCTTGCTCTTCTTCAGAGCTTCCAACAGAACACCATACTTTTCAATCAATTGATTGACTTCTTCCTCATCTTTTGAACCACTTCCACCAATTTATGAAGGTGCTTCAGATTCTAGACCAGTCTCATAATCAGAAGAGGATATGGAATGAATTAATACCTGCTCATGTTCTGAATTGTTGTAAATGTCCTCATCTTCAGTTAGAGCCATCAGCCCATGGTCATCTTGAATGACTTCATCCTCCTCTACATCACTATCTGAGTGTGATAGAGGGGCCCTAATTCCAACCTTGGCAGCTGGGTAATCTTCATCTTCTTCTGCAGTAATCAACCCAATAAGGGCTTCTACCTTTTCAGATTCTGATGAGCTGGAGTCAGATTCACTCCAGCTCCATTCCTTTTTAGCTAGAAAGGATTTTTCTCCTTTCTTGCCTCTTGGCTGATGAGCCTTCTTCTCATCCTTCTCTTTTCTCTTGACTGGGCAGTCAGTAATGACATGCCCTGGCTTGCTGCAACAATAGCAGACAACTTTAGAGGAATTAAATTTAGAGTTAGAGCCATACCTGCCATTCCTGGAGTGATGCTTTGACTCCTTGCTGTCCTCCTTGTTGTGATATGAGGAAGAGGGCTTGTTCTTGCATTGCCTCCTCTTCATTATCTTCTTGAATTACCTTAAAAAGGCAACAAACTCTTCATCAGAGGAAGAGCTATCTGAGGTGCTGGTTTCTGATTCAGCACTTCTCCTTTGAGGAGACACCATCCTGCCCTTGCTTCTCTTGGAGTTGTCAGCTTTGAGAGCTACAGATTTCTCCTCTTCTTGAGCCCTTGTTGAGGTGTCCTCTTCCTTTCTTGCAGACAACTGCATCTCATAGCAGAGCACCTTTCCATACAGTGTGTGAGTGGGGGGTCTCACCAAGCTTGGCCACTTCACTGATTACACAGATTTTTATGTCTCAGTCCCTTGTTAGAGATCTAAGGAACTTATCATTCAACTCATAGTTGGTGAATACTGTCTCATAGTTTCTTAGTTCATTCACTATCCTAAGGAACCTCTCATAGCACATGGAAATGCTCTCCTGGCTCATCTGCCTAAAGGATTCATACTTTTGGTTTAGGAGTGACTTTCTATCATCTCTCACTTCTGCAGTCCCTTCCATATAAACTACTAATGTGTCCCACATTTCCTTGGCAGTAGTGGAGTGTACTAAGTTTTGAAATGTGGAGTCATCAATAGCATTTACTATGATGTTCTGGGCTCTCTTATCCATAGTGAACAGAGTGAGTTCATTTGTGGTTAAGTCATTAAATGCCTTGTCCACCCTTCTAGTTGGATCTATTGTGGAGGCAGTTTTGAAAGTGAAGGGACCTTCCTTGACAGTAATATAGATCCTAGGGTCAGATGCTTCCATGAACAATCTAACCCTCTGCTTCCATATGCCAAAGTTGGCTTTGTTGCATATGGGCAACTTCATGGAGCCCATCTCCTTCTGCATTCCACTAGCGGCCATCTGATTCAGAATAATCAATACCTATGTAGGATCTGGTCAGACTGTTAAGTCTTTCTAGACCAACCTAGCTCTAATACCACTTGAAAGATTATATAGGTATATGATCTAATTCACCTAGAGGGGGGGGGGGGGGGGGGTGAATAGGTCTTTTGATTTTTACTTGTTAGATTTAGATGTTTAAGATTATTCTAAGCAAGTAATCAACCACACATAAAAACACTCAAGTGTTTATAGTGGTTCCCCAAGACAGTGTGTCTATGGGTAGTCCACTTCCCCCCTTCACCCTTCTAACAGTGTGCTAGACAGGGCCAACTCCTCCAAACTAAGCTAAAATATCTTACAACACAGATCCCTCAGGATCTCTCAGGTTTTCCCAACCCTACCTCAGGCACAGCAGCCCTACCTCAGATCAGCCACTGATCCTACAACTCAAACCACAGCAGGTCCTACAAACTCAGGCCTAAACAGCCCTACCTCAGAGGAATCCACCTCCTACAACTCAGACCCCTTCCAGGTCCTACCTCAGAGGAATCCTCCTCCTACAGCTCAGGAAATAATGCCCTACAACTCAGGCTAAATAACCCTACAAGCTCAAGCTAAACAACCCTACAACCTCAGGCTAATCAGCCCTACAATACTCAGGCAAAAAGCCCTACAAGCTCAGGCAAAAAGCCCTACAGTAAAAGTTTTGTTGAAGCTTACTACAGCAGACAGCAAAAGAAGTCCCCTGTAGTTCCTGCACACATGGTGCTTTCTTGTAGCTGGATATGTTGATGGCAGCTACCTCCTGATCTTCCTCTTCTGTTGAAGGATGCAAGATCACCTTGCTCCTTCTTGTGGAGGAGCTTTCTTTCTCTCTTATTTTTCTTCTTCTTGTTCAGTGAGCAGGAGGAGAAAGACGAGAGTTCTGGCCGTCAATGGAAAAACAATTTCTTTAGCACTCGACCAACACTTTTCCAAAGTGCCCTAACTTCTTCTTTTATACATCCCCGACCTTCAACGACTATTAGCCGTCCTTCTGAAAGATATGAGAGAGACTGGTGGACCCCAAAACGTCTTTTTGCAGCTTGCGCCAAAAGCAGAACATGCAATCTGCGTTCGACGAACTCGCCATACTGCGTTTGACGAACTTGCCATACTCTGTGTTCGACGATCTCCATTCTTCATTCGACGAACACGCTACGTCTCAGCGCTTGCTTCTATCCCGTCTCTGCGTTCGACGAACTGAGTTCTGCATTCGACGAACACGCCAAGTCTCAGCTGTTTCTTCTATCTCATCTCAGCGTTCGACGAACTTTGTTCTGCGTTCGACAAACTGTCTTCTGTGTTCGACGAACTACTCCCTGCGTTCGATGAACTCTTCCAAGTCTCATTGCTTGCTTCTTACTATCTCAGCGTTCGACGAACTGTCTTCTGCGTTCGACGAATACGCCAAATCTCAGTGCTTGCTTCTATCCTGTCTCAGCATTCGTTGAACTGCCTTCTGCATTCGACGAACACGCTAATTATGCCTTCTCAGCGGTTCAGCTGAGATAGTGAAATCTTCTCAGCTGATTAAACAACATACCTTTGAATATATTCCAATGTATGGAATATCATCTCCCTGTATAAAACTTGAGACAAAATAGATTGTATCAAATACATATGTACTTAGCATTGTGAGTGATGCCTCTTCAAATCAAAGGAACATTGAGGGTAATATTCTCAACAGGAACCATTAACAGTGGTACCTGAAGTCCATCCCTCCACATCAACAGTATTACATGTACAGCTCCTAAGTTCAATCAGTTCAATTATTGAAGGTCATATGACTTCAATTAAGGATTATATTTATAGTTCTGTCTTGACAGTAAAGAAAGAAGTCATGGCTGAAATTCAAGAAATAAAGGAAGAAACTTTCTTCCTTAATAAGTAGATGACAAAGTGGGTGACCTAGCAGAAAAATCTGTTGTATCTCAGAATACAATTTTAAGATTAATGGACAAGCATCTGCAGCTATCTGTGCAAGACATGTTATATGTCAAGAATTATGTTAGCAAGACTGATGAGGTCATAGAGAAGGCCTCCAATCACATTGAAGACTATGTATGAAACACAGCTACATCAATGATTAGAGAGGCAAAAAAGATGAAGGATGAGCTCAAATCAGACTTAGAAAATGCCTTACAAACCCTCTCAGGATCTGTTGCTGCTGTCTCCCAAAGCTTAGAAGCTAAAGTGGTTGAAGAAACCAGAAAGGAGGAGGTGACCAATGCTGAAGTCAACTCTGAGTTAGCTCTCCAAGTTCTATAGGGAACAAGAATAACTATGGTTTTACTGATGAATTCGCCGAGAAGACTTCACTATCTCAGCTGAACCGCTGAAACAAGGCCAGGAGCCGCTGAGAAGTGGGCTGGCTCAGCTGAGCTGCATTCAGACAGAATCCGCTGAGAAGACTATCTATCTCAGTGAATCCGCTGAGACGAAGACAGATTCAACCGCTGAGACTGACGACTGTCTCAGCCCAAACGCCGAGACAGATTCATATTTGAATAATACACTGGCGGGATCTGCTTTTGGCACAAACAACTGTAAAACAAAATAAATTATTCAATTAGCCTCCATGCTGTGTCTGGTGCCTCCATGCTGTAGCTGTTGCAGATTGATAAGAGTATAAAAGAACAAGTTAGGGCATTATAGAATGTGTGATGAAAAGTGGAGAAAGATTTTCACTATTCCATTGACGGCTTCCACAAGTGCTCTCCTTCCTGCTTCCTGAACCTGCAAGCAAATATAAGGAGAGAAGATTGCTCTTCCTGATTCAATCAAGGAGAGTAAGTTGATATTTCTTCATCTTCTGAAGAGAAGGGTCAGATAGGAGCAAGGTCTGAAGTTATTGCATTTCAGCCCTGCTTCAAGTCAGCACCAGAAAAACATCCACAACAGAAGGCAAAAGCTGAATGATACATCTAACTGTCATCTGTTGTAAGCATAATTTATTACCTTTGTAAGAACACTTGTGTTCTGAGTTTGTAGGTCATTTTGCCTGAGGTGTAGGGCTGGTAAGCCTGAGTAGTAAGGCTGTTGAGCCTGAGAAGTAGAATTGAAAGCTTGAGTGTAGGATCTCTGTGAAGATCTGAGGTAGGGTTTCTGGGTAGGCCTGAGGTAGGAAATCAGGGGGATTTTTGAGTTGTAGGAGTGGGAGCACTCTGAGTTGGTAGGGTTGTTTAGCCTGAGGTAGGGTTTGGAGCAAACCTGAGAGATCCTGAGGGATTTGTGTTGTAAGCTATTGAAGATGAGTTTGGAGGAGGTTGCCTTGTCTAACACACTGTTGGAAAGGTGTAGAGGGAAAATGGACTACCCATAAACACACTGTCTTGGGGAGCCACTATAGATAGTTGTGTGCTTTCTGTGTTGTGCTTTTGTCTTAAATTATATCTAACAACTGCTAGCTACAACAAAGGAAAATCAAAGAGACCTATTCAACCCCCTCTAGGTGAATTAGACTACTACCCTATAAACTATCACTTAACTACTATTTTGCCTATGCCAATGCATGTAAATCTGGAGATTTAGAAGTGTTCTAAATGCTCAGATTTAGCCTTTTTTATCCAAGTGTTGATAATTTTATTTTATACACATCTGGGATGTATTTGGATTGTGAATGTTGTATTTTATTTTGTGTATAATGATTAAATGTTAATCGATTATCATAAAATGCCTTATCCAATATTAAGTATACGGATTCCTTCCGATGGATGACACTCTTCCGGTCTCGATCGATAAAGTGTGGGCTTGCCAAAGCAAAGTGCATTAATCTATCTTGGTAAGGGTGTGAGCGGATAATTGTGATATCCCACTGTCGACATCGGGTATAACTTAACTAGGTGACCTCAAAGGTTGAGTGCCTAGAGGAATAGGGTTGGCATGCACCATATGATGGATGCGAATAAAGAGTTATTCACCAACCATACAGGAATTGCAAAATGATGGAATTAGCAAAAGTTGCCTACCTAAATAGCCACATTGTGGGTGATCAGCCAAAGCTGACTTATGATGACGGTGAAATACGGATCTTATCCACTAAGAGAGAAGCTCGCATAAACTCTCCGAATTGATATTAAGGGTTATCAATTTGAATAAAATAGTGGGAGTATTCAATTAAAGTCCTTATTAAATAAAATGTATTTTGAAATATAATACTAAAATTTATTTTGCATGATTCTTGTAGAACTTCCATGACAAGTGAATCTCACTCCACCTTGTCCCTAAGAGCTATCCTTGAGAAGGAGAAGCTCAACGAGACTAACTTCCTAGACTGGTACAGAAACCTGAGAATAGTTCTCAGGCAAGAGCGCAAGCTCTATGTCTTGGAAGAGGATCCCCCTGAAGTGACGACCAGGAATTCGTCCTGAGCCGACAAAGAAGCTTATAAGAAGTATCATGATGAATCCCAAGACATCGAATGCCTCATGCTCGCTACCATGAACTCTGAGCTTCAGAAGCAACATGAGACCATGTGGCTTTGAAATTATCGAGCACCTGAAGAAGATGTTCCAAGGGCAGGCTTGACAAAAGAGGTTCGACATCTCTAAGGCTTTATTTCAGTGTAAAAAGGGAGCTAGAGGCCTAGTGGGAACTCATGTACTCAAGATGATTAGGTACATCGAGAACATTCAGAGACTGGGGTTTCCTTAAAGCCAAGAGTTGGCTACTGATCTGATCCTGCAATCATTGTCGGACAGTTATGAGTAGTTTTTCTTGAACTACAACATGAATGAGATAGACAAGACGCTGCCCGAGCTCCTAGGCATGTTAAAAACTATCGAGAACAACATGAAGAAGACCAAGCCTACTAGCCCCATATTGATGGTGCATAAAGGCAAGGGCAAGGTCAAGGGATTTAGGAAGGCTAAGGTGGGAGCTAAGTCTTGCCTTGATCCCAAATCTTCTACATTGAAAAAGAAGGGATTAGTTAAAGAAGGAAATTGCCACCACTGCGGTAAGACATGGCATTGGAGGAGGAACTGTATCATCTACATCAAGGAACTGAAGAAGAAGGGAAGTGTGACTTCCACTTCGGGTATTTTTGTTGTAGAAATTAACACGTCTGCTCCTTCATCTTGGGTATTGATACCGGATGTAGTTCTCACATTTTGTACAAATGTGCAGGAACTGTTAAGGAGAAGACTGCTGGGTAAAGGAGATGTGGACCTATGCATTGGAAATGGAGCAAATGTTGCTTCCATTGCCGTAGGAGTGACCGTCTTTCCTTGTCAACTGGGTTTATTATTGAACTTGATAATTGTTATTTTGTTCTTGCTATAACAAGAAACATCATTTTTATTTCATGTTTGGACATGAATGGTTTTTCTTTTATTATTAAGAACAATTATTGTTCTATTTATAAGAATTATGTTTGTTATGGTGTTGCTCAAATGTTTAATGGCTTGCATGTTTTGAACATAAATCATCCAATCTATAATATAGAAAATACCAAACGACTAAAAACTAATGACTCTAATCCTACATATCTCTGTCATTGTCGTTTAAGCCATATAAATGAGAAACGCATATCCAAGCTTCATAAAGATGAACTATTAGACTCATTTGATTATAAATCATTTGAGAGATGTGAGTCATGTTTATTAGGCAAGATGACAAAAGCCCCTTTCACTAGTTGTAGTGAGAAGGTTGATGATCTCTTGGGTATAATACATAGTGATGTATGCGGACCCATGAGTTCAATGGCTAGAGGTGGGTACTACTTTGTTACATTTATTGATGATTTCAGTAGATACGGATATATTTATCTTATGAAGTGTAAATCCGAAACCTTTGAAAAGTTCAAAGAGTTTAAGAATGAAGTAGAGAACCAACCGGGAAAAAGGATTAAGGCACTCCGATCTGATCGAGGTGGAGAATACCTAAGTCATGAGTTTCATGATCATCTGAGAGACTGTGGTATTGTATCATAACTCACTCCACCTAGAACACCACAATATAATGGTGTTTATGAGAGGAGGAATCATACCTTGTTAGACATGGTGCGATCGATGATGAGTCATGCAGATCTGCTTGTTTCCTTTTGGGGATTTGCTCTAGAGACTGCTTCTCTTACTTTAAATCGTGCTCCAACTAAAATGGTTCTAAAGACACCATATGAGATATGGACTGGGAAGCGTCCTAGTATGTCTTTTATTAAAATTTGGGGTTATGAGGCACACGTATGATGCCAAACGCCTGACAGGTTGGAACCCAAATCAGATAAATTTTATCTAGTGGGGTATCATAGGGAGACCAAAAGATACTGCTTCTACCTCCCGTCTGAGGGCAAAGTGTTTGTCGCAAGGATTGGCGTCTTTTTGTAGAAAGAGTTCTTATTCAGAAAGACTGCAAAGGTAGAACTTGAAGAAGTTCAAGAAACACAAACTGAAAATGAACCTGAGTTGGAACCTGAGCAAGGACTATAAGTAGTTGTAGCTAGAGAGCCTACTCAATGAACACAAGTCCTACGTAGATCTGGTAGACCAAGATTTGAGCCTGAGAGTTATGGATTTCTCGTATCTCAGATAGGTAATGTGTTGCTTATGGATCATGATGATGAGCCTGCAACCTACCAAGAGGCTATGAATGGACTGGACTCCGAGAAGTGGCTTGAGGCCATGAAATCTGAAATGGACTTCATGTATGCAAACCAAGTTTAGACCTTGGTGGAACCACCTGAAGGGGTACGACCCATAGGGTGCAAGTGGGTCTTCAAGAAGAAGACCGACATGGATGGGAATGTACATACATTCAAAGGGTGATTAGTGGCTATAGGTTTCAAACAAAATCATGGTGTTGACTATGATGAGACCTTTTTTCTTGTTGCTGTGGTTATGTCCATCAGAATTCTGCTTGATATTGTTGCATATTATGATTACGAGATCTGGCAAATGGATGTTAAAACAGCTTTCCTAAATGGAAACTTCCTTGAGGAAGTGTATATGACACAACCCGAGGGTTTTGAATCTCCAAATGAAGCCACTAAAATAAGCAAGCTACTGAAATCCATCTATGGATTGAAACAGGCTTCTCGAAGCTGGAATCTACGTTTTGATGAGAAAATCAAAGAGTTTGATTTCATCAAGAACGAAGATGAGCCTTGTGTTTACAAGAGAATTAGTGGGAGCATAGTTGTCTTCCTAATATTGTATGTAGATGACATACTATTGATCGGGAATGACATTTTGACCCTGCAAGTTATTAAGAACAACCTAGGAAACTGCTTTTCTATGAAAGACTTGGGCGAAGCAACTTACATACTTGGTATTAAGATCTATAGAGATAGATCGAAGAAGTTGTTGGGTTTGACCCAAAGTACATATATTGAGAAGGTGTTAAAACGGTTCAGCATGCTTGAGTCCAAGAAGGGATTCTTACTCATGTCTCATGGTGTCTGTCTCTCTAAGGATCAATGTCCTAAATATTTGGAAGATAAGGACCGCATGAAGTTGATTCCATATGCTTCGGCGGTTGGATCAATCATGTATGCAATGTTATGTACTCGACCCGATGTCTCATATGCTTTGAGCATAAAAAGTAGATATCAGTCAGATCCAGTGATAGTCACTAGACAGCCGTTAAGAATATCCTAAAGTACTTAAGATGGACAAAGGATGTATTTTTGGTGTTCGGTGGAGAGGAAGAGCTCGTGGTAAAGGGTTACACAGATGCTAGCTTCCAGACTCCTAGAGAAGACTCAAAGTCTTAATCAGGTTTTATATTTTGCCTTAATGGAGGAGTTGTAAGCTAGAAGAGTTCCAAGAAAGAGACAGTTGCCTATTCTAAGACAGAAGCCGAGTATATTGCTGTAGCAAATACAGCGAAAGAGGCTGTATGGATTAGGAAATTCATCGACGAGCTAGATGTAGTTCCTAGCATTGTTGATCTTGTAGTTCTCTACTGTGACAACAATCATGCAATTACACAAGCTAAGGAACCTAGATCTCATCAGTGCTCCAAGCACATACTTCGACGGTTCCATCTTATTCGAGAGATTGTCGATCGAGGAGATGTGAGTATATGCAGAGTATCGACTGGAGAGAATATTGTGGATCCACTGACAAAACCCCTTACATGATTGTCATACTAGATCAATGGGTATTAGATACCCGAATGATCATCTCTAGTGGGAGTCTTGTGGATTGTATTTGTGTTGGTTGTTATTCATGTGATGAATAGAGTATTTTATATTTCATTTTACATTTATGGCAACTTCTTTTACTATGTCTACTGTTTTTATTTTATAGATTAATTAGCATAATAAATGCCCTTAGAATGTTTGCTTCCATAAGAATTCAAGTATGCGACTTGAATGTGAGGGCCTATGTTTATAAGAAGCTTCATTCTTAAACGGTCCCTAGTCGATGTATCATCTTAGAAGCTAAGAGCAATGATTATACATTACGACTAGCATGTGCGTTGACTGATGACCGGTTCTCACAGGTCATGATATTATGATATCAAGTCATCACATGAGTACTTGTTAGTGAACAAGTTCTATTAGACAGACCCGCCATGAAACTACTTTGTGGATTGTTATATGAATGTGTCACAAGTGTGAGGCCCCGAGCCAGACCTCACAGAAATCTGTATCTGAGTCTCTTTGTAAGCATTTATCGCAGTATAGTAATAACATGAGTACAATAAAAATACATAAACAAGACTCATACCTTTGCTCATTCTTCAGTTCGAGTCAGTCTAGCTTTCCTTGGCGCACTCGGGGTCGCATCCGCTACCTAAACAGATAAACCACGACGGGTTTAGTCATAATAATATGACTAAGCGAGTAACATACCTCTTTAACTGTTGTACATGCAAGCAAAAAAACGTCAGTAGCAATATGCATAAGTATTCAATTTCAGTGTATAATCAATAACAGTAACTACAGCATTTGTACAATAATGGTTTCTGTTGCAAGTTCTTGTATTCGATCTATTCATCAGTTCTGTAATGTCATTTCGTTCACTCATATCAAACATTCCAGCAATTCGGTTTCATTTTCGGAATCAGATTTCATATTCTTTCAAATCATAGCTCCTTCAATTTGTTTCACTTTCTGAATCAGATTTCTCGTTTGTCTTTCATTTAATTTAATTAGGAAATCATAAGGGTTGCTGTAGATTCATCCCTTCTTGGTCTTCAACGACCTCTTGGCCTTCAACGACCTCAAATAAATCTTTAAAACACATTCCACCAAAGCATATTCACGCCCTCACTACGGCTACTGGGTCAACCCTCATCATTTTAAATATTCTTATGCATCGATGCAATATTCTTATTCAATCATATAGTAGTTTTATTTAAAATATTTCCCTCAGAATTTATTTCATCGCTTCTTTATTGCCAATTCAACATTTTCCAGCAATTCTTAGATTTATCAGTGATTCAAACTTCAAACAATGTCAATTTCATGTCATTGCATAATCACTAAAATACTTTCTGTATAAAAAATCTAATCATATGAATATTGAGAATAATTCAAAACTATGCATAATTAAAGAAATAAGTACTCACCACGTTTCCTTTGCCTTTAATCGTACCAGGATTTTCATCGGGTCTATCTTCAGACGCCATCCTATGCAGTATCAGTGAAATCATTTACTTTAGGGGTGCGTCACGAAATAGTTACGATTCACTTCCTATTACGATTACAACTACGACTCGAGGAGTTGTCTAAGGTGGCGAAGATGGTGTAAAATGCAACCTCGTACTCAAAATTATAGCCACTTAAGTTAATATGTAACACAAAACTCAACGCTAAATATAACTCACAAATAGACAAAGAGGGATAGGGCAACAAATGATAGAAAGTTCAGCCAATCAAAACTCATCAAGGCTGCCAACAGGAGTTACTAAAGGGCAGCCAACTACTAGAACAACATTGACCAATCAAAGTTCGAACAGCAACACCATCAACAGCCAATACATGCTAACAAGAGGACAACATCAACAAGGCTGCTAATAGCAGCACCAAAGACTGCTAACAGCAGCTCAAAGGGTTGCCACTAGCTGTCCAAAGCTAAGGAAAAATCCATCTAACATCAGCCATCAAAATGGGCATCCAACTCCACCACCACCAATAACCCAAACAACAGCCCTCGGCAGCACAAAGTAAGACACAAAAAGTTGTGCTATAACCCAATTTGCAAAGCTGCTGGCCGGCCAAAGACAGAACAGGACAACCATTAATTGAAGATACAAATAGCTGGCTGAGTCAAGGGAATGAAAGAACCCTAACCCCAATCAAATAGGAGGCCAGCAAAAAGGCACAAAGGATCCATTTTCCAAAAGAATCCCTTGCAAAAATCATTACAGAAAACTCTTCAAGCCTACCTATAAGCCTTTATAAAATTCTTTCCCCACAATCCCCATCAAGGATACTTGCATATCAACAAAAATAACATAAAGGAGACATCAAACTACCAAAACAACTCCATAACAGCAAGTATAAAGTAAAGAAGAAAAGGGGAAAGAAGTAGAAGGCTTACAGTGAGAGAGGCAGCAAGAACGGGGGAACAAACTGTCGGCCAAACTAGTTCCAGCCAACAACCAATACCAAGGCTACAGGAGAACAACAATAGCAGCAATAAGAGCACATAAAGGCAGCAGGAAATCTCCCAAAACAGCCACTAGGAGGAGCGGGAAGAAGAGGGCCAGCCGAACCCTAGCTTTTTTCAGCTCGACAAGGCTCCGGGAGACGGAATAGGTAAGTATCGGGAGAGGACAACGCTAGAATAAAATATAAGGGTTGATAAATCGACCGCCTATACTTATAATATTATATGTAATATGGCCATAATATTACAACAACCATAAATATATCAGCAATATAAAAACCCCCAGCCCAAAACAGCAGGAGGACTTAAATGAACCCCAAAGCCAACAATAAACCCAACACTCTTAAATCCATACCATTATACTACTACCAATATACATCATTTCCAAAAATCAAAATAAACAAAGTACCTTAAAACAAAACGAGCGTCGCAAAGTCATCAAAAAAAATCAAAACTTCCAAACTTAAAGCGCGACGTCATCTCGACACTGATTTTTATTATTTCATCATCAGGAATTTTATTCATTTATGTCTCTTTCAATTTTGCTTAAATGTTTTGGGTCGTTATGAAAGTGCGCAGTGTGCCTCTGAGAATCCTCTAGGGGGGGTGAATAGAGATTTAAAAATTATTCCTATTTTAACTGTGAATACAATAAAATAATCTAAGGATTTATGCTCAATCAAGATCTCAGACAGAATAAAATAGTGCTGAAATATAAAGCAGAAAACAGTAATGTAAACTAGCTATGAGGGACAACACAGAAAATTAGCAAACCAGTAGACACAGATTTTTATTGAGGTTCCCCAAAATGTGGGTACTCCCCTCTTCTACCACCTGGTAGGGATGAACTACTATGCCTGAGTCTTTTGATAAGGAGACTCTTAGAACCACTGATCTTTTGACAAGGAGATCATGAACCAACAGATCTTTTGATAAGGAGATCTTGAACCACCAGATCTTTTGATAAGGAGATCTTGAATCACTGAATCCTTTAAAGAGGGATTAATAAAACTCTTTTACAGAAGGGAATTAGAAGGAGAAGGAAGAAGCGAAATGGTGTAGGAATTCTGTTCTCAGAATTCTTATGAAGGTTGTATGATACACAACTTCTTGTATCTATCACTGGATTTGCTCTTGATTAACTCCTGCTTATAATAGAGATGTTTTGCAGGAGCTTTTATTGTCAGATCCTTTTGTGTTTCTACTGATTGAGATCTAGCTGTTATAAGATGGTGATGAAGAACAACTTCTAGATCCTTTGTACTTTTCTTCTGATTAAGATCAACCTGCAATGTGATTGTGATGAAGAGCAGCTGTTCTTATCTTCTCTGTATGTTCTCAGTTAGGGTTCCCTGAGGAAGGCAGAAGAAGAGAAAAACCCTAGAGAGAATATATCAGCAAATTGTAATGAATGCACTGTGTTTCTCTTTCTTCTATTGCCTTTTATTATCCCTCTATTGAATTTGAATTTGTTTCCCTTTCAGGTAAGTCCTGAAAGGGTATATTTGTCTGGACAATAAATCTTTCTTTCCTTCTTTAATTCCCGACCCGTCCACCAACACTAAGCTTGTTTCCTAGAAAGCTTTTTGTCTTCTTTAATACTTCTTTCTATTTCAGGCAATTAATGTGCAGTTGGAGAACGGTATTGAGAGAGGTGGGCCGTGAGAGAAGGTCCAAAATGATAGCTGAAAGGGTTTCCCTTTTCAAACTGTATTCGACGTAATGTTAAGTTCTTTTCCTCTCTTATCGACGCACCTTCGAGTTCTTGTAGGAGCAGCTTCGAATTCATCCTTGCTCTGATTGAACTCTGCTAGTCGACATTGCGTCGATACCCTATCGACGTAACCATCGAGTTGAAGGAATGGTTCTGAGCTTCATTATCTGCGTCGAGATGAAGTCGGCGTTGCATCGACTTTAGATTACTTCGACAAATACTTCCTTCTGCACCGAGTTGAAGTAGAAGCTGCGTCGACTTCTCCAAGTACTTCGACAGGTCCATGGCATCTGCGTCGATATCTATTCGACATACCGTTGACTTGGAATACTTCGATAGAAGGGTGAACTACTTGGACTTCTAGTCAGAGCAGCGTCGACAATAACTTGACGTTGCGTCGAATTCTGTTCGACGCAGTATTAATTTTGCCCAAGTTTTACTTCTCTTGATCTGGCCTTGACACCCTAGATTGAGTGTGACATCCTAAGACATCTAATGACCAGATTACCCTCACTATACACCTGGTAATTCAATCCTAAGAGATAAAATCACTTTTACAAAATTTGTTAAGTTAAATCATAGAGTTTTTCCCAACACGTTACAAACTCCTCCCTCCTAATAGAATTTTTCGTCCTCGAAAAATGCCGGCAACAGTACATTCCTTCTAACAAAAACAAAAATAACAACTTTATTTGAAACCAAAGATCTAGTCAAGAGTACGCATAATTTACATATCGTTGAGCAAAACCACACTAGGTTTATGACATTCCTTATACATAATAGAACGAGACGTTCTCACTTCCTTCCTTCCCATGGCTGGCCTAAGTTGAAAGCTCGGGGCTCGATACGATGTTCTTCTGGAGTTGCTTCTTCTTGTGCTGAGATGGACACTAACGATTCAGCTCCGATCCGGAATAGCTTCTGCCACGGAGGCCTTGGAGTGTCTCTACCTTCTTTCGATTGATTCAACTTTGGGCAATCGGGTCGCATATGCCCTGGTTGATGACAATAAAAACAAATGCCTGTGATACATTCTCCCTTATGGTTTCTTCCACCTATAATGTCTGAGATGCCTGGGATACATTGCTACTTGCTGCAGGCGCAGCTTGCGATACCTTTTTTCTTTCCACTGCGGCTCACTCACATTTTCAATCACTTCCTTATTTGAACCTTCTCTAAACCTCTTTCTGGCTTGTTCACGTCTCCACCGAGATTTTTCTGCATCTGTTTCAACCAACCTGGCTCTTTCCACTAATTTTCCATACTCAAGGATATCCATAGGTACCAAGAGAGCACTAATTTCATCACGAAGACCTTGCTGAAACTGACGACACCTATCTTCTTCTATTGCAATCAAGGAGTTTGCATAATAACCTAACTTTGTAAATTCTGCTTCATACTGCAGTACTGATTTACTTTCTTGAAATAAATGGAGGAATTGATCGTGCAGCAACCTTTCTCTCAGATCTTGGGACAAACTATGATGTAAATTCTTGCAGAAACTCTCTCCAAGTAATAACTAGCATACTACGCACTTCGTACGTTCTCTTCATGATACTATTCCACCACCTCTTCGCTTCCCCTTCCAAAATAAATGCAACTAAGCCCACTTTCCTATTTTTGGGGCATTCCATTACTTCGAAAATTGTTTCTAGTCGCAAAATCCAATCTTCGGTTTCGAGCGGGGGTAAACCTCCTCTAAACGGTGGCGGCTTCAATTCTAAGAATTGTTTACGATCCACATCTACTTGCCGGTTCTCGGGCAGAAATGCAGGCACTACAGGAAGTACAAGAACTGTCGACAAATTAATAGGAACTGGATTTACGGAAGGCACGATTTCAGGAGGCAATTGCCCGGGTGGAGGTACAGGATCAACACAAGGAGTAGCTGGACCAGTTGCAAGTAGGGTTGGCAAGAACATCTTTAAATCTTCCACGAGAGCTTGTGTGAGGTCATTCAATGGGGGATGCAGCTGATTTCTATTATTACTCTCTACTGACAACGTATCTTTATTTGCCTCCTGTTCATCTCGACCATCACGGACTTGCTTACTAGCATAAACATGGATGGGGTCATTTGAAAACAATGCAATTAGCTTTTCATAATCACTTTCGAGATGGTTTATGTATCGTGTACTCATGCCTATCTACTTGCTTGATAAACCTGGGTCTGATACCAATTTGTGAGGCCCCGAGCCAGACCTCACAGAAATCTGTATCTGAGTCTCTTTTAAGCATTTATCGCAGCATAGTAATAACATGAGTACAATAAAAATACATAAACAACACTCATACCTTTGCTTATTCTTCAGTTCGAGTCAGTCTAGCTTTCCTTGGTGCACTCAGGGTCGCATCCGCTACCTAAAAAGATAAACCACGATGGGTTTAGTCATAAAAATACAACTAAGCGAGTAACATGCCTCTTTAACTGCCGTACATGAAAGCAATAAACGTCAGTAGCAATATGCATAAATATTCAATTTCAGTGTATAATCAATAACAATAACTACAGTGTTTGTAAAACAATGGTTTCTGTTTCATGTTCTTGTATTCGATCTATTCATTAGTTCTGCAATGTCATTTCGTTCATTCATATCAAACATTCCAGCAATTCGGTTTCATTTCGGAATCAGATTCCATATTCTTTCAAATCATAGCTCCTTCAATTTGTTTCACTTTCTGAATCAGATTTCTCGTTTATCTTTCGTTTAATTTAATTAGGAAATCATAAGGGTTGCTGTAGATTCATCCCTTCTTGGTCTTCAATGACCTCTTGGCCTTCAACGGCCTCTGGCCTTCAACGAACTCAAATAAATCTTTAAAACACATTCCGCCGTAGCATATTCACGCCCCCACTACGGCTACTGGGTCAACCCTTATCATTTCAAATATTCTTATGTATTGATGCAATATTCTTATTCAATCATATAATAGTTTGATTTAAAATATTTCCCTCAGAATTTATTTCACCGCTTCTTTATTCCCAATTCAACATTTTCCAGCGATTCTTGGATTTATCAGTGATTCAAAATTTGAACAATTTCAATTTCATGTCAACGCACAGTCACTAAAATACTTTCTGTATAAAAATCTAATCATATGAATATTGAGAATAATTCAAAATAATGCATAATTAAAGAAATTAGTACTCACCACGTTTCCATTGCCTTTAATCATACCAGGATTTTCACTGGGTCTATCTCTGGATGCCATCCTCTACAGTATCAGTGAAATCATTTACTTTAGGGTTGCGTCATGAATTAGTTATGATTCACTTCCTATTACGATTACAACTACGACTCGATAGGAGTTGTCTAAGGTGGCAAAGATGGTGTAAAATGCAACCTCGTATTCAAAATTATAGCCACTTAAGTTAATATGTAACACAAAACTCAACGCTAAATACAACTCACAAATAGACAAAGAGGGATAGGGCAACAAATGATAGAAAGGACAGCCAACCAGAACTCCTCAAGACTGCCAACAGGAGTGACTAAAGGGCAGCCAACTGCTAGAAAAACATTCACCAATCAAAGTTTGAACATCAGCACCATCAACAACCAATACATGCTAACAAGAGGACAACATCAACAGGGCTGCTAATAGCAACACCAAAGGCTGCTAACATCAGCTCAAATCGATCTAACAACAGCCAACAAAAGGGGCAGCCAACTCCACCTCCACCAATAACCCAAACAACAGCCCACAACAGCACAAAGTAAGACACAAAAAGTTATGCTATAACCCAATTTGTAAAGCTGCTGGTCGGCCAAAGAAAAAACATGACAACTATTAATCGAAGATACAAATAGCTGGCTGAGGCAAGGGAATGAAAGAACCCTAACACCAATCAAATAGGCGGCCAGCAAAAAAGCACAAAGGATCCATTTTCCAAAAGACACCCTTACAAAAATCATTACAGAAAACTCTTCAAGCCAACCTATAAGCCTTTATAAAATTCTTTCCCCACAATCCCCATCAAAGATACTTGCATATCAACAAAAATAACATAAAGGAGACATCAAACTACCAAAACAACTCCATAACACCAAGTATAAAGTAAAGAAGAAGATGGGAAAGAAGTAGAAGGCTCACTGTGAGAGAGGCAGCAAGAATAGGGGCACAAACTGCCGGCCAAACCACTTCCAGCAAACAACCAATACCAAGACTGCAGGAGAACAACAATAGCAGTAATAAGAGCACACGAGGGCAGCAGGAAATCTCCCAAAACAGTCACTAGGAGGAGCAGGAAGGAGAGGGGCAGCCGAACCCTAGCTTTTCTCAGCTCGGCAAGGCTCCAGGAGAAGGAATAGGTAAGTATTGGGAGAGGCCAACGCTAGAATAAAATATAAGGGCTGATAAATCCACCGCCTATACTTATAATATTATATGTAATATGGCCATAATATTACAGCAGCCATAAATATATCCGCAGTATAAAAAACCCCAGCCCAAAACAGCAGGAGGACTTAAATGAACCCTAAAGCCAACAATAAATCCAACACTCTTAAATCCATACCAATATACTACTTCCAAAAACCAAAATAAACAAAGTACCTAAAATCGAAACGAGCGTCGCAAAATCATCAAAAAATTCAAAACTTCCAAACTTAAAGTGCAACGTCGTCTCGACACTGATTTTTTTTATTTCATCATCGGGAATTTTATTCATTTATGTATTTTTCAATTTCGCTTAAATGTTTTGGGCTGTTACGACAAGTAGGTCTCATATGACAATGTTGTTTATGGTTCTTTGACCTGAAGTCACAGCATTCATCAAGTGAGGATGAGAGTACTTTGTTGCCATCAAAAGTCTTCCTTGAAGAAGGTTGATGATAACAGTGGTTATTGGGTATGCTACGATTCATTTGGATGTTTGTGTGTGGACAAATATGGGATTTGTCCTCCTATATGATAGGAGTTACATCCAAGGGCCCCTTGATGGAATGAGACTGGGAAATGCATGGCCTTGCTTGGTTGAGTCAATATAGGATATTGAGCTCACCAATTTCAAACAGTCTATTCTAGATCAGGAAACTAGGATTGACCAATTATGAGGGTGACCCGGTCCATGCTTTTAATTCTATCCGGATGTAATGGACAAAGGGACATGACAACACTGGTACATTAGTCAAGACAAGCTTATTGAGTTATAAACTCATATTGGTTGGGCAACAATGATGTATTGCTAGATGTCACTCATTGTTTGTGAGACTTTTGTTGATACTTTGTGATCAAGTGGGAGACTGTTGGTTTTTCCAAGATGATATCAAAGCAATCAACTAGTTAGTCTTACTGGCAATGCAATATGAGCATATAGGGCCGCACATACGAGTGTCCAGTGCCCCTTGGAACCCCGTCAGGAACGCATGTGATTGCGTTGCGATTTTTTGTTTCAGAAATCATTTCTCCTTTGCAGTAACCGTCCCTCGGATTGGTTTGTGAAACCAATTGTCTTAGATTTTGAATTTGACATTGAGAGATGAGCTTGTCTACTGCATAAGTGGAGTTGTTTTTGTCTGTGGCCAATGCATGTAAATCTGGAGGTTTAGAAGTGTTCTAAATGCTCAGATTTAGCCCTTTTATCAAATTATTGATAATATTATTTTGTGCACATCTGGGATGTATTTGGTTTGTGAATGTTGTCATTTTGTATATGTGCACATTGATTAATTTTTAATCGATTATAATATTATCCCTTATTAAATATTAAGCATACGGATGCCTTCCGATGTATGACACTCTTCCTGCCTCGATCGATGAAGTGTGGGCTTGCCAAAGCAAGGTGCATCAATCTATCTTGGTAAGGGTGCGAGCGGATAATTGTGATATCCCACTGTCGACATCGGGTCCAACTTAACTAGGCGACCTCAAAGGTTGAGTGCCTAGAGGCATAGGGTTGACATGCACTATATGATGGATGCGAATAAAGAGTTATTCACCAATCATACAAGAGTTGCATAATGATGCAATTGGCAAGTGTTGTCCACCTAAATAACCGCATTATGAGAGGAACACCAAAGCGGACTCATTGTGTTGGTGAAATATGGATCTTGTCCACTAAGAGAGTAGCTCGCTTAACCTCTCCGAATTGATATTAAGGGTTATCAATTTGAATAAAATAGTGGGAGTATTTAATAAAAGTCCTTATTAAGTAGATGTATTTTGAAATATAATACTGAAATTAATTTTGCATAATTTTGTAGAACTTCCATGGCAAGTGGATCTCACTCCACCTTGTCCCTGAGAGATATCCTTGAGAAGGACAAGCTCAATGGGACTAACTTCCTTGAATGGTATAAAAACCTGAGAATTGTTCTCAGGCAAGAGCGTAAGCTCTATTTCTTGGAAGAGGATCCCCCCCAGTGCCGACTGGGAATATGTCTCGTGCCGACAAAGATGCTTACAAGAAGTATCAAGATGAATCCTTAGATGTCAAATGCCTCATACTCGCTACCATGAACTCTTAGCTTCAGAAGCAACATAAGACCATGTGTGGCCTTGAGATTATCGAGCACCTGAAGAAAATGTTCCAAGGGCAGGCTCGACAAGAGAGGTTTGACATCACTAAGGCTTTATTTCAGTGTAAAATGGGAGCTAGAGACCCAGTGGGAACTCATGTACTCAAAATGATTGGATACATTGAGAACCTTCAGAGACTAGGGTTTCCTTTAAGCCAAGAGTTGGCTACTAATCTGATCCTGCAATCGTTGTCGGAAAGTTACAAGAAGTTTGTCTTGAACTACGACATGAATGAGATAGATAAGACACTGCCCGAGCTCCTAGGCATGTTAAGAACTGCCGAGAACAACATGAAGAAGACCAAGCCTGCTAGCCCCATATTGATGGTGCATAAAAGAAAGGGCAAGGCCAAGGGATTCAGGAAGACTAAGTTGGGACCTAAGTCTTGCCTTGATCCCAAGTCTTCTACACTAAAAAAGAAGGGATTAGCTAAAGAAGGGAATTGCCACCACTGTTGTAAGGCAGGGCATTGGAGGAGGAACTGTCCCCTCTATATCGAGGATCTGAAGAAGAAGGGAAGTGTGACTTCCACTTCAGGTATTTTTGTTATAGAAATTAAAATGTCTGCTCCTTCATCTTGGGTATTGGATACCAGATGTGGTTCTCACATTTGTACGAATGTGCAGGAACTGACAAGGAGAAGACTGCTAGGTAAAGGAGAGGTGGACCTGCGTGTTGGAAATGGAGCAAAAGTTGTTATCGTTGCCGTAGGATTGTACCGTCTTTCCTTGCCCACTGGCTTATTTTAGAACTTGATAATTGTTATTTTGTTCCTGCTATAACTAGAAATATCATTTCTATTTCATGTTTGGACATGATTGGCTTCTCTTTTATTATTAAGAACAATTGTTGTTCTATCTATAAGAATGATGTTTGTTATGGCATTGCTCAAATGTTTAACGGTTTGTATGTTTTGAACATAAATCACCCAATCTATAACATAAAAAATACCAAACGACTAAAAACTAATGACTCTAATCCTACTTATCTCTGGCACTGTCGTTTAGGCCATATAAATGAGAAACGCATATCCAAGCTCCATAAAGATGGATTATTTGACTCATTTGATTATGAATCATTTGAGAAATGCGAGTCATGTTTATTAGGCAAGATGATAAAAGGCCCTTTCACTAGTTGTAGTGAGAGGGCCAATGATCTCTTGGGTATAATACATAGTGATGTATGCGGACCCATGAGTTCCATGGCTAGAGGTGGGTACTACTACTTCGTTATATTTACTGATGATTTTAGTAGATATGGATATATATATCTTATGAAGTGTAAATCCGAAAACTTTGAAAAGTTCAAAGAGTTTAAGAATGATGTAGAGAACCAACTGGGAAAAGGATTAAGGCACTCCGATCAGATCGAGGTGGCGAATACCTAATTCATGAGTTTCGTGATCATCTGAGAGAGTGTTGTATTGTATCACAACTCACTCCACCTAGAACACCACAACACAATGGTGTTTCTGAGAGGATGAATCGTACCTTGTTAGACATGGTGCGATCGATGATGAGTCATGCAGATCTGCCCATTTCTTTTTGGGGATTTGCTCTAGTGACTGCTGCTATCACTTTAAATCGTGCTCCAATGAAAACGATTCTAAAGACACCATATGAGATATGGACTGGGAAGCGTCCTAGTATGTCTTTCATTAAAATTTGTGGCTGTGAGGCATACATACGACGTCAAATGACTAACAAGCTGGAACCCAAATCGGATAAGTGTTATCTAGTGGGGTATCCTAGGCAGACCAAATGATATTACTTCTACCTGCCATCTGAGGGCAAAGTGTTTGTTGCAAGGACTGACATCTTTTTGGAGAAAGAGTTCTTTTCCAAAAAGACTGCAAAGGTTGAACTTGAAGAAGTTCAAGAACCACAAACTGAAAACGAACCTGAATTGGAATCTGAGCAAGGACTACAAGCAATTATAGTTGGAGAGCCTGCTCAAGAAACACAGGTTCTACGTAGATCTGGTAGACTAAGATTTGAGCCTGAGAGATATGGATTTCTCATGTCTCAAATAGGTAATGTGTTGTTAATGGATCATGATGATGAGCCTGCAACCTACCAAGAAGCTATGAATGGACCAGACTCCGAGAAGTGGCTAGACGCCATGAAATCTGAAATCGACTCCATGTATGCAAACCAAGTTTGGACCTTGGTGGAACCACCTGAAGGGGTATGACCCATAGGGTGCAAGTGGGTCGTCAAGAAGAAGACTGACATGGATGGGAATGTACAAACATTCAAAGGGAGATTAGTGACTAAAGGTTTCAACCAAATTCATGGTGTTGACTATGATGAGACCTTTTCCCCTATCGATATTGTTAAGTTCATCAAAATTTTGCTTGCTATTGCTGCATATTATTACTACGAGATCTGGCAAATGGATGTCAAAATGGCTTTCCTAAATGGAAACCTCCTTGAGGAAGTGTATATGACACAACCCGAGGGTTTTGAATCTCCAAATGAAGCCACTAAAATATGCAAGTTGAATCGATCCATTTATGGATTTAAACAAGCTTCTCGAAGTTGGAATCTCCGTTTTGATGAGAAAATCAAAGAGTTTGGTTTCATAAAAAACTAAGATGAGCCTTGTGTTTACAAGAGAATTAGTGGGAGCATAATTATCTTCCTGTTACTGTATGTAGATGACATAGTGTTGATTGGGAATGACATTCCAACCCTGCAAGTTGTTAAGAACATCCTAGGGAACTGCTTTTCTATGAAAGACTTGGGCGAAACAACTTATATACTTGGTATTAAGATCGATAGAGATAGATCGAAGAAGTTGCTGGGTTTGACCCAAAGTACATACATTGACAAGGTGCTTAAACGGTTGAGCATGCTTGAGTCCAAGAAGGGATACTTACCCATGTCTCATGGTGTGAATCTCTCAAAGGACCAGTGTCCTAAATCTTTGGAAGATAAGGACCGCATGAAGTTAATTCCATATGCCTCGGCAATTGGATCAATCATGTATGGAATATTATGTACTCGACCCGATGTCTCTTATGCTTTAAGCATGACAAGCAGATATCAGTCTGATCCTAGTGATAGTCACTGGACATTGGTCAAACATATCTTAAAGTACTTGAGAAGGACTAAGGATGTATTCTTGGTGTTTGGTGGAGAGGAAGAGCTCGTCGTAAAGGGCTACACAGATGCTAGCTACCAGACTGATAGGGATGACTCAAAGTCTCAATCAGGTTTTGTATTTTGCCTGAATTGAGGAGTTGTAAGCTGGAAGAGTTCCAAGCAAGAGACAGTTGCTGATTCTACGACAGAAGCCGAGTATATCGCTGCAGCAAATGCGGCGAAGGAGGCTGTATGGAGTAGGAAAATCATCGGCGAGATAGATGTAGTTCCTAGCATTGTTGATCCGGTAGTTCTCTACTGTGACAACAACGGTGCCATTGCCTAAGCTAAGGAACCTAGATCTCATCAACGCTCCAAGCACATACTTTGGCGGTTCCATCTCATTTGAGAGATTGACGATCGAGGAGATGTGAGAATATACAGAGTACCGACTGAAGAGAATATTGCGGATCCACTAACGAAGCCTCTTGCACAGAGAAAGCATGATGGTCATACTAGATCAATAGGTATTAGATACCTAAATGATCGTCTCTAGTGGGAGTCTTGTGGATTATATTTATGTCGGTTGTTATTCATGCGATGAATATAGTATTTCATATCTCATTTTACATTTATGGCAAGTTCTTTTATTATGTCAACTGTTTCTATAGGATAGAATAATTAGCATAATAAATACACTTAGAATGTTCGCTTCCATAGGAATTCAAGTGCGTGACTTGAATGTGAGGGCATATGTTTATTAGAAGCTTCATTCTTAAATAGTCCCTGGTCTGTGTATCATCAAAGAATCTAAGGGAAATGATGGTATAATTAGACTAGCATGTGCATTGATTGATGACCGGTTCTCACAGGTCATGATATTGTGATATCAAGTCATCACATGGGTACTTGTTTGTGAACAAGTTGTAATGGACAGACCCACAATGATACTACTATGTGGATTGTTATATGAATGTATCACAAGTAGGTCTCATTTGGCAATGGTGTGTGTGGTTCTTTGACCTGAAGTCACAACATTCATCAAGTGAGGAAGAGTGTACTTTGATGTCATCAAAAGTCTTCCTTGAAGAAGGTTGATGATAACAGTGGTTATTGGTATGCTACGATTCATTTGAATGTTTGTGTGTGGACAGATATGAGATTTGTCCTCCTCTATGACAAGTGTTACATCCAAGGGCCCCTTGATGGAATGAGACTGAGAAATGCATGGCCATGCTTGCTTGAGTCAATATGGGATATTGAGCTCACAAATTTTAGACAGTCTATTCTAGATCAAAAAACTAGGATTGAATAATTATGAGGGTGACACGGTCCATTCCTCTAATTCTATCCGGATGTAATGGACAAAGGGACCTGACAGCACTAGTACATTGGTCAAGACAGGCTTATTGAGTTATAAACTCTTATTGCTTGGGTAGCAATGATGTATTTCTAGATGCCGCTCATTGTTTGTGAGACTTTTGTTGATACTTTGAGATCAAGTGAGAGACTGTTGGTTTTTCCAAGGTGATCTCAAAGCAATCAAGTAGTTAGTCTTGCTGCCAACACAATATGATCCTATAGGGTCGCACATAAGAGTGTTGGAGAAGTTGGATGAAGGATTTTGTTGGTTTTACTCATATTGGATATGAGTGGAGGACCAATCCTATGGCTCATTGGAGATGCATCGAATTTAACTCGACGTTACGTCGAGATTGTCTCGACGTGTTGTACTCGACGTTGCGTCGAGATTGTCTCGACAGAAGTCTTGTACTCGATGCTACATCGAATTGTCTCGACGCTGCATCAAATTGCACGACGATACAAGTTGTATTCGGAGTTGCGTCGAGATTTTCTCGACGCTGCGTCGAATTGCCTCGGCGATACTTGTACTCGACGTTGCGTCGAGATTGTCTCGACGTTGCATCGAATTGTCTCGACACTACGTCGAATAGTCTCGAAAATACTTTTTGTACTCTGATTAAGCCTCTGGTCTGCGGATAATGTGTTTTATGCCCTATGTATAAAACAAGAAGAGATTAGTTTTCCTAGTGAGAGAATCCTTTCATAAAAATATCAGGGCCGAAGCGGAAGTGTTCCATATAGGTCTCGACATTCCGCGAGATTGCCGCTGCCGCTCCCTGTCGCCGAACCTAGGAGTTCATGAGAGACGCAGAGGGATTTCTTCCTCCATCCCAGCCCTTGTTGGACAAGAGTCGTGGGGTTCTCCTACACTGCGTGCATTCCTATAGAGGTGCTGATCCATTTTAGTACTTGGAACTCAGAGTTCGGTTTTGGGATCAGACCTTGGAGCATCTTGGTTGAGGGTTGACTCAATCCCTCTCAGGTATATTGCAATGCATTGCTTTATTTATTTCTTGATTCATGAAATCGCAAGATCCGAAACTCTTTTGGGTTGTTCTTGTTTTATTTCCGCTGCGCATATATGATATGCTGTTCATTTGTGAATGAAGTAGAAAAACCCACATCTGGCCGGTCTCCAAAACCTGAGACCGCTGGGAAAGGTCTTTTTGACTGGAGAGGGAAGGTCGCGGACTTCCGGGCAAACATGATCCCCGCACATTTTCAAGTTTCGCTGGAACTTCGGAAATGTTCGCTTTGACCACCGAGACCACGACTGCCATAAATGCGAGAGAATCTATAAATACGGCTTGGGGGGCTCCAGAATCTAGAAGCTCCTGGATAAGAAAGCGAGCTAGCTGCCTGAGCGGTCACTATTTCTAAGTCCAGAATGAGGTTCAAGATGGTGAGCATGCTGGGTTGGATCTCCAAGCGATCTCCTAAAGCTTCTCCAAAAGAGAAAAAGAAAGGGGGGCGTTAGATCAAAAAGATGATAGTGGTCAAACCTCCAAAAGATACCGCCAAGGTAGGAGCGACGAAGGAGATTGCCGAAGCTCTTGAAAAACAAATTGTACTGCCGGATAATGTGGTCTTGCCGGTCTCAGAAGTTGTAGGTTTGCCGACCGCTTCTTCTGAATCCCCCGTACTTGATCTTACATATATGACGATTACCTTTGATTGTCATAAATCTGAGGAAGCTCTTAAGCAGGTCGTAGAACATATCAGAGAGTCCGCATCTGTTGAAAATATAAAAACTCATCTGCAAGAGCAGGCGGCCTTGGTCAGGAAGTTGAGGCAGCAGATTGCGGATAAACATGAGGCCGCAGCTAGAACAAGAAGAAAAAACTAAAGTCCTAACAAAGTAGTTAAGAAGAGAAAAGTTGAAGAGAATAATGCTACGACCGCTAAGGGAGCGGTCTCACTCCCTGAAAAGGCTCCTGAGAAGGTAAGAAAAATTGTTCCTCTTTTTTCTTTGACGGTCACTCTTCCCTTTGTGGAAGCGGACCCAGAACTAATCGCTTATCTTGACTATGATTCTTCTAACGATCTCGTTCACCTGATCTCACAAGTGATCGATCCCTTTGAAGTAGAGGGCCTTCGAGAGTCCTCGGAGAAGCAAAAGAAGGAGATCGTGGAAGAAACGATCAGACACCAGGCTGAGGTGGATAGGAAAGAGAAAGAAGAGAAGAAGGAGGAGGAGGAAGAGAAGGCGAGGCAGATCACCATTGAACAGAAATAAGAAGAATAAAAGAAGAAGGCAGAGTTGATTGCTGCCGAGAAGCTTGAGAAGGAGAAGAAGATAGCACAGGTTGCTGCTGAGAGAAAGAAAGAGGAAGAGTTGAAAGCAACCCAGATCGCCGCCGCAAGAAAAAAGAAGAAGAAGCGGCTCAGGTCGCCAAAGAAGAAGAGAAGGAAAAGAAGAATAAAAAGAAAAAGAAGAAGACTACTGAAAGTGGAGAGGAGACAGAACAGATCAGGAAAATCAAAAAAGAGAAGACCGCGCTAATCGGCGGTCTGACGAACATCTCCACCGACCAAGAGAATCAGTTGAATAAAGCAGTAGCAGACTGTGCTATGGCGGTCACCGCCCTGTGAACTGGTAAGGCAGGATCTGCTGTGAGACCGATCGAAATCTTTCCATTGCCTGCACCTTGACATAAATATCCAAAAAGACGGCGTGAGATCATCATTATCAAAACTGACGATATTCTTGTTAGTAATGCCGAATTAAAGAGAAGACGAAAAGAAGGAGAGAGGTCGCAGAAGAGGGAATTGGAAAAAATGAACCTCGGACGCTTTAGGGGGTTAGACCGCCTTTTGCTGATCGCGGACCTTGCGGTCACAAAAGATATTTAAAATAACTTATGCAGCAGCGGTCTTGATTTCTTGAGTATTCTTCTTTGCGCGAGCCCTTTCACTTTTGCTTTGTTTGAGATTAGACTAATCGTTCATTGCTTCTGACCACAGATGATGATGAGACTGACGCAATTCTGGAGGAGGGAGAAATTCAGCAACAGACGCAGATTCTACCTCCTCAGTTTGCTGATATCCTCAAACCTATTTTGAGGATGTTAGGATAATGTGAGCCCGGGCGTGGGCTCTTGAGGATCAGCGGTGGGTGTTGTCCGCTGATTTTGAAGGGAAGCTGCGAGCTAAAGAAATACAAGTTCGTGATGAAAGTGAACTGAAGATTGGTGACCTTACTAGGGTGCTCCGCAAGGCTGAAAAATGCGTAGAATATTATAATGGAAAATCTGCTGCATTGATCGCCGAGGTCGCCTCTCTCAAATCTGGCCCTGCTCCTATGGTAATGAAGCTGGGGGTTTCTGGCGGTCACTCAGAAATGAGACTGACCTCAAAAATCATGGTCATTCCCATATAGCAGGTAGATAGGGAGGTCGCTAAAATCCATCGTGCTGCAATGTCAGCAAACCAAAGCTTAGCGACCACTCTGTCTGTCGTTAATGAAATGCACGATGTTGCGGCCTTTATCGTAAGAAAACATCAGCAGAGGAGATATACATTCATTCTTTTTGTTTCAAGCGGTCTTGATAACTCTGAACAATTTGGCTCTGTAATGTACTTGTGACAATTTGATTTTGATTGGTGTGATTTTTCTGAATGTTGTGACGTCGATCTCTTTACTTTGCTTATTTTTGTTTTGCTTGTTAGATAATTGTTGCGATCTCCTCTTTTTGATATTGGAGTTATTGTGTGCTGTATTTCATTTCTTCGTCAGGCTCAACGGTCTTAGCGTGCTTCCTGGGCGGTCTCGCGGAGCTGTAATGATTACGATATCGCCCTTCCTTTCTTATAAATAGCTAGCTTTTCCTTCTTCATTCCATGCTTTCTTGAATGCGACCGAAACACCGATCTCAACGGTCACACAAAATGGTGTCTTTCCGAACTTCTTCAGCTGAGATCTTCTTGAATGTCGATCACAAGCCTTCCAAACTTTCTCGAGGTGAATACTTAACTTTCTTAGCTAAGCATATGATTCAGACCCAGATCGTTGTGAGACCGCCAACAGAGAATTATGGTTTGAGCTTTGGAGAAGAAAGTAAATATATAATCTCTATCGATCACTTCGAATACGGCCTAAAATTTCCTCTTCCCTAGGTAATGTTAGAAGTGATGGAATATTATGGCTTCGTGCTCCCCAACTTCCTCCAAATTCTATTGGCCTGATGAATGTTTTTATAAATTATCTGCGATCAGAAAAGATAGTTTTCTATGGGCCTTTTCCGAGCGACCTTTACTGTAAAATCGTTAAAAGAAGGTTGGAAAAATGAAGAATTTAAGGGATTGGTTTATTTCTCATGCGGCGGAATAAAGGTTTTGAATCACCCAACAAAATTCCCTTTTGGACGGAGAGTTATCTGGTCTTTGAAGGAGCGGTCTCAGAAGCCAACCAACTCCGCGAGCAGAGAGGGTTTTTAGAAAGTTGAAATTTTTCACAGAAGGCGAGCTCGAGGTCTTGGACTTCCTGGAGGGAAAACGCCTTGACCTTGTTCACTACTTGGCGATCTGTCCTCAGATCGCTGCGATCTCGCCGGAAGAGAGTAGGCATTTTATATCCGCGACTTATTGCGATCTCTTCACAAATTTTCTCTTATTTCTTCTAACTCTCTTATTTCTTCAGCGGCCTTTATTGTTCCTGCGAACGACCCGGTGGCACCGACTGAGATACTTACTTAGAGAGAACAAAGGAAGAAAAGAGACCGTGAGCGCGAGGTCGCGGGTCTTGGTGATAATTCTGAGACCGCCGGTGCACCATTTCCTCTACTCGGCTTTTCAAAGAAGATGAAGGATACAAAAGGAAAGCTGCTTCTCAAAAGGGGTGCAAAAGGAAAAAGTGTCAAAGTTTCAACTGATCCCCCTGATTGGGGTGGAAAGTTGACTCGCCATACTTTCACGGTCACTGCTGCCCTTTACGGGAAAAGCAATGCCAGAGAAATTTATGATATTGAGACCGATATCTTCCTGACATCTGTGCGCAGGCGACCACCAATAGCACGATTTTGAACCATCATATGGGGCGGTCTCTTCATGGTGCCCCAAGGGAGAACGAGCACCTGCAGGAAGAGTTGAAAGTAAGACTTTTACTTGCATTTTTAATTTTTAATTTATATTGTGACAGCGCGATCTGACCATTTCTCCTTCTACAGCGATTAAAAATGGAAGCATATGATGCGGATAATGAAGACTTCTAGAATGCCCTGATGCACCATGTGAAAGAGGCCGCAGAGCATACAATATCTGAGCTCCGTGCCCGTGATGCTCTTATTGATGAATATTAAGATGTAAAGTTCGCTGATCTTTTCCCTGATGCAGCCAGGGTAATTGACGAACAATTGATCATGACTGATGAGATCATTGTCGAGGAGGAAGAAGTTGATATTGAGGGAGATGCTACTGAAATGAGCGGAAGTCAATATGTTGCAGGCAATGACATGAACTCTGTTGCGGATTCAAGTTCAGGTTCCAAAGTTCCTCCCACAAATTCAGAAGAATCTTCGGATGAGGCCAGCTATTCTTCATCAGATGAGTGATTTCCGAGAAGTTCAAAGAGCAAGTAGATTTTCTTTTATACTTTATAATGTCCTTGCCCAATTACCGGTATTGAGACTGGTTAAATAGTGTAACAAGCATGGTTGATGATATATAAAAAGAATTTTGTCATACCTTTCTTTTGTGGAGGAATGTTTTTATTTACCTGTGCTTGTGTGGATCACTTTCTTTTTATGAGCGAACTAACTTTTTATTACATGCGGTCTCGTTGGACGATTTCCTTTATCATCAATAATTTTACTCTGATAATTCCAGCAATTATCTTCATCTTAGCGTTCTGAATTTTATGAGATAGGAAATAACATTCGATCTCAATGCTTTTAGGTCTTGTTGAGCTCAAATAAACAAAAATATATGAGAATGTTGCATAATAGTTGGAGAGCAACAATCAATAGTAGCAGTCTTATAGTTGTTAGATCGCCTAGAGCATGATGAAAACTTGTATGAGTTTTATGATACCTGCAGGAGACCGCATGTCATATGGCGATCTTGAATTCTTAAGACTCTCAAGAGATAAAGAATCATAATTCATGAATATCGATCCCCGAATAGCCTTTATCAAGAGCAAAAGTGGCGATCTTCAATGACTCAGACCGCTTCTTCCTTGGATATTCTTCATATGGAAAAGATCTTTCAAAGAAAATGACATGCGATCTCTTATTTTTAGATCTCTATCTTAGCTTATGAAATTTGTAGAGATAAACCATATTTTGAAAAATAATGATTCCCAAGTGCTCCTGAGATCGAATAACCAGGTGATCCCATACCTTTCCGATCAAATTACGAATAGATATTTGAAGTCAAATGATCATATAAGAAAATGGCTGATGATCTCTTGTATTAAGACTTTTGAACTTGGAAGAAACCCTGGCAGTGATCTCAAATTTTTCAGACCGCCCTTTATAGCTTGGAGTCATAAAAGTTGACCATTCTGAAAAAAAATTTATAAGGCCTTGAAGAACCTTTGGCGATGGTCTCAAATGCTCTAGACCGCCCCATTCCCAAAAATGATCCAATACTGAGATCGCCGATCTCCACAAATCTTAGACCGCTCTTTCATAATAAAGGCTTGAAAGATAGAAACTGCAATGATCTAATGGGCAGGTGCGGCTAGGCCAACATTGCTTTCCTCAAGAGATCATTTTAAAATTATATTTATCTTTGGCCACTCAAGGGCTTAGATGACGGCCATAAATGAAACCAACCGCCTCATGGCTATCCTTACACCAATGAGCATTCGAGAGTCACAAAACATGATGATTCATAGGGCAGGTGTGGTCATACTGCGGGGGTTACACCGACATTGCTTACCCCGGAAAGATCGTCAAGGTTGTAACAATGTCCACCTACAATACACGACAAAGCTAAACATTCACCTAGACTTCCCTTGATGCAGAGGTGTGTCAGATATCAGCAAGGACTCGACATTCTAAAGTTCCTCCGCACGAGCTTCACGAGCTACAACTACACAGATGCGAAATCTCCCCGCTACCTATGGTCCTGGCAGATTTACATCTCAAGCTTCAAGTCGAGGGGGAATGAAGTAGGATCCGCCGATACCTCTCTTAGTAGGAACTTAGCCTTTAAAAAGTTAACCAATATACTTCAAGACTTTCTTTCTTTCTAATATGCATGAAACAAGAGTTTACATCCACATCATAGTAATACTTGCAAAAGGAAAGAAAGAAAAAATAGAGACAGAAAAATACAATTTTTAGGAAAAGAAATGCTTGAGATCATCTCCACTCCAAGTGTAAGATAAATCTTCCCCTTCATAGGATTGGAGAAGGTATGCCTCATTCTCGAGTGCTTCCTTAATAATGAATGGCCCTGCCCAATTTGGATTAAGTTTTCCAACCGAGCCAGATCTTGCTGCTGAGTCAACTTTCTTGAGGACCAGGTCTCCAACTGCAAATTCCTTCACTCTGACATTTTTATCGAAATATCTGGCCATTATCCTTTTCACTTATTCTTGCCTGATAGTTACAGTATCCCTTAGTTCTTCAATGAGATCAAGGCTACATTTCAACTCCTCATCATTTTCTTCCATCCAGCTATCTTGATGTTGTTGAGATAATAATACTCTTGGACTCCTTACTTCGAATTCAACTAGAATAAGAGCTTCTGAGCCATGAGATAATTTGAAAGGAGTCTCTCTAGTGGCTGAAGTTGGAGTTGTTCTCAAAGCCCATAATACTGAAGTTAATTATTCCGCCCAATTTCCCATGAGATTCTCCACTTTTTTCTTCAGGAGGTTGATTACGAGTTTATTAGCGGCTTCTACCTGACCATTACTCCGGGGGTGATGCACAGAGGCAAATCGCAACTCAGTTCCGATTTGATCACAAAAATTTATAATACTTGAATTATTGAATTGTGGACCATTATCTGTGATGATTGCCATGGGAATTACGTGCCTACAAACTATCTCTCCCCAAATAAAATTCCTTACTATTTGGGTAGTAGTCTTTGCCAGCGCCTTTGCTTCAATCCACTTGCTGAAATAATCAATCATTATAAGAATGAATTTGCGCTGCCCACTTGCCAAAGGAAAAGGTCCAATCAAATCCATTCCCCAAACCACAAATGGCCATGGGGTGGCTATTGACCTTAGCTTCTAAGCTGGCTGATATTGAAGGGGTGCAAACTTCTGGCATTGAACACATTTATATGAAAAATTTTCTGCATCTTCCCTCATTTGGGACCAAAAATATCGTTGCCATAAAATCCTCTTTTCCAAGGTTCTAGCTCCTGAATGACTACCACATTCTCCCGAATGGACTTCCTGAAGGATAGTTGGAATTTCTTCTTCGGAAACACATTGTGCAAGAGGTGAAAGAAAGGTTTTCCTGTAAAGAATTCCTGCAATAAGATAATAATAGGCTGCTTTAATCTTAAACCTTTTTCTATCTTTTACCGTTGAGTGAAAATCTCCGGTCGAGAGGTAAAGTATGAAAGGGTCCATCCAAGATGGACGTTGATCTATCTGCATAACCTCTCACTCCTCGATGGCTGGACGAACTAATTATGAGGTAGTCCCTCCCGAAAGAAGACCAAATTTTGCTAGCTCATCTGCTTCTTTATTCTCTTCTCTCGGGATATGCTGGATTGTAAAGCTCTTGAACTTGCCTATCTCAATTTTTACTAGAGTTTGATACTGCCTCAAAATGTGATCTCTGGTCTCTAAACTTCCGTTTACTTGAGATGCCATTACTAGAGAATCTGTTTTGACTTGAACATCTTTGATTCCCAATTCTTTTGCAAACCTGAGACCGGCGAGCAGAGCTTCATATTCTGCTTGATTGTTTATCGTCGGAAAGTAGAACTTCAAGGCTTGGTCCAACCTAACTCCATTTGGGTTGATCAAGATAACTCCGGCTCCGGAACAATTCCTTCCCTAGGCTCCATCAACAAAAATTGTCCAGGAAAGAGGTGCTCCAACCTTTTTTCTGAGCTAACGTCATGTGCATCGATTATGAAGTCTGCTAATACCTGAGCTTTGATAGCCACTCTGGGAATATAACAGATGTCAAATTCTCTGAGTTCTATTACCCACTTTGACAATCTTCCTGAATGCTCTGGCTTTTCTAAAACATTTTTAATGGGAGATCGATGACAACCTGAATTGTATGGGCTTGGAAATAAGGGCTCAACATTCGTGCTGAAGTCACGAGCATCAGGGCTAACTTTTCAAGAATTGGGTACCGGGTTTCTGCACTCTTCAGAATTTTGCTAACGTAATAAACTGGAAACTACTTCTTCTTTTCTTCCCTGACCAAGACCGAACTGATGGCATCAGAACCAACTTTGAGATATAGAAAAATGTCCTCTCCCTCTCTAGGGATTTGGAGCAAGGGAGTTGACGTCAGCTGCTTCTTGAGTTGATTGAAGGCATCATCACACTCCTTTGTCCATTCAAACTTGGCCCTTCCAAGAAGAGTTTTGAAGAAGGGGCACTCTTATCCCCAGAGCGGGAGATGAAACAGCTCAAACCTGCCATCCTCCACCTAGCTGCAGAACTTTCTTAGGGTCTTGGGAGGTGACATTTCTAGGATAGCCTTCACCTTATTGAGATTTGGCCCCAACCCTTCCAGAGTAAGGAGATGGCCAATAAACTTTCCCTTGCTAGCTCCAAAAATGCATTTCAATGGGTTCAACATCATATTAAAGGTTCGGAGAGTTGCAAACATTTCATTTAGGTCGTTAAGGTGAGCTGAGAAAAGCTTGCTTTTGATTAAAAGATCATCGACATAGACTTCTAAATTCTTCCCTTTTGGGGTTTTAAAAACGGTTTCCATCATTTTCTGATAGGTTGCACCGACGTTCTTTAGCCCGAAAGGCATCACAAGATAGCAAAAACATCTGTCATTCATGATGAATGAGGTATGAGAAATATCTGGCTTATGCATTCTTATTTGATGATAACCAGAAAATGCATCCAAAAAACTCATGCAGGAAAACCCCACCGCTGAATCAACTAAAGAATCAATTCAAGGCAAGGGGTAGCAATCTTTGGGGCAAACTTTATTAAGTTTGGTCAAGTCTACACACATACGCCACTTCCCACTAGCCTTTTTGACCATTACAACATTTGATACCCACTCAAGGTATTGAATCTCTTGAAAAATTTAGACTTCAGCAGTTTCTCCACCTCCTCCTGGATTGGTTGGGTGAGAGTCTCTGCCACTGAGCTTTTCCTTTGTTTGATGGGGGTGAAGTTAGGATTGATGTTGAGGTGGTGGCAGGCAATATCTGGATCAACTCCTGGCATGTCAGCCGCTGACCAGGCGAAGACATCCAAGATCTTCAGGAGGCAAGAGATAAGTTGATCCTTATCAGCTTTGGGCAATTCAGCATTGATTGAAAGCTTCTTGCTCCTATCTTCTTCGCTGATTGGCACGACTTGAATCACTTGGGCAGGTTCCAAATGAGCTCCATCACTTGCAACTTCTTCTTCCATCTCTTCTGCCACTTTGGCTTGATCAGGAATTTGAGGTATTGAGGAAATATCAATCACCTGAAGAGGAGGTGATTCGATCATATTAACTGTCCTGACATAACATTCTCTTGCCTTCCTTGGATCGCTCCGGATCCGATATTGCTTGCCATTCAAACCAAACTTCATGGCCTGATGATAGGTCGAAATTATTGCTTGGTACTCGTTCAGGACTGGCCTTCCAAAAATTGCGCTGTAGCTGCTCCGGGCTTCAACGACTATAAACTTTACCATTTTCACAATGCCTGCCGGTGTCACTGAGAGGGTGACAACTCTTTTAGCCTCCTTTTTCTCTCCTGAGAAACCATAGAGCGGCCCTTCAGTTGAGAGAAGAACTTTCCCAGTCTTCAGCGCCTCGAAAGCAGGTTTAAAAAGAACATTAACTGATCTTCCGTTATCTACCAGGATCTTATCCACGGTATAATTTTCGATTACTGTCTAGAGAACGACTGCGTCATCGAAAGGATTGGCGGTCCGGGAAATTTCTTCCTGCCCGAAGGTGACCGTTCTTCGAACTGGAGCAGAAGAGGAGGTAGCTGCAACCTCAGATTGATAGACTCTTGCGAGACTAGCCTTCCTGGAAGATTCAAGTCCTGCACCTCTATAAATGCAAAGGAGATTACCTAAAGTACCTTCGTCATTTGCGTCTATGAATTTACCTGGATATCCGATGTTGCCGAGAGTTCCAACATCATCCACTTCTTCGCATTCCCAGAGCACTTTTGCTACCTCCTTGTTCTTGTAGGTCGAAGCTTTGGAAGGGTCTCCCTTCTGGAACAGATATTTGAATTTTCCTTCCTTTAGGAGCTTCTGCACCAGCAAGCGGAGAGCTCTGCAAATCTCGGTCACATGGCCTCTTTCCCTGTGATGTTTACAGTAAAGAGCTGGATTTCTGCTTCTCAGGTCAGAGCTGATCGGGGCAGGCCTTTTATAAAAGGGCTTCTTTTGGAGAACCTGGACTACCTCACTCATAGATACGCCGAGGTTGGTGATTGAGAATCGTTGAAAAGTTGTTGAGGGGCAGAGGTGGCTGAGGATATTGGATATGAAGTACTGGTGCGGGTTGCTGAATTGAAGCAGCTGGGGTTGGCAGCGAGGAGCCTTCAGGTTGGAACTGCTGACTTCACTGACGAGGTCAGTAATGATGGGAATTTCTTCCATTTTGGTAAGGGGGATGAAATTGTTGACGAGGTTGTTTAGATGATGGTTGGGCTGGATAAAAACTTGTCAAACCTTTCTGGATGGCTTTACTCGTCAGATTAGAAACATAGACAGGGTTATTGATCTCCCCCTCTATGTGGCGGTTGGAATACTAATCAGTTCTTGATACGAGCTGGGCTCCCTGGTCGTGACCTCAAACTTGAGAGGTCCTTCTTGCAAGTCATTGATCAAACTACCATATATAGAGAGGGATCTACATCCCTTATTCTGAGAATTTCCTTCTGAAACCGATCAATAAAGCGAGCTAAAGTCTCGCCTTCTCCCTGCTTGATCTTGAAGAGGGCCGCAGGGCCATTCTTCCTCTTTTTAGAGGTTATAAACCTCAAAAGAAGTTCGTGCCTTAGGACGATGAAGCTAGGGATGGATTGGGAAGGCAGCTTATAAAACCATTCTCGGGCTTGTCCATCGAAAGAACTGATCAAAATCTTACACTTCACAGCATCGGATAGAGTCCTTAGAGCCACAACGGACTCGAAGGCTTGAATATGGGAGATTGGGTCACCCTCCCCCGTGAACATGGGTAGACGGGGTTCCCTGAAGTTGGGAATTGACTCCCAACGAACTCTATCAGAAATGGGGGAAGGCTCTTCCGTTTCAACAACGTCGAAAGGAGCAAGAAAGGCAACATCAGGAGCTGGAGGATAGGCATAATCCTCTTGGAAATTCAGGGCCCGAGCAAGAAGTCCCTGAGCTGCTATTCTGAAGAAATCTCGGCGAGCTGCGAACTCCTCAACTTGAGGTCGTACGGGAGCCGCGGGATGAGAGGTCGCCTGATCGAAAGGGTGACCATCGGCCAAGTGGTCAGGGGTGGCGGCCTGACTTGGTTGGGGAAGAAGCTTCTGAGAGATCGCGGTCAGGGTCTAACTCAAAACTTCAAACTGCCTGGCAGACTCTTGCTGAGCTTGAGCGGTCTCTCGGCGAGCTCGGGCGGCCTCTCGAAGAGCTTGCTCGCTGCGAAGCTCAAAACGGCACTCCAAATCTTTTAAGGAGGTCGGATTGTTCAAGGGGCGACCGCTGGGAGACCGGCGAGAATGATGCCTGTGATCTGACATCTTGAAAATCCACCGATTTCACCTAAACACTCCGGATCTGAAGGTCGTGTGTTCGTTCTGTTGGTACAAAAAATTGTACCTCCAAGACTCACACTAAAAGAAGAGGAAAGGGACTGCGGAGTGCAGGTTACTTAGGACGGAGGATGCCAGAAAAGAGATCTCTGAGGGAAAACTTCTTTGATTGATCTCAAAAAAGGAATACATAGGGGGGGGGGTCTAAAATATGCCAGGAAGAGAGGTAGAAAAGTAACAGAATTTGAGATCGCTTACACAGGTTGTAAGCTTAAGGCTTGAAGCAAAAGTCCCTTTTCAGGTACCCCCCCCACAATTTATAGATGTGGAGGCTGCCCAAACGGGCATATCCAAAAATTACGGGCTGCCCAGGATACAGGAGAGCCAGGGAAGAGATAAAAGAAAAAATGAAGTAGACCGCCCAGTCTTGGCGGTCTCCAATACCTGAACGTTGGGCCTTAGACGAAATCCAAGAGGTGTAACTGTCGATCTTGACAGCCTCGAAAACCTGAGACCGCTGGGAAAGGTCTTTCTGACTGGAGAGGGAAGGACGCGGACTTTCGGGCAAACAAATATTTGGATACAAATGATTTTTGAATTTATTATTTACAGGAAATTTGTTTACATTTAATTTTATGTTGGAAGAACAATTATGTTGAAAATGATAATGATGATAGGGATTTGAAATTTCATTTACAAGCTTTTGTAGTTTTTTATTTCCTATATTCTTCTTAGATAGATTATGAAAATTCATATTTAACTTGCCTTTGAAATTTGCTTGATATTTTGAATTTATGTGTTGAGAATTTTTCTTTATAATTTCCTTAAGCAAGTTAACTTTATTTTCCAATTCATAATTTTTAACTTTGAGATTATGTCTAGCTTTATTATAAGAAATTGTGTTATTCTTAAGAATGGAAACAATAGAGTCAATATGAGTTTTATTGTTATTTCTAAATTCCTCAAATGTTTCATCCTTCTCCTTGATTTCAATTTTATAATTTTGGCATATAGCACAATCACTTTTCAAAGTTAAATTTTCTAAAAACAATTTTTTATTATGTTCTTTTACAAAAGAAGTTCCTTTTCAAGTTACTTGTATTTTTCTTTTAAATCATTCAATTCTATCCAAGGTGTAATATTTCCTTTTAAAGAGACATGGGTAAAACTAGATGAATTAGAATATGATTCTACCTTGCTTTTTGCTTGTAAACCATTATTTTCTATATGAAATTTCTCATTAGCGATTTTCAATTTCTTTATTTTGTTGGAGTTGGGGAACACTTCTGGTCAGGGTTCGTCGAACGACGTTCGACGAACGGAGAAGAGTTCGTCGAACTCTGCCTGCGCTTGAAGAAGGGTTCATCGAACGACGTTCGACAAACGGAGAAGGGTTCTTAGAACGGTGTTCGACGAACGGGTCCTTGCCTCAGCGGTTCGTGGAACGGGAGAGGCCTGCGTTCGACGTTCGATGCCTGCGGTCGACGCCTGCGGTCGACGCCTGCGGTCGACGCTAGATGCCTGCGCTCGACGCCCGCTTTCGACGCTCGATGCCTGTGCTCGACGCCTGCGTTCATCGGTCGACGCCTGCATTCGACGCTCGATGCCTGATGTACATGTTGTCTCAGCTGGTTCCGTCTCAGCGGATGATATTGGACCGTCTCAGCGGTTGGTTGGTCTGAGCCTGGTATGGCGCCCTATTTAAAGGGTGCATAACCCTGTGAAAGTGGAGGTTTAGTTCTTATTTATCTTATTAAAAGATCTTGTTTAAGTTTACTTTCAAAGTAAGTGATATATCTATTTATATTTAAGTGAGTTTGATGATTTCTGTATGAGTAATAAAACCAAACAGTTAAAGTGCATCTAAATAAACACAGTACAGGAAGTAAAACAAAAAGATAAAACAAGCAATCCACATATGACACAAGATATATAGTAGTTCCCCTCAACTGGGTACATCTACTCTTCTACCCACTGGTAGGAATCCACTAGGAGGTTGTTGATAAGGTGCCCTCACACCAAGGTGATTTTGATAAGGTGTCCACACACCAGGTGAGCTGTTGATAAGGTACTCTAACCAAGATGCAGGTTTTTGCTAAGGTGCCCTGTCACCGGGATTAACTTTTGAAGGGAGTTATAACCCTATACAGGATGGGGTAAGGAAGTAAAATGAAAAACAGAAATTGTAATGTTTTTCTCTATATAAGAAGACTCTTGAAGATCCATATGTGGTGTTGAGTGGATCTGATGTTGAAGAGCTCCCCCTGTCTGATATGGATTGATGACAGTTCTGGAGGTCTCTCCTTTCAAAACACTTCTTTCTTCTGGTGCAGTGATAATCCTGAGCAAGTAGTTGTGATTTGTGTCTCAGGATGTTTGTAATCTGTAGGAAGATGTTAGCAACCAAAAGTGTGCTATTTTTGTTGTGTCTCGTGTGTCTTTTCTTTCTCTGTTTCTGTCTCTTTTTAATCTGAGAGCCTTTTCTTTTAATTTGAATTCTTCTCTCGGGAAGAAGGAAAGAGCTAAGGTCTCTATCAATGCTTTAACTCCTCGAGAAGATGACCGGTCGTTTCTTTTCATTAAAGTTATTCTGCAACGGCTAAAATATTAATTGATCTGCAACGGCTATGAGGAATAGTCAAAACAAAAGAAAGATAGTGATATAAGATATTAAAATGATTCAGAGAGAAATTCGTTAGCTTGACATTCGTCGGCCTGAGCTCACCGTCTGATGTACTGAACGATTGTCTCTCTCTTGGAATTCGTAGACTGCTGAGATGGCTGGATTGAATTTGTCGAGCGTCGTTCAGAGAATGCCTGGCCGCTGAGATTATTCTGACTGAATTCGTCGAGCGCTGCTCGCCATTTGTCAAACGCTGTTCGGCTGGAAATTTGTCGAGCGCTGGCAGGCTTGAATTTGTCGAGCGCTGGCTGGCTAGAATTTGTCGAGCGCCGTTCGACATTCGTCGAACGCAGAGCACTTATATTATTTTCTTATGTATATTCTCTGATTCGATCACATCATATTTAATTGATCTAAGTTATGATGTGTTTTAAGATGGAAACTTAAATCTTAAATATGAATCCTAACTCAAATCATTATTATCAGCTCTTCTTATCTTAGTGAGATTTGGTCTAAGTTATTAGATGAATTATTAACAAAAGGGGTGGATCCTAACTCAAATCAAAAGCTAAGGTTCCAACAATCTCCCCCTATTTGAGTTGGGATCAAGATTCAAATTAAAACCTAGTAGTCTGGAAATCTTCTTTTAGTCTAAACAACTTTTGATTGATTAAAATTTTCAAGTGCAACAGCTTATTTCTTGAATTAAAATTTTCAATTGCAGCAACCTATGTAATCAGAGAGATTAAATCTTGTGGTCTGGTAATCTCCTCTATTTGGTTAGGATGCTAGCAGTTTTTAGGTTCTCCTTTTCTCTCTCACTTAGTCTTTTTATTAAAATTATTTGTGCAACTCTACACTCCTAGATAGGATTGTAATTTTTGTGAGTTGCTACAAATTGTAAGGAATTTTACCTTAGATCAGAAAATCATTATCTGATACCTTCCTTCTATAGAATCTCTTAAGTCAGAAGAGACTCACACTCAGCCACATGATCATTTCTGATCAATGTAACTTCAGTAGAATGCTCATCATGATCTTTAGGGAAATCTTGATAGAATATGAAGTTATCTGACAATCATTTCCTAATTAGTTTATTAAAGAATTTGTTTGATTAGGGATGGAGTTTAAAAAAAAAAATTTAACTAGGATGGAGTTTAATGGTGAGAAACTTTTTAATTGCATTTGAAAATACATGGTTTAAAAACTTTAGAATTTGATTCTTAATATTTATTGAAAGTTTTCTTTTATAGTCATTAAAGTATATGTTTGATATTATTTTAAAGTTATCTTGACAATTATTAAGCAATTTATCCTTAATTGATTTATTTTGTGCTTTTGATTTTTCTTCAGTTTTATTATTATTTTCAGAGATTAGATAATTTATGTTTGTTAACTTCCTTTTAATTTCTTTGTCTATTGTTATTGAATCTGTGAGTGTTATTTTAAAAACAGTTTTAGAGGTAGAGTTATGATTTGAATTTACCTCATTTACCTTTCCTAACTCCGCTTCTGCATCTGGATTTTGGTATGATCCATTTATGGCCATCATGCAGAAAGCTCTAGCTCTGTGCTCTTTTTCTTTTTCTTCTTCACTCAGATTTATTGATGGTTCTGCATCATAAATACATATAGTTAAAGTAATGGAAGAAGAGGGTTCATTTACCATCCTAGAGAGGGAGTTCCAGATTCCTCTTGCAGAAGTGCAGTCTTCAACTCTTTGAAGAATGTCTTTTGACACTGATTGAGTTAAGATCTGCATAGCTTTTGCATCTGCATCTGCTGAGTAGTCTGAAGATGGGGAAGGTTCTGTAAATGGGGAAGGTCCTTTATGTTTATCAGTCTGCCCATCATCAGCACCAGCTTTGAATTTATATGGCTTCATTTTGCAAACACGGGCAGTGACATCAGTCTCTCTGTTGCCACGTCTTATTTCGGTAGTTTTCTTTGAAGAAGATATATCAGCGCCAACATGGACAAGCCCTTTCATTTCTCTCGAAGGGGACTTGAGACCTGTGGAACTAGGTAATGCATGTTGCCTTTGATGATATGAGAGGAGGTCCTGTCAAAATAGATTTGTAAATTTCTTCATCTATGGCATTCATATATAGCTTAATTCTAACTTGCCATAAAGAGAAATTATCCAAATTAAATATGGGTGGATCTGAAAACAGAAAGGTTACTTGTGCCATTTTAGAAAACTATTTTTAACACAAACTTAAGAACTAGGTGATCTTTGTGATTCAGGTGTTAGCCTGTAAAGAATCAACACCCCTCTGATACCAATTGAAAGTGGAGGTTTAGTTCTTATTTATCTTATTAAAAGATCTTGTTTAAGTTTACTTTCAAAGTAATTGATATATCTATTTATATTTAAGTGAGTTTGTTGATTTCTGTATGAGTAATAAAACCAAACAGTTAAAGTGCATCTAAATAAACACAGCACGGGAAGTAAAACAAAAAGATAAAACAAGCAATCCACAGATGACACAAGATATATAGTAGTTCCCCTCAACTGGGTACATCTACTCTTCTACCCACTGGTAGGAATCCACTAGGAGGTTGTTGATAAAGTGCCCTCACACCAAGGTGATTTTGATAAGATGTCCACACACTAGGTGAGCTGTTGATAAGGTGCTCTAACCAAGATGCAGGTTTTTGCTAAGGTGCCCTGTCACCGGGATTAACTTTTGAAGGGAGTTATAACCCTGTACAGGATGGGGTAAGTGTTGAAACCGATTTCTCGATCTCTTGTGGAGCTCGGGGCCCTCACCGAAATGAGGGGCAGCTAGCCCTTACTAATCCCTCGGAGAAGGCAGACTGAAAACTAGGAAAATGACTAAGACCTTAGTCACAGCGAGGAGGTCCCTCCACTAACCCGGAAGATTGTTGAGCGCTTCCCCTCCCAAGCCAAAGCTGAGACTCGGGAACCTTGGAGAGCTCAGGAAATGCTAACCAAAGAAAGCCTAAGGAGAGGGAAGCTGAAGTGAACTCCCCTCCAAAGGTGCCCTTACGGTCCTATTTATAGATTTTCTGGTCTGACCTGCAAATAGCATGATCCCGCCTTTTGATTTTACTATCCGCACCCCAATTGGGTCTGCTAACAGCGGAACTCCACTGTTTGGTCGGGCTAATGACAGGCCAACGGGGGTAAAGTGGTAGGTTGGTCGATCCTGGCGACTCTGGGGGGAATCTGACTCGCCAGTCTTCTCGCGACCCTTCGGCGAGTTTCAGACTCGCTCGCCTCCTTGTGAGCACTCGGTGGGCCTCTGGCTCGCTCGCCTCCTTGCGAGCACTCGGCGGGCCTCTGGCTCGCTCGCCTCCTTGTGAGCCACCGGGGTCGCTTCGGTTTTGTTTGCCCATCCTCTAGGAGAATATCGGGGTTGTACACAATCCCCCCTCTTCGTGAGCTATCTAGGCTCGCGAAGAATCATCCAACCCTTGATATTCGCCGGCCCCTCGGTGACGTGGTGAGAATCTTTCGGTGGGTCCCATGCCCACCACTATAAATACCACTCTCCCTGGCCATCATCCGAACTTTTCATTTTTCTCTATCTTTTCTTACTCGCCGCGGGCCCCAACGCGATGTCGAAAAAGGATGAGATGTTGGCCCGCCTAAAGGCTTCGCAAGCGGCCCAGAAGGGGAAGACCGCTGTCATCGCCTCCTGGAATTCGCCGCGACGCTCTCCGCCTCCTCCTTCCCTAAGGACGGCGAAGGCCGTTCGGCGCGCGGCTGGTGGGGGAGGATCTTCCTCTTCGCCGCACTATCCGGATGACGGGCGCGCCTCGCAGGTATTATCGCCAAGCTCGCTTATTTGATGTTCGTCCTTTTCGCTCTTATTTATCATGTTCGCAGAATGACCCTTCGGATGAGAGCGAATCGGGAAGGCCAAACACAGAGATCCATCCCCCCTCTACGGGCAGGGGTGACGTTCTTCTTATGGATATGAGGGCCATTGGTCGACAGGACTCGCCTTCGCAATGAGGTGAGTGGCTTACCTCATTTTCCCTCACGTTCCTTGACTCGCTAAATCGTGCTTACTTCTTCATGCAGTGTCTTCTCTCGCGGCCCCAGAGGATCAAGATCCTCCTCCGGCGAACTCGCCCGTCATGCCGAGTCAAACTATCCCAACTCCCGGATTCGGCTTACTGGGTCAGAGGAGCCCAGGAGGGACGTTGATTGCTGAGTCTGGACCTGGCTCCAGACCCGCGCTCGCCTATGGTATGGGTAAGGCCTTCACCGCTGCCTTTGTTGAAGCATTCTGAGGCCAGCCGGGCACCTCCCGCCAGCAGCCCAGTACCCGAATTCCCCCGCTAGGTTAGGCTGTCGCTATTGAGTGTTGTTTTTCACTTTGTCGTTGATTACTACTTCGCAGGTGACCCGACGACCCCTCTCTCCGAGTAAGAGTCTGGAGCGTTGGAGATATCTCCACCTCCCTCGCCGAGCCAGGTTGCTGACTTTCTGGGGGATCCCAGCGATCCGGGGCGAATGAAGAGGCGGGTCACGGAGATATTTCAGAAGCATACCACCCTGTTGAGGGATCTACACAAGCAGAATCGGCTGGACCGGCTCGCCAATGAAGAAAGGTTCGCAGCGATGGAGGATGCGAATGCGCACGTTCTCGCTGAGATAAGTCCGTCCGATCATGGTGACGTGACCTCCCCCGGGGTGTACATTGCTCGCATCGATGATTACATGTGACTGACGAGCCAGGCGAATAGGTCACTCCTCGCTCTGGTGTCCGAGGTCACGGTCGCTGGAAATGGCTACGATACTGAGGACCCTAGTATTGCTTTTTTATTGTTTTTCTTCCCCCCTCCTCTTCAATAGAAGGGGCCGCGAACAATCTTTATGAGTCTGTAATAACAATGCTTTGACTCGCATGCGACCCTCTTATTTTTCTGTTTTTTATCTCGTTCTTTTACCCTGCTTGGTTCACTATTGTGCGAATTACATCTCTTTTACTCGCACTCGTGAACCTCCCTTGCTTTTTCCCTTATGATTCATTATTTTGTGTTAGCTCGCCAATGGAGAAAAGCTTTTGACAGGTTGTCGACTCGCAGGGAGCGAATTGGATCCCTGGAGGCGGAAGAGTACCATGCGAATCCGCTATCCGCAGATATCGACACTTCGGCTTCTTCCCGCCTTTCGTATTCCTATAAATAGCCAACCTTTTTTCCTTTCAACCACCGCATTTACTGTTACTTCCTCGCGCTCTTTCTCCTTCTGTTTCTCTCGCAGATCTAGCTCATCCTCGCGACCTTTGCAATTCAGCGGATCACAGACACCATGGTCGGCGAGGCGGAAACTGAGGGGTGAGCCAAGTGTGCCAGGGCCTTCCTCGCCGACATTTTCTACTGCGCCAACCTCACGAAGGAGGAGTACCAGGCCGCCGTAGACCAGTTCATCCACTCCGGTTTCATGGCTCGCTTCCCTACCGATAGGGATACCATCAGCGACCCACATTCAGACGAGCTCGCGATTCCCGTTGCCCACTTCGAAAATGGGTTGCGACTCCCACTCTAGCCGGAAGTGCGTCAGGTACATTTATTTCTCATCCCTGATATCCTTGACTTGCTTTGCGAATGGCGCTTAAACTTTGTCGGCCTCTCCAGGTGCTCAAGTACTTTGGCTTCCTGCCGAGCCAACTAACGCCAAACGCGATCGCCGTGGTGGTCGCGTTCGCCAGTTATCTCAGGGAGGAGAGGATCGAGTTCAGCCTACTCGTCTTCCGCAAGGTCTTCTCGTTCCGCGTGTATAGGGATGGGACGGCCCACTTCGCGAGCCAGCATGTCACCATCTGCGAGACAGTGAATAAATCTCATTATTGGACGCAGAAGTTCATCCTGGTGAAGGTTCCCTTCGGTAATGTCTCCTACGCCCCTACCCAGCGAGACGAGGCCGCCTACCGCCCTCCGACCTCGCTAGGGGGTTGTGATGCGGCCCTGTACCAGTTCCTCAAAGGAAAGAACTTCGAGGTCGCTTTCCTCTGAGAGCGAGTGGACCTCTTTCCACCCGTCCTTCCGGGAGAAGGTTTGACTCGCACTCGCCAACTTTCTTACTCCCTCTCCCTTCGATCGTCTAACGTTCCTCGTCACCTTTGCAGGGGAGCGTGAACTACCCCTCAATCCACCTCATGCGCCTCCTTCTTCCCTTACCTCCAGCTCGCTCGCATGCGTGGCTGCCAAGGCCTGCCGCGACGTCCCGAGCACCTCGTCGGGGAAGAAGTGCCCTCCTCCCCTACGCCGGCCCGCCTCGCAGGGGGCGGCGAAGAAGACCAGGAAGACTCCCTCGGCTGCCAAGGCGAAGGAGGTTGTGGATCTGTCTGTGCCCGATCTCCCCTCTCCTTCTGCTGTGGATCGGGAGCTCTCCCAAGAGGGGGGCGAGCCCAAGGAGACGGCCGCCAGGCCCAAGCCGTCGAGCCATACTAACTTCGGGCTCGGCATGAAGTTGGTGGATGCGGTCGGCGAACCGGTGCTCGCGTGGGATCCTGACTAGAACAAGATCGCCTGCTCCTCTCTGCTCCCTTCCTGGGTAGAGGACGGCAAGGTCGGGGGTGAGGCATTCGCCCTCACCTTTGGCCTCTATGGTCGCGAGGACGCCTCCCTCTTTCGGTCCTTCATGCCGAGGGGGGTCGTGTACGAGGCGATGCGAGCCCAGTTCCGGGCAATGAAGCTAACCCACATGGTGGGTCGCCGGTACCTCACGGCGGATAGGGAGATCAAGGAGCTCAACGTCGAGCTTCAGAAGTACGCGGATGAAGTCGCAGAGCTTAAGGGGAAAGAGGCCTTGTCAGAGGGCCTCCTCGCCAGTCTTCAAGGCGGACTGGTAAGTAGTGCTCTGCGGAAGTCTTTTTCAGTTCGGCTTCGTTCTCCTCTCGCTAACCAGCCTTTCGCAGGATGCCGAGTCCGTCAGTCAGCTCCACGCGCGGATTGCTGACTTGGAGCTGGAGAACACTTGCCTCAAGGCCCAGGTCCACGACCTGGCCTCGGCGGTGCTACCTCCCCCTCCTCCGCGAGCTAGGACTCGCGGTCAGTCGCGGGAAGAGAAGGAAGCCGACCGCAAGAGGTCGATGGAGATCGCGGAGCTCATCCTCGACATTCTCAAGGGAGCGGGCATGATCATCCCCGATGCCATGGAGTTCACCGCGGAGGAAGTCGTTCCTGACTTGTTCGCGCCCATCTCCGAGGCGGAGGGTCGAGAGAGCGATTGAAGAGCTGCCTGGCGAGCCGCCTTGATTTTTCTTTTTGTTAATAATGTAAAAGTTTTCCTTTCTTTTTGTTTCCGGCGAGACCGCCGCCGAATTGTAATTTTTTGTGAGAATGAAAGGGAATGTTTTATCAGTCTTTTTCTGTGTTATAGTTTTATTTACGATTCGCACGCGATCTTTTCTGTAGTGCCCGCGCGGCCCTAATCTTCTTATGTTCGTGTCTGTAGATCTTCATTCGGCGTTCGCGCTCGCCTCTATTTTATTGGCAGCTTTTCCTCGTCGCGTTATGTCCAGGTCGCTCTCGCCTACCTTTCTTCTGTGGCATCGTTAGGACTTAGGTTGTGGGGCCTTATCTCTATTCGGGACGTTATTCGTTAGAGAGCCTTACGGGAGGGGTCTACATTAACCTACCTCGTTCGCACTCGCCTCTGGCGAGCCCCCACCGATATCCGCGGTTCGCCGCGAGAACGGACTCCTCCCAGCTCACCTTTCTTATTCGCTTCGATATCATTCGCGAGTGACCTTGCGAGCCGCCGACTCTATTGCCCTGCCGCGAATGACTCTCGTGCGCGAGCGGACCTCCGGTCAAAAGACTCAGTGCAAGATAGTGAATTTCCTACCAAGGGGGTAGAAGAGTGGACTACCCAAGGTTTGGGGAACCACTATATTTCTTTGTGTTGTGCTGTGATTTTTCCTCTTGCATTTATTTTCTATACTTGTTTAATTCTTGTTGGTGTGTGGGAAGCTCTAATCTGTGATCACTACACCCATATATATATAATTATTAACTTTGCACAAAAATATTTTAAATCTTTATTCACCCCCCCCCCCCCCCTCTAGAGAATTCTAGTGAGGTTAACTGTGCACTTTCAATTGGTATCAGAGCCAGGTTGATCTAAAAAGGTTAACTCCTTGATCAAAAAGATCCTACCTCTTATTTTTATATATACATATATATTTCTGAAAAATATTAATTTCCACATGGCACAAATCAAAGATTATGCTTCCACCAGACCACCAATTTGCAACCTTGAAAAGTTTGCACTTTGGAAAACAAGAATTAGAATTTATCTAAACTCTATTGATGATGAATTGTTTAATGTTATCCTGACAGGTCCCCCCAAGCCATTCAGAAAGGACTCAATTGGAAAAGTGACTGAAACACTTGCTCCAAAAGCTGAGTGGACAGAGGAAGAAAAGAAAGCCCAAGGATATGATGCCAAGGCTAAGAATATCCTAGTGTCAACCCTCTCAGATGAAATCTTCCAAAAGATTGCTGATTGTGAGTCAGCTAAGGAAGTATGGGAAGCTCTCACCAAAATGGTAGAGGGAAGTGCTGATGAGAAAAAGGATAGAAAGGCACTACTCATCTCTCAATATGAAAACTTTCAGAAGAAAGAAGGGGAAAGTGTTACTGACATGTATGCCAGATTCAGCCTCATAGTGAATGAGTTGAGAACACTTGAAAAGGACATATCTCTCACTGAGATAAATGACAAACTGCTAACTTGCTTCCCTAGCTCTTGGGATTCAAGAATCTGGCCAATTAGAGACTCCAGAAGTCAAAGAGAAATCTCAACAGATGTCCTGCTGGGCAAATTAAAATCTTATGAACATCTGTTGAAAACAAGAGCTGAGAAAGAAGAGAAAGAAAAGGCTCCTTCACTCTCAAAAGAAAAGAGTGTTGCATTGAAGGCTGTTGAAGGTGAACCCTCTACAAGTGATGTGGAGCTGATCAGCCTACTGGCCAGAAGGTTCAAGAAATGGATCAAAACAGAAGGATCCAGAGGAAGAGACTCAAAAACCAGGTATAATAAAACACCTACTAAAGAGATTGTATGTTACTCTTGCAGGAAACCTGGACATATTGCACCTGAATGTCCTAAGGAGATCAGCAAAAAGAAAGATCTGAAAAGAACAGATCTACAAAAGAAAAAGAAGAAAGAGAAAGATCTCATTGCTCAATCGTGGAGTGATTCAGAATCTGAAGAAAGCACCTCATCTGATAATGATCAAGAAGAGGCCAAGCTGGAGGAAACCTGTTGATGGCCACTGAGAAGCCTAATGGTACATCTATGGTAAATATACTTGATGATATAGATTTCTCTTCCACTGATTTCAAAAACAATTTCAAAGAATTCTGTTTAAATCTAATCAAATCTGAAAAAGAAATTAAAGAACTAAGAAATGAATTAAACAATCTCAAACAAGTAAATACACAGTATAATAACTATGAGCTTAGCCTAAAGGAATTAGACAAAATCTATACAGAAAATCTAACACTGAAAAATGAGCTAGCAAAGGCAAAGGTCTTTGAAGACTCTCTAAATAGGAGAAGTCAGAAGCTCAAAAACATCTCTAGAAATCTTACTGAAAGACTTAGACAACTAGAAGATAATACTAACTTAGAACCAAAAACTCAATCACCTAGAAAATCTGTTTGGAGACATCCCTTTCACTTCACTAGGGAAGGTCATTTGACAGGAGAAAGATCATAGGAAAATTGGTATGATAAACCAATACCCCTAAAGGAGGAAGGATATTCAGAAAAACCTACTTATTCTTTCATTAAATCTTTCACTGATGGGAGAAAGGGACCCCAGCTCAGCAGGGCCCAAACTAATGTGTAAAACTTTATGTGCAGATGTATCACATCTCCAGGCTGGTGTGGTACTTGGACAGTGGAAGCTCCATGCACATGACAGGATGCAAAAATTTATTGATCAACTTTGAGGATAGACTTGGACCATCAGTGACCTTTGGAGACTCTAGCTGTGGCCAAACCAGGGGCTTTGGAGACTTCAAAGAAGGGAAAGTCACCTTCAAGAATGTGGCAGTAGTTAAAGGACTGAAGCACAATCTGATAAGTATAAGTCAGATATGTGAAAATGGTAAGTATGAGGTAAAATTCACCACACTATTCTGCCATATTATTGATATCAAGACTGGTGCCACAATACTCAATGGAATTAGAAAAGGAAAAGTATATGTAGTGGACTTTAGCTCCTCACCTACAGATGTCTGTTTATTCAACAATATTATTGATAAAAGTGAATTATGGCATAGGAGATTAGGTCATCTAAACTACAAAACCATTAGTAAACTAGCAAAGAATAACCTAGTTAGAGGCTTACCAAAGGGTAGGTACTTGATGAGTCCTGATCATATACACTTTTATGGACTCATCTGGGCCATCTATTTAGTCTTTTCACTGCACTTTAGCCCTGTTTTAGCTCATATTGGTCATTCTATGCTAGGTGCACTTATAAGCCCTATTTGGTGTAAATTCGTATCTTTCTTCGTTATTAGTTTTCTTGTGCTGATTAAGTTCCACTTTCAGTGGCTAGACTGGTGTCGTATGCTGGAACAGGAGTCGTGCAGGTATTCCCGGTACAATTCTGTACAGGAACACTGCGCACGATCACTGGTTCTATGGCGCACGACCACTGGTCGTGCGCCACTGATCGTGTGCACTTAACCCTTTTTATGAGTTCTGTTTGGTGCAGTGCACACGACCATCTACGCTAGTGCGCACGACCACCGGTCGTGCACCACAGCTCGTGCGCACTTACCATTTAATTTTCGAGTTCTGTTTGCTGTAGTGCGCACGACCATCAACTACAGTGCGCACGACCACCGGTCGTGCGCCACTTGTCGTGCGAACATGTTATTTCATAATTTCTGTCTTTGCAGGTTCCGTCCAGGCAGAGCGCACGATCATCGAATTCTAGTGCGCACGACCACTGGTCGTGCGCCACTGACCGTGCGCACTGTTTAATTCCAGCGCCTATAAATTCCCTGCTCGCGATTTAGGTCAGACCGCCCGCCGTATTCTGCCGTTTTCTGCTCCAGTTCGTCCGACTTCGCCCCTCCATCGCCGCCCACCATCTAGAGGTGCTCCGGGCTTGTTCTTCACGCCAATCTTGAGCCGGAGTGTCCTCTCGGCCTCCTCCTTCATCCAAGAGCTCCAAAGGAAGATCTAGCCGCCATCTCCATCGAGCAAGAGGAAGTTTGCAACCTCTACCGGATCGTGACACGAAGAAGACGGGTCCATTGGAGAGTCGTGACAGCTCTCTCTACCCCGGATGTAGTTGCGGACCGAGCTTGGACGCGGATTGACAACCCGGCGATTCCAACCGTGAATCTACAACGAGACTTCGGATTCGGTCGATTTCTTGCCTTATTCTTCTCTTATTGATTGTTGTAATAGTTAGATCTTTTGTATTTTGATGAAGAACACTATAGACCTTGCTATTTAAAGTTATTTCATGTCTATGTGAAATACTCTTTTTGTTTATTTGTGTGCTTGAGGTGCGCCCCATTCCATCCTCCATCCCGCCGTCACGTCCGGTGCCGCCCTAACAATTGTTAGTGGTGTGCTTTGTCGAAGAGGTGCTTGCGACCCTCACTCCGCTAGCCTACTCCTCCATCCTCCTACCGAAGCGTGGCATCGCGGCCCGTATTCCATCCTGCCTAACGAAGCAGTGCGCTCAAGGCCTGCATAGTTCGATTCCGCTTGCCTACTCGTCCATCCACCCTTTCGACGCAGCGCGCTCAAGGCCTGCCTAGTCTCCATCCGCCAAGCGAAGCATTGCATAGCGGCATTGCATAGGAGTAGTTGATAGCTTTTATTTTATTTTCCAAAAGCCAACCCAACTCCCCCGCATTCCATCCGATTTAAGGACTTCAATCTCAAGTCCTTCCTCGAAACCTAACTCCACCTTACTGTGTTCCTCAAGAGACCGACACTCAGGGATTTTCCCCATTATTATTACTTGTGCGACCGGTGCACTTGCCGAATCATCGCATCAGTACTCTAAGAATTCTCCATGCAGACCTTGCCAACTAGGAAAACAAACCAAATCATCCTTCAAACCAATTGGTAAGGATGACTCTCCCAGGGTCCTTTACTTACTACACATGGATCTCTTTGGTCCAATATCCACTCAGAGCTTAGGTGGAAAATCCTATACCCAAGTAATTGTGGATGACTATTCTAGATTCAGCTGGGTATTCTTTCTAAGGGCTAAGTCTGAAACCCACAAGACTCTCTTAAGATTCATAAAACAAATTCAATCTGAACTCAATAGTCAGGTTTCCATAATCAGAAGTGATCATGGGACTGAATTTGAAAATCAGTTCATGAGTAGTTTCTGTGAAGATATAGGTATCAAACAAAGTTTTTCAGCCCCTAGAACCCCTCAGCAAAATGGAGTGGCTGAAAGAAAGAATAGGACTTTAATTGAATCAGGAAGGACCTTACTTGCAGAATCAGGTTTACCAAAAACTTTCTGGGCTGAAGCAGTCAACACTGTCAACTATGTTCTAAATAGAAGCCTAATACACAAAACTAAATCAAAAACTCCATATGAGCTCCTGAAAGGAAAAACACCCATAGTTAAATATTTTAAGATCTATGGATGTGCTTGTTTTATTCTAAATAATGGAAAAGATCATCTTGCCAAGTTTGACAAGAAATCTGATGATGGAATATTTCTGGGATACTCAGCATCTAGTAAGGCCTATAGGTGCTATAACAAGAGAACTCTTAAATTTGAAGAGTCTATGCACATTATATTTGATGAAACTAACATGCTGTTTAAGGGGGAGGGAACTCCCACCAGCTCTTTTCCACAGGAAAGCAGCAACATAGAAACACAGCATGAGCAAGTGGTTCTAGAGAACACAGATAATGGAAAAGAAAACCAGATAGAGGAATCAAGTGAGGAATCTGAACAAGAACATGAAGAAGATTCAGAAAAGAGCATTCAAAACCAACTCCCATAAGAGAACATGATTCAGGAAGGCCAGGTGGACAATGATCCTATCACCAATGAGGAAGAAGAACATCTGACAAGTCCAGGCAGGACTAGGGTCAATTTGAAAGATCATCCACAAACACAAGTAATTGGAGACCCTAATACAGGAGTAAGAATAAGACACCAGATCTCCAATGGGATGATGCTCCAATGCTTCCTATCACAAGTTGAACCAAAGAACTTTGAGGAAGCAAATTGTGATCCTCACTAGATTATGGCCATGCAATAAGAACTAGGCCAATTTGAGAGAAACAAAGTGTGGAACCTAGTTGAAAGACCAAGAAACTACCCTGTGATTGGTATAAAATGGGTATACAGGAACAAACTAGATTCCACTGGAGTAATTGTCAGGAACAAGGCAGACTTGTAGCACAAGTATATAGACAAGAAGAAGGGATAGACTACAACCAGACCTTTGCTCCAGTAGCCATATTGGAGGCAATCAGGCTCTTTCTTGCCTATGCAGCCTTCATGAAGATGAAAGTCTACCAAATGGATGTCAAGAGTGCTTTTCTGAATGATGACCTTCAAGAAGAGGTATATGTGGAGCAACCACCAGGTTTTGTAAATCCCTCTTCTCCTAACTTTGTTTATAGACTTAACAAAGCACTATATGGTCTTAAGCAAGCACCTAGAGCTTGGTATGAAACTCTCTCTAACTTCCTTTTAGAAAATTCCTTTGAAAGAGGAAAAGTAAACAAGACACTCTTTACTAGAACCCATAAAAACCAACTCCTCCTTGTTCAAATATATGTAGATGACATCATCTTTAGCTCAACTCATCCTAAACTGTGTAAAAGATTTGCCAATCTAATGCAATCTAAATTTGAAATGAGTAGTATGGGAGAACTCTCATATTTCTTAGGATTACAAGTAAAACAAAGTAGTGAGGGAATCTTCATCTCACAATCCAAATATACTAAAGAGCTAATCAAAAAGTTTGGTATGGAATCAGCATCTACCATGAAAACACCCATGACAACCAATGCCATTATAGAAAAAGATGATAAAGGAAAATCAGTAGATCAAAAGACATATAGGGCCATCATAGGATCCCTTCTATATCTAACAGCTAGCAGACCTGACATTATGTTTGCCACTTGCATATGTGCTAGATTTCAGGTTGATCCTAAGGAATCCCATCTCACCTCTGTAAAAAGGATTCTTAGATACTTAAAGGGAACCCCTGAACTTGGTCTATGGTACTCAGCAGAAACCAACTTTGAATTAATAGGTTTTTCAGATGCAGATTATGCTGGATGTAGGGTTGATAGAAAAAGCACATCTGGCACTTGCCAATTCCTAGGTGACAGATTAATCTCATGGTTCAGTAAGAAACAAACTTCAGTCTCAACCTCAACAACTGAAGCTGAATATATAGCTGCAGGGAGCTGTTGTTCACAAATACTATGGATGCAAAATCAACTTCTTGACTACAAATTGGAGGTTAATAACTCTAAGATCTATTGTGATAGCTCTAGTTCTATATCTATAGCATCTAACCCAGTCCTTCATAGTAGGACAAAACATATAGAGATCAGACATCACTTTCTCAGAGACAATGTTGAAAAGGGTAAGATAACCTTAGAATATATTCCCACAGACAATCAAAGAACAGACATCTTCACAAAACCCTTAGATGAAACTAAGCATAATTATTTCATCAACACCTTAGGAATGCTTGATGGTAGTCTGTAACCACCATTGTTGGGAAATCTAAAAGAATCAGGAAATCTAAGAGAGTATTTGAAGATGCGTCGAATACATATCGACGCACCGTCGAGAAGAACTCGACGCTGGCGTTGATTTCTTCCCGGCAAAGTCACATCGATAACTTATCGACGCACCGTCGAATTGATATCGACGCAGGGTTATGAACACGTCGACAGAACACTAAGTGGACAAATCTCCACGGAGCGTCGACTTTATATCGACGCATATGTCGACATCAATTCGACGTAACGTCGACATCTGGTTACAATTAGAATCAAATCCTTACTTCCTCTTTTGATGATTGGATTACCTGATATACCTTGATTTCTGTTTCCTTTCTCGACGTTTCACCTCCCTTAAATAATACCTCTTATTTCATAATATACACTCTCCTAAAACCTGCCAAAACTTCATCTTCTACCTCTCTCTCTCTCTCTCTGCAACAATGGCACCAACTCCTGATCAATCGGCTCTCATCAAAACGATGAACGATGCTCTCGAACACCTAGTAAATGATTTCCAGAATCGCCTGAATCACTTCGCCAACGAATGTGCTGCCATGATCAACACCTGTGCAGCCAAACTGGCAACCCTCTCTTCTTCTCTTCCTGAGCTTAATGCTCTCATTCAAGAACGGCCTCTGTCGCCAGAAAGGTTTAAATCCTTTATGCAGGATATAAACCAGGGGGAGAGTTGCTCCAGAAACCCCCCTTGTCAGGTTATCTATCTCTCTTAAAAGCTCAGGGTTAATTTCCTCTTCAACTCTAAATATTATCTATCTCTAAAGTATTACTCCAACTTCTCTTCTTACAATAGGCTCCAATCTTCTCCAATCACTCTAACTACACCTTCAACAAAAATTTTGAAGAGACCTCCTCCTACCATACTGAAGGAGAGCATGATGTGGATTCAGCATTCAGAATAGATGCCCCACATACCCAGGGGGAGTTTGCTGTGGTAAAGAACACAGAAATCCAGGGGGAGGAAGAAGCAGCCTACTCTGATGACTGGAAAGGACAAGTGTGGATTGAAGCAATCCCATGTGAGGAAGAAACTCAGCATCACTCTCCTGGCTTCTCTGCCAGTTACATCAAACTGAGGACACCTCTACTTGAGGACATCCCTTCAGAAATTCAGCCCCCTCTTGAACAAATCCCTTCTCCACCTAAAGAGAAAACTCCTTCTCCTCTGCTACCTCTACCTCCACCTCAACCTTCTTCTCTACCTCCACTGCTACCTCTACCTCCTCCAATAGCAAAACTCAATAAACAGATCCTACCTAGGCAAAGTCCAGAAGGACAAATGAAAAGGAAAAAGAGAAGCCATTCCCTATTGGCAAAACTTCTCCAAAGAAGAAAGGAAAGAGTATGCAAAAGAAAAGAAGTATAGAAAAGCATGTGAGGAAATAAAAAGATTTGAAAAGATGCCTATTTTCACTCCTAACAGCCCTGTGAAGGAGTACCATGATCCTGACATGGAAAAGAGGCATGAAGAGATAAGGGAAAGAGAGCTGTATGAATATGAAGCAGCTAGGAAAGAAGTGGAAGATAAAAGGAATGCCTGGATGGAAAAGATCAACAGGGGAATGACCAAGGAACAAATTCTTGCTGAATCTTCTATCAAAATTCCAAATAAGTTGTTTGATATTGAAGCCTATAAAAAGAAAAACCCTCAGGCAGGGGTCATCCTAGAGAAAGGTCAAAAGCACAAGAGGGGTGTATGGTGTGCTGAAGATACATACATTCCTTATAAGAAGCCTATGGGACCTGCAAAGTTAGACAAATGGCTTGACAAACCCTGGAAAGTGAAAGGAAAGATGACTAAAATTCCTGAGAAACGGGAATCATAAAAGAAAACAAAGTACAGGCCCAAGGTTGATAGCAAGGGACCACCTGAGCTCAAGCCTACTCAACACAAAACACAAAATATTACAATTGAGATGATTGATGAAAAGGCAGCAATCATCATCAGCAAAGGCTACTCCATAAATGACACTATCCCTGATGGTGATAAACTCTTGGAGAAACTGCATACAATCATCAGGAATGTCCAGGAACGTCCTGATAGAGCCAGGGGCTACATTTTTGATGCTATTGAAAACTTATCTAGGAAACTTTATTTTGCTTTTGTCAACTTCATGTACAGAAAGAAGTTTCTGGTTTAATTCTTGTGAAAGACAAATGCTTGTCATATGCTTTCTTATTCTAATTTCTCTTCTGATTGTTTAATATATTTCTTTTCTTTACAAATGCTGTGATGCTAGTACAATTTCCCTCTAAATTGGGTTAAGACAAATAGGGGGAGATTGTTGGGAAAATGATTTCTCTTAACCTCTAGAAATGAGTAAAATATAAATTCTAAAGATAAAAAAATTAGGATAAGTAAATATGCGTCGAATAGTATTCGACGCAATGTTGAAATAAAGTCGACGTTTCTATCAGAATGAGTCGAAGTAGCTCAAAGTAGAATTCGACGTATCCTATGTCGACGTAGCTCTGACTTCTAGTCGACGTAACTTGAGAAGTCGACGCACCTTAGTCGATGCACCTTCCTTATTCTCCTCTCGACATTCTGCCAGGACGAATTCGATGCTTACGTCGAATAGTAATCGACGCACGTCGATTTCTATGTTTAATTCAAAAATCGCCAGATCTCTTTCCTTCTTTCATAGATCTGATTTATATGGAATCAAATTATTCTTTATAGCCGTTCTGAATTATTCTTTTCCTCTAATGAATTCTTGGCTAATTTGATTAAATCCATTATGGACACTATTTGAAATCAGAGTGAATACTTTCCTTTTATGGATATAATTGTTATGGAAATTAATCCTTCTTTCTAATACTCTGCCTGTTAATTGATTACTCTCCTATAGTGTTATTTTAATGAACAGAGCTATAAATAACAAGGTGGTCGGCAGAGAGCAAGTAACAAGTGATCCACCATTTTTACATTTGAAAAAGAGGAAGAGCTCCCAAGTGAAAAGAGAAAATTGAGAGATAGTGCTGCAGCAAAGATCAAGCTTCCTTCTCCTTCTCACTCTGAAGCTATACTGCTGCATACTCTGATAGCTCTCACAAAAGAGAGAAAAGGCCTACAATCTCCTTCTCACTATAGAAGAGAGATTTCATTCACTACTTCTTGTGCTTCCAATCTTCTTGCCAGGAAGAAGATTCCTTCTTGTCTTTTTATTATCTCTTTTTCTTCTTTATCTTATTTTCACTTTCAAATATTGTAAAAGAGTTTTTAGAATCTCTCTTCAAAAAATTCAGTTGTACTGGTTCTAAGAGTCTCCTTTTCAAAAGACTCAGTTGGTTCTAAGAGTCTCCTTATCAAAAGACTCGGGGTGGTTCTAAGAGTCTCCTTATCAAAAGACTCAGTGCAAGATAGTGAATTTCCTACCAAGGGGGTAGAAGAGTGGACTACCCAAAGTTTGGGGAACCACTATATTTCTTCGTGTTGTGCTGTGATTTTTCCTCTTGCATTTATTTTCTATACTTGTTTAATTCTTGTTGGTGTGTGGGAAGCTCTAATCTGTGATCACTACACCCATATATATAATTATTAACTTTGCACAAAAATATTTTAAATCTCTATTCACCCCCCTTTTAGAGAATTTTAGTGAGGTTAACTGTGCACTTTCAGTAGTCCTCAGGGCCCAGAGAACGGATGGTAGCTGCTCCACCCAATTCCTTCGGAGGTTCTCTACTTTCTTTTTTAACAGGTTGACGATTATCTTGTTCGCCGCCTCTACCTGGTTGTTGCTCCTCGGATGGTGAACCGATGCGAACCTGAGGTCGATGCCCATTTGGGTGTAGAAGCTAACAAACTCCTCGCTAGCAAACTGCGGCCCATTGTCTGTCACTATGCCCAGAGGGAGCCCGTGCCTACAAATTATCTCTCCCCACACAAAATTTCTTACAACTTGAGATGTTACCTTGGCGAGCGCCTTCACCTCTACGCACTTGGAAAAGTAATCGATCATGACCAGCAAGAACCTTCTCTGGCCGCTAGCTTGAGGGAAAGGGCCGACAAGGTCTAACCCCCATATGGCAAAAGGCCAGGGGGCTATGATGGTCTGAAGTCTCTGGGCTGGGAGGAGTTGGAGCGGAGCATAGAGTTGGCACTTCGAACACCTCCTTGCAAACTCGGCCGCATCTTTGCTGAGGGTGGGCCAGAAATAGCCTTGCCTCAACACCCTTCCTTCCAGAGTCCGGCTCCCGGAGTGACTCTCACACTCCCCGGAGTGAATTTCTTCTAGGACTCTCGGAACCTCCTCCTCAGAAACGCAACGGGCCAGGAGTCCCGAGAGAGTCTTCCTGTACAGCCCCCCTGCATGCAAAGAGTAATAAGCTGACTTATACCTGAAGCGCCGCCTATCTATGTCTCCCTCGGGGAATTTTCCTGATGTTAAGAAAGAGATGAAGGGATCCATCCACGAGACCCGCTGATCTACTTCCATCAGCTCTCCTTCCTCGATGGAGGGCCGGAAGAGTTCTGAAACCGTCCCTCCAGCTCGAGGACCGAACTTGGCTAGGAGGTCCGCGGGAGTGCTCTCTTCCCTTGGCACGTGTTTGATGGAGAAAGTGTGGAATTGCCCGATGACTCCCTTAACCTTCTCCAAGTATCGCAGGAGAGTCAGGTCCTTTGCCTCGAACTCTCCCTTGACTTGGCATGGTACCACCATTGAGTCCGTCGAGACCTCCACATCTTGCACTCCCAGCTCTTGAGCTAACCGCAGGCCTATTATCACTGCTTCGTACTCCGCTTGGTTGTTGGTAATTCGGAAATGGATGTTCAGGGCTTGCTCGATTCTTGTCCCTTGAGGACTCACTAGGATGATCCCCCCTCCCCCCCCCCCCATAGGAGTGCTTTCCTGAGGCACCATCCACCAACATCCTCCATGCTACTGGGGGAGGCGATTCATGTTCACCCACCTCGGTCGTGTAGTCGGCCATGAATTCCGCCAACGCTTGGGCCTTGATTGATGTCCTGGGTATGAACGTAATATTGAACTCGCTCAGCTCCACAGACCATTTTGCCAATCTTCCCGAGTGTTCCACCCCTTCCATGATTTTGCGAAGCGGGTGGTCCGTCACTACTCTGATGGAGTGTGCCTGAAAGTAGGGTCGGAGCCTCCGCGCCGCCACCACCAATGCGAAAGCCAACTTTTCCAAGATTGGGTATCAGAGCTCCGCCTTCTTCAGCACTCGGCTGACATAGTAGACAGGGAATTGTTTTCTCCCCTCCTCCCAGACCAACACAGCACTCACTGCCTCCGACCCTACTCCCAGGTATAGGGATAGGTCCTCTCCTGATCTCGGCCCTTGGAGTAGGGGGGTTTGGGTGAGCTGTTCTTTTAAGGCTTGGAAGGCTCCCTCGCATTCCGAAGTCCATTCAAACTTTTTGTTGCCCCTGTTGGAGTTACCATTATGATCTAGAAGTGGTCAAACATGTAGTCTCACTGCAAACGCGATATGAGCCTGCAGGGTTGCACATAAGAGCATGTGGAGAAGATGGAAGATTGACTGTGTTAGTAAAGGTTACCAATCACCATATAGAATGGGGGAGGTCCAGCAAATGTTGCTGTCTGAATTCGTCGGGTTTACACAGATAGAATTCGTCGGGTTTTCTCGGATATGATTCGTCGGGATTCGTCGTATGTGATTCGTCGGAATTCATCGAATTGTCCCGTGAAAACTCGACGAATGCTGTTCTGTGGAATCCAGACGAATTGTGACAGAAACCCCAATTCTACTATGTAGTCTGCGGATAGCGATTCTTCTAGAAGTCTGTTTATCCTTTGGGTATAAATAGAACTTCTTTTAGGGTTCTCATAACTTACGAAGGAATCCAGCCGACGGAAGTGTTCCGCCTCACGAACCTGTAGGAGTTACCATTGTGATCTAGAAGTGGTCAAACATGTAATGTCACTGCCAACGCGATATGAGCCTGCAGGGTCGCACATAAGAGCATGTGGAGAAGTTGGAAGATTGACTATGTTGGTAAAGGTTACCAATCACCATATAGAATGGGGGAAGTCCAGCAAATGTTGTTGTCTGAATTCGTCGGGTTTACACGGATAGAATTCGTCGGATTCGTCGGGATTCGTCGGATTGTTCCGTGGAATCTCGACGAATTGTCACAGAGAGCATTAACTCGGCAAATGTTGCCGTCTGACATGATTCGTCGAGATTCGTCGGATTGTTCCGTGGAATCTCGACGAATTGTCACAGAGAGCATTTACTCGGCAAATGTTGCCGTCTGATGTGATTCGTCGGAATTCGTCGGATTGTCCCGTGAAAACTCGACGAATGCTGTTCCGTGGAATCCCGACGAATTGTAACAGAAGCCCCTATTTTGCTGTGTGGTCTGCGGATAGCGATTCTTCTAGAAACTGTTTATCCTTTGGGTATAAATAGGACTTCTTTTAGGGTTCTCATAACTGACGAAAAAGAAGCCGACGGAAGGAGTTCCGCTCTCGCTCGAACCCTAGACGGAAGTGTTCCGCCATTCTGAATCGCCTCCGCCGACTTCCTCTCCGACGATTGTCGCCGGTGTTGTTCTTCCTGAAGCGGATCTAGCAATCCGTGGAAGCGCAAGGTGTAGTCTTCTTCTCCCAGCTCGTGTGGACTGCTGTAGAGACGTAGACATTATTCAACGTGAGAACTCTTGCAAAGCCGACGAAGGGAATCTTCTTCTTGGAGCATCTAGGTTGGATTTGATCCAATCCCGCCAAGGTAATTTCATACCTAGCATTTTGTTAACTTCTTGATTCAATATTCATGGCCCGATCAAAGTCTTTTGGGTTATTTCTCTTCATTTCCGCTGCGCCTACATTTGATGTATGGTTCCAGAAAAACCCAACAGTGGTATCAGAGCGAGGTTCCGGTCATGAATGTTGTTTCAGAAGTTAGGTTATTCCAGTAAGTGCAAATCTAGGTATTTGGAAGCGTTCTAAATGTCAAGATTTCTTCTTGGAACCACCGCCAGGGGCGCTGCCCCTTGGACCCCGTTAGGGGCTCTGCCCCTAAGACCCCGCCAGGGGTGCGGCCCCTTGGAACCCCGCCAGGAACGTCTAGGATTTCGTGGTTATTTCTAATTGTTAGAAATTGTTGTCTCCTTAGCAGTAACCGTCCCTCAAGTGGTTAATAAACCCTTGTATTGTTTTGGATTTTGAATCCAACAATGAGAGACGAGCTTGTCTACTGCTTTAAGTCGAGTTGTCTTTTCCTTTGTCCAATGCATGTAAATCTGAAGATTTGGAAGAGTTCTAAATGTCCAGATTTAGCCCTTTAGTCTATCAAAGGTTGATAGTCTTATGTGGTGCACATAAGGGATGCATGTGGATTTTAGAAAGCTTGTTTTTCTGTGGATGTGCACTTTGATCAAATGTTGATCATGGTTAAGTGTTAACCTATTATTTAAAATTAAAATCCCTTCATCAAATATTAAGTGTTCGGATGCCTTCCGATGGATGACACTCTTCCTGCCTCGATCGATGAAGTGTGGGCTTGCCAAAGCAAGGTGCATTAATCTATCTTGGTAAGGGTGCGAGCGGATAATTGTGATATCCCACTGTCGACATCGGGTCTAACTTAACTAGGTGACCTCAAAGGTTGAGTGCCTAGAGGCATAGGGTTGGCATGCACCATATGATGGATGCGAATAAGGAGTTATTCACCAGCCATACAAGAGTTGCATGAGGATGCAATTGGCAAGCGTTGCCTACCTAAATAACCGCATTATGAGAGGAACGCCAAAGCGGACTCGTGGTGTTGGTGAAATACGGATCTTGTCCACTAAGAGAGTAGCTCGCATGGACTCTCCGAATTGATAGTGAGGGCTATCAATTTGAATAAAATAGTGGGAGTATTTAATTGAAGTCCGAATTTAAATAAATTGTATTTTGAAATTAAAGTACTGATTAAATTCTGTATGAATTCTTGTAGAATTCCATGGCAAGTGGTTCACATTCCACCTTGTCCCTAAGAGCTATCCTTGAGAAGGACAAGCTTAGTGGGACGAATTACATGGACTGGTATAGGAACCTGAGAATTGTTCTCAGGCAAGAGCAAAAGCTCTACGTCTTAGAAGATGAAGCCCCCGAGGTGCCGACCGGGAACTCGTCCCGTGTTGATAAGGATGCTTATAAGAAGTATACCGATGACGCCTTAGACGTCGAGTGCCTTATGCTTGCCACCATGAACTCTGAGCTTCAGAAGCAACACGAGAACATGGGGTGCAAGGAGATTGACGAGCACCTAAAGAAAATGTTTCAAGGGCAAGCTTGTCAAGAGAGGTTCGATGTCACGAAGGCCTTATTTCAGTGCAAAATGGGAGCTCGAGACTCGGTTGGTACTCACGTACTCAAGATGATTGGGTATATAGAGAACCTGGAGAGACTGGGTTTTCCTCTGGGTCAAGAGTTGGCCACAGATCTTATCCTGCAATCGTTGCCGGATAGTTATGAGCAGTTTGTCTTGAACTACAACATGAATGAAATAGACAAGACACTGCCCGAGCTCCTAGGCATGTTGCGAACTGCCGAGATAAACATGAAGAAGGCCAAGCCTGCTAGTTCCATATTGATGGTACATAAAGGCAAGGGTAAGGCCAAGGGCTTCAAGAAGACGAAGGTGGGACCTAAGTCACATCTTGAGCCCAAATCTTCTGCGCTGAAAAAGAAGAGCACCGTGAAGGAAGGGAAATGCCACCACTGTGGCAAGGCTGGTCATTGGAGGAGGAATTGTCCTTCGTACATTGACGGTCTGCGGAAAATGAAGGGAGGTATGACTTCCGCTTCGAATATTTACGTTATAGAGATAAACCTTTCTGCTCCTTCATCTTGGGTATTGGATACCGGATGTGGTTCTCACATTTGTACAAATGTGCAGGAACTGGGAAGGAGGAGATTGCTGAGTAAAGGAGAGGTGGACCTGCGCGTCGGCAATGGAGCAAGAGTTGTTGCTGTAGCCGTAGGGGTTTACCATCTTTCTTTGCCCAGTGGGCTTGTAATAGAACTTGATAATTGTTATTATGTTCCGGCCATAACTAGAAACATTATATCCATTTCATGCTTAGACATGATTGGATTTTCTTTTATAATTAAGAACAATTGTTGTTCTATATTTAAGAATGATGTTTGTTATGTTGTAGCTCAATTGTTTAATGGTCTTTATGTTTTGAACCTAGACCATCCGATCTATAATGTAGATAATAATAAAAGGCTAAGAACAAATGACTCAAATCCTACATATCTCTGGCATTGTCGTTTGGGCCATATAAACGAGAAGCGCATATCCAAGCTCCATAAAGATGGACTATTGGACTCATTTGATTATGAATCATTTGAGCGATGCGAGCCTTGTTTATTAGGCAAGATGACTAAAGCCCCTTTCACTGGTTATACTGAGAGGGCTGAGGATCTCTTGGGTGTTGTACATAGTGATGTATGCGGACCCATGAGTTCTATGGCTAGAGGTGGGTATTTCTACTTCGTTACATTTACTGATGATTTCAGTAGATACGGATATGTGTATCTTATGAAGTGCAAATCCGAAACTTTTGAAAAGTTCAAAGAGTTTAGAAATGAAGTGGAGAACCAATTGGGTAAAAAGGTTAAAGCACTCCGATCTGATCGAGGTGGCGAATACTTGAGTAATGAGTTCCGTGATCATCTGAAAGAGTGTGGTATTGTATCACAGCTCACCCCACCTAGGACACTGCAGCATAATGGTGTGTCTGAGAGGAGAAATCGTACTTTGTTAGACATGGTACGGTCGATGATGAGTCATGCAGATTTGCCTGTTTCTTTTTGGGGTTTTGCTTTAGAGACTGCTGCAATAACACTGAATCGCGCTCCAACGAAAACGGTTCTAAAGACACCATATGAGATATGGACTGGGAAGCGTCCTAGTATGTCATTCATTAAAATTTGGGGCTGTGAGGCATACGTACGACGTCAAATGCCTGACAAGCTGGAACCCAAATCAGATAAGTGTTATCTGGTGGGATATCCTAAGGAAACGAAAGGATATTACTTTTACCTACCGTCTGAGGGCAAAGTGTTTGTCGCAAGGATGGGTGTCTTCTTGGAGAAAGAGTTCTTGTCAAGAAAGACGCAAAAGGTAGAACTTGAAGAAGTTCAAGAACCACAAGTAGTGAATGAACCAGAGTTGGATTCTGAGCCAGGACTACAAGATGTTGTAGCTGGAGAACCTGCTCAAGAGACACAAGTCCTACGTAGATCTGGTAGACCAAGATTTGAGCCTGAGAGATATGGATTTCTCGTGTCTCAAATAGGTAATGTGTTGCTTATGGATCATCATGATGAACCAGCGACCTACCAAGAGGCTATGAATGGACCGGACTCCGACAAATGGCTTGAGGCTATGAAATCCGAAATGGACTCCATGTATACAAACCAAGTTTGGAACTTGGTGGAACCACCTGAAGGGGTTCGACCCATAGGGTGCAAGTGGGTCTTCAAGAAGAAGACCGACATGGATGGGAATGTACAGACATTCAAAGGGCGACTGGTGGCTAAGGGTTTCAAGCAAATTCATGGTGTTGACAATGATGAGACCTTTTCCCCTGTTGCCATGGTAAAGTCCATTAGGATATTGCTTGTTATTGCTGCGTATTATGACTACGAGATCTGGCAGATGGATGTCAAAACGGCTTTCCTAAATGGAAACCTCCTTGAGGAAGTGTACATGACACAACCCGAGGGTTTTGTATCCCCAAATGAAGCCACTAAAATATGCAAGCTGAATAGGTCCATCTATGGATTGAAACAAGCCTCTAGAAGTTGGAATCTTCGTTTTGATGAGAAGATCAAAGAGTTTGGTTTTGTCAAGAATGAAGATGAGCCGTGTGTTTACAAGCGAATCAGTGGGAGCATTGTTGTCTTCCTGATATTGTATGTAGATGACATACTGTTGATCGGGAATGACATACCTACCCTGAAAGTTGTTAAGAACATCCTAGGGAACTGCTTTTCTATGAAGGACTTGGGTGAAGCGACTTACATACTCGGTATTAAGATCTATAGAGATAGATCGAAGAAGTTGCTGGGTTTGACCCAGAGTACGTACATTGAGAAGATGTTGAAGCGGTTCAACATGCTTGAGTCCAAGAATGGATTTTTGCCCATGTCTCATGGTGTCAATCTCTCTAAGGACCAGTGTCCAAAATCTTGTGAAGATAAGGACCGCATGAAGTTGATTCCATATGCTTCGGCAATTGGGTCAATCATGTATGCAATATTATGTACTCGACCCGATGTCTCTTTTGCTTTGAGCATGACTAGCAGGTATCAGTCTGATCCCGGTGAATGTCACTGGATAGCCGTAAAGAATATCCTGAAGTACTTGAGAAGGACTAAGGATGTATTCTTGGTGTATGGTGGAGAGGAAGAGCTCGTTGTAAGTGGTTACACGGATGCCATCTTCCAAACTGATAGGGTTGATTCGAAGTCTCAGTCAGGGTTTGTGTTTTGCCTGAATGGAGGAGCTGTGAGCTGGAAGAGTTCCAAGTAAGAGACAGTTGCTGATTCTACAACTGAGGTCGAGTATATTGCTGCGGCAAACGCAGCGAAGGAGGCTGTATGGATTAGGAAATTCATCGGCGAGCTAGATGTAGTTCCTAGCATTGTTGGTCCCGTAGTTCTCTACTGTGATAACAATGGTGCAATTGCACAATCTAAGGAACCTAGATCCCATCAGCGCTGCAAGCACATACTTCGGCGGTTCCATCTTATTCGTGAGATTGTCGAACGAGGAGATGTGAACATTTGCAGAGTGCCGACTGAGGAGAATATTGCAGATCCACTGACAAAGCCTCTCGCGCAGAGAAAGCGTGATGGTCATACTAGATCAATGGGAATACGATACCTGAGTGATCAACTCTAGTGGGAGTCTTGTGGGTTGCATGTAAAATATATATATTCTGTTGGCTGTTTATTATTCATATGATGAATAGTGTACCAATCATTTCTTTTTACAATTAATGGCAAGTTCTTTTATTATGATATACTGTTTCTATATGATAGAATAAAATTCGTGATAAATACCCTTAGAATGTTCGCTTCCATAGGACATCAAGTATGTGACTTGAATGTGAGAGCCTATGATTTCGAAGCTTCATTCTTAAAAGGTCCCTGGTCGAGGTATCATCGTAGAAGCTAAGGGTGATGATGATACATTAAGACTAGCATGTGTGTTGACTGATGACCGGTTCTCATAGGTCATGATATTGTGATATCAAGTCATCACGTGGGTACTTGTTAGTGAACATGTTGTACTGGACAGACCCAACCTGAGACTACTTTGTGGATTGTTACTTAAAAGTGTCACAAGTAGGTCTCATTTGACAATGGTGTTGTGGTCCTTTGACCTGAAGTCACAGCATTCATCGAGTGAGGAAGAGCGTGCTTTGATGTCATCTAAAGTCTTCCTTGAAGAAGGTTGATGATATGGGTGGTCGTTGGGTACGTTACGAATCATTTGGGTGTTTGGGTGTGAGCAGATATTGGATTTGTCCTCCTATATAACAGGATTTGCATCCATGGGCCCCTTGGTGGAATTGGACTGAGAAATGCATGGCCATGCTTGGTAGAGTCAATATGTGATATTGAGCTCACCATTCTCTGGAAGTCCGTTCTAGATCAAGAAACTTGGATTGAGCTATTATGAGGGTGACACGGTCCATGCCTCTAGTTCTTTCCGGATGTAAGGGACAAAGGGACAAAGACAACGCTGGAACATTGGTCATAAAGGCTTATGAGTTATGAACTCTTATTGCTTGGGGAGCAATGATGCATTGCTAGATGCCGCTCATTGTTTGTGAGGTTTTTGTTTGATACTTTCAAGATCAAGTGGGAGACTGTTGGAGTTACCATTGTGATCTAGAAGTGGTCAAACATGTAATGTCACTGCCAACGCGATATGAGCCTTCAGGGTCGCACATAAGAGCATGTGGAGAAGTTGGAAGATTGACTATGTTGGTAAAGGTTACCAATCACCATATAGAATGGGGGAAGTCCAGCAAATGTTGCTGTCTGAATTCGTCGGGTTTACACGGATAGAATTCGTCGGATTCATCAGGATTCATCGGATTGTTCCGTGGAATCTCGACGAATTGTCACAGAGAGCATTAACTCGGCAAATGTTGCCATCTGACATGATTCGTCGGATTCGTCGGGATTCGTCGGATTATTCCGTGGAATCTCGACGAATTGTCACAGAGAGCATTTACTCGGCAAATGTTGCCGTCTGATGTGATTCGTCGGAATTTGTCGGATTGTCCCGTGAAAACTCGACGAATGCTGTTCTGTGGAATCCCGACGAATTGTAACAGAAGCCCCTATTTTGCTGTGTGGTCTGCGGATAGCGATTCTTCTAGAAACTGTTTATCCTTTGGGTATAAATAGGACTTCTTTTAGGGTTCTCATAACTGACGAAATAGAAGCCGACGGAAGGAGTTCCGCTCTCGCTCGAACCCTAGACGGAAGTGTTCCGCCGTTCTGAATCGCCTCCGCTGACTTCCTCTCCGACGATTGTCGTCGGTGTTGTTCTTCCTGAAGCGGATCTAGCAATCCGTGGAAGCGCAAGGTGTAGTCTTCTTCTCCCGGCTCGTGTGGACTGCTGTAGAGACGTAGACATTATTCTACGTGAGAACTCTTGCAAAGCCGACGAAGGGAATCTTCTTCTTGGAGCATCTAGGTTGGATTTGATCCAATCCCGCCAAGGTAATTTCATACCTAGCATTTTGTTAACTTCTTGATTCAATATTCATGGCCCGATCAAAGTCTTTTGGGTTGTTTCTCTTCATTTCCGCTGCGCCTACATTTGATGTATGGTTCTAGAAAAACCCAACAGAACCCTAGCCGACGGAAGTGTTCCGTCGTTTCGTTCGCCTCCGCCGACCTCCTCTCCGACGATTGTCGATACACATGCGACATTTACCTCCTCCCTTTTTTTACCATGACTACGTTGGAGACCCAGCCTGGATACTGGATCTCCGATACAAAACCTGCCTGCAGGAGTTTACCCACCTCCTCTCGAATGGGTTCTTCAAGCTTGTCCGCTATGGCCCTCCTCTTCTGACGGATGGGGCGGGTGTCAGGGTCGAGGTTGAGGCGGTGGCAAACCACATCCACATCGATCCCAGGCATCTCCGCGACGCTCCAAGCGAAGACATCCACATTCTTCTGCACGCAGGCCAGGATCTCGGCCTGCTCCTTCGGATTGAGCTCTCCGCTGATTCGGAGCTTTTCCACCACCCCGAGCCGAGTGGTGACTTCAAGTTCCACGACCTCATCCACGGCCTCCAGCCTGGATTGCTCTCCCCAAGTATTTTTCTCCTCTCTAGCGCGAGCGAGCGCTTGGGCTCCTTCCTCCATCTCTGCCCCTCCTACCATCATCAACTCTTCCACCCCTCCTTCCTGGGCACCCTCTCCTTTCCTCTCTTCTTCTCCTCTTTCCGCCCTGGGCCTCTCGGCGACCCCTTCCTGGGCATGAACCTCTTCTCCCTCCGTCCTCTCCTCAGCTCTTTTCTCTTCTCCGGCTCTACCGCTTCCTCCATCACTTTATCAAACTCCTCCGCCTCTCCCATTTAGGTGATGGTGTTGACAGCCATCACATAGCACTGTCTCGCCATCTTGGGGTCTCCTCGGATCCGGACCTGGACTCCACCTGTGTTGAACTTGAGACACTGGTGGAAGGTGGAAGGGACGCATCTAAACGCGCTGATGAGAGGCCGTCCAAAGATGGCGCTATAGCTGCTCGGGGCATCCACTATCACGAAGCGGCAGTTCCGGGACTGCCCTCCGAGGGTCACATGGAGCCCAACTCCACCTTCTACTTCCTTCCTTTCTCCTGAAAAGCCGAATAGGGGGCCATCCGAGGCCAACACCCTCTTGGATTCTACCTTCATCTCATCAAACGCCTTCTTGAAGACGACGTTGACCGAGCTACCGTTATCGACTAGAATCCGCGAGACGGTGAAGTTCTCGATGGCGGTCTGGATGACCAGCGCATCGCAGAACGAGTCCTCGTAGCTCGGCATGTCCTTCTGGGAGAATGTGATTCTCTCCGCCGGGGGTGGAGCCGTGGATGTTGAGGCCACGCTCCGCCGATAGATGGTATGAAGGCTAGCCTTGCGGGTTTCCTCCACCCCTACCCCCCCATGGATCACCCCGATCCCTCCTCTACTCCCCACATCAACTCTGTCTTCACACCTTTCTTCCTCCTCCCCTCGAGGCTCGACCTCCTCAATTCTCACCTGTTGCCTTGGCGCGGGGGCTCGGCCCCTTTTAGTTTCCAGGAACTCTGGGCAGGTGGCCGTCGCATGACCTTCCTCATCGTGGAAGTAACAATATGGCAACGCCACCTCCCCTGCTTTGCCTTCCGCCACCCTATTCCTCCTCCTTCTTGCTCCCGCTTCTTCTCTCGCCTCTTCTCTCCTTCCTCTTCCTCTTCCCCTCCTGATTGCCATAGCTTGCTGAGGCGGGAGGGGGGGGGGGGCAATGGCCTCGGACCCTGACTCCATCCCAGCTGATGGTGTCTTCCTTGACCCCCATAAAAGTTACCCCTTCTCGGGCCGTAACCTCTTCCCTGACCTTACATTCCTTCGGCACGCTGCCTCCACTCCCCCTCCGGGGCCCTGGGCTCTTCCCTTCTCCTTACCTCTTGCTGCCTGACCTCCAGCTCACTGATCTTTGCTAGCCTCCTGGTGAGCTCTGGGTTGGCCTCCTCGCCCTCAATCTCCTCCGCCACCCTCTCCATCAACTCCTCGTAGGAGACGGGGGCTTTTCTTTTCAAAGCAATTTTGAAAAAGTTCTCCCTTAGTCCGACAATTAAAGGGAGCTGGAGTGCGAATCCTGGCATCTCCTGCGTGAGCAGCACTTCCTCTTGGAACCGATTCGCGTAGCGAGCCAACGAATCCTTTGGCTCTTGCTTCACTTTGAAGAGGGACTCGGCGTCCTTCTTCCTCTTCCTTGCGGTGGAGAATCGCAAGAAAAAGCTCCGGCGCAAATCCTCGAAAGCGTAGATCGACTCTGTAGGGAGTTGATGGAACCAGTCCCTGGACTTTTCTTTGAGAGTGACGGTGAAGAGCCGACACTTAAAAGCATCCGACATCGGTCTGATGGAGACCGAGTCCTCAAAAGACTGGAGATGCTGGACAGGGTCATCCCTGCCATTGTAGTACACCCTGTCCCACTCTCCGAACCCTGCCAGGACAGGTGCTGAAAGTACCAACTCGCAGAAGGGGCTTCCCCCTTCTACCACCCTTTCTCGCTCCGCTCGCCCCCCGAGCTCTCTCGCCAGACTCGAGCTCGCGGGGACCGCGCTCGCGAGAACAACCTTCACCTGGACCACTCCCACGGTCGCCATATCTTCCGGGCGCTCGCTCGCCTGCATCGCGCTCGTCGGCACAGAGCTTGTCGACACGGAGCTTGCCGGCACGAAGCTCGCCGGGCTGGCGAACAGCACCCGCCCTTCCAAGTCCTGCACTGAACATCCTGCAACTTCCTTTCCGGCCCTTCCCCCCGGGGCGTTCTCGCCAACCGCTGCTGGGGGAGGGGTCGGCTAAGGTGCCGGGGTCGCAAACTCGCTTCGCAGTGCTGCGACCGCGAGCCCGAAGGTGTCGAGCACCTCCCGCCTGAAGTCCGCGAACATCCTCGGCGTCACCACCTCTGGTGGCTCGCTGAACCCCTCGCCTTGATCCTCGCCTCCCGTCATATCTGCTCTTCGGAACTTTCTTGGACCAGTCACGCTCCACGCTTCCGCACCAAAATGTTGAAACCGATTTCTCGATCTCTTGTGGAGCTCGGGGCCCTCACCAAAATGAGGGGCAGCTAGCCCTTACTAATCCCTCGGAGAAGGCAGACTGAAAACTAGGAAAGTGACTAGGACCTTAGTCACAGCGAGGAGGTCCCTCCACTAACCCGGAAGATCGTTGAGCGCTTCCCCTCCCAAGCCAAAGCTGAGACTCGGGCACCTTGGAGAGCTCAGGAAATGCTAACCAAAGAAAGCCTAAGGAGAGGGAAGCTGAAGTGAACTCCCCTCCAAAGGTGCCCTTACGGTCCTATTTATAGATTTTCTGGTCCGGCCTGCAAATAGCAGGATCCCGCCTTTTGATTTTACTATCCGCACCCCAATTGGGTCTGCTAACAGCGGAACTCCGCTATTTGGTCTGGCTAATGACAGGCCAATGGGGGTAAAGAGGTAGGTTGGTCGTTCCTGGCGACTATGGAGGAATCTGACTCGCCAGTCTTCTCGCGACCCTTCGGCGAGTTTCAGACTCGCTCACCTCCTTGCGAGCACTCGGCGGGCCTCTGGCTCGCTCGCCTCCTTGCGAGCCATCGGGGTCGCTTCGCTTTTGTTTGCCCATCCTCTAGCCGAAAATCGGGGTTGTACAGTAAGGAAGTAAAATGAAAAACAGAAATTGTAATGTTCTTCTCTGTATAAGAAGACTCTTGAAGATCCAGATGTGGTGTTGAGTGGATCTGATGTTGAAGAGCTCCCCCTGTCTGATATGGATTGATGACAGTTCTGGAGGTCTCTCCTTTCAAAACACTTCTTTCTTCTGGTGCAGTGATAATCCTGAGCAAGTAGTTGTGATTTGTGTCTCAGGATGTTTGTAATCTGCAGGAAGATGTTAGCAACCAAAAGTGTGCTATTTTTGTTGTGTCTCGTGTGTCTTTTCTTTCTTTGTTTTTGTCTCTTTTTAATCTGAGAGCCTTTTCTTTTAATTTGAATTCTTCTCTCGGGAAGAAGGAAAGAGCTAAGGTCTCTATCAATGCTTTGACTCCTCGAGAAGATGACCTACCGTTTCTTTTCATTAAAGCTATTCTGCAATGGCTAAAATATTAATTGATCTGCAACGGATATGAGGAATAGTCAAAACAAAAGAAAGATAGTGATATAAGATATTAAAATGATTCAGAGAGAAATTCATCAGCTTGACATTCATCGGCCTGAGCTCGCCGTCTGATGTACTGAACGATTGTCTCTCTCTTGGAATTCGTAGACCGCTGAGATGGCTGGATTGAATTTGTCGAGCGTCGTTCAGAGAATGCCTGGCCGCTGAGATTATTCTGACTGAATTCGTCGAGCGCTGCTCGCCATTTGTCGAACGCTGTTCGGCTGGAAATTTGTCGAGCGCTAGCAGGCTTGAATTTGTCGAGCGCTGGCTGGCTAGAATTTGTCGAGCGACGTTCGACATTTGTCGAACGCAGAGCGCTTATATTATTTTCTTATGTATATTCTCCGATTCGATCGCATCATATTTAATTGATCTAAGTTATGATGTGTTTTAAGATGGAAACTTAAATCTTAAATATGAATCCTAACTCAAATCATTATTATCAGCTCTTCTTATCTTAGTGAGATTTGGTCTAAGTTATTAGATGAATTATTAATAAAAGGGGTGGATCCTAACTCAAATCAAAAGCTAAGGTTCCAACACCCTGGTTTAGGGTTACGAGAGGAGAAGGCGATTAAGTCCAAGAGAGTGCAATAGTTTTTGCGCGGTGTTCCTTGGCGGCGGTTCCTCTGTTCTTGTCTGAGAGGGTTGTGTGAGGTAGGATCAGTTTTGATCCTTGTAACCTTATAAGTTGTAATCCGTCTTGGTGATTAAAGAGCAAGTAAAGAGGAAGGGGGAGAGGGGACGTAGCCCGGCTTGGGTGAACCTCTGTATATCTGTGCTTCTGTAATTTTCTGTGCTTTCTTGTTTCATATTTCTGTCGAATTTTCTCGACTCGGCACACCCTGTTTCTTTACATATGGTATCAGAGGGAGGTTCTTGATCCTGGAGATGGGTTCTGGCGGCGTGCGAATCGAGATCGAAAAGTTTGACGGAAGTCGATTCGATCTATGGAAGATGAAGATGGAAGATATGTTGATTGATCGAGATCTATGGTCTGCGATCGAAGATGATCCTCCTGTTCCTAAGGTAGCGGAGAAGGATGCGAGCGCATCGAAGGGAAAATCTGTAGACGCGGCTGCAGATGGTGCAGCGGAGGCGGCGGCTTGGACGAAAACCGATCGGAAGGCTAAGGGCCTGATTCGGTTATTCCTTGCAGATTCAATCTTGACTAACGTCATGGAGGAGACTTTGGCACGAAGTCTGTAGCGTAAGTTGGAATCCCTCTACCAGAGCAAGTCCCTGGTAAACAAATTGCTCTTGAGGAAGAAGTGGTATAAACTTCGGATGCGTGAGGGTGATTCGTTTTCAGAGCACCTAACTTAATTCAACACCATTGTGAGTCAATTAATCTCTATCGGTGAGAAGATCTCGGATGAGGATAGAGTCATCACCTTGTTGTGCTCACTGCCAGATTCATGGGACAATCTGATTGTCGTGATTGGAGGGAGTGGAGACAAGGAACTGTCATACGATACTGTATGTGCAGCTCTTTTATCTGAGGAGACCAGGAGAGGAGGTTCTGAGGCGACGAGCAAAGGTGCTTTGAGTGTATCTAGATCCCCTCCTCAACGAAGGGAGAGAAAGCAGGGTGGATGATGATTTAATTCGGGATTGCTTCTTGTTTCTTTGTTTTGGTTAACCTTTATTTGATGAGATTAGATTTCGACGGGTGTTTCCAAAGAGTTTCGCAAGTACTCCTACTTTGAGAAATTAAACGTTATCCTATCGAAAGATAGAAGTAACGGTCTTTTTCTGCTTTCGAAATATTGACGATTACACCTCAGCTACAACGTTGAATTCTATTGATTTTAAAAATAGCAAAAGAGAGTTTTGCACTAAATTGGTTTGAAAAGCATTTGTTTAATTTTTAATCCGAACTAATCATATAATAAAGCAAGTATACCTTATCGTGAGTAATACAGGATATTTTGTTTTAGAAAATATCGAGGTCGTATATTTTCGCGGATCGTGTTGATTAAGCTACTTTGAGGAACAAACTATTATTTTATCGGAATAAGTTTTTAGTTGGGTCTTTAAAAGAAAACGATTTTAATAAGCGTATAACTAGAGTTCTAAACGATGATAATAATAGCGCCCGATGTCGAATTACCTTGAGACAAAAATAGTCTTTTTTAGAAGTAAAAGAGGTGACTTCTTAAAACATTACAACAGCTTGGCCGTGGAGGTTCCATAATTATGAACGCTCCTCTCTCGAGGGTACACCCACCTGAGATTATGAATTTTCGACCATCAAATCTTCTTAATACTCGCCTTATGTTGTGAACCCCGCTATTGGGTTTTTACTTCCAATTCGGGAGACTTATCTCATCCTCTTTCGAGGGTAGAGCGCACTTCTCTTTACCCGTGAGCGATCAGTCTGTACGCACGAGCCTCTCGGCTAACTAGTGTACGGAGACGGAAATGAAAACCACACATCGATTATGTGGCTTCACTCAACGTTATTCTCGGGTAAACCTTAAGCGTTAATTATTTAAGAAAGAGATGTTTTATTTTTAGACAAACTATCTTTGTGTCCCAATGCTCTTCGACATCGTGCGCTAAAGAAAATTAGCCACTCATCGGAATGGAGACGGCATGATTAAGAAAATACATGTTTAATTATTAAAGCGGATATAAGCGGATAAAAAGGAAATAAAAAGACTTATATAAAAGCAGTAATAGTATCCGTCCCAACCGTCTTAAACAAGCGCTAAAGGAAATTAGCCTCTTATTCAAGATGGGGGTGGTATAGAAATAAAAGACATATAAAGGTGCAGAAATAATATCCGTCCCAACCGACTTAAACAAGTGCTAAAGTAAATTAGCCTCTTATTCAAGATGGGGGTGGTATAAACAGTTATATAATGACTGAAATAAAGCTAAGTTACAAAAAAGAAAAATACTATCTCATAAACTCACGCACTCTACTTGTAATAAAAGACTGAATTGAAAGAAAGCGTTTAAAAGAAAGCGATAAATAAAGCGTTAAAAGAAAGCGATAAACTACTTTTATGAAAGCAATAAACTAAATTATGAAAGCAATAAAGTTATACTCATACACACACACACACACTAAAAAATAAAAAAGGAAGATGATCCAAATGAGAAAACAACATTTTATTTCTAAAAGGCGAAAATTACAAACGAACATAAACTCAATTGCATAAAGAAAACTCACAATCACTCAAAGAACTCAGAAAACTCTAACAAGCACTCAAAATTTGGATGGGAAATGCTTCAGCCGAGCCCCTCTATTTATAGGCAAAATTTTATTTTTACACGCCCTAGGTCACGGGCGTGACTTGGATGTCACGGCCGTGACTTAGGGCGTGACATTTGCGCGTGCTTTAGGGGTCGCATCCGCCATCTTCTGGAAGGTCTGCGGTCAAACTTGGCTGCACACGGGCGTGACCTGTAATGTCACGGGCGTGATAGTGGGCGGCACATATCTGCTTTAACTGGGACGTGACGGCTGGCGTGTGTGCTGGATTCTTCGAACGCCTTGACAGAGAGAGAGTTCGTCGAACGGAGATCGACGTTCGTCGAACGCTGGACGCTGAGAGGGATTCATCGTACGCTGGACGTAGTTTGTCGAACGGAGATCGACGTTCGTCGAACGCTGAGACAGAGGGAGTTCGTCGAACGTAGGTTGGAAAGCTTTCGTCGAACACAGGGGAGGGCGCTTTCATCGAATGCAGGGGCAGAGCGCTTTCGTCGAACTCAGCTCGACTTTCGTCGAGCACAGCTTGTCTTTTGTCGAACGCAGATTACACGCCCTTGGGTCACGGGCGTGACATGTTGTCACGGGCGTGACTTAGGGCGTGACTTGACAAAAATTGCCAAAATCTGCAAAAACAAAAATAAAACTAAGTTAGTAAGGAAAATAATAAAACAACTAATTTATTCATTAATTTACATAAAAAATTTACAATATTAATTAAAACTATACCAATAACTATACTAAAAATACATATATATTATTAATTATCAGTGGATATCGAGATAAGTCTCGAGGTAGATCCAAGAGCCAGGAGAGGGAGAAGAGTAAGAAGCCTGTTAGGTGCTGGAAGTGCAATGAGACTGGTCATGTGAAGTCTCAATGTTCGAACAAGGCTGTTCAGAACAAGGAGACACCGACAACTTCTGGTACGAAGAAGGAGGGTGATGGCGGTGACATGTACATCGCTGCTGCGTGCATTGCACAGTAAGATTCTGATTTGTGGTATGTAGACACAGGAGCATCATACCACATGACCACTCATAGGCACTGGTTCTGTGAGTATGAGAGGTTTGACGGTGGAGATGTCATGCTGGGTGATGATTCTGCTGTGCAGATCATTGGGCGTGGCAAGGTGATGCTGAAGCTGTCTAATGGGACCATAAGGTCTCTTCCAAATGTGATGCACATTCCTAGGATGAGCAGGAATTTAATCTCGGTGGGTTCCATGGCGGATGCAGGAGTGCACTTCAGCTGTGACAAGCAATCTTGCAAGATGTCAAGGGGGGCAATGGTGATTGCCAGTGGAGTAAGACAGGGAACATTGTATACTCTGCTTGCTGATATAGTGGTTCCAAGTGGGGCTCTTATCTCTGAGAGCCAGGAGGTTGACCAGGAGGAGGTGTCCAAGCTGTGGCATCATCGGCTTGGGCATATCAGTGAGAAGGGGATGTCGGCAATGGCATCTGGTCAGATGGTGGAAGGGGTGCCGGAGTGCTCCACAAGCCTTGGGTTCTGTGAACATTGCCTGCTTGGCAAATAGACCAGGGTAAGCTTTCGTGGGACGGGCACGAGGGCAACTGAAGTGCTGGAGCTAATACACATTGATGTGTTTGGGCCAACTCCAGCTCCATCTCTAGGCGGCACAAGGTATTATGTGTCCTTTACTGATGACCTCTCACGATATTCCTGGATCTATTTTCTCAGGTCCAAGTCAGAAGTTCTGGACAGGTTCAAGGAGTTTAAGAACCTGGTGGAGAACCAGTTGGAGAGAAAGGTGAAGGTCCTCCGTTCTGATAATGGAGGGGAGTACTGCTCTGATACCTTTGAGCAGTACTGTACTGAGCAGGGGATTGCAGGGCAGAAGACCACACCGTATACTCCAGAGCAGAATGGAGTGTCGGAGAGGCTGAACAGGATCTTGATGGAGAAGGCCAGGTGCATGCTCATTTGGGTAGGTTTGGGGAATGAGTTCTGGGCTGAAGCAGTGGCGACTGCAAATTACTTGAAGAACAGGTCCCCTACATCTGTTGTGGAGGGATGTACTCCCTTTGAAGTCATCTTCAAGAGAAAGCCAAACTTGGCCTATGCTCGTGTGTTTGGCTGTGATGCATATGTTCACATTCCAAAGGAGAAGAGGGGGAAGCTTGATGTCAAGTCTGAGAAGTGCATCTTTGTGGGTTACAAAGATGGCATAAAAGGCTACAAGCTTTGGAACCCTGTGACCAGGACTGTTACATTCAGCAAGGATGTGGTGTTTCATGAAACCAGTCCTCAGGCAGTCACACAAGCTGAGAAGGCCAAAGAAGCAAAGAAAGGGACAGTGGTGGTGGAAGAAAGATTTGAGAAAGAAGCTACTACTGTTGGGGCTGAATCTGATTCTGAATCAGATGATTTGGAGGTGGTGAGAAGTGATGATGAGTCAGAAGATGAGGCTGAAGAAATTCCACTTCTGAGGAGATCGACAAGGGAAAGAAAGACACCACTGAGATATACCCAATGTGCAGTGGCTACACAGTGTTGCCTAAGTATGCTTGGTGAAGATCCAATCTCTGCCAGAGATGCTAGATCAAGGGCTGATTCAAATCAGTGGGAGCTAGCCATGGTGGATGAAATGGAGTCTCTGAGGAAGAATCAGAATTGGAGTCTGTGTAATCTTCCAAAGGGGAGGAAGGTCATTGGAAGTAAATGGGTCTTCAAGCAGAAGGTGAAGGGGGATGGCACTATGGAGAAATATAAGGCAAGGTATCTTGCAAAGGGATTCTCCCAGGTAGAAGGTGTTGACTATGATGAGATCTTCTCACCTGTAGCCAAGATGACGTCGATCAGATTGGTTCTCTCTATTGCGACAGCGCATGTTCTAGAGATTGAGCAGATGGATGTGAAGACGACATTTCTTCACGGTGATCTAGAGGAGGAGATATACATGAAGCAACCGGAAGGATTCGAAGCCAAGGGCAAGGAGGATCAGGTCTGCAGATTGAAGAAGTCCTTGTATGGACTAAAGCAATCTCCGAGGATGTGGTACCAGAAATTCGACACCTACATGCTGGAGTTAGGTTTTGAAAGGTCAAATTCGGACCACTGTGTGTACATCCAGAGAAAGGGAGAGCAGTTCATCTTCCTGACACTCTATGTAGATGATATGCTACTGGTGGGCAATAATGTCAGGATGATCCAACATGTGAAGAAGCTGCTCTCAGCCAAATTCGAGATGAAGGATTTGGGGCCAGCAAGTGTCATCTTGGGAATGCAGATTTCCAGGGATCGAAGCAAGATGAAGCTTTGGTTGGGGCAGCAGAGGTACATCGAGGAGATGTTGAAGAAGTTTAACATGACGGACTGCAAGCCAGTGGGGCACCAATGGCAGTTGGGTGCAAGTTATCTGCAGAGTTGAGCCCAAAGACACAAGATGAGATCGAGGATATGGCGAAGGTCCCTTATGCTAGTGCTGTGGGAAGCTTGATGTACGCCATGGTCTGCACTCGCCCTGACATTGCTCAAGCAGTGGGAGTGTTGAGCCGGTATATGGCTACACCAGGAAAGGAACACTGGAATGCGGTGAAGCGTGTGTTCAGGTATCTCCGAGGCACTTCAAATTACTCCCTATGTTTTGAAGGATCTGGTGAAGGAGGAGTCCTAGACGTGATTGGGCACGTGGACTCAGATTGGGGAGGTGATCTAGATAGCAGGAGATCCACCAGTGGATACATGTTCACACTGTTTGGAGGAGATATCAGTTGGAAGAGTCGGAGGCAATGCGTGGTGGCACTCTCATCGACGAAGGCAGAGTACATGGCTCTTACTCATGCGAGCAAGGAGGCCATATGGCTGCGGAGGCTATGTTTGGAGCTCGGGTTTGAGCAGGGGCCAGTGAAGCTGTGGTGTGACAGTCAAGGGGCTATTCAGCTAGCCAAGAATCCTGCCTTCCACGCACGTATCAAGCACATTGACATCCAGTACCATTTCATCCGAGAGAGGGTGGAGAAGAAGGTAGTTCAACTGGAGAAGGTGGACACGATGGAGAAAAGCTCAGATTTTCTTACCAAGGCGGTTCCTGTTGCCAAATTTCAGTGGTGTGCAACGGCCGTAGGGTTGAAGAAGAAGGTTGGAGGAGCAGCTCTCATCGGAGGAAGATGTTCACCAAGTGGGAGAATGTTAGAGTTGGGGAACACTTCTGGTCAGGGTTCGTCGAACAGCATTCGACGAACAGAGAAGAGTTCGTCGAACTCCGCCTGCGCTTGAAGAAGGGTTCGTCAAACGGCGTTCGACAAACGGAGAAGGGTTCGTCAAACAGTGTTCGACGAACGGGTCCTTTCCTCAGCAGTTCGTGGAATGGGAGAGGCCTGCGTTCGACGCTCGATGCCTGCGCTCGACGCCTGCGGTCAACGCTCGGCGCCTGCGCTCGACGCTTGCGCTCGACGCCCGCGTTCGACGCTCGACGCCTGCTCTCGACGCCTGTGCTCGATGCCTGCATTCATCGGTCGATGCCTGCATTCGACGCTCGATGCCTGATGTACATGTTGTCTCAGCTGGTTCCATCTCAGCGGATGATATTGGACTATCTCAGTGGTTGGTTGGTCTGAGCCCGGTCTGGCGCCCTATTTAAAGGGTGCATAAGCCTGGTTTAGGGTTACGAGAGGAGAAGGCGATTAAGTCCAAGAGAGTGCAATAGTTTTTGCGCGGTGTTCTTGGCGGCGGTTCCTCTGTTCTTGTTTGAGAGGGTTGTGTGAGGTAGGATTGGTTTTGATCCTTGTAACCTTGTAAGCTGTAATCCGTCTTGGTGATTAAAGAGCAAGTGAAGAGGAAGTGGGAGAGGGGACGTAGCCCGACTTGGGTGAACCTCTGTATATCTGTGTCTTCTGTGATTTTCTGTGCTTTCTTGTTTCGTATTTCTGTCGAATTTTTTCGTCTCAGTACACCCTGTTTCTTTACACATTTTATGTTTAGCACTTTGTAGTAGATGTAATGCGTAAATGGAATTTGTCACAAAAAGAGAAGAATTTGATTTCCTTACATTGCTATCGGAAGAGGCAAGATTTGAACAAGTTGTTCCTTTGACATCTTTTTGGCACTCCTTTTCCAAAGATAAGATTTCTTCTTCTCTTCCACTTGATGTGCACTCCATTGATTCATCATGAGAGGAGCTTTCTTGAACATCTGTGCAAGCTTGTATGTTCTCCAATTCTTGCGTTTGTTCTATACCTATAGATGGAGAATCATATATTTCTTCAAGAAATTTCCATACTTTGTATGCACTAGAAAAATAATATATTAATTTGAAAATTTCTTGAGCTAAAGCACAAAAGATACTATTCAAAACCTTTGCATTTAGGTGACGTTCTTTTTTATTTGTTTCATCCGCTGGTCTTATTATTGTTAAATTTTTGAAGTGGAAGTGAAGTTGAGCTGGGCGGTCTGAAGATTGGAGGTCGCAGAGACCGCGCGGTCTGCGCTTGTTTTCTGTGAGATTGTCTTAGCGGTTTGGTCTGAGTGCTCTGATCTGGGAGACCGCCTCTTCTGTCCAGGAGGCTTGCACGGGTTGGTCTGGCGACTTGTTCAAGTCGGCCAGATGTTCTTGGTCTGTCCTCTTGCAGTGACCGGGAGGTCTGTCGACTATTCTAGTCGGTCTAGTTTCTGAAGAAGTTCTTTGCCTTGCAAATATGACCGGGCGGTCTGCATGTTGAGACCGCAGTGTCCGGGTGGTTTGGTTGTAAACCACAAGGTTGAATAAAGGAGCTGTGAGCTATGCCGAGCTCGGGAGGTCTGCTTTGCGAGACCGCTCGCGATCTGATGGGCGGTTATTGTATCTTGGTTGTGCGGTGACGACATCCGTCTACTCGCCTATAAATAGGGATGCAGGGCCCGTCATAAAAAATGAGAACTGTAAGAACTCCAAGTTGGCTTGAGTGTGTCGGTCTCTTTTTGAGGTCGCATGGTTTGAGAATTAGTCTGACCGGTTTCTGTGTTCGCAGGTTAAGCGGCTTGCAGCTCGCGGTCAGCTTGTCTCCTTCATCCAGCTTTGAATAAACCAGTCTGGGCAGACTGTTTTTAGGTGTTCGCGGTCTGTGCAATGGACTCAGTTGATCAGGCGGTCTTAAGTGGCCAGGCGGTCTTAAGTTGCGGTTTGTCACAGGAAGCAGTTCTTGTTCAGTGTTCGCGGGTTCTTCTTTGATCAAGACCGTGCAGTCTGGGCGATCAAGAAGTCAAACATGTTTTCAGCAGAGGAATAAGCAGCGAGTTGGCGGTCTGGGGTTGCGGTCTAACAGGTGCGGTCTGTATTCTGTTCGCGCGGTCTCAGCGGCTTCCGTCCAACTTGTCTGTTTGCGCGGTCTGGCGGTTTCAAGTGTCAGGTCGCTGCGGCTTGTTTTACACTTGTGTTTTGTGCTTCTCTCCTCCGTGATTCTTATGAATCATATCTCGCCATGTATACCTCGCATTGTAAGGAGATATTCAATACCATAGTACTATTCGTTCTTCTCATTGTCACTATTGTGCTACACTTTTGAAAGGTTTTGTGAAGGGTGTTTCGCAATATTTTACACTTCATCTCCGGACCTCAAGTTTTTTAACATGGTATCAGAGGTAGGTTGCTGAGGTTGTGTAGCTGATAGTGTTGATACTTCGCTCGGGTTTCTCAAGTGGTAGCAATCAGTGGTATAGAAATGGAAGGAGGATATGCTAGAGGTCTCGGTATTAAGCTCCTTATGCAGACTAACTTCAAAAAGTGGAAGTCGTGCATGGAGAGCTATCTTCTCGGCGATGATTTGTGGGAGGTAGTAGGAGGAGAAGCTAGACAAGCTGTGGTTCCTGCAGATGGGAATGCTGAGCTCATGAAGGCTTGGAGAAGAACGAATGCTAAGGCAGAGTTCACTCTCAAGAAAGCTATCATTCCGGAATTGTTTGATCACATTATTGGGTGTGGATCAGCTGCTGAGATTTGGACAGCCTTGGATGGCTTGTTCAATAAGAAGAATGTAGCGAGACTACAGTACTTGGAGAATGAGTTGGCGAAAAAGCAACTCAAGGAGATTTGTCCATTTCTACGTTCTTCTTGAAGATGAAGAACCTCTGCGCAGAGATATCGGCTTTGGACCCGGATGAGCCTATCTCAGAAGCTAAGCTAAAGAGGCACATAATCTGCGGCTTGCAGAGGGAGTATGTTGCCTTTGTTACTTCTGTTCAAGGCTGGGCCAATCAACCTTCATTGCTGGAGTTGGAGAACTTACTTGCTTCGCAGGAAAGTTTGGCAAAGCAAATGGCTGGGATGTCGGTCTCTGGGGGAGAAGGCGAGCTTCTCTTCTCTGGCAAGAAGAAGAAATGGGACTAGAAAAAAAGAAGTCGTCTGGAGATGATGGTCCGTCTACTTCATATCGGCAAGAGAGGAGCTATGCTCCTAAGCGTGATGGGAAGAAGCAGGAAGGACCTAGATGCTTCAGGTGGAATAAGCTTGGTCATTTCAAGAGGGACTGAAAGTCAATCTTCTGCCAGGGCATGCTGCAGGGAAGGAGGAGGCTGGTTCCAATGCAGAAGATAGTTGGGGTGGTGGAGGAGCATTCATGATGGGCACTTGTGTTCGGGCCATGACTTCCATCAACTATCAGGACGATTGGATTGTGGACTCTGGGTGTGGTAATCACCTCACTGGGGATGAGTCGAAGTTCTCCTCGTTGCAGACCTATACAGGTAATGACGCTATCAGTACAGCTGACGATACAATTCATGCAGTTGAGAAGGAGGGTGTGGTTTCATTGAACGATGATAGAGTTACTCTTATGTTGAAGAGTGTCTATCATGTTCCGGGGATGAAAAAGAACCTCTTCTCGATGACCAATGCGGTGGACGCTGGCTATCACATTTTATTTGGTCCAACATAAGTGAAATTTCTCCGAAACATTTCAACGGTGAAAGCTGAAGTCATTCATGTTGGGAGACGGGTGAAGGACTTGTTTTTTCTTACAACAAGTTCTTATGTTGATAAAATGAGGGATAACGATAGCACTGCTATCTGGCATGAAAGACTTGGGCATGTTGGGATGGATAAGCTGAAAGCTATGGCGGGTAGAGGCCTGGTGAAAGGTCTGTCTAGCTTGTCTTCTTTTGGGGATGGTCATGTTTTTGCAGGTTGTCAGTTTGGTAAAGCTCAACGCTTTCCATTTGACAAATCACAAAGCAGATGTAAAAGACCATTAGAATGCATCCATGGTGATCTGTTTGGACCTACCAACACTGCCAGTCTTGGAGGTAGCATGTATATGCTAATCTTGGTTGATGACTTCACCAGATATACTTGGGTGTATTTTCTGAAGGAGAAGTCAGAGGCGTTCTAAAGGTTTGTGGAGTTCAAGGAGCTGGTGGAAGGTCGGCTAAACCTGCGGGTGAAGAAGTTCAGAACAGACAATGGAGGGGAGTTCACCTCCAAGGAGTTCTTTAGCTTCTGCAGGAAGCATGACATCCAAAGGGAGCTTTCTTGTGCTCACACTCCACAACAGAACGGAGTTGCAGAGCGGAAGATCCGTCACCTGATGGAGACTTGCAAATGTTGGCTTCATGCCAAGAGTATCCCAAAGTCCTTCTGGGAAGAGGGAATGTCTTATGCGTCCTATGTTATCAACCGGATGCCTCTCAGTCCCATCAACATAAAGACCCCTCATGAGTTGATGTTCAAGGAGAATCCAAGCGTGGAACACTTTCGAGTGTTCGATTCTACCTGCTATGTGCATGCTCTGGATGCCCTTTGATAAGTAATAAAAAATATGTATTTTTGGTATAAGTATTAGTATAGTTTTAATTAATATTGTGAATTTTCTATGTAAATTAATGAATAAATTGCTTTTTTATTATTTCTGGTTTCTAACTTAGTTTTATTTTTGTTTTTGCAATTTTTTTGCAAAATTTTCACAGGTCACGCCCTCAGACACGCCCGTGACCAAGGGCGTGTAATTTTAAAGATCAAATATCAACGGGACGGCTCAATTCAGATCAAATCCCGACAAATCGCTCAAGTCACGCCCGAGGTCACGCCCGTGACCAAGGGCGTGTAATGTTAAAAGCCAAATTTCCAGCTGGCAGCCGTTTTCAGGTGAAATCTCGAAGAGTTGATCAAGTCACGCCCGTGACTCTACAAGTCACGCCCGTGTTCCAGCAGAGTCACGCCCGTGAGCCGCCAGCGTGTCACGTCTCGAAGCCGCACCCATGCTGCCGACATCAGCCACCCATAGTCACGCCCGTGACTCACCAAGTCACGCCCGTGACATACCAAGTCACGCCCGTGACATACCAAGTCACGCCCGTGTGCAGCCATGTTTGACGGCCAGACCTTCCAGAAGGCGGCGAATACAGCCGAGCAAATGTCACGCCCTAAGTCACGGCCGTGACATTCAAGTCACGCCCGTGACCTAGGGCGTGTAAAACTCAAATTTTCCCTATAAATAGAGGGGCTCGGCTGAAGTTATTTTCATCCAAATTTTGAGTGCTTTGTAATGTTTTTCTGAGTTCTTTGAGTGAATGCGAGTTTTCTTTATGCAATTAAGTTATGTTCGTTTGTAATTTTCGCCTTTTAGAAATAAAATGTTGTTTTTCTCATTTGGATCATCTCCTTTTTATTAATGTTAGTGTGTGTGCGTGTATGAGTTTAGCTTTATTGCTTTCATAATTTAGTTTTATTGCTTTTATAGTTAGTTTTATTGCTTTCATAATCTAGGTTTACTGTTTTCATAGCTTAGATTTACAAGCTTTCATAAAATAGTTTTATCGTTTTCTTTTTCGCTTTATTTTATCGCTTTCATTTTAAACGCTTTCTTTTTCAGTTTCTTTTAGAGTGTGTGCGTGTATGAGATAGTATTTTCCTTTTTTGTAGCTTAGTTTTTATTTCAGTCTTTATATAACTGCTATATACCACCCCCTTCTCAAATAAGAGGCTAATTTACTTTAGCACTTATTTAAGTTGGTTGGGACGGATATTATTTCTGCACCTTTATAAGTCTTTTCATTTCTATACCACCCCCTTCTTAAATAAGAGGCTAAGAACTTTTTAGCACTTGTTTAAGGTGGTTGGGACGGATATTATTACTGTTTTGATATAAGTCTTTTTATTTCCTTTTTATCCGCTTATATCCGCTTTAATTATCAAACATGTATTTTTCAACCGATAATGCCGTCTCCATTCCGATGAGTGGCTAATTTCCTTTAGCGCACGACGTCGAAGAGCATTGGGACACAAAAATAGTTTTTCTATAAAAATTAAAACATCTCTTTCTAAAATAATTAACGCTTAAGGTTTACCCGAGAATCACGTTGAGTGGAGCCACATAATCGATGTGTGGTTTTCATTTCCGTTTTCGTACCTAGTTAGCCGAGAGGCTCGTGTGTACGGACTGATCACTCACGGGTAAAGAGAAGTGCGCTCTACCCTCGAGAGAGGACGAGGTAACTCTCCCGAATTGGAAAAAAAAACCCAATAGCGGGGTTCGCAACATAAAGCGAGTATTAAGAACATTCGATTGTAGAACGAGAGTTCGGTCGAATATTCATAATCTCAGGTGGGCGTACCCTCGAGAGAGGAGCGTTCATAATTATGGAACCTCCACGGCCAAGTCATCTTAATATTTTGAAAAGTCATCACTTTTAATTCTACGAAAAATCTATTTTCGTCTCAAGGTAATTCGACGTCGCGCGCTATATTTCTCATCACTTAGAACTCTAGTAAATCGCTTAAATCATCTTTCGCATTTTATCATTTAGAACTCTAGTTAAATCAACTAAAAATATTATTCCGATAAAATAATAGTTCGTCCCTCGAAGTAGCATAATCAACACGACCCGCGGAAATATACGATCCCGATATTTTCTAAAAATATCCTGTATTACTTGCGATAAGGTATACTTGCCTTTATCAAATGATTAATTTGGACTAAAAATTCAAACACAGCTTTTCAAACTCATTTAGTGCAAAACTCTCCTTTTCTACTATTCAATTCAATAGAATTCGGCATTGTAGCCGAAGCGTAATTGTCAATATTCCGAAAGAAGAAAAAGATCGTTACTTCTATCCTTCGATAGGATAACGGTTAATTTCTCAAAGTAGGAGTACTTGCGAGACTCTTCGAAAATATCCGCCAATTCTAAACTCTTAATATAAAGGTTATCTTTTATAAAACAAAAAGAAGAAGCCCAAGTAATCATCACCCTTCGAACAAAGCTAGATGCTAAGGCAAGGAAGCTAGTCTTCGTCGGTTATGATGACCGGAAGAAATGGTGGAGATGCATGGATCCTGAGACACAGAGATATGTGGTCTCAAGGGATGTGGTATTCGATGAGCTGACGTCATACCAAGGTAACTCTTCTGTTGAGTTACAAGGAAGCAGGGAAGAAGGTGGACCAGTGGAAGCTGCACGGGAAGTTCTGGTGGAGTTACCTGTTTCTCCAGGTGCTCCTTGTATTATTAGCTCAGGATCAGGTGCTTCGGGTTCTGGAAGCAGGGGGAGCGAGGCTCCATGTCTACCTGAGAGGAGAGCTAGTCCAGAAGCTGCAGTGGAAGAGGTGGTTCAGAGTCAAGCTCTGAGGAGGTCCAAGAGGACCATTATTCCACCTGATCGGTATACGGGCGGGAATTCGGTGAGCTTTGTCCCATGTTTCTTCGCAGGTCCCCTGGATGAGAGAGAGCCATCTTGTTATGAAAACGCCATTGGAGTCAAGGAGTGGGAAGGAGCCATGGATGAAGAGATGGCTGCCCTCAGGAAGAATGAGATCTGGGACTTGGTGCCTAAGGTTGAAGGGGTTACTCCGGTGACTTGCAAGTGGGTTTTCAAGCTGAAGAAGAAGGCTGACGGAAGTATTGAGTGGTATAAGGCTCGCCTTGTAGCTCGAGGTTTCTCTCAGAAGTATGAGGAGGATTATGAAGAAACATTTAGCCCCGTTGCCAATATGACTTCGGTCCGGCTGGTGATCGCATTGGCTGCTTGCCAAGGGTGGAAGATTTGGCAACTCGACGTGAAGAACGCTTTCTTATATGGCAAGATGACAAGGATATCTTCATGGATCATCCACCTGGGTATGTATCCGAAGAGCACCCAAGATATGTTTATAAGCTCAAGAAGGCTCTTTACGGCTTGAAGCAAGCGCCTCGGGCGTAGTACGGGAAGATCGCAGAATACCTCCAGTTCTGCAGATATTTTGCTTATAATTCAGATTCGAGCTTATTCGTAAAGAAGATGGGGGAGCTTCAATTCTTGGTGATGTTGTACGTTGATGACATGATCGTCACAGGGAATTCTGAGATGGAGGTAGCTAGGCTTCGTGCTGAGCTAGCTATCAGATTTAAGATGAAGGATTTGGGCGAGCTCCACCATTTCCTTGGGCTCGAAGTGGAGAGAAGAGAGAGCGGTATGCTCGTTTCCCAGAAGGGCTATGCGGATCGAATCGTGAAGAGATTCGACATGGAAGGGGGGAAGAGCAGCTCTACTCCACTGGAGGTTGGAGTTCATCTTCGGCGAGATGAAGGGAAGGTTCTTACCGATCCTTTGGTGTTCCGGGCTTTGGTCGGAAGCTTGATATACTTGACGATCACAAGGCCAGATATTGCGTATGCAGTTGGCAGGGTGAGTCGGTTTGTGGAAGAGCCTCGGAAGCCTCATCTTGTGGCGGCTAGGAGTATATTGAAGTATGTCAAATCCACCTCGGATTTGGGTCTCTTCTACGGGAGATATTCGGGCTTTTGCTTGCACGGGTACATGGAGGCTGATTATGGAGGAGATTCGGATGATTGGAGATTGATGTCTAGATACATTTTTATGACGGGCTCTACAGCTATATCATGGTGCAGCAAGAAGCAGGATTTTGTGTCTATCTCTACCACAGAAGCAGAGTATAAAGCTTCGGCTTTGGCGGCTCAGGAAGCCATCTGGCTTAGGAGGCTTGTGGAGGACATTTATAGGGAGGTGGAAGGTCCTACTATGCTACGTGGTGACAACGAGAGTGCTCTCAAACTGGTGAACAATCTAGTTTGTCATGTGCGTATGAAGCACATAGAGATTCATCACTATTTCATTCGTGAGAAGGTGTTGGAGGGATCTCTGATTGTGGAGCATGTGCAGAGCAAGGACAATGTTGCTGACATCTTTACTAAGCCGCTGGTGAAGGGACCTTTTGGTCGGTTACGAAGTTTTCTTGGGCTGACTTCCACTTCCCACTTCAAGGGGGAGTGTTAAATTTTTGAAGTGGAAGTGAAGTTGAGCTGGGCGGTCTGAAGATTGGAGACCGCAGAGACCGCGCGATCTTCACTTGTTTTCTGTCGGTTTGTCTCAGCAGTTTGGTCTGAGCGGTCTGATCTGGGAGACCGCCTCTTCTGGCCGGGCGACTTGCGCGGGTTGGGCTGGCGACTTGTTCAAGTCGTCCAGATGTTTTTGGTCTGTCTTCTTGCAGTGACCGGGCAGTCTTTCGACTATTCTAGTCGGTCTGGTTTCTGAAGAAGTTCTTTGCTTTGCAAATAAGACCGGGCGGTCTTCTTGTTGAGACCGCAGTGTCCGGGTGGTTTGGTTGTAAACCGCAAGGTTGAATAAAGGAGCTGTGAGCTATGCCGAGCTCGGGCGGTCTGCTTTGCGAGACCGCTCGCGATCTGATGAGCGGTTATTGTATCCCGGTTGTGCGGTGACGACATCCGTCTACTCGTCTATAAATAGGGATCCAGGGCCCGTCATAAAAAATGAGAACTGTAAGAACTCCAAGTTGGCTTGAGTGTGCCGGTCTCTTTTTGAGGTCGCGCGGTTTGAGATTTAGTCTGATCGGTTTTTGTGTTCGCAGGTTAAGCGGCTTGCAGCTCGCGGTCAGCTTGGCTTCTTCATCCAGCTTTGAATAAACCAGTCCGGGCGGACTGTGTTTAGGTGTTCGCGGTCTGTGCAACGGACTCAGTTGATCAGGCGGTCTGAAGTGGCCAGGCGGTCTTGAGTTGCGGTTTGTCACAGAAAGCAGTTCTTATTCAGTGTTTGTGGGTTCTTCATTGATCAAGACCGTGCGGTCTGGGCGATCAAGAAGTGCGAACAGGTTTTTCAGCAGAGGAATATGCAGCGAGTTGGCGGTCTGGGGTTGCGGTCTGACAGGTGTTGTCTGTATTCTGTTCGCGCGGTCTCAGCGGCTTCCGTCCGACTTGTCTGTTCACACGGTCCGGCGGTTTCAAGTGTCAGGTCGCTGCGGCTTGTTTTACACTTGTGTTTTGTGCTTCTCTCCTCCGTGATTCTTATGAATCATGTCTCGCCATGTATACCTGGCATTGTAAAGAGATATTCAATACCATAGTATTATTCGTTTTTCTCATTGTCACTGTTGTGCTACACTTTTGAAAGGTTTTGTGAATTGTCTTCCGCAATATTTTACACTTTATCTCCGGACCACAAGTTTTTTAACAATTATTGCTATATTCAATGCTTCGATATCTAAGTTTTAAATAACTTTTTCCATTAAAAATTTCTGCCCTTTATAATTTCTCCATTCGAATAAATGTGGTGCAAGAGATTTTTCTTTTTCATAAAAATTCTCCCCACTAATAGAAGCGAGATCATGAGACGCCAGTATTCCCGATTGTTAGACCGTTTTGGAATAAAACCGCTCTGATACCACTTGTTGGATCGGTAGGCGCCCTTAGAGAGGGAGCGGGGGGAGAATAAGGGTTTTTAAAACTTTTATGTTATTTTGAAATACTTTAAATATTCGGAGATCAAAATTGTGCAAAACAAAGACAAATTAAAAGAAACAAAATAGAGACCTGATTTTATTAGTATGAAAAGTAGGATTACAAAACTTGACTTCTTATAACGCTAGAAATCGAAGGCGAATAGTAAAAGTCTTTTTCATTTTCTATCCCGACTCGTATACCCATGAACCGGTGGCTTTAACATATCCTTCCCCGGATACGACCTCAAGCCGCTCTAGCCAACCCTTCACTGAATATGGCCTCGAGCACCCCCTAGATTTACACCCTAGACCTAGTCGCCAACATGAGGCGAATTCCTCCATAAATCTTACCCAGACCTAGTCGCCAACACGAGGCGAATTTACTAAGTGATTATAAGAATGAAAGTAACAACAATATTAAAAACTCCCTCTTGTAGAACTTCTGAAGTTGGAGACGAAAGACCGTTGTAGAATAAGCGTTGTTGAAGCGATCGTCGTTTGGACCCGACGTGAAGAAATCCTCTTTCAGAAACTCACGGAACTTTGGATGGGAAAGCAACTCTCGGCAGTATGAAGCTCTGAAAATTTGGCACTAGAACTCTCTCAAGGATGTGTGTCGAAAATGAGAGGAGAGGAGTGTTGGAGTTTTTGAGGTGATCTCAAAGCAATCAACAGTTAGTCATACTGCCAACGCAATATGAGCCTATAGGGTCGCACATAAAAGCATTTGGAGATGTTGGAGAAAGGATTGTGTTGGCCTTACTCATATTGGATATGAGTGGAGGACTAATCCTGTGACTGCTTGGAATTAACTTGAGAATGTCTCAACGGGAAATCGTTTAAAGGGTTTAAACAAATGGATTGATGCTAGACAAATTCGGCTAAAGGGTTTAACCGAATTGTGTCAAATTCGGCTAAAGTGTTTAACCGAATTATGTTGATTCAACTAATCAAATTCGGCGATATTGATTCGGCTAAAGTGTTTAGCCGAACTATAACAAATTCGACTAAAGGGTTTAGCCGAAATGTGTTAGTTCGACGAAATGGTTTCGACGAAATCATATAACCGAATTTATATAGTCGAATCGGCTATAGCATATAGTCGAATTCGGTTATTGTATATAGTCGAATTCGGTTATACTGTTTAGTCGAATTGTCAAATTCGGCGAATGTATAAATCATGACAGAAAAGTTCTATTTTTCCTATGGTCTGCAGATAGCCTATTTTATACCTTGCACAAAAAAGGAACGTGATTAGGTCTTCGAGATATACGGGATAGACTGAACCTTTCTTTATGATTTTAGACGAGAACAGTCGTCTGGAAAAGTTCCGCAAGAGGGCTTCTCGTTCTTCCCGTCCGCCGAGATCCGCCGCCGACGGTCGTCGCCTCCCCTGTCTCGGATCTAGCATTCCGTGGGGACGCTGAGGGCTTCCTACTCCAACCCATTCCTTGTTCGACAAGGCTTTGGGGTTCTCCATCGTTCGTGTGGATCGCTGTAGAGGAGCCGATACATTTCGGTTCTTGGAACTCAGATTTAGTCTACGGATTCTTTCTTGGAGCACCTTGGTTGAGTATTAACTCAATCCCGCGAAGGTATAATGCATTTTGCTTTCCTAATCTTTTGATTCATGAGATCCGCAAGATCCTTACTCTTTGGGTTGTTCTAGTTTTCTTCCGCTGCGCACATTTGATGTGTTCATATCATTATGAATGGTATTTAGAAAAACCCAACAGTGGTATCAGAGCCAGGTTAGCAATCTAAAGCATGTAAATCAGAAATTTAGAAGTGTTCTAAATGTCTGGATTTCTTCCTGGATGTTTGGATTTCGAAGAAATGTTCTAGATTTGAAAAAACTCCCAGGAATGCATGTGATTGTGTTGCGATTTCATTGTTTCAGAGATTGTTTCTCCTTTGCAGTAACCGTCCCTCGATATAGTTTGTGAAACCAAATGTCGTGGATTTTGAATCTGACATTGAGAGACGAGCTCGTCTACTGCATAAGTGGAGTTGCTTTGCTTGTGTTTAATGCATCTTAATCTGGAGAATTAGAAGTGTTCTAAGTATCAGATTTAGCCCCTTTTATCAAACTGTTGATAATCCTTTTATATGCACATAGGGGATGCATTTGTTTTGCGAATGTAGTATTTCTATTTTGTGTATGTGCACGCTGATTAAATGTTAATCACAATGAAATGTTCATCAATGAAAATAAAATCCCTTGTCCAATATTAAGTATACAGATGCCTTCTGATGGATGACACTCTTCCTGCCTTGATCGATGAAGTGTGGGCTTGCCAAAGCAAGGTGCATTAATCTATCTTGGTGATGAGTACTTTTTGTACTCGTCTTTTAGTATAATTTTAATATAGTTTTAATATGAATTTATATAAATTATATGTATTATCTTATCTAATTCATTCCTTTTTATTTTTGCCACTAATTTAAGCTTAGTTTATGTTTTTCAGGTTTTCTGGACACTTTGAGCAAAAATGTCAAGTACACGCCCAAGGTCACGGGCGTGACCAAGGAGCGTGACAGTCTAGACGTGTTCCAGACCCGAATCCGCCATCCCGGGAGCATTCCGTCAAGTTTCGCCAAGAACACGCCCCAGGTCACGGGCGTGACCAAGGGCGTGACATCCAAGTCATGGTCGGGACCCCGCCACCAGCTGCCAGCACACGCCTGCCACGTCATTTAATGTTACACGCCCTAGGTCACGGGCGTGACCAGGGGGCATGACATCCAGGTCACAGGCGTGACTCGCCCCGCGCTCCTTCCCGCCGAAGATTCCTGCCAGAAGCCAGATTTAAAGATTACACGCCCCAGGTCACGCCCGTGACCTAGGGCGTGACACAGCTGAAACACCCGCATTTACTCTAAAAGACGCCCTCTCCGCTGCTGCTTCGATCACGCCGCTTACACGCCCTTGGTCACGGGTGTGACCAAGGGCGTGTAACCTCAACTTTTCAGCTATTTAAAGCCAGCTTCACCAGGAACTTGAGGCGGAAGTTTGGAGACGAATTTTTAGGTTTAGACCTTTCATTTCTTGTCTTTATTTTCATGCTTTTAGTAGTTCATGTAACCCACCTTTATTTCCTGCAATTGTACTTTCAATTCAATAGTTGTAATTTCTTTTCACTTAATAAAATAGTTCTTTTGTTTTCTCTTATTTCTCATTCTTCTCCTTCTTCACTTTTTTATTTCTTTTGTTACCAACTCCAAAGTTTTATTTGATAAAATAATAGAAACTTTTTTGAAGTAAGAGTACTCAACCGCCCCGAGTCTAATACGACCTTGGTTTTTATAACCTATACTACATTCGATACGGTACACTTGTCGTTGTCATTTGCGGATATAGTTTTGCGCATCAAGTTTTTGGCGCCGTTGCCGGGGACACGGTTGATATTTCGAAAAAAGAAATATTTATTAATTTTATCGTTCTCTTTCTTCTCCCCCCCCCCCCTTCTCTTTAAATTTTTTTTAAAAAAAAATCTTATAAAGCGTAATCTAAATTCTCGGAAAGGACGCTTTGGGCTTGAATTCCCATCATAGCCTCTAGTACCTTGCAAACCCTTCACCGGGTAGATCTTGGGAAGTCCGGGACTAATTTAACCCGCTTTTTGAAAAAAAATTAATAAAAATATTTTTAAAATTCCATTCATTTGAGTAAAGGTTGTTTCCTTTTTATTTTTTTATTATGCAATCACTTGAATTGACCGTAAAAGTTGCCGAGCTTCAAAGCCAAGTATATCTTTTGGAAGCGGCACAAAAATGCCAAAATTGATGTTATTATTGTAATGCGTCTCATCAAAGTGAGGAATGTTATTTACATTCATATGCTCAAAATAATTATTATGAAAATAATTTTTCTCAATATTATGCAAATAATTTTGATAATAATTACGATCATAATTTTTCCCCTTTTAATGAAAATAATTTTTCAAACTTCGATGAAAATAATTTTTCTAATTATAATGAAAACAAATTTTTGGCATTTAATAATTGTTCTTCTAGCTCCGAAGTTGATTATTTTTGGTGGCAAGCTCACCCGAATAATTCTCGGAGCGACGAAGATAAATCTTTAGACACAATTTTTTGTTTTTCTTCTTGTACACCGCAGTCTTCGTTCTCTAATTTGGGGGAAATTTCGCAGATCCAAATAGATACTTCCCCCAAAAATTTAGAGGAAAATATTATTTCGTTTAGTGTTTTCTCTAATTTTTGCGAGAATAATTTTTCGGCTTCTAATAATTTTTCTTCTAGCCCCGAAGTAGATTATTCTTGGTGGCAAGGTCACCCGGATAGTTTTCGGGGCAATGGAGATAAATCTTTAGATCCGAATTCATGTTCTTCTTCTTTTGCGCCGCAACCTTCGTACTCTAATTTTGGGGAATGTCCGACGATTCAAATAGATACTTCCCCCCAAAATTTAGAGGAAAAAATTATTTCTTCTAGTATTTTTTCTCCATCTTTGGATAATTTAGTTATGGAGGAACATGTGATTTCATGTAACCCCATAACTTCTTTTACCGAAGATGAAGAAAAATTACTTTACCAAGAATTTCTTAAAGTTGTGGGCACCCCGGATCAAATAGAAGAAGAACAAGTTTCTTCCCCTACTTCACCCGGATTTTATTTTCTTTGTCATGAATATTCACGAATTTCTTCTATCCAACCAAAAATTCATGAAAACTTAGTGTCCGAAAATTTTATTCCGCTTGGTAACGCACTAGATTTTTCAAAATGAAATTTTAGTTTAGAAAAGGAACAACCGGAGCTTAATCATTTATTTTCGCAAGCGCCTCCTCCTTGCGAAAAATTATCTGACACGTTTAATTGTGATTCTCTCTATACTAATAATTTTCAGGTTGAAGATGAGTCGTTGCTACCCCAATCAATTGATGATCCATATGCCCCTCATCTTTATAAATTCAAATCACCTCAGGTATGTATAAGTGATTTGGATTTGCATATTCAAGTCCAACGAAAAACGGAGAATCACATGTTAAGCAGAGGAGTCGCCGGGCGACTGACGCCGACACATTCACCTACGCGTGAATTAGGGGAGTTGCATGTTCACTTCTCTTTTAAATTCCGTTTTCCTAACAATAACCGTCTAGCTTAAAGACGGGAAAAAGAAAGCATTCTTGGGAGGCACCCCTTGCTTATCTTTAATTTTATGTATTTTTTTAAAGTTTATTTTTCAAGTGTTCTTCATACTTAGTTTTAAACATTGGGGACAATGTTTAATTTTAAGTATGGTGGTGTAGCTTAGCATTCATAGTTTTATTTTTATTTGAAAAAAATATATATAAATTATAAAAATCTAATTTCTTGGAAAGGGCGCTTTGGGCTTGAACCCCAATCACAGCTCCTAGTACCTTGCGAACCCTTCACCGGGTAGCCCTCGGGAAGTCCAAGAAATAATATTATATAAAAATTAATAATAATAAATATGCCTAGCCTTGTTGTTTTTATTGTTCTAGAAATTTAGTTTGAGGTTTGATTATAAGTATTCTTACATTTTTAATTTAACTAATTATTTGTTTTATCAGAATTTGTTAAAATTTAAATTTAAAGTAATTTAGTTTTAAGAAACACTTTATGTTTTTAATTCGATTAGAGAATTAATTTAGCACTACTTCTCCGTTTAATTTTAAATAGCTTCACTTTGTGGTAAATTTGCTAAACATCTCTAGATTCCTATTATATGCTCTTTTAACTTTAAGATCTTATGAAATTTCATTCCACTAAAATGTTGCTCTCAAAATAGTTTAATTTATAAACTAGAAGTATTTCTTTACCCTTGGTAAACATATGTATTTTTTCTTTTCCCCTTTTGTTAGATCATATGTCATGGGAATAAGGAGATGTTAGTTCTTTATTCTCTGGTAAATATATGCAACCCAAAAATAAAAATGAAGAGAGAAAAAAATGTGTATATGTCGTGGAAATGATAGGATAATATCCTATCATTCTCTGGTATTACATATACTAAAAAAATGAAAAAAAAGGGTTGAGAGGATAAAATTCATCACCCCATTCAAAAACCTCTTCCTATCCTTTGTCTTCATTTTGCCATTCCGTTTAAACCCATCCCTAGCCAATTTCATTGTTTCTAGTCCTAAACTAAATTATTAAGAGAGCAATATTTTGGTAGGTGTCTTTTCCTTAAGATTCTTTTATGTTAGAGTGTCTATAATTTCAATCTAATTTTGTTTGAAAATTTCTATAATTTCGATTGCTAAATAGTTATCTTGAGAAGTAGTTTGCTAAACAAATTTCTCTTTTTAAATTATCAACATGACTTATGACTTAATTCTTGAATTCCTAAAATTTGCTTTTGACTTATTCTTGGTTTAATATAATTTTAGTCAATTAGAAATAATATCGATGTCTTGTAATTCTTTCCTCACTCTTTTGCTCTAGAATAGCAAAAGCTCAAGTATGGGGGTGTTTGATGAGTACTTTTTTGTACTCATCTTTTAGTATAATTTTAATATAGTTTTAATATGAATTTATATAAATTATATGTATTATCTTATCTAATTCATTCCTTTTTATTTTTGCCACTAATTTAAGCTTAGTTTATGTTTTTCAGGTTTTCTGGACACTTTGAGCAAAAATGTCAAGTACACGCCCAAGGTCACGGGCGTGACCAAGGGGCGTGACAGTCTAGACGTGTTCCAGACCCGATTTTGCCATCCCGGGAGCATTCCGTGAAGTTTCGCCAAGAACACGCCCCAGGTCACGGGCGTGACCAAGGGCGTGACATCCAAGTCACGTCGGGGACCCCGCCACCAGCTGCAAGCACGCCTGCCACGTCATTTAAAGTTACACGCCCTAGGTCACAGGAGTGACCAGGGGGCGTGACATCCAGGTCACGGGTGCGACTCGCCCCGCACTCCTTCCCGCCGAAGATTCCCGCCAGAAGCCAGATTTAAAGATTACATGCCCCAGGTCACGGGCGTGACCTAGGGCGTGACACGGCTGAAACACCCGCATTTACTCCAGAAGATGCCCTCTCCGCTGCTGCTTCGATCACGCCCCTTACACGCCCTTGGTCACCGGCGTGACCAAGGGCGTGTAACCTCAACTTTTCAGCTATTTAAAGCCAGCTTCACTAGGAACTTGAGGAGGAAGTTTGGAGATGAATTTTTAGGTTTAGACCTTTCATTTCTTGTCTTTATTTTCATGCTTTTAGTAGTTCTTGTAACCCTCCTTTATTTCTTGCAATTTTACTTTCAATTCAATAGTTGTAATTTCTTTTCACTTAATAAAATAGTTCTTTTGTTTTCTCTTATTTCTCATTCTTCTCCTTCTTCACTTTTTTATTTCTTTTGTTACCAATTCCAAAGTTTTATTTGATAAAGTAATAGAAACTTTCTTGAAGTAAGAGTACTCAACCGCTCCGAGTCTAATACGACCTTGGTTTTTATAACCTATACTACATTCGATACGGTACACTTGCCGTTGTCGTTTGCGGATATAGTTTTGCGCATCACTTGGTTAGGGAGCGAGCGGATAATTGTGATATCCCACTATCGGCATCGGGTCTAACTTAACTAGGTGACCTCAAAGGTTGAGTGCCTAGAGGCATAGGGTTGGCATGCTCCATATGATGGATGCGAATAAAGAGTTATTCACCAACCATACAAGAGTTGCATAGTGATGCAATTGACAAATATTGTCTACCTAAATAACCGCATTATGAGAGGAACGCCAAAGTGGACTCGTTGTGTTTGTGAAATATGGATCTTGTCCACTAAGAGAGAAGCTCGCATAAACTCTCCGAATCGAAATTAAGGGTTGTCGATTTGATTAAAAATAGTGGGAGCTTTTAATAAAAGTCCTTATTAATATAAAATGTATTTCGAAATACAGTACTAAAAGTTTTGTGATTTTATTGTAGAATTTCCATGGCAAGTGGATCTCACTCCACCCTGTCCCTGAGAGCTATTCTTGAGAAGGACAAGCTCAACGGGACGAACTTCCTCGACTGGTATAGGAACCTGAGAATTGTTCTCAGGCAAGAGCGCAAGCTCTATGTCTTGGAAGGTGAAGCCCCCATAGAGTCGACCGGAAATGCTCTAAGAGCAGATAAAGATGCTTACAAGAAGTATCAGGATGATACCTTGGATGTAGAATGCCTCATGCTTGCTACCTTGTCCTCTGAGCTTCAGAAGCAACATGAGAGCATGTGTGGTTATGAGATAATCGGGCACCTCAAGAAAATGTTCGAGGGGCAAGCCCGACAAGAGAGGTTTGACATATCTAAGGTATTATTTCAGTGCAAAATGGGAGCTCGGGACTCAGTAGGGACTCACGTACTCAAAATGATTGGGTATATAGAGAACCTTGAAAGACTGGGTTTTCCCTTGGGCCAAGAGTTGGCCACGGATCTGATCCTGCAATCGTTGCCGGACAGTTATGAGCAGTTCGTCTTGAACTATAACATGAATAAAATAGACAAGACACTGCCCGAGCTCCTAGGCATGTTGCGAACTGCTGAAAATAATATGAAGAAGGTCAAGCCTGCTAGCACCATACTGATGGTGCATAAAAGCAAAGGCAAGACTAAGGGATTCAAGAAGACGAAGATAGGATCTAAGTCTCATCTTGATCCCAAGTCTTCTGCACTGAAAAGGAAAGGTCTGGCGAAGGAAGGAAAATGCCACCACTGCGGTAAGGCAGGGCATTGGAGGCAGAACTGTCCCCTCTACATTGAGGATCTGCAAAAGAAGAAGGGGAGTGTGACTTCCACTTCAGGTATTTATGTTATAGAGATAAACCTTTCTGCTCCTTCATCTTGGGTATTGGATACCGGATGCGGTTCTCACATTTGTACAAATGTGCAGGAACTGAGAAGGAGAAGAATGCTGGGTAAAGGGGAGGTAGACCTGTGCGTCGGGAATGGAGCAAGAGTTGATGCCGTCGTCGTTGGTGTCTATTGTCTTTCTTTGTCCACTGGGCTTGTATTAGAATTAGATAACTGTTATTTTGTTACAGCCATAACTAGAAACATTATATCCATATCATGTCTTGACATGAAAGGCTTTTCGTTTATAATTAAGAACAATTGTTGTTCGATTTTTATGAATGATGTTTGTTATGGTGTAGCCCAATTGTTTAATGGTTTTTATATGTTTTGAACTTAGACCATCCGATCTATAATGTAGAAAATACTAAAAGACTAAAAACAAATGATTCGAATCCTACTTACCTTTGGCATTGTCGTTTAGGCCATATAAACGAGAAACGCATATCCAAGCTCCATAAAGATGGACTACTGGACTCATTTGATTATGAATCATTTGAGAGATGCCAGCCATGTTTATTAGGCAAGATGACGAAAGCTCCTTTCACTAGTTGTAATGAGAGGGTTGATGATCTCTTGGGTATAATACATAGTGATGTATACGGACCCATGAGTTCTATGCTAGAGGTGGGTTCTACTACTTCGTTACATTTACTGATGATTTCAGTAGATACGGATACGTGTTTCTTATGAAGAACAAATCTGAGACCTTTGAAAAGTTCAAAGTGTTTAAAAATGAAGTAGAGAACCAACTGGGAAAAAGGATAAAAGCACTCCGATCTGATCGAGGTGGCGAATATCTGATTCATGAGTTTCGTGATCATCTGAAAGAGTGTGGTATTGTATCACAGCTCACTCCGCCCGGAACACCTCAACATAATGGTGTTTCTGAGAGGAGGAATCGTACCTTGTTAGACATGGTGTGATCGATGATGAGTCATGCAGATTTGCCTGTTTCCTTTTGGGGTTTTGCTTTTGAGACTGCTGCTTTCACACTAAATCGAGTTCCAACGAAAATGGTTCTAAAGACACCATATGAGTTATGGACTAGGAAGCGTCCAAGTATGTCGTTCATCAAGATTTGGGGATGTGAGGCATATGTGTGACGTCAAATGCCTGACAAGCTGGAACCCAAATCAGATAAATATTATCTAGTGGGGTATCCTAGGGAAACCAAAGGATACTACTTCTACCTGCAGTCTGAGGGCAAAAGTTTTGTCGCAAGGACTGGTGTCTTTTTGGAGAAAGAGTTCTTATCCAGAAAGACTGCAAAGGTAGAACTTGAAGGAGTTCAAGAGCCACAAACAATGAACGAACCAGAATTGGAACCTGAGCAAGGACTACAAGAAGTTGTAGCTGGAGAGCCTGCTCAAGAAACACAAGTCCTACGTAGATCTGGTAGACCAAGATTTGAGCCTGAGAGATATGGATTTCTCATGACTCAAATAGGTAATGTGTTGCTTATGGATCATGATGATGAGCCTGCAACCTACCAAGAAGCTATGAATGGACCAGACTCCGAGAAGTGGTTTGAGGCCATGAAATCTGAAATGGACTCCATGTACACAAACCAAGTTTGTACCTTGGTGGAACCACCTGAAGTGGTACGACCCATAGGGTGCAAGTGGGTCTTTAAGAAGAAGACCGACATGGATGGGAATGTACAGACATTCAAAGGCCGGCTGGTGGCTAAAGGTTTCAGGCAAATTCATGGTGTTGACTATGATGAAACCTTTTCCCCTGTAGCTATGGTCAAGTCCATCAGAATTCTACTTGCTATTGTTGCGTATTATGACTACGAGATCTGGCAAATGGACGTCAAAACGGCTTTACTTAATGGAAACCTCCTTGAGGAAGTGTATATGACACAACCTGATGGTTTTGTATCTCCAAGTGAAGCCACTAAAATATGCAAGTTGAATCGATCCATATATGGATTGAAACAAGCTTCTCGAAGTTGGAATCTTCGTTTTGATGAGAAAATCAAAGAGTTTGGTTTCATCAAGAACGAGGATGATCCTTGTGTTTACAAGAAGAATAGTGGGAGCATTGTTGTCTTCCTGATATTGTATGTAGATGACATAATGCTGATCGGGAATGACATTCCGACCCTGCAAGTTGCTAAGACCTAGGGAACTGCTTTTCTATGAAGGACTTGGGTGAAGCGACTTACATACTTGGTATTAAGATCTATAGAGATAGATCGAAGAAGTTGTTGGGTTAGACCCAGAGTACATACATTGACAAGGTGTTGAAACGGTTCAACATGCTTGAGTCCAAGAAAGGATTCTTACCCATGTCTTATGGTGTGAGTCTCTCTAAGGACCAGTGTCCTAAATCTTTGGAAGATAAGGACCGCATGAAGTTGATTCCATATGCTTCGACAATTGGATCAATCATGTATGCAATGTTGTGTACTCGACCCGATGTCTCTTATGCTTTAAGCATGACGAGCAGGTATCAGTCTGATCCTGGTGATGGTCACTGGATAGCTGTCAAGAATATCCTAAAGTACTTGAGAAGGACTATGGATATGTTCTTGGTGTTTGGTGGAGAGGAAGAGCTCGTTGTAAATGGTTACACGGATGCTAGCTTCCAAACTGATAGGGACGATTCAAAGTCTCAATCATGTTTTGTATTTTGCCTTAATGAAGGAGCTGTAAGCTGGAAGAGTTCCAAGCAAGAGACAGTTGCCGATTCTACGACTGAGGCCGAGTATATTGCTGCTGCAAATGCGGCAAAGGAGGCTGTGTGGATTAGGAAATTCATCGGCGAGCTAGATGTTGTTCCTAGCATTGTTGGTCGCGTAGTTCTCTACTGTGACAACAACGGTGCAATTGCCCAAGCTAAGAAACCTAGATCTCATCAGCGCTCCAAGCACATGCTTCGGCGGTTCCATCTTATTCGAGAGATTGTCGATCGAGGAGATGTGAACATTTGTAGAGTACCGAATGAAGAAAATACAGCGGATCCACTGACAAAGCCTCTTGCACAAAAGAAGCATGATGGTCATGTTAGATCAATGGGTATTATATACCTGAATGATCATCTTTAGTGGGAGCCTTGTGGATTGTATGTTTGTTGGTTGTTTATTCATTTGATGAATTATTATGTATACTGTGTTTTTCATTTTACATTTATGGCAAGTTCTTAATATTATATCAATAGTATTTATTTGATAAATTAATTAACATAATAAACGCCCTTCGTCTGTTTGCTTCCATAGGAATTCAAGTACGTGACTTGAATGTGAGGGCCTATGTATAACCAGAAGCTTCATTCTTAAATGGTCCCTAGTCGGAGTATCATCATAGAAGTTGAAGGGCAATGATGATACGTTAGGACTAGCATGTGCGTTGACTGATGACCGGTTCTCATAGGTCATGATATTGTGATATCAAGTCATCACATGGGTGCTTGTTAGTGAACAAGTTGTACTGGACAGACCCACCATGAGACTACTTTGTGGATTGTTATATGAACGTGTCACAAGTAGGTCTCATCTGACAATGGTGTTTGTAGTTCTTTGACCTGAAGTCGCAGCATTCATCAAGTGAGGAAGAGCGTACTTTGATACATCTAAAGTCTTCCTTGAGAAAGGTTGATGATAAAGGTGGTTATTGGGTATGTTACGATTCATTTGGGTGTTTGTGTGTTGACAGATATGGGATTTGTCCTCCTTTATGATAGGAGTTACATCCATGGGCCCCTTGATGGAATGAGACCGAGAAATGCATGGTCATGCTGGGTTGAGCCAATATATGATATTGAGCTTACCTCTTTCATAAGGTCTATTCTAGATCAGGAAACTGGGATTGAACAATTATGAGGGTGACACGGACAATGCCTCTAGTTCTATCCGGATGTAAGGGACAAAGGAACATGACAATGCTGATACATTGGTTAAGACAGGCTTATTGAGTTATGAACTCTTATTGCTTGGGTAGCAATGATGTATTGCTAGATGCCGCTCATTGTTTGTGAGACTTTTGTTGATACTTTGTGATCAAGTGGGAGACTGTTGGAGTTTCTGAGGTGATCTCAAAGCAATCAACAGTTAGTCTTACTGCCAACGCAATATGAGCCTATAGGGTCGCACATAAAAGCGTTTGGAGAAGTTGGAGAAAGGATTGTGTTGGCCTTACTCATATTGGATATGATTGGAGGACTAATCCTGTGACTGCTTGGAATTAACTTGAGAATGTCTCAATGGAAAATCGTTTAAAGGGTTTAAACGAATGGATTGATGCTAGACAAATTCGGCTAAAGGGTTTAACCGAATTGTGTCAAATTCGGCTAAAGTATTTAACCGAATTATGTTGATTCGACTAATCAAATTCGGCGATATTGATTTGGCTAAAGTGTTTAGCCGAACTATAACAAATTCGACTAAAGGGTTTAGCCGAAATGTGTTAGTTCAACAAAATGGTTTCGACGAAATCATATAACCGAATTTATATAGTCGAATCGGCTATAGCATATAGTCGAATTCGGTTATTGTATATAGTCGAATTCGGTTATACTGTTTAGTAGAATTGTCGAATTCGGCGAATGTATAAATCATGACAGAACAGTTCTGATTTTCCTATGGTCTGCGGATAGCTTATTTTATACCTTGCGTATAAAAGGAACGCGATTAGGTCTTCGAGATATACGGGATAGACTGAACCTTTCTTCGCGATTTTAGACGAGAACAGTCGTCCGGAAAAGTTCCGCAAGAGGGCTCTCGTTCTTCCCGTCCGCCGAGATCCGCCGCCGACCGTCGCCACCTCCCCTGTCTCGGATCTAGCAGTCCGTGGGGACGATGAGGGCTTCCTACTCTGACCCATTCCTTGTTCGACAAGGCTTTGGGGTTCTCCATCGTTCGTGTGGATCACTGTAGAGGAGCCGATACATTTCGGTTCTTGGAACTCAGATTTAGTCTACCGGATTCTTTCTTGGAGCACCTTGGTTGAGTATTGACTCAATCCCGCGAAGGTATATTGCATTTTGCTTTCCTAATCTTTTGATTCATGAGATCCGCAAGATCCTTACTCTTTGGGTTGTTCTAGTTTTCTTCCGCTGCGCACATTTGATGTGTTCATATCATTATGAATGGTATTTAGAAAAACCCAACAAGGAGTCCTTTTTATAGCCTTCGAGCTAGCGTCTACGCTAACGCTACAGCCGGCGCTATCCTGGATTAGGAAACATTCTCCGTGTGCGTATCTTCAATCCAAGGAAAGCCTCCCGACATTCCTCAAGTGCTCCGAGATAGCGCCTTCTAAAACAGCTCCCGAAATTACTCTAATCAGAGCTAGTGCCTGCGCTTAGTGCTACCACCAGCGCTAGTGTACATGTTGGAATTCTGGCTTCAAATTTGGGGGCAACCTTCTTATGTTATCCTTGATTCATATGGACTTGTTTCCTGCACACTTAAACACACAAGATCGAATACACGTAGGATTTGTTATTATCAAACTTAGGAGATGCGGAAGACCATGCTCCAACACTTTTTACCAGAATAAAGAACCTCACTCTCTCCCCGAGAGACAGATATCTCAACCATCTGCTTAGCTAAGCTCTCTTGCGAAGCAAGCAGATTATCCAGCTCTAGCAAAGATGGCTGATTCGCCCAGCCTTGCACAGAAGTAACAAATGCCACGTACTCCCTTTGTAAGCCACGAATTATGTGCCTCTTTGGCTTCGCTTCTGAGATAAGCTCTTCAGGATCCAATACCAATATCTCAGCACATTGGTTCTTAATATTCAGAAAGAAGGATGAAATGGAAAAATCCCCTTGAGTTGCTTTCGCCACATTCTCAAGAAATTGTAGCCGCACTACATTCTTCTTATTGAACATGTCATCCAAGCTCGTTCATATCTCAGCAACAGACTGACATCCTATGATGTGGTCAAAGAGCTCGGGGATGATAGCTCGCTTGAGAGTGAACTCTGCCTTAGCATTAATTCTCTTTCAAGCTTTCACCTGCTCACCATTCCCTTCAGCAGCTATCACTGGTTGTCTTGCTTCTCCACCGACTACTTCCCATAAGTCCTCGTCAAGAAGATAACTCTCTATGCAAGACTTCCACGTCTTGAAGTTAGTCTGCGTAAGGTCCTCAATACCAAGACCTCTTGCATAACCTTCTTCCATTGTTATACCACTGATTAACTTGAACTTCCAGAAATCCAAGCAAGATACTGAGGTTGATCACTGCTTAAACCTTCTATCCTCTGATACCATGTTAAAAATCTATCACTGATACCATGGAAAAATTTAGCTCTGATATCATGTGGAAATTTCTTTAGAAGCGGGAATAAGGCACAGGAACACTTCAACCAAAACCAAGCTAAACAACCACCAACAATAGAAGAACTAGAAAATTTTATATTAATCTATCTTCTTTGCAATGCGAGATATACATGACGAGACATGATTTATCAGAACACAGATGAAGAAGAAATAGAAAACAAATAATGAGCTGGCGGACAGAAAAAACTATGACCGCCAGAGACGGCTGAAACAGTCAGACCGCACGACAACCACTGGACCGCGCGAACAAAATAGGTCGACAACCTGCTATCTGCCAGACCGCCACCTTAGACTGCACGAATTGATGACTTATTGCTCTGCTGAGAAAACAACCTGTCCGCACTTCCTGATCGCCTGACCACAAGGTCGCATAACCACAGAAGCTTCCCGCGAACAGAAGAAGGGAAATGCACAAAGCTGTCTCCTAACCACAACTCGTGGTCCCCTGACCGCAAAGGTCGCCTGACCTCTGAGCTTGTCGCGAACAGCAGAAGAACTACAACTCAGTTCGCCGGAGGCGAACTAGTTATTCAAAATTGGAAAAAGCCAAGGAAGGAGACCGCTGGTGAGACTGTACCACCTGCGAACACAACAAACGGTTAACCAACTTCCAGACTGCACGGTTACAAATCCTGAGACCGGCAAAGGCAAAACCCAAATTTAGTTCTTACAGTTCTCTTATTTGCTACTTAGAAATGACGGGCTCTGCACCTCTATTTATAGGCAGACAGACGGATGCTGTCACCGCCCCAGAGAGGTACAATAACCGCCCATCCTGATCGCGAATCAGACCGCGACAACCTGACCGCGAACACCACAGCGAGCGAGCTCGCGCGGATAAAATGGTTACAACAAGCAGATCGCGACAATGCAGATCTCGCGGTCACCAACAGGAAAGCTCCTTGAGCCCAACTAGCTGGACCTCGACAGGCCGCCAGAGAGGGCCCGCGCAGACCGCGCGGTCTCTGCGGTCTGACCTTCTCAGACCGCCCAGACCACTTCTACTTTCACTTCAAAAATTCAATAATGTAATGCTTGAAAAACCAACAATAGCTGAGAATATGTATGTCGAAAAACATGTACTTGTACTTGCTCCTACTCAAAAACTTGATAGAAAATTTTAAGTTTATAAATAAAATCTATAAACGATAAAGGTAAGCGTACCTATCATTCGTACCATAGGATATGAAAAATATATCAAGGTCGTATAAACTCATGAGTCTGCCGAGTAATTTTACTTCATGAGAATAAACTATTACTTTATCAAATAGAACTTGACGATAAATTTATAAATAAAAATAAAATAAACAAAAGAAAATTAAACTAGATCAAAACAAACGTCTTCAACAAGATAAATGTCTAATTAAATGTATATGTTAATATGAAAGAGCTTATGTAATAATTGTCATTTTGATTATCACTTAATTCTGATAGTTATTGCTCTTGAAACACTTATACGGAGGTAGCTATAATCTTGGTTCTGTGAACACTCTTTCGCAATCACATTTTGCAATTGCTTTCTTTGAATAGTTCTTTCATTTCATGAAGCATTCAATTTAAACAAAAATTACCGCTTCATGAAGCATGCAATTTGTAAATTCATGAAGCATTCAATTTGAATAGTTCTTTCATTTCATGAAGCATGCAATCACATTTGTAAATTCATTTTTGCTTTTAGCAAATCATTATTACTAGCAATTCACAAAAAATCTGAAAATGAATATTTGAAAATCAAGTTATTACTAGCAAAATCATCGTGAACAAAAATTACCGCTCTTCCTCCTCATGTCTAAAAGAGCCACCCAACATCTCTCTTTTTTTCCTCCACGTTAATTTCTCCGCATCTATTCGTGGCGCCAATGCAGTTGTGCAACCTCATCGTCTTCTCGGGTAAATGCAGACAAAAGAAACAGAACGGCGAGCCCAAGCAAGCTTGCGGGCATTTTTGGGAGGGTTTGCTATTATCCAATTTTTTATGAGAGGAATAAATGTAAAATTTCAATGAATCGACTTTTTTTGGTTTACTAGCATTCATAAGTGGTTTGCTAATAAGCACCCATATAAAATAAGGAACTCTAGTATTATATAGAACTTTTCATTTATGTATACTACTTATAAAGAAGTACTTCATTTGTAACGTGTTGTATATCAGAATCATCTTTACGGTATGTTATTAAAATATATAATACAAAATAGAAACATCGGCTCATTATTTAAGAAAAACGGTGAGAGAATATAGCTGAGAGAGTAAGACTTCATTTGGCGCGGTGTTTGTGTTGAGATTTTGAAGTGAGCTAACGCCAGGCGTTAGAGCTAACACCGGCGTTAGCTCCTTCTCACTGAGCTAACGCCAGCGTTGCGAGCTAACGCCCGCGTTGGCTCCTTCTCGCACCCCCCCTGTTTTGCCTATAAATAGAGGGGTACCCCCCCAAAGAGAATCGATTCTGAAAGTGGCGAGTATCCTCTACTTTGAGCGAGTTAGAGATACCAGAGTGCTACCAGGCGAGCATCGAACTTGGAGTAAGTTCGGCAAGAGAGATACCTACTTGCGAGTTAACGCGGGGCGTTAGGGTCAACGTCGGGCGTTGAGTGTGGCGAGTAGCGAGCTTCGTCTAGTGGCGACTAGGGAGCTGAGGAGTGAGAGCAGCGAGCTTGCGAGGAGCAGAGCTAACGCTGGGCGTTAGCGTTAACGCCGGCGGTAGCGAGGAGCGTGTATAACCTGCGCGGTGTGCTCCGGAGGAGAAGCGGACCTTCTCCGTGACCAGTTCCTTTACTTCATTGGCTGTCGTGAATGAAGTTGGATGCAACTTGTATTCAGCCATGTCCATTTGTAACTAGTTGCCGAGTATTATTATTTGTGAAAGCTTGTGTTCATTTTGGTGTCCTTATTCTCCTATTGGTTGACGTGTTCTTCCGACTTAAAATATTTCACATGGTATCAGAGGGATAGTGGGAACAATGACTGAGCAACCGAGATGGACGGCGGAGGAGGGTATGCTAGTGGACTTGGCATTGAGCTGCTTACTCAAACCAACTATAAGAAGTGGATGTCTTGTATAGAGAGCTACCTTCTTGGAGAGGATCTCTGGGAGGTTGTTGGTGGTGGGGAGCAAGAGGAAGTAGTAGATGCCGGAGATAATGATCCAGCTGTGAGAGCTTGGAGGAAGACCAACGCCAAGGCGGAGTTCACCTTGAAGATAGCCATATCGCCTGACTTGTTCGACCACATCATAGGTTGCAAGTCAGCGTCTGCGATCTGGATAGCCCTCGATGGGTTATTCAACAAAAAAAATGTGACGCGGCTACAATTCCTGGAGAATGAGTTGGCTAGGTCGACTCAAGGCGAGATGACGATATCCACCTTCTTCCTGAAGGTGAAGAACCTGTGTGGGGAGATCTCAGCCTTGGACCCTAAAGAGCCAATCTCAGAGGCGAAGTTGAAGAGGCACATACTCCGAGGCTTGAGGAAGGAGTATGTCCCTTTCTTTACTTCCGTGCAAGGATGGGCTACTCAGCCCTCCCTTTTGGAGCTAGAGAACCTGCTGTCGTCACAGGAGAGCTTGGCGAAGCAGATGGCGGGAGTATCCATCTCAGGAGGAGATGGCGAGGTCTTGTTCTCAGGAAAGAGGAGATCCTGGGACAAGAAAAAGAAGAACTCCGGAGATGGACCTTCAACGTCATCTCAGGGAGATGGGAGGAAGTTCCTTCCTGCGTGCGATGAGATGGGGAGATCCCTTTGCTTTGCCTGTAGGAAGTACGGGCATATGGCGAAGGATTGCCGGTCCAATCTGAAGGCCGGTCATGCTGCTAACAAGGAGGGAGATCACCAGAGAGGTGGAGGAAGAGGTGGAGGTCACCAGGGCGGTGAGAGGGGAGACAATTGTTTCCTGGCAGAGATGACGACAACGTCAGTCAATGTCTTAGCCTCCATCAACCTCGAGAACGACTGGATAGTGGATTCCGGTTGCCGACATCATCTCACAGGAGATATGTCCAAGTTCGACTCCTTGGAAGCATATGAAGGAACGGATGCTATCATCACTGCGGATGATACGTGAAAGTGGAGGTTAGATCTTAAGTTACTCTAGAGGGGGGGGGGGTGAATAGAGTATTAAAACTTTTCCTTAGTTTTTATAGTGGAATTAAAATAGTATTATATATAAGTGTAAGCAGTGTGAGAATTATATAAACAAAAAATTTATTAAATGAAATCACAAAACAAACAGCACAAACACAGAAAATGACCAAACACAGAAGACACAAGGAGCTATTGTAGTTCCCTAATAAATCTGGGTACGTCTACTCTTCTACCACCTTTGGTAGGAATCCACTAGGAGGTTGTTGATAAGGTGCCCTCTCACCAGGTGAGCTGTTGATAAGGTGCTCTAACCAAACTGCAGGTTTTTGCTAAGGTGCCCTGTCACCGAGATTAACTTTTGAAGGGAGTTATAACCCTGTACAAGAGAGGTAAAAAAGAGTTTATAGTGTTCTTCTCTGTCAAGATGCTGAGAGAAGACTCTAGTGGATGTTGTTGTAAAGCTCCCCCTGTCAGATTGAAGTATTTGACAGAAGATGAAGAAGCTTTCTTTTGAAAACTAAGATCTCCTGTAGGAGATTGATCTGGAAGAACAGGTTCTTCAGATTGCTTGTTGCTCTTTTAGAAGATCTGACTTTGCTGCAGATTCTGAGTAAATGCTCGTGAGGATGATGTTCTCAGAAGTTTTGTGCTGCTTGTAGAAGAAGATCGATCATCTAACTTTTTGAGATATATATATATATATATATATATATATATATATCCTTTGCATTCTGTAATAGAATGACGTTTGAATTCAAACGATTTTGGTAGGTCCTTTTTTTTTTACCGTGAAAAGATTCTTTTTCATTAAATGTCAACGGCTATTGCTGCCTTGGAAAAAGGAAAGAAGGGAATATATTAACTGAGTTTAATATCCTTCCTTATCTGTCAGAATACGTCCAAGGATATTAAATAGATCCGTTATATTCATCGTTTTGCTGTTAGGATAAATAGAATATAGTTGATAACAAATCTGGGCTTCAATAAATGATCTGTCGAACGCTGGCTATAATCTGTCGAGCGCTGTCCAGAAGATGTTGAACGCTGGCTGGAAAACTGTCGAGCGCTGTCCAGAAGATGTTGAACGCTGGCTATAATCTGTCGAGCGCTGTCCAGAAGATTTTGAACGTTGGCTATAATCTGTCGAGCGCTGTCAACAAAAACTGTCGAACGCTGGGAGCCATCTGACGAGCACTGCTAGCCATTTGTTGAGCGCTGGGAACCTTAGATTTAATCTTAAGTTCTAGCTAATTTATCAACCTAAAGACTTGACCCTTAAACTATACAATGGGGTCAACTGATCCTAATCAGTACATAGTGATGCTAGCCCAAAACAGTAAAAGGGTTGCTCCAACAATCTCCCCCTATTTGGGTTAGGATACTATTTGACAAGAAAAGTTAAATAGATACAGCAGAAAGTATAATCAACAGAGCAATAATGAAATGAAATATATCTGATAGATTAAAATAGATCATCAGATAAGATAAAAATAAATGCTCTGAGTTTAGAAACTTTACATTCATAACCAAGCAATTTATTTAAGGCTTTTTGTCCTGAGAAGGTGGCTTGAATATGATTTTCCTGTTGGGGTCTTCTGATTTATTTTTGCTGATAAACAAATCTTGAGCACCAATGATTTTCTGTTCTTTGACATGAGGGATAAATGCTTCTGGGTGCATATCAATATATTCCTCAGTATTGAATGCTTTAACTGTTTTGTATTTTTCAAGTTCTTTTCTTCTGTATTCTGACATGGTTGAGAAACTTGAGAAGTCTTTGCCTTCTGCTTTAGCCCTTTTAATCTGTGCATATGCAATTGTTTCTCTCAGTCTTGCCATTTGACAAATTTTCTCTTCTTCTGGATCTGGAAAGTAATAAATATCTTCTGAATCATTTTTGTCTTGAGTGACCTTTTGAGGTACTCTATCTCTGTGAAGAGATCCATTAGAAATGTGAAGTTTGTATTCTGAAGATATTTGAGAAGAAGAAAAGGTTTGACTTTCTTGAAAGATAGGAGCTGATTTCTTAGAGGAAGGAGCACTGGCTGATCCAGAGGCTTGAGAACCACTAGAACTACCAGGTCTCCCTGAATGTTGAGAGCTTGGCTTCTGAGAGGAAGATGATAGACCTGCTGATCCTGTTGCACCAGCTGCTGGAGGAGGAGGAGGAGGAGGATGATTGTGCTTGACTGGTTTGTCAGGGATGTAGCCAGTCTTCTTGAATTTCTTCCTCCTATTGTTCTCATTTCTGGAGAGCTTCATCCAGTGAGGAGTTTTCTCATCAAGAGGAACATTATACAAAATGTACAGAGGAATGTCATTATTTGGATTTGGGGGCTTGGGAGCAGCCTTTGACTTAGCTGTTCTTTTCTTTCTTTTCTTTGAAAGTGTATCATCAGAATCACTGTTGTCATCATCATCATCAGAGTCAGAAGATGAGATTGGCTTATTGTATAGATCATCAATTCTCTTGATTGCTTCACGAGCCTTTAATCTTTCTTCTTCAGCTTTGTCAAACTCTGCATCTGCTTCTCTCCGGATTTCATCAAAGCTTGGCATTGGTTCTTCATTCCATACAGGAATTGGAGGTGAAGAAGTAATTTGTGGGGCTGTTGTATCATCAAGGAATTCTGCAAGATCATCTTCATATTCTGCAGAATGATCCTTTATTTGAATGTCTTGAACAGTGGATGAAGGAATAGAGGATATGTAATTTTGTATGATATCAGAATGAGTTTTCTGAGGAAGGCAAATCAGAGATAATGCAGTGGATGCTGGATTCCACGTGCTGTTCGGACCGAAGGAGGTGAAGTTCCTGAAGAACCTTTCGTCTGTCGATGCTGACGTCACGCTCATTGGGAGAAGGGTGAAGGATTTGTATGTTTTGTCTACAAATGCCTACGTGGACAAGCTGAAGACAAACGACAGTGCTGCGATCTGGCATGAGAGGCTGGGTCATGTGGGGATGGACAAGCTGAAGATGATGGCGGCAAAGGGCCTAGTGAGTGGCCTGCCTCATCTCTCTTCCTACGGCGATGGCCATGTGTGCAACGGATGCCAATATGGAAAGTCACATCGACTTCCATTTGACAAGTCGGAGACCAGGTGTAAGGCACCTCTTGAGTGCGTAGATGCTGATATTATGGGGCTGTGCACTACCCTTACTTATGGAGGAAATAAGTATGTGCTGGTTCTGGTGGATGATTACACCCGCTATATTTGGGTATACTTTCTGAGAGAGAAGTCAGAAGTATTCAACAAGTTCCTAGAGTGGAAGGAGCTTGTGGAGGGGAGGCTGAACCACAGAGTGAAGAAGCTAAGAAGCGACAATGGAGGGGAGTTTACCTCCAATGAGTTTGCTTCTTTCTGCAGGAGGTTCGGCATTCGGCGGGAGCTCTCCTGCGCTCACACCCCTCAGCAGAATGGGGTGGCAGAGAGGAAGATCCGCCATCTGGTGGAGACTACCAAGAGTTGGCTACATGCCAAGAGCATTCCCAAGGCCTTATGGGCGGAGGGAATGGCGTGTGCTACTCATATGATCAACCGGCTACCTCTGAGTCCTAACAGGATGTTGTCTCCACACCAGCTCATGTTCGGGGAGAAGCCAAATATGGGTCACATGAAAGTATTCGGTTCTACCTGCTTCGTGCACGTCCTGGACGCTCAGATAACCAAGTTGGAGCCGAAAGCGAGGAAGTGTATCTTCATCGGCTACAATGAGCGGAAGAAGGGGTGGAAGTGCATGGATCCGCAGACCCACAAGTTTGTCGTCTCGCGCGACATAGTGTTTGACGAACTGGTCTCATACCAGGGTGTCTCTACTATGGTGCTGCCAGAGAGTGGAGAAGCTAGCAGGGAAGAAGAGAGGGTCACTGAGGACCCTACTGTGGAGTTGGAGCTATCTCCCAGTGCTCCATCGCCATCTGGCACAGGAGGAGCTTCTGGCTCAGGAGGAGCTTCTGGCTCAGGAGGAGCTTCTGGCTTAGGGGGAGCTTCAAACTCAAGAAGCAGGGAGAGCACTACTTCAGGAGGAGTTCAAGCAGAGGAGCCTACCAGAGTGGTAGATAGTGGCCAAGCCTTGAGGAGGTCGAAGAGGACCACAGTCCCGCCTGCTCGCTATAAGGAGGGGAACTTCATGAGTTTGGTCTCCTGCTTCTTCGCAGGACCACTCGATGAGAGGGAACCTGTCTGCTTTGAGGATGCAGCTGGCATCAAGGAGTGGGACGCGGCCATGATCGAGGAGATGGAGGCTCTAGAGAAGAATGAGACATGGGACCTGGTTCCCAAGGTGGAGGGCATCAAACCTGTCACCTGCAAGTGGGTGTACAAGGTTAAGAAAAGAGCGGATGGAGAAGTGGAGCGGTACAAGGTGAGGCTTGTCGCTCAAGGCTTCTCGCAAACCTACGGAGAGGACTACGAGGAGACATTTAGTCCTGTCACAAAAATGACGTCGGTGAGGACGATCATCGCTCTGGCAGCGTGCTGAGGTTGGAAGCTGTGGCAGCTTGATGTGAAAAATGCATTCCTGTATGGAGAGATTGACAAAGACATATTCATGGTGCAACTACCTAGATACGTGTCCAAGTCACTTCCACATCACGTCTGCAAGCTGAAGAAGGCCCTCTACAGGTTGAAACAGACGTCGAGAGCCTGGTATAGGAAGATTGCGGAGTACTTGCAGTTCTGCGGCTACGATGCCTCAGACTCAGACTCTAGCATATTCGTGAAGAAGAGTGGAGGTCTTTACGTGCTGGTGTTGCTGTACGTCGAGGACATGATCGTGACAGTGAACAACCCTAAGGAGGTCGCGACGCTGAGACAACAGCTTTCCATACGATTCGAGATGAAGGATCTTGGTGAGCTACACCATTTCCTTGGCCTCCAAGTTGAGAAGAGAAGAGGCGGGCTGTATGTTTCCCAGAGGACGTATGCCGAGAGGATCGTCGAAAGATTCGACATGAAAGAGGGGAAGAGCAGTTCCGTTCCTCTGGAGGCTGGGCTGAAGCTTCAGAAGGAAGAAGGGAGGATCCTTCCTGATCCGAAGATCTTTCGGGCACTAATGGGGAGTCTTATCTACTTGACTATCACGAGGCCGGACATCGCCTTTGCTCTCGGCCGAGTTAGTCGATATATGCAGGAGCCGCGGAAGCCTCATCTGGAGGCAGCCAAGGGGATACTGAAGTACGTGAAGGGAACCCTTGAGATGGGGTTGTCCTATGAAGAGGAGTCTGACTTCGAGCTGCATGGGTACACGGATGCAGACTACGGAGGTGACGCTGATGATCGCAAGTCGATATCAAGTTACGTGTTCTTGTGTGGAGCTGTTGCTATCTCGTGGTGTAGCAAGAAGCAGGACTCTATTTCTCTTTCTACCACAGAGGCCGAGTACAAGGCGTCGTCCTTAGCAGCTCAGGAGTGTGTCTGGCTAAGGAGACTAGTGGAGGATGTGGATGAGGAGGTTAGTGGACCTATTGTGCTACACGGGGACAATGAGAGTGCATTGAAACTGGTAACCAATCCAGTGTGTCATGCAAGGACCAAGCACATTGAGAACGAGCATCACTTCATCAGAGAGAAGGTGCTGGGTGGCTTGATCGCTGTGGAGCATGCGCGGAGTGAAGACTGTTGGACATGTGTGTCACATCCATTTGTTTGAGAATAACAAATCCCAAATTGTATTTGATCTTGCTTGTCGTGTGTTTATAGTGTGCAGGAACTATAGGTGCAATACTCCACAGGTAGAAAGCAGTTGAATTCAAACATCTGGAAGAATGCACTACCGCCAGGCGCTAGCTCAGGTTCCGTTCGACGAACTGAAGCTGCGTTCGACGAAATCTGAAGGAAGCTCTGTTCTACGAACGAGGAGCTCCGTTCGACGAATATTCCTGCATTCGACGAATTTGTGCTCAACAAGCTGCGTTCGACGAACGAGAAGCTTCGTTTGACGAATTTGGCTGCGCTCGACGAATTTGTGCTCGACAACTGGGTTCGACGAACTTGAAGCTCCATTCGACGAAAATTTCGTTCGACAAATTCTGTTCGACGAAAGTTTGTTCTGCCATGCCTCCGACAGTTTCGCAACCGCTACCGCCAGTGCTAGCGCTACCGCCAGGCGCTATCTCAAGTTCGTGCACAGCGCCATGCCGCCGACGGTTTCGCAACCGCACCACACGAACGCTACCGCAGGTGTTAAGAGCTACCGCAGGCGCTAGCGAGAAGTTCTATATATTAGAGCTTTGCTTCTCGTTTTGGCAAATCCATCCTAGAGAGGTTGCAAGTGCCACAATTCTACTACTGCTATGCTGCCGAAGATGGATCTCCGACTAAAAGCTTAAAGAGAATTCTAGAGGAGGACAACGTCACGCTACATCCGAAGGATGATCGCTTCGACCTTGCTTATGCTTCAGCGATCCTTCATCCTCATCTTCAGAAATCTCATATAGGGAGTTTTATTATTGTTATCTTTATTTGTCATTCCATACTTTCTTTGTAACCGTTTAGAGAATTCGCCTTGTGTTGGCGACTAGGTCTGGGTATGACTTAGGGAGTAATTCGCCTTGTGTTGGCGACTAGTTCTAGGTGATTAGATCTAGGGGGCTTGAGGACATATCCGGGGAAGGATTGGCTAGAGCGGCTTGAGGCCTTATCCGGGGAAGGATAGGCTAAAGCCAACCGGTTTGTGGGAATACAAGTCAGTATAGAAAAGGAAAAGATATTTACTTGTGTACGCCCCTCCGATTTCTAGTGATATTGAAATCAAATTTATGTAAACACTTTTATGTAAATACAATCATGTCTCTACTTGTGTTTACTTGATTTCTCTCCTTTGGCGTTATCTCTACAATATTGGTTACTAAGTTTTCAATTCTAATTACTTTATCTAAATTGTTTAGTTCAATCTCTTTCTTCATAAAACAATTTAGTACTTGTTTCTAAACTTGGTTATTTTGATATTCTCTTAATTTAGCTAAATTGTTATTTCATTCTAATTTTAGTTTAAACAATTTAGTAAATCGTATAAAATTATAAAAAGAACTTTTATTCCCTTATTCACCCCCCCCCCCCCCCCCCCCTCTAAGGGCGCCAATCGATCCAACAAGTGGTATCAGAGCACAGGTTATTCCAAACGGTTTAAAAACCAGGAATAATGATGTCTCATGATCTCGCTTCTACTAGTGGGGGAAATTTTCTTATAAATGAAAAATCTTTGGCACCACCTTTATTTGAAGGCAAAAATTATAATGGGTGGAAATTTCTTATGGAAAAATTTCTTAAATCTTTTGATATTGAAGTATGGAATATTACAATTAAAATTCCCCCAAGTATTTTAAATAGAAAAGAAATGTTTTTAAATGCCAAATCAATGAATAGTCTATATTGTGCATTAGATCAAAATATTTTCAAACTTATTTATACATTTCCTACTGCTTATGAAGTTTGGAAATTTCTTAAGAATTCTTATAGTCTTCCTTCCACAGATGATGAACAAGAGGAATTCCTTATGGATCCAAGAGAAGAAATCGACAAGGACTCATGCTTGGAGGAAGAAGAATATAATGTCACAATGTTGGATTCATTTGTTGGCAACACTTCAAACAAAAGAGAAGTCGGAAATTCAACTATGGAAGAGGGATGCAATGAAGATGTCAAAGGAACCCTTGGTTCAAATCTTGCCTCATCCCATAGCAATGTAAGAAAATCAAAAACTTCTCTTTTTATAACAAATTATATTTCTACTTCTCGTATGCTTAAAATTGCTAAATGTAACATTTTAAAGTTAAAAATTGCTAATTCCAAATTACGTTTAGAAAATAAATCTTTAAAAGCAAACGATAACGTAGAATCAAATATTGATGTGATAAATTCTCTTTCATGCTCTTTAGTTAAAATTCCTATTCCTTGTTTTGATTGCAATTTATTAAAAGAAAAATTCAAGGAAATTAAAAAAGGGCTCTTAATTTCTAAAAGGCATAATGAAAAATTGATAATTGAAAATGATGTTTTATCTTGTAAGTTATTACAATTAAAATCTTTTGTTGAAAAAATTCAAATGTCATGTAATGAATTTCATCATAAGATTTTGAATAACAAGGATAAATTAACTTACAACATCATTTCTAAAAAGGATCATTTTCATACATCAACTCAAAAGGAGTTTAGTTTCAAAAAAAATTATGACCCTTACAAAATTCTTAAGAGTCACTATTATAAGTCTCAATATATTTTTAATCATGACTCAAATTTAAAAACTCCTTTACATGAAAATCAAAGTACAAATTATTATTCTTCATATTATAAGAGTATGTCTATAAGAAAGAGTGGAAATGAAAATCATCAAAATAATAATCAATCTTTTAAAACATATTGTAACCCACTCTTTCAACAATCACTTCTAAAAAAAGACAACCACTCTTATAAACTTTCAAAGAATCCATATAATAAAGTTCATTATGATTATCAACATCAATCTATTTTGAAAAATAATTTGAATAAACATAAATCTCAAATGAATTATTTTTCAAACATATATAATCATATAAAGATGTCACATAATCATAATACGAATTTAAAAGATAAACAACCAAGGTATGAATGGAGACCCTTAAAGAAAAATGACACATCAACTTTAATTGAAAAGGCCCATTTATCCTTGTCTCCTAAAAAATCATCATGTCATATTTGGGTACCCAAAGGAACCATCCCACTTGGTCCCCTTTGGATACCTAAATCTCTTATTCATTAGTATCCTATTCATTTGCATGAAGTAGAAACAAATAAAAATGAAATATCACTACTCTACTTCATGATATGCTTATTGTCTCTTTTTCTTTTGTTTTTTTTTTTGAACAAACATGCTATGATCACTTTGTATATCATGGAATATGACTATCATATATTAAGCCTAATTTTATCAAATCAAATTTGAATTAAAATTGAACATTAAGTCATATATTTTTCAAAGTGATCTATCTTTCATCTTTGATTGTTCTTTATCCTTTTAAATTTCTTACCCTTAATTGTCTTGAATTATCATTAGAAATTGAAAATTGAAATTATTATGAAGACTATTGAAACTATTTTAAAGATTGGATTTAAATGGTTTATTAAAAGGCTTAAACTAAAAATTAAAAAGCGCAATATTTTTTATTCTTTTCTATTTTTTTGCTACATATGATAGCCCTTATAATGAAGAATATTTTCTAGAAAAATTGAAAACATAAATTCATCTAAACGCATGTTTAATCTTTCAAAAATGCGAGTTTATGATCAAAACTTCAAATAGCCATATCTTTTGATACACTCGTCCGATTTTTACGTTTAATATATTTTCGGAAAGAGCACAGAAATCTCCATCCAACGGCGAACTAGGCTTGCCCATTTGAGTTCGTTTGGTGCTGTCAACTTGCCCAATTTCAACTCCGTTTTAAAAGCTATCTTAGTTTGCTTGATTTGGAAATTTCTGTGTTTATGGATTTTTCATCACATGTTATCCTTAGTATAATTGTTTCATATATTAATTTAGATATTATGTGTGTGATGTGTGTCACCAATGTTTGCATGTAATTTAGACCTTAGAATCATCTTGTATCATTAAGATCAAATCAAAAGATTAATCATTTCATTCTAGGTCTAAAGAAAATTAATTTGAAAACTTCTCATATTATATGCAACATTATCTCCATTAATCCTATGCAATAACATTGCATTCAAACTCATCATCCTAGCATCACTTTTTGGTCTATGCTTATATATTTATGTTAGGTATAACACTTACAATGTTATTCAAATTTCATGATAACTATATGATTTGAAATCATAAATAGAATACTAAAATTCCAACAAACACATAGTTTATGGATTAATCATTAGAATATATATGAATATTGTATCATGAATCATATATTATCATGCAAAACAATTAATAAATTCAATTATTGAAAGCAATCTTATAAATTTCAAAACTTTATATATGTGATCTTTCTCTTTTATATGATTAGATGATCATCATTTTTTTCTAGACTTACAAATCAAACATGCTTATTCAATAGAAAATCACCAAATCATTTTGTCATAAGTTTAGAAGGAATAGAATTCACATTCATCATGATGATCTAACATATATTCTATGCAAAATTCTCTATAATCATAAATCATAATTCATGTTTTATCAAGACATGTCTCAAAACAATAATGTTTATCTCCTAAGAATTATGAATCTTATGATAAAAATATGAATAATGTTTCCTTTAAATTATTTGATGTATTGATTTGCTTTGCTATTGATTGCATGTATCTCTAATATTTGTAGACTCTACAATCAACTTTGTAATGAAAGAATAAATCAAACTAAATCATCACTTTATTCTAGATCTATAATTTGAAACTCTATTTTGGAATACATGCAATATTAATCTTATGACATGACATTAAACCCAAAACTCATCATACTAGCATTGTCACTTATTAAATATTAGTAATTGTGCTAGTTATCTCATATCGTCATTGTTGGAACATGGTCTTTCGCATCTCCTAGGTTTGAGAATAACAAATCTTATGTGTATTTGATCTTGTGTGTTCAAGTGTGCAGGTTAGCATAGTCCACATGACTCAAGGAGTACTCATGATGTATGCCCCCAAAATTGAGGCCAAAATTTGAAGAGGCTCACTAGCGCCGGCGGTAGCGATAGCGCCCGGCGCTACTGTTGATCTGCTTGATTCCGGCGGCATTTTTAGAAGGAGCTAGCGCCCGGCGGTAGCTACTAGCGCTGGCGGTAGCATGGCGCACAAGAGGCATAGAGCAAATTGTTGCCACGGATGGGAGATTCGGCCGCGCAAGATCATTCCTAATCCGGGCTAGCGCCGGCGGTAGCACTAGCGTCGGCGGTAGCGTAAAGGCTATAAATTGGATCCTTTGGCTCCGAATTCTTCATCCTCCTCCAATCCCAAACTCCAAAGCTTCGTGCCACAGCAGAGAGAGGAAGATTCAGAGCGATACTCCCACAATTCCATAAAGCCTTAAGGAGATCCGTGGAGAAGATTTCAACACGCGTCATCATCGTGACGAAAGGCTGCATCGACTACGATCATACTCTGCGGGCCTTCGTCCACTTCTCCAAGAGATCCACATAGAGGGAGTTTTAATACTATTGTCTTTTCATTTCATATCTTTTCTAAACGGTAGTGAAATCGCCTCGTGTTGGCGACTAGGTCTGGGGTAGGACTTAGGGCTGAAATTTGCCTCGTGTTGGCGACTAGATCTAGGTTAGGTCTAGGGGGTGCTCGAGGCCTTTCTGGGGATAGATCGGCTAGAGCGGCTTGAGGCCGTATCTGGGGAGAGATTGGCTAAAGCCAACCGGTTCGTGCGGATACGAGTCGGTATAGAAAATGAAAAAGAATTTTTATTAGTCGCCTCCGATTTCTAGCGTCATAGAAATCAAGTTTTGTAAAATATTATTTGATATTAATAAAGCGTATCTCTTTATTATTGTTTTACTTGATGTCTCTTTATTAATCTTGCAATATTCCGAAGTTTTTCTAAATATAATCTAAAGTTTTTGAAAACCCTTATTCACCCCCCCCCCCCCCCCTCTAAGGGCGCCGACCGATCCAACAAGTGGTATCAGAGCGGTTTTATTCCAATCGGCTTAACAACCGGGAATAATGTTGTCTCATGATCTCGCTTTACTAGTGGGGGAGATTTTTGTGAAGAGGAAAAATCACTTGCACCACCTTTATTTGAAGGAATAAATTATAAAAGATGGAAAATTTTAATGGAAAAATTTATTAAAACTTTAGACATCGAAGTATGGAACTTAGCAATTATAAGACGAGCGGATGAATCGAATAAAAAAGAACGTCAGCTAAATGCCAAAGCCAAACACTATTTATTTTGTGCACTATCTAATGAAATTTTCAAATTCATATATTGCTTTTCTAGTGCATACAAAATATGGCGCTTTCTTGAAGAAATGTATGATCTTCCTCTCGCAGGTGTGGAACAAACACAGGAGGAAAAGAATGTACAAGCATCCATTATCATTCAAGAAGATCTCTCTCGGAGCGAAGCCATGGAGAATATTGAAATAGAAAAGGAGAACAATACACCAAGAGAAATAGAAGAAGAAATCTTACTTTTGGAAGAGGAATGCCAAGAAGAAGACAAAGGAACAATATGTTCAAATCCTCCCTCATCCAAAAGCAATGTAAGGAAATCAAATTCTATCTTTTGTACTTCTATCTCTTCATTACAATTGTTACAAAATACTAGGCGCAAAATTGAGAAATTAAAGAATGCTAATAAATTATTGCGCTTAGAAAATAAAATTTTAAAAACAAAAGTTAAAGTAGTATCAAAATCCGATTTATCTAGCTTTACTCGTGTCACTTCAATTGAAAATACAAAATCTTGTCTTTATTGTAATGATATTAAAGAAAAATTTAAGGAACTTGAAAAATAAATTATTTTTATAAGAGAACAAAATGAAAAATTATGTTTAGAAAATTTATCTTTAAAAATTAATTGTGCTAAGTGTAAGGACTATGAAATTGAAATAAAAGAGATGGATGAAACATTTGATGAATATAGAAACAACTATCAAGATCATATTGACTCTATTGTCTCCACTCTTAAAAATAGCACAACAGCTTATAATAAAGCTAGGCATAATCTAAAGATAAAGAATGATGAATTAAAAACTAAAATCAACTTGCTTAAGGAAATCATAAAGAAAAACTCTCAAAACATACAATCTCAAAATAATGCAAAATCCAAAAGCAAGTTGAATATGATTTCTTATAAGTTGAACAAGCCAAGCAATAGAAATAATAAACCTCAAAAGATTGAAAATGAAATTCCAAAATACAATCATTACTATCATTTACAACATCAATCTTCTCCCAACCTAAAATTAAATGCTCACAAATTTCCTATGAACAACACTTTTAATAATCATTACAATCATAATCATCAATATAAAGATAATCTCAATGGAAATTTGATGAATAAGAATAACATTAAACCAAGGTTTGAATGGAGGCCTAAAATTAAAAATGAAACATTCACTTCACATGAAAGGACTCATTCATCTTTGTCTTCACAAAAATCATCACGATGCATTTGGGTACCCAAAGGAACATTCACTCATGGTCCTCTTTGGATACCTAAATCTCTCATCTACTAGTATCATCAAATGCATAAAGTAGAAACCTTACAAATTGAAATATACAAATTTCTACTTCATGATATGCTTTAATGTCTTTTTTATTTTTTCTTTTTGTTTTCTTTTAAACTATCATGTTATGGTCATCCTATACAATATTGAAAATATGATTTTATCTCTTAAAAGCTTAATATGGTTTTATAAAAACAAATTGATCAAAATTCAAAATCATATTTTGATGACCTATCTTTTATTATTATATTCATTGCTTCTAAATATCTTATATTATCCATATGAATCAAACTCTAAATTTGCTATAAGATATTTCAAATTAAATCCGGTTACTAGATTTTTAGCCTTCACCAACAAGTGGATAAAATTCTGAATTTGCTATGAGATATTTATCTAAATTAAAAAGAAAAACACATAAGACATATTGAAAGATTAATTGTCATAAATATTGATGTCATACGCACCACCATGATCTATTGATATCTTTTGCTAAAACTTTCTAAAATCATAATTCATATCAAGAATCATCTATCGAATTTTATATAATGACAATTGGTATTATAATTGCTTACTATGGTTGGTATATTATGTGTGTATTGTGAGTTATTTCTAGTTTAGACCTTTGAATCATTTTGATATCAAATCAAATAGAATTGTCACTCCATTCTAGGTCTCTAAGTTGAAACACAATCAAAACTTGGTATAACATTAATCTCAAATTTATCATTCTAACATTGCCACCTAAAGAATATTTGTGTTTATGTTAGGCTTTATTTGTTTACCAAGATATACAGGCTGGGTATTCTCATCTAGGGCTTATCCATAGTATGATTGTGCATGAACATTATTGTTAATCTCTAAAATCATGCATATTTGATTTGTTCAAACATGATATCTTGGGTTTTCATTTCCTATTTTTTTCAAGTTATAAGCACAAGTCTTTAGAAAAGTCAAAATGAAAACATAAGTAAATATATCTCATGCAATGATTATTTTGTCAAGTATATAAGAAATCGCTAACGTTTCATGCAATTTGGACCATCCAAAACATCTCCTGAAAATCTGCAACTTCAGCATGGAACTACTATTGGGATACCTAATCAAGTTCAAGCATCAAAATTTTCAAAACCCTAAAAAATCATTTACTGTTTCCCGCGCTAGCGCTGGCGCCGGCGCTAGCGTCGAGGTTCATTTTTCTGTATTTTTTAAATTTCTAAAAATCCCTTAAAATATATAAATCTATATTTTCTACTTAGTTTTGCACTTCTGTGTTTCTTTATTTTTTGAAAAAAATCAAATACAAAACTACAAAAACCAAATTATAAAAAATATGTTTTTTTTTTCGCTTGTGTTGTTTCCTTTATTTAAAGTTCATCTTTATGAAAAAATCAAATATAAAAATTACAAAAGAAAAAATTACAAAAATATGCTTTTATTTGTAAAAATCAACAACAAAAATATAAAACAAAACAAAACAAGTATCAAAATTATTCTTCTGAACTTAACTTTTCTATATATCTTGCGAAAGGGTGATTTGGGCTATCATCCCATCATATCACCTAGTACCAGGCGAACCTCTCACAAGGTAGTCCTCGGGAAGTCCAAGAACAATTTTTATGAGTTCAAACCTTAAATAAAAATTATTCTTCAAAAATATCAACAAAATATTGTATGGACTTCATTGAAAATAATCGAGCATGATTCAACCTATTATTTAGAACTTCTATAATGTTGCAATTTATCTTTTCAAACTACTTTGAACATTGTTTTCATCATGCTTAGATATATCTATTAATATGTGCATAAATTATATTGAAAAAGTTGTGTAGAACTATGCGTAGCATGCCTCTAAGTATGAGTAATGTTTTATGTTTGATAATGATCGCAATTCACTCACTTATTTTGGCATTGTCTACTTATGTGTTTAATCTAAGAATGTTTGTGTATGTTTTGTAATAGTACAATGAATTAAAATTGCACAAGTATCTTACCTACACAACCTTTATTTGCACTTTTAAAAGTTAAGAAAAGTGGTTATCTTTTTCATAAATTATATTGGTTTGCAAAACAAGTGTATTCGGAGAACTTTGTACAAAACAAAATCATAAAATAAAGTGACAAAGATAACTCCACCAAGCACTAGTTGAACCTCCTGATAAGTCTTAATAAGCGTTGTGAGGTTGAGCACCTTGGAAATAATAAAGTATCTTGTGCAAATCATAACTTTCTTTTCAAAATAAAAACCACTTATTCTTAAGTACACCGGATCACAATAAAAATCAATCTTGAAGAATAAAACTATGTGATCCCCCAAGCACTACTTTGCACCTTGATAAGTCTTGATGAGCATTGTGTGTGCAGAGCACCTTGGTAGTTGTACATTTTTCTTTGTGCATTGAAGTGAGTGGAAGTAAAATTATTTGTGTTTTATTGTGCTCTTTACTTTACATATTACTTGTATTTTTGATTAAAACATTTGTTTACTCTATTCAAAATACACTTTTATGCACATCATTATCTTCCATAACACTTCTTCTCATGAGTATTGGATCCTAATGCTAATTCTATACTACTCTTTATTTATGAAATGCACTAGATAACCTAGCATGCTTCCTACAATGTTTGGTATGTTTTGAAATTGTGAATTAAAGTAACATTGTAGTAATCTCTTTTTGATAAGATTATTTCATGCTTGGTTACTGTATTGTCAAAACAAAAATTTTAAATGCAAAATGATTTACAGAAACATCTTCTTTTTGAAATTAAACTCATATATCTTTTTATGAACCATCATTGATTACCATAAGATGTTTTTTGTACTTCTATATGTCTTCCACATCATAACCATATAATTGTTTTACCTTGCACTTTAATACTTATTTAAAATCTTTCATCTTGTGTGCATCATCACTTGAATCTTCAAATTCCTTTCTTGCAACAAGTTGTAGACTTGCTTGGTAAACTTTATATTGGTTGAATTTTTTTTGCTTATAACTCTGATCTATTTCTATTCTAAACACTCCTCCAACAAGTGAAATATTGCTTATAAAACATCTCTTTTTTAACTTAAACTCTTATTTAGTATTATGATGTTTCTTTTTCGAAATCTTCTGCAATACTCAAACTCTGATTCATTCATGAATTTCAATATAGCTATGTGAGTTTTATTTCAAAAATTCAAATAAAAATATAAACTCATATGCTATGACATTTCCCATTAGATTTAAATGCTTAATGTTTCCAAAAATTGTTATCCATGACTTCATTTCTCACCATAGCGGGGGCGTAGGGTTGTAAACATTAGATAACCTTGTCTCTAGTCATGTCTTGTCCTTAACCGGGGAGGGTTCCAGTGGGGCCTTGCGAGGCACTGGGGGAAAAGAGTGTTAGGTTAAGTTTTTGTCTAGTGTTTGCATATGGGATTAACACCCCAGCCTACGGCATGTTTGCAGCTCCTCATGCCCATCTGTCACTTAGTACGGGGCTAGGGTGTTGACATATTGTGTGGGTAGATTGGTTACTTGGAAATCATGATTGTTTTTAGGCTTAAAACTCTTATTTAAAGGGGAAATCATTATTTTTTGCTTAAACTCTGATATATAAAAGGGGGAGAACTACAAACAAAAGGGATAAAATAAGTCATAACTCTGATCATTTTCAATGAAAGATAAGTCTAAAACTCCTTATCATTTACTTAAAAAGCTCGATCATGCCTTCTCTTTTATTTACACATTTTTTAGTGCTTTGTTTCCCTACCCACTTTTGCTAATAACAAAGGGGGAGAACTAACATAATAAAATGCAAAAGGGGGAGAACTAACAATGATAAATGTAACCCGCTATCATAAACCCAACATGACAAATTCAGTTGATAGCATACATATTAAGGGAGCATTCACATAGGGGGAGCATATATTTAGGGGGAGCAATTCTAAATGCTAAAATCAATAATCATCCTAAAGTCATCACTCTCACACACACACAAGTATAGTCTCATCATGCTTATTTATTAATGCTTTGATTTATCTATAATGGATTTGTTATTATCAAAAGGGGGAGTTTGTTGGAACATGGTCTTCCGCATATCCTAGGTTTGAGAATAACAAATCTTATGTGTATTTGATCTTGTGTGTTCAAGTGTGCAGGTTAGCATAGTCCACATGACTCAAGGAGTACTCATGATGTCTGCCCCCAAAATTGAGGCCAAAATTCGAAGAGGCTCACTAGCGCCGGTGGTAGCGATAGCGCCCGGCGCTAGCGTTGATCTGCTCGATTCCGGCTGCATTTTTAGAAGGAGATAGCGCCCGGCGGTAGCTACTAGCGCTGGCGGTATCATGACGCACAAGAGGCATAGAGCAAATTGTTGCCACGGATGGGAGATTCGGCCGCGCAAGATCATTCCTAATCCGGGCTAGCGTCGGCGGTAGCACTAGCGCCGGCGGTAGCGTAAAGGCTATAAATTGGATCCTTTGGCTCCGAATTCTTCATCCTCCTCCAATCCCAAACTCCAGAGCTTCGTGCCACAGCAGAGAGAGGAATATTCAGAGCGATACTACCACAATTCCATAAAGCCTTAAGGAGATCCGTGGAGAAGATTTCAAACGCGTCATCATCGTGACGAAAGGCTGCATCGACTACGATCATACTCTGCGGGCCTTCGTCCACTTCTCCAAGAGATCCACATAGAGGGAGTTTTTATATTATTGTCTTTTCATTTCATATCTTTTCTAAACGGTAGTGAAATCGCCTCGTGTTGGCGACTAGGTCTGGGGTAGGACTTAGGGCTGAAATTCGCCTCGTGTTGGCGACTAGATCTAGGTTAGGTCTAGGGGGTGCTCGAGGCCTTTCTGGGGATAGATCGGCTAGAGCGGCTTGAGGCCGTATCTGGGGAGAGATCGGCTAAAGCCAACCGGTTCGTGGGGATACGAGTCGGTATAGAAAACGAAAAAGAATTTTTATTAGTCGCCTCCGATTTCTAGCATCATAGAAATCAAGTTTTGTAAAACATTATTTGATATTAATAAAGCATATCTCTTTATTATTGTTTTACTTGATGTCTCTTTATTAATCTTGCAATATTCCGAAGTTTTTCTAAATATAATCTAAAGTTTTTGAAAACCCTTATTCACCCCCCCCCCCCTCTAAGGGCACCGACCGATCCAACAGTCATCTCATAATAGTAGAAAACTATGCGGCAATATATAACTCATCACATTAAACAAAACCCATAGTTTATATATCAACCCATAGTTTAAAAGCATAGGTTGTCCAAAGATTATTCACCTATGACTTCATATCTCACAATAACGGGGGCGTTGGGTTGTATGCATTAGAGACCTAACCTCTAAGTCATGTCTTGTCCTTAAATGGGGAGGGTTCCAGTGGGGCCTTGCGAGGCACTAGGGGGAAAGAGTGCTAGGTTGAGCGTTCTCTAGTGTGTGCACATGGGACTAACACCCCAACCTACGCATGCGTGCAGCTCCTCATGCCCATCCGTCACTTAGTACGGGGCTAGGGTGTAGACATTTAGTCGGGGTAGTCTATAATCTTAGGACATACTTATCATGCATCTTTTGGGTTGTTTAATAAAAAAAATGTCCTCTTGTGTTTGCATAATTTATTTATTTTTGAGCTTAAATGTTTTTGTAAAACACATGTATTTGAAAAAGCTATAGTTTTATGCAAATTTGAGCAATCAAGACATCTCCAAAAATTACAAAATTTCTGCATAAGACTACTCTAAGAACACTTAATCAAAATCAAAATTCAAAAATAAAAAATTTAAAATTCTCAAAAAATCACGTACTGTTTGCCGCGCTATCACTAGCGTCGGCGCTAGCATGGGTGTTTGATTTTTCTGAATTTTAAAATTTCTAAAAATCATTAAAAATATGTTTGTTTATATTAACTAATTTGTTTTTTGAATTTCTGACATTTATTTTTGTTTTATTTATATTATAAAAAAAATCAACTACAAAAATACAAAAATATGTTTTTGTTATTTGTATTTTATTCATATTATGAAAAATCAACTACAAAAGTTTAAAATTCAAAAATACAAAAATATGTTTTTGTTATTTGTGTTTTATTCATATTATGAAAAATCTACTACAAAAATTCAAAATTCAAAAATTACAAAAATACGTTTTCTGATTTTCTGTTTTTTAATTGAGTTAATAATGATAAAACAAAAAAAAACTGTATGATCTTTATTGCCAATATCAAGCACGTATGAGCTCTATTATTTAGACTTATTTACAATGTTAAAATTTATTCCTTCAAATTACTATGAACATTGTTTTGTTTATCATGTTTTGATATATCTATTTAAAGTGCATCAATTATATTGAAAAATATGTGTAGAACCAAGCTTAGCATGCCTCTAAGTATGAGTAAATGTTTTATGATTGATAATGATACATTTCACTCACTTATTTTTGTAATAAACATGTGTGTTTAAATCTAAAATGCTTGCTTGTGTGTTGCAATTGTACAATGAATTAAAATTTGCATAAGTTTATTGCCTACACTACATTTGAATTGCACTTATGAAATTTAGAAAAGTGGTTAAGTTTAAAAATTGGGTTTGCAAAACAAGTGTATTCGGAGAATGTTGTCTCACAAATGTGAACAAAAAAATTATATATGTAGACAACTATAACTCCACCAAGCACTACTTGAATCTCCTGATAAGTCTTCATAAGCATTGTGAGGTTGAGCACCTTGGAAAAAATAGTAAAGTATCTTGTGCAACCCTTGATTAATACACCAGTTTTTATAAAAATAGTGTGCATTAAAGTGTGTGAAAGTAATATACTTGTATTTTATTGTGCACTTTACTCTACATATGTCTTGTATTTTGTGATTTAAATCAATTGGTAACATTGCCCAAAATACACTTATGTGCACATCATGATCTTTCATAACACTTCTTCTCATGAGTATTGGATTCTAATGTTTTATCTATACTACTCTTTATATAAGAAATGCACTAGATAACCTAGCATGATCTCTACAATGTTTTGGTATCTCTTGAACTTAAAATTAAGTAACATTGTAGTATAATCTTTCTTTGATATGTTTATTTCATGCTTGGTATCTTTATGAAAAACTTTGAGATTTCAAAAAGGTTAAAACATCTTTCAATTTTGAACTAAAACTCATATTTTTACTTATGATTTTCATGCTTACAACAAGATGTTTCTTATAATCTTACGCTTGCTTACAACTCTTATCTTTTTATTTGAAATCTCTTATATATACTATGCTTAAACTCTTTATCATTTCATATATTACAAAAGCTCGATCATGATTTAAAACTAGCCTAAAGAATGCCTCCTTACTACCCTCACCCTACCTTCTTTTGATAATACCAAAAGGGGAGATTATTTGAAGAAATCTATATAAGAGAAATATAGAAGATTAAGGGGAGCATAATTCATGTAATCTATCATTTTAGGGAGTAAAACATAAATTGCATTTATGTAGGGGGAGCATTAAGATAGGGGGAGTATGCACATTATCAAGCTTATAATATACTACAGTTGCACTATCATCTTGCTTATCCTATACTATAAACACTATTGTTGATTTCTTGCTAAGTGGATTTGTTATTATCAAAAGGGGGAGATTGTTGGACATGTGTGTCACATCCCTTTGTTTGAGAATAACAAATCCCAAATTGTATTTGATCTTGTTTGTCGTGTGTTTATAGTGTGCAGGAACTATAGGTGCAATACTCCACAGGTAGAAAGCGGCTGAATTCAATCATCTGGAAGAATGCACTACCGCCAGCGTTAGAGCTACCGCTAGGCGCTAGCTCAGGTTCCGTTCGACGAACTGGAAGCTGCGTTCGACGAAATCTGAAGGAAGCTTTGTTCGGCGAACGAGGAGCTCCGTTCGACGAATATTCCTGCGTTCGACGAATTTGTGCTCAACAAGCTGCGTTCGACGAACGAGGAGCTTCGTTCGACGAATTTGGCTGCGCTCGACGAATTTGTGCTCGACAAATGGGTTCGACGAACTTGAAGCTCCGTTCGACGAAAATTTCATTCGACAAATTCCGTTCGACGAAAGTTTCTTCTACCACGCCGTCGACGGTTTCGCAACCGCTATCGCCATCGCTAGCGCTACCGCCAGGCGCTTTCTCAAGTTCGTGCACAGAGCCACGCCGCCGACGATTTCGCAACCGCTCCACATGAACGCTACCGCTGGCGTTAGGAGCTACCGCAGGCGCTAGCGAGAAGTTCTATATATTGGAGCTTTGATTCTCGTTTTGGCCAATCCAGCATAGAGAGGTTGCAAGTGCCACAATTCTACTGCTGCTATGCTGCCGAAGATGCATCTCCCACTAAAAGCTTAAGGAGAATTCTGGAGGAGGACAACGTCACGCTACATCAGAAGGACAATCGCTTCGACCTTGCTTATGCTTCAGCGATCCTTCATCCTCATCTTCAGAAATCTCATATAGGGAGTTTTATTATTGTTATCTTTATTTTTCATTCCATACTTTCTTTGTAACCGTTTAGAGAATTCGTCTTGTGTTGGCGACTAGGTCTAGGTAGTGGACTTAGGGAGTAATTTGTCTTGTGTTGGCGACTAGTTCTAGGTGATTAGATCTAGGGGGCTCGAGGTCATATCCGGGAAAGGATTGGCTAGAGCGGCTTGAGGCCTTATCCGGGGAAGGATAGGCTAAAGCCAACCGGTTTGTGGGGATACAAGTCGGTATAGAAAAGGAAAAGATATTTACTTTTGTACGCCTCCGATTTCTAGCGATATTGAAATCAAATTTATGTAAACACTTTTTATATAAATACAATCATGTCTCTACTTGTGTTTACTTGATTTCTCTCCTTTGGCGTTATCTCTAAAATATTGGTTACTAAATTTTCAATTCTAATTACTTTATCTAAATTGTTTAGTTCAATCTCTTTCATCATAAAACAATTTAGTACTTGTTTCTAAACTTGGTTATTTTGAAGAATTTAGCTAAATTGTTATTTCATTCTAATTTTACTTTAAACAATTTAGTAAATCGTATAAAATTATAAAAAGAACTTTTATTCCCTTATTCACCCCCCCCCCCCCCCCCCTCAAAGGGCGCCAATCGATCCAACAAAGACAACCTTGCGGATATATTCACGAAGCCCCTATCTGCGGGGCCATTCCGGAGGCTTCGCTCGTTGCTTGGAGTTGTTCCCGGAGCTCACTTCAAGGGGGAGTGTTGAGATTTTGAAGTGAGCTAACGCTATGCGTTAGAGCTAACGCCGGCGTTAGCTCCTTCTCGCTGAGCTAACGAAAGCGTTGCGAGCTAACGCCCGCGTTGGCTCCTTCTCGCACCTCCCCCCTGTTTTGCCTATAAATAGAGGGGTACCCCCCTAAAGAGAATCGATTCTGAAAGTGGTGAGTATCCTCTACTTTGAGCGAGTTAGAGATACCAGAGTGCTACCAGGCGTGCATCGAACTTGGAGTAAGTTCGGCAAGAGAGATACCTACTCGCGAGTTAACGCGGGGCGTTAGAGTCATCGCCGGGCGTTGAGTGTCGCGAGTAGCGAGCTTCGTCTAGTGGCGACTAGGGAGCTGAGGAGTGCGAGCAGCGGGCTTGCGAGGAGCAGAGCTAACACTGTGCGTTAGCGTTAGCGTCGGCGGTAGCGAGGAGCGAGTATCACCTGCGCGGTGTGCTCCGGAGGAGAAGCGAACCTTGTCCGTGACCAGTTCCTTTACTTCATTGGCTGTCGTGAATCAAGTTGGATGCAACTTGTATTCAGCTCTGTCCATTTGTAACTAGCTGCCGAGTATTATTATTTGTGAAAGCTTGTGTTCATTTTGGTGTCCTTATTCTCCTGTTGGTTGACGTGTTCTTCCGACTTAAAATATTTCACAGTTTGTTGTCGGCGTTTGGAGCAAACGTCGCCGGACAGTGGGTAAGCAAATGGGCATCGGCGGTGTATGCTCCGTTTGCTCCCTCCGGGCAGCAGAAAAGCCCCTCAAAAGTGTTGTTTCCAGCCCCGCCTCCCCCGCCGGTTCCACTGGAGCCTTTCCAACCGCTGGCTTCACCCACCACCATCGCGCCAAATGAAGCCTATGATTCACGCATCATTATGATAGGTGGTCTATTTATGACAACATATTATGGCCATTTAATTAATTTAACAATAATTTTTACAGTAATTCATACACACACTAAACAACTCATGGACGAGAGAATTCTAGCAGCCTAGAGCAATCTAGCATGGGTGTAAGACCGTGTCTAGCGGCTAATGCTATATATAAAATAATAAAAATAAATGATAGATAATAAGTATAGTAAATACAATACTCTCTTTCGTCCACGAATAATAAAGAAATATAAGCCAAACACGCCTATAAACTCTAGCTTGGCTAATGACAGTGAGATTATTTAATTAATTATCGGGCATTAAACCGAAGAAAACTTCGAAATTCAACCGAAGTTTAATGGCTGGCTGCCAACAAAACACGGAGATCAAGCAAAGAACAGCGTATAATATGTCAAATTAAGCTACGACGATGTATTAATTTTTTGTTGGGCCGGATTAGCTGTATAATCCATTAGTTGGTACCATTAAAAATACCGAAAATTTTGTTCCGTCCCGATAATAATCACGATATCATGATGTAATGCCAATGGTGGTTCTAATCTTAGTTATTGTGTGAGATTTTTTTTGAAATATATTAGCTTTCGTACCTAATTAGCATTAATAACCAGTAGCTTATTTTTCTTTTAATTTGTTAATAAGTTTAAATATTTTATTTATGTTATTATTTTATCAAAACATCATTAATTAAAAACAATTTCACTCTCTCCAATAAAAAGGAATTTTGAGCGTGAGGTACTGAATTATTCAGATAATTCCACCGTCGCACATTGCGCACAATGAGACAAGGTATGCTCCTGGTAGGCTTGCATCAAAGGGGCGTTGGGATGGCCTGGCTTTTGCCCGGCCTTGCCCAGAATTAGGGGTGAGCAACCGTAAAAATCGTCTGCATCACACAAACTGCATCGATTTTTAAACCGCACCGCGTAGTTTCGGTGCGGTGCGGTTTTGAACTTTTACAAACCGAGCGCGGTTCGGTACGGTGCAGTTTCTAGATCCTGAAAATCACAAAAAAAATGCACAACACCGACTAATTACATATTTTCAATTTTCATGAACATGTGACATATCGCATACATTAAATAAAAGTATAACTTGTAAATTATTAATTAATAATAGTAATTAACTAATTATATTAGTGCTTATAGTTGCTTTCTTGCTTTAGTTTGATTGTTCTCTATCAATTTATTGATGAATTTGCTGATTTGTAAATTTCTGTTAAGTGCAAACAGTATCATAATGGTTCATCTAACTGTCAATGCATATTCACTAGGTTTCTCTTAATATTTCTGATATGCACTCATACATGACTCTCATCTATCTATATGCAAGTCAAATAGATGGTTATTCTCAAAACCCACTAGGGTGTTGAGGGAAGAGTGAGAGAGTGGGCAAACCCACTATCTCCGCAACCAACCGCCCGTGCAAGACCCCGCGCAGCCATGGCGCTCGCAACCACGCACACTACAACGCACACTATCGCGCGGTAGCCCTACCGCGCGGAGCTACCACGCGGTAGTGAGCGCGGTAGTGCACGCGGTAGCGCGCAGGTAGCACCCCTTGTGGGGTGCAGCCATGGGGTGCGGCCAAGCCGCACCCCATTGTGGGGTGCGGCCAAGCTGCACCCTCCTTGGGGTGCGACCAAGCCCCCTCCCCCTTTCGCAGGAGGGCTCGCGGTGGGCTCGGCCAAAGTCACGCCCCCTCGTCGGGTACGACCGAGGCCCATTTCCCCTCTTGGGGGCGCGACTCCTCATTCCTCCGTTCGCTCAGAACGCTCCGCGCCCATAACACACCCAGAACACTTCAGTGTTCGTTGCATGTCCAGAACACTTCCGTGTTCATTGCGCGCTCAGAACGCTTCTGAGCGCGCTCAGAACACTTCCGCATTCCGGCACGCTTACTTTTTATCTTTCTAATTTCTCAGATTATAGGACTCGTTTGTTGTCTTTCTTACCTTCAACGAAGCTGTCCGAACTGCCCGAACTGACCAAAGGGCAAGACGGTTATTCACAAAAAATGGCGATCCGTGTGCTCCAATTTGACCGACGTGATTCGCCTGTCAGGTGGTTACGGTGGTTGCGACGACAAAATTACCGGGCTACCCCCAACCAAAGCTATAAAAGGAGCCTCAGGCCTTCATTTCAGAGGACCTTGCCTTCTGCGCCCAAGAGAGCTCCTTTGAAGATTTCCTCAAAATTCTCCTTCGGCACTTGAAGATCTCCTTTGTGGACTTGGAGATTTCCTTTCTCCCGAAAGGCGACTCAGCATTCTCACTTTTGTTCTCCCGAGTATTCTCACTTTTGTTCTCCACCGTACTCAAAAGTTAAAAGACTTAGTGTGAAATTTTAGGTAGATCTTGGAGTGAGTAGGAATCGTACAACTTAAAGTTACAGCCAACAACCAGAATCACATGAAACAAAGCAATCTTTATTAATAACAGCTGGAATCTTCATTATAGAGCGAGGTATACATGGCGAGACATGATTTCGCCAGTACAAAAAACCAAAAGGAAAAATACAAAACTGAAGAAAGATAACTGGCGATCTGAACACAGAAGCCACCTGACCGCGTGACCTAGGTGTTCGCGCGACTAGAAGAGGAGACCGCGCGAACAGTCTGCCGGCAACTTGAACAACACCGTTGAAGCTCCGCGACCTCCCGAATTCCACTAATTCTCCCAAATTCCAGCAACCCACACTGCAAGCCGCAAGACCGCCCAGACACTTTAGAAGAAGAGGTGACCGCTGCTGTCCGCACAATCCGCAGAAGCTGCACAAAGGAAATTCAATCAGCAAACCAGACGGTCACTAAAAAAGAGACCGCAAGTTCTAGGCACGAGTTCAGCTTACACTTGGTACGATATTATTGCTGCTACAGTGACACATATTTATAGGCGTGGGACCAGATCTAGTCACCACCCTATGAGATAGAGTCACCGCTCTGATCGCGCGACCAAGATCGGTCTACCCGTGCGGTCAGCAGAAGATCTCTCTGCGCTTAGTGAGCTCGCTGACTTCAATCTTTACCAGGAGATCGCCACTCCTCCAAGAAGCCACACTATCATGACATCCCACATGATCATGACACCCACCACCAGTGTTCGCATATATGAGACCTCCTCCAGAGACCGCGAACACAACCACTCGATTAAGGCAACAGCCCACCAAGTCGACCAACACCAGTGTCCACATACATCAGCAGATCGCCAAGGGACCATCTTATGCGAACACAAAGGGGAGACCTCGCGACTAAGAGAACCTTAGTCGGCGCGCACCATCAAGAACCCGGACAGTAACCAGACCGGACTGCCGGATACTAGAACAACAACCCTGTGCGGTCAACAGCTTAACCCACACAGTACAGAACAACAGCTCGCCACGCGGCCTCACCTCGGCAGCCTTGGACAGAGAGAATGGCGGTCAGGCCGAATAAACTGCGGCTAGACCGAATAGGTCAGACCGCAGAGGAGACCGCAAGATCGTGCGGTTATACCAAACCGCGCGATCACCTCCCAGACCGCCAATTTCACACATCAACATTTTCAACACTCCCCCTTGAAGTGGGAAGTTGAAAACAGCCCAAGTAAACTTCTCAGCCGAGTGAATGACCCCTTCGCCAATGCCTTTGTGAATATGTCAGCAACGTTGTCCATACTCCGAACATGCTCGACCGAAAGAGACCCCTCCAGCACCTTCTCACGAATGAAATGATGCTCGATCTCGATATGTTTGGTCCTTGCGTGACACACTGGATTAGTAACCAGTTTGAGTGCACTCTCATTGTCACCGCGGAGCAGAGTCGGACCCCAAATCTCCTTATGGACGTCTCCCACCAACCTCCTAAGCCAGATGGCTCTTGAGCTACCAAGGCCGAAGCCTTGTATTCCGCTTCTGCGGTAGAGACAGACACGAAATCCTGCTTCTTATTGCACCATGATATAGTCGTAGGGCCCGCCATGAAGACGAATCCAGACGTCGAATTCCGATTGTTGAAACCGACAACTCGGTCTCCGTGGAGTTCGGGGTCCCAAAAAAGGGGTGGTCTCACACCTACTTCTCTCGAGCCAACTCTCTAGGCAAGAGCACTTGGACTTGGAAACGGACCCTAGGCTACAGCGAGGAGGTCCCACCTCACACCCGGAAGACCTGAGAGATCTTCCCCTCCCTAGCCAATACTGAACCAGAAGCACCAAAGGAGAGCTCTAAGGGAAGGAGAAGATCCGAAATTTGGAAATCTAGCCCGTCCTCCCCTTTGGTGCCCCTTAGGGTCTATTTATAGGTTTCCCAAGTTGGGCTGCAAATAGCCAAAAACTGATCTGCCAGATTACCAAAATACCCTCGGATCTGGACTGCGAATAGCCAAAACTGGACTGCAAATAGCCAAATCCCGCTGTTCTGAGATACTAAACGCAGATCACCCCCCCCCCCTCCTTTGAAACTGGGCGAGAGAGGTTACCCTAGCTGGGCGCGGGCGAGATGGGGGGCACCCGCCCCTCCCCTCTCGCTCCTAGCTGGGCGAGGGCGAGAGGGGGGGGGGGGGGGGCACCTGTCCCTTCCCTCTCGCCCCTAGCTGGGCGCGGGCGAGAGGGGGGCACCCGCCCCTCCCCTCTCGCCCCTAGCTGGGCGCGGGCGAGAGGGGGGGCACCCGCCCCTCCCCTCTCGCCCCTAGCTGGGCGAGGGCGAGAGGGGGGGCACCCGCCCCTCCCCTCTCGCCCCTAACCGGGCGCGGGCGAGAGGGGGGCACCCGCCCCTCCCATCTCGCCCCTAGCTGGGCGCGGGTGAAAGGGGGGGCACCCGCCCCTCACCTCTCGCCCCTAGCTGGGCGCGGGCGAGAGGGGGGGCACCCGCCCCTCCCCTCTCGCCCACAGCTGGGCGCGTGGGAGAGGGGGGGCACCCGCCCCTCCCCTCTCTCCCCTAGCTGGGCGAGGACGAGAGGGGGGGCACCCGCCCCTCCCCTCTCGCCCCTAACTGGGCGCGGGCGAGAGGGGGGGCACCCGCCCCTCCCCTCTCGCCACTAGCTGGGCGCGGGCGAGAGGGGGGAACCCGCCCCTCCCCTCTCGCCCCTAGCTGGGGGCGGGCGAGAGGGGGGGCAACCGCCCCTCCCCTCTCGCCCCTAGCTGGGCGCGGGCGAGAGGGGCGGCACCCGCCCCTCCCCTCTCGCCCCTAGCTGGGCGCGGGCGAGAGGGGGGCACCCGCCCCTCCCCTCTCGCCCCTAGCTGGGCGCGGGCGAGAGGGGGGCACCCGCCCCTCCCCTCTCGCCCCTAGCTGGGCGCGGGCGAGAGGGGCGGCACCCGCCCCTCCCCTCTCGCCCCTAGCTCGGCGCGGGCGAGAGGGGGGGCACCCGCCCCTCCCCTCTCGCCCCTAGCTGGGCGAGGGCGAGAGGGGGGGCACCCGCCCCTCCCCTCTCGCCCTTAGCTGGGTGCAGGAGAGAGGGGGGCACCCGCCCCTCCCCTCTCGCCCCTAGCTGGGGAGGGCGAGAGGGGGGTACCCGCCCATCCCCTCTCGCCCCTAGCTGGGCGAGGGCGAGAGGGGGGGGGGGGGCACCCGCCCCTCCCCTCTCGCCCTTAGCTGGGTGCGGGAGAGAGGGGGGAACCCGCCCCTCCCCTCTCGCCCCTAGCTGGGTGAGGGCGAAAGGGGGGGGCACCCGCCCCTCCCCCTCTCGCCTCTTACTCTTCTTCTGGTGAGAGCTACAGGGGTTCGCCGGGCGATACCCAAAGGTCTTAAGACCCCTTGGGTCTAGTCGACACGTCTCGTCGGCCCTCCACGCTGGGCCTCACTCGATGGATATGGGGGTTGTACACAATCCCCGCTCTTTGCGAGGTTGGCACAACCTCGGAAAGAAAAGTCCAAGCCCAAATATCCATCGAGGGGGGCAGAACCTCGCTCCCGAGGATCATTCGACTCACCCAGCAAGTGAGATCCTGGAGTGAGGAGGACGTCTCGGCATTGAACTTGCCCATCCGAGGATCATTCGACCCACCCAGCTAGTGAGAGCCTGGAGTGAGGAGGACGTCTCGATGGCAAGCTCTTCTTTCTGAGGATCATTCGACTCACCCAGCTAGTGAGAGCCTGGAGTGAGGAGGACATCTCAGCGACAACTCTTCCTTCCGAGGATCATTCGACCCACCCAGCTAGTGAGAGCCTGGAGTGAGGAGGACATCTCGGCGTTGAACTTACCCATCCGAGGATCATTCGACCCACCCAGCTAGTGAGAGCCTGAAGTGAGGAGGACATCTCGGCGTTGAACTTACCCATCCAAGGATCATTCGACCCACCCAGCTAGTGAGAGCCTGGAGTGAGGAGGACGTCTCGATGGCAAGCTCTTCCTTCCGAGGATCATTCGACCCACCCAGCTAGTGAGAGCCTGGAGCGAGGAGGACATCTCGGCGTTGAACTTGCCCATCCGAAGATCATTCGACCCACCCAGCTAGTGAGAGCCTGGAGTGAGGAGGACGTCTCGAGGGCAAGCTCTTCCTTCCGAGGATCATTCGACCCACCCAGCTAGTGAGAGCCTGGAGTGAGGAGGACATCTCGGCGGCAACTCTTCCTTCCGAGGATCATTCGACCCACCCAACTAGTGAGAGCCTGGAGTGAGGAGGACATCTCGGCGTTGAACTTACCCATCCGAGGATCATTCGACCCACCCAGCTAGTGAGAGCCTGAAGTGAGGAGGACATCTCGGCGTTGAACTTACCCATCAGAGGATCATTCGACCCACCCAGCTAGTGAGAGCCTGGAGTGAGGAGGACGTCTCCATGGCAAGCTCTTCCTTCCGAGGATCATTCGACCCACCTAGCTAGTGAGAGCCTGGAGTGAGGAGGACATCTCGGCGTTGAACTTACCCATCCGAGGATCATTCGACCCACCCAGACAGTGAGAGCCTGGAGTGAGGAGGACATCTCGATGGCAAGCTCTTCCTTCCGAGGATCATTCGACCCACCCAGCTAGTGAGAGCCTGGAGTGAGGAGGACATCTCGGCGTTGAACTTACCCATCCGAGGATCATTCGACCCACCCAGCTAGTGAGAGCCTGGAGTGAGGAGGACACCTCGATGGCAAGCTCTTCCTTCCGAGGATCATTCGACCCACCCAGCTAGTGAGAGCCTGGAGTGAGGAGGACATCTCGGCGTTGAACTTTCCCATCCGAGGATCATTCGACCCACCCAGCTAGTGAGAGCCTGGAGTGAGGAGTACATCTCAGCGTTGAACTTACCCATCCGAGGATCATTCGACCCACCCAGCTAGTGAGAGCCTGGAGTGAGGAGGACGTCTCGATGGCAAGCTCTTCCTTCCGAGGATCATTCGACCCACCCAGCTAGTGAGAGCCTGGAGCGAGGAGGACATCTCGGTGTTGAACTTACCCATCCGAGGATCATTCGACCCACCCAGACAGTGAGAGACTGGAGTGAGGAGGACATCTCGATGGCAAGCTCTTCCTTCCGAGGATCATTCGACCCACCCAGCTAGTGAGAGCCTGGAGCGAGGAGGACATCTCGACGTTGAACTTACCCATCCGAGGATCATTCGACCCACCCAGCTAGCGAGAGCCTGGAGTGAGGAGGACATCTCGATGGCAAGCTCTTCCTTCCGAGGATCATTCGACCCACCCAGCTAGTGAGAGCCTGGAGTGAGGAGGACATCTCGACGTTGAACTTGCCCATCCGAGGATCATTCGACCCACCCAGCTAGTGAGAGCCTGGAGTGAGGAGGACATCTCGATGGCAAGCTCTTCCTTCCGAGGATCATTCGACCCACCCAGCTAGTGAGATCCTGGAGTGAGGAGGACATCTCGGCGTTGAACTTGCCCATCCGAGGATCATTCGACCCACCCAGCTAGTGAGAGCCTGGAGTGAGGAGGACATCTCGATGGCAAGCTCTTCCTTCCGAGGATCATTCGACCCACCCAGCTAGTGAGAGCCTAGAGTGAGGAGGACATCTCGGCGTTGAACTTGCCCATCCGAGGATCATTCGACCCACCCAGCTAGTGAGAGCCTGGAGTGAGGAGGATATCTCGGCGTTGAACTTACCCATCCGAGGATCATTCGACCCACCCAGCTAGTGAGAGCCTGGAGTGAGGAGGACATCTCGATGGCAAGCTCTTCCTTCCGAGGATCATTCGACCCACCCAGCTAGTGAGAGCCTGGAGTGAGGAGGACATCTCGGCGTTGAACTTACCCATCCGAGGATCATTCGACCCACCCAGCTAGTGAGAGCATGGAGTGAGGAGGACATCTCGGTGGCAAGCTCTTCCTTCCGAGGATCATTCGACCCACCCAACTAGTGAGAGCCTGGAGTGAGGAGGACATCTCGGCGTTGAACTTACCCATCCGAGGATCATTCGACCCAACCAGCTAGTGAGAGCCTGGAGTGAGGAGGACATCTCGATGGCAAGCTCTTCCTAATCATATAAGCAAAATATCTTCATCCATCTAATGGGGGGATTTCCCTTGTCAAAACCTCCTGGCCCAACCAGCGAGGGGTAGAACATAATACAAAGGAAAACAACAAAAAACAAAAAATAAACACAACATACCCCCTCATGGAACTCGCCTCTCAGGCTGCTTACGCGAGATGATCATTCCTCTGCTTCTCCTGCCACTCCCATCTGGCTCATGCTCTCCATGATCTTCTCTATCTCCTCCGCCCCCGCTTGCCAAGAGATGCTGTTGACGGCTCGGATCCGAGATGATCAGCTCGCTAAAGGGTTGCCCCCCACTCGCCGGCTTCGCGATCTCCACTTGCGCGACTCCGTCTCGGAGCGAGACCCCACTCACCGTGCTAGGAAAAAGCACTCGCCCGGCGAGGTCCCGCTCGCCACTCTCAGTCACTGGTTCCTTGCCTGGCCGACCCCCTGGGGAAACCTCTCCTGACCCCCCTGGGCGAGCACTCCTTGCAACCCAGAAGGCGGTGTCTGGGGTGAGGGAGCCGAGCAGTCACCTCTCCTGGTGATGCCTTGGAGCAGCTCCATGATTCCCTTGATGGCCGTCATGAACTCTCCCCTTCCTACCACCTCACTTGGGATGTGAGACCCCTCATCGTCTCCTCCTCCGAGGTCTCCTGCCATGAGATCTGGTTCAAGAACTTCTGTGCTGACCACTCTCCACGCTCACCGCACCAAAAATGTTGAAACCGACAACTCGGTCTCCGTGGAGTTCGGGGTCCCAAAAAGGGGTGGTCTCACACCTACTTCTCTCGAGCCAACTCTCTAGGCAAGAGCACTTGGACTTGGAAACGGACCCTAGGCTACAGCGAGGAGGTCCCACCTCACACCCGGAAGACCTGAGAGATCTTCCCCTCCCTAGCCAATGCTGAACCAGAAGCACCAAAGGAGAGCTCCAAGGGAAGGAGAAGATCCGAAATTTGGAAATCTAGCCCGTCCTCCCCTTTGGTGCCCATTAGGGTCTATTTATAGGTTTTCCAAGTTGGGCTGCAAATAGCCAAAAACTGATCTGCCAGATTACCAAAATACCCTCGGATCTGGACTGCGAATAGCCAAAACTGAACTGCAAATAGCCAAATCCCGCTGTTCTGAGATACTAAACGCAGATCAACCCCCCCCCCCCCCCCCTCCTCTGAAACTGGGCGAGAGAGGTTACCCTAGCTGGGCGCGGGCGAGAGGGGGGCACCCGCCCCTCCCCTCTCGCTCCTAGCTGGGCGAGGGCGAGAGGGGGGGGGGGGGGGGGGGCACCCGCCCCTCCCCTCTCGCCCCTAGCTGGGCGCGGGTGAGAGGGGGGGCACCCACCCCTCCCCTCTCGCCCCTAGCTGGGCGAGGACGAGAGGGGGGCACCCGCCCCTCCCCTCTCGCCCCTAACTGGGCGCGGGCGAGAGGGGGGCACCTGCTCCTCCCCTCTCGCCCCTAGCTGGGCGCGGGCGAGAGAAGGGGCACCCGCCCCTCCCCTCTCGCCCCTAGCTGGGCGCGGGCGAGAGGGGGGGCACCGCCCCTCCCCTCTCGCCCCTAGCTGGGCGAGGGCGAGAGGGGGGGCGCGAGGGCGAGAGGGGGGGCACCCGCCCCTCCCCTCTCGCCCCTAGCTGGGCGCGGGCGAGAGGGGGGGCACCCGCCCCTCCTCCCTCGCCCCTAGCTGGGCGCGGGCGAGAGGGGGGGCACCCGCCCCTCCCCTCTCGCCCCTAGCTGGGCGCTGGCGAGAGGGGGGGGCACCCGGCGCTCCCCTCTCGCCCCTAGCTGGGCGAGGGCGAGAGGGGTGGCACCCACCCCTCCCCTCTCGCCCCTAGCTGGGCGAGGGCGAGAGGGGGGGCACCCTCCCCTCCCCTCTCGCCCTTAGCTGGGTGCGGGAGAGAGGGGGGCACCCGCCCCTCCCCTCTCGCCCCTAGCTGGGGGAGGTCGAGAGGGGGGGCACCCGCCCCTCCCCTCTCGCCCCTAGCTGGGCGAGGGCGAGAGGGGGGGGGGGGGGGCACCCGCCCCTCCCCTCTCGCCCTAAGCTGGGTGCGGGAGAGAGGGGGGCACCCGCCCCTCCCCTCTCGCCCCTAGCTGGGTGAGGGCGAAAGTGGGGCACCCGCCCCTCCCCCTCTCGCCTCTTACTCTTCTTCTGGTGAGAGCTACAGGGGTTCGTCGGGCGATACCCAAAGGTCTTAAGACCCCTTGGGTCTAGTCGACACGTCTCGGCGGCCCTCCACGCTGGGCCTCACTCGATGGATATGGGGGTTGTACACCGATCATCTAAATCTCCCTCGTAATCAGCATCCATGTACCCATGCACCTCGAAGCCCGCATCCCTCCTGTATACGAGACCCATATCCGGAGTCGCCTTGACATACTTCAAAATATTCTTGGCCGCTAGTTGATGAGGCATCCGTGGTTCCGCCATATAATGACTCACCCTGCCAACTGCATACGCAATATCCAGCCTAGTGATCGTCAGATAAATCAAGCTCCCAACCAGAGCTCGGAACACAATCGGTTCTTCAAGAATCCTCCCCTATTCCTTCCGAAGTTTCATGGCCATCTCCAGAGGTGTAGAAATACATTTCCCTTCCTTCATGCCGAGTCGCTCCACGATTCGCTCCGCATATCCAGCCTGGGACACCAGCACTCCACTTTCCTTCCTCTGCACTTCGAGTCCAAGGAAATGGTGGAGTTCACCCAAGTCCTTCATCTCAAATTTGATAGATAGCTCAGCCCGAAGCTTTGCTACCTCTTCCTTGGAATTCCCCGTCACGATCATATCGTCGACGTAAACCAGCACGATGACTTAAAGCTCCCCGTTCTTCTTGACATACAAGCTTGACTCAGAGTCTGAAGCACCGTATCCACAGAATAGGAGATATTCTGTAATCTTCCCGTACCACACCCTCAGCGCTTGCTTCACCTCATACAGGGCCTACTTTAGCTTACAGACATAGTCTGGAAAATCTTCAGATACGAAGCCTGGCGGCTGGATCATGAAGATATCCTTGTCAATCTCGTCGTACAAGAAAGCATTCTTTACGTCGAATTGCCAAATCTCCCACCCACAAAATGCCGCCAAGGCAATAACGAACCGTACTGAAGTCATCTTCGCCACTGGACTAAATGTCTCTTCATAATCTTCACCATATTGCTGCGAGAATCCACGAGCCACAAGGAGAGCCTTGTATCGCTCGATACTGTCGTCTGCCTTCTTCTTGAGCTTATAGACCCATTTGCATATCACAGGGGTGATACCCTTGGGCCTGGGCACCAAAGACCAGGTCTCATTCTTCTCAAGAGCTTCCATCTCTTCTTCCATAGCCGAATCCCACTATTTTACGCCTTTGGCCTTTTCAAAGCTCACTGGTTCCCTCTCATCTAGGGGACCAGCGAAGAAACACGAGACAAAGCTCACCATGTTTCCTCCTGTATAGCGATTAGGGACAATGATCGTTCGCTTCGATCTCCTCAACACCTTCTCCTGACTTGCATTATCCTCAGCTTCTTCTTCCCTAACTCCCCTTCCAGACGTACTAGGAGCATCGCTCGCCCTGCTTCCTGATCCAGAAGCCTCCGTCTCAGAACTAAAATTGGATGAACCACTTGGTGACAAGGAGAGCTCCACCTGAAGATTTTCCATAGCTCTCTCCAGCTCCTCTACCCTGCATTCTGGTAACTCAACACCAGAACTTCCCTTGTACGACGTCACCTCGTCTAACACAACGTCGCAAGATACAATAAATCTCCGCGTCTCCGGGTCCATGCACTTCCAGCCCTTCTTCCGATCATCATATCCCACGAAGACTAGCTTCCTTGCTTTTGCATATAGCTTCGTCCGAAGCGCATCTGGAAAGTGCACATAGCAGGTGGAACCAAACACCCGAAGGTGCGCCACGCTTGGCTTTTCCTTGAACATCATCTCATGCGGGGTCAACATGTTGATAGGACTGAGAGGCATTCTGTTGATGACATAGGCGGCACAAGAAATTCCCTCCGCCTAGGACCTTGGGATACTCTTGGCATGCAGCAAACACTTGCAGGTCTCCGTCAGATGATGGATCTTTAGCTCTGCAACTCTGTTTTGTTGTGGAGTATGCGCACAAATAAGCTCCCTCCGGATGCCCGCCTTCCTGCAAAAACTAGAGAACTCACCAGAGGTGAACTCCCCCCCGTTATCAGTTCTCAGCTTCTTTATCTGCAAGCCTAGCTGACCCTCCACTAGCTCCTTGAACTCCACAAACTTGGCAAACGCCTCCGCCTTCTCCTTCAGGAAATAGACCCAGACATATCTGGTGTAATCGTCGATCAATACCAGCATATACCTGCTGCCTACGAGGCTTGGGGTAGCAGTCGGTCCCATCAAGTCACCGTGGATACACTCCAACGGCACATTACTCCTTATCTGCGACTTATCAAACGGCAGTCGATGAGACTTGACGAACTGACATCCCGCGCAAACATGACCGTCACCGTAGGAAGATAGACAAGGCAGGCTCTTGACTAGACCTTTTATCGCCATAGCTTTCAGCTTATCCATCCCTACATGCCCCAACCTCTCGTGCCCTATAACGGCACTATCATTTGTCCTCATCTTGTCAACATAAGAACTTGTCGATAAAACGAACAAGTCTTTTGCCCTTCTCCCAACATGAACGACATCGGCCTTTACCGCCTCAACGTTTCGTAGAAACCTTACTTCTGTTGGACCGAACAGAACGTGATACCCAGTATCAACAGCGTTGGTCACAGAGAAGAGGTTTTTCCTCATTTCGGGCACATGATAGACACTCTTCAACGTTAGTGGCCCCCTATCACTTCCCAAGGAAACAACCCCCACCTTTTCGACAGTATGCATTGTATCATCAGCAGTTATGATAGCATCATTACCTGAGTAAGGTTGCGCTGAAGAAAGCTTGGCCTCGTCCCCAGGGAGGTGATGACCACACCCCGAGTCTACGATCCAGTCCTCCTGATAGTTGATAGGAGTCGCAGCTCCGACAGAAGCCGAGAAGGCTCCTCCCCATCCTCCTTCATTTTGCCTGGCCTCAGTTTCCTCCTTCCCTACAGCAGCATGCCCTGACTGAAGATTCACCCGGTAGTCCTTCCTGATGTGACCAAGCTTTCCGCACCTAAAGCTTTCCTGATTCTCCCTTCTTCTTCCCTTCAGCCTTGGGAGCATAGCCCCCCTCCTGCTGTCCAGAAGTTGAAGGCCCATTGCCTCCAGCGGTCTTCTTCTTCTTATCCCATCTCTTCTTCTTCCATGTGAAGAGTACCTCGCCTTCTCCCCCAGACACTGACACCCCCGCCATCTGCCTTGCCAGGCTCTCCTGCGATGCATGCAAATTCTCCAGCTCCAGCAGAGATGGCTGATTTGCCCAACCCTGCACCGACGTCACAAAGGCCACATACTCCTTCCACAAGCCGCGAATGATATGTCTCTTCAGCTTCGCCTCAGAAATTGGCTCATCAGGATCCAGTGCTGAAATCTCAGCGCATAGGTTCTTCATCTTCAGGAAGAACGTAGAGATAGACAGATCTCCCTGCGCTGGCCTAGCCAGCTCATTTTCTAGGAACTGTAGCCTCGCTATATTCTTCTTGTTAAACAGCCCATCCGGGGCTCTCCAGATCTCGGTAGCTGATCCACACCCTAAGATGTGATCGAATAGGTCAGGTGATATTTCCCTTTTCAGAGTGAACTCTGCTTTCGCATTAATCCTCCTCCAATTCCTCACCTCATGACCATTATCCCCAACTGGGACAACTTCCTACGTACTATCTCCTCCAACAACCTCCTAGAGGTCCTCGCCCAGAAGATAACTCTGCATGCACGACTTCCACTTCTTAAAGTTAGTCGACGTGAGCATCTCAATTCCAAGACCTCTTGCAAAACCTGCTTCCATGGCTCTACCACTGGTTCCTTCTTCACAAAGGCGATGTCAACTTTAAGTTGTTCACTGCTCTATCTATTCCAACCTGCCTATGGTACCATGTGAAATTTTTCGTAGATCTTGGAGTGAGCAGGAATCGTACAACTTAAAGTTACAGCCAACAACCAGCAGCACATGAAACAAAGCAATCTTTATTGATAACAGCAGGAATCTTCATTACAGAGCGAGGTATACATGGCGAGACATGATTTCGCCAGTACACAAAGCCAAAAGGAAAAATACAAAATTGAAGAAAGATAACTGGTGGTCTGAACACAGAAGTCGCCTGACCGCGCGACCTGGGTGTTCGAGCGACTAGAAGAGGAGACCGCGCAAACAGTCTGTCGGCAACTTGAACAACACCACTGAAGCTCAGCGACCTCCCGAACTCCACTGATTCTCTCGAACTCCAGCAACCCACACTGCAAGACGCAAGACCGTCCAGACACTTTAGAAGAAGAGGTGACCGCTGCTGTCCGCACAATCCACAGAAGCTGCACAAAGGAAATTCAATCAGCAGACCGGGTGGTCACTAAAAAAGAGACCGCAAGTTCTAAGCACGAGTTCAGCTTACACTTGGTGCGATAATATTGCTACTACAGTGACACCTATTTATAGGCGTGGGACTAGATCCACTCACCACCCTATGAGATAGAGTCACCGCTCTGATCGCGTGACCAAGATTGGTCAACCCGCGCGGCCAGAAGAATATCGCTCTGCACTTAGTGAGCTCGCCGACTTCAATCCTGACCAGGAGATCGCCACTCCTCCAAGAAGCCGCGCGATCATGAAATACTGCATGGTTATGACGCCCACCACCAGTGTTCGCATATACGAGACCTCCTCCAGAGACCGCGAACACAGCCAAGTCGACTAAGGCAATAGCCCACCAAGTCGACCAACACCAGTGTCCGCATACATCAGCAGATCGCCAAGGGACCAGCTTATGCGAACACAAAGGGGAGACCGCGCGACTAAGAGAACCTTAGTCGCCGCGCACCATCAAGAACCAGGACAGTCACCAGACTGGACTGCCGGATATAAGAACAACAACCCTGTGCGGTAAACAGCTTAACCCGCACAGTACAGAACAACAGCTCGCCACGCGGCCTCACGAACCAGACCGCGCGACCTCACCTTGGCAGCCTTGGATAAAGAGAATGGTGGTCAGGCTGAATAAACTGTGGCTAGACCGAATAGGTCAGACCGCAGAGGAGACCACAAGATCGTGCGGTTAGACCAAACCGCGCGATCACCTCCCAGACCGCCAACTTCACATATCAACATTTTCAACACTTAGTTTTCCGAGAGGTGGTCTGTCACCTTCGGAGTTCTCTCTCTCTCTATTATTGTAATGAGTGGCGATCTATCGCGCTCGAATTCTAAGTACCTGACTGTAACCCCCAGAAGATAGTGAAGTTTGGTCGGCACAACTCTGGCCGCATGGTTTTTTACCCTTTCCGGGTTTTCCATGTACAAAAGTCCCAGTGTACTTAGCGAATCTCAAATTGACTGTTAGCGCGCTTGGCTCGCTTCAGAGCTGAGACGGTTCAAGTCGACTGGTCTACCAAGAGCACCCAAGCGACCCGCAATAGTTTGGCGTCGTCTGTGGGAAATGGATTCCCAAATACCGAGCAAAGGAGTTCCGAACGCAGCGCCCACTTTTCCCAAATTCACGGAACCAGCAAGGGTGGATACCTCCCCCGAACTATTTGGCGCATGCAGTTCCTCATCCCAGAAAGCCCGGCGAAAAGAGCGCTTATCCCTGCACCCATCCTGCCAATGGCTTGGATCCACCAGCAAGCCGGCCCCTCTCGCGACAGGACATGATTCAAACGATGTCACGTACCAGCAAAGGCGATCCCCTCTATCAAAGTCAATCATGGCATATCCAGTCCCGCCATGGCTAAAGCTCCCGCACTATAAGGAGTTTCACGGAACAAAGGACCCGTACGGGCACGTTAATCACTTCTTGATAACGATGCGGACGTTCGGGCTTCCCGACCAAATCAGCTGCAAAATCTTCGCCGAGACACTGCGCGGAGACGCCCTCCGCCGGTATCGATCTCTGCCTAAGGGAGTGATTCACACCTTCACCGAGGTGTCCCAACTGTTCATTGAATGACACGAAGCACGCACGTAGAGGATCCAAGAAGAGGAGCGAGAAGAGCCCAAGAAGGATGGGTTCCCCCACCCAGGGGAAGCGGAGCAGAGCAAATAGCAAGAAAAGATCTTCATAAGATTTTGCCAGGAGCATCCCCATACCTGGTTGGACTTCGCCTTAGACGCAAGCATAGGCTTTCCAGCCTGTGAACTAAGGAGGGCGTTGATAACTGAAAGTGCACAGTTAACCTCACTAGAATTCTCTAGAGGGGGGGGGGGGTGAATAGAGATTTAAAATATTTTGTGCAAAGTAAATATATATATGTGTATGATCACAGATTAGAGCTTCCCCCACACACCAACAAGAATTAAACAAATAAAAAAAGTAAATGCAAGAAATGAAATCATAGCACAACACAAGAAAATATAGTGGTTCCCCAAACTTTGGGTAGTCCACTCTTCTACCCCCTTGGTAGGAATTCACTATCTTGCACTGAGTCTTTTCATAAGGAGACTCTTAGAACCACCCTGAGTCTTTTGATAAGGAGACTCTTAGAACCACCCTGAGTCTTTTGATAATGAGACTCTTAGAACCAACTGAGTCTTTTGACAAGGAGACTCTTAGAACCAGTACAACTGAATTTTTTGAAGAGTGATTCTAAAAACTCTTTTACAATATGTGAGTATGAAAATGAGAAAAGGAAAAAGAAGTATTTAAGACAAAAATGAATCTTCTTCCTAGCAAGAAGATTGGAAGCACAGGAAGTAGTGAATTAAATCTTTCTTCTATAGAGAGAAGAAGATTTGTAGCTTTTCCCTCTTATGTGAGAGATATCAGAATTTGCAGCAGAGTGACTTCAGAAGCAGGAGAAGAAGAATGCTTGAATATTGCTGCAGGGCTATTTCCCAATTCTCTCTTTATCACTTGGGAGCTTTTCCTCTTTTTCAATGAGTAAAATGGTGGATCCCTCCTTGGTTTTTCTGTCGACCTCCTTCATATATATATATATAGCTCTGTTCATTCAAATAATACTCATAGGAGGAAAATTAATTATCAGGCAGAGAATTAGAAGGATAGAAACATTTCCATGGTTAGCATACCAATAGAAGGAAAGAATTCATTCCAATTTCAAATAATGTCCATAATGAATTTTATCAAATTAGCTAAGAATCTAATAGAGGAAAAGAAAGATTCAGAACGACTATAAGACATAAATTGATTCCATATAAATCAGATCTATAAGATAAGGAAAGAGATCTGGCGATTTTGAATTCTGTCATAAAATCGACATGCATCGATTACTATTCGACGCAAGCGTCGAATACATCCTGTCTGGACGTCGAGAGGAGAATAAGGAAGGTGCGTCGACTAGGGTGCGTCGACTTCTCAAGATACGTCGACTAGAAGTCAGAGCTACGTCGACATAGGATACGTCGAATTCTGCTTGGAGCTACTTCGACTCATTCTGAAAGGAACGTCGATACAACTTCGACGTTGCGTCGAATACTATTCGACGCATATTGACTTAACCTTGATTTTCCTTAGAATTCATATTTAACTCTTTTTCAGGGGTTAAGAGAAATCATTTTCCCAACAATATCCCCCTATTTGTCTTAACCCTATAGGAGAGAAATTGTATTTAGCATATAATTAACATAGCAAAGCATTTGTACAGATAATGAAGATTTCACACAATCAGAAGCAAACTTCATGTTCAGACCAATCATAAAGTATATAAAGCATTGTTTTCAAGTATTATTCAGGAGGGGTAGGAGGAGTCTTTCTTTTTCTCTTGAATACTATTGTGGATTGCTCTTTCCTAGTAGCAGGTGACTCCCTCAGCTCCCCCTGGGTCTCAGCCATTTGCTCCCCCTGAGTCTCAGCTCCCCCTGCCCCTGACTCCTGAGCCCCTTCTTCAGCCATCACAACATCTGGCTCTTTCTCTTTTCCAGCATCAACTTCATTTCCTTTTTCAGTTCCAGCAGCTGGTTCATTTTCTTCTTGATTTATAGCAGTATTCAGCTCTTTATCACTTTCTTCCTTTTCAGCCTCATTTTCTGCTCTGCTTCCCTCCCCTTGTAGTAGTGCCACTTGATTTGCAGCATCTCTTGCTATGTTGAGTACCTCTATTGTTTGTTCATCATTGTGTAGCTCAGGTACTATCTCATTCCCAATTATCTTGAGCAGTGCAAGACTGTCAGATTTTGAAGAAGGAGGGGATTTGTGTGAGGGAGATTTAAGATTGGAGGGCTGCTCTTCATCAAGCTTCTCCCCCTTCTTGACCTTCTTGGCCAAGGAGGTTAAGAAAGACTTGGTAACTCTTGAGGAAGAGAGAGAGTTCTTCAGACTTTGCACAGAGCCACTGACCACATCTATTTGGGTGTGCATGTGTAGGATTGAGGAATGAATCTGGGAGCAGTGCTCATCCAGCATTACTTGGAATGTTTGAGCTGCTGATGCAATGCACTGAGTGAGGAGAGCTTCAGTGGATGCAGATGGTTCATGTTGTGGTTGGGGATGAGGAGAGTGTGGTGGAAGTGGTGATGAGGGTGGAGAAAGGTTAGTTGATGTATGAGGTATTGGTGATAGTGGATGTGAAATGGGTGAGAAAGTATGAGGAGGAGGAGATGGAGAGACTGCTATTTGAGGAGCAGGTGTTTGAGAAGAGGTAGGTAGAGTAGGAGTTGTGAGGGTGGTAGAGACTATTTGAGTGGATGATGGTGGTAGAGAAGAATTGTCTCTTTGAGGAGAAGGAGGAGGAGATGGATGAGCAGGAGAGTTAGGAGGAGAGGGAGTCCTTTCATGAATGGAACCAGGCTTGGGGATTTGCCTAGTCCATTTGGAGAAGAGGGCAATGGACATCCTCTTTCCAGGAGGGATAGGAATTCCTTTTGACCTACAGAGGTCTGGGAAGGAGTGGAAGAGTACTTGACTCATAATCCTCATGTAGGAATTCTCTTTGTGAGAATATCTAGAGCCTATCATCTTGAGCAGACAGCTGGCCCAGTCTATTTTCTTCTTCAATACAAGAGCCCCCATGATGTTCAGTTGCTGCTTGGGCACTGCATCATGGGCAGATATCTTACATAGTAGTATCTTTCCTACTATATCTGCTAGTAGTCTATACTCCTCAGAAAAGTCAATTTTCTGTAGATGGGTTGGTTTATCCCTTGAAAACTTCATGATGGTTAGCAGATGCTTGATTTCATCAGGTGTGAGGTCTATTGATTCATCACCTAATAAAGAAATGATGAAGACTTATGAGGTTACTCTTTAGAAATTGATTTCCTTTCCCTATTTTAGTTGAACAAAGATTATATTAGGATATACCTGATGGAAGATCAAAGGTGGTCCTAATATGTTCTACAGAGATTGAGACTGGTGTCTCATAGATTGTTCCCTGGATTTCTCCTTGTTCAGATATTTGAACATGAGTTATCAGCTCTGTGAGCTCTGTTTCTAGGAGCTTGCATCTTATTGAGATGAGTTTGTCCAATCCGGATTCAGTGAAGAGAGTTATGATGTTCTTATAGTTTTCTGCTGCTGCTTGGAAGGATTCGAGGTCGATATCGAACCCAGAATTTATCTGGGGAGCCATTGTAGATCAGTGAGAGAGGGAAAAAGAATCGGCTGGACTGAGGAGCAAGAAGGATAAAAGATGCAGAGTAGTGAAGGTTTCTAACTGAAGAGACTTTTTAAGTCAGGTGAAGCGTCGAAACGGGACTCAATTCGAGGCTTATTCGGTACTTCAGTGGATGTGACCGAAAATATTTAGCATTGCCGCTCGTTTTTATGGAGTTGATAGAGATTCTGCGGGTTTGAAATTTAGTGAAGGTTTGAGATTTTCTCCAAAACTATATCCGATAAAGGCAAGTGTACCTTATCGTCTATAGTATAGGATATTTAGGAATATCAAGGTCGTATTCCACGGGGCGCATTGATTACTTCTACTTCGAGGAAAATCACTATTATTTTATCGACGAAAATTTGAGGTTTTGATTACTTAGCTAAAAAGAGAAACTAATTGCAAGCTAAATGAGAATATTAAACATTGCATGAAAGGAAAGAGAAATTGACATTGCATAAAAAGGAAGAAATTACTTAAGGAGAAAGAGAACATGAAAGAGGAAAGTAAATTTTTTTTTATTGAAAATCAAAAACGATTACAAGCTTAAAGAGAGATTACAAAGCTAGGAAAGTAAAGTTACAAGCTTTAATTAACTAGTGCAAGCAATAAATAAAAACTAGTACATTACATGAAAAAGAGAACATGAAAGCTTAAGGAAGAACATGAACATGAACATGAAAGACTCACTATCAGCTCTAGCAGCACCTTCCCCACTCCAAAATTCTGAACCCTGGACTCAAGGAGAACCTCTGAATTTATAGGAAAAAATTTCAGATTACACTCCCTCGGTCACGGGCGTGACCAAGGGCGTGACTGCACTATTCACATTGGATCCGACAGCGGCGTGGGCTTTCTGGACGGCGTGGTGAAAATTGACATGTCACGGGCGTGACATGTCGGGTCACGGCCGTGACTTTGGACGGCTGCATTAAATGCGGCGTGGGCTGAAATTTGGCGCGACGGCAGAGCAGGGATCACGCGGGCAAGTCACGGCCGTGACATGTGGGTCACGGGCATGACTCAAGTTGACTTCTCGACTGCAGCTCCACGTCTCGACGGCGGCTCTACGTGGAAGATTCTAAGATTACACGCCCCCGGTCACGGGCGTGACTTTGGGTCACGGGCGTGACCTCGGGCGTGACTTGGTGGAGACTGGTTCAAGCAGCGTGGCATCGATTCTGGGCTGATCTTCAGGTTACACGCCCTTGGTCATGGGCGTGACCGAGGGCGTGACATGCCATTTTTTCCGATTTGTCCCAAAATTCTGCAAATATTGAAATTAAGCTAAGTTAGAATCAAAATTACAAAAAGAACTACTTATAACCTAAAATTGACATAAGAAGGAAAAATCATATTAAATATTTACAAAATTTTCTATTAAAAAGTTATAAAAATACTACTTATCAAATACCCCCATACTTGAGGTTTTGCTATTCCAGAGCAAAAGTGTGAGACATAATTTATAAGACATCCTTAAATTTTTTTATAAATTTTAAACTAAAATTTCATTTAAACCAAAAGTTAAGTTAAGAGTAAATTCAAGGGGGAGTTAAGTCCTAAATTATGATGATGATTTGAAAAGAGGAAAAAATGTTTAGGCAAAGACTTCTCGAGAAAATTAATTAGTTTACAATATTGTAGAAATTATAAAACTAAATTAGATTAAAATTATAAGAACTCTACCTTAAAAGAAACTTAAGGAAAAGTAAATTACTAAATATTGCTCTCTCCATAATTTTCAACTAAAACTAAAACAATGATAATTGGCTAAGGGGGATTTCATAAAATTTGGCATAAGAAGAGAAATTTTTGAATGGAGGAAATGGAATTTATCATGAAATTTCCTTTTTTTTTGTTTTTTTTTTCTTTCTCTTCTAATAAAAACCCAAAATGTATATGGTTTAGGAGTAATGAATTTTATCCTCTTACTCCATGCCATATAATCTTTTCAAATATTTTGGGTGCATATGTTTTAGGGAATAATGAATTTTATCCTCTTATTCCCATGACATATGATCTTTTTAAGAAATTTTTTTTATGCCACAAAGGGGGTAAGGAAGGGAAATAAATCTAGCTAGCTTTAAATTATATTGAGAGCAAATTCTAGTAACATAAAATTTCCTAAGATCTAAAAAGTTAGAAGAAAATATAATTGAAATCTAAAGAGGTTTGGGAAATTCACTACAAAATGAAGCCATTTTAAAAATAAAAAGAGAAGTCATGCTAACAAAATTCTCTAATCAATTTAAAATCATAAGATGATTCTTAAATCAAGATTACCTCAAATTTAAAATTAACAAACTATGATAAGCAAAATTTTAGCCAATTAAAAACTTAAACATGCTTATAAACATTCTCAACTAGATTTCTAAGAAATCACAAAAACAACAAGAAGGAGGGATATAAGAATTTTTGGAATTTTTGATATTATCTTTTTTTTTTGAATTTTTGATATTATCTTTTTTTTGAATTTTTCTCATTAAAAACTATTTACAAAGAAAGGAAACTAGCTTTAAAACTTAACAATTTTTGTTAAGTCTTGGACTTCCCAAGGGCTACCCGGTGAAGGGTTCGCAAGGTACTAGGAGGTGTGATGGGATGAAATCCCAAACGTCCCTTTCCAAGATTTAAATTTTCGATTTTCTAAATTTTTTTTTTTTGAGTTTTTGGATTTTACAAGTGCTTAAATAAAGGAAAACATAGAAACAAAATTAAAATTTGTTTTTGTTTTTTTTTTTCAAATTTTCTTTTTAAAACTATTTACAAATATTTACAAAGGGCTATTTATACCCCCATACTTAAAGTTAAACATTGTCCCCAATGTTTAAAAATAAGTATGAAGTAAGAAAAGGTAAAAAGAAATGCAAAAACGAAAGAAGAGAAGGAAAAAGGGCTTCCCTTATTTTTTTGAAGTTTGCGCGGGGAAGCGACGATTACCTACAAAATATGTTAAAAAAACAAGAGAAAACCATAAAAAGATAACTTTGGGGGGCCTCCCAAAAGCGCTTTGTTTAAGGCCGCGTAGCTTGACCCACTTGCCGATCATATTATTGGTTGAAATACAACCGAATCACTCTTTTCATTAGTTAATTCTCCCGGAAGATATAATTTAAGTCGGTGGCCGTTTACTTTGAAGGTACCTTTTTCCGGGTGGAAAATTAAAATTGTCCCATAGGACCAAACCTCTTTAACAATAAAGGGTCCGGACCATCGGGATTTTAGTTTTCCCGGAAAAAGGCGAAGGCGGGAATTATAAAGGAGGACGAGATCGCCCGGCGAAAAAGTTTTTGGAAATTTTATATGCTTATCGTGATAAAACTTCGTTCGCTCCTTATATAATTTATTGCTCTCATACGCATTCGCTCGCCACTCATCTAATTCGTTCATTTGGAATTTTCTTTGTTCTCCCGCTAGAGTGGAATCGAGGTTTAAAAATTTAAGCGCCCAAAATGCGCGGTGTTCTAATTCGACCGAAAGGTGGAAAGCCTTGCCATAAACCATTGGATACGGTGTACAACCGATAGCGGTCTTGTACGCCGTTCGATAGGCCCATAGTGCGTCATCGAGCTTTATTGCCTAATCCTTCAGATTGATAGAAACTGTTTTTTCTAAAATCCATTTTAATTCTCGAATAACAACTTCGACTTGGCCGCTCGTTTGTGGGTGATATGCGGTGGATAATTTGTGTGTGACACCATATTTTGCTAAAATTTTTGTGAATTGAGTTTTGCAAAAATGGGTGCCCCGATCACTCACAATAGCGCGCGGCGTGCCAAATCGAGAAAATAATTTTTTTAAGAAATTAACGACGACTCGCGCATCATTGGTGAGGAGAGCTTGCGCTTCCGCCCACCTCGATACGTAGTCGACCGCCACTAGAATATATTTATTTGAAAAAGATGGAGGTTGAGGACCAACAAAATCGATACCCCAAAGGTCAAAAATTTCGCATTCTAAGAAAATGTTTTGGGGCATCTCATCCCGGCGAGAGATGTTCCCCGACCGCTGGCAGCTGTCGCAGGTACTCACAAGGGTGTGAACATCTTTGAAGAGCGTGGGCTAATAAAAGCCCGCCTCCAACGCCTTCCTCGCGGTTCGGTTCGAATGATAATTACCACCGGTGGGTCCCTCATGACAATGACGTAAAATTTTAAGGCCTTCCTCACTTGAAACACATCTTCTCACAATCTGGTCTGCGCATACTCGGAATAAAAAGGGGTCCTCCCAAAAGTAATTCTTTAAATCAGAAAAGAATTTCTTCTTTAGCTGACTCGAGAATTCTTTGGGCAGGACCCGGGCAACTAAATAGTTAGCCAAATCCGCAAACCATGGGGTAGAAGATGAATTAAAATTTTTGAGAGCTAGGAGGCGCTCTTCGGGAAATTTATCGTTGATGTCGGCCTCTATTAATGCTTCCGAGGAGGGATTTTCTAAACGAGAAAGGTGATCGGCCGCCAAGTTTTCGGCTCCTCTTTTGTCCCGGATCTCTAAGTCAAACTCCTGCAGGAGGAGGATCCATGGCAAAAGACGAGGCTTGGCGTCCGATTTGCTTAAAAGATACCTAAGTGCGGAGTGATCCGTGAAGACGATAACTTTTGAGAGGGTGATATACGACCTAAACTTATCGACGGCGAAAACGATTGCTAGAAGTTCCTTCTCGGTCGTGGTGTAATTTGCTTGTGCCGACGTGAGTGTTTTGCTCGCATAATAGATCGGGTGAAAATATTTACTCACCCGTTGGCCTAAAACGGCACCAACCGCAATGTCACTCGCGTCGCACATGATTTCAAAAGGGAGCGACCAATCCGGCGCGACTAGAATCGGGGAGTTTATAAGTTTTTCTTTTATAAGTTGAAAAGCTAAATGACATTCATCGCTAAAAAGAAAAGATGAATCTTTCTCGAGAAGATGGGTTAACGGCTTTGTAATTTTTGAAAAATTTTGTATAAAGCGCCGATAGAACCCCGCGTGGCCTAGGAAACTCCTAATAGCTTTTACGTTTGTGGGAGGGGGGAGTTTTTCAATTACTTCAATCTTGGCCCTATCGACCTCGATCCCCTTGCCCGAAATTTTATGGCCAAGGACTAGTCCTTGCTTGACCATAAAATGACATTTTTCCCAATTAAGCGCTAAATTCGTTTCCTCACATCGCTGCAACACGCGCTCGAGATTTTTTAAATAGTTTTCAAATGAACTCCCGTACACGGAAAAATCGTCCAGAAATACTTCCATCACCTCCTCCACTAACTCGTCAAAAATTGCCAGCATACATCTTTGGAATGTAGCTGGCACGTTACAAAGACCGAATGGCATCCTTCGATAAGCGAAGGTGCCAAAGGGACAAGTGAAAGTGGTTTTCTCTTGGTCATCGGGCGAAATCGGAATTTGGAAGTATCCCGACAAACCATCGAGAAAACAGTAGTAGGAGTGACCCGAAAGGCGTTCTAAAATTTGGTCGATAAATGGTAGAGGGAAGTGATCCTTACGGGTGGCATCATTTAATTTCCAATAGTCGATGCACATCCGCCAACCCGTAACAGTACCGGTTGGGATCAATTCGTTATTTTTGTTCGCAACTACTGTGACACCACCTTTCTTTGGTACGACTTGTACTGGGTTAACCCAAGTACTGTCCGATATCGGGTAAATGATTCCGGCGTCCAGAAGTTTTATAACTTCAGTCTTAACGACTTCTTTCATGTTAGGGTTTAGCCGTCGTTGAGGTTGGACTGAATTTCGGGAATTATCTTCGAGAAATATTTTATGAGTGCAGAAAGATGGGTTTATACCCTTAATGTCCGATAATTGCCACGCAATTGCGTGGCGGTGCTTTCTTAAGACTATAGTCAACTCAGAAATTTCTGAGTTGCTAAGATCGGATGAAATGATGATCGGAAGCTTAGACTCTTTTTCCAAAAACAAGTATTTAAGGTGAGGGGGGAGTTGTTTCAACTCCAATACGGGTGGTTCTACATAAGAAGTCTTGATTATTAATTTTTCTAAAAATAATGGTTCGGGTGGTGTGGGGTGAGAAACTTCTTCTTCATCACAAAAGAGCTCTATGGGCTCGGAATCACTACTCGTCGATGAAACTAACTCGAGGGATGAATCGAACTCACAACACTCTTCTAAGTAAAAACATGAATCGTCATTTTCTAGCGTGTTCCGCATCGAGGAATTTATGCTGAAAGTAACTTCATCGTCTCCAACTCGTAGGAGGAGCTTTCCGTTACTTATGTCGATAATAGCGCGGGAGGTGGCAAGGAAGGGGCGACCGAGTATGAGGGGTACTTCAGCATCCTCTTCGATGTCAAGAATGACAAAATCCACCGGGAAGATGAATTTGTCAACCTTGACGAGCACGTCCTCCACTATTCCTATCAGATATTTTAAAGAACGATCCGCTAATTGGATACTCATTCGAGTGGGCCTTGGATTTCCTAGACCTAGCTTTTTGAACAAAGAAAACGGCATAAGGTTGATGCTTGCTCCAAGATCCGCTAAGGTGTGTTTTACTAACGAATTGCCAAATAGACATGGGATGGAAAACCGTCCCGGGTCATTTGCTTTTTTCGGCAATTTGTTGAGTACGACCGCGGAGCATTCTGCGTTTAAAGAAATATGTGAAATATCTTCTAACTTTTTCTTATTGGAGAGCAACTCCTTAAGATATTTCGCATATTTAGGCATTTGTGAGATAGCCTTGCAGAAAGGTACATTAATATGGATTTGTTTTAAAACATCTAAAAACTTTTTATAATTTTTTTCGGCGCTTTCATTTTTAAATTTCGATGGATACGGAATATTAGAAGTAGGAGCGCGCGGATTTAAAATAGAAGTGTGCGGAGCTATCGTAGCGGGCAAATTCGAAGATGAATTAAAAGTAGGAGGAGGAGGAGAGGAAATTACCTTGGGTTCGTCCTGTTTTTGAACCACCTCCTTCCCGCTTCGGAGTGTAATCGCATGCGCGCTCTCCTTTGGATTTTGCTTGGTGTTCCCCGGTAGTGCTCCTTGTTGACGCTCAGAAATCATCTTTGCGAGTTGGCCCACTTGATTCTCTAAATTTTTGATCGATCCGGTAAGGTTCCGGATGTTCGTTTCATTTGTAGCAACATATTTTGCAAAAACCTCTTCAATCGGAGAGAGTTTTTGCTGTTGCGGTGGAAAACCGGGTGGATTATAATTTTGAGAAATCAAATTTGGAGGCGGAGTTAAGTTAAGAAGTTGATTAGGGGGAGGTTGATTTAAATTCATAGGACGCTGAGCATTTCCTTTTTTGCTCCATGAGAAATTCGGATGATTCCTATAACCCGCATTGTATGTGTTGTTATACGGAGCGGTGTTGGGGTTATAGGAAGGCCGGGGCGGATTTCCCATGTAGTCAACATGTTCTTCAATTAAAACGTTATTAGCCCAAGGAGGAGTGGCGGAGGAAGCAGACATCTCTGCCACTTGCTTTGTTAAGGGCTCAACTTGTAAAGCCAAAGTTGCGTTTGCGTCTATTTCAAAAATTCCGGCCGGCTTATTAGGCCGTGCTCGGGGCATGTTCCATTGATACGCATTTGTGGCCATCTCTTCGAAAAGCTCTTGAGCGGCGATCGGGGTTTTGTTATTTAATGTCCCCCCGGCGGCCGCATCAATCATTTGCCTCGTTTGGAGATTTAAGCCATTATAAAATATTTGCACTTGTTGCCAAGTGGCAAGTGCGTGGTGAGGGCATCGACGCAAAAGCTCCTTGAAGCGCTCTCATGTGTCATAGAGAGTCTCCGAGTCGATTTGCATGAATGACGCAATATCCGTGCTCAATTTAGCGGTCTTTGAAGGCGGGAAATATTTATTAAGAAATTTTTCCGCCATTTCAGCCCATGTAGTGATGGATCCCCTAGGTAGGGAGCCCAGCCACTGCTTGGCCTTAGACCGCAAAGAAAAACGAAAAAGACATAGTTGAATGGCATCATCGGTGACGCCATTGATCTTAAAAGTGTCGCAAATTTCAAGAAAGTAAGAGATATGTGAATTTGGATCCTCGTCCGGTTGACCATCAAAGGTCACCGATTGTTGCACCATTTGTATGATGCTGGACTTGATCTCAAAATTATTGTTCGCCACCGTGGGGCGAACAATACTCGATTGTGTGCCTTCCAAATTCGGCCGCGCATAATAGGACATGGTCCGTTGCGCGTCCTCATTAGGATTTGGCTCGTTAAGATTAGGAGGATTAAGATTATGATCCATATTTGCTGCGTTAGGGTCCCCGATTGACTCTTCAGATTCTACTTGATTTCCCTGATCACGAGAACGGCGGTGCCTCAAGAGTGTTCGCTCGATCTCCGGATCAAAAGGAAAAATCAAAGTGCTACCTCGGGTCATACACTAAAAAGAGAAGAAGGGAAGAGGAAAAATTTAAGTAAATTTTTTTTTCTTTTTGAAATTTAGAAAAAGGAAAATAAAATAAAAAGAAACATGATAAAATTAATAGCTATCCTCTTTTCAAAATATCTACGCAAAGTCCCCGGCAACGGCGCCAACAACTTGATAGAGATTTTGCGGGTTTGAAATTTAGTGAATGTTGAAACCAGCAACTGGCCTCCTGAGTTCGGACCCACTGGGGGTGCAGCCGATGCTTATTTCTCCCTCACTAGACTCTCTTGACGGTGGATGCTGGAAACGGAATAGACCCAAGGCTGAAGCGAGGAGGTCCCGCCACACACCCGGAAGATCTTAGAGAGCTTCCCCTCCCGAACCAAAGCTCAACCGGGCACCTTGGAGGGCACTGGCTGCCAACCAAAACTAGCCTAGAGGAGGGGATTCTCTAAAATCGGATCTCCTCCAAGGTGCCCTTAAGGGTCTATTTATAGTTTTCCTAGGCTGGTCTGTAAATAGCCTGGCTCCGCCTTTTAATTTTACTAACCGAACCCCAAATTGGTCTGCTAACAGCCAAACTCCGCTGTTCCGAGGGGCTATTTGCAGCCCACCAGGGGTATCCTGGTCATTTTCCCCTCACACCCATTTGGGCGAATGGTCCGTGAAGGCACCATTCGCTGGGCACCCGCCTGTCTGGGCGAATGCCCACGCTTCTGGGCGAGTGGTCCCCTGGCTGGGCGAATGTTCTCATTTCTGGGCGAGTGGTCCGTGAGGGCACCACTCGCCTGGCGTCTTCTTTCCTATAGCTTACCTCCACCATCTTGAGGGCATTTTTACCTCACTTAGCTTGGGCGAGTGACCCGGCGAATGATCCGGACGACCCAGGTTTCGCCAGTTGGCTGGGGGGGGCCACTCGGCGAATACGGGTTGTACACAATCCCCGCTCTTTACGAGCGGTTCCTACGATCGTAAAGAACAGTCCAACCCTGTATTCGGTGAGTGCCTGCTGACTGGATCCATGAGATTCCGTGGGTCCCACCGCCACCTTATATATATCCTCATGTCAGGTTTTCCTGGACCACTCTCTTATCTCGGCTCGGAGTTCCTCCATTTCCCAATGTCTTTCCACAAACCTTCTGCGAAACCCCTCTCGCGAGAGATGATCGACCGCCTAGCTGTGGCCCAAGCTGCGACTGCCCCCCGAGCATCCAAATTCGCTCCCTGGCTAATGTCTAAACGGGATCCGAGCGCCCCCTATGTCTCGCGTCGAGCCAAGACGATTCGGCTGAATCGTCAGAGAGGCGAGACTGCTTCGGAGTCTCCGGCGGATACTCCACCGGCGGATACGCTGGCGGATGCCCTTCCGGACCCCGCGGTGCTGGTATGAGGATTCTTCTTGTCTTCATTTGGTTCTTGTCCCTTACCCTGCACTTATTCCGACCATTCGCAGGGGGCTTCGGTACCTGAGGACGGCCATGGGGCCGTTCTGAGCAGTGTGGTGGTGCCACCTCCCGCGGACGAGATACCTCCTCCCGATTCGGATCTTGCTCCTCCGCCTCCTCCTGGAGAGACTGTACCCCAATCTCGTGAGTTGTGAACCTTCTCGCTACTCCTTTTTATGTTGTCGGCTATTAACCATTATCTCTTCGCAGCCCTCAACACTAGCGTCCCGCTGCGAGACTCCATTCCTCCCAGTCCCCCTGCTCAGGTGAACCTTTCCGCCACCGCGAATGAACGGAGGGTCTCCCCTGAGCGAGAGCTGGATCAGCATCTCTGTGCTGATGACCGTGCGGAGGCTCCGGCCCCTTCTTCACAGCCTTACCGTCCAGGAAAGGGAAAGGTCTTACCCCCCGCCTGGCTGTCTGGGACGCACCCGCATTCGTCTCGTCCTTCGGGTCACCCGGATCCCACCCCAGGTCAATTCACTCACCCGCCTCTATTGCACTCGCATACTTTATCACTGCTAATCCTAGTTGTGATTCCGCAGGCTATCGAGAAGCCTCCCCCCTCGACTCCTACTACGAGGGGGGAGAGGGAATGCTCTCGCCTCTCCCTTCCCCTGGGGATCTCGCTGACTTCCTGGGTGATTCCTCGGATCACGCGACCCTGAAGGATCGGATCTCGGAGGTCCTGGGGAAGCTTATCCATATCCAGCGAAACGTCGCCGGTCAGGTGGATGAGGTGCGGCTGGGAGTCACACGGGAGCTGAAGGACCTTCGACGAAGTCACTCGCATCTTCTCGCGGCGGTGGAGCGGCTGGGGGGTGAAGGAGGGGAGTTGTCTCCCGCGAGGCATGCCGCGCGAGCCCGGGACCAACTCCACCTTGCTTCCCGGGAAATCACCAGTATGCTCGCGCTCTACCGCCCGCGAGCGCCCACGAAAGCCGGGTCGCGAAAGCGAGGTCGATGGGTCTGGGAGGAGATCTGACCTTCCCAACGTCCATCCCTCTTGTTGTTTTCTTTTCTTACCTTGTGCTGCGAATGTTGAACATTGTTTTTATCTGTAATAATTTTTCTATGCTTTGCGAATGCTTCTTTATTTATTTTTCGTATCTCATAACTCTACTTGGGTTTTGCCGAGTGATAACCTTTAGCCGGATGCTTTCCCTATTTCGTTGCGTAGCCACGGAATGAATAGACATAGTGCATTTGCCACTAATGGGCGAGAGGTACCGGCTCGGGCTTCGAGGCGTCGGGAGGGCGCGATGGCTATCCGCACACCCGAGGTCTCGAAAGTCCAAACGCCGTTTAGTCCCTCTATAAATAGGTCTCTCAACCACCGTATTAAATACCTAACCACCCGCTTTCCTTCCCTGCGTTAGCACTCGCGCTTCTTCCTCGCCTGCTGCTCCCCTTTTCTTCATCATTCGCAAAAATGGGCGGCGATGCGGAAGGCAGAGCCAAGTGCGCCAGCGCATTCGCCAACCACGTCTTCGATTCCTGTGACCTCTCTGAGGAGGCCTACCTGTCTGCCGTCGCCGACTACGTCCCGCCGGGTTTCGAGGCGCGAAAGCCCAGGCCGGATGAGCGCCTGAATTCCATCTCGCCTTGTGCTCTCGCGATCCCGCTAGAGCACTTCGAGGTGGGGTTTCGCCTCCCGATCTGGCCGGAACTCCGCCAGACGTTCAGATACTATGGGGTCGTGCCCGCCCAGCTCAACCCCAACTCCATTGCGATGCTGGTCGGGTACGCGAGCTACCTGCGAGAAGAGGGGATCGAGTTCTCGCTGCCCGTCTTCCGCAAGCTCTATACCTTCCGCTGCACCCATGGTATCTCGTTCTTCTCGGGACAGAGCCCCCTAAAGCACTACGGGCTCCCGAACAAGAACCATGACTGGGTGCGCCGCTTTATTTTCGTAAGCGGGAGCCTAGGGAACACCCTCCTCGCGCCGGTGCAGGAGGAGGAGTCAACCTTCCGCCCCCCGACCCTAGGGGGGCACGAGGCCAAACTCCACCAATACATCCTGGAGCACGGGATGGATCTCGTCCATCTCCGGCGGAATGTCAACTCGCTTCCACCTATTCCGCAGGGCGAGGGTAAGTGTTCGAGACTTCATTCGCTTTCGCTTTGTAATTTTTACATCATTCGTTAGAACCGTTCGTTACATTATACAGGTGTGCGCCATTTCCCTCTTCATCCGCCGCATCCTTCCGGATCCACCCTCGCTCTCGCGCAGGCCGCCGCGGATGCCTGTCGGGAGGAACCTTCTTCCTCCAAGCCTGGCGGGAAGAAACGCAAGCCAGCGGCGCCGACCCCTTCCACCTCCAAGAAATCCAAAAACCCCCCTTCCGCCAAGGGGAAAGGGGTCCTGGGCGAGACCCTCGCGGCGAGTGCTCAGATCCAAGCGCTGGGGACGAGTGCGCCAGGAGAGACCACCCCTCGCGCGGGACCGTCGTTGCCGCCGCCCCCACTTCCCAGGGACCATCGGAACTTCCCCAGCGGCGAGAAGTACATGGACCCCTCGGGGGCTCCTTTGGTCAAGTGGGACAGGAATGCGAACCGGGTCTCGCTCTCCACCCTCCATCCGTCGTGGATAGAGAGCGATCTCGCCAGTGGGGAGGCTTACGCCATCGCGTATGCCCTCTATGGCCGAGAAGACGCCGAAGTTTATGATGCCGAGACGACCCAGATTCTCGCGCATGAGAGTGCCAGGGCCATGCTGCGGGCGCTCGAGCTCGCGCACATGTCTTCGCGCCGGAGCATCAAATTGGCGCGGGACTTGGCGGCGGTTGAGGAGTCCCGGTCCGTTGCTTCTGCTGAGGCGATGGAGCTTAGGACCAAGCTGACGGCTGCGGAGACCCTTCTCGCCAACCGCCCTGTCGCAGAGGTATGTATGCTTTCGCCTTTCTCGCGAATGACTTGTTGCCGATTGACGACTTTATTCTTACTAACCCTTGTTATTAATTTCAGGATACCACGGTTGCCGAGATGCTCCATGCTCGGGTGGCCGGCCTTGAGGATGAAATCCGTCTGGCCAAAGCCGAAGTCCAGCGATTGCGAGAGGCTGGTGCGTCAGCACTCGACCCGGGGAGTGGGGGCCATTTTTATCCCCATCACGAGTTGGAGCAGCTGATGCAAGAGAATGCGCAGAATGCCGTCAAGCATGCGCTGCAGGTGCTGAGGCGAGCGGGATACCTGAAGGCGGAGGCCGAACGCCTTTCCGCCCGTCAAGTCGTCCCCGAGCTCTATATCCCAATTCCCTTTCCCGAGGATGACCACGAGCCGCGAGAAGGTGCCCTCGTTCCAGACTCTGACGAGAGCGGCGGATCTTCAAGCGAGAAGTCTGTGGATCCTTGAGAAGGGCTTTTTGTATTTCCTCTTTTTGCAGTTATACTTTTGATTGTAATCTTGAACCGGCGAGTGCTTGTAAAAGATGTACTTCATTGATTACACTTTACATTATTCTCAGCTTTTTTCTCAATCGCTGCCATACCACGTTAGGCTCGTTAGGACGCCGATTCTTCTTATTCGCCGCCACACCTCGCTAGGCTCATTAGGACGTCGATTCTTCTCATTCGCTGCCACATCTCGTCAGGCTCATTAGGACGTCGATTCTTCTCATTCGCTGCCACATCTCGTCAGGCTCATTAGGACGTCGATTCTTCTTCTCATTCGCTGCCACATCTCGCTAGGCTCATTAGGACGTCGATTCTTCTCATTCGCTGCCACATCTCGTTAGGCTCATTAGGACGTCGATTCTTCTCATTCGCTGCCACATCTCGTTAGGCTCATTAGGACGTCGATTCTTCTCATTCGCTGCCACATCTCGTCAGGCTCATTAGGACGCCGGGTCGTGACGCGACTGTCTTGGCTACCCCGCGAATGTTCGAAGATGACTTAGGTCGGTTGCTCCCCTTCGATCTCTCGCTACCAAGTGAACCTTACCATTCGCGTATCACAGGGTTTCGCTTAAGTAGTCAAGAGAGTGGGGTGTGATCCTCTCTCCGGCGCGTGGTCTATGCGAATGCTCTTGAGATCATCTCTTGAGAATTGAGAAACAGCCACCGAGTGAGCCTTCGGACCTGCCAGCTAGATGAGAGCCTGGATAGCGGGTCTGCTCGGGGCCATCCTCTGGAACATAGAACCTGCCGCCGAGTGAGCCTTCGGACCTGCCAGCTAGGTGAGAGCCTGGACAGCGGGTCTGCTCGGGGCCAACCTCTGGAACATAGAACCTGCCGCCGAGTGAGCCTTCGGACCTGCCAGCTAGATGAGAGCCTGGACAGCGGGTCTGCTCGGGGCCAACCTCTGGAACATAGAACCTGCCACCGAGTGAGCCTTCGGACCTGCCAGCTAGATGAGAGCCTGGACAGCGGGTCTGCTCGGGGCCAACCTCTGGAACATAGAACCTGCCACCGAGTGAGCCTTCGGACCTGCCAGCTAGATGAGAGCCTGGACAGCGGGTCTGCTCGGGGCCAACCTCTGGAACATAGAACCTGCCACCGAGCGAGCCTTCGGACCTGCCAGCTAGATGAGAGCCTGGACAGCGGGTCTGCTCGGGGCCAACCTCTGGAACATAGAACCTGCCACCGAGTGAGCCTTCGGACCTGCCAGCTAGATGAGAGCCTGGACAGCGGGTCTGCTCGGGGTCAACCTTTTGGACATCCAGGGTCTCCTCTGCGAGCTGCAGCATCATTTTCATTTACATAGTTTAGACAAAATGCTTTTATTCAAAAAACATAATTATTACATGGTACTAAGGATAAAAGCGTTTAAGGTCGTCGCCACTCCATGTGTGGCTGAGGAGCTGGCCCTCCACATTCTGAAGGCGATACCCCCCAGACTTTAGTGCTTCTTCCACGACATAGGGGCCTTCCCAGTTGGGGTTAAGCTTTCCCACCGCGGCGGATCTCCCAGCCGCGTCGACCTTCTTGAGTACCAGATCCCCCTTCTCGAACTGTTTGATCCTGACGTGCCTGTCAAAATACTTGGCCATCCGCCGCTTGACCTCCTCTTGATGGATGGCTGCTCGGTCCCGAGCTTCTTCGATGAGGTCGAGGGAGAGCCGCAACTCCTCCTCGTTCTCGGCTCTCCAATCTTCCTCTCCGTTTGCGGCGACCGTGACCCGTGGTGTTGTAATTTCGAACTCTATGGGGATGACCGCCTCGCAGCCGTGAGAGAGCTTGAAAGGGGTCTCCCCCGTGGCGGTGTTGGGGGTGGTTCTTAAAGCCCATAGGACCGAGGGAAGCTGTTCCACCCAATTGCCTTTGAGATTTTCCACCTTTTTCTTGAGCAAGTTTACGATGACTTTGTTCGCTGCCTCTACCTGCCCGTTGCTCCTGGGATGGTGGACGGACGCAAACCTAAGGTCTATCCCCAGCTGGCCACAGAAGCTGATGAATTCCTCGCTTGCGAACTGCGGTCCATTATCCGTGACTATGGCCTGCGGAAGCCCATGTCGACAAATGATTTCCCCCCATACGAAGTTGCGGATTACCTGGGAGGTGACCTTAGCCAACGCCTTGACCTCCAGCCACTTTGTGAAGTAGTCAATCATGACTAGGAGAAACCTCCTCTGCCCGCTGGCCTGGGGGAAGGGTCCTACCAGATCCATTCCCCATATGGCGAATGGCCAGGGCGCCGTGATACTCTTCAGCCTCTGAGCTGGCACGAGCTGAAGCGGGGCGAACATTTGACACTTCTGGCATCTCTTTGCGAAGGTTGCTGCGTCTTTGCTTAGGGTTGGCCAGAAGTACCCTTGCCTCACGATTCTTGCCTCCAATATCCTGCTCCCCGAGTGGCTGCCGCACTCGCCGGAGTGTACTTCTTCCAAGATCCTTGGGACCTCTTCCTCCGAGATGCATCGGGCCAGGAGGCCCGAGAGGGTCTTCCGATACAAGTCACCCTCATGGAGCACATAGTAGGCAGACTTATACCGGAAGCGCCTCTGGTCCGGAACTTGTTTCGGAAATTTTCCCGTTGCAAGGAAGGTGACGAAGGGATCCTTCCAGGAGGTCCGTTGTTCTACTTCCATGAGCTCTCCTTCTTCAATCGAAGGACGGAATAGGTCCGTCAGGGTCCCTCCGGCTCGAGGACCAGATTTTGCCAACCGATCTGCAGGAGTGCTCTCCTCTCGTGGGACATGCTGAATGGAGAAAGTTTTGAACGTCCCCACGAGACCTTTGACTTTTGCTAAATACTTCACGAGCACAGGTTCCCTTGTTTCGAACTCTCCCCTTATCTGAGAAGCTATTATCATGGAATCCGTGAGGACCTCCACGTCATGGACCCCGAGCTCCCGGGCCAACCGCAGGCCGGCGATTACAGCCTCATACTCCGCCTGGTTGTTGGTGATTGGAAAGTGTATCACTAGCGTCTGCTCTATCTTTACCCCGTGGGGACTCTCCAGCACCACCCCTCCTCCGAGAGAATTCTTGCCCGAAGCCCCGTCCACCAGCAGCTTCCACGAAACGTGACGAGGGGCTCCGTCTTCTTTCATCTCGGCCACGAAATCTGACATGAAATCAGCCACCACCTGCGCCTTCATAGATAATCGAGGGACAAAGGTAATGTTGAATTCACTTAGCTCTATTGACCATTTTGCGAGCCTTCCCGAGTGCTCCACTCCTTCAAAGATCTGGCGGAGAGGATGGTCCGTCACTACTTGGATCGAATGGGCCTGGAAGTATGGTCTGAGCTTCCTTGCTGCGATGACCAGGGCAAAGGCCAACTTCTCTAAAATTGGGTACCTGAGCTCCGCTTCCCTCAGGACCCTGCTTACGTAGTAGACTGGCAGCTGCTTCTTGCCTTCCTCCCGAACCAGGACGGAGCTTACGGCCTCCGCCCCGACCCCGAGATATAGATATAGATCCTCCCCCTCTTTGGGACTTTGTAGTAGCGGAGCCTTGGTGAGTTGGCTCTTCAAGGCCTGAAAGGCCTCCTCGCATTCTCTTGTCCACTCGAACTTCCGATTGCCTCGTAGCGCCTTAAAGAAGGGAGAGCATTTTTCCCCTGCCCGGGATAGAAACCTGTTCAGCCCGGCGAGTCTTCCGGTCAAGCGCTGAACTTCCTTGGCGTTCCGGGGCGACCCCAGCTCCATTATAGCCCTAACCTTGTCCGGGTTAGGTTCTACCCCCCAAGGGGTGAGAAGGTGCCCGAGGAACTTCCCTTTGCTGGCCCCGAACACACACTTCAGGGGGTTCAGGCGCATCTTGTACTCGCATAGGGTGGCGAAGGTCTCCTCGAGGTCCTGGATGTGAGAGCTCACGCACTTGCTCTTTATCATAAGGTCATCCACGTAGACCTCCAGGTTCCTTCCCCTTTGTTTCTTGAATACCCGATCCATCATCTTCTGGTAGGTTGCTCCTGCATTTTTCAGCCCGAAGGGCATCATCTTATAGCAGTAGCATCCCTCCCTGGTGATGAACGAGACATCTTTGACGTCTGGTGGGTGCATTCTTATTTGGTGATAACCTGAAAAAGCATCCAAAAAACTCATCACAGAAAAACCGATGGCTGAGTCAACCAGCGCGTCGATCCGAGGCAAGGGATAACAATCCTTAGGACAGGCCTTATTTAACAATGAAAAGTCCACACACATACGCCAGCGGCCATCGGCCTTTTTTACCATTACGACATTGGAGACCCAGCCTGGATACTGGATCTCCGTTACAAAACCTGCCTCGAGGAGTTTCGTCACCTCCTCGCGGATTGGTCCTTCGAGCTTGTCAGCTATAGCCCTTCTCTTCTGCCGGATGGGGCGGGCTTCTGGATCGAGGTTGAGACGATGGCAGGCCACGTCCGCCTCGATGCCTGGCATGTCCGCTGCGCTCCACGCGAAGATGTCCATGTTCTTTTGGATGCACTCCAGCATCCTTTTCTGGTCCTCCGGGCCGAGGCCCCCGCTGATCCGCACCTTCTCCACCCTTCCTGCCTGGGTGGTAACTTCCATCTCTATCACCTCTTCTGCCGGCTCGAGCCGGGATGGTTCGTCCCACTGGCCCTTCGCTTCTCGCCCCTCCTCCCGGGCCTCTTTTCCTACAGCTCCTTCCGCCTCCATCGGCTCGACCTCCTGCTCCTCACGAGCGACCTCCAACACCTCCTCTTGGGCATCGCCCTTTCCCCCTTCTTCTTCCTTCTCCTCTTCCTCTCCTGGCCCCTCCGGCCTCACCATCTCTTCATCCATCTTTTTGGCATCCGCCATCCATGAGATGGTGTTGACGGCAGTTACGTAGCACTGCCTCGCCACCTTGGCGTCTCCTCGGACGCGGATCTGGACTCCTCCACTATGGAGCTTTAAGCACTGATGGTACGATGAGGGCACGCACCGGAAGGCGCTGATGAGGGGGCGTCCGAAGATAGCATTGTAGCTGCTCGGAGCGTCAACGATGACGAACCGGCAGTTCCTGGGGACCCCTCCCAACGTCACTTGGAGACCTACGCCTCCCTCGACCTCCTTCCGCTCTCCCGAGAAGCCGAACAGTGGTCCGTCGGAGGCCTGCACCCTCTTCTTCTCTACCTCCATCGCGTCGAAAGCCTTTTTGAAGATCACATTCACCGAGCTCCCATTGTCCACCAGGATCCGAGAGACCGTGAAGTTTTCTATTGACGTCTGGATCACCAGGGCGTCGCAGAATGGGTCTTCGTAGTCTGGCATATCCTCTGAGGAGAAGGTGAGCTTCTCGGAGGGGGGTGGGGTCTGGGAAGTTGACGCGACGTCCCTTCGGAACATGGCCTGGAAGCTCCTCTTGCGAGAGGCCTCTATCCCAACCCCACCGTGAATCACCCCGATTCCCCCCCTGGTTCCTGTATCTGCCCTATCCTCACACCGGTCCTCTTCTGCCTCTGGAAGCACTTCCTCAATTCTGGCATGCGGCCGCCGTGGCCGTCCTCTTTCCCTCATTTCCACGAACTCTGGGCAGGTGGCGATCGCGTGACCTTCTTCCTGATGAAAGTCACAGTAAGGCAACGCCACCCTGTCCTCTCTTCCAGCTCTTCCTCTTCCTCCTCTCGCTCCTCTACCTCTTCTCCCTCGGCCTACCGCCATGGCTTGCTCCCTTGGGGGGTGAGGGGGTCTGGGACCCTGCCTCCACCCCTGATTCACTCCTCCTGCCTCCCTTCCTTAGTACCTTTCATCCTGACCTCGCGCCGGTCCTTCCTGATTCCTCCAGCCCAACCTGTTGTTGGGCTCTTGGTTCCTCCAAACCCGAGGTGGTCTTTCGAACCCCTGGCCCCTGGGCTCCTCTCGCCTTCTTCCCTCTGGCTGCCTCGCCTCGGGCTCGCTCATCTTCGCCAACCTTTTGTAGAATTCGGGGTTGGCCGCCTCCCCTTCAATCTCCTCCGCGGCTCTCTCCATCAACTCCTCGAAGGATACAGGAGGTCTTCTCTTCAGGTCCATCTTGAAGAACCCCTCTCGCAGCCCTACGATGAATGCCATCTGGAGGGCGAATCCCGGCACCTCCTGCACTAGGTGTATCTCCTCCTGGAACCTGTCCACGTACTTAGCCAAGGATTCCCCTTCCCTCTGCCGGATCTTGAAGAGAGCCTCCGCATCCTTCTTCCTCTTCTTTGACGTCGAGAAACGTAGTCGGAAGCTTCGGCGCAGATCATCGAACGCATAGATGGAACCTGTGGGAAGTTGGTGGAACCAGTCCCTTGCTTTCTCCTTCAGGGTGGTCGCGAAGAGTCGGCATTGGAAAGAATCTGACATGGGAAGGATTGAAGTCATGTCCTCGAACCACTGCAGGTGCACAACTGGGTCCTCCTTGCCGGTGTAGTAGGACATCTCCGGCCCACGAAACCCTTCTGGCACTGGGGCTGAGAGGATCATCTCGCAAAAGGGGCTCCCTTCCCCTGCTCGGCGAGTGGTCCTCTCGCGCGGGACCAACTCACACACCTCAGCACTCGCCGGACTGCTGAACAACTGCCGTCCGGGGAGGTCTCGCGCACTGCCTTCTGCTGGCACCTCCTTTCCCGGTCGCTGCCCCGGGGCGTTCTCGCCAATCTGCAAAGGCGGGACCACTGGAACCACCGGGGTCTCGCACTCGGTCCTCGACGCGAGAACCGTCTGCAGGACCTCTCGCTTGAACTTCTCAAACATCTCCAGCCACTCGCCCGCCGCGGGTGGCTGCGAGTGACCTGAGTCAGAACCATTTCCCCCATCTCCTGTCATCGAAACCAGCTTGGGATTTTCTTTCACCGGCTACGGTCCACGCTCACCGCACCAAAAATGTTGAAACCAGCAACTGGCCTCCTGAGTTCGGACCCACTGGGGGTGCAGCCGATGCTTATTTCTCCCTCACTAGACTCTCTTGACGGTGGATGCTGGAAACGGAATAGACCCAAGGCTGAAGCGAGGAGGTCCCGCCACACACCCGGAAGATCTTAGAGAGCTTCCCCTCCCGAACCAAAGCTCAACCGGGCACCTTGGAGGGCACTGGCTGCCAACCAAAACTAGCCTAGAGGAGGGGATTCTCTAAAATCGGATCTCCTCCAAGGTGCCCTTAAGGGTCTATTTATAGTTTTCCTAGGCTGGTCTGTAAATAGCCTGGCTCCGCCTTTTAATTTTACTAACCGCACCCCAAATTGGTCTGCTAACAGCCAAACTCCGCTGTTCCGAGGGGCTATTTGCAGCCCACCAGGGGTATCCTGGTCATTTTCCCCTCACACCCATTTGGGCGAATGGTCCGTGAAGGCACCATTCGCTGGGCACCCGCCTGTCTGGGCGAATGCCCACGCTTCTGGGCGAGTGGTCCCCTGGCTGGGCGAATGTTCTCATTTCTGGGCGAGTGGTCCGTGAGGGCACCACTCGCCTGGCGTCTTCTTTCCTATAGCTTACCTCCACCATCTTGAGGGCATTTTTACCTCACTTAGCTTGGGCGAGTGACCCGGCGAATGATCCGGACGACCCAGGTTTCGCCAGTTGGCTGGGGGGGGCCCACTCGGCGAATACGGGTTGTACAGTGAAGGTTTGAGATTTTCTCCAAAACTATATCCGATAAAGGCAAGTGTACCTTATCGTCTATAGTATAGGATATTTAGGAATATCAAGGTCGTATTCCACGTGGCGCGTTGATTACTTCTACTTCGAGGAAAATCACTATTATTTTATCGACGAAAATTTGAGGTTTTGATTACTTAGCTAAAAAGAGAAACTAATTGCAAGCTAAATGAGAAGATTAAACATTGCATGAAAGGAAAGAGAATTTGACATTGCATAAAAGGAAGAAATTACTTAAGGAGAAAGAGAACATGAAAGAGGAAAGTAAATTTTTTTTTTATTGAAAATCAAAAACGATTACAAGATTAAAGAGAGATTACAAAGCTAGGAAAGTAAAGTTACGAGCTTTAATTAACTAGTGCAAGCAATAAATAAAAACTAGTACATTACATGAAAAAGAGAACATGAAAGCTTAAGGAAGAACATGAACATGAACATGAAAGACTCACTATCAGCTCTAGCAGCACCTTCCCCACTCCAAAATTCTAAACCCTGGACTCAAGGAGAACCTCTGAATTTATAGGAAAAAATTTTAGATTACACGCCCTCGGTCACGGGCGTGACTGCACTATTCACATCGGATCCGACAGTGGCGTGGGCTTTCTGGACGGCGTGGCGAAAATTGACATATCACGGGCGTGACATGTCGGGTCACGGCCGTGACTTTGGACGACTGCATTAAATGCGGCGTGGGCTGAAATTCGGCGCGGCGGCAGAGAAGGGATCACGCGGGCAAGTCACGACCGTGACATGTGGGTCACGGGCGTGACTCAAGTTGACTTCTCGACAGCAGCTCCACGTCTCGACGGCAGCTCTACGTGGAAGATTCTAAGATTACACGCCCCCGGTCACGGGCGTGACTTTGGGTCACGGGCGTGACCTGGGGCGTGACTTGGTGGAGACTGGTTCAAGCAGCGTGGCATCGATTCTGGGCTGATCTTCAGGTTACACGCCCTTGGTCACGAGCGTGACCGAGGGCGTGACATGCCATTTTTTCCGATTTGTCCCAAAATTCTGCAAATATTGAAATTAAGCTAAGTTAGAATCAAAATTACAAAAAGAACTACTTATAACCTAAAATTGACATAAGAAGGAAAAATCATATTAAATATTTACAAAATTTTCTATTAAAAAGTTATAAAATACAACTTATTAGGAGTCGACGTTGCGTCGAGTGGAATTTGACGTAAGCGTCGATACAGCCTGCGTTAAGATGTTAGGGTTTCGTATCGACGTATGCGTCGATTGTAATCGACGTATGCGTCGATTTCACTTTTTGAGTTGAGTTATCGACGTTGCGTCGATTAGAAGTCGACGTGACTTTTGATTTTCCTGAAGAATTTTAGGTGTTTATTTCTTTTTATCTTTTCCTAGTTCTAAGTCAGTCTTGGACTAATTTTTACAGATAGTTTGATTGATTGTGCCAACATTGTTTGGCAAGGTGTCCAGGTTTATTACATATATAGCATTTGATTACCTTAGTATTGTGAGAATTTGAGTTTAGAGAGGGATGGAAGTGTTGATTAGAATAGAAGGTTTGATTAAGATGGGAATTTTGGTTAGGATAAACATTTTGGTTAGGATAGAGGTGTTGATTTGGATAAAAATCATGATTTGGATGAATGGGTCCTGAATATGGGTCAGGATGAAAGGCTTTTGGAGGAAAGGTATTTATGTTGCTCTGAACTTTTGTGCGTCGATATCTATTCGACGCATGTTGATAGTCGCGTTGATTTGTATTCGGCGCTTTCTCCAGATGGCGTCGATCTGATTTCAACGCATAGAGAAAGTTGCGTCGATTGGAAGTCGACGTGCTTTTGTTCAAGAGTCTAGAAGAGGTCGAGGCATCTGAGAGGTTGCGTTGAGTATAAGTCGACGCACTATCATTTATGCGTCGATATGAAGTCGACGCAATTGTATCTTCAATTTTCATTTTACCTTTTTCTGTTTTTACTCCTTTATGTGTTGTTTTTCTTGGATTAGTTGTTTCTTCAGATGAAGTTTGTGAGTCATCAGCTGAATAATATGATGTCTCATCAAATTCCTTTATTTCTTTGAAAGAGTTTTCTTCCTTATCTTGTGGGTCTTTTTCTTGGTTTGTCCATTTGACAGGTTTAGTGAATTTTACAGGGCTCATCCAAGCAGGTTTGTTGGATGGAGTTAGGCTGATTAATGGATCAGCCCCTAGCCCAAGATTCTTGTGTCTTATTTTTTGTTTTTCTGTGATTTCCTTAAGAGTTTGGCTTCTCATTTTTATTGATTCTTCAAAGGCCTTTGCTTGGGATACCTTATCCTTAAGGAACTGATTTTCTATTCTAGCCCTTTCTATTTCTTTTTCTCTTATGGTAGCCCTTAATGCATAATCTTTTGAGCATATATCCCCCTTTTTTCTTTGGTTCTTAACCATGTTAATTTGTTCTTTTAGATCCTTGATTTCTTATTTTGCTTTTAATTGATCTAGACACATTCCCATAAAATCATTTCTGAAATTATCACTTTGAAAATCTATTTCATCACAGATGCTTACCTCATCCTTATCCTCAGATTCCTCTATGAGAATAAGGCTATTTTCTTTTTCATCTTCAGAAGATATTCTTTCTTCTGATCCTATCTCACTCCATGATTTGGCACCATCATCATTCTTTGATCCTTCAAAGGCCACCAAGCATAGATCTTCTTGCTTAGATTCTTCATTGTCACTCTTGGAAGAGGAACTGTCCTCAGAGTCTGTTTCACTCCAGGCTTCTGCAATAAAGCCTCTTTCTTTCTTCTTCTCCTTTTTCTTGGGATCTTTCTTTTTCAAAACTTTCTTTGTCTCAGCATTCTCTGGACATTCTGGGGCAATATGTCCAGATTTCCTGCAAGAATAACACACAATTTCTTTAGTGGGAGTTTTGTCATACCTTGGTTTTGACTCCCTTCTTCTTGATCCATCTGTCTTGACCCATTTCTTAAATCTTCTGGCCAGGAAACTGAATAGTTCTTCTTCAGTGACAGGAGTCCCTTCTTCTGTTGCCTTTAAAGCTATGTTCCTATCTTTTGAGGAGATTGGAGTGTTTTCTCTTCTCTTCTTCTCTTCTCTAGTTTTCAGCAGTTGCTCATAGGATTTGAGTTTTCCTAAGAGAGCATCTGTTGAGATTTCCTTTTGTCCTCTTGTGTCTCTTATTTCCCATGTTCTTGAGTCCCATGAACTAGGGACACTCATTAGCAATTTGTCATTAATCTCAGTGAGAGAGATCTATCTATCCAAGTTTATCAATTGATTGATGATTAGACTGAATCTGTCATACATCTCAGAGATACTCTCTTCATTTTTCTTTTGGAAGTTCTCATATTGGGAGATCAATAGAGCCTTCTTATCTTTCTTTTCATCAGCACTTCCTTCCACCATCTTTGTAAGAGCATCCCAAATTTCTTTGGCTGATTCACAGTCAACAACCCTTTGAAAGATGTCATCTGAGAGGGTTGAGACAAGTATGTTCATGGCCTTTAGATCATATGTTCTTGCCTTCTTCTCATCTTCTGTCCATTCAGATCTTGGAACAAGTGTTTGTGTGACATTGCCATTTGCATCCTTTCTATAAGGCTTTGGGGGACCTGTCACAGTAATATTAAACAAGTTATCATCAATGGAATTCATATAAATCCTAATTCTTGTCTTCCAAACTGTAAACTTTTCAAGATTGCACATTGGTGGTCTGGTGGAAGCATAATCTTTGATTTGTGCCATGTGAAAAATAATTGTTAGAAATATATATATATATATATATAAATAAGAGGTAGGATCTTTTTGATCAAGGAGTTAACCTTTTTAGATCAACCTAGCTCTGATACCAATTGAAAGTGCACAGTTAACCTCACTAGAATTCTCTAGAGGGGGGTGAATAGAGATTTAAAATATTTTGTGCAAAGTAAATATATATATGTGTATGATCACATATTAGAGCTTCCCACACACACCAACAAGAATTAAACAAATAAAGAAAGTAAATGCAAGAAAAGAAATCACAGCACAACACAAGAAAATATAGTGGTTCCCCAAACTTTGGGTAGTCCACTCTTCTACCCCCTTGGTAGGAATTCACTATCTTGCACTGAGTCTTTTGATAAGGAGACTCTTAGAACCACCCTGAGTCTTTTGATAAGGAGACTCTTAGAACCACCCTGAGTCTTTTGATAAGGAGACTCTTAGAACCAACTGAGTCTTTTGACAAGGAGACTCTTAGAACCAGTACAACTGAATTTTTTGAAGAGTGATTCTAAAAACTCTTTTACAATATGTGAGTATGAAAATGAGAAAAGGAAAAAGAAGTATTTAAGACAAAAATGAATCTTCTTCCTAACAAGAAGATTGGAACCACAAGAAGTAGTGAATTAAATATTTCTTCTATAGAGAGAAGAATATTTGTAGCTTTTCCCTCTTATGTGAGAGATATCAGAATTTGCAGCAGAGTGACTTCAGAAGCAGGAGAAGAAGAATGCTTGAATATTGCTGCAGGGCTATTTCCCAATTCTCTCTTTATCACTTGGGAGCTTTTCCTCTTTTTCAATGTAAAATGGTGGATCCCTCCTTGGTTTTTCTGTCGACCTCCTTCATATATATATATATATAGCTGTGTTCATTCAAATAATACTCATAGGAGGAAAATTAATTATCAGACAGAGAATTAGAATGATAGAAACATTTCCATGGTTAGCATACCAATAGAAGGAAAGAATTCATTCCAATTTCAAATAATGTCCATAATGAATTTTATCAAATTAGCCAAGATTCTAATAGAGGAAAAGAAAGATTCAGAACGGCTATAAGACATAAATTGATTCCATATAAATCAGATCTATAAGATAAGGAAAGAGATCTGACGATTTTGAATTCTGTCATAAAGATCGACGTGCGTCGATTACTATTCGACGCAAGCGTCGAATACATCCTGTCTGGACGTCGAGAGGAGAATAAGGAAGGTGCGTCGACTTCTCAAGATACGTCGACTAGAATTCAGAGCTACGTCGACATAGGATACATCGAATTCTGCTTGGAGCTACTTTGACTCATTCTGAAAGGAACGTCGATACAACTTCGACGTTGCGTCGAATATTATTCGACGCATATTGACTTAACCTTGATTTTCCTTTCTTAGAATTCATACTTAACTCTTTTTCAGGGGTTAAGAGAAATCATTTTCCCAACAATAACCCATCGCATCTCGTTCAATATCATGTTCATGGCAGTCGTGGTGCGGCTCAAACTCCTAAGTAGGAAGCTCAAGCTCAGAGCCAGCGACGCAGAGCTCCCATACGGAACGATGGTACCCACTATAGGAGTCGTCACCCTCCCCGTTTAAGTTGGGATGCACTCGGAACCGGTCCAGTATGACGTTCAGTTCACCATCGCAGAAGTAGACTCTCCCTACGACGTAATATTTGGGAGCCTCTTGCTCAACGCCCTGAATAACGACGTTTCCATGTCCGGACGCATGGCCAACAAAGGAAAAATCCTCAGGGATTCAATTCGTGGTCTCGACGCGGCCGCAGCCGGGCTTCCTATGATCAACTACGACCCATAGCCAAATCTGAAATCTGAGGAGCGCGGCGCGCAGGAGGGACGCACAACCCCTACATTAGCAGAAAAGGCAGGTCTTCTGGTATTAGCAGACCTGCTACAACTTAAAGATAAATGTCGAAAGAGAAAGGGATAGCAACAATAGTTTGAGAAGGCCGTACCACCCATTCAGAGCCAAAGCAGCCCGCTCCCGAAGGCCGGCAAATCAAAGCTCCCGGGCCTACACCCCGTTGAATGACCCTCGCGAGCATATACTGTCTGTAATCTACGACAACAAAATCATCAACTGGCCCAGAGTGCTCTCCCAGTACAGAGGAGACCAATCTCAATTTTGCAATTAACACAAAAGTAGAGGGCACCGTACGGAGCACTGTGCTAGATTGAAAGAAGAAATTGAACGCCTTGTCTAGTCAGGACACCATGAGGCTCTCCGCAAAGAAGCACAGAAGGATGACACCAAGGGTCGGTCGCCGGAATGATCAACACCCGGTGTTAAAACCAATAAATTGGTCTCTCGAGGAGTTCGGGCCCTCAACAAGTTGAGGGGTGACCAACACGTACTCCTCCCAAGGGAGAGCTCTAGGCTAAGAGGCTAAAGAACTAGGAACAAGGCCAATGGCTTAGCAAGGAGGTCCCACCACACAGCCGGAAGATCTTTGAGCGCTTCCCCTCCCAAGCCAATGCTAAGCTTGGGCACCATTGGAGGCTCTCTCCACCCACTAAAGAGACTTGGGGGGAGAGATGGCAAAAGAGAGAAGTCTAGAGCGAACCCTCCAAATGGTGCCCCCTTGGTCCTATTTATAGGATTTTGAACTGGGTCTGCAAATAACCAAAATCTGGCCTACGAGATTACCAAAATACCCTCGGATTTGGCCTGCGAACAGCCAAATCCCGCTGTTCGGATTTGCTATATGCAGACCACCCTGCTTACTGGAGCAGGGGCGAGAGGGGGGCTGGCCGCCCCTCCTCCTCTCGCCCCCCTTACTGGGGCGGGGGCGAGAGGGGGGCGCGCCCCTCCTCCTCTCGCCCCTCTTACTGGGGGCGGGGGCGAGAGGGGGGCAGGCCGCCTCTCCTCCTCTCGCCCCCTTACTGGGGGTGGGGGCGAGATGGGGGCTCGCCCCCCTCCTCTCGCCCCCCTTACTGGGGGCGAGGGCGAGAGGGGGGCTCGCCCCTCCTCGTCTCGCCCCCCTTACTGGGGGCGTGGGCGAGAGGGGGGCTCGCCCCTCCTCCTCTCGCCCCCCTTACTGGGGGCGGGGGCGAGGGGTGGGGGAGGGGAGTGCTCGCCCCTCCTCCTCTCGCCCCCCCCCCCCCCCCCCCCCCCCTACTGGGTGCGGGGGTGAAAGGGGGGCTCGCCCCTCCTCCTCTCGCACCCCTTACTGGGGGCGGGGGCGAGAGGGGGGCTCGCCCCTCCTCCTCTCGCCCCTCCTCCTCTCGCCCCCCTACTGGTTGAGCGGGCGGGAAGCTCCCGCCTCCACCGCTCGCCCTCCTCTCTCCCTATCTTGGAGCTTGTTGGAAAACGATGTCAAAATACCTCATGGGTCCCCGGGGCCCACTCGACGAATACAGGGTTGTACACAATCCCCGCTCTTTTCGAGCGAGGTACACGCTTGGAAAGAAAGGTCCAACCCTGCACATTCGGCGAGTGGCACTGAAAGAAATTGAGAAGACTCCACTTCGTCCCGGTAATAATTTACTAAGGCTTTCCTGAGGGGCCACCCCACCCTCCCGGCTAGTAAGAGCCCGGCTAGCGGGGCCACGTTAGGGGAAAGACACTTACCCTCCCTAGGAGGTCAACCTGCCCTGCCGGCTAGAGAGAGCCCAGTTAGCGGAACCATTCGAGGGGAGAAGTACTTACCCTCCCTGGGAGGTCAACCTGCCGTGCCGGCTAGTGAGAGCTCGGTCAGCGGAACCATCCGAGGGGAAAAGTACTTACCCTCCCTGGGAAGTCAACTTGCCCTGCCGGCTAGAGAGAGCTCGGTCAGCGAAACCATCCGAGGGGAAAAGCACTTGCCCTCCCTGGGAGGTCAACCTGCCCTGCCGGCTAGAGAGAGCCCGGTCAGCAGAACCATCAGAGGGGAAAAGTACTTACCCTCCCTGGGAGGTCAACCTGCCCTGCCGGCTAGAGAGAGCCCGGTCAGCGGAACCATCTGAGGGGAAAAGTACTTACCCTCCCTGGGAGGTTATCCTGCCCTGTCGGCTAAAGAGAGCCCGGTCAGCGGAACCATCTGAGGGGAAAACTACTTACCATCCCTGGGAGGTCAACCTGCCCTACCGGCTAGAGAGAGCCCGGTCAGCGGAACCATCCGAGGGGAAAACTACTTACCCTCCCTGGGAGGTCAACCTGCCCTGATGGCTAGAGAGAGCACGATCAGTGGATCCATCCGAGTTGAAAAGTACTTTCCCTCCCTAGGAGGTTAACCTGCCCTGCCGGCTAGAGAGATCCCGATCAGCGGAACCATCAGTGGGGAAAAGTACTTACCCTCCTTGGGTGGTCAACCTCCCCTGCCGGTTAGAGAGAGCCCGGTCAGCGAAACTATTAGAGGGGAAAATACTTACCCTCCCTGGGAGGTCAACCTGCCCTGCCAGCTAGAGAGAGCCTGGTCAGCGGAACCATCCGAGGGGAAAAATACTTTGAAAAAACTTTCATTACATTGGTCATCCGATTACACGCAAGAAAAACTAAGTATGGAAATAAACCATCCTACTACATGGATTTAATGAAAAAACTAAGCATGGAGACCGGGACTCAGACTTCTACTCCCAGGCATGGTCCTCCTCGACCTCCCCTAGTTGCTGACGTTGCGGCTTCGGACCCCTCGCCTCCCTCATTTCCAAGAACACTGGGCAGGCGGATGTCGTGTGACCCTCCTCATCGTGGAAGTCACAGTAAGGTAACTCCATCCGGACGCCCCCTCTTACTCCCGTATGATTTCTTCTTCTTCTGTAGCCGATCGCCATGGTTTGTTAGGGTGGTGGAGAGGTGCCTTCGGTCCCTGCCTACACCGTGGGAGGTCGGGCCCCTCTTCCTAGAAGTTGTCCTCCTCTTGGTCGAACTTCCTCTGGGGAGCCCCTACCCTCCCCCCTGCTGCCTTGCCTAAGACTCACTTAGCTTGTCCAACCTTCTTGTGAACTCCGGGTTGGCCTCCTCACTCTCAACTTCTTCTGCCACCCTTTCCGTCAACTCCTCAAAAGACAAAGGAGCTCTCCTCTTGAGGTCCATCTTGAAGAATCCCCCCTGCAGCCCCATGATGAAAGCGAGCTGGAGGGTGTAGCCTAGTACCTCTTGGGTGAGGAGAACCTCCTCCTGGAACCGGTCAACATAGTGAGCCAGTGACTCCCCTAGATCTTGTTTGATCTTGAAAAGTGCTTCGACATCTTTCTTCCTCTTCCTTGATGTCGAGAAGCGCAGCAGGAAAACTCGACGCAAGTCTTCGAAGGCATAAATGGATCCCGTAGGGAGTGGTGGAACCAATCCCTAGCCTTCTCCTTCATAGTTGTCGCGAAGAGTCGGCACTTGAAAGCGTCCCACATGGGCCTGATGGAGACCATGTCCTCAAACCACTACAGGTGTAGGACGGGGTCATCCTTGCCGGAGTAGTGAGACATATGCAGCCCTCCGAACCCCTCTGGAACTGGGGCCGAGAGGATTAGCTCACATAAAAGACTTCCTTTGCTCGCCCCCCTTTGGGGCTGGGCGAGTGGGTGTTGGTCGCCTCCCCACTCGTCCCCTTGGGGCTGGGCGAGTGGGGGCCTGGCGCCTCCCCACTCGCCCCCTTGGGGCTAGGCGAGTGGGGGTCTGGTGCCTCCCCACTCACCCCCTTGGGGTTGGGCGAGTGGGGGCCTGCCGCCTCCCCACTCGCCCCCTCCTAGGGGTCTGCAAATAACAAAAATTTGGCCTATTTATAGGATTTTGAACTGGGTTTGCAAATAACAAAAATCTGGCCTGCGAGATTACCAAAATACCCTCGGATTTGGCCTGCAAACAGCCAAATCCTGCTGTTCGGAGGTGCTATAAACAAACCACCCTGCTTACTGGAGCTGGGGTGAGAGGGGGGCTGGCCGCCCCTCCTCCTCGCGCCCCCTTACTGGGGGCGGGGGCGAGAGGGGGGCAGGCCTCCCCTCCTCCTCTCGCCCCCTTACTGGGGGCGGGGGCTAGAGGGGGGCTCTCCCCTCCTCCTCTCGCCCCCTTATTGGGGGAGGGGGCGAGAGGAGGGCTCACCCCTGTTGGATCTGTAGGCGCCCTTAGAGGGGGGGGGGGGGTGAATAAGGGTTTTAAAAACTTTAAACTTTAATAGAAAACATTTGATATTTTGGTCGAAGTAAGTTAAATCAAAAGTAAAGAGACAATGAAATTAGGAATGAAATCAATTTTATTAAACAAGAAAAGACATGATTATCATTTATAAAATTGATTACAAAATCTGATTTCAATGACGCTAGAAATCGAAGCGAATAATATGAAAACCCTTTTTGTTTTCTATACCGACTCGTATCCCCACGAACCGGTTGGCTTTAGCCGATCTCTCCCCAGATACGGCCTCAAGCTGCTCTAGCCTTCCTATCCCCAGAAAGGCCTCGAGCACCCCCTAGATCTACTCCCAAGACCTAGTCGCCGTGTGGCGAATTCCTCCCTAAGTCCTCGCAAGGCCCTAGTCGCCGTCTGGCGAGTTCCTCTACCGAAACACAAGACATAAAGATGACAATTTGAAAAGTAAAACAAGACACAAACTAGAAACTCCCTCAAAAGTAGAACTTGATGTAGATGCGATCATATTGGTCTTCAAGTTCTTTGCGTTCACGAACGTTGACAGAGTTCTTCGGGCTGCTTGAAGAAGGCTCTTACGAGAGCTCTGAATATCTGGCTTCAATTCCTTTCGTCTCAGCAAGCAGCAACGGAGCCGGCGCGCATCTTTTTATAGATTCAGCCACTACCGCCTGCGGTAGTACTACCTCCCCGCGGTATCTACATAAGGCAATGAAGCACACGGATCGTGGTAGTTTAGGCAACATTCTGAGCGCCAAACACTAGCGCGCTGCGGTACCGCTAACTCCCCGCATTAGCGAGATTTCCTTCCTTCAGCCACAATCTTCTTCCAAAACTGCTCCTCAATCAACTGCTGATGGGATGTTTCCAAAAGCTACCGCCGGGCGTTAGACCTAATGCGCCGCGATAGTACTTCCCAAACATAACGACCAGTCAACATTCTTTTTTCTCCACTGTTTCCTTTCCGTCAATAGTTTCCATATATGCTAACGCCTGCGTCAGTACTAGGGCTCCGCGGTAGATCATTTCGTCGGGCGCATCTTCATCGAGCTGGCCTCATATTTCGTCGAGCGCATCATTCATTTTGTCAAACAAAACTAGCGCGAGCGGTAGTTGTAACGCACCGCGGTAGAGCACTTCGTCGGGCCCATCTTCGTCGAACGTCGACTTCATTTCGTCGACCTCCATTTCGTCGATCGCTAGTGCCAACGGTAGTTCTAGCGCACCTCGGTAAAGCATGCATTTCATCGAGTGTCGTGGTAGAGCATGCAGTTCGTCAAACACAGGCTTCATTTCGTCGAGCGCCAGTTCGTCGAACGTAACTTCCATTTCGTCGAACGCCAGCTTGCATCTCAGCTATTTCCCTTCTCAGTAGTTTCTTCTCAGCGGATCGTTAATGCTAGCGCCAGCGGTAGAGTTAACGTGGCGCGGTAGTAACAACAACACGACACCATGGAGATATGAAAGCACAAAATCCTACATACTATAAACACAAAACAAGAGATGCGGAAAACATGTTCCAACAAACTCCCCCTTTTGATAATAACAAATCCCCTTAGAAAGAAATAATGCAATTGATAGGAGTTTGTGTTTATAATAGAGATAAGCATGAAATTTGAGACATGTGCATATGCTCCCCCTAAATGAATTCTCCCCCTAAGTGAATGCTCCCCCTACAAAAAAACTTCCTATGAACTTGACTTTCCTAAAAACATGTTAATTTCTTTCAAATTTATTCTCCCCCTTTTGGTATTATCAAAAGAAGGTGGAGAGGTAGTCCAACAAAAAAGTGTGCAATAACTATGTAGAGAGGGAATGATCATGATAAGAGTGAAATGCTTAGGAAAAATATAATAGATATGAGAGAAAAGAAAGGAATGTGAAGAATTTTTCATAAAGAAATCACTTGTTGGGATGACGTATTCATGATCGAGCGTACAAGTAGGAAAGAGGTGGAAAGCATGAAGAAATATATTTTTGAAGTGAACATCTATATAGGAATAGTGAAGCATAGTAGATGATTAAGAGTTTTAGATATAACAAAAGTTGATGTTGTAGCAATTTAAGTACACAAAGGATTTTGCTTTATAAGAGTTTTAAGCAAAAAAAAAGGTAATGATTTCCAAGTAACCAACCCAGACAATATGTCTACACCCTAGCCCCGTACTAAGTGACGGAAGTGCATGAGGAGCTGCATACTTGTCATAGGTTGGGGTGTTAGTCCCATTTGCAAACACTAGACAAAACTTAACCTAGCACTCTTTCCCCCTAGTGCCTCGCAAGGCCCCACTGGAACCCTCCCCGGTTAAGGACAAGACATGACTTAAAGATTAAGTTATCTAATGTCTACAACCCTACGCCCCTGCTATGGTGAGATATGAAGTCATGGATAATAATTATTGGAAACATTTAAGCGTTTTAAATCTAAGGATGAGTACATAGCATATGAATTTATATTTTTATTTGAATTTTTTAAACAAACAACTCACATAGCTATTTTGAAATCCATTAATGAATCAGAGTTATTGGCATTACAATATTTTCATGTTTAGAGGAGTGTTCTTAGCATACAAATTTTTATTGAAATAGATCAGAGTTTTTAGCATAAGAGTGATATATGTGTTAGAATAACCAATATAAATTTTACCAAGCAAGTCTACTATTTGTTGAAAAAAGGAATTTTGATATTTAAGACTTGATATAAGCATGGAAGCGCAATGTAAAAATATATTGATGATGATGCAGAAGACTTATAGAAATACAAGAAAATATCTTTTTATAAACATGACGATTCATAAGAAGATATATGAGCTAAATTTCAACAATGAAGATATTTTTGTAAATCATTTTGCATTTAAAATTTTTAATTTTGACAATAAAGTAACCAAGCATGAAATAATGTTTTCAAAAGGAAATTACTACAACGTTATATTAATTCACAAGTTCAAAACATACAAATCATTGTAGAGAGCATGCGAGGTTATCTAGTGCATTTCATAAAGAAAGAGTAGTATAGAATTAGCATTTAGATCCAATACTCATGAGAAGAAGTGTTATGTAAGATAATGATGTGCACAAAATTGTATTTTGAATAGAGTAAACAAATGTTTTAGTCAAAAATACAAGAAATATGTAGAGTAAAGAGCACAATAAAACACAAATAGTTTTACTTCCACACACTTCAATGCACAAAAAAATATACAACTACCAAGGTGCTTTGCACACACAATGCTCATTAAGACTTATCATAGTGCAAAGTAGTGCTTGAGGGATCACATATTTTATTTTATTTTAATATTGAGACTAGTGATACGGTGTACCTAAGAGTAAGTGGTTTTTATTTTAAAAGAAAGATAAGGTTTGCACAAGATACTTTACTATTCTTTCCAAGGTGCTCAACCTCACAACGCTTATTAAGACTTATCAGGAGGTTCAAGTAGTGCTTGGTGGAGTTATCTTTGTCACTTTATTTTATGATTTTTGTTTTGTACAAATTTCTCCGAATACACTTGTTTTGCAAACCAATATAGTTTATGAAAACATAACCTTTTTTCTTAAATTTTAAAGAGTGCAAATAATGGTAGTGTAGGTAAGATACTTGTGCAATTTTAGTTCATTACAAAACATACACAAGCATTCTTAGATTAAAAGCATATGTAGACAATGCCAAAATAAGTGAGTGAATGAATATCATTATCAAACATAAAACATTTACTCATACTTAGATACATGCTAAGCTTAGTTCTACACAACTTTTACAATACAATTTTATGCACAAATGAGTAGATATATCAAAGCATGATAAAAATAATGTTCAACGTAGTTTGAAGGAATGAATTGTAACATTGTAGAAGGTCTACAAGATAGGTTAAATCATGCTTGATTTTCACAATAAAGTCCATTCCGTATTTTTGATATTTTTGAAAAATAAATTTAATTTAAAGTTTGAACTCATATAATTATATCTTGGACTTCCCGAGGTCTACCCTGTGAGAGGTTCGCCCGGTACTAAGTGATGTGATGGATGATAGCCCAGATCACCCTTTCGCAAGATACATGTAAATAGAAAATTTAAGTTCAAAAATAATAATTTTTTATACTTGTTTTTGTTTTATATTTTTGTGTTTGATTTTTGCATATAGGAATAGAATTCAAACAAATAATCAAAAAATATATTTTTTGTAATTTGGCTTTTGTAATTTTGTATTTTAATTTTTCAAAAAACAATTACAGGCAGGATTGCAAAAATGAGTAGTACAAATAAAATAATATATTTTTAGTGATTTTTCAGAATTTTAAAATTACAGAAAATCAGATACTTGAACTAGCGCCGACGTTAAGTACTAACGCCTGCGTTAGCTCACAGAGAGTGCTTATTTCGATCATATAGCCTAGATTTTCTTCGATTTTGCTTCCGATTTTTCTTAATTATCTTTGTGCAATGTAAGGCCTGTCTAATGAAGTGAAGAGACGAGAAGAAATCGCAAAAAGTTGAGGAAGTTAAAATTTTAGTACATGGGGTTCACATTCATTGAAGCTCAATTCTTGAGTTTTGCACAACATATGCATGAGTGAAATGATCATAAATAAGTGAAATAATATTCATGCAATTTTTTAATTCCGGTTTGACATGATTATGATTTAACATACTAGGGGTAATCAAAGAATGACGCAAATATATTAAGTACCTAAGCAAAAACTTGCGCATTTTTTAAATTTAGCCTAATACCCCTAAAATACCTTTTAAATCCATTTCGACAATTATTTCATTAGTCTTGATAATACATAACAAATTTAGGATTTAATTTATATATGACTTTTCATCGGAAATGGATCTAGAAGAATAAACATAAAAAGGATAAGTAGATCACTTGAAAAATGATATGACTTTTTATTCAACTTTATTCATTTTAATTTATTTATGAATTTTGGTTTAATATGTGGAAGTCATATCACAAGTTATATCAAGTGATCATATCATGATGGTCAACAAAAAGGAAAATAAACAAAAAAAAGGTTAGGCATATCATGAAGTAGAATAATGATATTTCATTTTTAGTTGATTTCTACTTTATGCAAATGATGGATACTAATGAATGAGAGATTTAGGTATCCAAAGAGGACCGGATGTGACGGTTCCTTTGGGTACCCAAATACAATGTGTTTGCTTTTTGGGAGATAGTGATGAATGGGCCCATTTGAGTGGAGTTAGTATTTCATCTTTAACTTTGGGTCTCCATTCAAACTTTGGTTTAATATTATTTTTATGTATCAAATTTCCAATGTGATTATCTTTATCTTTAAGATTATAATTGTAATGATTATTGAAAGTATTTTTCATAGGAAATTTGTGAACATTTAATTTTACGTTGGGAGAAGATTGATTTTGTAAATGATAGTAATGATTGTATTTTGGAATTTCATTTTCAATCTTTTGAAGTTTTTTATTTCCATTGTTTGACTTATTCAACTTTTGAGAAATCATATTCAACTTGCTTTTGGATTTTGCATTATATTGAGAATGTATGTTTTGAGATTTTTTCTTTATGATTTCCTTAAACAAGTTGATTTTAGTCTTTAATTCATTATTCTTAATCTTTAAATTATGTCTAGCTTTATTATAAGCGATTGTGCTATTTTTAAGAGTGGAAACAATTGAATCAATATGATTTTGATAGTTATTTCTATATTCATCAAATGTTTCATCCATCTCTTTAATTTCAATTTTATAGTCTTTACACTTAACACAATCATTTTCAAAGATAAAGTTTCTAAACATAATCTTTCATTTTGTTCTTTTACAAAAATAAACCCCTTTTCAAGTTTCTTGTGTTTTTCTTTTAATTCATTATATTCTACACAAGGTGTAATGTTTTCAACTAAGGAGCCATGGGTAGAACTAGATAAATTAGAATTTGATTCTTCATTAATTTTTGCCTTTAAATTTTTATTTTCTAAGCGCAAATGTTTATTAGCATTTTTAATTTCTTAATTTTGCGCTTTGTAGTTTGAAGCAATTGTAATGTAGAAATAGAAGTACAGAAAATGAGATTTGATTTTCTTACATTGCTTTCGGGAGAGGCAGATTTTGAACATATAGTTTCTTTGACATCTTTTTGGCACTCCTCTTCCGAAGATAGTATTTCTTCTTCTCTTCCACTTGATGTGCACTCCATGGATCCGTCATGAGAGGAGCATTCTTGAAGACATATGCAAGCTTGCATATTCTCCAGTTCTTGCGATTGTTCCATACCCGTAGAAAGAGAATCATAAGTTCTTTCAAGAAAATTCTAAATCTCATTAGCGGTAGGTAAAGTATAAAAAAGTTTGAAACTATTTTGGTCTAACGCACAAAATATACTATTCATAGATTTTGCATTTAAAACAATTTCATTTCTAGTTAGTACGCTAGGTGGTTTTTCAATAGTAATATTCCAAACTTTTTCATCTAAGGCCTTAAGAAAATGTTTCATTAATATTTTCCACCCTTTATAAATTTTGCCCATAAATAAAGGTGGTGATAATACTTTTTCATTTATATTAAAATTTTCCCCACTAGTAGAAGCGAGATCATGATCAAGAGAAGCCATTATTCCCGGTTGTTAAGCCGATTTGGAATAACCTAGCTCTGATACTACTTGTTGGATCTGTAGGTGCCCTTAGAGGGGGGTGGGGGTGAATAAGGGTTTTAAAAACTTTAAACTTTAATAGAAAACTTTTGATATTTTGATCGAAGTAAGTTAAATCAAAAGTAAAGAGATAATGAAATTAGAAATGAAATCAATTTTATTAAACAAGAAAAGACATGATTATCATTTATAAAATTGATTACAAGATCTGATTTCAATGACGCTAGAAATCGAAGCGAATAATATGAAAACCCTTTTTGTTTTCTATACCGACTCGTATCCCTATGAACCGGTTGGCTTTAGCCGATCTCTCCCCAGATACGACCTCAAGCCGCCCTAGCCTTCCTATCCCGAGAAAGGCCTCGAGCACCCCCTAGATCTACTCCCTAGACCTAGTCGCCGTGTGTCGAATTCCTCCCTAAGTCCTCGCAAGGCCCTAGTCGCCGTGTGGCGAGTTCCTCTACTGAAACACAAGACATAAAGATTAAAATTTGAAAAGTAAAACAAGACACAAACTAGAAACTCCCTCAAAAGTAGAACTTGATGTCGATGTAGATGCGATCGTATTGGTCTTCAAGTTCTTTGCATTCACGAACGTTGACGGAGTTCTTCGGGCTGCTTGAAGAAGGCTCTTACGAGAGCTCTGAATATCTGGCTTCAATTCCTTTCATCTCAGCAAGCAGCAACGGATCCAGTGCACGTCTTTTTATAGATTCAGCCACTAACGCCTGCGGTAGTACTACCGCCCCGCGGTATCTACATAAGGCAATGAAGCACACAGATTGTGGTAGTTTAGGCAACATTCTGAGCGCCAAACACTAGTGCGCTGCGGTACCGCTAACGCCCCGCGTTAGCGAGATTTCCTTCCTTCAGCCACAATCTTCTTCCAAAACTGCTCCTCAATCAACTGCTGACGGGATGTTTCCAAAAGCTACCGCCGGACGTTAGACCTAACGCGTCGCGATAGTACTTCCCAAACATAGAGACCCGTCAACATTCCTTTTTCTCCACTGTTTCCTTTCTTTCAATAGTTTCCATATATGCTATTGCCAGCGTCAGTACTAGCGCTCCGCGATAGATCATTTTGTCAGGTGCATCTTTGTCGAGCTGGCCACATATTTTGTCGAGCACATCATTCATTTCGTCGAACGAAACTAGCGCGAGCGGTAGTTGTAACGCACCGCGGTAGAGCACTTCGTCGGGCGCATCTTCGTTGAACGCCGCCTTCATTTCGTCGACTTCCATTTCGTCGATCGCTAGCGCCAGCTGTAGTTCTAGCGCGCCGTGGTAAAGCATGCATTTCGTCGAGCGCCGTGGTAGAGCATGCAGTTCGTCGAACGCAGGTTTCATTTCGTCGAGCGCCAGTTTGTCGAACGCAACTTCCATTTCGTCGAACGCCAGCTTGCATCTCAGAGGTTTCCCTTCTCAGCGATTTCTTCTCAGCGATTTGTTAATGCTAGCGCCAGCGGTAGAGTTAACGCGGCGCGGTAGCAACAACAACACAACACCATGGAGATATGAAAGCACAGAATCCTGCATACTATAAACACAAAACAAGTATGATCAAATACAATAGGATTTGTTATTGTCAAACCAAGAGATGCGGAAAGCATGTTTCAACAGCCCCTCCTCCTCTCGCCCCCCTTACTGGGGGCGGGGGCGAGAGGGGGGCTCTCCCCTCCTCCTCGCGCCCCCCGTACTGGGGGCGGGGGCGAGAGGGGGGCTCGCCCCTCCTCCTCTAACCCCCCCTACTGGGGGCAGGGGCGAGAGGGGGCTCTCCCCTCCTCCTCTCGCCCCCCTTACTGGGGGCAGGGGCGAGAGGGGGGATCGCCCCTCCTCCTCTCGCCCCCTACTGGTTGAGCGAGCGGGAAGCTCCCGCCTCCACCGCTCGCCCTCCTCTCTCCTTGTTCTGGAGCTTGCTGGAAAATGATGTCAAAATACCTCATGGGTCCCGGGGGCCCACTCGGCGAATACAGGGTTGTACACCTGGATCACCACTGCCTACCACGCTGAACGGCTGGAAGAGATTGAGCAGGCACAGCGCAAAGGGAGCTCGACGTTACCTTCTCTCCCGTCAAATTTGTATAACAAACTTACTAGCTCAGAAGGTGCAAGATTTCGCTTGCACATGTATCAACGTTCACTCATTAATATGCTTTACCTATTCTATACTATTCCATTGAAGGAACACTTCAGGGCCCTGCCCTGGGGACTTCGCGCTGCCGTCGATTGAAGGTTCGCCCTTCTCCTCCGCAGTCGGGTCTCAGCATCGTAAGGGCCTGCCCCTCTTACGTTCTTCCACGGTTTGAATACACCCGCTATTCATCGGCCACTTCGGGGCCCTGCCCCGGGGACTTCGCGCTGCCGTCGATTGAAGGTTTGCCCTTCTCCTCCGCAGTCGGGTCCCGACATCGTAAGGGCCTGCCCCTCTTACATTCGTCCACGGTTTGAATACACCCGCTATTCACCGGCCACTCGGGGCCCTGCCCCGGGGACTTCGCGCTGCCGTCGATTGAAGGTTCGCCCTTCTCCTCTGCAGTCGGGTCCCGGCGTCGTAAGGGCCTGCCCCTCTTATGTTCATCCACAGTTTGAATACACCCGCTATTCACCGGCCACTTCGGGGCCTTGCCTCGGGGACTTTGCGCTGCCGTCGGTTGAAGATTCGCCCTTCTCCTCCGTAGTCAGGTCCTGACGTCATAAGGGTCTGCCCCTCTTACATTCGTCCACGGTTTGAATACGCCCGCTATTCACCGGCCAAACTTAACTTCTATCATGTAACAAAAAGTCGCGAGCTCAGACTCGCGCAAACTAATTTTCTATTATGTAAAATCCGCGAGCCCAGACTCGCGCAAATTTATATTCTACTATGAAAAAGGCGGCGAGCTCAGACTCGCACAAACTCATCCATTATTTTGGAAAAACCAGCAAACTACACAGGTATCAACGCTAAATAGCAAGCTCGCCACAATCTCCAAATACGAACATCCTTCACCGACCATCTTGAAGCATGTTCCCTCAATCAACATTTAGACAATGACCGGCATGACAAAGTCACAAATAATACAAGGAAAAGAGTACAACGTATACGATAAAGGAATACAAGCACATCAGCTCAATGCTGCACACAAGCAAGAATGATAACAAACAGCAACACAAAAAATAGGAAGATGAAAGGTAATAGGTACGAGCGTCAATCCTCCGCTACATCCGAGTGATCATTCTCAGAAAGGTCCCCAGCTCCCAGACCCGCAATGCCACATCCAAACTTCCTCTCCATCATACGGAGAGTCTTCTGAATGGCTCTCTGAAAAGCAACCTCGCACTCGTCCGCTAACATCGGCTCGACCTCCTTCGTCATAACCTCGGCGCGAATCTCATCCGACATCTGGAACCGCTCCTCTACGAAAGCCAGAGAATCTCCGTACTCGGCCACTCCTGCCGCCTTGGCCTCTTTGATGCTGCGTTCGACCGATAACAACCGGTCCACCTCGCTCCACAGAAAGCCCAGATCCCCCTCTAGGCAGAACATCTCCCCCTGAGCCTCCGACAACTGACGGAGGGCATCCTGGACAAGTGTCTTATCGCCACCATACTCCGCTCGCAGCTTCTCGACCTTCGATCGGGAAGATGAGATGTCGGCCTCCAACTGCCCAATATGGGCCAGGTCGCGATCCCTCTTCTTCTGCAAGCCGGACAAGTCACTCCTCGCCACGCGCAGCTCCTCCTGAAGAGTGAAGTAGCTATCCTTGAGTCCCACGTAATAATCGTTCCATGTAAGAGCAACACTGGTCAGAACATCGGCCTGCGGACAAAAGGTAAACAATCAGCATACAAAAGCAACGATGGGGAAGAAGTACCCAAAACTAGAGAAGAAGAACTTTACTTACCGTAGAAGTCATCGCCTGAAGAGAAGAGGAAACTCGCCTCGTCGGCGGCAAAGGAGGAGGCGGCGACAAGTCTCCCTGCGGGACCCGGTCGGCGATAGGAGACGCCAAAATCTCTATCTTCGGGTCGGGCGGAATCAGCCCCACCCTGCGGCGGCTCGGGCCGGCCTCGTGGTCATGACTCCTGGGCACCGGTGGGATAGAGCCCATACTTGAAGCTCCGTTCCTAATGTTGGAACAACCCTATTACTGATTTGGGCTAGGATCACTATCTGTTGACTAGGATAAAGTTGACCCCAATGTATAGTTAATTGGTCAAGGGTGTAGGCTGATAGAACTAAGGAAAAGATTCAGTTTCTGCGATCGATGAAAAGATAGCAGTGCTCGGCGAAATGGTTCTGAAGCTGCGTTCGACGAAATCCATACTACGTTCGACGAAATGCTTTCTACTTTTGACGAACGTCTTGCATTCTGCGTTCGACGAACGGCTTGCTTCAATCTCAGCGGCTCAACGGTTCTACGTTCGACGAACTGCTCTCTGCGTTCGACAAAATTGCTCAGTCTCAGCTGTCGACGATTTTATCCAGTCTCAGCGGTCGACGAAATTGCTCAGTTCAGCGGTCGAAGAATTTGCCAACTCATTCTGCGTTCGACGAACTCCTCTCAGCGTTCGACGAACTCAGCTCTGCGTTCGAAGAATAAGTATCAGAAGTTCAGATCGACGAAAGTTCTTCTCGGCTCAACGAATTCAATTCTTCCAGCCAGATTCAGTTGAGATCGACGAACTCAACATTGTGTTCGACGAAATTTATTGAGATCGACGAAAATTCTCTTCAACAGACTTATTTCAGAAGATCATTTATATTATTCTCTTCAGTTCGACGAACCTCATTCTGCGTTCGACGAACTCAGCTCTGCGCTCGACGAAATGTGTTATTTCAGTTCAGAACTTCAGACAGACTACTTTATTTCATTCTCTGAACACAGATCTTTCAGCAACGGCTCTATTATATCAGATAAGTAAGGATTATATCTTTCATTTTATTATTTCAAGAATATAGCCGTTGACATTTAGTTGAAAAAGACATTTCATGGAAAAGGAAAAAGATAAATGGCATATCAGATTTACAGTTCCCAGGATATATCTTCTGAATATTTTATTCCTTAAATTAAGAGATTTGAATTTAAAATCTGTCAGAGATTTCAAAAGGGAATAAAGAAAGAAGATAAACAGACATATACAATATCATATTACAGAATATCAATACAGGAAAAAGAAAGAATAACTATAAAGGAAGAAAAAGAAGAACAAGAGTTTTACAGATCATCTTCATCTTCTTTCTCAAGCAGCACTCATTCACTGAGAACATCAACTCTACTCTCTCAGTCATCAGCTGTTGGATCAAATCTTCAAAGAGCAACAACAATCTGAGGAACTCATTCTCTCAGATTAATCAGCTACAGGAAGATCAATACATTCAAGTAAAAGCTCCATCCTCAAGCTGTCAACAAATTTCAATCAGACAGAGGAGCTTTACAACAACATTCCACTAGAGTCTTCTCTCAGAATATTGACAGAGAAGAACATTTAAACCCCTCTTTATCCCATCTTGTATAGGGTTCTAACTCCCTTCAAAAGTTAACCCATTGGTGGCAGGACACCTGAACAAAAACATATAGTTGGGTTAGAGCACCTGATCAAAAGCTCCTTGGTGTGTGGACACCTGATCAAAAACCCCTTGGTGATAGGGCACCTGATCAAAAACCTAGTGGAATCCTACAAAGTGTGGTAGAAGAGTAGACATACCCAGGTTTATTGGGGAACTACTATAAAAAATCCTTGTGTCCTCTGTGTTGTGATTTTCTGTGTGCTGCGCCTACTTTGTGTTTGTTTTTATTACTCACTCAATACACATATAAGTAACACTATTTTAATTCCGCTATAAAATTAAGTGAAAAAGTTTTAATACTCTATTCACCCCCCCCTAGAGTAAATCTAAGATCTACCCTCACTTTCACCTAATAACAATCCTCCTCTTCTTCCCACGATCCAGGGGAACAGCGGCCGCACGCTCGACGTCCTAGTAAATCCCCACCGAGAGCAGTCAGCTCTCCTCCACGCAACCGGAAATACAGAATAGGGCCTTCGACAGCCCTTCTCGACAAGGAAAACTAGGGATAGGAAGGAAGTCATCCTCCCGTCCTGTCTGCCGGCGGCAACGTCTGTGAAGTGCTCTTCATAGCTCCGGAAGCTCTCAACGATTCCGAACGTACCCATAGAGAGTGTTCCCGTGGCGGTAATCATTCTTCTCCCTGAAGTGAAACCAACTCTTATTGCATCGTATCTCAATACGGCCGCCTGAGTCAGTAGAGACCTCGCACCAATCTTTGAACACCTCGACGAAAAACCGTGCGCTATGCTCCCGAAAGAGCACGATCATTTCCATAATTCTCGCCATCCTAGCAGGAGTGAACTGGGTAATCGGAACACCGCAAAACCGGAGTATCTCAACTACCTCCTCAGATGGAGGAAGGCGAAACCCGGATTTCAAATAGCTCTCAGAAAGAGTCCTGAAACCGGTCGACGGATTCTGAGCGCGCTCCTCCGCCCGTAGAATTTTGACATCGATATCAGAAGGCAACCCAAACCGCTTGCGCCACATGTCAATCCGCACGCCATCGAGAGTGGAACGTAAACGCATCGGCCTCGACTTGCCGCCCCGTCTCGAAGCCTGAAACAGACAAAACATATATATATATATATAAACACTCGGTCAAAAATCGTGAAGGAGCCCTGACCTGCGCGCACAAAGAAACCCGAGCGTGCGCTCAACGACTCCCGCACAAGTAGGCAACAGGACGCGCACACATAGGGGCCGCCGCCCGTTGCTCGGCGGCCGCGCGCACGCAGACAGCAGGCCGCACGCATGCGGGCAGCGGGCCGCACGCCCGTACGGCCTCAGCCGACCGTGCGGAAACCATGTGTGTAGGCCGCGCGCGCGGAGAACGCCGCCCGCTGCACGGCGACCTCACATGCGCAGGCCGCAGACTACACGACCGCGCAGTCGCCGCCGACCGCCCAATGACCGTGCGCGCGCAAGGTGCCCTCGCGCGGGCTGTCCTCCCCTGGCCGTGCACAGCGATGGCACGCACGAGCCGCGCGCACGCACCGGCCACATGCACAAGGTCCGCCGCCTGCCGTCCGACAACTGCGTGCGCACGCCGGCCTCGGGACGCATACCCGTCCGGGCTACATGCTGAGCGCCCACGCTGCCGGCGCCGACCATTCCACGGCCGCGCGTGCAAGTGGTTTCCCCGCGCAAGCCCTGAGCGCGCAAACCGCCGCCATCCGCACGGCCATCGCCGGCCATGCGCGCAAAGAAACCTTGCCACCGGCGCGCCCTCTCCCTCCATTCTTTCATTGCTCGCAAAAGAAGAAAAAAGGATGGCTTACCTCCGTCAACATGTAGCATACTGCGTGAGGATAGCAACAACCAGGAGCGGCACAAGCAAAGACGAATCCTCCACACTCCTCCACGCAATGATTCGGACTTCGAAGGTTTGGGGTGCTTATGATATGCACTTATACATGGCTCTCATCTATCTATATTCAAGCCAAAGAGGTGCTTATTCCCAAAACCCACTAGGGTGTTGAGGGAAGAGTGGGACAGTGGGGAAACCCACTATCTCCACAACCAACCGCCCGTGCAAGACCGCTCGTAGCCATGGCGCCCGCAACCACGCGCACTACAACGCACACTACCACGCGACGCTACCACGCGGTAGCGCGCGCGGTAGTGCACAGGCGGCACCCTTTGTGGGGTGCGGCCAAGCCGCTCCCCACATGGTGTGCGCCCAAGGCGCACCCTACATGAGGTACGACCAAGCCGCACTCCTCTTCGCATTGGGGTGCGGCAAGCCCCCTCCCCCTTTCGCAGTGGGGCTTGCGGTGGGCTCAGCCAAAGTCACGCCCCTCGTTGGGTACGAATGGGGCACATTCCCCTCTTGGGGGCGCGATTCCTCATTCCTCTGTTCGCTCAGAACGCTTCGCGCTCATAGCATGCCCAGAACACTTCCGTGTTCGTTGCATGCCCAGAACACTTCCGTGTTCGTTGCGCGCTCAGAACACTTCCGCATTCTGGGCACGCTCACTTTTTGTCTTTCTAATTTCTCAGATTACAGGACCCGCTTGTCGCCTTTCTTACCTTCAACGAAGCTGCCCGAACTGACCGAACTGACCAAAGGGCAAGACGTTCATTCACGAAAAATGGCGATCCGTGTGTTCCAATTCGACCGACGTGATTCCCCTGTCAGGTGGTTACGGTGGTTACGACGACAAAATTACCGGGCTACCCCCGACCAAAGCTATAAAAGGAGCCACAGGCCTTCATTTCAGAGGACCTTGCCTTCTGCCCGAGAGAGCTCCTTTGAAGATTACCTCAGAATTCTACTTCGGCGCTTGAAGATATCCTTCGTGGACTTGGAGATTTCCTTTCTCCCGAAAGGCGACTCAGCATTCTCGATCACTTTTGTTCTCCCAAGCATTCTCACTTTTGTTCTCCACCATACTCAGAAGGAAAAAAGACTTAGTTTTCCGAGAGGTGACCTGTCACCTTCGGAATTCTCTCTCTCTCTATTATTGTACGAGCGGCGACCTGTTGCGCTCGAATTCTAAGTACCTGACTGTAACCCCCAGAAGATAGTGAAGTTTGGTCGGCACAGCTCCAGCCGCGTGGTTTTTTATCATATCCGGGTTTTCCACGTTAAAAAGTCTCAGAGTACTCAGCGAATCTTAAATTGACTGTCAGCGCGCTTGGCTCGCTTCAGAGCTGAGATGGTTCAAGTCGACCGGTTACCAAGATAACCCAAATGACCCGCAACAATTTCAATGTTTGAAGGATAAATAAAACTACAATTATGTGAGTGTTGTGCATATCAAAGACTTAAAACCATTCCGATTCATTATATTTTCATTTGATGTGTCATTTCATTTGCAACTAGAGCAGTCAAATCATGAGAATTGTAGTATCTGGAGATCTACTTTTAGCTCGTTATTGATTTTGTAGTATTTGCATTTTAAAAATATATGTATTACACATTTTTTTATGATAATATAACTCATGTAATTATATTTTTGTCCAAATTTTATAAATTATTTTTTCTCAGATTATCTTTTTTTTTTTATGTATATTGCATGCTAAAAACCGCACCGAAATCGCAACCGCACCGCAAAAAACCGCACCAAACCGTACCGCAAAAACCGCAACAAACTGAAACCGCACCGCGTAATTTCGGTGCGGTGCGGTTTTGCTCGGGACAAACCCGCGCCCTTGCGGTGCAGTTGCGGTTTGAGCCAAAACCGCACCAAACCGCACACGCACTCCCCGACCCAAGACGGGCCTAGGAACAGGCCCGGTAAGGATATCAAAATTTAAAATTTTTTAATTAAATTTTAAAAAATGAAATTTTATTTTAAATTAAAAGGTATTGTAGGACTATCGCCTCGAGGCCTGCAACACCTTGCAGGCGGCTGCGCTTGCAGGCTCCAGACGTCGCCTGCAGCAGGCCTGCTGCCACGGGCCCACGACTATTAGAGTCGTGGATTCAACGGCTCTAAGAGCCGTGGATACTAGCCTGACACCGGGCAGGCCTGTGCCAAGCCTGGCCAGGGCCGGGGCTGGGTACCAAGATAGGCTTCTGGATGAAATGAGGGTCTAGTTAGGCCCAAGGCCTGGCCTAGAGAGACCTGCTTTGGTTCAGACTTATGTGTTCCTTTTCCAAGCTTGGACACAGACAGGCTTTCCAGTCCCAGGTCTTTTAAACACCTATAGCTCCTAGTAGTTTAACTTTAATAAATAGCTCTATTGACCCCACTGCAGCTGTACTTGACCATGGGCTGAACTATTCATGGGCACACCAATCTCGTATATTGAAGAAAAACATATTTGAACTAAAACTTTAATCGTTGATTTCTCTCCGAGCAGCTTAACAAATTTTAATTATGAAAACTGATGGACTTGTTTCAAAAAGGCACACAAGTTAGACCAGTAAGGCTTCGTTTGGGGCGGCGTTTGAGTGCCGGTGCGGGAGCAAACGCCGCCGCAAGGCGTGAAACCAAACGGCACCTGAGGGCGCGCGGCGGCGTTTGCTCCCACGGCTCTTCGCAATAGCCGCACCACCGCTCAGTCTTCAATCCTATCCGGTCCAAGCCGCCTCCGCCGCCCAAAATGAAGCCTTAATCACATGTTTTCATGGAGTTTTGATGTGACCCAATTTGGCTCAAATTGATCATTTTTAGAGCTGATTGTCATAAATCTGGTGATGAAATTGAAGAATGATCACCACCACCAAACTTGTAGAAAGTAGGCAAATCTGTTCTTAAAATTTTTGGCCAAATAAAAAACCTCTTCATTTTTTCCAACACATCAGCCAACACCGACTGCATCTCTACGGCAACTCCGACCAATTCTTCTCGTGTGAGAAGCAAACTTTTGTACTAAAAATTGATGATATGTGATATGCAATTCAAGTAATCTTATTGATCACCAGAATAACTACATATTATAAAACTTACACGCCAACCTTTATTAAAGTAGTTTCACACTCATTATTTTTATATAAACTGGCTATAGAAAAAAAAATCATTTTAAAGATTTTTGACGCGAATCAAAGGCGGGAAATTTGAATTGGTTTAATATCTGAATAAAAGTCTATATGTCCTTCGATTAATGGGTATGCGGGAATTTTGTAGTGGAGCCTGCAACTAAAACATAGGCTTGAAGAAAATTATTTGAGAAATGCAGGATGTAGTTAGGTTTCAAACTTGACATAATTTGACGCAATGGAGCAAGATTTTCCCAACAGACAGAGCAAGCACACGGCTTTGAACTTGGTGGAAATTTCCAGTGCGACCAAGCTCATACTTTGGCCCTATGCTTAGATTCATTTCTAATGTGATAAAGCCCCAAGCTCGGTTATAGAGTCGATGAAATATGACAATATCATTAAGTATGTTGCTCAAAGTCTAATTTGACAGAATATTTCGACGCAAACAAGTAACGCTACGTGAAGATTAATCATGCTGCAATATTTGATTTTTACCTAGTCTCGGGGCTGAGTTTAAATCATTGTTGTGTCACCGGACTGAGTGCATGGAACCTATTATTGTCAGGCGTGGATACCATTAGGATGATGTAGGAATGCATGATATGATTAGAAGGAGAAAATTTTCGTAGTTTTGTCAAGCGGAAGTTTTTGCCCCTAATCATAGTTCGCTAGTATGGACAAAAAAGGAGGTCGACAGTGCCAGTGGTCGTGCTGAAAAAATAATATTTTTTTATCAAGCCATACTTTCTTGAGAAGCTCGGTATAGTCTTCACAAGTTCGATGACTACGACGTTCTTCAATACGATCATTAAATCATTGGCATTTCAGCTTCAGATGTTCGATTCACGTGAAATTGGATAATATCAAAACTTTATATAAACATTTGATTGAAGAGTTTATTTCTAAAAGGGCTGGGATATACGGCACCCACAGACACAACTGCAAACAACAGGGCAAACAAGAACACAAGAATGCAAACATAACCACACATTTTATACCATAATAAAGTGAGTACAAACTAGGAGAAAAGAACAAAGAATCTGATAAAGGGCACCACGCGTGGAATCAGGCACCTCCAAACGTTGACTAATAGAAATATTTACTGCAATTCTTAGAACTACGAACGCACAAGGTTCACACACAAACATTCCTCGTCAGACGACGACCAACCGTTGCCACCATCAGAGAGAAACTCTGTCGAGGTCAACTGCAATCATGCACGCCTTCGACACTGAGCCCGCGCCACTTCTCCCCCAACGACCAAACCTAGCCGAGCCCAAGTCGGCGACAACACCCACTTCCAGCACCGACGGCTAACTCCTCCAAGACCAACACTAACCATGAAGGTAGGAAGAAGAAGAAAAGACGCACAAGGAAGACCTTCCCGAGATCTGAAAAATCCAGCCGCCTGCGATTCCTCCACTCCCGAACAGAGAGCCGACAACCTCCTTCGTCTCTCGAGAACAATGAGGCAGCAAGACTGGCTTGCGCTTCCATTCCCTCTAGCGAACTGGAGCATAAGATGGATGGTTCTTCCTTGCCCTGGATCAGGCTTCTCCAACGGGAAGGGCGACTTCTCGCTTGCGGCAGCTCTATCCGGGTGGTTCATGAATTGCGGTTGCTAGGTTTAGGAAATAAACCTAACACAAGTGGGTCGGAACAATATCTGGATCCAAACCCAAAAATCCCAACAAACCACCAAGTTGGTTTGTGATCCGGAGCCACCACCTACACGAAGCACTAACTGCATTGAGCACTGTCTGCACGTAGCATCAACTGCACGAAGCAATAAGATTGCACTAAGCACCACCTCAATGATCTGAGGCGCATACGACTAGCTCCAGTCGATTCATCCCTGCATGGGCTCAAACCATGAACGTTGTCACAATCAGATCGCAAAATCTGACTCGCCTAGCAAGAGTCCCAGAAGGATGATCCTCTGTACCATCACGACCATCCAATGTGATAGCCCCCAAAATATAAGAGCATCACCTTGCATCGTTCTACCCATCCATCGGTACAGACTACCGCGCCGCTCTGCTCGCATAATTGTAGTGTGCCCCCGTGTCACCGTCAGAACTCCACCTCTCACTACAAAGTTACACCCTCTAGAGTTCAATATGCCCAACAATATTAAATTCTTGCACCTCTCACAACCTCGTGGCCAACGACTTGCTCTGATACCATAAAACATAAATTGCATTTATGTAGGGGGAGCATTAAGATAGGGGGAGTATGCACATTATCATGCTTATCATATACTATAGTCGCACTATCATCTTGCTTATCATATACTATAAACACTATTGTTGATTTCTTCTATTGTTGATTTCTTGCTAAGAGGATTTGTTATTATCAAAAGGGGGAGATTGTTGGACATGTGTGTCACATCCCTTTGTTTGAGAAGATAACAAATCCCAAATTGTATTTGATCTTGTATTTTGTGTGTTTATAGTGTGCAGGAACTATATGTGCAATACTCCACAGGCAGAAGACAGCAGAATTAAAAAATCTTGAAGAATGCACTACCGCCGGCGCTAGCACTACCGCCAGGCGCTAGTCGTTCGACGAAATTGAAGCTGCGTTCGATGAAATTTCGTTCGACGAATTTGGCCCCGTTCGACGAAATTTCCGTTCGACGAACTTGAAGCTCCGATCGACAAAAGTTCGTTCTGCCACACCACCGATAGTTTTAGCTACCGCCAGCGCTATCGCTACCGCCTGGCGCTATCTCAAATTCGTGCAGAGCGCCACACAGTCGACAGTTTCGCAGCCGCTCCACACGAACGCTACCACAGGCGCTAGGAGCTACCGCAGGCGCTATCTCCAAGTTGTATAAAATGATGGGCTCTCTCTCGTTTCAACTAGTGCTTCCAGAGAGATTACCTGTGCCATATTTCCAGAGCTGCCACTCTGCCGAAAGTTCATCTCCCACTCAAATTCAAAGAGGATTTCTGGAGAAGGAAGCCACCACGCTGCATCCGAAGAACGATCGCTTCAACCTCGCTTATGCTACAGCGATCCTTCATCCTCAACTTCAGAGATCTCATATAGAGAGTTTCATTATTGTTAATTTTATTTTCGTTCCATAATTTATTTAATCGTTAAGTTAATTCACTTTGTGTTGGTGACTAGGTCTGGGTAGGACTTAGGGGGAAATTCTCCTTGTGTTGGCGACTAGTTCTAGGTGATTAGATCTAGGGGGCTCGAGGCCATATCCGGGGAAGGATTGGCTAGAGCGGCTTGAGGCCTTATCCGGGAAAGGATAGGCTAAAGCCAACCGGTTTGTGGGGATACAAGTCGTTATAGAAAAGGAAAAGAAATTTACATTTGTACGCCTCCGATTTCTAGCGATATAGAAATCAGAGCGCAGGTTATTCCAAACGGGTTAAAAACCAGGAATAATGACGTCTTATGATCTCGCTTTTTTCCGAGGATCAGGGAATTAGTAGACCTCCACTCTTTACCGGGCCAAATTATAATTATTGGAAAAATAGGATGCGTTGCTTTCTTATGACCCTAGATATTGAGGTATGGAATATGGTCGAAGAGGAATACTCTCCTCCTACATGTGTAGTTGGAGAGATAACTTTAGAGAAACCAAAAGATAAATGGGATGATAGAGATAAGCTAAAATGCAAAAACAACGCCAAGGCCATGAATGCTTTATTTTGTGCGTTAGATCGAAATGAATTTAATAGAATTTCTGCATGTACTACTGCTTATGAAATTTGAAATCATTTGGAAGTTACTCATGAAGGTACATCGCAGGTTAAAGATTCCAAGCTTTTCCAACTGGAGTCGGAATATGAAAAATTCCGAATGGATGAAAGTGAAGATGTTGATGGTATGTACACGCGCTTCACCAAGATCGTCAATGCCTCAAAAGCTCTTGGAAAGACCTTCTCAAATGGCGACTTGGTCCGTAAGATCCTTCGTTCTCTTCCTCCAAAATTCTACGCGGAGGTGACGGCTATTTCGGAGTCGCACAACTTAAGAACGCTCCAAGTTGAGAGCCTCATTGGGAATCTCAAAACCCATGAGGTAGAACTCAAAATCCAACATGATGAATACAACAAGGAGCCAAAGAAGAAGGCGTTGGCATTAAAATCAAAGAAGGAGTGCCAAGAGGATGAGGATGAAGATGAAGAAAGTCTTTTGGTGAAGAACTTCCGAAAGTTCATGCGAAATCCGGAAAGGCGAAACACTTTTCGGAAATTTATCCAAAAAGATGGAAGATGGAAAGGGTCGTCCTCAAAGAAGGAAAAGGAGAGCGACGATGAAGAAGAAAGACCTCCACCGGAATGCTTTCATTGTAGGTAGACCGGGCACATTCAGAGCCAATGCCCAAAATTCTTGAAGGAGAAAAAGGAGAAACGACACAAAGGGAAAGAAAAGAGGAAGGTGCTAAAGGCAAAGACATGGGATGACTCCTCCTCCTCCTCCGAAGTATCAAGCGGGTCTTCATCAAGCGAAGATGAGGAAGCAAACATGTGCCTCATGGGATATGGAAACGACGGCGACGACACCAGTGTTCCTAGTGACACTAAGGTAAATCCTCCCACTTATGATGAACTCTTTAATGAATTCCTTAAAACTTGCAAAGCTTTTGATAAAAATATGAAAGATAGTATTTTATTAAATTGAGAAAATGAATCTCTTATTAAAGAAAATCAAAAGCTTTCCAAAAAGATAATTGTTTTAGAAAAGAGAAAGGTTTCTTGCCAAGAGTGTGATCACTCCACTAAATTGGCAAAAGATATTGAAGAGTCACTTTCTAAAGCCCTCTCTCATGCCAAAACTCTTACAAAAGAGAAGGGGAAATTAGAAAGGAAATTAGAAGCCTCTCTTTTACAAATCAAAAATAATAAAAAAAGGTTTTGAAAATAGGTGTGTCATGCTTGTGAAAGAAAACTCTTCACTTAAAACACAAGTTCATGATCTCACCATGACCATTAAAAAATTTGGAATAGGCCAAAAATCTCTGGAAATGATTTTAGGGAACCAGTGCCATGGTTCTGGAAAATTTAAGCTCGGATATCGAGGTGAGGGATACCGCCCGGCGCTAGCCACTAACGCCGGCGCTAGCACCTCATACCAGAAACCTGAATTTTCTTTTTCAAAATGTTTTTCTTCTATAAATCCAACTTATTCCAGCAAGAAAATATTCCAGAAAAGGGTCTCAACCCCCTTTATTTCGTGTGCAAACAGTTATAGGATAGGTCACACATCTAGTTCTTGCAGGAAAATAAAACAAAATGCTTTAAAATAAATCTGGGTACCTAAGGCTTCCACTTACTCTATGGGTGGTACCACTTGGGTATCCAGATCTTTACTCTCATCTTCTTTCTAGATGTGCAGGCAGGCTAAGGACAATGAAGACGTGTGGTAGTTGGATTCAGGATGCTCCAAGCACATGACGGGCAATAAAGCAAAGTTCCTTAGCCTAGAAAAGAAGAAGGGAGGGATCGTGACGTTTGGTGGCAACGGAAAAGGAAGGATCATGGGAATTGGTACAGTTGGTAACAATTCCTGTACTATATCTAATGTTCTTTATGTGAAAGGATTAAAACACAATTTAATTTCTATTAGCCAATTATGTGATAAAGAATTAGATGTGTTATTTGAATCTTCCACCAATCTATGCAAAATATCTAATCCTATTACAAACAATATTTTACTAACTGCACCAAGAATACACAATGTTTATATAGTTTCATTTCATGATCTTTCAAAATCATCTTTAAAATATTTTATTACCAAAAATGATGAACTTGAACTTTGGCATAGAAGGCTAGGACATGCTAGCACAAAGCTTATTGTAAAACTTGCCAAAAGAGATTTGATTATAGGATTGCCTAGATTAAATGGAAATTTACATTCACTTTGTTCACCATGTCAAAAAGGTAAAATTACTAGATCCTCTTTCAAAAGTAAAAATGTTATTTCTACTACAAGACCTTTGCAATTAATTCATATGGATCTTTTTGGTCCCGTTAGCACCACAAGTCTTGGTGGTAGATTATATACATATGTTTTAATTGATGATTTTTCTAGATATTATTGGACAATATTTCTCTCATCCAAATCCGAAGTGTTTTGTGAATTTTCAAAATTATGTACTCGTATTCAAAATGAAAGTGATTTAAATTAAATGCATTCGCTCGGATCATGGAGGAGAATTTGAAAATGAAAAATTTACATCTTATTGTGATATGTTAGGCATAAAACATGAGTTCTCCGCACCACGCACACCACAATAAAATGGTGTTGTAGAAAGAAAGAATGGGACACTTCAAGAGCTAGCACGCACTATGTTATGTGAATATAAATTACCTAAGTCCTTTTGGGCCGAAGCCGTAAACACATCATGCTTCGCCCATCTTTAAATCTCACACCATATGAACTTTATTTTCAAAAGAAGCCTAATGTATCTTACTTCAAAGTTTTCGGTTGTAAATGCTTTATTTTAAATACAAAAGATAGCTTGGGAAAGTTTGATGAAAAATGTGATGAAGGAACATTTCTTGGATACTCTTCAACTAGTAATGCTTATAGAGTTTTTAATAAAAGAACTAGAAAAGTTGAAGAGTCAATTAATGTGAAATTTGATGAGCTTGTTCCTTGTATAGAAAGACTTTCCGCAGGTAAAGAGGATGATCTATTACCTCCTTTGGAGCATGGTGATGAAGAACCTTCCAAAGAAGAACAAGAGGAGGCCAAGAAAGATGAATATGTACCTCCAAGCGTCATAAAATTCACAAAGGATCATCCACGGGAACTTATAATTGGTGAACCATCCATCGGGGTAAGAACTCGCTCTTCTCTTCATGAATCATTTTCAAATATTTGTTTTGTTTCCGAAATAGAACCTAAAAACGTTTCTACTGCTTTAAATGATGAATTTTGGTTTTTGGCTATGAATGAAGAGTTAGAACAATTTGAGCGACATAATATTTGGGAATTAGTTGAAAGACCATATAATCACCCGGTTGTATGTGTAAAATAGTTTTTTAAAAATAAATTAGATGGTGAGTCAAGAATCTCTAGAAATAAAGCACGATTAGTAGCACAAGGATATTCTCAAATCGAGGGGATATATTTTGATGAATCTTTTGCACCCGTTGTTAGATTAGAGTCTATAAGAATTTTTCTAGCATTTGCAAGCTTTAAAAGAATAAAACTATTTCAAATGGATGTGAAAAGTGCTTTTCTAAACGGGTTTGTAAAAGAAGAAGTTTATGTTAAACAACCCCCCGGTTTTATTAGTGAAAAATTTCCAAATCATGTTTATAAACTAGAGAAAGCACTTTATGGTTTAAAACAAGCGCCTCATGCATGGTAAGAAAGACTTACATCATTTTTATTAAAGTACGGTTATATTATGGGATGTGCGGATAATACTCTCTTCATTAAGCACAACAATGATGATATGATTATTTTACAAATATATGTTGATGATATTATTTTTGGATCTACTAATGAAGAGATGTGTAAAGAAGTTATTTTAGTGATGAAAAATGAATTTGAAATGAGTCTTGTAGGAGAACTTTCTTATTTCCTTGGTTTTCAAATATCACAAAGAATTGATGGTATCTTTGTATGTCAAACTAAATATGTCCATGATATGCTTAAACGTTTTGGATTTGAAAACCTTAAACATGCTTCTACACCAATGAGTGCATCACTAAAATTAGGTAAAGATGAATCAGGAATTTCTATAGATCAAACTTTATATAGAGGTATGATATGATCTCTACTTTATCTACGTGTAACTAGACCCGATATTATATTTGCCGTATGCTTATGTGCTCGATTTCAAGCCAATCCAAAAGAATCTCATTTAAAAGCGGTAAAACGAACTGTTAGATATCTCATTGGGTCTTCTAGATTAGGATTATGGTACCCGCACAATAATTCATTTACACTTCACGGCTACTCCGATTCGGACTATGCCGCTTGTTCACTTGATAGAAAAAGCACTAGTGGTACTTGTCATTTTCTAGGACCTTCATTAGTTGCATGGTCTAGTAGGAAATAAAATTCGATTGCACTCTCCACCACGGAGGCCGAATACATTGCATTAGGGAGTTGTTGTGCACAAGCACTATGGATGAGCAAAACTTTAGAGAACTTTGGTTTTCATCTAAAAAATATTGAACTAAAATGTGACAACAAAAGTGCCATTGATCTCACAAATAATCCGGTACACCACTCTAGATCCAAACATATAGATGTGTGTCATCATTTCATAAGGGATCACATTAAAAAGGAAAATGTAAGGATTAGTTTCATTGGCACGGACTCTCAACTTGCTGATATATTTACTAAACCTCTTCCCGATGCAAGGTTTCAAATGTTAAGGTTGGAATTAGGAGTCTTAGACATCTTAGGATGAATAACATGTAAAACGCTAATGTTTTATGCAATTTGAGCAATCAAGACATCTCTGAATATTATACAAATTCTGCATAAGACTACTCTTAAGACACCTAATCAATATCAAAAATCAAAAATTCTTAAAAAATCGTATACTGTTTGCCGTGCTATCACTAGCGCCGGCGCTAGCGTGGGTGTGTGTTTTTTCTATTTTTTAAAATTTCTAAAAATCAACAAAAATATGTTAGTTTATATGTGCAAATTTATTTTTGTGTTTCTGTCTATTTTATTTTTATTTTATTTGCATTATGAAAAATCAACTACAAAAATTCAAAATTCAAAAATAAAAAAATATGTTTGTGTGATTTTTCTGTTTTTATTTCATTAAATTTTTTTTTCAAAACAAAAAAAACTGTATGATCTTTATTGCCAATATCAAGCATGTATGAATTCTATTATTTAGAATTATTTACAATGTTAAAATATATTCTTTCAAATTACTATGAACATTGTTTTGCTTATCATGCTTTGATATATCTATTTAAAGTGCATCAAATATTGAAAAATATGTGTAGATCCAAGCTTAGCATGCCTCTAAGTATGAGTAAATGTATTGTGATTGATAATGATACCTTTCACTCACTTATTTTGGTAATCAACATGTGTGTTTAAATCTAAAAATGCTTGCTTGTGTATTGTATTTGTACAATAAATTAAAACTTGCATACATTTATTGCCTACACTACATTTGAATTGCACTTATGAAATTTAGAAATGTGGTTTAGTTTAAAAAATTGGGTTTGCAAAACAAGTGTATTCGGAGAATGTTGTCTCACAAATATGAACAAAAAAATTATATATGTAGACAAATATAACTCCACAAAGCACTACTTGAACCTCCTGATAAGTCTTCATAAGCATTGTGAGGTTGAGGACCTTGGAAAGAATAGTAAAGTGTCTTGTGCAAACCTTTGTTACTACACCACTTTGTTAAAAACTATGTGCATTAAAAGTGTGTGAAAGTAATTTACTTGTGTTTTATTGTGCACTCTACTTTACATATGTCTTGTATTTTGATGATTTAAATCAATTGTTAACATTGCCCAAAATACACTTTTGTTCACATCATTATCTTTCATAACACTTCTTCTCATGAGTATTGGATTCTAATGCTTTATCTATACTACTCTTTATATAAGAAATGCACTAGATAACCTAGCATGATCTCTACAATGTTTTGATATTTCTTGAACTTAAATTTAAGTAACATTGTAGTATAATCTCTCTTTGATATGTTCATTTCATGCTTGGTATCTTTATGAAAAACTTTGAGATTTCAAAAAAGGTTAAAACATCTTTCAATTTTGAACTATAACTCAAATTTTTACTTATGCTTTTCATGCTTACAAAAAGATGTTTATTATAATCTTCCGCTTGCTTACAACTCTTTATCTTTTTATTTGAAATCTCTTATATATGCTATGCTTAAACTCTTTATCATTTCATATATTACAAAAGCTCGATCATGATTTATAACTAAGCCTAAAGAATGCCTCCTTATTACCCTCACCCACCTTCTTTTGATAATACCAAAAGGGGGAGATTAATTGAATAAAATCTATATAGGAAAAATATAGAAGATTATGGAGAATAATTCATTTAATTCATGTACTATCATTTAGGGGGAGTAAAACATAAATTGCATTTATGTAGGGGGCGCATTAAGATAGGGGGAGTATGCGCATTATCATGCTTATCATATACTATAGTTGCACTATCATCTTGCTTATCATATAGTATAAATACTATTGTTGATTTCTTATATTGTTGATTTCTTGCTAAGAGGATTTGTTATTATCAAAAGGGGGAGATTGTTGGACATGTGTGTCACATCCCTTTGTTTGAGAATAACAAATCCCAAATTGTATTTGATCTTATATTTTGTGTGTTTATAGTGTGCAAGAACTATAGGTGCAATACTCCATAGGAAGAAGGCAACAGAATTAAAAAATCTTGAAGAATGCACTACCACCGGCGCTAGCGCTACCGCCAGGCGCTAGCCGTTTGACGAAATTGAAGCTGCGTTCGACGAAATTTCGTTCGACGAATTTGGCTCCGTTCGACGAAATTTTCGTTCGACGAACTTGAAGCTCCGATCGACGAAAGTTCATTCTGCCACGCCACCGACAGTTTTCGCTACCGCCAGCGCTATCGCTACCGCCTGGCGCTATCTCAAATTCGTGCACAGCGCCACACAGCCGACCGTTTCGCAACTGCTCCACACGAACGCTACCGCATGCGCTAGGAGCTACCGCAGGCGCTATCTCCAAGTTGTATAAAATGTTGGTCTCTCTCTCGTTTCAACTAGTGCTTCCAGAGAGATTACCTGTGCCATATTTCCAGAGCTGCTACTCTGCCGAAAGTTCATCTCCCACTCAAATTCAAAGAGGATTTCTGGAGAAGGAAGCCACCACGCTGCATCCGAAGAACGATCGCTTCAACCTTGCTTATGCTACATCGATCCTTCATCCTCAACTTCAGAGATCTCATATAGGGAGTTTCATTATTGTTAATTTTATTTTCATTCCATAATTTTTGTAATCGTTAAGTTAATTCGCCTTGTGTTGGCGACTAGGTCTGGGTAGGACTTAGGGGGAAATTCGCCTTGTGTTGGCGACTAGTTCTAGGTGATTAGATCTAGGGGGCTCGAGGCCATATCCGGGGAAGGATTGGCTAGAGCGACTTGAGGCCTTATCCGGGGAAGGATAGGCTAAAGCCAACCGGTTTGTGGGGATACAAGTCGGTATAGAAAAGGAAAAGAAATTTACATTTGTACGCCTCCGATTTCTAGCGATATAGAAATCAAATTTATGTAAACATTTTTTCCATATAATATAATCATGTCTCTTTTGTGTTTACTTGATTTCTATCATTTGGCATAATTTTTAGAATTGCAAATTACAGTTGTTTTCCTTCATTAAGTTAAATTAATTATTTCATTCTAATTTACTCTAACAATTTAGCAAAAAATTATAAAGAATTTTTATTCCCTTATTCACCCCCCCTCTAAGGGCGCCGTAAGATCCAACAAATCCCTCAAGTTTCTACCACAGCTTGACATCTAACTCTTCAACACCAATGTTGAACAATATAATATCATCGACACACATCCTGTGGCGCTAGTGGCACGCTTATCCAAGTCAAGCCACTCTAAATCCTTCTCCAGAACGGGCAAAGAATCATGCCTTTGCATCACTCGCATCAAACACTACTCAACCAGCATATCCTTGATCCAAATCTTCCATAGGCGGAAATTCCCACAACCGTCAAATTTCTCCAGTGAATATCTGGCCAACATTGTGTTCTTCCCTACCATAGCTACCCTCAATGACTCTAGGTGATCTTATTAATTCACGGATCAGATTTTGGAAGGTAGGGAGCAGACCAATGTTGTCACCAATCTTTGAACCAAACCTAAAATGAAACATCCAATCATTTATCTACAATCCTAACTCTGATGGCACTTGTAAGGGGTTAGGGTATACGATGTCCATAGGAGCAGCTACAAACAACATGGATAACAAGAATGCAACAATCGGTAATTCCACAAATATCAAACACAACTACACATTTTATATCATAATAAAATGAGTATAAACTAGGAGAAAAGCACAGAGGGTCCGATAAAGGGCACCACTTGTAACATCGCAATTTGAACTAGACCCCCCGTGTGTGACATGTGCCACTTTGAGTTAACTTGGACTAGGTAGAAGTCCTAAGACCCTAAGGTAATCATGGTTGAGTCATTAGTACCCAAATTGACTTAATTAGTCAACATCAGGGGTTAAGTCAAACTAAGCCCAATTAGGTTAACATTACCTAATTAACCCCAATTGAATATAAAATGGTTAGATTGAACTCACCATAACTTAATAAATATCATGAGGAGTCAATATGGTCATGTTTAACATGAGTGGGCTAGCCACATAATCAATTTGACCAAAGTCAACCATAAAGTCAACTTTGGCTAAATAAACCCCAAATTGAAATTTAAGAGCCAAACCCAATTCAATTGGGCTCAACCCATTTCCAAAAATCATTTCAAAATATAGGGGCCCACTCCAGCATGCCATATCAGTTGCTGGGGTCAACATTGGACAACATTGATGGAGAAAATGTTGACCATGCATGTGGGGACAAAAGAAATGAAGGAGGCCACATGGAGCCTCGTTTCTGCTTCCAATTCATGGGGAAGGATCCCCCATTTCTCCCGTCTGAATTCCATCAGAGAGGGAGGCACTTGACAGCTAGGAGGAGCATCCAAAAAAGTGGCTGAAACCCCCTTAATGGGATTTCCCCATTCAGCTCCCCCCCCCTCATTTGAACCTATGCCACTCTTTCTTATCACCCAAGTAGTCGAGCCAGCCATCCCCCCAAAGAAATTAAGCTCAAGAGCCCAGTACAAAGAAGGATTGCTGGAGACAATCGCCGCCATGCCTCCAAGAAGAAACACCCAATCATCTGCTATAAATCAAGTGTATTTCCGCTTTACTCCCTTGTTGCTAGCATCTTAGATCAAATTAGGAGAGATGTCAAGCTTAGTTGAGCTTGATTTCAGATTAATCCATGGAGAAAATCATTAAAAATGCTTAAGCTAGAACTCTGGATTTAAGGTATAATAGGTTTTGAAACAAGTCCTAATCAACTTCCCTCCTCAAAATGATGCTATATGAGTTGATTTCATTAAGAATGGTGGTATGTAGAGGGATTATTTAAGGAATGAAGTTTGGGCTCATCCTAGCCGTCGGATAGAGGTAGAAGGCAACCAGCTGCTGTCAGATATGCTTCCAGATTCGTGCATATCTACTAAATACAGAACAAAATTGATTATAGCTTAAGTATTAAACAAGTCACATTTATTCAGCCAGGTTCAAGCCAATTTTTAGGCATGCTACACTCAGATCTGGACCTTGGGCTCAACATGAAAGTTGTATCCCTAGGAATGACCTTTCTATAATGGTGTGTAACAAAATATATGGTGCACTATAGATCCCTAGAAATTTATTTTGAAAATGTTGTGTTACAAACTTAGGGATCTCAATGTTTTATGTATTTTTCTCAGAATACTACTCTGATGCTGATGAAATTTCGTACATGCATGCTTGTTGATGTTATAAACACCTCCACCAAATTTCATAATTTTTGGAAATGATTGTCCTTATACTCCTTAGGTCAATAGATTGTTACAAATATGATGTTTTGTGAATAATTTCATTTAATAGATTGTTATATATATGATGTTTCATTTGGTCAATGTGACCCAAATTTTGGTGGCATGCATGTTATGTCATGCATGTCTACTGATAGGAATTGGAAGGGATTTGGAGGTCATTTAAGTATTGTTTGTGTACAACCCCATAATTCGCCGAGTGTACTCCTAAGGGCTCCTTAGAGTCTTATCTGGTAGCATGGTCCCAGACAGGAAGAGTAGTAGAGGCGAGGGGGCGAGCGGTGGAGGCGGAGGCATCCCACTCGCCCAGCCCTTGTAGAGGGGCGAGAGGAGGAGGGGCCAGCCCTCCCTCTCACCCCGCCCCCAGTATGAGGGGGCGAGACCCAGTAGGTAGGGGGGGGGGGGGCGAGCTCCACTCACCTCGCCCCAAGGTAGGGGGGCGAGCTCCACTCGCCCTGCCCCAAGGTTGGGGGGGGGGGGGACGAGCCCCAATCGCCCCTGCACCCCCACCAGCAGAGGGGAGAGACCAGCAGGGGGCCGACCCTGGCTGGGTCTCGCCCAGCCCCAGCAGGGGGCGAGAGGAGGAGGCCTCCGGCCCTCCCTCGCCCCTGCCCCAGCAGAGGGGCGAGACCAGCAGGGGGCCGACCCTGGCTGGGTCTCGCCCAGCCCTAGCAGGGGGGCGAGGGGAGGAGGCCTCTGGCCCCCCCTCGCCCCCGCCCCAGCAGAGGGGCGAGACCAGCAGGGGCCCGACCCTGGCTGGGTCTTGTTGGACATGTGTGTCACATCCCTTTGTTTGAGAATAACAAATCACATATTATATTTTATATTGCTTGTAGTGTGTTTATAGTGTGCATGAACTATAGGTGCAATACTCCACTGGTAGAAAGCAGCTTGGAACAAACTTTTGAAAGGAGCAGCGCTACCGCCAGCGCTATCACTAACGCCAACGCTATCGCTAGCGCTACCGCTACCGCCAGCACTACCGCCAGCGCTACCGCTACCGCCAGGCGTTATCTTGAGTTCATGCGCAACGACGGTTACGCAACTGCTACCGCTACCGCTACCGCCAGCGCTATCTCCCGCTACCGCCAGCGCTATCGCTACCACCAGGTGCTATCTCCAGTTTGTGCACAGCTCCACGCTGCCGACGATTGCGCAACTGCTCCACACGAACGCTACCGCAGGCGCTAGCCACTACCGCAGGCGCTAGCTCCAAGTTCTATAAAAGGCTGGGTTCTCTCTCGTTTTGGTTATACCTTCTAGAGATATTACTTGTGCCCATACTCTCGTGCTGCTACTCTGCCAAAACATCATCTCCCACTCAAAGCCAAAGAAGAAATTCTGGAGAAGGAAGCCATCACGCTGCATCCGAAGAACGATCGCTTCGACCTCGCTTGTGCTTCAGCGATCCTTCATCCTCATCTCCAGAAATCTCAAGAGGGAGTTTGCTTGTTATTTACATCATTTCTTTATTTGTATCTTGTAGTGAAATCGCCTTGTTTTTGGCGACTAGGTCCTTGCGCGGCTTAGGGGGAATTCGCCGCGTGAGTTGGCGACTAGGTCTAGGGGATTAGATCTAGGGGGTGCTTGAGGCCATATCCGGGGAAGGATTGGCTAGAGCGGCTTGAGGCCTTATCCGGGGAAAGATAGGCTAAAGCCAACCGGTTTGTGGGGATACAAGTCGTTATAGAAAAGGAAAAGAAATCTACATTTGTACGCCTCCGATTTCTAGAGATATAGAAATCAAAATTTTATGTAAACACTTTTTCATTTAATATAATCATGTCTCTTTTGTGTTTACTTTGATTTCTATCATTTGGCGTAATCTCTATTATTTTGTGTTCTAAGTTTTCAATTCCTAATCTAAATTGTTTATTTCTAATTTGTCATCATTATATCTTATAAATCAAAACAACTTAGTAATTTTCTTAAAATTTATAAAAAGAATTGTATTCCCTTATTCACCCCCCTCTAAGGGCGCCGTAAGATCCAACAAGTGGTATCAGAGCTAGGTTATTCCAAACGGTTTAAAAACCATGAATAATGGCGTCTTATGATCTCGCTTTTTCCGAGGGCCAGGGAATTAGTAGACCTCCACTATTTACTGGGTCAGATTATAATTATTGGAAAAATAGGATGCGTTGTTTTCTAATGACCCTAGATATTGAGGTTTGGAACATGGTAGAAGAAGAATACACTCCTCCTACATTTGTAGTTGGAGAGATAACTTTAGATAAACCCAAACATAAATGGGATGATCGGGATAAACTCAAATGTAAAAATAACGCAAAAGTCATGAATGCTCTATTTTGTGCGTTAGTTAGAAATGAATTTAATAGAATTTCTGCTTGTACTACTGCATATGAAATTTGGAATCATTTGGAAGTTACTCATGAAGGTACATCGCAGGTTAAAGATTCCAAGCTTTTCCAACTGGAGTCGGAATATGAAAAATTCTGAATGGATGAAAGCGAAGATGTTGATGGTATGTACACGCGCTTCACCAAGATCGTTAATGCCTCAAAAGCTCTTGGAAAGACCTTCTCTAATGGCGACTTGGTCCGTAAGATCCTTCGTTCTCTTCCTCCAAAATTCAACCCGAAGGTGACGGCTATTTCGGAGTCGCACAACTTAAGGACGCTCCAAGTTGAGAGCCTCATTGGGAATCTCAAAACCCATGAGGTAGAACTCAAAATCCAACATGATGAATACAACAAGGAGCCAAAGAAGAAGGCGTTGGCATTAAAATCAAAGAAGGAGTGCCAAGAGGATGAGGATGAAGATGAAGAGAGTCTTTTGGTAAAGAACTTCCAAAAGTTCATGCGCAATCCGGAAAGGAGAAACACCTTTCGAAAATATTTCCAAAAGGGTGAAAGATGGAAAGGGTCATCTTCAAAGAAGGAAAAAGAGAGCGACAATGAAGAAGAGAGACCTCCACCGGAATGCTATCATTGTAGGAAGACGGGGCACATTCGGAGCCAGTGCCCAAAGTTCTTGAAGGAGAAGAAAGAAAAACGGCACAAAGGGAAGGAGAAGAAGAAAGTACTAAAAGCTAGAACATGGGATGACTCTTCCTCCTCCTCCTCCGAAGAATCAAGTGGGTCTTCATCAAGCAAAGATGAGGAAGCAAACATGTGCCTCATGGGACATGAAAACGACGACGACGACACCAGTGTTCCTAGCGACATTGAGGTAACTCCTCCCACTTATGATGAATTGTATAATGAATTTCTTGAAACTTGCAAAGCTTTTGATAAAAATATGAAAGATAGTATTTTATAAAATCGTGAAAATGAATCTCTTATTAAAGAAAATCAAAAGCTTTCCAAAAAGGTGATTGTTTTAGAAAAGAGAAAGGTTTCTTGCCAAGAATGTGATCACTCCACAAAATTGGCAAAGGATATAGAAGAGTCACTTTCTAAAGCCCTCTCTCATGCCAAAACTCTTACAAAAGAGAAGGGGGAATTAGAAAGGAAATTAGAAGCCTCTCTTTTGCAAATCAAAAATAATAAAAAAAGGTTTTGAAAATAGGTGTGTCATGCTTGTGAAAGAAAATTCTTCACTTAAAACACAAGTTCATGATCTCACCATGGCCATTAAAAAATTTGGTATAGGCCAAAAATCACTGGAAATGATTCTAGGGTACCAGTGCCATGGATCTGGAAAGTTTGGGCTCGGATATCGAGGTGAGGGCTATCGCCCAGCACTAGCCACTAACGCCGACGCTAGCACCTCATACCAGAAACCTGAAATTTCTTTTTCAAAATGCTTTCCTTCTGTAAATCAAAATTATTCCAGCAAGAAAATTTTCCAGAAAAGGGTCTCAACCCCCTTTATTTCGTGTGCAAACTGTTATAGGTTGGGTCACACAACTAGTTCTTGCAGGAAAATAAAACAAAATACTTTAAAGCAAATCTGGGTACCTAAGGCTTCCACTTATTCTATGGGAGGTTCCACTTGGGTATCCGGATCTTTACTCTCATCTTCTTTCTAGATGTGCAGGCAGGCTAAGGACAATGAAGACATGTGGTACTTGGATTCAGGATGCTCCAAGCACATGACGGGCAATAAATCAAAGTTCCTTAGCCTAGAAAGGAAGAAGGGAGGGATTGTGACTTTTGGCGACAACGGAAAAGGAAGAATCATGGGAATTGGTACAATTGGTAACGAATCCTTCACTATATCAAATGTTCTTTATGTAAAAGGGCTAAAACATAATCTTATTTCAATTAGCCAATTACGTGATAAAGGAATAGATGTTTTATTTGAATCTTCTACTAATCTATGCAAAATATTTAATCCTATTACAAATAATATTTTACTAACTGCACCTAGAATACACAATATTTATATTGTTTCATTTCATGATCTATCAAAATTATCTTTAAAATACTTTATTACCAAAAATGATGAACTTGATCTTTATCATAGAAGGCTAGGACATGCTAGCACAAAGCTTATTGTAAAACTTGCCAAAAGAGATTTAATTAGAGGATTGCCTAGATTAAATGGAAATTTACCTTCACTTTGTTCACCATGTCAAAAAGGTAAAATTACTAGATCCTCTTTCAAAAGTAAAAATGCTATTTCTACTACAAGACCTTTGCAATTAACTCATATGGATCTCTTTGGTCCCGTTAGCACCGCAAGTCTTGGTGGTAGATTGTATACATATGTTTTAATAGATGATTTTTCTAGATATTGTTGGACAATATTTCTCTCATCCAAATCCGAAGCGTTTTGTGAATTTTCAAAATTATGTACTCGTATTCAAAATGAAAGTGATTTAAAAATTAAATGCATTCGCTCGGATCATGGAGGAGAATTTGAAAATGAAAATTTACTTCGTATTGTGATATGTTAGGCATAAAACTTGAGTTCTCCGCACCACGCACACCACAACAAAATGGTGTTGTAGAAAGAAAGAATAGGACACTTCAAGAGCTAGCACGCACTATGTTATGTGAATATAAATTACATAAGTCCTTTTGGGCCGAAGCCGTAAACACATCATGTTATGTTATAAATAGAATCATGCTTCGCCCATCTTTAAATCTCACACCATATGAACTCTATTTTCAAAAGAAGCCTAATGTGTCTTACTTCAAAGTATTTGGTTGTAAATGCTTTATCTTAAATACAAAAGATAGCTTGGGAAAGTTTGATGAAAAATGTGATGAAGGAACATTTCTTGGATACTCTTCAACTAGTAAAGCTTATAGAGTTTTTAATAAAAGAACGAGAAAAGTTGAAGAGTCAATTAATGTGAAATTTGATGAGCTTGTTCCTTGTATAGAAAGACTTTCCGCAGGTAAAGAGGATGATCTATTACCTCCTTTGGAGCATGGTGATGAAGAACCTTCCAAAGAAGAAGAAGAGGAGGCCAAGAAAGAAGAATATGTACCTCCAAGCGTCTTAAAATTCACAAAGGATCATCCACGAGAATTGATAATTGGTGAACCATCCATCGGGGTAAGAACTCGCTCTTCTCTTCATGAATCTTTTTCAAATATTTGTTTTGTTTCCGAAATAGAACCAAAAACCGTTACTACCGCTTTAAATGATGAATTTTGGTTTTTGGCTATGAATGAAGAATTAGAACAATTTGAGCGACATAATGTTTGGAAATTAGTAGAAAGACCATCTAATCACCCGGTTGTAGGTGTAAAATGGATTTTTAAAAATAAATTAGATGGTGAGTCTAGAATATCTAGAAATAAAGCACGCTTAGTAGCATAAGGATAATATTCTCAAATCGAGGGGATAGATTTTGATGAATCTTTTGCACCCGTTGCTATTTTGGAGTCTATAAGAATTTTTCTAGCATTTGCAAGCTTTAAAAGAATAAAACTATTTCAAATGGATGTGAAAAGTGCTTTTCTAAACGGGTTTGTAAAAGAAGAAGTTTATGTTGAACAACCCCCCGGTTTTATTAATGAAAAATTTCCAAATCATGTTTATAAACTAGAAAAGGCGCTTTATGGTTTAAAACAAGCGCCCCGTGCATGGCATGAAAGACTTACCTCATTTTTATTGAAGCACGATTATATTATGAGAAGTGCGGATAATACTCTCTTCATTAAGCACAATAATGATGATATAATTATTTTACAAATATATGTTGATGATATTATTTTTGGATCTACTAATGAAGAGATGTGTAACGAAGTTATTTTAGTGATGAAAAATGAATTTGAAATGAGTCTTGTAGGAGAACTTTCTTATTTCCTTGGTTTTCAAATATCACAAAGAATTGATGGTATCTTTGTATGTCAAACTAAATATGTCCATGATATGCTTAAACGTTTTGGATTTGAAAACCTTAAACATGCTTCTACACCAATGAGTGCATCACTAAAATTAGGAAAAGATGAATTAGGAGTTTCTATAGATCAAACTTTATATAGAGGTATGATAGGATCTCTACTTTATCTTAGTGCAACTAGACCCGATATTATGTTTGCCGTATGCTTATGTGCTAGATTTCAAGCCAATCCAAAAGAATCTCATTTAAAAGCGGTAAAACAAATTTTTAGATATCTCATTGGGTTATAGAAAGTTTGACAACGCAACATAGGCTAGTGGTGCTGGATGTGCAAATTAAATATAGTAACTTTAAGAGAAAGACAAAAGTGTTGCCAAAAATTCGGTGGTGGAACTTGATGAAGGAAAAACAGGTTGCTTTCAAGGCAGCAGTTATAGAACGACTAGTTGATGATCCTTATGTTGATCCTAGTGTCGCATGGGAAGTTATGTCTTCTCATTTAAGGATAAGTGGAAAGAACGTACTTGGAGAGTCAAAAGGTCGCGTGCCCCCACAAAAAGAATCTTGGTGGTGGAAAAAGGAAGTGCAAGACAAAGTGAGGGCAAAGAGGGTCAGCTACAAAACATTATATGCTTGTAGGAATGATGAAAATTTGACAAAGTATAAAGTCGCCAAGAAAGAAGCTAAAAATGCAGTAAGTAAAGCAAGAAGTCAAGCTTATGAAGAATTTTACAAACGACTAGATACCAAAGATGGAGAGCGCGATATATATAAAATTGCTCGAGCTAGAGAGAGGAAGACAAGAGATTTAAGCCAAATTAAATGCATAAAAGATGAAACAGATACGGTTTTGACGGATGATGTGGCTATTAAGGAGCGATGGAAAAGATACTTTTATCAACTATGCAATGAAGGAAAAGATAATGACCTGAACTTGGAAGAGTTAAGTAAATCGGAGGAGTATAGAGACATAACTTTTTATCGTAAAATTCAAGCATCAGAGATAGATGACGCTGAAGAAGATGAAAAATGGAAAGGCGGTTGGACCAGACGATATACCCATTGAAGTATGGAAATGCTTAGGGAGGGAAGGAATTTTATGGCTTACAAGTTTCTTCAATAAGATACTGAAGACAAAAAGGATGCCAGACCAATGGAGAGAAAGTATTTTGGTACCTTTGTATAAGAACAAAGGAGATATACAAAATTGTGTCAATTACAGGGGAATTAAATTAATGAGTCATACTATGAAACTATGGGAATGAGTAATAGAGAGACGAGTTAGACGAGAGACTAGCATCTCAGAGAATCAATTTGGATTCATGCCAGGGAGGTCAACCATGGAAGCTATACATCTCTTGAGGAGACTCATTGACAACTATCGGGAAAGACAAAAAAGATTTGCATATGTTGTTTATCGATCTGGAGAAGGCGTAAGATAGGGTTCCAAGAGAGGTCTTGTGGAGAGTCTTAGAAAAGAAAGGTGTAAATGTATCATACATTGACGTAATCAAAGATATGTATACAAATTCAGTGACCAGGGTGAGGACATCTGGAGGATTAACACAGGAATTCCATATCGCTGCTGGCTTACATCAAGGGTCAGCTTTAAGCCCTTACCTCTTTACCCTTATCTTAGATGAGCTCACCGGACATATCCAGCAAGCAATACCTTGGTGTTTATTATTTGCAGATGATATTGTTTTGGTCGATGAGACGCGCGAGGGTGTAAACGCGAAACTGGAATCTTGGCGAGACACTTTAGAAAAGAAGGGTTTTAGGTTGAGCAGGACAAAGACAGAGTATATAGAGCTTAAATTTAGTAGTGCAAGAAGGTCAGATGACTCCGTCATTAAATTGGGTGACCAAGATATTTCCGCAGTGAGTGCTTTAAATATCTGGGATCGATAATTCAAAAAGATGGAGGTGTAGATAAAGATGTGATTCATAGAATCCAAGCAGGATGGTTGAAGTGGAGAGGCGCGTCTGGGATTCTATGTGATCATAAAGTACCACTAAAACTTAAAGGCAAGTTTTACCGTACTGCAATTAGGCCTGCAATGCTCTACGGTTCTGAGTGTTGGGCAGTGAATGGTGCACACGAGCAAAAAATGGGAGTCGCGGAGATGAGAATGCTTAGGTGGATGTGTGGTCACACGAGACTGGATACAATTAGGAATGAATGTATCAGGGATAAGATAGGAGTGGCGCCAATTGTAGAGAACATGCGAGAAGCTCGTTTAAGATGGTTTGGACATGTACATAGGAGACCATTAGAGGCACCTGTTAGGCGTTGTGAGAGTTTAGTCACTAGACATGTTAAACGGGGGAGGGGTAGACCAAAAAAGACTTGGAATGAAACTATAAAGAAAGACATGATGTACTTAGGCATTAATGAGACTATGCTTAAAGATAGGGCGCAATGGCGACAGAGGGTCCATATAGCCGACCCCACTATGGTGGGATAAAGGCTTGAGTGTTGTTGTTGTTGTTGTCATTGGGTTATCTAGATTAGGATTATGGTACGCGCATAATGATTCATTTACATTGCATGGCTATTCCGATTCGGATTATGCCGGTTGTTCACTTGATAAAAAAAGCACTAGTGGTACTTGTCATTTTCTAGGACCTTCATTAGTTGCATGGTCTAGTAGGAAACAAAATTCGGTTGCACTCTCCACCACGGAGGCCGAATACATTGCATTAGGGAGTTGTTGTGCACAAGCTCTATGGATGAGCCAAACTTTAGAGGACTTTGGTTTTCATCTAAAACTTATTGAATTAAAATGTGACAACAAAAGTGCCATTGATCTCACAAATAATCCGGTACACCACTCTAGATACAAACATATAGATGTGCGTCATCATTTCATAAGGGATCACATTAAAAAGGAAAATGTAAGGATTAGTTTCATTGGCACGGACTCTCAACTTGCTGATATATTCACTAAACCTCTTCCCGATGCAAGGTTTCAAATGTTAAGGTTGGAATTAGGAGTCTTAGACATCTTAGGATGAAAAACATATAAAACACTAATGTTTTATGCAATTTGAGCAATGAAGACATCTCTGATAATTACAAAACTTCTGCATAAGACTACTCTTAAGACCCCTAACCAATATCAAAAATCAAAAATTTAAAATTCTTGAAAAATCGTGTACTGTTTCCAGCGCTAGCGCTAGCGCCGTGTGTGATTTTTATGATTTTTAAAATTTCTAAAATTCAACAAAAATATGTTAGTTTATTTGTGCAAATTTATTTTTGTGTTACTGTCTATTTTATTTTTGTTTTGTTTGAATTATGAAAAATCATCTACAAAAATTCAAAATTCAAAAATACAAAAATATGTTTTTGTTATTTGTGTCTTATTCATTCTTTGAAAAATCAACTATAAAAGTTCAAAATCTAAAAATACAAAAATATGTTTTTGTTATTTGTGTTTTTATCCATATTTTGAAAAATTAACTACAAAAGTTCAAAATTCAAAAATACAAAAATATGTTTGTGTGATTAAAAAATTTCAAAAAAAAAAACTTTATGATCTTCATTGCCAATATCAAGCATGTATGAATTCTATTATTTCGAATTATTTACAATGTTAAAACATATTCTTTCAAATTACTATGAACATTGTTTTGCTTCTCATGCTTTGATATATCTATTTAAAGTGCATCAATTGTATTGCAAAATGTGTAGATCCAAGCTTAGCATGCCTCTAAGTATGAGTAAATGTTTTATGATTGATAATGATACATTTCACTCACTTATTTTGGTAATAAACATGTGTGTCTAAATCTAAAAATGCTTGCTTGTGTATTGTATTTGTGCAATGAATTAAAACTTGCATAAGTTTATTGCCTACACTACATTTGAATTGCACTTATGAAATTTAGAAAAGTGGTTAAGTTTAAAATTTTTGGTTTGCAAAACAAGTGTATTCGGAGAATGTTGTCTCACAAATATGAACAAAAAATTATATATATGTAGACAAATATAACTCCACAAAGCACTACTTGAACCTCCTGATAAGTCTTCATAAGCCTTGTGAGGTTGAGCACCTTGGAAAGAATAGTAAAGTTACTTGTGCAAACCTTGGTTATTACACCACTTTGTTAAAAACTATGTGCATTAAAAGTGTGTGAAAGCGATTTACTTGTGTTTTATTGTGCACTTTACTTTGCATATGTCTTGTATTTTGTGATTTAAATCAATTGTTAACATTGCCCAAAATACACTTATGTGCACATTATTATCTTTCATAACACTTCTTCTCATGAGTATTGGATTCTAATGCTTTATCTATACTACTCTTTATATAACAATGCACTAGATAACCTAGCATGATCTCTACAATGTTTTGGTATTTCTTGAATTTACAAATTGAGCAACATTGTAGTTTAATCTCTCTTTTTGATATGTTCATTTCATGCTTGGTATTTTTATGAAAAACTTTGAGATTTCAAAAAGGTTAAAACATCTTTCAATTTTGAACCAAAACTCATATTTCTACTTATGCTTTTCATGCTTACAAAAAGATGTTTATTATACTCTTCCGCTTGCTTACAACTCTTATCTTTATATTTGAAATCTCTTATATGCTATGCTTAAACTCTTTATCATTATTTATATTTCGAAAAGCTCGATCATGATATATTAATGCCTCCTTACTACCCTCACCCCACCTTCTTTTGATAATACCAAAAGGGGGAGATTAATTGAAGAAATCTATATAGAAGAAATATAGAAGATTAAGGGGAGAATAAATTCATGAAATCTATAATTTAGGGGTAGTAACATATAAATTGCATTTATGTAGGGGGAACATTAAGATAGGGGGAGTATGCACATTATCATGCATATCATTTACTATAGTAGCACTTTTATCTTGCTTATCTTATCTATAAACACTATTGCTGATTTCTTGCTTAGAGGAGTTGTTATTATCAAAAGGGGGAGATTGTTGGACATGTGTGTCACATCCCTTTGTTTGAGAATAACAAATCACATATTGTATTTGATATTGCTTGTAGTGTGTTTATAGTGTGCAGGAACTATAGGTGCAATACTCCACTGGTAGAAAGCAGCTTGGAACAAACTTTTGAAAGGAGCAGCGCTACCGCCAACGCTATCACTAACGCCAGCGCTATCGCTATCGCTAGCGCTACCGCCAGCACTACCGCCAGCGCTACCGCTACCGCCAGGCGTTATCTCGAGTTCGTGCGCAGCGACGGTTACGCAACTGCTACCGCTACCGCCAATGCTATCTCCCGCTACCTCCAGCGCTATCGCTACCGCCAGGCACTATCTCCAGTTTGTGCATAGTGAAGTATCTAGTTGCCTACCTAAATCACCTAGAGGGGGGTGAATAGGTGATCTCCACGTCTTTTGCGGAATTAAAAAATTAAGCGTAAAGCACAGCACACAAAATAAATCATAGCCATAGATAACACCAGGAATTTATAGTGGTTCCCCGTACTTGGGTACTCCACTACCGTCCTCGCCAATCTAGCACCACAGCTAGACTTGACTACTCACTAAAACTCGGATCAAGAACGATCCTACAGTCTCGGAGTCAAACTCCTACAAACTCAGAGAGAACCTCTCTTACAACTCGGAGAAAACTTCTCCTACAACTCGGAGAACAACCTCTCCTACAACTCGGAGATAACAACTCCTACAATAGATGATAAAAGGTTTTGAACAATGAGATACCAGATCTGAATAACAAAGGCGTTTTCTTCCTTCTTCTTGAATAGCTTTTGAGAACGATGAGGAAGAACAACGATCCTTCAAATCTGTCTTTGGCAATCCGAAACGATCCAATAGAGATTGTAGAATCAGAACACGGATCAATCGAATCCTTCTTGATAGAAATCGGCAACCCCAATGAGTAGATCGATCTCCAATCGTAGACGACGGCGAGGCGGCGCTTTTCACGTTCGTTTTGATCGGGAGAGAAATTAGGGTTTGAGAACGATTCGAAAAACTTGTTTTTTTAATGACTCAAGAGCGATCCTATATATAGAGGGAAGCAATTAAGGGATAAACCGGCCTTAAATGCACTCAATATAGCCGTTAGGATCGGGAGAGAGCATTTACGAAACGACAAGAACAGAGAAAACAAATTAGATAATATTTCGAACAGAATTCTCGAGACATAAGGGTTCTCTCGAGACATGAGGGATCTCCCGAAATATGAAGCAAAGAGAGCAGGAAAGAGATGTCTCGAGAACTCGATGATCTCTCGAGATATTACAAAGATTTCGGACATAAGGTCTTTCGAGACATGCTTGATCTCTCGAGTCATCAAGAACAGAAATATCGAGATCCAAAGAACTTGCCTCTCGAGACAAGTCAGAACTCTCGAGACATACTAGATCTCTCGAGACATGTCCTTAGGAAAATTGTTTTCAACAATTTTCTTTTCTTCTCTTGAACACTTGCTGCAACCGCACTCCAAAGTCTTCAATAGTCTTGAAAATGAAGTGTACCCCAATAGAGAGATCACACATGAGTCATCACCATGTTTCATATAATGAAGAATTACATTGTATGAAACTGTGTTTGCAGACCCATTGTGACCTGACATTGAGTTACACTTAGCAATGATAATCTGCAAGACAATACTGGAAAAGCATATCAAATACAAATGCAATTCAATCTTAGTTTAAGGGTGACTTCTCACAAATCAAGGTAATTGTGATTACAATTTCCAACAATCTCCCCCTATTTGTAGAAGTCAGAACCCTATATACTAAGTTGAATTACAACAATATAGAATAAATATGCTACACTACACAATGATATGAAAATGAATAAGTAGAGAACATCAAATCAACAATTATATATATATGTCTAAATTGAATTGTTAAGAAGACTTGATGTTCAACAAAATCAGAACCAAAACAGAATATGTCTTGACAGCATCAGCATTATCCTTCAAGATCTTCTTTTCATCTTTTCTTCTTGTCTGGAGAAATAAGCATAAGGCTTGGGATGGTAAAACGGAGGTGGAGCCGGAGCATCAGCATTATTATAACCAAAAGCCCTGAAATGAATCCTTCTCTTCCTTTGAGCTGTCTCATGTTTTTCCCATTCTTGAGAGCTGTAGCATTCAGATCTATTCATTTTACCTTCATGAACTAACTTATAGGTTTCAAGAATTATGTCTTTTGAGACTGGGCTCCAGAGTTCTGGAAAACTCTTCTCAACCTTAGCTTTACACTGACCTGTAGAGCTAGAACTTGGAACAGATCGACTAGCAGAAGGACCTTCACCAAACATTCTTTTTCTTTTGGTCCCAGCCCTATCTGATTGATCTTCAACAATAGGAGCCTTCCCAAGTAGTTCTTCTGGCCTTGGAGAAAACTGAGGAACAGGAACATCTGGATCAATTGCTAACTCAGGAAAAATCTGATTATGAAGCCACGTTGCTGTTTTGAAGGAATAAGCATTAATATCAGCAACTTGCTTCAGCACCCTGGAAGAGAACTGATCAAACTGAGATTTCCATGAGCTTTGAAGAGCAGATACGGAGCTTTCAATCAAGTCTGTCATTTGAGCTACTATATTTTCCTCCCCCTTTCTGACTTCTACAGATAGGGTTTGGATATTATCATCTTTGAAGTGACCCACCTCATCAACAATCCTGAAGGTGTTAGTTTCTGCATCATTTACCATAGATTGTTGAAGCTTGGTTACTATTACCGTTTGTTCCAACACTGTGCCTACACCTTTAGTTGCATGTTCAATTTGTTTGCTTCCCAGGCACATCAATTCAGAGAGATTTTCATAAGTTGATTTGATTTTAGCTAACTCCCTGCCAAGTTCACTTTCAACTGAGGCAATCTTCCAGTGAACAGTTGTCAAAGAGTTCTCAAACTGTTCACTTTGCTTCTTGAGCATAGCTTCAATCTTGCCCAGAAGAGAATCTGCATCATGGATTGGAGGGGAAGAATGAGAGGATGGAAGAGTAGCAGCAGGGGCAGCACCAGGAGCATCATCAGGGATTTCTTCAATCTCAAGAGAAGAAACCTTATTATCTTCTGCACAACCTAGCTCATCTGGAGCATTCTTGGTTGTGTCAAACTCTGACTCCCCCTCAACATGTACTAGGGGAGGTGTTAATTCATGAACTGACATATCATCATCATCTTCAAAAACATAATCAGCACCAGACCCTGCCTGTTGGCCACTGGGACTGTGCCCTTCAGATATTTCTTGTTGAATATTCTTCAGAACAGCTGAAACTATCTCATTTGCTAAAGAAGTTTCTGCTGCAACAACTGATGGAGAAGGAGGTCGTGGTGGAACTGAATCTGGAGTGTGAACAGGTGAGGGTGATGGGATAGTATCTGACGGATCTGACTGTGTCACTGATGGAATGAGTTCTGTGGGAGCTGAAGAGGGCTGACCTTTTGCTTTAGAACGGATTGGCAGCTTGGCACGACTTGAAGCTTTAGAACGAATCCGAGGAGGAGGAATTTCTGCTTCACTTGCAACTACAGACTGATGAGTCTCCCCCTCAGAAGTAGCACTAGCCATTCCCGGCTTCTTTATTCGAATGTCTCATCTCTGCATGGAGATGACATCGATCTTCTTAAGGTGATGGATAATTGCACCTTTGGACATGTCAAAAATAGCAGGATTAAACTGATTCAGGAACAATGAGATGATCCGGGCAAAGTTTGGAGAATTAATGCAAGCTTTGATATTGGAGAATAAGATTGAGGCCCAATCTCTCTTTTCCCTGACACAATTCCAACCATTAATAGAAAAGTCTCTTCAGACACATGCCCTTGTGTGCCTGTCTTGCAGAATAGAACTTTTAATATAATGTCCACCAGAAGCTTCCCCACATCATTCATCTTGTGCCTCTTCACTGCAGAGAAATCTGAATCCAGACCACAATATCTTGCTGTTCTCAACCAGTCATTGTCATCTAGATCTTCTTCAGCATCAAGCTCAGATAGATGCAAGTACTTCATGAGGGTCTTAGGTGAGATTTTTATCTTAATTCCCTTGACGAATGAGACCAACATCCTCCCTTCCTTGATAGGCTTCACATTGATAAAGAATTCTTCCACCTCATCAAACAGCACCCAGCAAGGATGCTCAAGAACGAAAGCAAGACCGGCGGCATCAAGCAAGCAAAACAGGTTTTTGAAATCATCGGATAAACCGGCGATACCTGAGCGAACGACTTCATTGCCGACGCCGATCTTTGGATGAGGAGAAGGCGCCATTGAAGCAAGATATGGAGAACTGTCGAATGGAGAAGATGAAGTATCGAGAGCCACAGAGAGCACTGAGACCTGTCGCTAACCGTCACCGCTCGAGAGAAAGTCGAAAGGTCGGGGAAGTCCTTAGAAATTGATTTCGTGAACATCAAGTTTTCGATTTCTTATATATATATATGATTTTGATTTGACGTTAAAGTGACATTTTGAAGAAAATTAAAAGTGGAAATAGAGCGTACCTGACGTTTGGAATTCTTAAAGAAAACTATGTCTCGAGACATCGGGTATGTCTCGAGAACTCAGGAGTTTCAACAGGTTATTTCCTTCATTGATGTCTCGAGTGATAACCCATATCTCGAGACATCACGATATCTCGAGATCTTAAACTTGTCTCACGAGAACCAGCCAGTCTCGAGAGTTCCCTGAAGTCCTTTGGATGATGTCGAGATTTTAAAGTGACTTGAGTTGCCGAGAAAACAGATAGTTCCCGAGACAACATGTAGTTCTCGAGACATATGCCTGAAGTTTTCAGGAAAAGTTCTGAATTTTTGTAATCTTCATGTCTTCATGGTTTTGCTTGACTTGATCATTACTCCATGTTGAGCATTCCAAGTTCCGTTTTGAAGAAAGAGAACTTAGTCTCATCCAGTGGCTTCGTGAATATGTCTGCAACTTGCTTATCCGTGGGGACATAACTTAGATTTATATCACCCATCTCCACATGCTCCCGGATAAAGTGATATCGTAGCTCGATGTGCATTGTCCGACTGTGAGAGACTGGATTATTTGCGATAGCAATTGCACTGGAAGAGTCGCAAAACATGGGAATGTCTTTGATCTTCATGTTGTAGTCTTGAAGTTGATTTCTTATCCATAGAAGTTGTGCGCAACAACTGCCAGCAGAAATGTATTCTGACTCGGCGGTTGATATTGCAACACAATTCTGCTTCTTGCTACTCCAGGAAATAAGTCTCCTTCCGAGGAATTGACACGTCCCAGAAGTGCTTTTCCTGTCGTCTTTGCTACCTGCAAAGTCTGCATTTGAAAAACCAATTAGTTCGCTATCATTACTTCTTGGGTACCATAAGCCAAGATTTGGCGTGCCTTTAAGGTATCTCAAAATCCGCTTTACGGCAGTATAGTGGGATTCCTTAGAGTTCACCTGATATCTAGCACATACACATGTAGAGAACATTATATCAGGTCTACTGGCAGTAAGGTAGAGCAAAGAGCCAATTATGCTTCTGTACTTGGTTTCATCAAAAGGTTTCCCTTTCTCATCCTTGTCCAGAGACGTAGCTGAACTCATTGGAGTCCTCATAGAGGTTGCATTCTCCATTCCAAATTTCTTAATCAACTCCTTGGTGAACTTTGTCTGAGAAATGAAGATTCCATCTTCAGACTGTTTCACTTGAAGTCCTAAGAAATATTTCAGCTCACCCATACTGCTCATTTCAAATTTCCCTTGCATAAGTTTAGAAAACTTTTTGCAGAGGTTATTGTCCGTAGAGCCAAATATGATGTCATCGACATATATTTGCACTAGCAAAATCTTGCCTTTTACTTCCCTAAGAAATAATGTCTTATCTATCTTTCCTCTTGTGAACTTGTTCTCAAGAAGAAAGTTAGACAGCGTCTCATACCAAGCTCGAGGAGCTTGTTTTAAACCATATAAAGCTTTTTGTAATAAATAAACATGATTGGGATGATCAGGATTAACAAAACCTGGGGGTTGTTCAACATATACTTCCTCTTTAATGTCTCCGTTTAGGAAAGCGGACTTGACATCCATTTGATATACGGTGAAACCCTTGAAAGCAGCATAAGCAAGGAAGAGTCTGATCGCTTCGAGCCTTGCTACTGGAGCGTACGTCTGATCGAAGTCGATACCTTCCTCTTGTCTGTATCCTTTAGCTACAAGTCTGGCTTTGTTCTTTATGATTGTTCCTTCTTCATCCAGCTTGTTTCTATACACCCACTTTGTTCCAATGACATTTTTGTCCTTGGGTTTTGGAACAAGTGTCCATACCTTACAGCATTTGAACTGATTTAATTCTTCTTCCATAGCAATTATCCAGGATGGATCTTCATTTGCCTCTTGGAATTTCTTTGGTTCGACCTGCGAAAGAAAACTTAAATGCATATTTTCGTTAATGGTACCTCGTCTTGTTCTTATTCCTTCATGAGGATCTCCTATGATCTGATCAACTGGATGATCCCTCATTTGTCGTAGTCCGAGGTTCCTTGCATGATTTGGACCAATAAGAATTTCTTCTACTATTGGAGTATCTTCCTCCACTTGGATTGGCTCTTCATCAGGATGATCTTCTTCATAGATAGTTATTGGGGGAATTTTGACGAAGTGTTGAGAATTTTCTTCAACTGGCTGATCCAAGCTTAAGTCCTGCAGCTTTGAACCTGTGTCTACAGAGAAATGCTAGAGGAGCTGCCTTGAAGCATGCTCGTCTCATCAAATACAACATTAATAGATTCTTCTACCACCAGGGTTTTCTTATTAAAAACTCTATATGCCCTACTATTGCTACTATAACCTACAAAAATACCTTCAAAGCTCTTTTCACTAAACTTAGTTTTGTAATGCTTTCCATTATTTAGCACAAAGCATTTACTACCAAAGATTCGAAAATAAGAAATGGTCGGTTTCTTGCCTTTTAGAAGTTCATAAGGAGTCTTTTCATGGTTTTTTTTATGAGTGCTCTGTTTTGCACATGGCATGCAGTATTGAGAGCTTCAGCCCAGAAATATTCAGGTAGTGAAGAGTCACTCAACATGGTTCTGCAAGCCTCAATAAGTGTTCTATTCTTTCTCTCAGCTACTCCATTTTATTGTGGAGTTCGAGGAGAGGAAAACTCATGAAAGATACCAAGGCTTTCACAGAATTATGTCATGGCTCCAGATTCAAATTCTGTACCATGGTCACTTCTGATTTTGACCACCGAACAGTTAAATTCATTCTGGACTTGCCTGACAAAACTAGTGAAAGTGTCAAAGGTATCTGACTTGTGTTTCAGAAAGAATACCCAGGCAAAACGAGAGTAATCATCTACAATAACCAATGTGTAAGATTTTTCTCCTAAACTTCTAATTTGCAAAGGACCAAACAAATCCATATGGAGCATGTATAAACACCTGGTTGAATCTTTGCCAATAATGCTCTTAAAGGTAGCTCTTGTTTGCTTGCCTTGTACACATGCATGACAAGGTCTATCTTTAATGCACTTAACATCTGGTGCATCTCGCACTAAGTTTTGAGAAAACAATTAATTAATAGTTTTGAGATTTATATGTGCTAATCTCTTGTGCCATTGGTCAACAAGAGATGCACTATCTTTTGCCAAAAGACATACTGGTGTAGAAGATGATATACAAAGAAAATTTAAACAAAATATGTTTCTACAGCGAATGCCTGATAAAATCGTTTCATGATTTTCAGCCGACTTTATCAAACACTTATCTTTATGAAAATCAACAATGTATCCTTTATCACAAAGTTGACTTATGCTTATCAGATTATGTTGTAATCCTTCCACATAAGCTACATCGGAAAATGATACATTACCATTAGAAATTATACCATAGCCTTTAGTTATTCCTCTGTCTGAACCGCCAAAAATAACTTTTGGACCATTCGCAACTGGAATGTAGTTTTGCAAAAGGCTTCTTGTCCCGGTCATATGCCGAGAGCATCCACTGTCCAAGTACCAGATAGGATTTTTATTGGCCTTTGGACAAACCTGCAAAAACAAATCATTTCGCCTTAGGAGCCCAAACAGATTTGGGTCCTTGGTCCCGTGTCAGTTGAGCACCACGATGAATGTTAACATTGCGAGTGGTCTGCCTTTCAACATTCACTTGTGGTCTCCTAGTATACGTTGTATTGAACCAACAATCAATGGCAAAGTGACCAATTTTGACGCAGCACCAACAGTCGAATCTGTTGTACCTTCTTTTTACACTCTCCTGCTTAACTTTTTGAACGTTAGTTCTTGCAGGAGCAGTCCTTTTCGATGAGGATGCCTCATGGGGACAACACACACAAGGTGGTATTTTCTTCTTCGGCTTTGGTGCAACAGCATTCACTTTTGGTGCTTTCTTAGCACTCGGGCCATGAACAAATGGACCGTACCCTTTCCGATTAATATCTTGATAGGGTGCTTGAAAAGCACTATCACCAAAGTTTCGGGGAGGAGCCCATTCCTTATGATCATTCACAGGTGAAAAAGGAATTGGTCGTGTGAAATGACCATAGGAACTCTCCATATCATAAGCATTCGTAGGGAATATGACTCTCTTGAATGCTACAGGCTCTTGATGAGCTTTCCCTTTTTCTTTGGTAGTAGCTTTCTTAGCAACCAGACCATTCTTCTTAGCAATTGAATTTTTTGAAGAATTGCTAGTACTAGCTTCATGCCATATACCGCTTCCTTTTGCCTTAGTGGTAAAAGTACCAATAATTGGCTGAACAGTTTTAGGTTGAGAGAATGCTTCAATCAACTTCTTCTCAGCCGCAAGCTGTTCCTCCAAGACATTTATCGAATGATCTCTCAGGGCAAGAGTCTCTTCCGAGCTTTTGATCTTGTCTTTCAAGGCTTGGACTTCCTCTTTGAGAGAAGAAAGTTCTTCAACTTATTTTCTCAAGTTAGATTCCACCTCCTTGAGAGCCATGATCTCCTTACCCTGAGTTTTGACAACCTTTCGGCACTTGTCAAAACTTTGGAGCATTTTGGTATATTGAGACATGAGCTCAGATTCATCGTCTAAGGAGTTATCCTGTTGTTCAGCCGAAGCATAATCAGAATCGGATAGAATAGTGTGATCATTTACCTTTCCGGTGTATGGGGGTGCTTCTTCATCATCAGACATGGCCATCAGGCCGAAGTAAGCTTCTTCTTCATCACTCGACTCATCGGAGTCACTGTCGCTCAGAGTTTTGGCTTTCTTAGCGACGAAACTTCTATCTGATTTCTTCTTTCCGTATGTGGATTTCTTGTCTTCTTTTCTTCCACCTTCTTTCTTCTTGTAGGGACACTCAGCAATTATGTGCCCTGGCTTATTACAACAGTAGCAAATAATGTCAGAAGAAAAATGTTTGTTCTGTTTCGATTTGTACCTGTCATTATTGCTTGAGCCCTTCCTGTGATAGTCGCCATCACGACGAGAATGTTTATGATCCGAGAAAGACGGCTTGTTGTTCATGTGCCTTCGTTTGTTCAACAGTTTCTTAAACTGACGGGAAATCAAAGAGAACTCCCCATCAGACAGTTCAGAACAGGAGGAGCTGGCTTCCGATTCTTCTTCATTATCAGATTCCTTTTCTCTGATCGGTATCACTGCTTTGCTCTTCTTTGAACTTTCTGCCTTCAAAGCTAAGGTTCTTTCTTTGCTTGAAGCTCGATTGACATCCTCTTCAGACTTTCGGATGTTCATTTGTAATTCATGAGATAGCAGCTTCCCGAACAGATTCTGAGGTTCTAGACTTGGCAGTTTTCCAAACTCTCTAATGGCCACAATTTTGCTATCCCAGTCTTTCGTTAGGGAACGCAAGAATTTGTCATTTAGTTCACCGTTTGTGAACTCCCTGTCGTAGTTCCTCAGACCATTGACTATTTTGAAGAATCGCTCGTACGCATCAGCGATGCACTCCTTCTTACTCTGCTTGAAAGCCTCATACTCTTGATTGAGTAGGGATCTTCTGTCTTCTCTCACTTCGTCAGTACCTTCCATTAGAACAATCAAGGATGTCCACATTTCTTTGGCTGATTTGCAGTGGATTAAGTTTTGCAACATGGAATCGTCCACTGCACTTGCAATTATGTTTTTAGCCTTCTTGTCAAGAGCAACAAGAGCTATCTCATCCTTGGTCAAATCCATCATTTTCTTAGGTATCTGAACAGTAGGATTTGTAGACGAAGCGGTCATTGGCACATGGGGACCTTCTTCCACGACTTGGAAGATTCTGGGATCTGCAGCTTCCATATAAAAATGGACTCTTTCCTTCCACATAGGAAAGTTGGCCTTAGTGCAGATGGGCAATTTCAGAGAGGATTCCTTGACTCTATCCATGGCTTGCTAGTAACTAGAAGGATGGATCCTGTTCAAGGTGTTAACCTAGCAACGAACAACGACCCTCTGATACCAATTGAAGTATCTAGTTGCCTACCTAAATCACATAGAGGGGGGTGAATAGGTGATCTCCACGTCTTTTGCGGAATTAAAAAATTAAGCGTAAAGCACAGCACACAAAATAAATCATAGCCACAGATAACACCAGGAATTTATAGTTGTTCCCCGTACTTGGGTACTCCACTGCCGGCCTCGCCAATCTAGCACCACAGCTAGACTTGACTACTCACTAAAACTCGGATCAAGAACGATCCTACAGTCTCGGAGTCAAACTCCTACAAACTCAGAGAGAACCTCTCTTACAACTCGGAGAAAACTTCTCCTACAACTCGGAGAACAACCTCTCCTACAACTCGGAGATAACAACTCCTACAATAGATGATAAGAGATTTTGAACAATGAGATACCAGATCTGAATAACAGAGGCGTTTTCTTCCTTCTTCTTGAATAGCTTTTGAGAACGATGAGGAAGAACAACGATCCTTCAAATCTGTCTTTGGCAATACGAAACGATCCAATAGAGATTATAGAATCAGAACACGGATCAATCGAATCCTTCTTGATAGAAATCGGCAACCCCAATGAGTAGATCGATCTCCAATTGTAGACGACGGCGAGGCGGCGCTTTTCACGTTCGTTTTGATCGGGAGAGAAATTAGGGTTTGAGAACAATTCAAAAAACTTTTTTTTTTAATGACTCAAGAGCGATCCTATATATAGAGGGAAGCAATTAAGGGATAAACCGGCCTTAAATGCACTCAATATAGCCGTTAGGATCGGGAGAGAGCATTTACGAAATGACAAGAACAGAGAAAACAAATTAGATAATATTTCGAACAGAATTCTCGAGACATAAGGGTTCTCTCGAGACATGAGGGATCTCCCGAAATATGAAGCAAAGAGAGCAGGAAAGAGATGTCTCAAGAACTCGATGATCTCTCGAGATATTACAAAGATTTCGGACATAAGGTCTTTCGAGACATGCTTGATCTCTCGAGTCATCAAGAACAGAAATACCGAGATCCAAAGAACTTGCCTCTCGAGACAAGTCAGAACTCTCGAGACATACTAGATCTCTCGAGACATGTCCTTAGGAAAATTGTTTTCAACAATTTTCTTTTCTTCTCTTGAACACTTGCTGCAACCGCACTCCAAAGTCTTCAATAGTCTTGAAAATGAAGTGTACCCCAATAGAGAGATCACACATGAGTCATCACCATGTTTCATATAATGAAGAATTACATTGTATGAAACTGTGTTTGCAGACCCATTGTGACCTGACATTGAGTTACACTTAGCAATGTTAATCTGCAAGACAATACTGAAAAAGCATATCAAATACAAATGCAATTCAATCTTAGTTTAAGGGTGACTTCTCACAAATCAAGGTAATTGTGATTACAATTTCCAACACATAGCGCCACGCCGCCGACGGTTGCGCAACCGCTCCACACGAATGCTACCGCAGGCGCTATCCACTACCGCAGGCGCTAGCTCCAAGTTCTATACAAGGCTGGGCTCTCTCTCGTTTTGGTTAGACCTTCCAGAGATATTACTTGTGCCCTTACTCTCGTGCTGCTACTCTGCCAAAACATCATCTCCCACTCAAAGCAAAAGAAGAAATTCTGGAGAAGGAAGCCATCACGCTGCATCCGAAGAACGATCGCTTCGACCTCGCTTGTGCTTCAGCGATCCTTCATCCTCATCTCCAGAAATCTCAAGAGGGAGTTTGCTTGTTATTTACATCATTTCTTTATTTGTATCTTGTAGTGAAATTGCCTTGTTTTTGGCGACTAGGTCCTTGCGCGGCTTAGGGGGAATTTGCTGTGTGAGTTGGCGACTAGGTCTAGGGGATTAGATCTAGGGGGTGCTCGAGGCCATATCCGGGGAAGGATTGGCTAGAGCGGCTTGAGGCCTTATCCGGAGAAGGATAGCCTAAAGCCAACCGGTTTGTGGGGATACAAGTCGGTATAGAAAAGGAAAAGAAATCTACATTTGTACGCCTCCGATTTCTAGCGATATAGAAATCAAAATTTTATGTAAACACTTTTTCATTTAATATAATCATGTCTCTTTTGTGTTTACTTTGATTTCTATCATTTGGCGTAATCTCTATTATTTTGTGTTCTAAGTTTTCAATTCCTAATCTAAATTGTTTATTTCTAATTTGTCATCATTATATCCTATTAATCAAAACAACTTAGTAATTTTCTTAAAATTTATAAAAAGAATTTTATTCCCTTATTCACCCCCCTCTAAGGGCGCCGTAAGATCCAACAGGTCTCGCCCAGCTCCAGCAGCGGGGCGAGGGGAGGAGGCCGCTGGCCCCCCCTCGCCCCCGCCAAAGTAGAGGTGCGAGACCAGCAGGGGGCCGACCCTGGCTGGGTCTCGCCCAACCCCAGCAGGGGGGCGAGGGGAGGAGGCCTCCGACCCCCCTCGCCCCCGCCCCAGCACAGGGGCGAGACCAGCAGGGGGCCGACCCTGGCTGGGTCTCGCCCAGCCCCAGCAGGGGGGCGAGGGGAGGAGGCCTCCGGCCCCCCTCGCCTTCGCCCCAGCAGGAGGGCGAGACTAGCAGGGGGCTGACCCCCGGGTCTCGCCACACCCCAGTTAGTGGGCTCGCCGAGCCCCGCGTGGTACGCCCTCTCACCCAGTTCTGGGGGGAGGGTTTGGCATGTGTTTAGCGCTGCAGAACAACGGGATTTGGCTATCCGCAGCCAAATCCAAGAGTATTTTGGTAATCTGATAGGCTAGTTTGTGGTTATTTGCAGCCCAAGTTCAGGAATCCTATAAATAGGACCAAGGGGGCACCATTTGGAGGCAAGCTTGTTTTAGGCTAGCTCTCTCTTTCTCCCTCTCTCTCCCCAAGTCTCTCTAGTGGCGTGAGGAGAGCCTCCAGTGGTGCCCAAGCCCGACATTGGCTTGGGAGGGGAAGCACTCTAAAGATCTTCCGGGTATGTGGTGGGACCTCCTCGCCGAGCCCTTGGTCCAGTTCATAGTTCCAACACCTTCAACCTAGAGCTCTCCCCTGGGGGGAGTAAGAGTTGGCCAGCCCTCAACTTGTTGGGGGCCCCGAACTCCATAGAGGCCGAGAAATCGGTCGGGGCAGGAAAGAAAAATACTCCACCTCTAGTTGAGCCTGGCTCCTAGAGTGTGTCGACCTTGTATCCACCTCTTGTTGAGCCTGGATCCTAGAGTGTGTCGACCTTATGTCCACCTCTAGTTGAGCTTGGCACCTAGAAGGTGTCGACCCTAGCCCCGACGCTGGCGCGCTGACCAGACTCCCACCTAGCTGGCAGGGCCGGGAACCGCTCGGGGCAGGAAAGAAAAATACTCCACCTCTAGTTGAGCCTGGCTCCTAGAGTGTGTCGACCTTATGTCCACCTCTAGTTGAGCTTGGCTCCTAGAAGGTGTCGACCCTAGCACTGAAGCTGGCCTACTGACCACACTCCCACATAGCTGACAGGGTCGAGAACCGCTCGGAGGCAGGAAGTTCTCTAAATATTTTTCCCCCGAGGGTACTCCGCTAGCGGGCTCTCTCTAGCCGGCGAGGTGGGAAGACCTCTTGGGGAGGTTGATTTTTTCTCTCGAGGGTACTCCGCTAGCCGGGCTCTCGCTAGCCGGCAAGGTGGGAAGACCACTCAGGGTGGCTGTATGTTTTTTCCCAAGGTGGTATCGCTAGCTGGGCTCTCGCTAGCCGGCAGGGTTGGAGGACCTCTCGAGGAGGCTAAGAGTTTTTTCCCAGGGGGGTTTCACCTATGGCGCGATTTTCAGCACCACTTGCCGAATATGTGGGGTTGAACATTTGTTTCCGAGCTTGTACCTCGCTTGAAAAGAGCGGGGATTGTGTACAACTCCATAATTCGCCGAGTGTACTCCTAAGGGCTCCTTAGAGTTTTATCTAGTAGCATGGTCCCAGACAGGAAGAGTAGTTGAGGCGAGGGGGCGAGAAGTGGAGTCGGAGGCATCTCGCTCGCCCAGCCCTTGTAGAGGGGCGAGAGGAGGAGGGGCCAGCCCTCCCTCTCACCCCGCCCCCAGCAGGAGGGGGCGAGACCTAGTAGGTAGGGGGGCGAGCTCCACTCACCCCGCCCCAAGGTAGGGGAGAGCTCCACTCGCCCCGACCTAAGGTAGGGGGGGGGGGGGGCGAGCCCCACTCGCCCCTGCACCCCCACCAGCAGAGGGGCAAGACCAGCAGGGGGCCGACCCTGGCTGGGTCTCGCCCAGCCCCAGCAGGGGTGCGAGGGGAGGAGGCCTCCGGCCCCCCCTCGTCCCCGCCCCAGCAGAGGGGCGAGACCAGCAGGGGGTCGACCCTGGCTGGGTCTCACCCAGCCCCAGCAGGGGGGCGAGGGGAGGAGGCCTCCGGCCTCCCCTCGCCCCTGCCCCAGCAGAGGGGCGAGACCAGCAGGGGGTCGACCCTGGCTGGGTCTCGCCCAACCCCAGCAGGGGGGCGAGGAGAGGAGGCCTCCGACCCCCCTAGCCCCCGCCCTAGCAGAGGGGCGAGACCAGCAGGGGGCTGACCCTGGCTGGGTCTCGCCCAACCACAGCAGGGGGGCGAGGGGAGGAGGCCTCCGGCCCCCTCGCCCCCGCCCCAGCAGAGGGGCGAGACCAGCAGGGGGCCGACCCTGGCTGGGTCTCGCCCAGCCCCAGCAGGGGGGCGAGTAGAGGAGGCCTCCGCCCCCCCCCCCCCCCCCCCCCCCCCCCCCCCCCCCCCCCCCCCCCCCCCCCCGCCCCCGCCCCAGCAGAGGGGCGAGACCAGTAGGGGGACAACCCTGGCTTGGTCTCGCCCAGCCCCAGCAGGGGGCGAGGGGAGGAGGCCTCCGACCCCCCCTCGCCTCCGCCCCAGCAGGAGGGCGAGACTAGCAGGGGGCCGACCCCCGGGTCTCGCCCCACCCCAGTTAGTGGGCTCGCCGAGCACCGCGTGGTACCCCCTCTGGCCCAGTTCTAGGGGGAGGGTTTGAAATGTGTTTAGCGCTGCAGAACAGTGGGATTTGGCTATCCGCAGCCAAACCCGAGGGTATTTTGGTAATCTGATAGGCCAGTTTGTGGTTATTTGCAGCCCAAGTTCAGGAATCCTATAAATAGGACCAAGGGGGCACCATTTGGAGGCAAGCTTGTTCTAGGTTAGCTCTCTCTTTCTCCCTCTCTCTCCCCAAGTCTCTCTAGTGGGGTGAGGTGAGCCTCCAGTGGTGCCCAAGCCCGACATTGGCTTGGGAGGGGATGCACTCTAAAGATCTTCCGGGTATGTGGTGGGACCTCCTCACCGAGCCCTTGGTCCAGTTCATAGTTCCAACACCTTCAACCTAGAGTTCTCCCTGGGGGGAGTAAGAGTTGGCCACCCCTCAACTTGTTGGGTGCCCCGAACTCCACAGAGGCCGAGAAATCGGTTTCAACATTATGGTGCGGTGAGCGTGGAGTGTGACCAACTCAAGAAACTCTCAAGATGAGCTCCATGGATGGAGGTGGAGGAAGATCCGACCCAGGTCACTCGCAACCTCCAGTGGCTGGGGAGACGTTGGAGATGTTCGAAGATTTCAGGCAAGAGGGCTTGTTGGGTATATTGTACTCAATATTTCCTTGATTTGAAGAGGCATCACTCTCAATGCTAAGGACATATTGTATTTAACAAATCTATACTTGTGTAGGATATACAGGCACAGGTGTCTCAAAAGGAAGGGCCAAACATGGTCTAAGATAAGAAGAAATCATCTACAAGGAGATGAAGATTTGTCTCAGCATAACCGCTGAGAAGATGGGTCAGAACCGCTGAGACGAGGAGCTGTCTCAGCGGATCCACTGAGAAGGAGACTGGAGCAACCGCTGAGAAGGGGACTGGAGCTACCGCTGAGACTGGAAGCTGTCTCAACCCAACCGCTGAGACTGGATGCCGTCTCAGCCCAACCGCTGAGACAGATCCAAATGTGCTGACGGGATCTTCTTTTGGCGCAAACGACAATTGAGAGGGAAAAGCAAGTCAGATCTACCGCATAATGTGTCAGGAGGATCGATATAGCCGTTGAAGCCTTCTGGGGGTATAAAAGAAGAAGCTAGGGCACAACAACTAGTACTGTTCTATTAAGAAAGCCTTTGCTGTACGCCGCAATCGAGCACTCTCGTTTCAGCCAGTGCGGACAATGTCGCAGACATCTTCACAAAGGCGCTGGCAAAGGGGCCGTTCACACGGCTAAGGGAGCTACTTGGGCTAGTTTCCACTTCCCACTTCAAGGGGGAGTGTTGAAATTATTGAAGTGAAAGTGGAGGAGGCTTTTGGACCTGGGCGGTCTGGGAAGAGATCGGGCGGTCTGGCGTGACCGCACGGTCTGGCGGTCTGACAATGGCGGTCTGTTCTATTGGTCAGCTGCAGCTTCCGGGGTTGACCGCTGGTCTGGTCCAAGGGCTGCTGGAGGAGGAGGTCGTGCGGTCTGGCTGTGACCGCATGACGGCTGATCATCCTCAGGGTCGCGCGGTCTGTCTCTGACCACGTGACAAGTTGTTCTCTTCAAGGACGTGCCGGTCTGGCGTGACCGCACGGGTTGGCTCTTGAATCCGGTCTGGTGGCTTTCCAGAGGGTTCTGAAGGAGTTCGCAGACTAAGTCATTCTTAGTCGCGCGGCCTCAGTTCGCGGTCTCAGGAGGAGACCAGGAGGGCGAGCTGGCTGTGTTTGCGGTCCCAGGCGAACACAGGTGGTGGGTGACTTCTAGGCGGTCTGGCGATCTCCGTGTGGAGTCGTGTTCAGACCAAGGGAGTAGCGATCTCCCGCGGTCTGGAATGAAGTCGGCGCTCACCAAAATGAAGCAGGAGAGTTGCAGTGATTGCGCGGGTTGACCGGTAAGGTCGCGCGATCTGATGGGTGGTGACTCTATCTCATAGGGTGGTGACTGGATCAGGTCTCACGTCTATAAATAGGGAGCCACTGTTGCAACAATATAGAACACACCAAGTGTAAGCTGAGTTCGCGTCTTTCTTGCGGTCTGTGTTTTCTGACCGGGCGGTCTCTGATCGAATTCTTCTTGTGCAGCTTCTGCGGATAGTGCGGGCAGCAGCGATCACCTCTTCCTCTGAAAGTGTTCGGGCGGTCTGCGGCTTGGAGTTGTGTTGCTGGAGTTTGGGAAGATCAAGAGGTCGAAAGAAGGGAGCGGTCTGTGCAGCGGTTTGGTGGTGGTCTGAGGTCGGCAGGGTGTTGCGGTCTAGCAACAGGAGGAGATCGCAAGAGAGTTCGCGCGGTCTGTGCAAGGGAGGTCGCGCGGGTTGTGCGGTCTGAAGTCTTTCAGTATTCTTCTCTGTATTGGTTCTGGAGTGTTGTGCTGACGAAATCATGTCTCGTCAAGCATGTCTTGACCTGTAACTGAAGTTAGAAAATCAATAAAGATCAATTGTCTGCCCCAAATTGTTTCTGGTTGTTTTGGCTTGTAACTCTAGTTGTTATTCCTGCTTGCTCTCACAAGGTCCGAAAAATTTCACATGGTATCAGAGCTAGGTTGGAGTTGAAAGAGCAGTGAATAACTTAGAGTAGCCATCGCCTTTGTGAAGAAGGAACCAGAGGGAAAACAATGGAAGGCGGATTTGCAAGAGGTCTTGGGATTGATATGCTTACTTCGACCAACTTTAAGAAGTGGAGGTCATGTATGCAGAGCTATCTTCTAGGGGAGGACCTCTGGGAGGTTGTTGGAGGAGATGCAACTGAAGAGGTGAAGGCAACGGAAGCAGGTGATAATGGTCCGGCTGTGAGGGCGTGGAGAAAGACCAATGCTAAAGCCGAGTTCACCTTGAAGCGTGCCATTTCACCGGAACTATTTGATCACATCTTAGGGTGTGGATCAGCTGCCGAAATCTGGAGAGCCCTTGATGGGCTGTTTAACAAGAAGAATGTGGCGAGGCTGCAGTTCTTGGAGAATGAGTTGGCAAGGTCAGCTCAAGGTGATCTTTCTATCTCGAACTTCTTTTTGAAGATGAAGAACCTCTGCGCTGAGATATCAGCACTGGATCCTGATGAGCCTATCTCTGAGGCGAAGCTGAAGAGGCACATCATCCGCGGCCTGCGGAAGGAATATGTTGCCTTTGTGACGTCAGTGCAGGGATGGGCAAATCAGCCGTCTCTGCTAGAGCTGGAGAATCTGCTAGCTTCGCAGGAAAGTCTGGCAAGGCAGATGGCGGGAGTGTCAGTGACTGGGGGAGACGGCGAGGTGCTCTTCTCAGGGAAAAAGAAGAAGTGGGAGAAGAAGAAAAAGATCGCGGGAGGCTATGGGCCTTCAACTTCTGGACAGCAGGAAAGGGGGTATGCTCCTAAGGCTGACGGGAAGAAGAAGGGGGAAGGTCCGAGATGCTTCAAGTGCGGGAAGGTTGGGCACTTCAAGAAGGAATGCCCAGTTGTTACTCAATCAGGGCATGTTGCTGGAAAGGTGGAAGTGGAGGCCAGGCACATTGATGGAGGATGGGGAGGAGCCTTCTCGGCTTCGGTTGAAGCCTCGGCTACTATCAACTATCAAGAGGACTGGATCGTGGACTCGGGGTGTGGTCATCACCTCACCGGAGATGAGTCGAAGCTTTCATCAGCACAACCCTATACAGGTAACAATGCTATCATCACCGCTGATAATACTGTGCATCCAGTCGAGAAGGTGGGGGTTGTTTCTTTGGGCAGTGATAGAGGGCCACTTACCTTGAAGAGTGTCTATCATGTGCCCGGGATGAAGAAAAACCTCTTCTCAGTAACCAACGCTGTTGACGCTGGGTATCACGTTCTGTTCGGCCCAACAGAAGTGAAATTTCTACGAAATGTAGAGGCCGTGAAGGCGGAGGTTGTTCATGTTGGGAGACGGGCAAAGGACTTGTTCGTTTTGTCGACAAGTTCCTACGTCGACAAGATGAAGACGAATGATGGTGCCGTGATATGGCATGAGAGGTTGGGGCACGTAGGGATGGACAAGCTGAAAGCTATGGCGGTGAGAGGTCTGGTCAAGGGCCTGCCAAGTCTATCTTCCTACGGAGAAGGTCATGTTTGCGCGGGATGTCAGTTCGGCAAGTCTCATCGACTACCGTTTGACAAGTCGCAGACAAGGAGTAGTGTGCCGTTGGAGTGCATCCACGGTGACTTGATGGGACCTACTGCTACCCCAAGCCTCGGAGGCAGCAGGTATATGCTTGTGTTGATCGATGATTACACCAGATATGTCTGGGTATTTTTCCTGAAGGAGAAGGCGGAAGCGTTTGCCAAGTTTGTGGAGTTCAAGGAGCTCGTGGAAGGTCGGCTGAATCTGCGGATCAAGAAGCTGAGGACGGACAACGGAGGAGAGTTCACCTCTGCTGAGTTCTCCAGTTTTTGCAGGAAGGCAGGCATCCGGAGGGAGCTCACTTGTGCTCATACTCCACAACAGAACGGAGTTGCAGAACGGAAGATCCGTCATCTGACGGAGACCTGCAAGTGTTGGCTGCATGCCAAGAGTATCCCAAAGTCCTTCTGGGCGGAGGGAATGTCTTGTGCTGCCTACGTCATCAACAGGATGCCTCTAAGCCCCATCAACATGCTGACCCCGCATGAGATGATGTTCAAGGAGATGCCAAGCGTGGCACACCTTCGGGTGTTCGGTTCCACCTGTTACGTGCACATCCCTGATGCTCTTCGGACAAAGCTAGAAGCGAAGGCTAGGAAGTTAGTCTTTGTGGGATACGATGAGAGGAAGAAAGGGTGGAAGTGCATGGACCCGGAGACGCGGAGATTTGTTGTATCTCGCGACGTCGTGTTCGATGAGGTGACATCTTACAAGGGGTCTTCTGATGTGGAGTTACCAGAGAGCAGGGTGGAGTTGCCAGAGAAAGCTGTGGAGAATCTTCAGGTGGAGCTACCTGTGTCACCAGGTGGTCCATCTCCTTCTAGTTCCGAGACGGGGGCTTCTGGTTCAGGGAGCAGGGGGAGCAATGCTCCTAGCACGTCTGGAAGGGGAGCTAGGGAAGAAGCAGCTGGAGATGAAGCGGTTCAGGGGAAGGAGCTGAGGAGATCGAAGCGATCTATCATTGCCCCTGATCGCTATACAGGAGGAAACGCAGTGAGCTTTGTCTCATGTTTCTTTGCTGGTCCCTTGGATGAGAGGGAGCCGTCGAGCTTTGAGAAGGCCCAAGGTGTGAAGGAGTGGGATGTTGCGATGCAAGAAGAGATGGCAGCTCTCGAGAAGAATGAGACCTGGTCTCTTGTACCCAAGCCGAAGGGCATCGCTCCTGTTACATGCAAGTGGGTCTACAAGCTGAAGAAGAAGGCTGACGGTAGTATCGAGCGTTACAAGGCTCGTCTTGTAGCTCGGGGGTTCTCGCAGCAATACGGTGAAGACTATGATGAGACATTCAGTCCGGTGGCAAAAATGACTTCAGTTCGGTTCATCATTGCCTTGGCGGCGTTCAGTGGATGGGAGATTTGGCAGCTCGACGTCAAGAACGCTTTCTTGTACGGCGAGATTGACAAGGACATCTTCATGGTCCAGCCACCAGGTTTTGTGTCTGAAGATTTTCCGGAGCATGTCTGCAAGCTGAAGAAGGCCCTGTATGGGTTGAAGCAAGCGCCGAGGGCGTGGTACGGGAAGATCGCAGAATATCTCCTATTCTGTGGATTTGTTGCTTCAGACTCAGACTCGAGCTTGTTCGTCAAGAAGAGCGGGGAGCTTCAGGTCATCGTGCTGCTATACGTTGACGATATGATCGTGACGGGGAACTCGAAGGAGGAGGTAGCACAGCTTCGGGCCGAGCTGTCTATCAGGTTCGAGATGAAGGACTTAGGTGAGCTTCACCATTTCCTTGGACTCGAGGTGCAGAGGAAGGAAGGTGGAGTGCTGGTGACCCAGGCCGGCTATGCGGAGCGAATCGTAGAGCGATTCGGCATGAAGGAAGGGAAGTGCACTTCCACACCTCTGGATAAAGCTATGAAGCTTCAGAAGGATGAGGGGAGGATCATGCAAGATCCGTTGGTGTTCCGAGCTCTAGTTGGGAGCTTGATTTATCTGACGATCACGAGGCCGGATATTGCATATGCAGTTGGCAGAGTGAGTCGATATATGGCGGAGCCACGGGTACCTCATCTGCTAGCGGCCAAGAACATTCTGAAGTATGTCAAGGCGACCTCGGACATGGGTCTCCTATACAGGAAGGATGCGGGCTTCGAGGTGCATGGATACATGGATGCCGATTACGGGGGAGATTCGGATGATCGAAAGTCGACATCTGGATTCGTCTTCATGGCGGGCCCTACGGCTATATCTTGGTGCAGTAAGAAGCAGGATTCCGTGTCAGTCTCTACCACGGAAGCGGAATACAAGGCTTCGGCCTTGGCAGCTCAGGAAGCCATCTGGCTTAGGAGGTTGGTAGGAGACGTCCATAAGGAGGTTCGGGAGCCGACTCTGCTACGCGGTGACAACGAGAGTGCTCTCAAACTGGTGACCAATCCAGTTTGTCACGCGAGGACCAAGCATATCGAGATCGAGCATCACTTCATACGGGAGAAGGTGCTGGAGGGATCTCTTTCGGTCGAGCATGTGCGGAGTGCGGACAATGTCGCAGACATCTTCACAAAGGCGCTGGCAAAGGGGCCGTTCACACGGCTAAGGGAGCTACTTGGGCTAGTTTCCACTTCCCACTTCAAGGGGGAGTGTTGAAATTATTGAAGTGAAAGTGGAGGAGGCTTTTGGACCTGGGCGGTCTGGGAAGAGATCGGGCGGTCTGGCGTGACCGCACGGTCTGGCGGTCTGACAATGGCGGTCTGTTCTATTGGTCAGCTGCAGCTTCCGGGGTTGACCGCTGGTCTGGTCCAAGGGCTGCTGGAGGAGGAGGTCGTGCGGTCTGGCTGTGACCGCATGACGGCTGATCATCCTCAGGGTCGCGCGGTCTGTCTCTGACCACGTGACAAGTTGTTCTCTTCAAGGACGTGCCGGTCTGGCGTGACCGCACGGGTTGGCTCTTGAATCCGGTCTGGTGGCTTTCCAGAGGGTTCTGAAGGAGTTCGCAGACTAAGTCATTCTTAGTCGCGCGGCCTCAGTTCGCGGTCTCAGGAGGAGACCAGGAGGGCGAGCTGGCTGTGTTTGCGGTCCCAGGCGAACACAGGTGGTGGGTGACTTCTAGGCGGTCTGGCGATCTCCGTGTGGAGTCGTGTTCAGACCAAGGGAGTAGCGATCTCCCGCGGTCTGGAATGAAGTCGGCGCTCACCAAAATGAAGCAGGAGAGTTGCAGTGATTGCGCGGGTTGACCGGTAAGGTCGCGCGATCTGATGGGTGGTGACTCTATCTCATAGGGTGGTGACTGGATCAGGTCTCACGTCTATAAATAGGGAGCCACTGTTGCAACAATATAGAACACACCAAGTGTAAGCTGAGTTCGCGTCTTTCTTGCGGTCTGTGTTTTCTGACCGGGCGGTCTCTGATCGAATTCTTCTTGTGCAGCTTCTGCGGATAGTGCGGGCAGCAGCGATCACCTCTTCCTCTGAAAGTGTTCGGGCGGTCTGCGGCTTGGAGTTGTGTTGCTGGAGTTTGGGAAGATCAAGAGGTCGAAAGAAGGGAGCGGTCTGTGCAGCGGTTTGGTGGTGGTCTGAGGTCGGCAGGGTGTTGCGGTCTAGCAACAGGAGGAGATCGCAAGAGAGTTCGCGCGGTCTGTGCAAGGGAGGTCGCGCGGGTTGTGCGGTCTGAAGTCTTTCAGTATTCTTCTCTGTATTGGTTCTGGAGTGTTGTGCTGACGAAATCATGTCTCGTCAAGCATGTCTTGACCTGTAACTGAAGTTAGAAAATCAATAAAGATCAATTGTCTGCCCCAAATTGTTTCTGGTTGTTTTGGCTTGTAACTCTAGTTGTTATTCCTGCTTGCTCTCACAAGGTCCGAAAAATTTCACATATGGAAGCAAAGGGTAAGGCTATTCATGGAAGCCTCAGACCCAAGGATCTTTTTGACTGTCAAAAATGGTCCTTATACCTTTGAGAAAGTCTCCACTATTGACCCTACCAAAAAAGTACTTAAGGTATTCTATGAACTGACCAATGATGAGATAACACTATACACTATGGACAAGAGAGCCCAAAACATAATAATAAATGCCATTGATGCCACTATATTTCAGAACTTGGTACACTGCCAAACTGCCAGGGAAATGTGGGACACATTGGTTGTCTATATGGACGGAACAGCTGAAGTAAGGGATGATAGAAAGTCACTCCTCAATCAGGAGTATGAAGCCTTCAGACAGCTGAGCAAGGAGAATATCTCCATGTGCTATGAAAGGTTCTTTAGGATTGTAAATGAACTAAGAACCTATGGAAGGGTGTTCACAGATTATGAACTTAATGACAAGTTCCTTAGATCTCTAACTAGAGAATGGGACACTAAAATCTGTGCAATCAGGGAAGGGGCAAGACTTGGAGAAACCCCCACTCATACACTGTTTGGGAAACTGCTCTCATATGAGATGCAACTTTCTGCAAGAAAGGAGGAGGACTCTTCCTCCAGGGCTCACATAAAGGAGAGATCTGTTGCTCTCAAGGCTGAAAGCTCTAAGAGGAACAAGGTTAGAGTGCAGTCACCTCCAAGAAAGGTTGCTGAATCTGAGAAATCTAAGAGCAGCAAATCAGATAGCTCCTCTTCTGATGAGGAGTTTGCTGCCTTCACAAGGCAGTTCAAGAAGATGATCAAGAGGAAACAATGGAAGAACAAACCTTCCTCCTCTTCTCATCCCAAGAAGGATCATTACAGATCTGAGAGGCAACATCCCAAAGGGGACAGATATGACTCTAAAACTAGTAAACATGTTTCAACTAACATAATTTGCTATTGTTGTAGTAAGCCTGGACATGTCATTGCTGACTGCCCAGTTAAGAGAAAGGAGAGAGGTGACAAGAAGCCTCATCACCAGAAGGAGAGGAAGGGAGAAAAATCCTTCCTAGCTAAGAAAGGCAAGAGCTGGAGTGAATCTGAATCTTCATCTTCAGATTCAGATGGTGAGGAGGAAGCCTACATGGGGCTGTTTGCTGATCAGGAAGAAGAAGACTATTCTACTGCCAGAATAGGAATCAGGGCCCCTCTATCACATTCAGATAGTGATGAAGAGGAGGATGAGGTTACTCTAGATGACCATGGGATGATGGCTATAACTAAAGATGAGGATAGCCACATCAATTCAGAACATGAGCAGGTATTGATACACTGCATTTCTTCTTCTTCTGATTATGAAACAGGTCCAGAATCTGAATCCCCTCCATCTAAAGTTGGCAGTGGATCAGATTCTGAGGAGGATGTCAATCAATTGATTGATGAATATGGTGCACTCCTGGAAGCTCTGAAAAAGAGCAAAAAGCTAGCGAAGAGGCAAGCCCAAGAAATTGCTTCCCTAAAGCAATCAAAATCTGAGTGCATTGAGCATGCTACCCAGCTAGCTCTAATGAGCAAGGAGATTGGCAAGCTAAGTGGAATGTCAATCATCTATGTGGGCACCATAAGCCACAATAACAAGATCATTAAGGATCTTGAAGAAAAGCTTCTCAAGGAGAGGATGCTGGTGGCTAAGTTCTCCAAGCCCAAGACAGTGCTGCCTATTATTGACACCTTCAACTCCCATGACATGAGAGGTGTTGGTTTCAACAAAGAGGCAGCTACTAGCAACACTAAGGGAAAGGTCAAGGACTTAAAAGAATCTAAGACCTCCTTTGTGAAGGTCTTGATGCCCTCAAACAAGTAGACCAAGAAAGTATTCATGGTCACTCACTAAATGGAAGTTCCTATAACTTTAGCAAGAATGCTCACAGCTATGGAAATAGAAAGGGCATGGGATTGAGTGCAATGAAAGCTCCACATGAGGAAATACAAATGGTCCAACCTGGACCATTTGTGTTTGGTGTCTTAGCACCTTCAGTCAAGAACATGGAAGCAAGCTCTTCCAAATCTGCTTCAGCAAAAAGCAAGACTGCTGTCAAATCTGTTGACAAGACCTGCTGCCTAGTGTCTGATTCCATCAGATGTTGCATGACTGGCAAGTCAATGCAAACTGAGGCCATCAGGACAAAGACCAGCAAGACTGTCCACAGATTATCCTTCAGTCAGATTATTGCTGAAAGAAATAGGAAGAATGCTGATATCTCTTCTGCTGAACATGTACAAAGTGCTGTACCAATTCAAAAAACTGTTCAGAAAAGGAGATACAATATTCATGATTGTTGGTGCTGTGGCAAGGTGGGACACTTTGCAATTGATTATTGGCACAACCCCAATGTGCCAAAGGCAAGGACTGGACCTCAAGCCAAACCAGCCCTCTCTAGGAATATTCCCTATGGTGTTAACATGAACCTAGGACCCAAAGTCAGTTGGGGTCCTAAGGTACATTAAATTTTATGTTGCAGGTTAGTTCAAGTACCAGTCTCAACCAAATATGGTACTTGGACAGTGGGTGCTCAAGGCACATGACAGGAACTAAGAATCTTCTAAAGGATTACCATACAGTGAAGAATGGACCCAAAGTTATCTTTGGTGGATCTGAAAATGGAGTCACCAAAGGATATGGTATGATTTCAAATGGCATAATCTCAATTACAAGGGTAGCTTATGTTTAAGGGTTGCAACACAACCTTGTAAGCATAAGCCAACTATGTGACTTAGGCTATGTCATTGAATTCCACAATGACAAGTGCTTGATCAAAAAGTCTAAAGACTTGGAGACCATTCTCTCAGGCACTAGGAGTGGGAATGTTTATTGAGTAGACTTCATTTGCAATTAATCTATCTCCTCTGTGTGTCTTGTAGCTAATGAAAGTGAGTCTCTCTGTGTCCAATGGCACAAGAGACTTTCCCACATTAACTATAAGACAATGTATAGATTATTTTCTAAAAACCTTGTTAGAAATAGTCCTAATCTAAAATGTGTTAAAAGTGGTCCCTGTCATGCTTGCCAAATGGGTAAGCAAACTAGGACCACCTTTAACAGTATTGGCTCCAAGGATACTGAAAGGTGTTTATAACTATTGCACATGGACTTGTTTGGTCCTTTTCCAATTCAGAGCCTAGGTGGGAAGTTGTATACTTTGGTAATTGTAGATGATCATTCAAAGTATACATGGGTATTCTTCCTTAAGAAGAAGTCAGATACCTTACATGTCTTTATAAATTATGTCAAGGCTATTCAGAATGATCTACAATGTACTGTGGTCAGGACAAGAACTGATCATGGCACAGAATTTCAATCTGAAGCCATGGAAAAATTTTGTCAAGAATTTGGTATCACCCAAGAGTTCTCCTCCCTAAGGACTCCACAACAAAATGGTGTGGCTGAGAGGAGGAATAGGACCTTGATAGAATCTGGGAGAACATCGCTTAGTGACTCCTCACTCCCAGAATACTTCTGGGCTGAGGCAGTCAATACATCCTGTTATGTTCTTAATAGAGCCTCCATCAATAAGGTCCTTGGGAAAACTCCTTATGAGATTCTGAAAGGCAAACAACCTACAATTTCCTACTTTAGAATCTTTGGTTGCAAATGCTACATTCTAAATAATGGAAAATCTCAATTAACAAAGTTTGCAGAAAAATGCAATGTGGGGGTTCTTGTGGGATATAGCTCACATAGTAGAGCTTATAACAAGAAAACCCATGTTGTAGAAGAATCTATGCATGTTGTATTTGATGAGACCAGTCTTCTCTACAAAGAATGGTCTAGTTCTTCTATTGTGACAGGAAATGAAGAAGGGATGCATGAGCTGACTGTCCAAGACAAGCCCAGCAGCAGCAACACACAGACAACTGCTGCAATTCCTGAAGAAGAAGAGATACAAGCTGAAGTCATAGCTGAACCAGTGGAACAAACACAGCCACCAGAGGACCCTCTTCCTGCTGCTGCAAGGAACCTGAGAGATCATCCAAGAGATCTAATAATTGGGGATCATACCCAAGGCATATTGACTAGAAGAAGAGCTCATAATGAAGCACTATTATTGAGCTTCCTTTCTCAAATGGAGCCCAAGAAGTTTGAAGAGGCCAATCAAGACACCTTCTGGATTGAAGCAATGCAAGAAGAGCTCCTACAATTCAAGAGATGCAAAGTATGGAAGCTGGTGCCAAGACCTCAGGGACACAATGTGATTGGACCTAATGGGTATACAGGAACAAGCTTGATGAGAATGGTACAATCATCAAGAACAAGGCCAGATTAGTAGCCAAAGGATAAAGGCAAGAGGAAGGTATAGACTTTGATCAAACCTTTGCACCAGTTGCAAGGTTGGAAGCAACTAGGCTATTCCTTGCCTATGCTGCCCACAAGGGGTTCAAAGTCTACCAGATGGATGTCAAATCAGCCTTTCTTAATGGAGACTTGAAGGAGGAGGTATATGTTGAACAACCTTCAGGTTTTGTACATCCAACCCTAACTTCTCATGTTTATCTTCTTAGGAAAGCACTATATGGTCTCAAGCAAGCTCCAAGAGCTTGGTATGAGACTTTGTCCAACTTTCTCCTCAAGAACAAGTTATGTTGATGACATAATATTTGGGTCTACTGATGACAACCTCTGCAAGAGATTTGCCAATCTAATGTAGGGGGAGTTTGAAATGAGCAGTATGGGTGAGCTCAAATATTTCCTTGGGCTCCAAGTAAAACAGTCTCATGATGGAATTTTCATCTCCCAGACCATGTACACTAAGGAGCTCATCAAGAAATTTGGGATGGAATCAGCCTCCACCATGAGAACACCCATGGGGTCTAATGTATCATTAGACATGGATGAAAAGGGAAAGGCCTTTGATGAGTCCATGTACAAATGCATCATTGGATCCCTATTATACTTGACTGCTAGTAGGCCAGACATTATGTATTCTACATGTGTTTGTGCTAGGTATCAAGCATGCCCTAAGGAATCTCACTATACCTCTGTGAAGAGGATTCTGAGATACCTTAAGGGCAGCCTGCATCTTGGCCTTTGGTACCCTAAGAACAATGACTTTGAACTAACATGCTTTTCAGATGCAGATTTTGCAGGTTGCAAAGAAGACAGGAAGAGTACAAGTGGTACTTTTCAATTCCTAGGGAGAGATTAATATCTTGGAACAGCAAGAAACAAACTAGTTTGGCAATATCCACAGCTGAGTCTGAATACATTGCTGCAGGTAGCTGTTGTGCACAACTCCTTTGTACACAACATCAGTTGGAGGATTACAACCTCAAGGTAAGGGAATCTCCTTTGTATTGTGATTCATCCAGTGCAATATCTATTGCTAAAAATTCTGTCTCTCATAGCAGGACTAAGCATATAGAGATTAGATATCATTTTATTAGAGAACATGTAGAAAGTAAAGATATCTGTCTTGAATTTGTCCCCACTGACAAAAAAGTAGCTGATATCTTTACAAAGACACTGGATGAATCTAAATTCAATGCTTTCAAAATTGATCTTGGCATGCTTAGTATAGAATAGTCCTAAATGTATGAGTAATAGCTGTCACTATTGTTGATTATGAATGATGAATTATCAAACTTTACATTACTGTACACTACAACTTAGTGACATGACTAGGACCCATCTTAAGCCAAAATATCTACATTAGGTCTAAACCCTATGATCAACTAAAATGCAGGAGTATGTTCAGCTGAATCAGCTGAGAAAAATCCCAGCTGAACCGCTGAGATGAGGAAACTGTCCCAGCGGTTGACAGTTCACTGTCCCAGCTGAACCGCTGAGATGAGCAAACTGTCCCAGCGGTTGACAGTTTACTATCCCAGCGGCCTAGGTCTCCGTCTCAGCTGAACCGCTGAGACGGGGTATGTTCAATATGAAATCTGATGATTAACCCAAAAACTCCTTAACACAATAAGGTAATTAAGTCTAAAAGCCTAGGGTTATTAAAAAACGAAACTAAAATTCTATAAATAGATACACTGTAACCTAGAACACACCACAAAGCCAAACCCTTAGCCGTCGAGACGATTCATCTTCTCTCCCGTCTCAGCACCTCGATTTTCTGATTGCATGGCGCCAAAAAGCTCGAAAGATCTCCTGGAGGGCTATGAAATCGTAAGAGATGGATTCTCTCATGCCTCAGAAGAAATACGACACGTGATTCATCTAATGGAAGCTCAAGGTCTGGTGCATATGCTGTCTGAACCCTGCTGCATTCTCAGAACTGAAGTTCTGGAATGGTTCAACCATGTTAAACTGTCTCCTTCCAAAACCATCCTGAAGTCCAAGATAGGAAGTGAGAAGATAAAGATTACTGCTAAAAGGTTGGAGAAGGGGCTGAAATTATCTCCCTGCAGTAAAATTGAAGAGGAGGAAATATCTGAAAAGGATAAGAGGACTGCCCTAAAGTGGACAGGATACAGTGATACTAAGACCAGCTGTCTAAGGAGGAAATTCTTCAATCAACAGGGGAAGCTGTTGTCTGATATAGTGGGCAAATCTATCCTATGCAAGCCTGGTTCACGTGACACTGTCTCACAGTTCATGTTTGAATTAATGACAAGGATAATTCTGTCCAAGAGAACCTCATGGGGAGAAGTTATTTTTCAAAGGATAAAGGAATCTCTACAAGCCCCCAATATGGGAAGAATACTATCTCTGTACCTACAGAATAGTTATTCAGAGACCTTTGCAAACTCCAAAGGGTCAAATCTCCATTATCTCAAAAGAATGGACATTAAGACTCTGGATAGATTCACCAGAGTGCTCCCTATGAGCCAGCCATCTGTGGCAAAGGAAAAGAAGAAAGATTCATCTCAGCACAAATCAGACTCATCCTCAAAGTAAAATGTGTCTGAAAATGAAGATAGTCATGGGTATGATCCAATGAACATTACTAATGAAGAGGTCCCCAGGACAAATGAGGAGCCACAAGGAAGTGTTGTGACCAATCCTGAGCCAACCCAGATGAATGCTGATCCAGCTGTTCATCATGCTGAAGATGAATTTCCCAACTCACCTATCTATGGTAAATTTGGATTTCAGTTAGGCCTCTTTTCTCTATCAATAGTATAGTCTAGGTGTCTAATTCATCAATTATTTTTCAGGTGACCTTAGACAAAATTCTCCTCCTAAGGATGCCTCAAGTGAGGGGGAGCATAGCCCAGCCTATGAAGGAGAAGGTGGGTATGCTAGTGGGGGAGAACATGAACAAGAATCAATCCCTCCAAATCTATAAGGTACACCTAATGCCCCATCTGAGGGGGAGCAGATCCCTGATGATGAGAGGGCTAATGCTCAAAGTAGAGCTGAAGAGATGGTTGAAAAGGAATTACCCCAGGAAAGGCCAGTTGCAGTTCTGGACACATCTGACCTGATAAACTCAATACAAATAATGATTGAGGGTCAGATGTTATCTATGAAAAAGATTGTTGCTGAAAAGGTTCATGATGTATCTACCCAGATAAGGAATGAATTGCATCAACAAGAGATGCATTGACTCAGGAGATCCAGACCAGTGAGCAAAGAATGGAGTCAAGAGTGGCTGAAGTGAGAACTGAACTGAATGCCCAAGTTAATGATGTCAAAACTGCATCAGATCATATCCTTCTGCAGATGACAAGATGGTTTGAAATGGCCAAAAATACTATTGCTGCCCAGCACACAGTTCTGAAGGATATTGCAGACCATCAAGGGGATTCCACAAAGGATATCACATATGTAAAGAATCACCTCTACAAAAATGAGAATGTCTGGGAAAAAGTTGTTGCCAGAATGGCACAAGTGGTCAACACCTCAAGCAGCCAAGTCAAGTCCCACATTGACAAGGCAAAGGAATGCATCTTAGATGATGTGGACAGCTCCTTACAAACTCTCTCTCAATCCATATTGGATCAACACTCTGAAACTGAGAAGAAAATAGTGGAACATAGCAAAGAAGGAGAGGAGAAGATACTCAATCTACATGCTAAGCTGAAAGGAGCTCACAAACAGCTGTATAACAACATAGAGTCCTCCCACAAACTGATACTCTTCAATCAAGAAGAAGCCAGCAAGCAAATGGTGGAAGTGGTCAACAATGCTTCCAGTGCTATTCAAGAAAATATCCTTACCATGGCCAGAAAGGTCACTGATAATCAATGGGACTCAAGCTTAAAGGTGCTGCAAGGAACAAGAATTGCTTTGAATATGCCAATCTTGAACCCTAGCAGAGTTGAAGACTTTGACTTCCAAAGTCAATCAAATCTGATTACTGATGAGAGAGCAGCAAAGAGGAGAAGGGTAGAGGGTATTCAAACTACTGAAGAATACATGGCACATAAAAGAATGGAAAGATAAGAGGATCCACTCCATGAAGATGACAATCTGGAGTTGGACACAATTGTTGTTAATACCTGGGTGAGCCATGAAAATCCAATGAAGGACATTGACCATGTCTATTCAGCTGCTGAGTGGATCAAACACCTTGAAAGGGAATCTTTAAGGGAAAGGATTCTCAAAGAAAACATGGTAAGACGGGAAACTCCTTTAAGAATTCCCTCCAGATATCTTCCCAAGACACTTCTGTACTTCAAAATAAAGGAGAAGATCAAGGCTGCTGCTGAAGCTAGGAAAAGAAAGTCTACAGATGGAGAAAGCTCCTCCCAGGGTCTCTCTTAGAAGAACCAGCCTTGAATTTTTTTTTGGATTGAATGTACAACTATAAGTTGAATCTTTTTTTTTTGTACTGAACATTTACAATGAAATAAAATTTCATATTCTGATCATAATATTGTGTTTGTTACTATTGATATATGTACTCTGTACTTATTACCTTTAGTATTCAGTACCTTAAATGGCATGTTCAAATTGAAATGGATCAGCTATTACAGAAAATAGCTCTCCAATTGAGGGGGAGTAAATTCCTTGCTCAGGTTGAGGGGAAGTTGGCAAATGCTCAGACTGTATAGGTTAGTCTATAGGTTGATCCAAAGGGCTCTATAGATGTTGTTCCTCTATCCATAGCAGGTTAAGGATGAAGAAACCAGAAAGGGGGAGATAGGGCCAGTACCAATGCATAGGGCCAGTACCAATGCTGGAGAAAGGGGAGAAAGGGCCAGTGCACATGTCTAGGGTGTTAGGTCCTATGTTTCACAGATAATTTCTCTATAAGATCATTTTTTTTCTGTGATAAGATTTTTATTGTTAATGGACCTTAGCATTGGGGATGTTCCGCCTTCTTCAAATAGGGGGAGATTGTTGGGTATATTGTCCTCAATATTACCTTGATTTGAAGAGGCATCACTCTCAATGCTAAGGACATATTGTATTTAACAAAGCTATACTTGTGTAAGATATACAGGCACAGGTGTCTCAAAAAGAAGGGCCAAACATGGCCTAAGATAAAAAGAAATCATCTACAAGGAGATGAACATCTGTCTCAGCATAACCACTGAGACGATGCGTCAGAACCGCTGAGACGAGGAGCTGTCTCAGCGGATCCACTGAGAAGGAGACTGGAGCAACCGCTGAGAAGGGGACTGGAGCTGCCGCTGAGACTGGAAGCTGTCTCAGCCCAACCGCTGAGACTGGATGCCGTCTCAGCCCAACCGCTGAGACAGATCCAAATGTGCTGACGGGATCTTCTTTTGGCGCAAACGACAATTGAGAGGGAAAAGCAAGTCAGATCTACCGCATAATGTGTCAGGAGGATCGATATAGCCGTTGAAGCCTTCTGGGGGTATAAAAGAAGAAGCTAGGGCACAACAACTAGTACTGTTCTATTAAGAAAGCCTTTGCTGTACGCCGCAATCGAGCACTCTCGTTTCAGCCAGTTGAAGTCGTTCTCTGCAGCTGAAGTTAATCTTCCAAGAGAGATTAGTTAGCTCTTCCTGTACAAACTCAAGAAGGGCAAGTTGATCTTCTGCTTTATTGAAGGAGAAGATCAAGGTGATATAAATCTGAAGCTGTTATTTTCAGATCTGAAGAAAGGATTCAGAAGACCCAAGAGTAAAACCTTTTGTCTTTTGTATCTAGCTCAAACTCTATTATATATTTGTAAGGCATTGTTGCCTGAGTAAAAGGTTGTTGAGCCTGTGTGTAAAGCTGTGTTGACAGCTTGAGTGGTAGGACTTCTTGATTGGTCTGAGGTAGGAAATCTGTGGGATTTTTGAGTGGTAGGAGTTTCATAACTCTGAGCTGTAGGGCTGCTGTGCCTGAGGTGTAGGGCTGTTGAGCCTGAGGTGTAGGGCTGTTGAGCCTGAGGTGTAGGGCTGTTGAGCCTGAGGTGTAGGGCTGTTGAGCCTGAGGGGTAGGGCTGTTGAGCCTGAGTGTAGGGCTGCTGTGCCTGAGGTAGGATCACTGTTGATCTGAGAAGTTTTGAGGAACTTGTGGTGTAAGCTCAAGGAGCCGAGATTGGAGTTTGTGGCCTTGTCTAACTCATTGTTAGAAAGGTGAAGGGGGAAAGAGGACTACTCAAGACACCCTGTCTTGAGGAACCTCTATACATCCTTGTGTGTTTTCTGTGCTTGTGTTTTCTGTGCTTGTGTTTTTTGCAGCTAGAAACATTAGGTTTAAACAAAGAAAATAAGTAAAACCTATTCACCCCCCCTCTAGGTATTATTGACTACACCTATATAAACTATCAGAACTTACAGACCTTCCGGGTTGCTTTCGCCATGATAGTCGGAGGCAGAAGAGGAGATGGTCCGGAGGTCCCGCCCCGGCAAGTGGACGAGGGAACTCTCGGCCAACAGTCCGGGATAGAGGTGCCGGAATGGGGCGAGTGGAGAGGTCCTCGACCCCCACTCGCCGAGACCCAAGTAGGCGGATGGGGAGGTCCTCGACCCCCACTCGCCGAGACCCAAGTGGGCGGGTGGGGAGGTCCTCGACCCCAACTCGCCGAGGCCCAAGGGGGCGAGTGGGGAGGTCCTCGACCCCCACTCGCCGAGACCCAAGTGGGCGAATGGGAAGGTGTCAAACCCCGTCTCGCCCAGCTCCAAAGGGGGGCGAGCATAGGAAGTCCTTTGTGTGAGTTGATCCTCTTGACCCCGGTTCCAGAGGGGTTCGGGAGGTTGGAGATGTCTCACTACTCCGACAAGGATGACCCCGTCCTGCACTTACAGTGGTTTGAGGATATAGTCTCCATCAGGCCCATGATGGATGCTTTCAAGTGCCGGCTCTTCGCCGTCACCCTTAAAGAAAAGGCCAGGGACTGGTTCCATCAGCTCCCTGCGGGATCCATCTATGCCTTCGAAGACTTACGCCGAGTCTTCCTGCTACGCTTCTCGACGTCAAGGAAGAGGAAGAAAGATGCCGAAGCACTTTTCCAGATCAAGCAAGAGCCATGGGAGTCGCTGGCTCACTACCTGGAGTGGTTCAGGGAGGAGATTCTCCTTATCCAAGAAGTGCCCGGGTACACCCTCAAGCTTGCCTTCACGTTGGGGCTGCGGGAGGTCTTTTTCAAGATGGACCTCAAGAGGAGAGCTCCTTTGTCCTTTGAGGAGTTGATGGAAAGGGTGGCAGAGGAAGTTGAGAGTGAGGAGGCCAACCCGGAGTTCTCGAGAAGGTTGGCCAAGCTGAGTGAGACAGAAGCAAGGCAGCAGGGGGGAAGGATAGCGGCCCCCAAGAGGAAGTTCGACCAAGAGGAAGACAACTTCCAGGAAGAAGAGTCCGACCTCCCAGGGTGGAGGCAGGGACCGAAGGCACCCTCTCCACCACCTCAGCAAACCATGACAATCGGTTGGGGGAGAAGGAGGAGAGCCAGAAAAGCAGAAAGAAGAGGAAGAAAAAAGGATATGTTTGAGTTACCTAACCGTGACCTCCACGATGAGGAGGGGCACGCGACGACCGCCTGCCCTGAGTTCTTGAAATGAATGATGCGAGGGGTCCGAGGCGGCAATAGCAGCTACCAGAAGAAGTCGAGGAAGACCGGGCCTGCGAGTGGGAGACTCAGTTAGGTTTCCTCGCTTTGTTTTCTTTTCATTCCCTAAGTTCATGTAATGCGATGTTTAGTTTCCATGCCTTGCTTTCTCACATGTACTAGAATGATTAATATAATGAAAGTTTTTCAAAAAAACAGTTAGCCCCGATGCTGGCCCGCTGACCAGGCTCCCACCAAGCTGGCAGGGCCGGGAACCGCTCGGGGCAGGAAGGAAAAATACTCCACCTCTAGTTGAGCCTGGCTCCTAGAGTGTGTCGACCTTGTATCCACCTCTAGTTGAGCCTGACTCCTAGAGTGTGTCGACCTTGTATCCACCCCTAGTTGTGCTTGGCTCCTAGAAGGTGTCGACTTTAGCCCCGAGCAGACCCGCTGACCAGGCTCTCATCTAGCTGCCAGGGCTGAAGGCTCACTCGGTGGCAGGTTCCAAAGGCAGTTGGCCCCGAGCAGACCCGCTGACCAGGATCTCACCTAGCTTGCAGGGCCGTAGGCTCACTCGGTGGCAGGTTTCAAAGGCAGTCAGCCCCGAGCAAACCCGCTGACCAGGCTCTCACCTAGCTAGCAGGGTCGTAGGCTCACTCGGTGGCAGGTTTCAAAGGCAGTTAGCACCGAGCAGACCCGCTGAACAGGCTCTCACCTAGCTGGCAGGGCCGTGGGCACACTCGGTGGTAGTTTCCAAAGGCAGTTGGCCCCGAGCAGACCCGCTGACCAGGCTCTCACCTAGCTGGCAGGGCCGTAGGCTCAATCGGTGGCAGGTTTCAAAGGCAGTTGGCCCCGAGCAGACCCGCTGACCAGGCTCTCATCTAGCTGGCAGGGCCGAAGGCTCACTCGGTGGCAGGTTCCAAAGGCAGTTGGCCCCGAGTAGAACCGCTGACCAGGCTCTCACCTAGCTGGCACGGCCGTAGGCTCACTCGGTGGCAGGTTTCAAAGGCAGTTAGCCCCGAGCAGACCCGCTGACCAGGTTCTCACTAGCTGGCAGGGCCGTAGGCTCACTCGGTGGCAAGTTTCAAAGGCAGTTAACCCCGAGCAGACCCGCTGACCAGGCTCTCACCTAGCTGGCAGGGCTGTAGGCTCACTCGGTGGCAGGTTTCAAAGGCAGTTAGCCCCGATCAGACCCGCTGACCAGGCTCTCACCTAGCTGGCAGGGTCGTAGGCTCACTCGGTGGCAGGTTTCAAAGGCAGTTAGCCCCGAGCAGACCCGCTAACTAGGCTCTCACCTAGCTGGCAGGGCCGTAGGCTCACTCGGTGGCAGGTTTCAAAGGAAGTTAGCCCCGAGCAGACCCGCTGACCAGGCTCTCACCTAGCTGGCAGGGCCATAGGCTCACTCGGTGGCAGGTTTCAAAGGCAGTTAGCCCCGATGCTGGCCCGCTGACCAGTCTCCCATCTAGCTGGCAGGGCCGGGAACCGCTCGGGGTAGGAAAGAAAAATACTCCACCTCTAGTTGAGCCTGGCTCCTAGAGTGTGTCGACCTTGTATCCACCTCTAGTTGACCCTGGCTCCTAGAGTGTGTCGACCTTATGTCCACCTCTAGTTGAGCTTAACTCCTAGAAGGTGTCGACCATAGCCCCGATGCTGGCCCGCTGACCAGACTCCCACCTAGCTGGCAGGGCCGGGAACCGCTCGGGGCAGGAAAGAAAAATACTCCACATCTAGTTGCGCCTGGCTCCTAGAGTGTGTCGACCTTATATCCACCTCTAGTTGAGCCTGGATCCTAGAGTGTGTCGACCTTATGTCCACCTCTAGTTGAGCTTGGCTCCTATAAGGTGTCGACCCTAGCCCCGATGTTGGCCCGCTAACCAGACTCCCACCTAGCTGACAGGGTCGGGAACCGCTCGGAGGCAGGAAGTTCTCTAAATATTTTTCCCCCGAGGGTACTCCGCTAGCCGGGCTCTCGCTAGCCGGCGAGGTGGGAAGACCTCTCGGGGAGGTTGATTTTTTCTCCCGAGGGTTCTCCGCTTGCCGGGCTCTCGCTAGCCGGCAAGGTGGGAAGACCACTCGGGGTGGCTGTATGTTTTTTCCCAATGTGGTATCGCTAGCTGGGCTCTCTCTAGCCGGCAGGGTTGGAGGACCTCTCGAAGAGGCTAAGAGTTTTTCCCAGGGGGGGTTTCACCTATTGCGCAATTTTCAGCACCACTCGCCGAATATGTGGGGTTGGACATTTCTTTCCGATCTTGTACCTCGCTCGAAAAGAGCGGGGATTGTGTAAAACCCCATAATTCGCCAAGTGTACTCCTAAGGGCTCCTTAGAGTCTTATCTGGTAGCCTGGTCCCAGACAGGAAGAGTAGTAGAGGCGAGGGAGCGAGCGGTGGAGGCGGAGGCATCCCTCTCGCCCAGCCCTTGTGGAGGGGCGAGAGGAGGAGGTGCCAGCCCTCCCTCTCACCCCGCCCCCAGTAGGAGGGGGCGAGACCCAGTAGGTAGGGGGGCGAGCTCCACTCACCCCACCCCAAGGTAGGGGGGCGAGCTCCACTCGCCCCGCCCCAAGGTAGGGGGGGGGGGGGTGGGCGAGCCCCACTCGCCCCTGCACCCCCACCAGCAGAGGGGCGAGACCAGCACGGGGCCGACCCTCGCTGGGTCTCTCCCGGCCCCAGCAGGGGGGCGAGGGGAGGAGGCCTCCGGCCCCCCTCTCCCCCGCCCCAGCAGAGGGGTGAGACCAGCAGGGGGCCGACCCTGGCTGGGTCTCGCCCAGCCCCAGCAGGGAGGCGAGGGGAGGAGGCCTCTGCCCCCCGCCCCCCCTCGCCCCCACCCCAGTAGAGGGGCGAGACTAGCAGGGGGCCGACCCTGGCTGGGTCTCGCCCAGCCCCAGCAGGGGGGCGAGGGGAGGAGGCCTCCGGCCCCCCCTCGCCCCCGCCCCAGCAGAGGGGCGAGACCAGCAGGGGGCCGACCCTGTCTGGGTCTCGCCCAGCCCCAGCAGGGGGGCGAGGGGAGGAGGCCTCCAACCCCCCCTCGCCCCCGCCCCAGCAGAGGGGCGAGACCAGCAGGGGCCCGACCCTGGCTGGGTCTCGCCCAGCCCCATCAGGGGGGCGAGGGGAGGAGGCCTCCGGCCCCCCCTCGCCCCCGCCCCAGCAGAGGGGTGAGACCAGCAGGTTGCCGACCCTGGCTGGGTCTCGCCCAGCCCCAGCATGGGGGCGAGGGGAGGAGGCCTCCGGCCCCGCCTCGCCTCCGCCCCAGTAGGAGGGCGAGACTAGCAGGGGGCTGACCCCCGGGTCTCGCCCCACCCTAGTTAGTGGGCTCGCCAAGCCCCGCGTGGTACCCCCTCTCGCCCAGTTCTGGGGGGAGGGTTTGGCATGTGTTTAGCGCTGCAGAACAGCGGGATTTGGCTATCCGCAGCCAAATCCGAGGGTATTTTGGTAATCTGATAGGACAGTTTGTGGTTATTTGCAGCCCAAGTTCAGGAATCCTATAAATAGGACCAAGGGAGCACCATTTAGAGGCAAGATTGTTCTAGGCTACCTCTCTCTCCCCAAGTCTCTCTAGTGGGGTGAGGAGAGCCTCTAGTGGTGCCCAAGCCCGACATTGGCTTGGGAGGGGAAGCACTCTACAGATCTTCTGGGTATGTGGTGGGACCTCCTCGTCGAGCCCTTGGTCCAGTTCATAGTTCCAACACCTTCAACCTAGAGCTCTCCCCTGGGGGGAGTAAGAGTTGGCCACCCCTCAACTTGTTGGGGGCCCCGAACTCCACAGAGGCCGAGAAATTGGTTTCAATAGTTTGCTTTAAAGTTTAATCGGTGCTCTATAGGGCTATGGTTGTGTTATCCATAATATTGGAAACTTGCATTCTGAATATCCCTATACTCCTTAGCTAAAATACCATGAAAATTGATACATGACAATACAATCACCTCAGGAATTACTCCAAAATTTTGTAGAATTTTTGGAGTATAATTTTCCTAAGTTTAAAGGGTTATTAAGTAAATGTCACACTATGAAATTAGTGAAATTAATTTGTTTAAATCATCTTGTAAAATCCCAAAATTTGTATAGCTTCACCTTCAGATAATAATTAGTCTGTGGTAAAAATATTGGGATGTTTGGATTAGAGAGTTGTAAGATATGTCACCCTAAATGTTTTGACCTAAAAAGGGTCATGCATGCTTGGGGTGCAAATAACAGAAATCTAGGCAATGCATTTCTCTCTGGATAGGGATCTAAATACCATGAAATTTGATACATGACAGTATCATCACCTCAGGAATGACTCCAAAAATTATTTTGGAGTATAATTTTCCTATATTTAAAGGATAACTTACATGAAACCAATCTAAGTCATTTGTCGACTAGACTTGTTGCGACATTAGGGGAAATCTCGACTAGAAGACCCTTAGACAAGAAGATTTACGTTGTCTATCTACTGGAAGAGCCTTAGACTAGGATAACTTACATGAAGTCTGTCTAAGTCATTTGTCGACTAGACTTGTTGTTGACACCAGGGTAATGTCGACTAGAAGACCCTTAGACAAGAAGACTTACTGTTGACTGGAATAGCCTTAGACTATGATAACTTACATGAAATCTATCTAAATCATTTGTCGTTTAGACTTGTCATTGACACTAGGGTAATGCCTACTAGAAGACCCTTCAACAAGAAGACTTACCTTGTCTGTAGACTAGAAGAACCTTAGGCAAGGATAACTTTCTATTAGGTATTGTATCCACAATAGCCCTGATTTGAAGAATTTCCCCTTGAACAAAGATGAATTGAGTTTGTATTTGATGTTACCCTTTATTTATGGTTATTGCAGATCTTAATTGCTATGTACAAACCATTGTCAGATTACAATGAGTCATTTAGCACAAGTCTATGCAATGTAATTCCTCATTGCACAGAACTATGTGTTAACTCATGTGTAATCTCTCTAATGGGGAGTAATTCAATGTTATGCAAAAGGGGGAAAGCTTGTTGCTGTTTGCTGTGAAGAGTCCAAGTATTTTTTAAGTGAAATTCGTCAAGTGAACTCGTAAACACTCAACGAATTCGTCGAGCGATAATGGATGCACTTGAAGAATTCATCGAGTGCTCTCAAATTCTTTCAGGGAACAAATTTCTAAGTTATTTCAGTGGATTCATCGTATGGTTTTATGTATACTCAACTAATTCTCCGAGTACTCTCAACAAGTCTCAGTAATTCGTCGAGAGGTCTCAACTAGTTCGTCGAGAAGACACGAGTGCTCTGGTTGAAGTTTCCAGTAAAGTGCAAGCTGCCCAACTAAGTCCAATTCGTCAAGAAGTCTCAATAATTCGTCATGTGGCCTCGATTAATTCGCCGAGATGTTTCGAGAAGTCCTTCATATACTCGATGTATGGACTTAAAGCAATCTTTAATTTTCTGTTTTGACAGCTTTTCAGATTAGGTCAATGCACCCTGTACAGTATACGTGGAGCTTCCTTATGATTTCGAATTTAGCCGTTGGAAGAGGAATTGCCTATAAATAGTCAAGGGATAATTTTAATAACATTAATCGTGCATTTTGGAAAGCACTCTGTCGAAATCTAAACTCGTATTTTGTGAAGAACACGCCGACATAAGTTTGATTATCGTAATTCCTTCCGCAAGAAAAGTGTCGACCAATCTCCTACTACTCAGAATCTTTCATACATTTAGAGATCAAGTCGAAACTTAGTTCAGATCTACTTTCAAACAGATTCAACCCTTCTTCATCAAGATTCAAGTCAAAAGCGTTCAAGTGAAGAAGAAGGAAGTTTCTCCCAGATCTGAAGAAAAGTTTTCATAGCTTTAAGAAGATTGTTTTTGAAAGTGCACAGTGAGACCTCTGAATATGTAACATCCCTAATACTACTATACCCCATGGTGGTGTTAGGGCATAACATGAGGAGAGCATGTTGAGCAAAGGCAAGGAGATGGCCTTAGAGTTTACTAAGTTGGGGTGACCACAAATAGTTCTCACAAGTGAGCACAAGACAACTTAGGTCAAATTAGCCAAATTGAACTCACAAACACTAATTGACCTCACCAATATGTTCCTAACCCTAATAGAGACTCACTTGACCAATAACCCCATCAATTGGGCAACCAAATAGGCCAAATTGACCAAAGTCAAACTTAGGTCAAGATAGCCCTATTCTACACAATTAGACTCAATTGACCCCAATACATCAAATGGACTTCACTTAGGTCCTCCTAATAACAAAGGGAATTCATTAGGTTAATAATCACTAATTGGTTCCACTCAATTCCAAGGAATTGACCAAAGTCAACTCTTAGTCAACATAACCAAATCAACCCAATCAAGGATCAGTTGACCCTCAAATGACCAAATTGACTTTACCCCTTACCTTCTAAGCCCATTAGGAATCTATTGGACCCAAAATCCCCATCAAGTGGTCAACCGATCCATCCAATTTGACCAAAGTCAAACTTAGGCTAATTTGGGTCAAACTCACACCATATGGATCAATTAACCGAATTGGAGCCACACCATAGTCCAACGGACTTTGGGTAAAGTTATATGACACATGAACATCAAGTGGGGATAACCCACCGATCAATTTGACTAAGTCAACCCAAAAGTCAATCATGGTCAACATGAGGCTTTAAGGAAGAATTTAAAAGCCCAAATTGAATCCAAGTGAACCAAGGCTCCACCCCATGCCTAACCAGCATGCCACGAGTCTATTGGCATACCACTCTATAAATTGGAGTGAGAAGTGGAGCACGTGTGCTTTGAATCACCAAATTTGGTGGCCTAGAGCTCCTTGTATGGTCATTCTACTGAGGTGTGTCCAAGAAGGGGACCAACCCTTATTTTGTAGACCCAACTCATATAGAAGCTTGGATAGATCTAATATTTTGTACCTAAGAGTATATACCATAGATCTTCTCTAAGATCATATAAGGCCCCATAAATCAAGGGTTGAGGTTCTTCTGCCCTCGCACCCGCGAGACACCATGCACCGGCCGTATCTTCAAGAAACCTCTGTCTCCTACCTGGAACTCCACCTTCTGATGCCTCACATCGTAATACTTGGCCTTCCAGATCTAAGCCTCCGACATCCGGTCACGGATCATCCGTACTAAAACATTCATATCATCTATATACTCTGATCCAAGTGCCCTTGGATCCTCGTCCTGTACCCAAGACAACGACGTCTGACACCTCTTACCATAAAGGGCCTCATACAGTTCCATCCCAATGCTCGTCTGGTGGCTGTTATTATAGGAAAAAATCTATCTGTGGTAACAGCCTCTCCCATGGTTTCCCCGTATCTATAATACACAAGCGCAACAAGTCCTCCATTGTCCTGTTGGTGCGCTCTATCTGGACATCGGTCTGTGGATGGAAAGCAGTGCTGAAGGTGAGCCGAGACACCAGGTATGCCTGCACTGCCCTCCAATCCCTCGAAGTGAAGCGACCCTCTCTATCTAAAATAATTGTCCTGGACACGCCGTGTTACCTGACGAATTGCCCTACAAATAATCTCACCAATACAGCAACTGGAGCATCCTTCCAGACTGGAATGATTCTACTCACCTCAGTCAATCTGTCCACTATAACCCAGATGGAGTCATGCCCAGAGTGGGACAGCGGTAGCCCATGCACAAAATTCATGGCCATGTCCTCAAACTTCCACTCTGAGACTAGTAGCGGCTGTAGCAAACCTCTAGGGCCCTTGCACCAACCTTTACCCGCTGACAGGTCTTGAAGTGTGTCACCCAAGCTATGATCTCCCTCTTCAACCCAAGCTATATTCTTCCACAGGTCTGCCGTCATCTTGGTGATCATGGGGTGCACTGAGTATCGAGTGAAGTGTGCCTCCCTGAGTATGTCCTCCCGGATCGCACCTCCCGCGGGTATGTATACACGACCTCAGAAAGGAATGAGGTCCTCCCGTATCGAGTAGTCTCTCGAGTAGCCCCCTCTTAGGGCTCTGTATACTTGCTCCAATATTGCATCTTTTCTCTGCTGTGTCCTGATGCGGTCCAGGATGTCACAAGTAATGCTCGAAGTAGCTAGGTTCTCCTCATAGACCTCAGGCTCGGCCTGTAAGACCATATTTTTTACTACAAAACTGGGTCTTATGCCCAGAACCACTGCTTTGTGGTGACACCAACACTCGGGAAGGTCACCACTACAAAAAGCCGATCCTGTCGGCCATATCGATCAAAGAAGAAGAAAAGTATATTTGAGCATATAAAAGCTCAAGTCCACATCACATGCTATATATAGATCATAATAATAGTCCACAAGATAGTAACTAACATAACAAAGTAATAAAAGAAGGGCTCAAGCCTAGTACATCATGTCCTCACTACAAATCACTCGCAGATGCAAATCTACTGATAGACACTCACAGATCTTGAAACTGGTGCTCCCATGCTTGACTGGCTCGCCTCAACTGCACCAGCCTCTGGTGGTGCTTCGTCTCCTCAGTCCCCTAAAATGATATGGTCTACCGACCGTTAGTCAAAAATACTAAGCCTAGTTTCCCACCACCCATCCCCTAGTGGCTCCTAGGCACCGTGCAGGAGGATGAAGCGGAGGACAGCAAGGGGTATAAAATAAAGCATGCGACATGTCTTAAGTACAGGAGTATCTACCACTACATATGTGTTTATATATATGAAGTAGTAAATAAAGCAAGGTAAAGAACAAGTAAGGTAAGTAAGTAAAGACAAGTATAGAAAAGAAAAGTAACCATTGATTTATAGGAATGCCCATACAAACCTATAGACCAAGGGGTCGTTTAGCAAGGCCTATGGTATAAAAAGTCCCATAACCAATTTATACGATAGGGGTAGGGGTTGAAATGCAATGCTTATGCTATGACATGCAGAGTTATGCTGGGTAATGTTATGATCATACAAGTACAACTAACATATTTCGACTCTATGCGCACAGACCTTTAGTTCCCCCTTTTTGGATCTAGCAAGACTCCCAGGATACCCCCGTAGTGTAAAACGAAAGCAGTGGGTTGGGCCTCGCCCACCTCTAGGTTGGTATTCGCACTACCTAACCTAGACCTATCGTACACCTCAACACGAGGGACACACCACAAAGCACCTGCATACTCTTACTGGCTGGTCCACCAGACTTTTCTTGGCTAAGTGCAAATCCACACTTACCGAGTCAAAGTATCGACGTTAGTGTGAACGATCATCCAATACTATATACCCACCATCTTTATGCATATGCAATTATGGTTACCATCTATCTCCGAGCATAAGTGTTGGGTTCTGTAACCACAATAACCTTGATTTGAAGAAGTATCCCTTCAACTAAGGTTAATTGATGTTGTATTTGATATATCCCCGTAGTTATGTGTTTGCAGATTATAAATGACTAAGTACAAACCAATGTCAGGTTTCAATGAGTCATTAAACACATGCCTATGCAATGTAATTCCTCATTGTATGGACCAAAGTGTTGAGTCATGTGGAATCTCTCTATTGGGATGTACTTCATATTCAAACACAAAGGAAGAGCCAAGAGAAGTTGCTGCTGATCTGGAAGAAATGTTTTTCCTAAGTATTCAGGAATTCGTCGAACGCAGGAAGGAGTTTGTCGAACGCAGAGAGTTGGCCGTTCATCGAACGCAGAGAATTGGTCGTTCGTCAAACGCAGAGAAGTGGTCGTTCGTCGAACGGAGAGAGTTGGTCGTTCGTCGAACGCAGAGAATTGGTCGTTCGTCGAATGCAGAGAGTTGGCCGTTCGTGGAACGCAGAGAGTTGGTCATTCGTCGAACGCAGAGAAGTGGCCGATCGTCGAACGCAGAGAGTTGGCCGTTCGTCGAATGTTGAAAATTGGTCGTTCGTCGAACGCAGAGCATTGGCCGTTCGTCGAACGCAAAGCATTGGTCGTTCGTCGAACGCAGAGCTTTGGCCGTTCGTCGAACGTAGAGTTTTGGCATTTCATCGAGCGCTGTTCCGTTCGACGAAGTTTTAACAGACGACAAATTTGCTCTGTTTTGTCTCGTTTTTCAAATCCCGTTGGATTTAAGGAATGTTTTCCTTAATTCCTGCATACAACTGTTGGAGAATAATTTTCCTTAATTCTTGCTACAGCCATTGAAAGAAATCTTCCTTAAATCTTGCATACAACCGTTGAAAGAATAATCTTCCGTAAGTCTTGCATATAGCCGTTGGAGAGGAGGTCTCTATATATATTTCCTTTGAATTTTTCGTACATGTTAATCGTTCAAAATATATAGATTTTCTCTCTCATTTTGTCGGCCGATCTTCTCTCAAGCAAGCTCCTCGCCTCCGACAAAGAAGAAGTTCTGCAAATCTTTTTTGATAAGAGCAGTCGACAAGATCAAGCATAATCAAATCTCTAATCTCATTTTGATCTAGTCGACTCTAAGTTTCAGATCAAACTTTCAATGATTTCAAGACTTCTTCTTCCTCCATTTTCTTAAAGGCCTGAAAGTATTGTTCAGGAAGAAGAGTTTTATTCTTTTAGATCTGAAGAAAAACTTCATCTGAAGTTTTAAGTGTTTTAATTCAACCCCTTACTTATTCTTGTAGGAAGTTTGCCTCCGAGTTTTTGTAAATCTTTGTTGAAGGATCAAGTTGTAGGAGTGGTTTGCTCCGAGTTGTAGGAGAAGGTTTTTCTTTGAGTTTGTGTAGGAGTTGTTTGCTCCGAGCTTGTAGGAGTTGTTAACTCCGAGTTGTAAGATTTGAAGAATCTGAGTTAGGTGAAGTAGCCGAATCTAGCCTTGGAGTGCTAGATAGGCGAGGCGGGAAAGTGGACTACCCACATCGGGGAACCACTATAAATTCCTTGTGTTGTGCTGTGTTTGTTTCTGTGCGCTTTACTTCTCATATTTTTTATTCCGCAAAAAGCCATAGAATCCACCTATTCACCCCCCTCTAGGTGATTTAGGTTGCGACTAGATACTTTCAATTGGTATCAGAGGCAGGTTGTTCGCTAAAGGTTAACACCTTGAACAAGATCTCTAAGTCTAGTTGCAAAAGCAAATTTGTCTGGAATGGATAGATCCAAGGATTCTGTCATATTGCCGGTCTACACTAAAGAGAACTTTCCGATGTGGAAAGAAAGGGTAAGATTCTACATGGAAGCTGCAGATCCAAGAATTTTTTAGATTGTTGAAGAAGGTCCTCATGTCCCCATGAAACCTTCCTCAATAAATTCAAATATTCAAATAGCCAAGAAAATGCTGGAATTGACCAAGGATGAGATTGCTCTCATCGCTTTGGACAAAAAGGCCAAGAACATCATTGCCAGTGCAGTGGATGATTCTATGCTGCAAAATCTGATACACTGCAAATCTGCCAATGAGATGTGGGATTCACTTGTGGTTCTCAAGGAAGGAACAGAAGAAGTGCGAGATGATCGACGATCTTTGCTGAATCAAGAGTATGAAGCATTTAAGCAAGATCCGAGAGACTCCATCTCAGGCACTTATGAAAAGTTTTTCAAGATAGTCAACGGTCTAAGAAACTACGACCGGGAATTTTCTGTTGGTGAACTGAATGATAAGTTCTTGAGATCCCTGACAAAAGAATGGGATACTAAGGCGATCACAATCAGAGAATTTGGGAAGTTGGCTTCTATGGAGCCACAAATATTATTTGGAAAGCTCTTATCACATGAGCTTAAGCTCAGCATCAGGAAAGCTGAGGAAGAGGGCAACAGGACATCCGGGAAGGAAAGATCCGTGGCTCTGAAAGCTGAAGGATCTAAGAAAAGCAAAGTCATGACACCAGTAACAACTCGGTCATCAGAAGAGGATGATGAGTCTGTGACTAGCTCATCAAGCTCAGACATGTCTGATGGAGAGTTCTCTCTTCTCTCAAAGCAATTCAAAAGGCTTCTAAATAAAAGAAAGTAGAAGAGAGGCCAATCCTCTACTTCTGATCACAGGAGATCAAGACGTGATGGTGAACATCACAAGAAGGATTACAATATTGGCAGGTATAAGTCTAAACCGAACAAACATGTTTCTACTGACATTATTTGCTATTGTTGCAATAAGCCAGGACACGTGATAGCCGAGTGTCCATACAAAAATTAGGATGGATCAAAGAAGGAAGAAAAGAGATCATTCAAAGGAAAGAAGAAAGAAAAGAGCTTCCTCGCTAAGAAGTCTAAGACTCTGAGCGACAACGACTCGGATGGGTCAAGCTCAGATGAAGAAGCCTATTTTGGGCTAATGGCTCAGTCAGATGAGGAAGTAAGTGACTCCTCATACAAGGGGAAGGTAAACTCTCACACTCCTCTTTCTGCTTCTAAATATGAGACTGCATCCATAGCAAATGATGGCTACTCATCAGAGGAGGATTCAGACTTGATGACTCAGTACAAAGCCCTTTTGAAGGGATTTGACAAGTGCCGCAAGGTTGTCAGATCCCAATCAAAAGAAATTGAATCTCTCAAGATGGTGGAATCAGATTTGAGGGAGGAAATTGAAAAATTAACTCATCTCAAAGATGAAATCCAACTCTTGAAAGATGAACTTAAAAGCTCCTCTGAGTTATTAAATCTTAAGGAGAAGTTTATAAATTAACTAGAAGATAAGTTAATGGTGGAAAGAAAGCTCGTAGAAAGCTTCTCGAAGCCAAAGACTATTCTTCCACTCATTGATAAATTTTCTGCTCCTGCGAAGGGTAGTGGCCTTGGTCAAGAGGCTGAAAGTAGTAAGGCTGCTGAGAAAAGAGCCATGAAAGGAAAGGGAAATGCTGATCAAAGTCAACCTTCATTCAGGAAGGTAGTTTTTCCGACAAACCCCTTTGACTTTGAGGCATCTTATGGTCACTTTGCTAGACCAACACATGTTGAATTTAGCAATAGATATCAAGGATGGAGCAGACCCCGAAACTTTGACGTGTCTCCATTCAAAGCTCCTCATGAAGAAGTAATCACAAGGATCATGGTCCATTTGTACATGGATTAGCTGCAAAGAAAGCACCAAAAATCAAATCGACTGCACCCAAATCTGTTGAAAAGAAGTTGGAGCCATGTGTGTGTTGTCACCATGAGGCCCCTACTTCTAAGAAAGCTGCTCCTATTGTACCTCCCGTTCAAAAAGTAAAACAGGAGACAAAAAGAAGGTACAATCGATTCGATTGTTGGTGCTATGGCAAGGTTGGTCACTTTGCCATAAATTGCTGGTTTAATCCAAGGAATGTCAAGACTCCACGAGTTAACAATGCAAGAATGACCCCTCGCAATGTTAACATTCCTAGTGGCGGTCATCTAACCAGAAGCCAAGGACCCAAGTCGGTTTGGGTTCCTAAGGGCAATTGATTGTTGATTGCAGGTATGTCCAAAGGCCAACAAAAATCCTATATGGTACTTGGACAGTGGATGTTCATGACACATGACCGGAACAAGAAGCCTATTACAAGATTTTACTCCAGTGAAAGATGGTCCAAAGGTTATCTTTGGCGGATCTGATCGGGGAGTTACTAAAGGCTACGATATGATTTCTAATGGTATAGTCTCTTTCACTGACATAGCTTATGTTAAAGGATTACAACATAATTTCATTAGCATAAGTCAACTATGTGACAAATGCTATATGATAGAATTCTACAAGGACAAGTGCTTGATAAAGTCGTCTGACTCGTCTTAGACAATTTTAACAGGCACTCAGAGTAGAAATATTTTCTATTTAAATTTTCTATGTTTAGACTCTTATACACCAGTGTGCTTTTTAGCAAAAGATTGTACATCTCTTTGTGACCAGTGGCACAAGAGACTAGAACATATTAATTTCAAAACTATTAGTATGTTATTTTCTCACAATTTAGTTCGTGATGCTCCTGACGTTAAGTGCATTAATGAAAGACCGTGTCACGCATGCCAAATGGGTAAGCAGACCCGGGCTACCTTTAAGAGCATCACTGGCAAAGACTCTACCAGATGTTTATATCTGCTCCATATGGACTTGTTTGGTCCCATGCCAATTCAGAGTTTAGGAGGTAAGTCTTATACGTTGGTTATTGTTGATGACTACTCACATTTTGCTTGGGTATTCTTTCTGAAACACAAGTCAGATACCTTCGACTCTTTCACAACGTTCGTCAGGCAAATTCAAAATGAATTGGAATGTTCCGTGGTCAAAATCAGAAGTGACCATGGTACAGAATTCAAGTCTGGGGCCATGACGGAATTTTGTAAAAGCTTAGGTATCTTTCATGAGTTTTCCTCTCCTCGTACTCCACAACAAAACAGAGTGGCTGAGAGAAAGAATAGAACACTCATAGAGGCTTGCAAAACAATGTTGAGTGATTCTTCACTACCAGAGTACTTCTGGGCTGAAGGTATCAACACTGCTTGCCATGTACAAAACAGAGCTCTAATCAACAAAAACCATCATAAGACTCCTTATGAACTTCTGAAAGGCAAGAAACCAACCTTGTCTTATTTTAGAATCTTTGGTAGTAAATGCTTTGTACTTAACAATGAGAAGTATTACAAGACTAAATTCAGTGAAAAATGTTTTGAAGGTATTTTTGTAGGCTATAGTAGCCATAGTAAGGCATATAAGATTTTCAACAAGAAAACCCTGGTTGTAGAAAAAACTTATAATGTTATATTTGATGAGACGAGCATGCTTCAAAGCAGCTCTTCTAGTGTCTTTGTTGAAGATGCAGGTGCAAAATTCAAAGAATTCAATTTGGAGGAAGCACAAACGGAAGATGCTCCAAGGGTTACTGAAGCAACTGAACAAATCCACTGGAGGAGGAATTTCAGGAAGAAGAAGAAACTCTAGAAGTGGAATTACCTCCATGCACTTTGGATGATGCAAGAAACCTAATGATTAGACACAGATAGATCACCCGGTTGATCAAATCATCGATGAAACCAGTGATGGAGTAAGAACAAGGAGAGGTACAACTAATCAAGTTTTGCACTTAAGTTTTCTTTCACAGGTTGAGCCAAAGAAGTTTGATGAAGCAAAGAATGATGCATCTTGGATCATTGCAATGCAAGTGGAGCTCAATCAGTTCAAAAGATGCAAAGTATGGAAGCTAGTACCCAGACCCAAAGGACAAAATGTCATTGGAACAAAATGGGTCTTCAGAAACAAGCTAGACGAAGATGGAGTAATCATCAAGAACAAGGCCAGACTTGTTGCTCAAGGTTACATACAAGAAGAAGGGATTGACTTTGATCAAACTTTTGCTCCCGTGGCAAGACTCGAAGCAATCAGGTTGTTTCTAGTGTATGCTGCTCACAAAGGTTTCAAGGTCTATAAAATGGACGTGAAGTCAGCTTTTCTTAATGGTGATCTAATGGAAGAAGTATAGGTAGAACAACCCCCAGGTTTTGTTGACTCCTCTCTACATGATCATGTCTATTATTTACGTAAAGCTTTATATGGTCTCAAACAAGCTCCTCGAGCTTGGTATGAGACGCTCTCTAGCTTTCTTCTTGAGAACAAGTTCACAAGAGGAAAGATAGATAAGACATTATTTATTAGGGAAGTAAAAGGTAAGATTTTGCTAGTGCAAATCTATGTCGACGACATTATCTTTGGATCTACTGATGATAACCTCTGCAAAAAGTTCTCTAACTTGATGCAAGGGAAATTTGAAATGAGTAGTATGGGAGAGTTGAAGTATTTCCTAGGACTTCAGGTAAAGCAATCTGAAGATGGAATTTTCATCTGTCAGACAAAGTTTACCAAGGAATTAATTAAGAAATTTAGAATGGAGAATGCAACCCCTATGAGGACTCCAATGGGTTTAGTTATGTCTCTAGACAAGGATGAGAAAGGGAAACCTTTTGATGAAACCAAGTATAGAAGCATAATTGGATCCTTGCTCTACCTTACTGCGAGTAGACCAGACATAACGTTTTCAACATGTGTATGTGCTAGATTTCAGGTGAACACTAAGGAATCTCATTATGCTGCTGCAAAGTGGATTTTGAGATATCTTAAAGGCACACCAAATCTTGGCTTATGGTACCCAAGAAGTAATGACTTTGAGCTAACAGGTTTTTCAGATGCAGATTTTGCAGGTAGCAAGGACGATAGGAAAAGCACTTCCGGGACTTGTCAATTCCTAGGAAGAAGGCTAATTTCTTGGAGTAGCAAGAAACATAATTGTGTAGCAATATCAACCGCTGAGTCGGAGTACATCTCTGAAGGCAGTTGTTGTGCACAATTACTGTGGATAAAGAATCAATTGGAAGACTACAATTTGAAGTTAAAGGACATTCCCATGTATTGTGATTCGTCAAGTGCAATTGCAATTGCTCATAATCCAGTATCTCACAGCAGGACAATGCATATTGATATTCATTATCACTTCATCCGGGAACATGTGGAGAACAAGGACATAAATCTTAGTTATGTTCTGATAGATAGGCAAACTGCAGATATTTTCACCAAGCCCCTTGACAAGTCAAAGTTCAACTTCTTCAAGATGGAACTTGGCATGCTGAACAAAGAATCTTGAATAGAAGGCCAGGAAATCAGACTCTCGGACTTTCACAAGATATGACAAATCGAACTCATCTGAACTTAAATTTTCGTCGACCTAAAATTTCATTACAATAAAATTTCGTCGATCTCAATATTTTTTCCTTCGACGAACTAGATTTCGTCGGGCACGCGCTTATTTTAAATCTATTGGATCCGAAGAATATTTATCCTATTATAATCAGGTACGCGCTTCTTTCCATTAAATTTTATATATATATATAAAAGGGCTTAAGAGTTTCACGGGTCCCAACACATGCTCCATCGCCGAACCCTAGAATGCTCCACTGTTTCGTCTTCCGATCCTTATTCTCTCCGCAAGCCCTTGTTGCTCCCTTCCGTCTCTCGTGCCATGGCAAGGAAAAATCATGGGCATCCTCTAAAGCTTGTCTTCAATAAGATTTCAGAAGTTGAGAAAGATGTTAATGATGGTCTAGCAGCCATTAATCATAACATGGGAATTCTAAGAAGAGAACTTGATGAAAAGTTTGATAAAACTGCTGAAGCTATGAATCTCTCTGCAAAAGGCATGGTCTATCTGTATGAGCAAGCTGATAAGGTAGACAGAGGTAAGGATATGTTGCTGAGATCACAAGAAGCAAATAATCAAATCCTCTACACTACTATTAGAAGTTTTTCTGATGAAGTTGTCCAAACCCTTCATGAGTCAGAAAGGGGGAGGAAATTATGACAGCTAAGCTAGATGAATTACATAGTATCTGTTGCCTCCAAGGCTTGGGGTGGCAGTCGGTCCCATCAAACCACTGTGAATGCACTCCAACAGCGCTTTGCATCTTGTTTGCGATTTATCAAATGGAAGTCGATGAGACTTACCAAACTGACATCCCGCACACACATGACCTTCTCCATAGGAGGATAAGCTAGGCAAGCCCTTGACAAGGCCCCTTACCGCCATAGCCTTCAATTTGTCCATGCCTACATGCCCCAACCTTTCATGCCAGATAGCCGCACTATCATTGGTCTTCATCTTGCCAACATAGGTACTTGTCGATAAAACGAACAAGTCCTTTACCCGCTTTCCAACATCAATAACATCTCCCTTTATCTTCGGTTGAGTTTTAAGAAACTTCACTTCTGTTGGGCCAAACAAAACGTGATAACCGGCATCGACCGCATTGGTTGAAAATGTACAGTTAACCTTAATTACTAGAATTCTCTAGAGGGGGGGGGGGGGTTAATAGAGATTTAAAAATACTTTGTGCAATGTTAACAAATATATATATATATATGTGTAATAATCACAGATTTAAGCTTCCCACACACCAACAAGAATTAAGCAAAAGAAATAGCAAAAAGAAAATCACAGCACAACACAAAGAAATACAGTGGTTCCCCAAACTTTGGGTAGTCCACTCTTCTACCCCCTTGGTAGGAATTCACTATCTTGTACTGAGTCTTTTGATAAGGAGACTCTTAGAACCAGCCTGAGTCTTTTGATAAGGAGACTCTTGGAACCAGTACAACTGAATTTTTTGAAGAGAGATTCTAAAAACTCTTTTACACTATTTGAAAATGAAATGAAGATAAGAAGAAGAAGTAGAAGAAGTAATTGAAACAAGAAAGAATCTTCTTCTTAGCAAGAAGATTAGAAGCACAAGAAATAGTGAATGAAATATCTCTTCTATAGTGAGAAGGAGATTGTAGGCCTTTTTCTCTTTCAATGAGAGCTATCACAGATTGCAGCAGTATGGCTTCAGAGAGAGAAGAAGGCTTGTTGTTTTCCTCAGCACACTATCACTTCTCTCAGCTTTTCTCACTATTCTCTTGGGAGCTTTTCCTCTATTTCAAATGTATGGAGTGGATCACTTGTCTCTCTTCTCTGCCGACTTTCCTCTTATTTATAGCTCTGTTTATTCAAAAAATACTATAGGAGAATAATCAATTAGCCGTCAGAGAAATAGTAAGAGAGGAAAGATTCCATAATCAATATTTCTGTAGAAGGAAAGAGATTATTCTGATTTCAAATAATATCCATAATAAACTTAATCAATTTAGCCAAGAATCAATTAGAAGGAAAGACTGATTCAGAACGGCTATAAAAGAATAATATAATTCCATATGAATCAGATCTATAGAAAGAAGGAAAGAGATCTGGCGTGTTTTGAATCTGACAATGAAATCGACTTACGTTGATTACTATTCAACGGAAGCATCGATTTTAGACTGACTGGGCGTCGAGAGGAGAATATGGAAGGTGCGTCGACTAAGGTACGTCGACTAAGGTACGTCGACTTCACTAGATACGTTGACTAGAAGTCAGAGTTACGTCGACATAGGTTAAGTCGAATTCTGTTTAGAGCTACTTCGACTCATTCTGAGAGGAACGTTGACTACACTTCGACGTTGCGTTGAATGCTATTCGACGCATATTTATTTAGACTTATTTTTCATTCTTAGAATTTATATTCTACTCATTTTAGGGGTTAAGATAAATCATTTCCCCAACAATCTCACCCTATTTGTCTTAACCATATTCAGCGAGAAATTGTACCAGCTTTTAATCAACACAGCAAGGCATATGTATAGAAAAGAAATAGGTTAAGTAATCTGAAGAAAATAGAATCATATACACAGACTTCATAAATAGTATTTAAGCATGGAGGAGAGAGTATATCAACATTGTTCAACACATCACTCAGGAGGGGTAGGAGGAGTTTTTCTTTTCCTAGTGAATACTAAAGTTTTTAGAGAAGTGGGTTGCTCCTTCTCAGTAACAGGTGATTCACTCAGCTCCCCCTGAGTCACAGCAGTTTGCTCCCCCTGAGATGGAACTTCCTTTTCTTTTACTTCTGCCTCTTCAGTTTCTTTCTCAGCTCCAGCTTCAGTTATGTCAGCATTTGGCTCCCCCTGAGCTTCAGCTTCTCTTTCTTTCTCACTTCAACATTAGTTTCCTTTTCATCTTCTGCTCTGCTAGCATCCCCCTGAAAGAGTACTACTTGTTGTGTAGCTTCTCTTGCTATAGAGAGTACATCTGTTATCTGGTACTCAGTATGTAGCTCTGGTACTAATTCATTCCCAATTGTCTTAAGCAGTGCAAGACTATCAAATTTTGAAGTAGGAAGGGACTTGTGTGAGAGAGATTTGTGACTTGAGAGCTGCTCTTCATCTAATTTCTCCCCCTTCTTGACCTTCTTAGCCAAGGAGGTTAAGAAAGACTTGGTCACTTTAGAGGAAGAGACAGAGGACTTCAAGCTTTGCATAGAGGCATTGACCCCATCTATTTGGGTTTGCATGTGCATGATGGAGGAGTGAAGTTGGGAGCTGTATCCATCCAGCATTTCTTGAAATATTTAGGCTACTGACTGGATACACTGGGTGATGAGAGTGTTAGTGGATGAAGATGGTTCAAGGTGTGTTGGAGTAGGAGATAATGGTGGAGGTGGAGGTGATGAAGGTGGAGAGAGGACAGTATCATTGTGATGAAGTGTGTTTAATGGAGGAGGTAGAGGACTAGAGGAGGGTTGAGCAGGTGATTGAATTGGTAGTTGTGAAGGTGTAGGTAAGATAGGAGGTGTGAGGGTAGTAGAAGCTATAGGTGTGGATGAGGTTGGTATGGAAGAGATGTCTGTATGTTGAGGAGGAGGGGAAGATGGATGAACAGTAGAATTAGAAGGAGAGGGAGTCCTTTCAAGAATGGAGCCAGGCTTGGGGATTTGCCTGGCCCATTTAGAGAATAGGGCTATGGACATCCTTTTTCCAGGAGGAATGGGAATTCCTTTTGACCTACATAGGTCAGGGAAGGAGTGGAGGAGTACCTGACTCATGATCCTCATATAGGCATTCTCTTTGTGAGAATATTTGTAGCCTATCATTTTTAGTAAGCACCTGGCCCAGTCAACCTTCTTTTTCAGCACAAGGGCCCCATGATGTTTAGTTGCTGCTTGGACACTGCATCATGGGCTTGCATAGTAGAACTTTTCCTACTATGTCTGCCAATAGACTATATTCATCAGAAAAATCTATTTTCTTCAGGTGGATTGGTCTATCTTTGGAGAACTTCATGGTGATTAACAAACTTTTGATTTCCTCAGGGGTGAGTTCCACAGGTTCATCACCTGATAAAGGAATGATGATGGAGATTTATATAGTTATTTTTAGAAAATAATTTGCTTCCCCTTTTTGATTTGAACAAGGATAGTGTTGGTATGTACCTGATGGAAGATCAAAAGTATCCCTAAAGTGTTCTGCAGAGATTAATACATGTGTCTCATAGAGTGTTCCTGTGATCTCTCCTTGCTCAGATATCTGAACATGATTCATTAACTCAGTGAGTTCTGTCTCTAGGAGTGTACATCTTGTGGAAAGGAGTTTGTCTAAACCAGCTCCAGTGAAGAGAGCTATGATGCTCTTATAGTTTTCGGCGGCGGCTTGGAAGGATTCAAGATCAATATCGAAACCAGAGTTGATCTTGGGAGCCATTTAGGTCAGTGAGAGAGAGGAAGAGATGGCTGGGCTGAGAACTGAGAAGGATGAGAGATGCAAGGAGCGTGCTGAATTTTAACTGAAGAGTCTATTTAAGTCAGGTGAAACGTCGACACAAGACACAACTCGAGGTTTATTCGGTACAACAGTAGATGTGACTGAAAATATTTTAGTATTGCCACACTTTTTCTTGAAGTCGACGTTGCATCGAGTGGAAGTCGATGTATGCGTCAGTATAGTCTGATAGGGTTTCCTATCGATGTATGCGTCGATTAAGAGATCGACGTGACTTTTACTTTGTTTGAAAATTCCAGGTTTTTCTTCAGAGATTATTTCTTCCTAATCCTAAGGTTTTCTAAGTCACCCTTGGACTAATTTTATAAACAGTTGGATTGATTGTGCCAACATTGTTTGGCAGTGTGGCCAATTTTATTACAAATATAACACCTAATTGTCTTTTGATTATGGAAATTTGAGTTTAGAGATGGATAGAGATGTTGATTAGGATAAAAGTTTTGATTAGAATAGAAATTTTGATTATGATAAGAGTTTTGATTAGGATAGAAATTTTGATCAGGATGAATGCGTTCTGAATGAGGGTTGAGATAGATATTGTTTGGAGGATAGATATGACCTTTATTTGAGTTGCTCTGAGATTTTATGCGTCGATATCTATTCGACGTATGTTGAGAGTTGCATCGATATGTATTCGGCGCTTTCTCTAGATTGCGTTGATCTGGAATCGATGCATGCAAGTAGTTGCGTCGATTATAAGTCGACGTAATGTTATTCATGCGTCGATTTGAGGTCGAAGCATCTAAGTGATTGCGTTGAGTAGAATTCAACGTACTATCATTCATGCTTCGATATGAAGTCGACGCAATTTTATCTTCACAGATTTTATTTTTCCCTTTTTCTGATTGGAGTTTTGTTTCTTTATAACTTGTTTCTTTTGGCATAGTTGCCTTCTCAGAGGTAGTTTGAGAGTCTTCTTCTGAATGGTATGATGATGATTCATTAAGGTGGTTTATCTCTTTTGTTGGGTTTTTCTAGAACCATACATCAAATGTAGGCGCAGCGGAAATAAACAGAAACAACCCAAAAAGGTTTGGATCGGCCATGAATGTTGAATCAAGAAGTTAACAAAATGCTAGGTATGAAATTACCTTTGCGGGATTGGATCAAATCCAACCTAGATGCTCCACGAGTTGATTCCTGTCGTCGGCTATGCAAGAGTTCCCACGTAGAATAATGTCTATGTCTCTACAGTGATCCACACGAGCCGGGAGAAGAACGACTGCACCTTGGACTTCCACGAACTACTAGGTTCGCTCCAGGAAGAACACACACGGCGACGATCGCCGGAGAGGAGGTCGGCGGACGCGATCGAGCGACGGAACTCCTTCCGTCTAGGGTTCGGGCGAGAGCGGAACACTTCCGTCGGCCTTTCTCTTCGTAAGTCATTAGAACCCTAAAAATGAAGTCCTATTTATACCCAAAGGATAAACAGCTTCTAGAAGAATCGCTATCCGCAGACCACACATCAGAATAAGGGCTTCTGTTACAATTCGTCGGAATTCCACGGAAGATCATTCGTCGAGATTTCACGGGACAATCCGACGAATCCGACGAATCAGATCAGACGGCAACATTTGCCGAGAAAATGATCTCTGTAACAATTCGTCGAGTCTTCACGGGACAATCCGACGAATCCGACGAATCAGATCAAACGGCAACATTTGCCAAGAATGATCTCTGTAACAATTCGTCGAGTCTTCACGGGACAACCCGACGAATCCCGATGAATCCAGACAGACGACAACATTTTGTCGAATGAAGGGTTTCTGTAATAATTCGTCGAGTGTTCACGGGACAATCCGACGAATCCCGACGAATCCGACGAATTCTATCCGTGTAAACCCGACGAATTCAGACAGCAACAACCTGCTGGATTTCCCCATTCTATATATGGTGATTGGTAACATTTACCAACACAGTCAATCTACCAACTTCTCCACATGCTCTTATGTGCGACCCTGCAGGCTCATATCGCGTTGGCAGTGAGATTACATGTTTGACCACTTCTAGATCACAATGGCAACTCCAACAGTCTCCCACTTGATCTTGAAAGTATCAAACCAAAAACCTCACAAACAATGAGCGGCATCTAGCAATGCATCATTGCTCCCCAAGCAATAAGAGTTCATAACTCATAAGCCTTTATGACCAATGTTCCAGCGTTGTCTTTGTCCCTTTGTCCCTTACATCCGGAAAGAACTAGAGGCATGGACCGTGTCACCCTCATAATAGCTCAATCCAAGTTTCTTGATCTAGAACGGACTTCCAGAGAATGGTGAGCCCAATATCACATATTGGCTCAACCAAGCATGGCCATGCATTTCTCAGTCCAATTCCATCAAGGGGCCCATGGATGCAACTCCTGTTATATAGGAGGACAAATCCCATATCTGCTCACACCCAAACACCCAAATGATTCGTAACGTACCCAACGACCACCCTTATCATCAACCTTCTTCAAGGAAGACTTTAGATGACATCAAAGCACGCTCTTCCTCACTCGGTGAATGTTGTGACTTCAGGTCAAAGGACCACAACATCATTGTCAAATGAGACCTACTTGTGACACTTTTAAGTAACAATCCACAAAGTAGTCTCAGGTTGGGTCTGTCCAGTACAACTTGTTCACTAACAAGTACCCACGTGATGACTTGATATCACAATATCATGACCTGTGAGAACCGGTCATCAGTCAACACACATGCTAGTCTTAATGTATCATCATCACCCTTAGCTTCTACGATGATACCTCGACCAGGGACCTTTTAAGAATGAAGCTTCGAAATCATAGGCTCTCACATTCAAGTCTCGTACTTGATGTCCTATGGAAGCGAACATTCTAAGGGTATTTATCACGAATTTTATTCTATCATATAGAAACAGTATATCGTAATAAAAGAACTTGCCATTAATCGTAAAAAGAAATAATTGGTACACAATTCATCATATGAATAAATTTTAAACAGCCAACAGAATATTTATTTTACATGCAACCCACAAGACTCCCACTAGAGTTGATCATTCAGGTATCGTATACCCATTGATCTAGTATGACCATCATGCTTTCTCTGCGCGAGAGGCTTTGTCAGTGGATCTGCAATATTCTCCTCAGTCGGCACTCTGCAAATGTTCACATCTCCTCGTTCGACAATCTCACGAATAAGATGGAACCGCCGAAGTATGTGCTTGGAGCGCTGATGGGATCTAGGTTCCTTAGATTGTGCAATTGCACCATTGTTATCACAGTAGAGAACTACGGGACCAACAATGCTAGGAACTACATCTAGCTCGCCGATGAATTTCCTAATCCATACAGCCTCCTTCGCTGCATTAGCTGCAGCGATATACTCGGCCTCAGTTGTAGAATCAGCAACTGTCTCTTGCTTGGAACTCTTCCAGCTCACAGCTCCTCCATTCAGGCAAAACACAAACCCTGACTGAGACTTTGAATCATCCCTATCAGTTTGGAAGCTGGCATCCGTGTAACCACTTACAACGAGCTCTTCCTTTCCACCATACACCAAGAATACATCCTTAGTCCTTCTCAAGTACTTCAGGATATTCTTTACGGCTATCCAGTGACATTCACCGGGATCAGACTGATACCTGCTAGTCATGCTCAAAGCAAAAGAGACATCGGGTCGAGTACATAACATTGCATACATGATTGACCCAATTGCCGAAGCATATGGAATCAACTTCATGCGGTCCTTGTCTTCACAAGATTTTGGACACTGGTCCTTAGAGAGATTCACACCATGAGACATGGGCAAAAATCCTTTCTTGGACTCAAGCATGTTGAACCGCTTCAACACCTTGTCAATGTACGTACTCTGGGTCAAACCCAGCAACTTCTTCGATCTATCTCTATAGATCTTAATACCGAGTATGTAAGTCGCTTCACCCAAGTCCTTCATAGAAAAGCAGTTCCCTAGGTTGTTCTTAACAACTTTCAGGGTAGGTATGTCATTCCCGATCAGCAGTATGTCATCTACATACAATATCAGGAAGACAACAATGCTCCCACTGATTCGCTTGTAAACACACGGTTCATCTTCATTCTTGACAAAACCAAACTCTTTGATCTTCTCATCAAAACGAAGATTCCAACTTCTAGAGGCTTGTTTCAATCCATAGATGGACTTATTCAGCTTGCATATTTTAGTGGCTTCATTTGGGGATACAAAACCCTCGGGTTGTGTCATGTACACTTCCTCAAGGAGGTTTCCATTTAGGAAAGCCGTTTTGACATCCATCTGCCAGATCTCGTAGTCATAATACGCAGCAATAGCAAGCAATATCCTAATGGACTTTACCATGGCAACATGGGAAAAGGTCTCATCATAGTCAACACCATGAATTTGCTTGAAACCCTTAGCCACCAGTCACCCTTTGAATGTCTGTACATTCCCATCCATGTCGGTCTTCTTCTTGAAGACCCACTTGCACCCTATGGGTCGTACCCCTTCAGGTGGTTCCACCAAGTTCCAAACTTGGTTTGTATACATGGAGTCCATTTCGGATTTCATAGCCTCTAGCCATTTGTCGGAGTCCGGTCCATTCATAGCTTCTTGGTAGGTCGCTGGTTCATCATCATGATCCATAAGCAACACATTACCTATTTGAGACACGAGAAATCCATATCTCTCAGGCTCAAATCTTGGTCTACCAGATCTACGTAGGACTTGTGTTTCGTGAGCAGGTTCTCTAGCTACAACATCTTGTAGTCCTGGCTCAGAATCCAACTCTGGTTCATTCACTATTTGTGGTTCTTAAACTTCTTCAAGTTCTACCTTTTGCGTCTTTCTTGATAAGAACTCTTTCTCCAAGAAGACACCCGTCCTTGCGACAAACACTTTGCCCTCAGACGGTAGGTAAAAGTAATATCCCTTCGTTTCCTTAGGATATCCCACCAGATAACACTTATCTGATTTGGGTTCCAGCTTGTCAGGCATTTGACGTCGTACGTATGCCTCACAGCCCCAAATTTTAATGAACGACATACTAGGACGCTTCCCAGTCCATATCTCATATGGTGTCTTTAGAACCGTTTTCGTCGGAGCGCGATTCAGTGTCATTGCAGCAGTCTCTAAAGCAAAACCCCAAAAGGAAACAGGCAAGTCTGCATGACTCATCATCGACCGTACCATGTCTAACAGAGTACGATTTCTCCTCTCAGACACACCATTATGCTGCGGTGTCCTAGGTGGAGTGAGCTGTGATACAATACCACACTCTTTCAGATGATCACGGAACTCATGACTCAGGTATTCGCCACCTCGATCAGATCGGAGTGCTTTAACCTTTTTACCCAATTGGTTCTCCACTTCATTCTTAAACTCTTTGAACTTTTCAAAGGTTTCGGATTTGCACTTCATAAGATACACGTATCCGTATCTACTGAAATCATCAGTAAATGTAACGAAGTAGAAATACCCACCTCTAGCCATAGAACTCATGGGTCCGCATACATCACTATGTACAACACCCAAGAGATCCTCAGCCCTCTCAGTATAACCAGTGAAAGGGGCTTTAGTCATCTTGCCTAATAAACAAGACTCACATCGCTCAAATGATTCATAATCAAATGAGTCCAATAGTCCATCTTTATGGAGCTTGGATATGCGCTTCTCATTTATATGGCCCAAACGACAATGCCAGAGATATGTAGGATTTGAGTCATTTGTTCTTAGTCTTTTATTATTATCTACATTATAGATCGGATGGTCCAGGTTCAAAACATAAAGACCATTAAACAATTGAGCTATAGCATAACAAACATCATTCTTAAATATAGAACAACAATTGTTCTTAATTATAAAAGAAAATCCAATCATGTCTAAGCATGAAATGGATATAATGTTTCTAGTTATGGCCGGAACATAATAACAATTATCAAGTTCTATTACAAGCCCACTGGGCAAAGAAAGACGGTAAACCCCTACGGCTACAGCAGCAACTCTTGCTCCATTGCCGACACGTAGGTCCACCTCTCCTTTACTCAGCAATCTCCTCCTTCCTAGTTCCTGCACATTTGTACAAATGTGAGAACCACATCCGGTATCCAATACCCAAGATGAAGGAGCAGAAAGGTTTATCTCTATAACATAAATATCCGAAGCGGAAGTCATACCTCCCTTCATTTTCTGCAGACCCTCAATGTACGAAGGACAATTCCTCCTCCAATGACCAGCCTTGCCACAGTGGTGGCATTTCCCTTCCTTCACGGTGCTCTTCTTTTTCAGCGCAGAAGATTTGGGCTCAAGATGTGACTTAGGTCCCACCTTCGTCTTCTTGAAGCCCTTGGCCTTACCCTTGCCTTTATGTACCATCAATATGGGACTAGCAGGCTTGGCCTTCTTCATGTTTATCTCGGCAGTTCGCAAAATGCCTAGGAGCTCGGGCAGTGTCTTGTCTATTTCATTCATGTTGTAGTTCAAGACAAACTGCTCATAACTATCCGGCAACGATTGCAGGATAAGATCTGTGGCCAACTCTTGACCCAGAGGAAAACCCAGTCTCTCCAGGTTCTCTATATACCCAATCATCTTGAGTACGTGAGTACCAACTGAGTCTCGAGCTCCCATTTTGCACTGAAATAATGCCTTCGTGACATCGAACCTCTCTTGACGAGCTTGCCCTTGAAACATTTTCTTTAGGTGCTCGTCAATCTCCTTGCACCCCATGTTCTCATGTTGCTTCTGAAGCTCAGAGTTCATGGTGGCAAGCATAAGGCACTCGACGTCTAAGGCGTCATCGGTATACTTCTTATAAGCATTCTTATCAACACGGGACGAGTTCCCGGTCGGCACCTCGGGGGCTTCTTCTTCCAAGACGTAGAGCTTTCGCTCTTGCCTGAGAACAATTCTCAGGTTCCTATACCAGTCCATATAGTTCGTCCCACTAAGCTTGTCCTTCTCAAGGATAGCTCTTAGGGACAAGGTGGAATGTGAACCACTTGCCATGGAGTTCTACAAGAATTCATGCAGAATCTAATTAGTACCAAAATTCCAAAATACAATTTATTTTAATTTGGACTTCAATTAAATACTCCCACTATTTTATTCAAATTGATGGCCCTCACTATCAATTCGGAGAGTCCATGCGAGCTACTCTCTTAGTGGACAAGATCCGTATTTCACCAACACCACGAGTCCGCTTTGGCGTTCCTCTCATAATGCGGTTATTTAGGTAGGCAACGCTTGCCAATTGCATCCTCATGCAATTCTTGTATGGCTGGTGAATAACTCCTTATTCGCATCCATCATATGGAGCATGCCAACCCTATGCCTCTAGGCACTCAACCTTTGAGGTCACCTAGTTAAGTTAGACCCGATGTCGACAGTGGGATATCACAATTATCCGCTCGCACCCTTACCAAGATAGATTAATGCACCTTGCTTTGGCAAGCCCACATTTCATCGATCGAGGCAGGAAGAGTGTCATCCATCGGAAGGCATCCGAACACTTAATATTTGATGAAGGGATTTTAATTTTAATAATAGGTTAACACTTAACCATGATCAACATTTGATCAATGTGCACATCCACAGAAAAACAAGCTTTCTAAAATCCTCATGCATCCCTTATGTGCACTACATAAGACTATCAACCTTTGATAGACGAAAGGGCTAAATCTGGACATTTAGAACTCTTCCAAATCTTCAGATTTACATGCATTGGACAAAGGCAAAGACAACTCGACTTAAAGCAGTAGACAAGCTCGTCTCTCATTGTTGGATTCAAAATCCAAAACAATACAAGGGTTCATTAACCACTTGAGGGACGGTTACTGCTAAGGAGACAACAATTTCTAACAATTAGAAATTGCCACGAAATCCCAGACGTTCCTGGCGGGGTTCCAAGGGGCAAACCACACAAAATCACATCAAATGTGATATTCCAAGAAGAAATCTTGACATTTAGAACGCTTCCAAATACCTAGATTTGCACGTACTGGAATAACCAAACTTCTGAAACAAAATTCATGACCAGAACCTGGCTCTGATACCACTGTTGGGTTTTTCTAGAACCATACATCAAATGTAGGCGCAGCGGAAATAAACAGAAACAACCCAAAAAGGTTTGGATCGGCCATGAATGTTGAATCAAGAAGTTAACAAAATGCTAGGTATGAAATTACCTTTGCGGGATTGGATCAAATCCAACCTAGATGCTCCACGAGTTGATTCCTGTCATCGGCTATGCAAGAGTTCCCACGTAGAATAATGTCTACGTCTCTACAGTGATCCACACGAGCCGGGAGAAGAACGACTGCACCTTGGACTTCCACGAACTGCTAGGTTCGCTCCAGGAAGAACACACACGACGACAATCGCCGGAGAGGAGGTCGGCGGACGCGATCGAGCGACGGAACTCCTTCCGTCTAGGGTTCGGGCGAGAGCGGAACACTTCCGTCGGCCTTTCTCTTCGTAAGTAATTAGAACCCTAAAAACGAAGTCCTATTTATACCCAAAGGATAAACAGCTTCTAGAAGAATCGCTATCCGCAGACCACACATCAGAATAAGGGCTTCTGTAACAATTCGTCGGAATTCCACGGAAGATCATTCGTCGAGATTTCACGGGACAATCCGACGAATCCGACGAATCAGATCAGACGGCAACATTTGCCGAGAAAATGATCTCTGTAACAATTCGTCGAGTCTTCACGGGACAATCCGACGAATCCGACGAATCAGATCAAACGGCAACATTTGCCAAGAATGATCTCTGTAACAATTCGTCAAGTCTTCACGGGACAACCCGACGAATCCCGACGAATCCAGACAGACGACAACATTTTGTCGAATGAAGGGTTTCTGTAATAATTCGTCGAGTGTTCACGGGACAATCCGACGAATCCCGACGAATCCGACGAATTCTATCCGTGTAAACCCGACGAATTCAGACAGCAACAACCTGCTGGATTTCCCCATTCTATATATGGTGATTGGTAACATTTACCAACACAGTCAATCTACCAACTTCTCCACATGCTCTTATGTGCGACCCTGCAGGCTCATATCGCGTTGGCAGTGAGATTACATGTTTGACCACTTCTAGATCACAATGGAAACTCCAACATCTTTGAAGGTGAGGTCTTCTGTATTTTGTGAGTCTTCTTCTAAGTTTGTTGATTTGATGGGTTTAGTGAATTTTACAGGGCTCATCCAAGCAGGTTTGGTAGATGGTATTAAACTAGTTGAAGGATCAGCCCCTAGCCCCAGATTCTTATGTCTGATTATTTGTTTTTCAGTGATTTCTTTAAATGTTTGGCTTCTGACTTTAATAGATTCTTCAAAAACTTTTGCCTGGGATACCTTATTCTTAAGGAGTTGATTTTCTATTTTAGCACTATCTATTTCCTTTTCCGTTTTATAGATTTTACACCTTTGTTCATAATTTTTTGAACATGTATCTTCTATTTTTCTCATAATAATTTGTTCTTTTAGATCCTTAATTTCTTGTTTAGCTTTTAGTTGATCTAAACAGAGTCTTTCAAAATCATTTTTAAAATCATCACATTGAAAATCTATTTCATCAAAAATGCTTACCTCATCCTTATCCTCAGATTCCTCTATGAGAATATGACTATTTTCTTTTGCTGTTGAAGAGATGCTTCCTTCTGATCCTGTTTCACTCCATGATTCAGCAACACATTCTTCTTCTGTGCTTCCAAGAGCCATTAAGCATAGGTCTTCTTGCTTAGACTCTTCATTGTCACTTTTATATGAAGTGCTGTCTTCAGAATCTGTCTCACTCCAAGCTTCTGCAATGAAGCCACTTTCTTTCTTCTTCCCCTTTTTCTTGAGATCTTTCTTTTTCAGATCTTTCTTTTTCTCAGCATTCTCTGGACATTCTGGAGCAATATGTCCAATTTTCCTGCAGGAATAACAAACAATATCTTTAGTAGGAGTCTTATCATACCTTGGTTTTGACTCTCTCCTTGTAGACCCATCTGGCCTGACCCATTTCTTGAATCTTCTGGCCAGGAGGCTGATGAGTCCTGATCATATACACTTTTATGGACTCATCTGGGCCATTTTTCCTATCATTTCACCGCACTTTAGCGCTGTTATAGTTCATATTGATCAGTCTATGCTAGGTGCACCTCTTGGCCCATTTTGGTGTGATTTCATGCTTATCTTCATTAGTAGTTTTCTTGCAATGTTAAGTCCCACTTTCAGTGGTTAGACTGGTGTCGTACGCTGGAACAGGTGTCGTGCAGGTGTTTCCGGTGCAATTCTGCACAGGAACACTGCGCACGATCACCGGTTCTATGGCGCACGACCACTGGTCGTGCGCCACTGATCGTGTGCACTTAACCCTTTTTTCACGAGTTCTGTTTGGTGCAGTGCGCACGACCACCAACGCCAGTGCGCACGACCACCGGTCGTGCGCCACTGCTCGTGCGCACTTATCATTAAAATTCTGAGTTCTGTTTGCTGTATTGCGCACGACCATCAACGCTAGTGCGCACGACCACCGGTCGTGCGCCACCGGTCGTGCGAACATGTTATTTCATAATTTCTGTCTTTGCAGGTTCCGTACAGGCAGACGCACAATCACAGGATTCTAGTGCGCACGACCACTGGTCGTGCGCCACTGACCGTGCGCACTGTTTAATTCCAGCGCCTATAAATTCCCTGCTCGCGATTTAGGTCGGGAGATCCCGATTTCTTCCGCCGTTTGCTGCTCCGTTCCGCCCGATTTCGCCCCTCCATCGCCGCCCACCATCGGGGGATGCTCCGGGCTTGTTCTTCACGCCGATCTTGAGCTGGAGTTTCCTCTCGGCCGCCTCCTTCATCCAAGAGCTTCAAAGGTAGACCTAGCCGCCATTACCATCAAGCAAGAGGAAGTTTGCAACCTCTACCGGATCGTGACACGAAGAAGACGGGTCCATTGGAGAGTCGTGACAGCTCTCTCTACCCCGGACGTAGTTGCGGACCGAGATTGGACGCGGATTGACAACCCGGCGATTCCAACCGTGATTCTACAACGAGCCTTCGGATTCGGTCGATTTCTTGCTCTATTCTTCTCTTATTGATGTCTATGTAGTTAGATCTAACATTATGATGAAGCGTGCTTGATTATTAGCATTTATACTTGATTATGTCTATGTGATTTGAGTATTCTTGCTTATTATTTTGAGGTGTGCCTTGTGGTGTGGATTGTTGGTTGTCCGGTGCCGCACTAGCAATTGCTAGTGGCGTGCTTGTCGAAGAGGTGCTTGCGACCCTCATTCCGCTTGCCTACTCATCCACCCGCCTACCGAAGCGTGGCATAGCGGCTCGTGTATTCCATCCCGCCTAACGAAGCAGCGCGCTCAAGGCCTGCACAGTTCGATTCCGCTAGCCTACTCGTCCATCCGCCCTTGCGACGCAGCGCGCTCAAGGCCTGCCTAGTCTCCATCCCGCCAAGCGAAGCATTGCATAGCGGCATTGCATAGGAGTAGTTGATAGCTTTTATTTTATTTTCCAAAAGCCAACCCAACTCCCCCGCATTCCATCCGATTTAAGGACTTCAATCTCAAGTCCTTCCTCGAAACCTAACTCCACCTTACTGTGTTCCTCAAGAGACCGACACTCGGGGATTTTCCCCATTATTATTACTTGCGTGACCGGTGCAATTGCCGAATCATCGCATCAAGTTTTTGGCGCCGTTGCCGGGGAACACAGTCGTGTGAGTTTTCTGGAGAGGGAGAATTTGAGAGAAAAGCCCTTCCATTTGTAAATTGCATCTTTTATTTTATTTCTGTTCTTTTTATTCCTTCTTCTTGTTTTATATCAGGTTGCTTTAGTAATTTTTATTTGGTTTAGTATTTGCACAATAGCAGTTTTTTTTTTTGAATCGTTTTATCTTCACACTATGTGGGCACATCTCAATTTCCGTTGCCGTTGGTGTGGAGCTACCTCCCACTCTAGTGATGAATGCCCTACGGAGAATAGTAGGCATAATTCTTATAGCCCAGCATATGGAGCACCGACTTCGTCTGGTACTCCATATGGTGCGCGTAAGTCTTATGGCTACTCTGCTGAGCCTTTACCATCATACTTCTTTTCGGCTCCAGCCCCCGCTGTGCCAAAGAAGCCCGCTAGGCAGTGCCAGTTTTGTCGGAGCACAGATCATGCCCTGAAGGATTGTGCTGCTTTTCGTCGCCAATTGGATGAGGATGACGAGCCGGATATCCGGATCATCCCGAATCCTAACTCTGGCGGCACACCTTCAACATCCGGTTTTGTGTCCTTGCCACCTTCACATCTTGAAGGGTATGGCGTTGACACAGTCACCGGATGTGCGGCTGATCTGGGCACCGACATTGCTGAGCCTATTCTCCCGGTGCATCCACCACCTCTAGTGGATTCGATTCTTTGTGAGGAATCGGTGCTCGACTTTTATCCGAGCACTACTCCTCTCCCTGTTGTGCATACTACACTCGTCTCTGACGACATTGTTGATGATGTGTCGCAGGAGGAGGCGGTTGATCTGAGTGTTGTGCCTATTCCTATGGAGGAGGACAACCTTCTAGGTGAAGAGGAATTTTCCTCAGCACCGGTGGAGGAAGTCCAAATCCTAAGCCTGGCCACCGTTGATCCCGCCGAATCTTGTAGCATTGATGACAATCCAAACATTATTTTACTTCCCCAACCTAATGGGAGTGAGACCGGGACCACTCCCCCGATTTTTGATTATCTATGTTCTTCATCTTGTTTATTTCTCGATCCCCCCTCTTCGCCCGAGCCTGTGTAGGTTGAATCTTCACAGGTACTTCAGGAGGACTTGGAGCTTTGTGCTCAAGTCAATGATGAGAGTATCCTCTCATGTGAGGAGGTTTATTCCCCCTCCGTTGAGGAAGCTCCACTCATTGCCTTCTCCTCCTGCGAACCTGCTGCAGACGATACCTTGCTAGGCAAGGATGTGTTTTGTGAGATGAGTGAGGACCAGGCCTCCTCCTCTTCTTACTTTCTTTTCCCTCTACCTGTGATGGGCAGGTTTTATCTATATTTAGGTAGAGGGGTGACTGCTCTGTCTCCGTATCGGTACCCGCTACCGATGCGCATATTAGAACAGTTACCTGTGCACTTTTCTTTTCATAGGCCTATAAGCTAGAACTGTAAAAAAATCTGAATAAGTCGTGCTGGGATGACAATAACCCCAGTAGTTATCTTACTTTTCATGCATTTTATTTTATTCAATCCTGTCTAGTTAGCTGTAGTATTATAGTTTATTTTTTTCTGTTTCTTTTGTTTTGCGGAGCTGACCCCTGCAGGTACTTCTTCTGGATGGCGGATGCTGCAGCTTAGTCGTGGTTTAAACGCCAATCTTCTGGTGTGCTCATTTCTGAGCACTGGGTACTCTCTTTCCCTAGCTTTTTCTGATTTTCATGTCATATATTCTGTGGATTGTTTAGTTTAAGTCTGGGGGAGAGTAGTTTGTTTACCCGCTCACGTGCACTATTGCACTGCATACTAGAAGATTTCATTTAAAATGTTTTGTTTAATTTCATTGCACACCACAGCACCCACATGAGCGCGTGCTTATCTATTTGTTTTGTTCTGAACAAACTATCTTGGTTAGGAATGCGAATTGGGATGATAGCTTAGGAATTACTATTGGGAGCGCAATGTTGACTCGAGCAGTGTTCTAGTCGCATCCGCGTGCTACAATAGAATTTGAGTAAAATTAGATTATTTCTATGCTTTTGATTTATGATTAGTATTTATGCGTAGTTTTAGATTTATTCTACTCAAGTGGTGAATGTGAATGAAATTGGTGATAGCCCGGTGTTGTGTGTATACGAGCGCTAGTTGTGTGTTGCTCGAGTCGGGAGGAAGGTTTACCTTTCTCGTGGGCTAAGAACTTGCCCCAAGCGACTCTTGAAGCATGGGTGCGGGCGATTCGTTGAGATAAATGTGATATAGGCCACCTTTTGGCTAGTTTGAGCCTTCGCTTTCCATATCCTATTCGCTCACCTTTGCTTCCCAACACTTGTGCCTACCACTCCCTTTGTTCAGCTCCTCCTCCATACACCAAGGCCTAAAGCTTATCCCACTGTCGCAACCAAGTATATGTTATCTGCACTCATGTTTTAGATTTGGTGTGATGTTTGGAATTGTCGTGTTGTGAAGGAGAAATAAACTCTATTTGCTGATTTTGAATCAACCGGAGGATAAGAAAAAGAAAAAGAAAAATATGGTATTGAAATAAAAATCTAAAAAAAAAAGTGTATTGAAAAGTTATCCTCCCGAGCGTTTTAGAAAATCTGTTGGTATTTGTGGAGTAGGCCGTGTGCACACCTAGTTTTCATAATAAGTCTGGGGGTGTGTCACACGAGCTTTGTTTTTGGTTTTGCTTGGTGCAGCGTCCCGTTGACTCATGTTGGTTGCGTAGCCTTCGTTTTTACCTTTGATTATCATACCGCAACCTAAGCCCCAATATAATCCTAAAAGTCCTATTGATTTATCTCGCGAGTTTGCTAGCACTGTGGAGAGAGTGTGACCGGGCAAGCGTATGGTTCCCGACGTTGAAGGATTTCAGCGGAGTTATTCCCGAACCCCGATCTTTTGCAACACCCTCCTTAGTGGCTTATTACTTTCACACCGGACATGATCATCAAATTCTTCACAATTCACCAACTGAGTATTGATAAATCTTTATTTACGCTCTAGTACTTTCGTAAATTAGTTAGCATAGTTAGAATCTCTTTTTACGAAATCTCTATTTGCATGCTTTTGTTACTTCGCATTGTACTCCCTTGCGTAATTTTCTTTGCTAACTACCTTTTTCACACTCCACCGGATTCGTTTGCTCGGGACGCGCAAACAGTTAAGTCTGGGGGTGTGATGAGTCCTGATCATATACACTTTTATGGACTCATCTGGGCCATTTTTCCTATCATTTCACCGCACTTTAGCCCTGTTATAGTTCATATTGATCAGTCTATGCTAGGTGCACCTCTTGGCCCATTTTGGTGTGATTTCATGCTTATCTTCATTAGTAGTTTTCTTGCAATGTTAAGTCCCACTTTCAGTGGTTAGACTGGTGTCGTACGCTGGAACAGGTGTCGTGCAGGTGTTTCCGGTGCAATTCTGCACAGGAACACTGCGCACGATCACCGGTTCTATGGCGCACGACCACTGGTCGTGCGCCACTGATCGTGTGCACTTAACCCTTTTTTCACGAGTTCTGTTTGGTGCAGTGCGCACGACCACCAACGCCAGTGCGCACGACCACCGGTCGTGCGCCACTGCTCGTGCGCACTTATCATTAAAATTCTGAGTTCTGTTTGCTGTATTGCGCACGACCATCAACGCTAGTGCGCACGACCACCGGTCGTGCGCCACCGGTCGTGCGAACATGTTATTTCATAATTTCTGTCTTTGCAGGTTCCGTCCAGGCAGACGCACGATCACAGGATTCTAGTGCGCACGACCACTGGTCGTGCGCCACTGACCGTGCGCACTGTTTAATTCCAGCGCCTATAAATTCCCTGCTCGCGATTTAGGTCGGCAGATCCCGATTTCTTCTGCCGTTTCCTGCTCCGTTCCGCCCGATTTCGCCCCTCCATCGCCGCCCACCATCGGGGGATGCTCCGGGCTTGTTCTTCACGCCGATCTTGAGCCGGAGTTTCCTCTCGGCCGCCTCCTTCATCCAAGAGCTTCAAAGGTAGACCTAGCCGCCATTACCATCAAGCAAGAGGAAGTTTGCAACCTCTACCGGATCGTGACACGAAGAAGACGGGTCCATTGGAGAGTCGTGACAGCTCTCTCTACCCCGGACGTAGTTGCGGACCGAGCTTGGACGCGGATTGACAACCCGGCGATTCCAACCGTGAATCTACAACGAGCCTTCGGATTCGGTCGATTTCTTGCTCTATTCTTCTCTTATTGATGTCTATGTAGTTAGATCTAACATTATGATGAAGCGTGCTTGATTATTAGCATTTATACTTGATTATGTCTATGTGATTTGAGTATTCTTGCTTATTATTTTGAGGTGTGCCTTGTGGTGTGGATTGTTGGTTGTCCGGTGCCGCACTAGCAATTGCTAGTGGCGTGCTTGTCGAAGAGGTGCTTGCGACCCTCATTCCGCTTGCCTACTCGTCCACCCGCCTACCGAAGCGTGGCATAGCGGCCCGTGTATTCCATCCCGCCTAACGAAGCAGCGCGCTCAAGGCCTGCACAGTTCAATTCCGCTAGCCTACTCGTCCATCCGCCCTTGCGACGCAGCGCGCTCAAGGCCTGCCTAGTCTCCATCCCGCCAAGCGAAGCATTGCATAGCGGCATTGCATAGGAGTAGTTGATAGCTTTTATTTTATTTTCCAAAAGCCAACCCAGCTCCCCCGCATTCCATCCGATTTAATGACTTCAATCTCAAGTCCTTCCTCGAAACCTAACTCCACCTTACTGTGTTCCTCAAGAGACCGACACTCGGGGATTTTCCCCATTATTATTACTTGCGCGACCGGTGCACTTGCCGAATCATCGCATCAGAGGCTAAATAGTTCTTCTTCAGTACCAAAGGTTTCTTCTTCAGTTGCTTTTAATGCAATGTTTCTATCTCTTGAAGAGCTTGGAGTGTTTTCCCTTCTTTCCTTCTCTTCTCTGATTTTCAGTAGTTGCTCATAGGATTTGAGTTTTCCTACGAGGGCATCTGTTGAGATTTCCTTTTGTCCTCTAGTATCCCTTATTGGCCATATTCTTGAGTCCCATGAACTTTGGAGACTCATTAATATTTTGTCATTGATCTCTGTGAGAGAGATCTCTCTGTCCAAGTTTCTTAATTGATTGATGATCAGACTGAATCTGTCATACATCTCAGATATACTTTCTTCATTCTTCTTTTGGAAGTTCTCATATTGGGAGATCAATAGAGCCTTCCTATCTTTTCTTTCATCAGCACTTCCTTCTACCATCTTTGTAAGAGCCTCCCAGATTTCTTTGGCTGATTCACAGTCAACAACCCTTTGAAAGATTTCATCTGAGAGGGTTGAGACAAGAATGTTCACAGCTTTTGCATCACATGCTTTTGCCTTTTTCTCATCATCTGTCCACTCAGCCCTTGGGACAGGTGTTTGTGTCACTTTACCACTTGAGTCCTTCCTATAGGGCTTTGGAGGACCTGTCAAAATAACATTAAACAAATCTTCATCAATAGAATTTATATAGATCATAATTCTTGTTTTCCAAAGTGCAAACTTCTCAAGGTTGCAAATTGGTGGTCTGGTGGAAGTATAATCTTTGATTTATGCCATGTGAGAAATAGTTTATAGAAATATATATATATATATATATATATGAGGTATGATCTTTTTGATCAAGGAGTTACCCTTTTTAGATCAACCTCCCTCTGATACCAATTGAAAGTGTACAGTTAACCTTACTAGAATTCTTTAGGGGGGGGGGGGGGGGTGAATAGAGATTTAAAAATACTTTGTGCAAAGTTAACAAATATATATATATATATATATATATATATATGTGTGTGTGTGTGTGTAATAATCACAGATTTAATCTTCCCACACATCAACAAGAATTAAGCAAAAAAAATAGCAAAAAGAAAATCACAGCACAACACAAGGAAATATAGTGGTTCCCCAAACTTTGGGTAGTCCACTCTTCTACCCCCTTGGTAGGAATTCACTTTCTTGTACTGAGTCTTTTGATAAGGAGACTCTTAGAACTAGCCTGAGTCTTTTGATAAGGAGACTCTTAGAACTAGTACAACTGAATTTTTTGAAGAGAGATTCTAAAAACTCTTTTACACTGTTTAAAAATGAAATGAAGATAAGAAGAATAAGTAGAAGAAGTAATTGAAACAAGAAAGAATCTTCTTCTTAGCAAGAAGATTAGAAGCACAAGAAATAGTGAATGAAATCTCTCTTCTATAGTGAGAAGGAGATTGTTGGCCTTTTTCTCTTTCAATGAGAGCTATCACAGATTGCAGCAGTATGGCTTCAGAGAGAGAAGAAGAAGAAGGCTTGTTGTTTGCTTCAACACACTATCACTTCTCTCAGCTTTTCTCACTATTCTCTTGGGAGCTTTTCCTCTATTTCAAATGTATGGAGTGGATCACTTGTCTCTCTTCTCTGCCGACTTTCCTCTTATTTATAGCTCTGTTTATTCAAAGAATACTATAGGAGAATAATCAATTAGCAGTCAGAGAAATAGTAAGAGAGGAAAGATTCCATAATCAATATTTCTGTAGAAGGAAAGAGATTATTCTGATTTCAAATAATATCCATAATAAACTTAATCAATTTAGCCAAGAATCAATTAGAAGGAAAGACTGATTCAGAACGGCTATAAGAGAATAATATAATTCCATAAGAATCAGATCTACAGAAAGAAGGAAAGAGATCTGGCCTGTTTTGAATCTGACAATGAGATCGACGTACGTTGATTATTATTCGACGGAAGCGTCGATTTTAGACTGACTGGGCGTCGAGAGGAGAATATGGAAGGTGCGTCGACTAAGGTATGTCGACTTCACTAGATACGTCAACTAGAAGTCAGAGTTACATCGACATAGGTTAAGTCGAATTCTGTTTAGAGCTACTTCGACTCATTCTGAGAGGAACGTCGACTACACTTCGACGTTGCGTCGAATGCTATTCGACGCATATTTACTTAAACTAAATTATCATTCTTAGAATTTATATTCTACTCATTTTAGGGGTTTAGATAAATCATTTCCCCAACAATGGTCACTGAGAAGAGATTCTTCTTCATACCCGGCACGTGATAAACACTCCTTAATGTGAGTGGACCCTTATCACTGCTCAAAGAAACAATACCTTCTTATTCTACTGCATGAACAGAGTTATCAGCCGTAATGATAACATCGTTACCTGAGTAAGGCGCCAAAGAAGAGAACTTTGATTCATCCCCGGTGAGGTGATGCCCACACCCTGAAATCCACGATCCAATCCTCTTCGAAGTTGATGGCAGCCAAGGCCTTAATGGGCATGGTCATCATATTGGCCGCAAAGTCTCCTCCCCATCCAACTCCATCAGGCTTTGGCTTCTCCTTCTCCGCTGCATGTCCCGGCTGAAGATTAACCCGACAATCCTTCTTGAAGTGGCCGGTCTTATTGCACATGAAGCACCTTGGTCCCTCACTCTTCTTCTTTCCATCAGATTTAGAAGCATAACCCCTATCCTACTGACCTGAAGTAGAGGGTCCATCATGACCTGGCTTCTTCTTCTCCCACTTCTTCTTCTTCTTCCCAGAGAAAACCACATCACTATCTCCCCCAGAGATAGAAGTCCCTGCCATCTGTCTTGCCAAACTTTCCTGCGAGTCAAGTAAGTTTTACAGCTCTAATAGAGATGGCTGATTTGCCCAACCCTGAACTGATGTCACAAAGGCAAGATACTCATTCCGCAACCGGCAGATAATATGCCTCTTCAGTTTTGCCTCTGAGATGGGCTCATCAGGGTCCAATGCAGAAATCTCTGCTGTGAGGTTCTTCATCTTGAGAAAGAAGGTAGAGATAGAAAGATCACCTTGAGAGGCCTTCGCCAACTCATTTTCAAGAAACTGTAGCCGAGCTACATTTCTCTTATTGAACAGCCCGTCCAAAGACATCCAAATATCAGCAGCAGATTTAAATCCAATGATGTGATCGAATAGCTCTGGTGAGATAACCCTCTTGAGTATGAACTCTGCCTTTGCATTAGTCCTCCTCCAAAGTCTCACCTCTGCCATATTATCTCCTGCTAGAAAAACTTCTTGTGTGTCTTCTCCTCCAACTATCTCCCATAGATCCTCGCCAAGCAAGTAACTCTCCATACACGACTTCCATTTCTTGTAATTAGTCGATGTGAGGAGTTCAATACCAAGCCCTCTTGCGTATCCAGCTTCCATGGCAAACAATGTGGTCTCTTCTTCACAAAGACGATGTCAACTCAAGTTGATCACGGCTTATCCACTCCAACACCCTAGCTCTAATACTATGTTAAAATTTCTGATTTGAATCGTTTAGGAGTAAGCAGGAGTTGCATCAACTGAGTTATAGCCAAAAAACCACAATGCCACACAGCAACACAATAGACTTTATTGAATCACAAAACTTTATTATAGTGCGAGACATACATGGCGAGACATGATTCATAAGAATCACGAAGGAGAGAAGGACAAAACACACCAAAAACAAAAATGGCGGCTTGACAGGAAGAGACCGTACAAACTGCTGAACTCCAGAGACCGCTCGGCTTGTCCTGAGACTGTACGAACAGAAAATAGGCAAGATGACCTGTACTGCAAGACCGCCACCTCAGACTGTACGAACTAGAGCTTATTTAATTGAACAGAGAACAGAAGCTGTCGCCAGACCGCAACTCAGATCGCCTAACCGCTGAAGGTCGCCTGATCGTCGAGCTCGCTGTGAACAACACAAGAACAACATAAACCAGTTCGCAGACAAGCCGCTGCCGAACTATTTATTCAAGCCGCTGGGAAATCACCAAGGAAGGAAACCGCAACCTGCTGACCGCAAACCTGTGAACACAACAAACAGTCAACTCGCTTCCGAGACCGCCCGACCTCAAAGTTGAGACCGCACGAAACCACCCAGGCTCTAGTTCTTATAGTTCTCGTTATGAATGACGGGCCATGCACCCCTATTTATAGGTGACAAGATGGATGTCGTCACTGCCGCAAGAGAGATACAGTCACCACCCTTCAGATCGCCAGCGGTCTCACAGAGCAGACCGCGTAATCACACCACTTGGACAACACCTGTCCAAGACCGCAAGTCAGCAGCAGACCGCGCACAAGCCACGCGGACACAAACCACTCCTTCCTTAGATCGCTAAGGATAAACCAAGAATATCTGACCGACTTCAGACAAGTCGCCAAATCACCCATCATAAGCCGCCCGGTCACAGCGGTCACTCAAGAACAGACCGCCAGGTCTTCCACAAAGAAGATAGATCAACCAAGCAGAGCAAACCGAAAGAGACCAGAACATATAAGAACAAACCGGCCATCACAGCAGACCGCCAGAGATAGACCGACAGATAACCAACACAGAGACCGCGCGGTCTCTGCAATCACTAAAAAATAGACCGCCGGCCACCTTCCACTTCACTTCAATAATTTCAACACACTAGACTTTTCTTGGCTAAGTGCAAATCCACACTTACTGAGTCAAAGTATCAGCATCGGTGAGAACGACCGTCCAATACTATAGACACACCACCTTTATGCACATGCAATTATGATTACCATCTATCTCTGAGCAAAAGCTCTCCAGGCTAACCCGCCCGTCACCATAACCTTCCGAGCCACCGGCTCCCCGGACTAACCCGTCCTTACCTACAACCACAGAGCCTACTGCTCGTAAGATCAAACCAACTAACTACCCATAGCAATGAGATGTGAGTGAGTGTATTATTAAGTTAGTCTTGCATAATAAATTATTCCTATGATTTTGGGTTAATCTTGGACTTCCCGAGGTCTACCCTGTGAGGGGTTCACAATGGTACTAGGAGGTGAGATGGGATGATAGCCTAAATCGCCCTTTCTAAGACAATTATTATTATTGATTAAAAAAATTACAGGAAAATAACCAGGTGTCTAGAGTGATCAGAAAGTTCATTGATTGAGTTTCATAATTTTTCAGAGTTATTTGACCATATAAATCCTTTATTTGATTAATAAGAGCCTAAGGCACTTTGTGAAGAGAATCATGTATAAGTTCTTCCAAAAATTAAATTAAAATTAACCAATCATCTACTTGCCCTAAAAACTCCTCTGACCAAGTTTCATGATTTTCCAGTGGGTATTAAATCCATAATTAATTCTCTTACAACTTGGGCAAATATAAGGGTTATGAATGAAGTACTATATATATATGAATCCAAAATTCATAACAAAACTTTAAGAGAAAGATATCATCACTATAAACATACTAACAAAATTTCATAAGCATCCAAGGTTATAAGATTATGTAAATTCTTAATATGAGAAAGTGCCCTAATTGGTTCTTAATTAATTCAGAAGAGATAAATGACCCTAAGGTTTGAACTAGGGTTCTAGGGCACATCCACACCAAAATCACCCCAAACCACTTGTGAGGGTGTTTTGTGTGATAATAAATCAGTGGCCCAAGTTTCTTCACCTTTGGATGAGGTTTGACCACTCAACCCATATAATGCACATTGACCTAATTTTCCCTTAGTTTGACAAACATTGGGTTATTCAGTTACCCAATCAAATCAATCCCAAGTGGGATGAATGTTATGCCAGAGTCATTTCATGACCCTAAGGAACACCAACAAAAATTTGGCAGGGTTTGGATGTTATAAGTCCCTATAATTAATTAATGCATGAATTATTAAATGTTTACAAAAACTTTAAGAAAAGCTCCTCAAAAAATTCTCATTTTTGGATATGTTGAGGGTATGGGAATAGGTAGGCTATGTTCCAAATTTCACGGTATTTGGGTGGCTGGATTGATGGAGGCACTCAAATTCATCTCTGGTCAACCCTAAGTACAGGCTGCACCATTTTGAGTGCTGTGGCCGGACACCTGACCCAATTGATGTGAACTCAATTTTAAAATAAAGTAGACTTCAGTGGCTACCATTTTAATGTTGAACATTTTTCCATCAGTGGTCTCTAAGTACATTCTATATTTATTTCTAAGAGTTGCATAATGTGTGAAAAATACAAACAAATAATCATTTATAAATGAAATGATTCTGCACGAATCCTGGCGCGCGATGAGCGGCTCCTGCTCATCGTCTTCCTCCATCCAACGACTGAGATTGCTCGCACCTGGGCCACCTTTAACCCCACTTTACTAGCCACCTGAGTGTCGCCCCGGCCAGCCAATGCCACCACCTTCGTTGAGGTGGTGGCCCGCGATTAGCGGTGGTTGGCCGACAGGAGGTGGCCGGAATAGGGCTTTTTGATCGAGATTAAAAGCTCCATTTGTAGAGCTTTAGGTGAGCCCGATCCACGACCAATTGGCCCCGAATCGAGCCACCAATGAGGGTAAATCTATCCATAGAGAGAGAGAGAGGAGGGGAGGACCTGGAATCCTGACGTGTGATGAGCCATGCCTATCCGAGCCTCTAATGCACAATCCTTTCTGGAAGAAGGGGGTTTCTCTTCTCTTGAATCAGGGAAGGTTATAAAGGCATGGATTGGAGCCAAGAGGGGGGTTACACTTGGTGGCCATTAATGGCCATTGATGGGGAATTTCGGCCATGCCCTATTCTTACAAAATTCAACTCCTCTAGACATGGAAACATCAAAAAACTTCCTGTAACTGAAGGAGGAGGAGAATGCCCAACAATTAGGGAGAGGATTGAGGGGTCAATTGCATTCAATCACCTTGAATGTTCTTTCTCTCTCTAATTTGGGGGAAACCTCTAATTTCTCACTCCTAGTCACCATTTATTGAAATTCAGTGGCAAATTGTGTAATTATCAACCCCATGGGCTAGTGGGCCACCTCAATTGGGCCTAACCCAAGTGGATTGGGCTTGATTTGGTCAAGTTAGGGTAATTTGACCTAAAATAGGGTTGAGTTGACTTTTGTCAATTTGGGCTTTTGGGTTGACCCCAATGGGTGGTTAGTGACCCATTGGCCTCTCCTAAGGGTTAGGAAAGTCTATGTAGTGTCAATTTGGCAAGGTGGAAGCTAGTTTACCCTCAATAGACCACTTTGACCAAATTAGGGCTAGAGTTGACTTGGGTCAACTTGGAAAAATTGGAGGCCCATGATGGGGCTTTTAGGTCCACTTGGTCCCCAATATCATTATGAGGCTAGTGGCAAGGTCAATTTGGCAAGGTGGAGGCCAATTGACCCTAATTAGGCTACTTTGACCATATTAAGGTTAGGGTTGACTTTGGTCAATTTGACCACTTTGGTTGACCCCAATGGGTCTTATTGCTCTAAGGGACCCTCCAAAGGGTTAGGTGTTCCATGGTGGGGTCAAGGGGTCAATATGAGTCCCTAAATTCTAACCCTAAGCTTGGTAACTAGAAATTGCTATATGTAGAGCAAGGTGCTCTTTGTTGGAGCTTGTGTTCCACATGTCTTAGTTTGAGAATAACAAATCACACTATGTATTTGATCTTGCTTGTGCTTATAGTGTGCAAGTACTATAGTTAAATAACCCTATGAACATGATGCTGATTGATAACAATTCTCTGGAAAGTGAGCTAACGCCCCGCGTTAAGTAGTTAACGCCCTTCGTTAACCTATAGTTGAAGAGGGATGATGTCGAGATGGGAATGATGTGGAGAAGGTATTGCGCCGAGAAGCCAGTGAAAATGCCAGCGTTGACACTTAACGCACGCGTTGAGTCCACAAACTGCCACGTTCTCGATGGTTGCACGATGCCAGTGGTTGCTATACACGATTACTAATGCTGGCGATAACTCTTAACGCCACGCGTTAGCTCCCGTGCCTATTTAAAGAGCTGATTTCGTTTGATCAAGGTTGATTCATTCCAAGCCTTCATTATATACTTCAGAGAGAGCATTTCATCCTGAATTCAGAGAGCACTCCCAATACCACCATTGAGGAACAAGAGTGAGAAGGAGATTTCCAACGGCAAATTTGAAGGACGCTCGTTTCAACTCCGACGATGGTCATTGCATGTCTTCAACATCTCCTTCAGCGTTCTTCAATCTAGGCAGTCTTTTGTTCTGATTTTAATATTATCTTTTCATATTTTCTTGTAACGGTAGTGAAATCACCGCCTTGCGTGTTGTGATTAGGCCGGGTTCAGTTTAGTGGGAAATTCGCTGCCTTGTGCGTGGATACTAGGTCTACGGTAGATCTAGGAGGTGGCTAGAGGCCTTTTTCTAGGGAAGATAGGCTATAGCCAACCGGTCCTTGGGAGAAGTACTGGTGATGGAACAAAAAGTGAATTTTACTTTGTCGCCTTTAATTTCAAGTGTTATTGAAATTCTATCTTTGTAATCATCTTTATGAAATATAAAATTCATTTTTATTATTTTGAATTTTCTGGAATTGTATTTACAAGTAAATTCACTTTGGATATTTCTGTAAAAATATTTTCTGAAGAGATTACGCCTGACGTTAACTATCTAACGCCAGGCGTTAGCGACAGAATAAAAAAGTTTATGCTTTCTCTAAAATCTTTCAGTTCATCTCAAAAATAGTAAACCCCTTATTCACCCCCCTCTAAGGGTGCCATCAGATCCAACACTTGGTATCAGAGCGAGGTTATTCCAAAAATGGTTTCACAACCAAGAATAATGTCGCATTATGATCATGCTTTCGCTGAGGGTCAAGGGATTAGTAGACCTCCAATACATACCAGTACTGATTATAATTATTGGAAAACAAGTATGCGTTGTTTTCTAAATGCTTAGATAATGATGTGCGGGGTATGGTGTAACCGTTGGGTATATTGCCCTCAATATTACCTTGATTTGAAGAGGCATCACTCTCAATACTAAGGACATATTGTATTTAACAAAGCCATATTTGTGTAGGATATACAGGCACAGGTGACTCAAAAGGTAGGGCCAAACATGGCCTTAGATAAGAAGAAATCATCTACAAGGAGATGAAGATCTGTCTCAGCAGAACCGCTGAGACGAAGGGTCAGAACCGCTGAGACGAGGAGCCGTCTCAGCGGATCCACTGAGAAGGAGACTGGAGCAACCGCTGAGAAGGTGAGTGAAGCAACCGCTGAGACTGGAAGCTGTCTCAGCCCAACCGCTGAGACAGATCCAAATGTGCTGACGGGATCTGATTTTGACACAAACGACAATAGAAAGGGAAAATCAACTCCAATCTGCCCCATACTGTGTCAGGAGGATCGATATAGCCGTTGAAGCCTTCTGGAGGTATAAAAGACGAAGCTAGGGCACAACAACAAAATGTTCCATTGAAAAGCTTTTGCTGCACGCCGCAATCGAGCATTCACGTCTCAGCCAGTTGAAGTTGTTCTCTGAAGCTGAAGTTAATCTTCTGAAGAAGATTAGTTAGCTCTTCCTGTACCAACTCAAGAAGGGAAAGTTGATCTTCTGCTTTGCTGAAGGAGAAGATCAAGGTGATTCAAATCTGAAGCTGCTGTCCTTCAGATCTGAAGAAAGGAAACAGAAGACCTGAGAGTAATACTTTTATCTTCTGTATTTAGTACAAACAATCTTATATCCTTGTAAGGCATTGTTGCCTGAGTGAAAGGTTGTTGAGCCTGTTTGTAAAGCTGTGTTGACAGCTTGAGTGGTAAGACTTCTTGAGAGGTCTGAGGAAGGAGATCTGTGTGATTTCTGAGTGGTAGGAGTTACATAACTCTGAGGTGTAGGGCTGCTGAGCCTGAGTGTAGGGCTGCTGTGCCTGAGGTGTAGGGCTGCTGAGCCTGAGTGTAGGGCTGCTGTGCCTGAGGTAGGATCACTCTTGATCTGAGAAGTTCTGAGGAACTTGTGGTGTAAGCTCAAGGAGTTGAGATTGGAGTTTGTGGCCTTGTCTAACTCACTGTTAGAAAGGTGAAGGGGGAAAGAGGACTACTCAAGACACCCTGTCTTGAGGAACCTCAATAAATCCTTGTGTGCTTTCTGTGATTGAGTTTTCTACAGCTAGATACATTAGGATTATATAAAGAAAATAAGTAAAGCCTATTCACCCCCCTCTAGGTATTATTGACTACACCTATATAAACTATCAAGTGGTATCAGAGCGAGGTTGATCCAAAGGACTTAACAGTCTGATCTGATCCTATAAAGGAGTAGTCAAATCTAAAATCCAATGGCCAACAGTGGAATGCAGAAAGAGTTGGGGTCAATGAAGTTGCCCATATGCTCCAAAGAAAACTTTGGTATTTTCTGAGCTGACCAATAATGAGATAACATTGTACACTATGGACAAGAGAGCCCAAAACATAATAGTAAATGCCATTGATGACACTACATTTCAGTACTTGGTACACTGCCAAACTGCCAAGGAAATGTGGGACACATTGGTTGTTTATATGGAGGGAACAGCTGAAGTGAGGGATGATAGAAAGTCACTCCTCAATCAGGAGTATGAAGCCTTCAGACAGCTGAGCCAGGAGAATATCTCCATGTGCTATGAAAGGTTCTTTAGGATTGTAAATGAACTAAGAACCTATGGAAGGGTGTTCACAGATTATGAACTCAATGACAAGTTCCTTAGATCTCTAACTAGAGATTGGGACACTAAAATATGTGCAATCAGGGAAGGGGCAAGACTTGGAGAGACCCCTACCCATACACTGTTTGGGAAACTGCTCTCATATGAGATGCAGCTTTCTGCAAGAAAGGAGGAGGACACTTCCTCCAGGGCTCACACAAGGGAGAGATCTGTTGCTCTCAAAGCTGAATGCTCTAAGAAGAACAAAGGGTAGAGTGCAGTCACCTCCAAGAAAGGCTGCTGAATCTGAGAAGTCTGAGAGCTGGAATTCAGACAACTCCTCTTCTGATGAGGAGTTTGCTGCCTTCACAAGGCAGTTCAAGAAGATGATCAAAAGGAAACAATAGAAGAACAAACCATCCTCCTCTTCTCATCACAAGAAGGATCATTACAGATCTGAGAGACAACATTCCAAAGGGGACATGTATGATTCTAAATCTAGTAAACATGTTTCAACTAACATAATTTGCTATTGCTGCAGTAAGCCTGGACATGTCATTGCTGACTGTCCAGTTAAGAGATAGGAAAGAGGTGACAAGAAGCCTCATCACAAGAAGGAGAGGAAGGGAGAAAAATCCTTCCTAGCTAAGAAAGGCAAAAGCTGGAGTGAATCTGAATCTTCATCTTCAGATTCAGATGGTGAGGAGGAAGCCTACTTGGGGCTATTTGTTGATCAGGAGGAAGAAGACTGTCCTGCTACCAGGATAGGAATCAGGGCCCCTCTATCACATTCAGATAGTGATGTAGAGGAGGATGAGGACACTCTAGAAGACCATGGGCTGATGGCTATAACTGAAAATAAGGACAGCCACAGCAATTCAGAACATGAGCAGGTATTGATACACTGCATTTCTTCTTCTTCTGATTATGAAACAGGTCCAGAATCTGAATCTCCTCCATCTAAAGTTGGAAGTGAATCAAATTCTGAGGAGGATGTTAATCAATTGATTGACAGGTATGGTGCACTCCTGGAAGCTCTAAAAAAGAGCAAAAAGCTAGCCAAGAGGCAAGCCCAAGAAATTACTTCCCTAAAGCAATCAAAATCTGAGTGCATTGAGCATGCTACCCAGCTAGCTCTAATGAGCAAGGAGATTGGCAAGCTAAAGGGAATGTCAATCATCCATGTGGGCACCATAAGCCACAAGAACAAGATCATTAAGGATCTTGAAGAAAAACTCCTCAAGGAGAGGATGCTGGTGGCTCAATTCTCCAAGCCCAAATCTGTGCTACCTATTATTGACACATTCTCCTTTGAAACCAATAGGAGAGGATTAGGGTTCAATAAAATGGAAGTAGGAGAAGGGAGTGGAGTAAAGAGCAAGGAAAAGGCTAAGCCTCAACCCACCTTTCAAAAGGTAATACTTCCCTCCAACAGGTATGACCATGAAAGCATTTATGGTCACTGGAAGAATGAGAGGTGCTATAAGAAGGAAAATGCTCCTTCATATAGTGGAAGAAAGGGAATGGGATTGAGTGCCATGAAGGCTCCCAATGAGGAAATTCAAATGGCCCAACATGGACCATTTGTTTTTGGTTCTTCAGCCACATCATTCATGAATAAGAAGGCGAGCCCTTCTAAGGTTGAATCAGTCAAGAAAATGACTGCTGCCAAATCTGTAAACATGTCTGAGTGCTCAGTGTCATATGCCATCACATCTTGTATGGCTGCCAAGTCATTGCAAGCTGATGCCATCAGGACAAAGAGCATCAAGACAGCACACAGAATGACATTAAGTCAAATCATTGCTGAGAGGAACATGAAGAATGCTGCTGTATCTATTCCTGGACATAAGGACTGTGCTGCACAATCCTCAAGAAATGCTCAGAAGAGAAGATACAACATTCATGAGTGTTGGTGCTGTGGCAAAGTGGGACACTTTGCAATTGATTGTTGGCACAACCCCAATGTGCCAAAGGCAAAGATTGAACCTCAAGACAAACCAGCCCTTTCTAGGAATATCCCCTATGGTGTTAACATGAACCTAGGACCCAAAGTCAGTTGGGGTTCTAAGGTACATTAAATTTTAAGTTGCAGGTTAGTTCAAGTACCAGTCTCAACCAAATATGGTACTTGGACAGTGGGTGCTCAAGGCACATCACAGGAACTAAGGATCTTCTAAAGGATTACCATCCAGTGAAGAATGGACCCAAAGTTATCTTTGGTGGATCTGAAAAAGGAGTCACCAAAGGATATGGTATGATTTCAAATGGCATAGTCTCAATCACAAGGGTAGTGACGCGCAAATCTCGCACACCGCTATAGGTGGTGGCTAGACTGCGGCACAAAATGGCAGTGTATCGATTGTTCAAGTAACATAAAACGAGGAGTAATCCCCGAGTATCGAATCTCAAAGGAACACAGTAAGGTGGAGTTCACTATTGAGGCAGGACTTGAGATCGAAGTCCTTTAGTCGGATGGATGCGGAAACGGGGGTTTTGGATTGTGGAAAATAAAGAGAAAATGCTACAACTACTCCTATGCAATGCCGCTATGCAATGCTTCGCTTGGCGGGATGGAGACTAGGCAGAACTTGAGCGCGCTGCGTCGCAAGGGCGGATGGACGAGTAGGCAAGCGGAGTCGAACTATGCAGGCCTTGAGCGCACTGCTTCGTTGGGCGAATGGATTACACGGGCCGCTATGCCATGCTTCGCTAAGCGGATGGAATAGTAGGTAAGCAGATGGAATGGTTCGCACCGGCGGAGTCGGAATGGATTACACGGGCCGCTATGCCACGCTTCGCTAGGCGGATGGAAGAGTAGGCATACAGATGGAATGGAGAGAACATCGGAATGAGGGTCGCACACACCTCTTCGCAAAGCACACCACTAATAATTGTTAGGGCGGCACAACACAACAAACAATCCACACCACAAGGCACACCTCAAAATGATAAGCAAGAATACCCAAATCACATAGACATAATCAAGTATAAATGCTAACAGTCAAAACACACTTCATCAAACATATAAGAAATCCAACTAAGCTATCACTACAAGGGGAGGTGAGTGTGCGAAATAGACCGACTCCGAAGTCTTGTTGAGGGTTCACGGAAGGAATCGCCGGGTTGTCAATCCGCGTCCAAGCTCGGTCCTCGACTGCGTCCGGGGTAGAGAGAGCTGTCAATACTCTCCAATGGACCCGTCTTCTTCGTGTCACGAACCGGTGGAATGATCACACAAGCTGCTCCGATATTGAATGTGAGAGCTAGGTTGACTCCCTTCTTGAAGCTCTTAGATGAAGGAGATGGCCAAGAGGAAGCTCCGGTGAAGGTTTGGCGTTGAAAGCTTGCCCGGAGCTCCTCTCTAAGGTGGGCGGTAAAGAAGGAGGCGAAATGGGCGCTCTGGAGCAGGAAACGACGCTGGAAAAATGATCGATCCTGACCTAAAATTGCGCATGTCTATTTATAGGCGGAGCAGAATTTAACGGCGCGCACGGTCAGGCGCACGACAAGTGGTCGTGCGCGAAGAAATGCCTCTGATCGTGCGCGAAGAACCTGTAGTATAGTCCTGAACTGCAAAAATAGCGCACGGTCAGTGGCGCACGACCAATGGTCGTGCGCGAAGAAGGCCAGTGATCGTGCGAACCGCTCTGTTTGGTAAGGGGAATTATCGTACGACCAGTGGTCGCGCGCCTGGTCGTGCGCGAAGGAAAACGCACGACCAGTGGCGTTTTCGGCCGAAAATTCCCCAGAACCAATCCCGAGTGTCGCACAACCCCTGAGCCTGCATGAAAACAACCAAGATCACTGAAATACCAAGAATCACACCAAATTGGGCTAAAATGTGCACTACAAGTGAGAATTGTGAATAAATGAAATATAAGCATTAATACACCAAAAGTGAAGTGCAAGTGCGTGAAAACTAGCCCAGATGAGTCCATAAAAGTGTATATAATTTGGACTCATCACACCCCCAGACTTACCTGTTTGCGCGTCCCGAGCAAACAAATCCGGCGGAGTAGGAAAAGCATAGCAAGCCAAAAAAATTTTGCATACATGGAATAGAATGCGAAGTTGCATACAAGTGTGCATGGAAGTTCATTAGAAGAAGTTTCAACATATGCTAGCTAATTTATAAAAGTGTAAATGCGTGAAAAGAAATTTATTTTTACTCAAAAATGGAATGTTGGTGAATCTCGTGGTCACGCGTAGTACGACAGTAAGCAAGTCGCGAAGGTGAATGTTACCCAAGACCGGAACTCGGAATTATCTCCGTTGAAATCCATCAACGTCGAGGACCATAAGCTCGCCTGGTCACACTCTCTCCACGGCGCTAGTGAACTCACAAGACAAATCGATAGGGCTTTAGGTATACACGAGGCTTAGGTTACGGTTTGGAATGCAAAGATAAACATGATGGCTAATCGCAACCCAAAAGAGCTCACAAAAGTGCTACTTCAAAGCAGCCCCAATAATACACGTGTAACACACCGCCAGACTTGACTTTGAAACCGGGTGTGCACACGGCCTACAACAATCAATACCAAAATATGCTTCAATTAAAGTGCTAGGGATAAATATATATATATATATATATTTTTTTTTTTTCTTTTTCTTTTTCTTTTCTTTTCATCCCCAGATCTAATAGCACAATTTTCAGCACATAGACATTTTTAAAACTTCCACATCAACACTGAAGTTTCGCATCACCGCACCGCATTGGAAACTTACAATTCATAAATGCTTTTAGCTTAATTTTTAGTTGCGATAATAGGATTAGCTTTTAGGCCTTGGTGAAGTATGGTGGAGCTGAATCAAAAGATCGGGTAGGCACAAAATGGGCTAGCAATAGTTAGTGTATAGGAAAGGTAGAACAAAGCTCAAGCTCGCCAAAAATATGGCCTACGTCACGCTCAACTTGCAAATCGATCACACCCATGCTTCGAGAGTCGCTTGAGGCAAGTTCTTAGCCCCCGAGAAAGGTAATCCTTCCTCCCGACTCGAGCAACACGAACCTCGCATTCGCTTACACACAATACCACGCTACCACTAGATTCAACCACATTCACCATTTTGAGTAAAATAAACTAAAATCTACGCAAATCAACTAATTATAAATTAGGAGCATAAATAAGAACTGATTCTACTCAAAGTCCTAAGCAAAACACGAGTACTCAACTAGAGCACTGCAGGAGTAAACATTCCACTCCATCTTGCAATTAATTTGGCTAATACAACACTTCCTACATCACAACCAAGAATTCAATGTACAGGAGCATGCAAACAAGCTAGTGCGCGCTCGTGCGGGTGAAACGGTGTGTGATGCAAATGAACAAATTTACTATATATATAAAATAAAATTACTACTAGTATGCAATGCAACATGTGCGTGCACAGTGGGTAACAAACAGCTCTCCCCCAGACTTAATCTACACAATAAGGTAAGCTGAAATATCAACATGAGTGTAAGAGAATGAAAAGAGGAGAGGTTACCCCATGCTCAGAAATGAGCATACCAGAAGATTTGGCATTAAATTCTGAAAACTTCACTCCAAGAGTCCGCCACCCAAGAAATTGCCGCACACCTGCAGGCAAAAGACTCCACGCAAATATATATATAACTAAACTATTAGCGTATTAGAGAAATAAAAGCAAAAGAGACTTGGGTTGTCTCCCAGCAGCGCTTTTGTTTACCGTCCTTAAGCTGGACTTAATACCTGTATTAAGTAGTTAATAATATTGTCTACACATAAAAGAGAAAACTAAAATATCCTAATTATTACAAGCATGCCAAAAAGATCAACTGTACGTTGATTTAAAGTGGTAACTGAAAATAAAAGAGATGGGCCCGAAGACCCAACAGCAGCAGTCAAGAGGATCAGGAGCTTTCCATCTCCTTATTTCATCTTTCTTCATCCTCTTCCTCTCCTCCAATCTGCGGTCATGGATGAAGTAGCGTTTACCACCCTGCACCCAGTCTTTCAAGGAAAATGCAGGCAATGATGATGAGGTGGAATAGGCGATGGATTTCATCATTGCCGTTTGCTTTTCCTTCCAAGACTGCCACACAGAATTGCCCAAAAATGGGTCTAGATATTCATGCACCTGCAGAGGGGTAAATGAAATATCAGACAATAAAGTAGGCGAGGAAGCAGGAAGGATGAATTTATCAATATTAGCATTAAAAGAGGGATGATTAGGAAATAAAATAGATGAAGAAGTGAAAGGTTCAAATAAAGGAGGAGTGGCGCCGGTGTCACTCCTGGCAGGTTCCCAAGCCTGATCACTGTCGGTGTCATAAGAATCAAAACGAGGTGCATCTGAGAACTCAAAGGAATCAGTGGTGCGGCAGATCTCCTTCACCAATGAAGAGGTGCACAACTCCTCATCAGAAAGGTCGTCCTCGTCATCCCACTTCGGTTCAGCTTGGAGGTCCAAAACATCACTCTGCAAATAATCTTCGACAGGATCATAAGAAAAAGGTGTAGAAAAAGCATGCAAAGAAACTGGAGGAACATCAGAATCAGAAAGTAAAATATCAGGTTCCTCCGCAAAAATATCTGCAAGCACCTCCCCACTAGAGAGAACACTCTCCTCATCCCACTCTGGTTCATCATGGAGCTCCCAAATCTCACCTTGTTGGCCATCAAATGAATCATCGTCATCACTAGTAGTAAAGCCATATACAGGGAGCGAAGAGTCCATGCAAGAAATAAGCTCGAGGGTTGAGGGCTCGATTCCCTCCACAGGTAAAGACTGAGCGATAGGGACTTTGTCATCAGGGTGTGAAGGACTGCAGTCGGGAATTGGAATAGGTAAAAGACTGGGGCAGTCCTTCAAAACATGATTTTCACTTTTACAAATTAAACAAACAAAGCCCTTACGATACGTAGCATTTAATTCCCTCACTTGATCGATATAAGCGCTCATCTTGTCATAAATGCTAGGTTCAGTCCAGGAATACATTTTTTTTGAAGGATGCAGATATAACAAGAATTGAAATTCTTTGCAAGAAAATCTACACAATCAACTAAAACTACTTCGGAACAACTTGCCTAAAAAAAATTAAACAGGAAAGTGGGAACTAATAAAAATAAGAAAAGCAAAAATTAAATAAAAAGCAAACAAAATAACAAGAGGACTATACACAATGGAAGAACTTCTAACTCTCGTCTCCCTCTCCAGAAACTCACACGACTGTGTTCCCCGGCAACGGCGCCAAAAACTTGACGCGCAAATCTCGCACACCGCTATAGGTGGTGGCTAGACTGCGGCACGATACGGCAGTGTACCGATCATTCAAGTAATATAAAACGAGGAGTAATCCCCGAGTATCGAATCTCGAAGGAACACAGTAAGGTGGAGTTCACTATTGAGGCAGGACTTGAGATCGAAGTCCTTTAGTCGGATGGATGCGGAAACGGGGGTTTTGGATTGTGGAAAATAAAGAGAAAATGCTACAACTACTCCTATGCAATGCCGCTATGCAATGCTTCGCTTGGCGGGATGGAGACTAGACAGGCCTAGAGCGCGCTGCATCGCAAGGGCGGATCGACGAGTAGGCAAGCGGAGTCGAACTGTGCAGGCCTTGAGCGCACTGCTTCGTTGGGCGAATGGATTACACGGGACGCTATGCCACGCTTCGGTAGGCGGATGGAAGAGTAGGCAAGCAGATGGAATGGTTCGCACCGGCGGAGTCGGAGTGGATTACACGGGCCGCTATGCCACGCTTCGCTAGGAGGATGGAAGAGTAGGCATACAGATGGAATGGAGAGAACGGCAGAATGAGGGTCGCACACACCTCTTCGCAAAGCACACCACTAACAATTGTTAGGGCGGCACAACACAACAAACAATCCACACCACAAGGCACACCTCAAAATGATAAGCAAGAATACCCAAATCACATAGACATAATCAAGTATAAATGCTAACAGTCAAAACACACTTCATCAAACATATAAGAAATCCAACTAAGCTATCACTACAAGGGGAGGTGAGTGTGCGAAATCGACCGACTCCGAAATCTTGTTGAGGGTTCATGGAAGGAATCGCCGGGTTGTCAATCCTCGTCCAAGCTAGGTCCTCAACTGCGTCCGGGGTAGAGAGAGCTGTCACTACTCTCCAATGGACCCATCTTCTTCGTGTCACGAACCGGTGGAATGATCACACAAGCTTCTCCGATCTTGAATGTGAGAGCTAGGTTGACTCCCTTCTTGAAGCTCTTAGATGAAGGAGATGGCCAAGAGGAAGCTCCGGCGAAGGTTTGGCGTTGAAAGCTTGCCCGGAGCTCTTCCCTAAGGTGGGCGGTGACGCGCTATTTCCACACCGCTAATTAGCGGGCACGAAATGCGGTACGATGGCAGTGCACCGGTCGTTGTCAAGTAATAAAAGTAAGGAGTAGCTCCCCGAATATAGTTCTCAAAGGACCGCAAGTTGGGTAATACGATTTGCTCGTTAGGAGATTAATTATGGGGGTTTCTAAGTTTAGCAAAACAAGGGGGGTTGGTTGGTTTAATAGAACGGGAAATGAGAAAACTAAACACTATGCGGGCCGCAATCACCGCGTCGCTTGGTGAATGGATTTATTGCAGGCCGCGGTGCCGTGCTTCGCTTAGCGGATGGCCGATGAGCATATGGATGAGGTGAGTGCAAATGCGAGAGTTGAGGGTCGAAGGCACCTCTTCGCTATCGCTTCCAGCTTTTGCTAGAGCGAGTACTAGACCGTGTGGGTGTAAGTGGAGCGGGGGCGGAGCGCATCACAACACAGCATAACGTAAAGGACAAGTTCATAAATAAACTCCCATTCATAGACAAATAGATGTTCATTTAGTTCATTACAACAATAAAGAGTACAAATCACAAAAAGAGAAGGGGTAGAAGTAACCACGAGATGAGAAGTCTCGCCGCGGATCTTGGTCGGAATGGTGGGTCGTCACGCCTCCTCCGAGCTCAGTTCTTGGTTGCTTCCGGGGTTTAGAGGCTGTCACTACCTCCAACCGTTGCCCGTCTTCTTCTCAGAGCTGGGTCACTTCTCCTTCGCCCGATGGAGATGTCTTCCTCATGGAATGCTGCCCGTAGATGGCGGAGAATGCTTCCGGGACCCTAGATGGACCTTAGGATCAATGGATGAAGCTTTCCCAAAGGGAGGAATGGAAGGGGGGGACCTTGGAGAGGTGGAACGGCGGACTCGCGCGCAGAAATCGCGCCCCAAAACAGTGCCCGATCCCTAATTTTGCGGAACAACGGCTTAAATAGGGAGCAGAATAAGTACTGCGCACGGTCAGTGGCGCACGACCAATGGTCATGCGCGAAGGAATGCCTGTGATCGTGCGCAGTCAACCTGTAGCAAAGAAAAAGATAGAAAACAACGCACGGTCAGGGGCGCTCGACCAGTGGTCGTGCGCGAAGAAAGGACTGTGCTCGTGCGCCGACGCTCAATCAGGGACGGGAATTAATGCACGACCAATGGTCGTGCGCCAGATCGTGCGCGAAGGAATGCACACGATCAGAGGCTTTTTGGCCAAAAATTGCCCCGCACCATCCCGAACGTGCACACGATCCCAGGACCTGCAGGAAAAACACAAATAACCCCGATCCGTGCACACCACCGGATCCATAACACAGGCATACAGTAATATATAGGAAAAACATGCCACAAAGGGGGAAGGATTGCACAAAAGGCGCAGAAACGCCATGCTATCAATATAAGCGTATATGAACATCAATTGAAGTGCAATGACACTAAAACAAACCCAAATGAGGCTGGAAATCACTGTATAAACCAGACTCATCACACCTACAGACTTACCTGTTTGCGCGTCCCGAGCAAACAAATCCGGCGGAGCGAGAAAAAACATAGCTGGGTTAGAAATTGCATGGACGGAGTAATATGCGAAGTCTCATACGCATGTGCATAGAAATCTAGTAAAAAGAATTTTTAGTTATGCAAATTAGCTTACATAATTCTAACAACGTAACTATATATTATTTCTACTCAAAAGTTGAATCATAGGGAATCACTCGGTCATGCGTAGGAAGAAAGTAGAAAGGCTGCTGAGGCGAACATTACTCAACACCGGAGTTCGGAACAACCTCCACTGAAATCCATCAGTGTCGATGACCATACGCTCACCCGTTCGCACTCTCTCCACGGCATTCGTACGATTCGATGCGCAAATCAGTAGGACTTAAGGTTATGATTTAGTCTTAGGCTACGGTGCGGTAAACAATGGTAAATGCGGGGGCTTAGCACACATAACCCAAATGAGCTTGCAAACGAAACACTATCCCAGCAATAATAAAATTGTGTACACAACGTATTCCCAAATGTATCTCTTTATACAAATTTTTTTCTCTTTTTCGTTTCATTTCATTTTTTTTTTTCATTTTTTCAAATTTCACAATTTTGCACAATTAGATACAAAACAACTATATTTTCAATAACACATTTCCACCACAATCACAGATATACACCGCATCAACACCCAATTTTTTATGCACAGATTGCTTGAGCTCAGAATTTGGTGTGCGATTAGGATAGTCATTTTGGCTTTGGTGGATTGAAGGTGGAGCTGAATCAACGGGATCGCGTAGGCACAAGGGGCTAGCAAGGATAAGATTTTAGGACCGGAATACAAAGCTCAAACTGGCCAACATGATGGCCTACGTCACGCTCACGCACTGAATTAACTCATACCCATGCTTCGAGAGTCGCTTGGGGCAAGTTCTTAGCCACCGAGAAAGATGATTCTTCCTCCCGACTCGAGCAATACGAGCCTAGCACCCCTCTACACACATCCCTACACTACCGAATGATTCACACCTGATTCAACACTTTTGAGTAGAATAAACTAGAATTACGCTATCAGAATAAAATGTAAAACTAAAAGCATAAAGAAAAGTTTAATCTACATAGATTTCTATGCGAGACATGAATAAATGACTAGAGCACTCCACGAGTCAACAAAGTACTTCGTCTCGCAATCCAAACCCAGCACCGTGATTTCCCATTCACACAACCGAGACGAGTTAGACTCATCGCGCGCCTACAGTTAAGTGCGCTCACGTGGGTGTCGTGGTGTGCCATGAGATGAGCAATGCTACAATATAACACATTGTAAATCCTAGTATGCTGTGCATGTGCACGAGGTAACGCTAACTCTCACTCCCCCAGACTTACACTAAGCAAAAAGCATGTTCGATAGCGGCATAAGCTTAAGAAGGCTAGGATGAGAGATTACCCCATGCTCAGAAATGAGCATACCAGAAGATATGGTGTTTTGTTCAGAAGGCGGTGATCCCGCCGTGCTCCAATAAATGCGGACCTGCGATTAAAGAGATCCCAAGCACACAAAAATAGCAAAGAAAGATAACAAGAAAGAACGGGACCAAATGGTCCCAAATGGGTTGTCTCCCAAGAGCCCTTTTGTATAACGTCCTTGAAGGTGGACCAAATACCTGTATTAGAGTTAGATAGCAAAAGTCTTAATGACTGAATAAAAAGACACCCAGATGAGTGTCACACACAAACATGTTTTAACAACCTAAACATGAGAAGCTGAATCAAACAATAGATGAAACATGCTGGCATAAATAGACAAGAGAGGCAGCTAACTATTGGGATTTTATGTCTCCCAACTAGACTTATTCAGCTGCTAGCGTATGCTAGCTGATCGGTCTATGGAAAATGAAGTGAACATGAAGCTGTTCCAATGTCCGTTTCGGTAACGGGTGACCATAAGGCGACAGGGTCATCCCCCCACTTCCTGAATAAAGATACCTGCACTGATTGTCAGGTAGGGGTAGGTAATAAGATGAAGGAATCTCAGTATCTGTTTCCACATGCAGATGATCCAAGGCATCTCCGGTTCGCATAGCAGGCTCGATTACATCCAGGATCAGATCCAATGTATAGTCCTGCAGTGAATCAGACACGGGAATGGGCTGAAGAAACAAATTAGACGAATAACATAATAGACTTTCTTCTTCGGGAGAGATCCCGGAATCACTCCTGATGGGTTGAGGTGGCGAGGAATTGTCGGCATCGCCAAATACGCTGCAGGATCTAGCAGAATCGTCAGCGGCAACTTCCACGACTTGGACCTCCTCAAATGATGCTGAAGTCTCCACCTCCGCACATTGAAGTACATCCTCCTCTCTCGGAGTGGGCACAATGCTGCAACTCACTACCTCTTCCTGCAAGACATTCTCATCGATACTGTCAAAAACAATTGTAGTAGCACACACAAGACTAGAAGAATTAGTGTTTGAAGAGAAGTCAAACACCGCATCCTTAGAAAGAATTGAATCAACATGCGGTGATAAACGAACGGGAGAGACATGCGCAACCATGTCGGGGCATAGATCACCAATAACTTTGATCTGCATATCCGCATCGACCCCTTCAAAACATGAAGGTGATATGGATACGAAAGTAGAGGGGAGGGTGCTGCCAGAGATAGGAATTGGGACGATCCGGATGTCCGGCTCATCGTCCTCGTCCAGTTCGCGCAGATACTCAGCACAATCCCTTAAAGCATGATCCGTGCTTCGACAAAACAAGCACTATTTTGCATTCGTCTTTGGTCCAAGTGGGGCCAGAGACGAATTCAAAAACGGTACAGGCGGAGCGACAGAGTAGCCATAAGCCTTAGGTACAGTGTATGTGGTATCGTATGTTGACAATGCCTGATACCATGGGCCTTGGGGACTAGAGCTACTCTCTCCCGATGGGCATCTATCACTAGCATGGGATGTATCCCCACACCCACGGCATCAGATATTAAATCCAGCCCACATTGCATGAAGGTCACCAGATTCAACAAAAAAACACCCTTGTGCGCAACACAACGCATGACAATGACTGAATAAAACAACCCATCGTTTAGACACGAGAAAGGATGAAGGAACAAATTAGGAAACTAAAAATCCTCACAATTAATTTTCCTAACAACAATTTCATATAACGCTTGCAATCCCCTGCAACGGTGCCAAAAACTTGATGGCGCTATTTCCACACCGCTAATTAACGGGCACGAAATGCGGTACGACAGCAGTGCACCGGTCGTTGTCAAGTAATAAAAGAAGGGAGTAGCTCCCCGAATATCGTTCTCAAAGGACCGCAAGTTGGGTAATACGATTTGCTCATTAGGAGATTAATTATGGGGGTTTCTAAGTTTAGCAAAACAAGGGGGGTTGGTTGGTTTAATAGAACGGGAAATAAGAAAACTAAACACTATGCGGGTTGTAATCACCGCGTCGCTTGGTGAATGGATTTAGTGCAGGCCGCGATGCCGTGCTTCACTTAGCGGATGGCCGGTGAGCATATGGATGAGGTGAGTGCAAATGCGAGAGTTGAGGGTCGAAGTCACCTCTTCGCTATCGCTTCCAGCTTTTGCTAGAGCGAGTACTAGACCGTGTGGGTGTAAGTGGAGCGGGGGTGGAGCGCATCACAACACAACATAACGTAAAGGACAAGTTCATAAATAAACTCCCATTCATAGACAAATAGATGTTCATTTAGTTCATTACAACAATAAAGAGTACAAATCACAAAAAGAGAAGGGGTAGAAGTAACCACGAGATGAGAAGTCTCGCCGCGGATCTTGGTCGGAATGGGGGGTCGTCACGCCTCCTCCGAGCTCAGTCCTTGGTTGCTTCCGGGGTTTAGAGGCTGTCACTACCTCTAACCGTTGCCCGTCTTCTTCTCAGAGCTGGGTCACTTCTCCTTCGCCCGATGGAGATGTCTTCCTCATGAAATGCTGGCCGTAGATGGCGGAGAATGCTTCCGGGACCCTAGATGGACCTTAGGATCAATGGATGAAGCTTTACCAAAGGGAGGAATGGAAGGGAGGACCTTGGAGAGGTGGAACGGCGGACTCGCGCGCAGAAATCGCGCACCAAAACAGTGCCCGATCCCTAATTTCGCGGAACAGCGGCTTAAATAGGGAGCAGAATAAGTACTGCGCACGGTCAGTGGCGCACGACCAATGGTCGTTCGCGAAGGAATGCCTGTGATCGTGCACAGTCAACCTGTAGCAAAGAAAAAGATAGAAAACAACGCACGGTCAGGCGTGCACGACCAGTGGTCGTGCGCGAAGAAAGGCATGTGCTCGTGCGCCGACGCTCAATCAGGGACGGGAATTAACGCACTACCAATGGTCGTGCGCCTGATCGTGCGCGAAGGAATGCGCACGATCAGAGGATTTTTAGGCCAAAAATTGCCCCGCACCATCCCGAACGTGCACACGATCCCAGGACCTGCAGGAAAAACACAAATAACCCCGATCTGTGCACACCACCGGATCCATAACACAGACATACAGTAATATATAGGAAAAACATGCCACAAAGGGGGAAGGATTGCACAAAAGGCGCAGAAATGTCATGCGATCAATATAAGCGTATATGAACAGCAATTGAAGTGCAATGACACTAAAACAAACCCAAATGTGGCCGGAAATCACTGTATAAACCAGACTCATCAGGCGGTAAAGAAGGAGGCGAAATGGGCGCTCTGGAGCAGGAAACAGCGCTGGAAAAATGATCGATCCTGACCTAAAATTGCGCATGTCTATTTATAGGCGGAGCAGAATTTAACAGCGCGCACGGTCAGGCGCACGACCAGTGGTCATGTGAGAAGAAATGCCTCTGATCGTGTGCGAAGAACCTGTAGTATAGTCCTGAACTGCAAAAATAGCGCACGGTCAGTGGCGCATGACCAATGGTCGTGCACGAAGAAGGCCAGTGATCGTGCGAACCGCTCTGTTTGATAAGGGGAATTGTCGCACGACCAGTGGTCGTGCGCCTGGTCGTGCGCGAAGGAAAACGCACGACCAGTGGCTTTTTCGGCCAAAAATTCCCCAGAACCAATCCCGAGTGTCGCACAACCCCTGAGCCAGCATGAAAACAACCAGGATCACTGAAATACCAAGAATCACACCAAATTGGGCTAAAATGTGCACTACAAGTGAGAATTGTGAAAATGAAATATAAGCATTAATACACAAAAAGTGAAGTGCAAGTGCGTGAAAACTAGCCCAGATGAGTCCATAAAAGTGTATATAATTTGGACTCATCAGGTAGCTTATGTTGAAGGGTTGCAACACAACCTTGTAAGCATAAGCCAACTTTGTGACTTAGGCTATGTCATTGAATTCCACAATGCCAAGTGCTTGATCAAAATGTCTAATAACTTGGAGACCATTCTCTCAGGCACTAGGAGTGGAAATGTTTATTGCTTAGACTTCATTTGCAATTATTCTATCTCTTCTGTGTGTCTTGTAGCTAATGAAAGTGAGTCTCTTTGTGTCCAATGGCACAAGAGACTTGCCCACATTAACTATAAGACAATATATAGATTATTTTCTAAAAACCTTGTTAGAAATAGTCCTAAACTAAAATGTGTTAAAAGTGGTCCCTGTCATGCTTGCCAGATGGGTAAACAAACTAGGACCACCTTTAAAAGTATTGGCTCCAAGGATACTGAGAGGTGTTTATACCTATTGCACATGGACTTGTTTGGTCCTTTGCCAATTCAGAGCCTAGGTGGGAAGTTGTATACCTTGGTAATTGTAGATGATCATTCAAAGTATACATGGGTATTCTTCCTTAAGAAGAAGTCAGATACCTTACATGTCTTTATAAATTATGTCAAGGCTATTCAGAATGATCTACAATGTACTGTGGTCAGGACAAGAACTGACCATGACACAGAATTTCAATCTGAAGCCATGAAAAAATTTCGTCAAGAATTTGGTATCACCAAAGAGTTCTCCTCCCTAAGGACTCCACAGCAAAATGGTGTGGCTGAGGGGAGGAATATGACCTTGATAGAAGCTGGGAGAACATTGCTTAGTGACTCCTCACTCCCAGAATACTTCTGGGCTGAGGTAGTCAATACAGCCTGTTATGTTCTCAATAGAGCCTCCATCAATAAGATCCTTGGGAAAACCCCTTATGAGATTCTGAAAGGCAAACAACCTACAATTTCATACTTTAGAATCTTTGGTTGCAAATGTTACATTCTAAATAATGGAAAATCTCAATTAACAAAGTTTGCAGAAAAATGCAATGTGGGGGTTCTTGTTGGGTATAGCTCACATAGAAGAGCTTATAGAGTTTATAACAAGAAAACCCATGTTGTAGAAGAATCTATGCATGTTGTGTTTGATGAGACCAGCCTTCTCTACAAAGAATGGTCTAGCTCTTCTATTTTCACAGGAAATGAAGAAGGGTTGCATGAGCTGACTGTCCAAGACAAGCCCAGCAGCAGCAAAACACAATCAGCTACTGCAATTCCTGAAGAAGAAGAGGTACAAGATGGTGAAGTCACAGCTGAACCAGTGGAACAACCACAGCCACCAGAGGACCCTCTTCCAGCTGCTGCAAGGCACCTGAGAGATCATCCAAGAAATCTAATAATTGGAGATCATACACAAGGCATATTGACAAGAAGCAGAGCTCATAATGAAGCACTATTCTTGAGCTTCCTTTCTCAAATGGCCCAAGAAGTTTGAAGAGGCCAATCAAGATACCTTCTGGATTGAAGCCATGCAAGAAGAGCTCCTACAATTCAAGAGATGCAAAGTATGGAAGCTGGTGCCAAGACCTCAGGGACACAATGTGATTGGCACCAAATGGGTATATAGGAACAAGCTTGATGAGAATGGTACAATCATCAAGAACAAGGCCAGATTAGTTGCCAAAGGATACATGCAAGAGGAAGGTATAGACTTTGATCAAACCTTTGCACCAGTTGCAAGGTTGGAAGCAATTTGGCTATTCCTTGCCTATGCTGCCCACAAGGGGTTCAAAGTCTACCAGATGGATGTCAAATCAACCTTCCTCAATGGAGACTTAAAGGAAGAGGTATATGTTGAACAACCTTCAGGTTTTGTGCATCCAACCCTAACTTCTCATGTTTACTTTCTTAGGAAAGCATTATATGGTCTCAAGCAAGCTCCAAGAGCTTGGTATAAGACTTTGTCCAACTTTCTCCTCAAGAACAAGTTCATGAGGGGAAAGATTGATATCACATTGTTTCTTAGGGAAACAAGGGGCAAGTGTCTCTTGGTCCAAATTTATGTTAATGACATAATCTTTGGGTCTACTGATGACAACCTCTGCAAGAGATTTACAAATCTAATGCAGGGGGAGTTTGAAATGAGCAGTATGGGTGAGCTCAAATATTTCCTTGGGCTCCAAGTGAAACAGTCTGATGATGGAATTTTCATCTCCCAGACCAAGTACCATAAGGAGCTCATCAAGAAATTTGGGATGGAATCAGCCTCCACCATGAAAACACCCATGGGGTATAATGTATCATTAGACAAGGATGAAAAGGGAAAGGCCTTTGATGAGTCCATGTACAGATGTATCATTGGATCCCTATTGTACTTGACTGCTAGTAGGCCAGACATCATGTATTGTACATGTGTTTGTGCTAAGTATCATGCCCTTCCTAAGGAATCTCACTACACCTCTGTGAAGAGGATTTTGAGATACCTTAAGGGCAGCTTGCATCTTGGCCTGTGGTACCCTAAGAACAATGACTTTGAACTAACAGGCTTTTCAGATGCAGATTTTGCAGGTTGCAAAGAAGACAGGAAGAGTACAAGTGGTACTTGTCAATTCCTAGGGAGAAGATTGATATCTTGGAGCAGCAAGAAACAAACCAGTGTGGCAATATCCTAAGCTGAGTCTAAATACATTGCTGCAGGTAGCTGTTGTGCACAACTCCTTTGGACACAACATCAGTTGGAGGATTACAACCTCAAGGAAAGGGAATCTCCTTTATACTGTGATTCATCCAGTGCAATCTCTATTGCTAAAAATCCTGTCCTTCATAGCAGGACTAAGCATATAGAGAATAGATATCATTTTATTAGAGAACATGTAGAATGTAAGGATATATGTCTTGAATTTGTCCCCACTGACAAACAAGTAGCTGATATCTTTACAAAGCCACTGGATAAATCTAAATTTAATGCTTTCAAAATTGATCTTGGCATGCTTAGTATGGAATAGTCCTAAATGTATGAGTAGTAGCTGTCACTATTGTTGATTCTGAATTGTGAATTATAAAACTTTACATTATTATACATTACAACTTAGTGACATGACTAGGACATTTCTTCATCCAAAATATCTACATTAGGTCTAAACCTTATGATCAGCTAAACTGCAGAATCATGATCAGCTGAATCAGCTGGGAAAAATCCCAGCTGAACCGCTGAGACGAGCAATCTGTCCCAGCGGTTGACAGTTCACTATCCCAGCGGCCTAGGTCTCCGTCTCAGCTGAACCGCTGAGATGGGGTATGTTCAATATGAAATCTTATAATCAATCGTTAATTAACCCAAAATTCCTTAACACAATAAGGTTATTAAGTCTACAAACCTAGGGTTAATAAAAATGAAACTGAAATCCTAGCAATAGATACACTGTGACTTAAAACACACCACAAAGTCAAAACCTTAGCCGCCGAGACGATTCTTCGTCTCTCCCGTCTCAGCGCCTCGATTTTCTGCTTCTATGGCGCCAAAAGGTTCAAAAGATCTCCTGGAGGGCTACGAAATCATCAGAGACGGATTCTCTCATGCCTCAGACGAAATAAAACAAGTAATTCATCTGATGGAAGCTCAAGGTCTGGAGCATACGCTGTCTGAACCCTGCTGCATTCTCAGAACTGATGTTCTGGATTGGTTCAGCAATGTCAAATTATCTCCTTCCAAAACCATCCTGAAGTCCAAGATAGGAACTGAGAAGATAAAGATAACAGCCAAAAGGCTGGAGAAAGGACTGAAATTAACTCCCTGCAGTAAAACTGAAGAGGAGGAGATATCTGAAAAGGACAAGTAGACTGCCCTAAAATGGACAGGGTACAGTGATGCTAAGACTAGTTGTCTAAGGAGGAAGTTCTTCAATCAACAGGGGAAGTTGTTGTCTGACATAGTGGGCAAAGCCATCCTTTGCAAGCCATGTTCACATGACACTGTATCGCAGTTCATGTTTGAACTAATGACTAGGATACTTTTCTCCAAGAAAACATCATGGGGATAAGTTATTTTTCAAAGGATAAAGGAATGTCTGCAAGCCCCCAATATGGGAAGGATTCTATCTCTGTACCTACAGAATAGTTATTCAGAAACTTTTGAAAATTCAAAGGGGTCCAATCTCCATTATCTCAAAAGAATGGACATTAAGACTCTGGATAGATTCTCCAGAGTGCTCCCTATGTGCCAGCCATCTGTGGCAAAGGAAAAGAAGAAAAAGTCATCCCAGCAGAAATCTGATTCATCCTCAAAATCAGATGGGTCTGACAATGAGGACATTCATGGGTCTAACCTTAGATCTGCTAGCAGCCCAATGAATATAGACAATGAAGATGTTCCCAGGACAGGAAGGGGGAGGAGTCCCAAGGAAGAGTTGAACCCAATCCTAAGCCAACTCAAATGAATACTGATCCAGCTGTTCCTCAAGCTGAAGATGAAGTTCCCAATTCACCTATCCATGGTAAATTGGGATTTCATTTAGGCCTCTCCTCTCTATCAATAGTATAGTCTAGGTGTTTAACTCATCAATCATTTTTCAGGTGACTTTAGACAAAATTCTCCATCTATGGATGCCCCAAGTGAGGGGGAGCATAGCCCTGCCTATGAAGGTGAAGGTGGGTATGCTAGTGGAGAGGAACTTCAACAAGAACCAACCCCTACAAATCTACAAGATACACTTAATGCCCCATCTGAGGGGGAGCAGATCCATGATGATGGAAGGGCTAATACTCAAAGTGGAGCTGAAGAGTTGGTTGAAAAGGAATTGGCCCAGGAAAGGCCAGTTGCTATTCTGGACACATCTGACCTGTTAAACTCAATACAAACCATGATTGAGGGTCAGATGTTGTCTATGAAAGAGATTGTTGCTGAAAAGGTCCATGATGTCTCTGCTCAGATAAGGGATGAATTGTATGCAACAAGAGCTGCATTGACTCAGGAGATCGAGGCCAATGAGTAAAGAATGGAGTCAAGAGTGGTTGCAGTGAGAACTGAGCTGAATGCCCAGGTTAATGATGTCAAAACTGCATCAGATCATATCCTTCTGCAAATGACAAGATGGTTTGAAATGGACAAAAATACTGTTGCTGCCCAGCACACAGTTCTGAAGAATATTGCAGACCATCAAGGGGATTCCACAAAAGACATCACATATGTAAAGAATCAGCTCTACAAAAATGAAAATGTCTGGGAAAAAGCTGTTGCAAGGATGGCACAAGTGGCTAACACATCTAGCAGCCATGTCATGACCCACATTGACAAGGTCAAGGAAAGTATTTTGGATGATGTGGATAGCACCTTTCAAACTCTTGCCCAATCCATAATACATCAACACTCTGAAATAGAGAAGAAAATTGTGGAAAATAGCAAAGAAGGGGAGGAGAAGATTACCAATCTACATGCTAAGCTGAAAGGAGCTCACATATAGCTGTAACAACTTGGAGTCTGCCCACAAGCTGATACTCTCCAATCAAGCAGAAGCCAGCAAGCAAGTGGTGGAAGTGGTCAACAATGCTTCCAATGCTATTCAAGAAAATATCCTTACCATGGTGAGAAAGGTTTCTGAAAATCAGTGGGACTTAAGCTTAAAAGTGCTGCAAGGAACAAGAATTTCTTTGAATCTTCCAATCTTGAACCCTAACAGAAATGAATACTTTGACTTCCAAAGTCAATCAAATCTGATTGCTGATGAGAGCGCAGCAAAGAGGAGAAGGGCAGAGGTCATTCAAACTGCTGAAGAGTATATGGCCCAGAAAAGAATGGAAAGATTAGAGGATCCACTCCATGAAGATGACAATCTGGAGTTGGACACAATTGTTGTCAATACTTGGGTTAGCCATGGAAATCCAATGAAGGACATTGACCATGTCTACTCAGCTGCTGAATGGATTAAGCACCTTGAGAGGGAATCCTTAAGGGAAAGGATTCTCAAAGAAAACTTGGTGAGAAGGGAAACTCCTGTAAGGATTCCCCCAAGATATCTTCCCAAGCCTCTTCTATACTTCAAAGTAAAGGAGAAGATCAAGGCTGCTGCTGAAGCTAGGAAGAGGAAGTCCAAAGCTGAAGAATGCTCTTCCCAGGGTCCATCTAAGAAGCTCATGCCTTGCAATTTTTTTTATTATCAATTTTATTGTTTGAAATATCTGTACTGAACATTTAAATTGAAATGATATTTCATCTTTTGATCATAATGTTGTGCTTATTACTATTGCTATATGTACTATGTACCTTTATCTTTAGTATTCAGGAGCTAGAATGGGATGTTCACTTTGAACAGGTTCATTACAGAATTGCTCACCAATTAAGGGGGAGCAAATTCCCTGCTCAGGTTGAGGGGGAGATGGCAAATGCTAAGAGTGTATAGATTGGACCATAGGTTGATCCAAAGGGATCTATAGAAGTTGTCCCACTATTCATAGAAGGTTAAGGTTGAAGAAACCAGAAAGGGGGAGTTAGGGCCAATGCCAATGCTTAAGATAGGCTTATGCTAGATAGGGCAAATGGGCCCTTGCTACAGATCAAGATATGTTTTTGCTATTTATGCACCTTAGCATTGGGGATGTTCTGCCTTCTTGAAATTGGGGGAGATTGTTGGGTATATTGCCCTCAATATTACCTTGATTTGAAGAGGCATCACTCTTAATACTAAGGACATATTGTATTTAACAATGTTATATTTGTGTAGGATATACAGGCACAGGTGACTCAAAAGGTAGGGCCAAACATGGCCTTAGATGAGAAGAAATCATCTACAAGGAGATGAAGATCTGTCTCAGCAGAATCACTGAGACGAAGGGTCAGAACCGCTGAGACAAGGAGCCGTCTCAGCGGATCCACTGAGAAGGAGACTGGAGCAACCGCTGAGAAGGGGACTGAAGCAACTGCTGAGACTGGAAGCTGTCTCAGCCCAACCGCTGAGACAGATCCAAATTTGCTGACGGGATCTGCTTTTGGCGCAAACGAGAATAGAAAGGGAAAAGCAACTCCAATCTGCCCCATACTGTGTCATGAGGATCGATATAGCCGTTGAAGCCTTCTGGAGGTATAAAAGAAGAAGCTAGGGCACAACAACAAAATGTTCCATTGAAAAGCTTTTGCTGCACGCCGCAATCGAGCATTCACATCTCAGCCAGTTGAAGTTGTTCTCTGAAGCTGAAGTTAATCTTCTGAAGAAGATTAGTTAGCTCTTCCTGTACCAACTCAAGAAGGGCAAGTTGATCTTCTGCTTTGCTGAAGGAGAAGATCAAGGTGATTCAAATCTGAAGCTGCTGTCCTTCAGATCTGAAGAAAGGAAACATAAGACCTGAGAGTAATACTTTTATCTTCTGTATTTAGTACAAACAATCTTATATACTTGTAAGGCATTGTTGCCTGAGTGAAAGGCTGTTGAGCCTGTGTGTAAAGCTGTGTTGACAGCTTGAGTGGTAGGACTTCTTGATAGGTCTGAGGTAGGAGATCTGTGTGATTTCTGAGTGGTAGGACTTACATAACTCTTAGGTGTAGGGCTGCTGAGCCTGAGTGTAGGGCTGCTGTGCCTGAGGTGTACGGCTGCTGAGCCTGAGTGTAGGGCTGCTATGCCAGAGGTGTAGGGATGCTGAGCCTGAGTGTAGGGCTGCTGTGCCTGAGGTAGGATCACTCTTGATCTGAGATGTTCTGAGGAACTAGTGGTGTAAGCTCAAGGAGCTGAGATTGAAGTTTGTGGCCTTGTCTAACTCACTGTTAGAAAGGTGAAGGGGGAAAGAGGACTACTCAAGACACCCTGTCTTGAGGAACCTCTATAAATCCTTGTGTGCTTTCTGTGATTGAGTTTTCTGCAGCTAGATACATTAGGATTATATAAAGAAAATAAGTAAAACCTATTCACCCCCTCTAGGTATTATTGACTACACCTATATAAACTATCAGTAACAATGCTACTCTCCACCAACATTTGTTGTTGGACTATGGAAAAACCGAGAGACAAATGGGATGATAACAACAAGTTAAGATGCAAGAACAATGGTAAAGCTATGAATACTTTATTTTGTGCTTTAGATAAAACGAAATTTAATAGAACTTGTGCTTGCGAAACTGCTTATGATATATGGAAATTATTAGAAATCACTCATGAATGTACTTCGCAGGTCAAGGATTCAAAGCTTTTCCAACTTGAATCTGAATACGAGAAATTATGGATTGAGGGGGATGAAGACATTGATTCGATGTACACAAGGTTTACCAAGATCATCAACGACTCAAAAGTGCTTGGAAAAGTGTTTTCCAACGGCGACTTGGTGAGAAAAATCCTAAGATCTCTCTGTCCAAAGTTCAATCCAAAGGTGATGGCTACCTCGAAGTCACACGATCTAAAGAAGCTCCAAATTGAGAGCCTCATTGGGAACCTCAAGACCCATGATGTTGAACTCAAAATTCAACAATAAGAATATAATATGGAGCCAAAGAAGAAGGCTTTGGCCTTAAAATCATAGAAGAAGGTTGATGGAGATGACGATGAAGAGGACGAGGAGAGCCTCTTATCTTTGTGAAGAAGTTCAAAAGATTCATGAAGAATCCGGAAAGGAGAAACACCTTCCGAAAATATCTCATGAAGAAGGGATCTTCATCGAAGAAAGGAAAAGGTAGCGACGAAGACGATGATGAGCGACCACCACTAGAGTGCTTCCATTGCAAAAAGACCGGACACATCCGGAGCCAGTGCCCAAAATATATGAAAGAGTGCAAAGAAAAGTGGCACAAGGAAAAAGAGAAAAAGAAGGTCCTAAAAGCGGCTACTTGGGGCGATTCCTTTGACGAATCAAGCAGCTCATCCTCCAGGAGTGAAGAAGAAGCAAACGTGTGCCACATGACAAAGAGCAACACACTATCTGATGATGAATACGGTGTCCAAAGTGACACTGAGGCAATGCTTCCCACCACTTATGATGGTTTGTATGTTGAGTATTTACAAACATGCAAATTTTTTGATAAAAGTTTAAAGAATATTGATGTTCTAAATTCTGAAAATAAACTTTTGTTAAAAGAAAACAAAAAATTATCTAAAGAATTAGGGAAAGAAAAAGTATCTTGTCAAGAGTGCAATCACTCCTTGGCAAGAGTGAAAGAACTTGAAGAAGCTCTTTCTAAATCCCACTCCAATATCGAAATTCTCACTAAGGAGAAGAGGGATTTAGAAAGAACGTTAAAAACCTCTCTTTCTCAGATAGAAGTAGGAAAGAAAAGTTTTGCGAATCGGTGCGTTATGTTGGTAACGGAAAATACCGCTCTCAAAGCTCGTATTCATGATTTAAATTTGGCTATTAAAAAATTTGGAGTTGGGCAAAGATCCCTAGACATGATCTTGGCCAACTAATGCCATGGTAGTGTCAAATATGGCCCCGGATATGTTGTCAGGAGCTATCGCCAGGCGTTAACTCTTAACGCTGGCGTTAGCAATAAATCTAGAAAGTTTATTTCTGTTGATAAAAAATCTCTTCAAAATTCAAATGTTACCTCATCATCCTACAAGAGTTTATCCAAAACTCCAAAAAGGGTTTCATCCCATTTTATATCGTATGCCAAATGTCATATATTTGGACACACCTCAGACTCTTGCAGGAAAAAGGGTCCTAGTGTTATAAAGCAAATCTGGTGCCTAAGGTTTCTACCTATTCTATGGGAGGAACCTATTGGGTATCCAGATCTTTACTCTCATCTCCTTTTTAGGTATGTTGGCAGGCTAAAGACAAAAATGACACGTGGTATTTGGACTCAGGATGCTTGATGCGCAAATCTTAGCACACCGCTATAGGCGGTAGCAAGACTGCGTCACGAAATGGCAGTGTACCGATCGTTCAAGTAATATAAAATGGGAATGAATCCCCAAGTATCGATCTCAAAGGAACACAGTAAGGTGGAGCTATCTATCGACGAAGGACTTGAGATTGAAGTCCTTTAGGTCGGATGGATGCGGAAACGGGGGTTTTGGATTGTGGAAAATAAAGAAAAACAACTACAACTACTCCTATGCAATGCCGCTATGCAATGCTTCGCGAGGCGGGATGGAGACTAGGTAGGCCTTGAGCGCGCTACTTCGTAAGGGCGGATGGACGAGTAGGCAAACAGAGTGAGGGTCGCAAGCACCTCTTCGACAAGCACACCACTAGCAATTGCTAGTGCAGCAAACGAACGCGACGGTGCGATGGAGGATGGAATGGGGCGCTCATCAGCAATTCAAACAATAAAGCATTTCACATAGACATGAAATATATAGAAACACAAACTAGTTTAAGTGCTACTTCATCATAATAAAAAGGATCTACAACATATACACATCAACAAGAGAAGAACAAGGCAAGAAATCGGCCGAATCCTAAAGCTCATCGAGGAGTCACAATTGGAATCGCTAGGTTGTCAATCCGCATCCAAGCTCGGTCCTCGACTACGTCCGGGGTAGAGAGAGCTGTCACGACTCTCCAATGAGCCCATCTTCTTCGTTTCACGATCCGGTAAAGGTTGCAAACTTCCCCATGATTGATGGCAATGGCGGCTAGATCTCCTTTGAAGCTATAGGATGAAGGAGGAGGCGGAGATGATCTATGGGCTCAAGATTGGCGTGAACAAAAAGCCCGGATCACCTCCTGAAGGTGGGCGGTTATGGACGGAGAAAAGGGCGCGGAACTGGAGCTCTAGGAGCGGGAAAAAATGATCTCTCCAGAATAGGGCAAGACCCGCGGCTTAAATAGAAATTCTGTCAGAAAATGGTCACGCACGGTCGAACGCACGATCGTGCGCAGACCGTTCGTTATTAAATGATAAAACTTGACTTGGGGAAGACACTGCGCCGCCCGTGCGAATTGCTCACGCACGATCAACACCGCCCGTGCATTCAAACGCACTGGTAAACTCTGAAGCTCTGAAATCAGGAAGACACAGGTCGACCGTGCGTTTTACTCACGCACGGGCGAATCCGCCCGTGCGTCAAAACGCACGAGTAAACTACGACGCTCTATTTTCTGCCCAGACACAAACGCACGACCGCAACCGGCAGTGCATCAAGGAAACGCACGACCGTGCGATATGCACAGACATTACTTCTGGGGAAAACGGGACGATCCGGTCACCTGCATACAAGATATAATGGCTGGGAATACACGTCCAGCATGAGAAAATCATAGAAGAAGGGAAGGGGAGCACCATGTGCTTACCCCCAACAACAAGGAGCGCAATTGCACACCGGATTGGGCTTAAAAGTGCACCTAGCATGGAATAGTACAAATGGATGAAAACGTGCCTAAAATGTGGTGCATAGAATAGAAATACGACCCAGATGAGTCCATAAAAGTGTATATAATTGGGACTTATCACACCCCCAGTCTTACCTGTTTGCGCGTCCCGAGCAAACAAATCCGGCGGAGTATGAAAATGGTAGTTAGTGAAGGGAATTGCAAAATAGGAGTACGGTGCGAAGTATCATATGCATGCAAATAGAAATTCAATAAAAGGAGATTCTAACTATGCTAACTAATTTATTAAAGTATAAATGCGTAAATAAAGATTTATTTGTACTCAGATGGTGAATCATGAAGAATTTGTGCGGTCGTGCCCGATGTGAAATAAACAAGCCACTCAGGAGGGTGTTGCTAAAGACCGGAATTCGGGGATAACTCCGCTGAAATCCATCAACGTCGAGAACCATAAGCTTGCCCGGTTAAACTCTCTCCACGGCACTAGCAAACTCAAAAGTTAAATCAATAGGACTTTCAGGTTATAATGGGGCTTAGGTTACGGTATGATATTCAACGATAAACGAGATGGCTACGCAACCCAATTGAGTCAAAAGATAACGCTGTACCAAAACAAGACCAAAAACGATGCTAGTGTGACACACCCCCAGACTTGGCTTGAAAACTGGGTGTGCACACAGCCTACTCCAACAAATACCAACTGAATTTTCTATTACGCTCAAAGGGATTTCTTTTCATTCCAATTTTCTTTTAACTTCATTTTTTTTTTCATTTTCTTTTATCCCCCGGTTGGATTACAACAATGTTTTCAGCACACAATACACTTTTTCTTTCGCATCACAAAGGTTCCAAACATCACACCAAATAAAGAAATTTGATATCAGTTAATTCGCTACTTGGTTGCGATAATAGGATAAGTTTCAGGCTTTGGTGATTGAAAGAAGAGCTGAAACAAAGGAGGGGTAGGCACAAATTGGCTTGCAAGGGTAAGCGAATGGGTCATGGAAATCAAAGCTCAAACTAGCCAACTAGATGGCCTACATCACGTTTAACAAAATGAGATGCTCTCGCCCATGCTTCAAGAGTCGCTTGGGGCAAGTTCTTAGCCCACGAGAAAGGTAAACCTTCCTTCCGACTCGAGCAACACACAACTAGCGCTTGCCTACACACAACACCGTGCTACCGCTAATTTCATTCACATTCACCAATTGAGTATAATAAATTTAAAACTACGCAAAAACACTAATCGTAAATTAAATGCATAGAAATAATCTAATTTTACTCAAATTTCTACTAGAGCATGCGGATGCGACTAGAGCACTACAAGAGTCAATATCGCACTCCGATTTGCAATTCCTAAGCTAACATCCTATTTCACATTCCAAACCAAGATAAGCGTGAACAGAAACACACACGCAAGTGAGTGTGCGCTCAAGTGGGTGGAGTGGTGTGCAATGAAGATGAACAAATAAAGTGACTGAAATAAAATACTTCTAGCATGCACTGAGATGTGCACGTGCAGTGGGCACAATAAATATCTCTCCCCAAGACTTAAACTAAACAATCCAACACAAGATAGAACCGTGAAATTCAAAATGAAGTCTCAGGAAAGAGAGTACCCAATGCTACGCAGGTGAGCATACCAGAAGACGCGTGTAAACCAAGACAAAGCTGCAGCATCCGCCAGAAGAATGACCTGCAGGGGTGAGCTCCGCAAAAACAAAAGAAAATGTACAAAAATAAAATAAAATACAGCTAACTAAACTAAACAAGATGAAATAAGAAATGCAGGAAAAAGTAAGATAACTACTGGGGTTATTGTCCTCCCAGCACGACTTATTCAAATTTAACGCAGTTCTAGCTAATGGGTCTATGAAAAAGGAAATGCACAGGTAACTGTTCTAATATGCGTGTCGGTAGCGGGTACCGATATGGCGATAGAACAGTCACGCTTCTACCCAAATATAAATAATACCTGGTCGTCATAGGTAGAGGGAATAAAAAGTAAGAAGAGGAGGAATCCTCACTCATCTCACCAAAACTATCTTTGCCCAACAAGGTATCATCTCCAGGGAGGCAGTAGGAGGAGAAGGCAATGAGTGGGGAGTGCTCTACGGAGGGGGGATCAACCTCCTCACATGAGAGGATACACTCATCATTGACTCGAGCAGAATGCTCCAAGTCCTCCTGAAGTACCTGTGAAGAGTCAGCCTGCACAGGCTCAGATGAAGAAGGGGGATCTAGAAATAAATAAGAAGAATGACTTAAATAAAAATCAAGCGGGGGAGTGGTCCCGGTCTCACTCCCATCAGAGTGGGGAAGTAAAATAATGTCGGCATTGTTGACAATGCCGCAAGGTTCGGTGGGATCAATGGTGGCCTTCTCCAGGATTTGCACTTCCTCCACCGGTGTTGAGGAAAAATCCTCTTCACCTAGAAGGTTGTACTCCTCCATTGGAATAGGCACAACACAAAGATCGCCAGCCTCCTCTTGCGACGCATCTTCAATAATGTTATCAGAGATAAATGTAATAGAATGCACAATAGGGGAAGGGATAGGGCTTGAAAAAGAATCAAGCACCGATTCCTCACAAAGAATCGAATCTATGCATGGTGATATATGTACAGGGGAGATGGACTCAGTCATGTCAGAGCCTGGATCAGCCAAACATCTGGTGACTGTGTCCACATCATACCCTTCAAAACTTGAAGGTGAAATGGACACAAAACCGGATGTTGAAGGTGTGCTGCCAGAAGTAGGAGTCGTGACGATCCGGATATCTGGCTCGTCGTCCTCGTCCAATTGGCGAAGGAATGCAGCATAATCCTTCAAGGCATGATCCGTGCTTTGACAAAACAAGCACTGTCTTGCGGGCTTCTTTGGCACAGCGGGTGCTGAAGCCGAAAAGAAGTGTGACGGTAAAGGCTCGGCAGAATAGCCATAGGACTTACGCGCACCATATGGAGTACCAGACGAAGTCGGTGCTCCATATGCTGGGCTGGGAGTGCTAGGGCTACTATCTCCCTTTGGACATCTATCACTAGCATGAGAGATATCTCCACAAAAACGGCAACGAATATTAAAAGAAGCCCACATAATGTGAAGATAACAAGATTCAAATGGAAAACACTATTGTGCAAAATAATACACCCTACAAAAATTTACTAAACAACCTAATGAAAACAGGAAAACAGAATAGGAAGAAGTAAAACAAAAAAATGCAATACACAAATGGAAGGGCTTAAATCTCAGATTCTCCCTCTCCAGAAAACTCACACATCTGTGTTCCCCGGCAACGGTGCCAAAAACTTGATGCGCAAATCTTAGCACACCGCTATAGGCGGTAGCAAGACTGCAGCACGAAACGGCAGTGTACCGATCGTTCAAGTAATATAAAATGCGGGAGTGAATCCCCAAGTATCGATCTCGAAGGAACACAGTAAGGTGGAGTTTACTATTGAGGCAGGACTTGAGATTGAAGTCCTTTATGTCGGATGAGTTGCAGAAACGGGAGTTTTGGTTGGTGGAAATAAAGAGAAAATACTACAACTACTCCTATGCAATGCCGCTATGCAATGCTTCGCGAGGCGGGATGGAGACTAGGCAGGCCTTGAGCGCACTGCGTCGCAAGGGCGGGTGGACGAGTAGGCAAACAGAATCAAACTGTGCAGGCCTTGAGCGCGCTGCTTCGTAAGGCGAATGGATTACACGGGCCGCTATGCCACGCTTCACTAGGCGGATGGACGAGAAGTCTTATGAAATGAGGGTCGTAAGCACCTCTTCGACAAGCATGCCACTAGCAATTGCTAGTGCGGCAAATGAACGTGACGGCGAGATGGAGGATGGATTGAGGCGCTCCTCAAATTACATAAACCACAAACATATGGAAAATTACACTAATAATATTTAGGGTTTATCGACATCATTCATATAGAAACATACAAACACACACATCAAATAGAATCAACAAAAATAACAAGGAGGATGTAAGATTACAACCGAAGCACGAAGACTCGTCGGAGATTCACGGCCAGAATCTAGGGTTGTCAATCCTCGTCCAGGCTCGGTCTTCAACTGCCGTCCGGGGTAGAAGAGGGCTGTCACTACCTCCTAATGGACCCGTCTTCTTCGTCAATAGCCTTCATCCACGATCTTGCCGGAGAACTCCAAGGATATAGTGCAAAATCCGTTGAAATGGAGCTTGAAAGCTTCTGAATGATGGAGGAGGTTGAGAGGATGCTACGGCTCGAGATTGGTGTGAAGACTATGCCCGGAGCTCCTCCCGAAGGTGGGCGGCGATGGAGTGGCGAAGAGGGCGCTCTGGAGCAAGAAAACGGCACTGAAAATGGATCGTCCCGCCCTAATTTGTGAGCAGGGCAATAAATAGGCGCTGGAATAAACATTGCGCACGACCAGTGGCGCACGACCAGAGGTCGTGCGCACTAGGCTGTTAGTGGTCGTGCGCGCTGTAGCCGGAAACATGCAAGAAAAAACTACAAAAAATAATAAATCGCAGGACCAAGCGCACGACCGTGCGTAGCAATCGCACGACCAAAATCCGAAGGCAACTTTGGGCTGCAAATGAACGCGCACGATCGGCGGCGCACGATCAGTGATCGTGCGTGAAGAAAGTCAGTGATCGTGCGCAGTGTTCCTGTGCAGTTTTTGCGCCCCAGAACACTCGCACAACCCTAGTATCAACATGAAAGATCGTCGGGCCACGCAAATGGGCATTCCACACATTCTCAAATATAGAAATTAAATTGCACCATAAAGCATGAGTAAGATAAACAAGAAAATACACCGAAACGGGCCTAAAAGTGCACATAGCATGGAATATCAAATATGAATGAAAACATGCCTAAAGTGTAGTGCAAAGACTAGATAATTGGCCCAGATGACTCCAAAAATGTGTATATAATTGGGACTCATCACACCCCCATACTTACCTGTTTGCGCGTCCCGAGCAAACTACTCTTGGCGGACGGGAAAAACAAGGGTTAGAAAGGTGATTGTGGCTAGGTGTAATATGCGAAATCAAATAATCATGTGCATAAAGCTCTCGTAGAAGAAATTTCTACTATGTAATGTAATTTACAAATATCTAAAATAGTAAATAAGAGATTAGTTTACTCAAAAGCTGAACCAAGTGAGATCTGCCAGTCACGTGTAGTGAGAATGTAGAGATGCGCTCAGACGAGTATTTCGAAAAATACGGGATACGGAATTAACTCCACCGAAATCCATCGGTGTCGGGAGCCATAAGCTCGCACTTTCGCACTCTCTCCACAACATTAGGTAAAACTACACACTAGTCAATAGGGCTTTCGGGTAAATATGTGGCTTAGGTTGCGGTAGGATATACAATGATAAACTCGGAGGCTAACGCACCTAACACATTTGAGCAATACAATTTGTAAACCCCGACAACAAATAAAGTTGATGTGTTCATAGCCTACACCCAATATAAGGTAATTCCTATCAAACAATTCAGAATTTCTGAATTAAAACATAAAGCTCAGATTTTTTTTCTTTTGGAGCGCTAATCTTTTCAATTTTTAGCTCACTAATACTTTTTTTTTTATTTTTTTTCTTCAACTTAAGCAATCCAAATGTGTATGCATAAAACAGAACAACACAATAATCAGTATATTATAAAGCTCGAAACACGTGCGCAACAAGTTTTTGGCGCCGTTGCCGGGGATCTTAGCACACCGCTATAGGCGGTAGCAAGACTGCGGCACGAAATGGCAGTGTACCGATCATTCAAGTAATACAAAATGTGGGAGTGAATCCCCAAGTATCGATCTCGAAGGAACACAGTAAGGTGGAGTTTACTATTGAGGAAGGACTTGAGATTGAAGTCCTTTATGTCGGATGAATTGCGGAAACAGGAGTTTTGGTTGGTGGAAATAAAGAGAAAATACTACAACTACTCCTATGCAATGCCGCTATGCAATGCTTCGCGAGGCGGGATGGAGACTAGGCAGGCCTTGAGCGCTCTGCGTCGCAAGGGCGGGTGGACGAGTAGGAAAGCGGAATCAAACTGTGCAGGCCTTGAGCGCGCTGCTTCGTAAGGTGAATGGATTACACGGGCCGCTATGCCACGCTTCACTAGGCGGATGGACGAGAAGTCTTACGGAATGAGGGTCGTAAGCACCTCTTCGACAAGCACGCCACTAGCAATTGCTAGTGCGGCAAATGAACGTGACGACAGGATGGAGGATGGAATGGGGCGCTCCTCAAATCACATAAACCACAAACATATGGAAAATTACACTAATAATATTTAGGGTTTATGGACATCATTCATATAGAAACATACAAACACACACATCAAATAGAATCAGCAAAAATAACAAGGAGGAGGTAAGATTACAACCGAAGCACGAAGACTCGTCCGAGATTCACGGCTGGAATCTAGGGTTTTCAATCCTCGTCCGGGCTCGGTCTTCAACTGCCGTTCGGGGTAGAAGAGGGCTGTCACCACCTCCCAATGGACCCGTCTTCTTCGTCAATAGCCTTCAGCCACGATCTTGCCGGAGAACTCCAAGGATATAGTGCAAAATCCGTTGAAATGGAGCTTGGAAGCTTCTGAATGATGACGGATGCCGAAAGGATGCTCCGGCTCGAGATTGGCGTGAAGACTATGCCCGGAGCTCCTCCCGAAGGTGGGCGGCGATGGAGTGGCGAAGAGGGCGCTCTGGAGCGAGAAAACGGTGCTGAAAATGGATCGTCCCGCCCTAATTCGCGAGCAGGGCTATTAATAGGCGCTGGAATAAACAGTGCGCACGACCAGTGGCGCACGACCAGTGGTCTTGCGCACTGGGCTGTTAGTGGTCGTGCGCGCTGTAGCCGGAAACCTGCAAGACAAAACTACAGAAAATAATAAATCGCACGACCAAGCACACGACCGTGCGTAGCAATCGCACGACCAAAATCCGAAGGCAACTTTGGGCTGCAAATGAACGCGCACGATCGGCGGCGCACGATCAGTGATCGTGCGCGAAGAAAGTCAGTGAGCGTGCACAGTGTTCCTATGCAGTTTTTGCGCCCAAGAACACTCGCACAACCCTCGTATCAACATGAAAGATCGTCGGGCCACGCAAATGGGCATTCCACACATTCTCAAATATAGAAATTAAATTGCACCAAAAGCATGAGTAAGATAAACAAGAAAATACACAGAAACGGGCCTAAAAGTGCACATAGCATGGAATATCAAATATGAATGAAAACATGCCTAAAGTGTAGTGCAAAGACTAGATAATCGGCCCAGATGAGTCCAAAAATGTGTATATAATTGGGACTCATCACACCCCTAGACTTACCTGTTTGCGCGTCCCGAGCAAATTACTCTTGGCGGACGGGAAAAACAAGGGTTAGAAAAGTGATTGTGGCTAGGTGTAATATGTGAAATCAAATAATCATGTGCATAAAGCTCTCGTAGAAGTGGCCAAATTGATCACCCCTAACACTCCAAGATCACTAAGGGAGTCTAATGGGTTCAAATTGGACCCTTGGGACAAACTAATTTTGGGAAATGAGGCAAGATTACTAAATTGCCCCAAATTACAATTTTGCCATATATGGTTCAATTGACCCTCAATTGACCAAATTGACCTAGCACAACCCTTCCTATACCCTAAGGGGCGTATATGAGACCTAAATGAACCAAGGTGTACATTCTATTTTGGAGGATTAGGGAAAAATCACCAAAATGCCCAAATTACCCATATAAGCAATTATGTGCAAATAAACCCCATGTGACCCCACCATGACCTAATTCCACTAGAAATTGGTCAATAGGGTCTAAGACAACAATGTGTGTCAGTCATATTGGTTGGGGTGAGCTTGGGTCTATCCTAAACTCAAAAGCCCCCATTTGGCCTATTTGGGTCAAGTGAGTCCAAACTCAAATCAATTGGACTTAGCCCAATCCCATGACCCAATATCCAGACCACATGATATCTGAACCCCAATCCCTCTAAAATTCGAAATTAGGGGAGTAAATGCCATGGTTTAAGTGTAATAAAATGGGGTAGAAGACAAAAGGAGATAAGGAAGAGGAGAATGGGGAATGGGTGCCAAATGGCACCCCACTTCCCTTCCGCAAGCTCTTCCCTGAGCTGGTGGATTAATTGCCTTCATTTTGGGGCAGAGGGTAGGAGCATTTGATTGGCCATAGAGGGGAGGCAAGAGCAGCCCGAGAGCTCCACAATGGCTTCAAGCCATATACACCCATCCCCCTGATTTCTCCATTCAACCACCCTCAGGACATCCAGAGCAGTCGAGCCCCCTTTCCAGGAAGAGAAATAAAGCTTAGCAGCCCAGAATATCCATGAAACGATGGAGGTTAAGGTCAGCAATGGTAAACCCAACAAACAACACCAATGCTGCTCGAACTCAGGCAAGATCCTCCCCCTCTCCACCTGTGCTAGTTATCTACATCTTCAGTTTTTAAATGAGCTGTGAAATGGTGCTGTCACCATTTTCATTTTCTAGTTGTCAGCCATGAAAATGAGTTTTACGGGAGGCACCTCTGACCATCTCAGGCCAATCAGACACCAACAGTCGACGGCCAAATGTCGGTTTGTGTTTGTAACCCCCTGCCAGTACGAAAAGTATAACAGCGGGCCTGGCCGGGACCCCACGCCATAAAAACCACAATAGCTAGGAGTTAAAAGGTGATAAACAGAAAAGAATACAACTAATCGAGAGTACAAAATGTAAGCGGAAGCATTTGATTAAAAAACATTCCAATTAGAACTGTCCACTATCATAGGAATGAAACCATAATATAGAGTTACGACCTTAAGGCCTTACATTTACCAAATGTGATAAAAACTCCAAACATACATTGGCACGCAAGCCGGCAATACAAGGAAAACAGAAAAGAGGCTGGCCTTCGAGGGCCAACTCAGCATAAGGGCCACCGCCTGCTATTTTCCGCTAGGCTCACCTGCACCTGCATAAGAACATTCCACCAAGCGGTGGCAAACAAGGTAACGGTCATCAAAGCTGACCAAATTATAACGACCCCACCCCTTTCCCGTGGTGGCGGAGCTTCTACCCTGCAAGCAAGCCATACTAGCACAAGTACTAATATAAATAAAGTGCAACTACACAAGGTGAGGGTTCAAGCACAATCAATCTTCTAGGTTGAGCATCAAAGAGAAGGGAACCTAGGTATGCACCTGATGTTGGTTGGGTTCACCCAAAAGTTCCCCACAACCGCCTAAGCAACCGCATGAGGCTAACAACATCAATTCATCACAAATGTGGGTACACACAGCCGCACGCTTCATGCTCACAAGGCATGCACCAAAGGTACTTCTTCCCGAGCACCAATTCCATCATGAGTCCGGAAACTCTAGATGGAAAAGAGCTTTTGGTCAGTCCAGGCAAGACGCCCTTCCCAACCTCTCCCAAGGTCGTTCGGGTTTACAAGAGATAAATCCCCCTACCGCCGCGCCTGGAAACGGGTTCAGTTCAGCCAATTCCCGTGCTCTTGTCATCGATTGAACACACGATGCGGGTATGACATCACCTCGGCCCGTAAGGGTTTAGCACTCGCTAACGCTACACAAAACATAAGTTACAACACCTAAGCCTTCACGAGGACTTAGGCTTTACACGTAACCAAAAAGGAGGTACAAGTCCACTCCTCAACAATTCTAGTGGTGAAGGTTTGCATTCAACCACTCGCAAAGCATGGGGCTTTCGCTAGGATCTTCACAAGACGCCTACGCTTAAATCACACAATACTATTGCATATATCACGGAGTCATTCTCCGGCACGCATTCTATGCTTAACCTAAATGCAATGTCGCAAATCAAGCATCACCGATTCGGGCTCACGACCACGAATAGGCTTCACACACAATGCCTAAATCCGCACGACTACCGGATTTTCTACATGCAATATGCCGGGGATGGACACAATCAACCCGGAGTTCCGAAGAACTTGAGGAAATCCTACACTTCACCCATTTGGTGAAAGGGATTCCTCATGCAAGCATAGAGAAATGAAGGAGAGGACAAATGACAAGTCCAAATATCGGGAGGAAGAATCGTTACCCTAGAAGCGTTCTTCTTAGCCATGGATCTGAGATTTCACACGGAGGGAAAGGACAGCACCGGGCTGCACTCTCCAGATCTAGAAACGGCTCGTGAAACGGAGCTCCGGAGCTCCGTCAATGGCGGGATCTCTCCTTCTTCTTCCTTGCCTCCTTCTTCTTTCTCTAGGTTTGGAGAGAGAAAGGCTTAGAAATTATGAGGATTAACCTCCTCTCATCAGCTCTAAAGACCTCCAGCATCTAATCCTAGCCATTGGATCGGATTCCAAAAGATTTGGATGGACCGATCTCCTTCTCCGCTCAAATTCGCAGAGCAGAATTAACAGGGCTCACGATCACAGGCGCACGATCACTGGTCATGCGTGAATAGGAGAAATGGTCGTGCGCACTACCCGAGACAGAACTCCGATTCCTTGCGAATTAACGCACGATCATTGGCGCATGATCACTGGTCGTGCGCAAAGAGGAGAAATGGTCGTGCGCAGAGAACTGCTATGGAATTTTTTAGCCTATCCCGAGCGCAGCACTACCACTCCGCCTACCTCGCTGAACTACGATTTTTGGGGTGTTACAAATCCACCGCCCTTAAAAGAATTTCGTCCCGAAATTTCGAAAACAGTAATAGCAGGAATTACAGTTATAAATTACCTGAGAGAAATAGCTCGGGGTACTCTGCAAGCATCGCTCCCAAGAGAGCTCCTCTCGGCCGCAATTATCCCACCGGACTTTTACCATCCGAATGGACTTGTTCCGCAACTGCTTTACTTCAGTATCTTCGATGCGTAAGGGCTTGACTTTCGTCGACAACCCACTATCAACCGGCACTTTGCTGACCGCAACGATATGAGTAAGCTCTTACACTCCCTTCCTCAATACTGAAATGTGAAACACGTCGTGCAGACCGCTCAGCTCTACAGATAGTGCAAGCCGATAAGCCGCATCATCAACACGCTCCACGATCTCAAATGGTCCTAAGTACCTTGGACTGAGCTTCTTCAAGCGTCGAATCCTTGATACCCCTTTGAACAGTTTGATCTTCAAGTAAACCCGGTTGCCAATGGCGAACTCTAGGTTCCTATGCTTGGCGTTGAAATATTTTGCTTGCCTATCCTGGGCAATCAATAGCCTTTCACGTAGTTCGGATCGTCGAAGTTGCTTCCTCAACATCCTTTCGCTTTAATAGCTTAGTATCGCCCGTTTCCGCCCAAGACAACGGCGTGCGACACTTCTTACCATAGAGGGCCTCGAAAGGAGCCATCTGTACTGGCTTGGTAGCTATTATTGTAGGAGAACTCGATCATATAGAGATGATCTTCCCACTTCTTTCCAAAATCTAGAGCGCACATTCGGAGCATATCCTCCATAGTCCTGTTGGTTCTCTCGGTCTGTCCATCCATTTGCGGGTGGAAGGCCATGCTGAACTTCAATTTAGTGCCCAACAGTTCATGGGCAAGCCTCCAATCTTTTGATGTGAAACACCCGTCACGATCGCTGACGATGCTACGAGGGACACCGTGCAGCCGCACAATACTATCAACATAGAGCTTCGCTAACTTTTTTACAGAATCATCCTTCCGGTTCGGAATAAAATGCGATACCTTCGTCAATCGGTCCACGATCACCCAGATGGCGTCGTCTCCATGTTGTGATCTCGGCAATCCGTGCACGAAATCCATCGGAATATCATCAAACTTCCATTCTGGAATCGGCAAGGACTTCAAAAAATCCACCGGGACGTTGACATTCCACCTTCACCAACGCGCAAGTATTACACTTGGCCACGTAGAGGGCAATGTCCTTCTTCATACCCGGCCACCAGAAAAGTTTCTTCATGTCCATGCACATTTTCGTGCTCCCCGGGTGGATAGAGTACTTGGTATGATGAGCCTCGTACATCAACTCCGCCCGTAGAGTGCCAATGTTTGGGACGCACAATCTGCCCTCTTTCCACATAAGGCCATCGTCGAAGGAGAAATCATCGTTTAACCCATCCACGGTTTCCGCTTTATAGCGTTTCATGCTCTCATCCAGCTCCAATGCTTGTCGAACTCGGTCGGCAAGGTCGTATTGAACCTCCATCCAGTTCAAGCATGCTGAAGTAGACGCTCTTCTATCAACGCAAATGATCTCCATTTCTTCCAGTTTGCGGATTAGATGCTCATCGTGCATCAAAATCCAATTTGCTTGAGCGGGAGCCCAACGACTCAACGCGTCCGCAACTACATTTCCCTTTCCAGGAGTATATTTGATGTCGAAGGTGTAGTCCCCAAGGAACTCCATCCACCTCCGCTGACGGATATTCAACTCCCTTTGATCTAGCAGGTACTTGAGGCTCTTGTGGTCGGTAAAGATGTCGATCTTCACGCCATACAAATAATGCCTCCAAAGCTGAAGAGCAAATACCATGGCCGCTAGCTCCAAATCATGGACCGGGTAATTCCTCTCATGAACCTTCAGTTTCCGGGAGCCGTAGGCAATTACTTTTCCGAACTGCACTAGGACACAACCCAAGCCACTCCCCGAGGCGTCGCTATAAATTTCGTAGCCTTCCGTACCACATGGCGAGCATAGAATGGGCGTCATGGTCAGACGACTCTTCAGCTCTTCAAAAGCTCGTGCGCACTCGGACGACCAAATGAACTTATGATCTTTCCTAGTCAGTTTAGTGAGAGGAAGTGCAATCCTCGAGAAGTTTTCCACAAAGCGCCTATAATAGCCGGCAAGTCCTAAGAAACTTCAGACTTCCGCTACGTTTTTCAACAAAGGCCAGGCTCGGATCGCTTCTATCTTCGACGGATCAACCGCAATTCCATCTCCACTAACGACGTGACCAAGGAATGCTGCTGACGGTAGCCAAAACTCGCACTTGGAGAACTTGGCATATAGTTGACTCCTCCTCAAGGTGCTCAGAACTGCGTGCAGATGCCCTACAAGCTCCTCTTCCGATTGAGAGTATACCAAAATGTCGTCGATGAAGACGATCACAAATTGATCCAAATACTCCCGGAACGTCCTGTTCATTAAGTCCATGAATACCGACGGTGCATTAGACAGACCGAACGGCCTCACCGTGAACTCATAGTGCCCAAAGCGGGTATTGAACGCTGTCTTTGGAATGTCACATTCCCTTATAATAAGCTGAAAGTAGCCGGACCTTAAGTCAAGCATAGAGTATACCGTCGACCCAACCAGTTGGTCAAGTAAGTCGTCGATTCTCGAAATCGGATAACGGTTCCTCTCGGTCAGTTTGGTACGCTACTACTAGGACAACACAAAAATGGTCTTAGTCCCCGAATCCTTCAACAAGGTGAAGAACATCTTCGCGCCTTTTCACAGCTTCTCCTATTCGCGCTCACTCGAGATCTATTGGGCAGCATTACCTCCAATCTATCCTTGACTAAGGTAAATGTCAATTCGATTCATAACACGAAGTCCTTAGACAAATAAGAAAACGATGCTCCCACACCAACAGAGCTCTCATAGAATAGTCGATAATTAGGACAAGGCCTAATTGCACACTAATACAAGACCTAAAATTTTGTTGTCAACAGATAAAGTGGACACATTTCTATCTCTATCCACACACGGGGTAGAAATCATATTAGGATATGGTCATCCATACCTGTGGCAACATCGCATTGTTGAATGACCTCTTGCTGGCCATAAGAGTAGACTCTCGCTGGGTTAGAGAAAACTGGGGAATTGAAGACTCCACCGCCTTGCCTTTCTCCATAGAAGCTGAACCCATCACACGAGCATAGTCCACTTCTCCGTTTTTTGCTTTTGGGGGACCACTTCGACACACTCGGGATTTGTGTCCCACCTTTCCGCAAGTGAAACAAATTAAGGAACACCGTGCAGTCTTAACTTCCACAGAGTTGAACTTTCTCTTGTTTCTTCTGAACTCAGACTTGGACTGAGAGACCGACGCATGAAACTCATTGAATTCTTTCGCACGCGGTATACTCTTCATATCCATTTCCAGAGATTTAGCTGTTTTCACTAAGACGTTGAAGCCGAGTAACTTTGGACCCACAAGCATTAGTCTTAGGTCATCTCGCAGACCATTGTAGAACTTGTTGACCTTGGTTTCCTCATCTTCCCACATAGACCTCTCATAATGATTTCGAATGATGAACTCCTTCAGGTACCCATCCACTGAGTGCTCTCCCTGCTCTAGGTGTGAACACTGATCTTGTAGTGCAGGAATCTCGGTTAGGGGTATGAACTTTAGAAGGAAAGACTCATGGAAGTTTTCCCAAGAGATTTCGGTAAGTTGTCTCCCACCAAACTTGTGCACCAACTCCTCTTCCCACCAAAGTCTTGCTTCTCTTATAAGTAGGAAGGTGGTTAAGGTTACCAACATATCTTTGCTTATAAGCATTGACATTAAAGTCCTCTTTATTTCTGACAACCACTCAGCAGCTCTCCCAGGGGATTCCGTCCCCGCGAAGGATGGAGGGTTGAGGCTCAGAAAGTACTTTAATTGCTGGTCACGCGCTCGCCCCACAACTACCTGCGCAACTCAACGTTCCACCCTCAGGTCTACCGCAGGTTCCACTACAGCAACAGTTACAGGGGCCACATCCAGAGTCGGAGTAGTAGGCTGTGCAAGCCGCCCAGACTGAGTGTTGATCATCGCGAAGACCTCTTCAGCGACTAACTTGATCATCTCAGCCGAAGGAGTGGTCGCTGGCACCTCAGCCGACCCACTACTTTCAGCAGTGTTAAGGGGTTGAGACGGCCCCGCACCACTCCTAGTCACCTATAATCATGTAAGACACAATTTAGTGACTGAAAACATAGCAAACAACAATCATGGAACGCTCAGGTTCTGCAAACAAGTATGTTTTTCCATTCCTAAGTGGACATTCTTATTAGTTTTTGTCGTTTTAGGTGAATGCACATCCCGCGCACACCACCCATTAAAAGGAATTCATCCCGAATTCGCTAAACTACGGATCGACGCCTTAAGTCCGATACCAAATTGTAACACCCTGCCAGTACGAAAAGTATAACAGCGGGTCCGGCCGGGACCCCACGCCATACAAACCACACTAGCTAGGAGTTAAAAGGTGATAAACAGAAAAGAATACAACTACACGAGAGTACAAAACATAAGCGGAAGCATTTGATTAAAAACTTTCCAATTAGAACTGTCCACTATCATAGGAATGAAACCATAATATAGAGTTACGGCCTTAAGGCCTTACATTTACCAAATGTGATAAAAACTCCAAACATACATCGGCACGCAGGCCGACAATAATACAAGGAAAACAGAAAAGAGGCTGGCCTTCGAGGGCCAACTCAGCATAAGGGCCACCGCCCGCTATTTTCCGCTAGGCTCACCTGAACCTGCATAAGAACATTCCACCAAGCGTTGGCAAACAAGGTAACGGTCAGCAAAGCTGACCAAATTATAACGACCCCACCCCTTTCCCGGGGTGGCGGAGCTTCTACCCTGCAAGCAAGCCATACTAGCACAAGTACTAATATAAAGAAAGTGCAACTACACAAGGTGAGGGTTCAAGCACAATAAATCTTCTAGGTTGAGCATCAAAGAGAAGGGAACCTAGGTATGCACCTGATGTTGGTTGGGTTCACCCGAAAGTTCCCCACAACCGCCTAAACAACCGCATGAGGCTAACAACATCAATTCATCACAGACGTGGGTACACACAGCCGCTGTAACATCCCAATCCTAGAGGAGCAGATATTGCTGTTGCTGATTAGAAATTTAGAATTCTCGGCTAGCAGCTTCCGTTCGACGAATTCATCGAACGCAAGCTGCTCCCGTTCGTCGTTCGACGAACGGGGAGCTGCTCCCGTTCGACGAATGTCGAACGGGGAGCGCTCTGCTTGAATTCATCCCCTTCGTCGTTCGACGAATGGGGAGCTGCTCCCGTTCGACGAATGTCGAACGGGGAGCGCTCAGCTAGAGAAGCTCCCATTCGTCGTTCGACGAACGGGGAGCTGCTCCCGTTCGACGAATGTCGAACGGGGAGCGCTCAGCTAGAGAAGCTCCCGTTTGTCGATCGACGAACAGGGAGCTGCTCCCGTTCGACGAATGTCGATCGGGGAGCGCTCAGCTAGAGAAGCTCCCGTTCGTCGATCGACGAACGGGGAGCTGCTCCCGTTCGACGAATGTCGAACGGGGACCGCTCAGCTAGAGAAGCTCCCATTCGTCGATCAACGAACGGGGAGCTGCTCCCGTTCGACGAATGTCGAATGGGGAGCGCTAAGCTAGGAAAGCTCCCGTTCAACGATCGATGAACGGGGAGCTGCTCCCGTTCGACGATCGTCGAACGGGAAAGCTTAACACATTCCCGTGAAAAAAAAAGGGGGGGGGGAGGCCTGGCTGCTATTTGTTTATTTTATCTTGGGGAGCCAGTGGAATAAAGTCCAATAAGTAGATGACACCTATGTTTGGAGTCCCAAGGCCTATTAATGCAAACCAAAATGAAAGGGCCGAGCCATCTCATTTTCTCTTCTTCTTCTTCATCATCTTCTTCCCAGAACTCGACCTTCCTCCCTCTCTTTCTCATTCTCTGTCTCCACCTCTCCCCCACCCCACTTAGGGTTTTGGCCAAGAAAATTCGTGGAGAAGCTCGTACGTCTGTTGGAAGAAGAGCTAGCTTGGAAAGAGTTGAGTTCGTCCAAGCGTCGTCATGCCGCCGCGATCGTCGGCTCAGATTCAGGTGACTTCCGACCCCTCTCCCTTGGTGCTAGTATCTTAGACCCCCTAGGCGAGATATCGAACTCAATTGAGTCGATTTGGGAGCGAAATGAAGTTCTGTAGGTTGAGGCCGCGTTAGGGTTTTCGCCGTAGGGCGTCGTTCGCCGCGAAAATGCCCCCAATCGACTCCCCGCTTCAATACGAACGTGGGACGTTGGTTTCGTGAGACGTGGTGGCCTTGTGAGGGTGCATGGGAGGAGAGGTGGTGGCTTCCTAAATTTCATAAGGGATTTCCTTTACTTGTTCCCTGTCAGGGGAATTCAATATACATATACTTATATATATATATGATCATAAATGCTTGGAATGAGAAATAGATCCCTGTTAGGGGATTTTAATTATATATGTGATCATTGATGCTCGAAATGATCTAATCTCCATTTGGGGGAGATGGTAAATAATCCTCTGATATAGGATTGTTGATTAATTATGACTGATGGTGGAAGTCCAGTAGCTTGGCTTGAATAGATTCCATAGTTAAATAATATGTTATGCCATCATGTGCGCAAGTAGTCCATAGTCCTATGAATTGGTTTAATAATGTCCATGTTATACGCACACCACTGCACACGAGTAACCCACTTGGAACGGGCGGCACGGTTAACTTAGTGCGGGTCACAAGTTATAGTTATAGCCGGTGGTAAAAAGGGAAGGACCCAGTTGTTGGGGGCCTTGGATGCTAATTAGCATCGATTGTTGCCGCGCGAGGCGGAAGGTGGTAAGGCTCATGGAGAGAGTCCTTGGTGCTCGATAGCACGCATGGTGTGTTCAAACTACGTAGATAAACATAATTGCGCATGGGGGTATAGATCCTCATGGGAGGATAGGTTGTGGCGGGTCTACGGGCTCGCTAGTCGTGACACCGACAGAAGCCGGCAGTTAGACTCAGACCGGTTGGGTTGAAATGTCTTGGTGTCCATCTACCCAATAGATCCCCTCCGCGTCTTGAAGACCCCGCATGAATGCGGGTAGTACGCAGGGACTCCGCTATGAGCAAGAGCGTCGAGGCGTACATAGGCCTAGGACCGGTAGTGTTCATACCCTCCTAGTAGTGGCGAAGCCCGTGCCACTGCCACCGTTTGGCCACGACGGGGGGCGCCTGACTGGTTAGCTACCCTCGAAAAGTGGGAACTAAATGTCTATGTCGACATAGCAATCGTGCATGAGTCAGTCCTCATATCATAATCATTGCATTGCACCGCATTCATATCATAATCATTGCATTGCACCGCATTGGAACCTCATCATATAAACTTGTATGGGCATCCTTATATGATGAGTTACCTTTATACGCAGACCCTTGACTTATAAGCTTGTATGGGCATCCTTATAAGTTAAGTTCATTTCAGTTCTCTAATACTCTGCTTATGTCTGTGCTACTTATACTTGCAAATAGATATAACCACTGCTACTTTTATGCTTACGAACATATTGGATAGTGCTATGGAAAGTGCGTGGGCACTTAAACAACCGACACATATGAACAACTATTACCTGTCACCTGCTTGCTTATTATTGCTAATATTGCAGCTCCTTTTCTTCCTTTCCGCCCGGTGCCTTGGAGTCGCCGGGGGAGCGGATGTGAAGCCACTTAGTCTTTATGACTAACGGTTGCTACGTCCCCTTTTTAGGAGCGCACCCTGGAGCGGCAGCGCAACCTGGAGCAGCGGCGCACCCTGGAGCAGCAGCGCACGGCGCTGGAGACGGATAGTCCAGCCGGGACGACAGGGCAGGATACCACGATACCATCGCAGCCGTCAGTGACAGACATGAGCGAGTTTTGTTGTAGCCCTTGGGGCCTTTTCTTTTGTTACTCTGATATTATACACTCGTTTGGTGTGTATTTGGACTGTACTTATGCGGATATATATATCTGGTGGCTTCTTGTTTTATTTTATATGATGGGTTGGCATCGATGATATTTGTTAGCCGGCAGGATAGACGTCTTGTGGAGGAGGCTAGCCCGTGAGCTGGCGCTTCGGCAAGGCGGCTTTCCTGGGCATAAGACTTCCCTCGGCCGTGTTCTGTGTTCCGGGGGGGGGGGTCTTACAAATGGTATCAGCTTGCAACGATCCTGGGGTCAAGAAGTCCACTTCCGCATGGTGCACCCCTCTCACCTCTTCAGTTTGAGGACAAACTGAATGAGCGGAAGCAGTGGTGTGCCCATGTGTAATTCGCATTAAGTATGTCTATTACCTTCTTTCGAATAGCCAACCTAACCCCAACATCTATCTTGCATGTAGATTTCGGTACATTCAGAACCGGCGACGGCCACTCCCGTGCCTCCAGTACCTACTCCTTTTCAACAATCAGAGCTAGGCCAGACTCTGACGGCAATCCTGGATGCCTTCAGGTCTCAGCAGATGCCGGTGCAGCCGCATGCCCCAAGTTCCAATTGGTTGAGCACCTTTCGTGCTCTCTCCCCTCCCACCTACCATTGGACGGAGTCCGCAGTTCAGACGGAGGAGTGGCTGGATACAGTGCAGGAGTTACTGGCAGGGATCCGTTTCCCGAGCAACATGGCAGTCACATTGGCAGTCACGGCCTTGGATCTACATGCGAAGAGGTGGTGGAAGTCCTTGATGGGCTCCACCTTCGAAGGACGCAACCACCTGGACATAAGCTGGGACGAGTTTGCGGACGCGTTCCTGGAGCACTTTGTCTCTTCTATGGCCAGGGACGAGCTTGAGGAGAGATTTCTGTAGCTGAAGCAGGGGTCGAGATCGGTGGTCGAGTACCAGCGAGAATTTCAGCACTTAGCCAGATTCGCAGACTCTTATGATTTAGATGATCGCGGGTACGCGAAGCGGTTCTACAAGGGCCTGCGAGATCCTCTGAGGCAGGCTCTCCTCTTTGTCGCCGATTCGAGCCTCGCGCAGATTATAGAGATGGCATAGAAGTTGGAGGCGGACCACTTGGGGGTCCAGGCCAGGAATAAGAGGCCCGCAGAGGAAGTGATGGAGGCGGGGCCCAGCTTTAGGAGGAGGCATAACACCAGGGGCAGAGACAGAGGCCAGCGGAGAGATGGCGGGCGTCCTCGCCCAAACTTCAGGTTGGAGTTGCCAGCGCGACCGCTACCATTGCCCCCACCACATCAGGGTCAGGCGCTTCAGCTGCCGAGAGAGCACTTTTGAGCGGTGTGTTATCATTGCAACCAGCCCGGCCACATTCGGAGATACTGCCCGCAGCTGCAAGGAAACGCTCCGAATCGCCCCATGGCTCCTCCGGCAGCGCAGCGAGGAAGAGGCCGAGGTCGAGGCCAGGGTCAGCAGGGTAGGAACCGCAGACCTGCTCGGGAGCAGGTATACGCTTTGGATCTAGCTCAGGAGCGAGACCCGCAGGAGGTCATCACAGGTAATTATGTTTGTATTTTCCTCGTTTCATAACTAAGGTGCTTAAATTCGAATGATTTTAACCCCAGGTACCATGCTCGTTTGCAGTAAACCCGCTCTTACTCTTTTTGACACGGGTGCCACTCATTCGTTCATATCAGAAGAATTTGTGAATGAACTGGATGCAGTACAGTGCTTCAGGGGAGCCCCAGGAGGGTGCGCCTTCCGGATGGCTCGGAGATACGATCTACCTCCAGGTGCAGCTTGGTAATATCCATCGGTGGGAAGCAATTTGAGACACCGGCAACAGTGTTGCGGATGCCCGACCTTGATCTAATATTGGGCATGACGTGGTTGCACTGGAATCACGCGAAGATCGACTGTGTGGCGAAGCGGATCACGCTGAGGCATGATGACTCAGAGGTGGTAATTCAAGGTATAATACCCGTATCACGAAACTTGTTGTCTTCTATACAGGTTGTGAAGGCTCACGAGCAAGGCGATGAGGTGTTCGTGATCTGTTTTGAGATGAAGGAGATAGGGCCTGAAATGAAGGATGTACCGATAGTCCGGGATTTTCCGGATGTTTTCCCCGAAAAACTACCCGGATTTCCCCCACCTAGGGAGGTAGACTTCCAAATTAAGCTGGTACCGGGAGCTAAGCCTGTTTCACAGGCCCCGTACAGGATGGCGCCCAAGGAGCTAGCAGAGTTCCGTGTACAACTGCAAGAATTGGTGGACTCAGGGTTCGTTCGTCCTAGCTTGTCACCCTGGGGAGCCCCGGTTCTGTTCGTGAAGAAGAAGGACGGTTCGCTCCGCTTGTGCATAGATTATCAGGAGCTCAACCGACTGACGGTCCGGAACACTTATCCTCTGCCGCGAATCGACGAACTCTTTGATCAGTTTGAAGGAGCGCAATGGTTCTCCAAGCTTGACTTGCGCTCTGGCTATTATCAGTTGAGGATTCAGGAGGAGGATATCCAGAAGACTGCTTTCAGCTCGAGGTACGGGTTGTATGAATTTACGGTTATGCCCTTTGGGCTCACTAATGCACCCTCTGCGTTCATGAGCCTGATGAACAGGGTGTTTGCGCCTTATTTGGATGACTTCGTGATCGTATTCATCGACGACATCTTGGTTTATTCGAAGTCATTACTGGACCATTGGAAGCATCTAGAGATGGTGTTGGCAAAACTGAGGGAGCATCAGTTGTTCGCAAAATTTGGCAAGTGCGAGTTCTGGCTCCGCAAGGTGGCTTTCTTGGGTCATGTTATCAGCGGTGCGGGATTGGCCGTAGATCCTGCTAAGGTTCGTGCTGTGAAGGAATGGCAGCCGTTGAAGTCAGCCGCAGATGTGCGCAGCTTTTTGGGGCTTGCCGGGTACTACCGCAAATTTGTCGAGGGGTTCTCGAAGATTGCTCTCCCGCTCACTAAGCTGACCAGAAAGGAGGTGTCGTTTGTGTGGTCGCCTGAGTGTGAGGCCGCATTTCAGGAGCTGAAGGATCACCTCACCTCAGCCCCGGTCCTTGCTCTTCCGTCTGGTAGAGAAGGATTTCAAATTTACATGGATGCGTCCTTGCAGGGGATGGGTGTCGTACTGATGCAGTACGACCACGTGATTGCTTATGCGTCGAGGTAGCTTAAGAAGCACGAGGTAAACTATCTGGTGCATGATCTGGAGCTGGGTGCAGTGATATTTGCTTTGAAGATTTGGAGACACTAACTATATGGGGTCCACTGCGAGATATTCACCGACAACAAGAATTTGAAGTACATACACACCCAGAAGGATCTGAATTTTAGGCAGCGGCGGTGGATCGAGTTCCTGTGAGACTATGATTACACGCTAAACTATCACCCAGGGAAGGCAAATTCGGTGGCCGATGCTTTGAGCAGGAGGACATCCAGTCACGGCTGATGGCCATGGAGTTGGTAAGGATGCTCGAGGAAATGCAGATCAGGCTCGTGTCTAAAGCCGATCCAGAGGTTTTCGCCGAGTACCTGTCCACGATGAGCATAGTTTGTGATATCCGAGATCGCATTCGAGCAGAGCAGAGGAAAGATGTTGCCCTGGAACCTATTCTTCGAGCAGTGGAGGCTGGTTCTGCGGAGGAATACACTATGCAAGAGGATCTGGTTCACTTCCGTGGCAGGTTATACATACCCGCAGGTGGAGGAATTCGAGAGGACATTATGAAGGAAGCTCACTGCACAAAATACTCGGTGCACCCCGGGATTGTCAAGATGTACACTGATCTGCGAAGGACGATGTTTTGGCCTGGGATGAAGAAGGATGTCACTTATTTCGTCACTCACTGCGAGGCGTGCCAGAAGGTAAAGGCAGAGTGTTGGAGTCCGGCGGGGTTGCTGCAGCCGTTGTCCATTCCCGAGTGGAAGTTTGAAGACATATCCATGGATTTCGTTCACGGGCTGCCTCGTTCCCGCTCCGGGAGTGACTCTGTTTGGGTAATCGTGGACCGTCTGACGAAGGTCGCAAGGTTTATACCGATGAGGAAGGATTCGCATGTTGATGTGTTGGTAAGACTCTTCGTCGAGCAGTTTGTTCGCTATCATGGAGTTCCCAAAACGATCGTTTCGGATCGTGACGGTCGCTTTACCTCCAGGGAGTGGAAAGCAGTGCAAGCTTATTTGGGTTCCCGTTTGACCTTTAGCACGGCCTTCCACCCTCAGACGGATGGTCAGTCTGAGCGGACGATCAGGACCCTTGAAGATTTGTTGCGCCTTTGTGTTTTAGATCGAGGAGAGCCATGGGAGAGACTCCTGCCCTTGGTGGAGTTCTCGTATAATAACAGTCACCAGGCGAGCATTGGCATGGCTCCTTATGCGGCATTGTATGGAAGAAGGTGTAGGACACCTTTGTCTTGGGTCCAAGATGAGGACCCGAAGGCGCTAGGGGTGAAATTCATCGATGATACCGATGAAATGGTCAGACTGATACGAGACCGTATGCTTGAAACGCAGAGCCGGTAGGCAAAATATTATGACAAAAAGCACAGAGCCGTGGAGTTCCATGTTGGGGACAAAGTGTTCTTGAAGATCAGGCCGATGCACGGTGTGTCTCGGGTTCGGGGAAGGAAAAAGCTCAGCCCTCGTTATATGGGGCCCTATACCATCCTGGAGCGGATTGGCCCCTTAGCTTATCGATTAATGTTACCGCCAGAATTGGAGAATTTACAAGACGTCTTCCATGTGTCCTCCCTTCGGAGGGCCTTGCTTCGCCCTGATCAGCATGTGATAGCTATGTCTGGTCCTGTGGAGACCGACAGGTCTGTCCGGCTGGAGCCTTTGCGGATAGTAGACACCGAGACCAGAGTGCTGCGGAGAAAGAGGGTTCCGTTGGTGAAAGTGTTGTGGTCCAACCATGGACGGGAGGAATACACTTGGGAGCCGATGGACCTTATGCGACAGCATTACCCGGGATTGTTTTCCCCAGGTATGGCCTAAACTTGTTTGCCATACCTTGATTTAATACCATAGCCTAAACTTAGTATCATGTAAATGTGCGCTAAACCCAGGTAGAAGCCTTGTAGGCTTATCCATCCCCTTCTTGGTTTTGCTATGCCCCTACAGGTTTGGGATTTAAACATTCCTATACACATATAGGTAAAGGTTATTAGTTGTAACTGCTAATTTCTTCTGTAGTTATGCTGGGTTGGATGGATGGGTTTGGAGCATACACATGTGTACATATACACATAAATCGGTGAAATCTTATTACCTGGGCTCTCTCTCTTTTATTGATTTTCAAAATGGTATTGTGTGTTGAGGTTATGCTCCCGGGAAGGATTGGGTTTTTCTTTTCTTTCTTATTAACTTTACTGATGGGGCTGTTTTGAGGTTATGCCCCAGGAAAAGTTTTGGTTATAAACTAGGAAATCTATGGTTATTAGTAACCCCATTATAGTGTTGTTTGAGGGTTTGCACTCCAGGAAAGTTAGGCTAGCATTTTATTTTGTGTTCAGAATAGACCTGCTGCTATGGTTTATGACTTTATGTGACCCTCGTGACCCCAACCTAAATTTCGGGGGCGAAATTATTTTTTTCGTTTATAGGATTTGTAACATCCCAATCCTAGAGGAGCAGATATTGCTGTTGCTGATTAGAAATTTAGAATCCTCGGCTAGCAGCTTCCGTTCGACGAATTCGTCGAACGCAAGCTGCTGCCGGTCGTCGTTCGACGAACGGGGAGCTGCTCCCATTCGACGAATGTCGAACGGGGAGCGCTCTGCTAGAATTCATCCCGTTTGTCGTTCGACGAACGGGGAGCTGCTCCCGTTCGACCAATGTCGAACGGGGAGCGCTCAGCTAGAGAAGCTCCCGTTCGTCGTTCGACGAACGGGGAGCTGCTCCCGTTCGACGAATGTCGAACGGGGAGCGCTCAGCTAGAGAAGCTCCCATTCGTCGATCGACGAACGGGGAGCTGCTCCCATGCGACGAATGTTGAACGGGGAGCGCTCAGCTAGAGAAGCCCCCGTTCATCGATCGACGAACGGGGAGCTGCTCCCGTTCGACGAATGTCGAACGGGGAGCGCTCAGCTAGAGAAGCTCCCATTCGTCGATCGACGAACGGGGAGCTACTCCCGTTCGACGAATGTCGAACGGGGAGCGCTAAGCTAGGAAAGCTCCCGTTCAACGATCGACGAATGGGGAGCTGCTCCCGTTCGACGATCGTCGAACGGGAAAGCTTAACACATTCCCGAGAAAAAAAAAGGGGGGGGGGGAGGCCTGGCTGCTATTTGTTTATTTTATCTTGGGGAGCCAGTGGAATAAAGTCCAATAAGGAGATGACACCTATGTTTGGAGTCCCAAGGCCTATTAATGCAAACCAAAATGAAAGGGCCGAGCCATCTCATTTTCTCTTCTTCTTCTTCATCATCTTCTTCCAAGAACTCGACCTTCCTCCCTCTCTTTCTCATTCTCTGTCTCCACCTCTCCCCCACACCACTTAGGGTTTTGGCCAAGAAAATTCGTGGAGAAGCTCGTACGTCCGTTGGAAGAAGAGCTAGCTTGGAAAGAGTTGAGTTCGTCCAAGCGCCGTCATTCCGCCGCGATCGTCGGCTCGGATTCAGGTGACTTCCGACCCCTCTCCCTTGTTGCTAGTATCTTAGACCCCCTAGGAGAGATATCGAACTCAATTGAGTCGATTTGGGAGCAAAATGAAGTTCTGTAGGTTGAGGCCGCGTTAGGGTTTTCGCCGTAGGGCGTCGTTTGCCGCGAAAATGCCCCCAATCGACTCCCCGCTTCAATACGAACGTGGGACGTTGGTTTCGTGAGACGTGGTGGCCTTGTGAGGGTGCATGGGAGGAGAGGTGGTGGCTGCCTAATGATAAAGTAGTTTTTATATAAGTTTTTAATAGAAAATTTTGTAATTATTTAATTTGAATTTTCCTTTTTATGTCAATTTTAGGTTATAAGTAGTTCTTTTTGTAATTTTGATTCTAACTTAGCCTAATTTTAATATTTGCAGATTTCTGGGACAAATCGGGAAAAATCACATGTCACGCCCTCGGTCACGCCCGTGACCAAGGGCATGTAACCTGAAGATCAGTCCAGAGTCGCAGCCGTGCTGTTGAGCTAGTCCACACCCAGTCACGCCCCAGGTCACGCCCGTGACCCAAAGTCACGCCCGTGACCGGGGGCGTGTAATTTTAGCATCTGCCACGTGGAGCCGCCGTCGAGACGAGAAGCTGCCGTTGAGAAGTCAACTTGAGTCACGCCCGTGACCCAAAGTCACGCCCGTGACCTTCCCGCGTGATCCAAGCACGCCGCCGCGGCGTCTGGCTAGCCCATGCCGCATTAAATGAAGCCTTCCTGAGTCACGCCCGTGACCCAATTGTCACGCCCGTGACATGTGCGATTTTCTCCCGCCGTCATGCCAAGCCCACGCCGCGACCGGATCCGATGCTGCAGAGATTACACGCCCTAGGTCACGCCCGTGACCGAGGGCGTGTAACATGAAATTTTTGCCTATAAATTCAGAGGCTCTCCTTGAGTTCAAAGTTCAGAATTTTGGAGTGGGGAAGGTGCTGCTGGAGCCAATCTTGAGTAGTTTTCCTTTTTCATGTTCATGTTCATGTCTCTTTATTTTCATGCTCTCTTCCTTTTCTAATGCAATGTATTAGCTTTCCTTTAGTGCAATAGTCTAGTTTAAGCTTGTAATCTTGTTTTTCCTAGCTTGCAATTTCCTTTCTTAAGTCTTGTAATAGTTTTTCATTTAAATAAAAAATAGTTTGTTCTCTTTATTTTGTCTCCTCCTTAGCTAAAGTTTCTTAATATGCATTTTTATTTTTTTTTCTCTTCCCCCTCCACCATGATTAACTAATCCTCATTAGTACTCGATCAAAATGATCCGAGGATGAGTTAGACAAGTTATGATTTTCTAAAGTTTTCTTTTTCCGTTTTTATAAACACTTGAATTATCCTTGATTTTTAATTAGTGAGGCCATACTTTCGATATATGGTTTTCGCTTAAGTTTTCATATTTAGTTAGCCGAGAGGCTCAAAGTATGAATCGATCACTCAAGGGTAAAGAGAGTTGCACGCACCCCTCGAGAGAGGATGACGTAAATCTCCCGGATTGGAGTCAAATCCAATAGTGGGGTTCACCTCGTAAAGCAAGTTTTAGGTAATCGATTATAGGACGAGAGTCCGGTTGATTTTTCCTAATCTTAGTTGGGCATTAACCTCGAGAGAGGCATGTTCGAGCTTCGGGAACCTCCACGGTCAAGTAGTTCAATTTAAACGGAATTAGATTTAATTTCTTTTTACTTGTCTTTTCTCACTCCAAGGTGACTTTTGATTGAGTACTAGCCTCTTTTATCATCATCTAAACCCTTAATTTAGCTTGCAATTTCTCTTTTTTAGCTAAGAACCAAAACCCCAAAATATCATTAGATAAGATAATAGTGACTTTCCTCAAAGTAGAAGTATTCAACGCGCCCCGTGGAATACGACCTTGGTATTTCTTAATATCCTATACTATAGACGATAAGGTACACTTGCCTTTATCAGATATAGTTTTGGAGAAAATCTCAACCCTTCACTAAAATTTCAAAACCGCAAAAATCTATATCACCTAAATTTCATATGGGATTTCCTTTACTAGTTCCCTGTCAGGGGAATTCAATATACATATACATATATATATATGATCATAAATGCTTGGAATGAGAAATAGATCCCTGTTAGGGGATTTTAATTATATATGTGATCATTGATGCTCGAAATGATCTAATCTCCATTTGGGGGAGATGGTAAATAATCCTCTGATATAGGATTGTTGATTAATTATGATTGATGGTGGAAGTCCAGTAGCTTGGCTTGAATAGATTCCCATAGTTAAATAATATGTTATGCCATCATGTGCGCAAGTAGTCCATAGTCCTACGAATTGGTTTAATAGTGTCCATGTTATACGCACACCACTGCACACGAGTAATCCACTCGGAACGGGCGGCACGGTTAACTTAGTGCGGGTCACAAGTTATAGTTATAGCCGGTGGTAAAAAGGGAAGGACCCAGTTGTTGGGGGCCTTGGATGCTAATTAGCATCGATTGTTGCCGCGCGAGGTGGAAGGTGGTAAGGCTCATGGAGCGAGTCCTTGGTGCTCGATAGCACGCATGGTGTGTTCAAACTACGTAGGTAAACATAATTGCGCATGGGGGTATAGATCCTCGTGGGAGGATAGGTTGTGGCGGGTCTACGGGCTCGCTAATCGTGACACCGACAGAAGCCGGCAGTTAGACTCAGACCGGTTGGGTTGGAATGTCTTGGTGTCCATCTACCCAATAGATCCCCTCCGCATCTTGAAGACCCCGCATAAATGCGGGTAGTACGCAGGGACTCCGCTATGAGCAAGAGCGTCGAGGCGTACATAGGCCTAGGACCGGTAGTGTTCATACCCTCCTAGTAGTGGCGAAGCCCGTGCCACTGCCACCGTCTGGCCACGACGGGGGGCGCCTGAGTGGTTAGCTACCCTCGAAAAGTGGGAACTAAATGTCTATGTCGACATAGCAATCGTGCATGAGTCAGTCCTCATATCATAATCATTGCATTGCACCGCATTCATATCATAATCATTGCAGTGCACCGCATTGGAACCTCATCATATAAACTTGTATGGGCATCCTTATATGATGAGTTACCTTTATACGCAGACCCTTGACTTATAAGCTTGTATGGGCATCCTTATAAGTTAAGTTCAATTCAGTTCTCTAATACTCTGCTTATGTCTGTGCTACTTATACTTGCAAATAGATATAACCACTGCTACTTTTATGCTTACGAACATATTGGATAGTGCTATGGAAAGTGCGTGGGCACTTAAACAACCGACACATATGAACAACTATTACCTGTCACCTACTTGTTTATTATTGCTAATATTGCAGCTCCTTTTCTTCCTTTCCGCCCGGTGCCATGGAGTCGTCGGGGGAGCGGATGTGAAGCCACTTAGTCTTTATGACTAACGGTTTCTACGTCCCCTTTTTAGGAGCGCACCCTGGAGCGGCAACGCAACCTGGAGCAGCGACGCACCCTGGAGAAGCAGCGCACGGCGCTGGAGACGGATAGTCCGGCCGGGACGATAGGGCAGGATACCACGATACCATCGCAGCCGTCAGTGACAGACGTGAGCGAGTTTTGTTGTAGCCCTTGGGGCCTTTTCTTTTGTTACTCTGATATTATACACTCGTTTGGTGTGTATTTGGACTGTAACTATGCGGATATATATATCTGGTGGCTTCTTGTTTTATTTTATATGATGGGTTGGCATCGATGATATTTGTTAGCCGGCAGGATAGGCATCTTGTGGAGGAGGCTAGCCCGTGAGCTGGCGCTTCGGCAAGGCGGCTGTCCTGGGCATAAGACTTCCCTCGGCCGTGTTCTGTGTTCCGGGGGGGGGGGGGGGGGTCTTACAAAGGGGACCAAGTGTGGTGGTTCATTTGGGTACCCAAATATAACATGTTTGCTTTTGGGGAGATGGAAATGAATGAGCCCTTTTGAGTGGAGTTTGTGTTTCATCTTTAACTTTGGGTCTCCATTCAAACCTTGGTTAAATATTATTTTTATGTATCAAATTTCCATTGTCATTATCATTATGTTTAAGATTATAATTGTAATGATTATTGAAAGTATTTTTCATAGGAAATTTGTGAACATTTAATTTTATGTTGCGAGAAGATTGATGTTGTAAATGATAATAATGATTGTATTTTGGAATTTCATTTTCAATCTTTTGAAGTTTTTTATTTCCATTGTTTGACTTATTCAACTTTTGAGAAATCATATTCAACTTGCTTTTGGATTTTGCATTATATTGGGAATGTTTGTTTTGAGAATTTTTCTTTATGATTTCCTTAAGTAAGTTGATTTTAGTTTTTAATTCATTTTTCTTAATTTTTAAATTATGCCTAGCTTTATTATAAGAGATTATGCTATTTTTAAGAGTAGAAACAATTTAATCAATATGATTTTGATATTTGTTTCTATATTCCTCAAATGTTTCACCCATTTCTTCAATTTCAATTTTATAGTCATTACACTTAACACAATCATTTTTCAGAGAAGAGTTTTCTAAACATAATTTTTCATTTTGTTCTTTTACGAAAGTAAACTCTTTTTCAAGTTCCTTGAATTTTTCTTTAATATTATTACAATCAAAACAAGATATAGAGTTTTCAAATGAAGATCATGAAGGATATACAAACATTTCATTTTTGGATTCTACATTCACATTTTCTTTCAAAGTTTTATTTTCTAAACGTAGTTTTGCATTAACTATTTTTAGTTTCTTAATCTTACGTTTAGTAGTTTGTAGTAACTATAATGTAGAAATAGAAGTACAAAAAATGGAATTTGATTTCCTTACAATGCTTGTGGATGAGGCAAGATTTGAACATATTGTTCCTTTGTCTTCTTCATCTTCCTCTTCCAAACAAGAGTTTCCATCATCCTTTCCGCTTGATGAGCATTCTATGGATCCATCATTTGAGTAGCTTTCTTGAATATTTGTGCAAGCTTGTATGTTCTCCAATTCTTGTGTTTGTTCCATCCTATAGAAGGAGAATCATAAGTTCTTTCAAGAAAATTCCTAATCTCATAAGCGGTAGGTAAAGTATAAATAAGTTTGAAAATATTTTGGTTTAATGCACAAAATATACTGTTCATAGATTTTGCATTAAAAACAATTTCATTTCTAGTTAGTACGCTAGGAGGCTTTTCAATAGTAATATTCCAAACTTTTTCATCTAAGGCCTTAAGAAAATTTTTCATTAATATTTTCCACCCTTTATAATATTTGCCCATAAATAAAGGTGGTTATAATACTTTTTCATTTATATTAAAATTTTCCCCTATAGTAGAAGTGAGATCATGATCAAGAGACGCCATTATTCCTGGTTGTTAAGCCAATTTGGAATAACCTAGCTCTGATACCACTTGTTGGATCTGTAGGCGCCCTTAGAGGGGGGGGGGGGGGGTGAATAAGGGTTTTAAAAACTTTAAACTTTAATAGAAAACTTTTGATATTTTGGTCGAAGTAAGTTAAATCAAAATTAAAGAGATAATGAAATTAGAAATGAAATCAATTTTATTAAACAAGAAAAGACATGATTATCATTTATAAAATTGATTACAAAATCTGATTTTAATGACGCTAGAAATCAAGGCGAATAATATGAAAACCCTTTTTGTTTTCTATACCGACTCGTATCCCCACGAACTGGTTGGCTTTAGCCGATCTTTCCCTAGATACAACCTCAAGCCGCTCTAGCCAATCTATCACCAGAAAGGCCTCGAGCACCCCCTAGACCCAGTCGCCAACACGAGGTGAATTCCTCCCTAAGTCTTACATAGACCTAGTCGCCGTGTGGCGAATTCACGAACCGATTACAATGATAAAATAAAAGACAAATACAAAACAAAAACTAAAAAACTCCCTCAAAAAGAAGAACTTGATGTCGATGTAGATGCGATCGGATCGGTCTTCACGTTCTTTGCGTTCATGAACGTTGACGGAGTTCTTCGGGCTGCTTGGGGAAGACTCTCACGAGTGCTCTGAATATATGGCTCTAATTCCTTCTGTATCAGCAAGCAACAATGGAGGAAGCACGCGTCTTTAAATAGAATCAGCCGCTACCGCCGGCGGTAGTACTACCACCCCGCGGTAGCCATATAGGCAATGATCAAGCACGCAATCATGGCGGATTAGGCAACTTTTGAGCGCCAAACTTTGAGCTCCGACTAGTGCGCCGCGGTAACGCTAACGCTCTACTATAGCGAGATAACCTTCCTTCAGCCAATATCTCCTTCCATATTTGCTCCTCAATCACATGCAGATGGGAGGATTCCAAAAGCTACCACCGGGCGGTAGAGATGCCACGCCGCGGTAGAGCATGCTAAATATGCATCCCGCCAAACATTCCATTTTCTCCACTGTTTCCCTCCCGTCAATTGTTTCCATTTATGCTAGCGCCAGCGATAGTGCTAACGCTCCACGGTAAAGCACATCTCTTTTCGTCGAACACATATTCGTCGAACGGTCTCACATTTTGTCGAACGCTGTTTTCATTTTGTCGAACTCCATTTCGTCGATCGCTACTACCAACGGCAGTGCTAACGCAGTTCCATTTCATCAAACTCAATTTCGTCGAACGCCATTTCGTCGGACGACATCTAATTTCGTCGAACACCATTTCGTCAAGCGCATCTCATTTTGTCGTACCACTAGCGCCAACGGTAGTGTTACCGCGCTGCGGTATCAACAGAGAATCATCCTGATTTTGCTTTGGCATCTTTCTTTTTCACACTCCTTTGGGGATTGGATGTTGAAGATCCTGCACACTATAAACACAATACAAGTATGATCAAATATAATAGGATTTGTTACTATCAAATCAAGAGATGCGGAAAGCATATTCCAACACTTAGTGCTCTAAGGGGACCCCTAAAGGGTTAGGTATGCTATGGTGGGGCCAAAGGGTCAAGGTGAGGCCCTAAAATCCAACCCTAAGCTTGGTAATTGGAAATTGCTATTTGCAGACCAAGGTGGTTTCCTCCTTCCTTCCTAAGCTTTTATGCTCCCTTAGTGCTTCCTATGGTTTTTTCATGCCCTAGTCATGACAAAACCATCCTAGGGGGTCTAGTTGTTTGGGGGATGTTACAAATCCCAATAAACAAAAAAATAATTTCATCCCCAAAATTCAGGTTAGGCCTGCGGGATTTCTAGCGCAAGTGATTGTAGGTAACATCCCATAAGAGACTAATTATACCTGAAGCAAAAATCGCTGGATTCTTTTGCTTTATCAGTTCTAGTTGCTCCCAAGTGTGCTCCTCCGGTCCATGATTTTACAACATGACTTTTACCTACGGAACCTTCTTGCGCCACAAGACTCGCACCGTCGTACCGTCTATCCTGACTGGCTCCGCGTAACTGATCAGTCCGAAGTTACTGGCCCATCCGTAATATATATCTGCTGCTCCGGCCATAGTAGAGCTCTCCTAAGGGAGGAGACGTAGAATACGTCATGTAAAACCACTACCTCCGGCGGTAGATCCAGTCTATAAGCCAACGGGCCGATCCACTCCAGGATCCTGTAGAGCCCCAATTATCTTAGACTGAGCTTCTTCCGCCTGCATACCCGCGAGACTCCATGCATCAGACATATCTTCAAGAACCCCTGGTCTCCACCCTAGAACTCTACTGCACGATGTCGCGCATCGTAATACTTGGCCTTCCTGTTCTGGGCTTCTAACATCCTAACTCAAATCAGTCGCACCTGGGCATCTATGTCCTCTACAAATTCTAAGCCAAGTGCCTTAGGATCCTCCTCCTTGGTCCAAGACAGTGGAGACTTATGCCTCCATCCCTCTGAGGGTGGAAAGTTGTGCTGACGTCAACCCAGAGCCCAGATAATCCTGGACTAATCTTCACGTTTTGGCCGTAAACCGTTTATCCTGATCTGACACGATCGTCCTTGGTACACCATGATAATGGACAAACATCTCATCAAATCCCACCAAACACCAACGAGAGCATCCTTCCAACCTGGGGTGACCCTAACTACCTTGGTCACTCTATCCTCGATGTTCCAAATAAACTTGTGCCCGGAGTGGGGATGTAGTAACTTGTGTATGAAATCCATGATTATATCCTCGAGCTTCCACTCCATAACATTGGCAGTGATTGTGTTAGTACCCCAAAGACTTTTGCACTTGGCCTTCACAAGTCGACAGACCTCACCGTACATCACAAAACTATGTCGTCTTTCTTTTTTTCGGGAAACTACATGCTCCGGAATACACCATTTTACTGGTGATTAAAGCTCTTATTTGTAAGGGTAGACAACACATCTAAAAAGTTTTCTCTACACGTCCATATTCTTATTCGTTCATGTATGTTCGAGTAATCAATCAACTCAATTCTACAACTTATCCATTTCTTTCCACTAATGGAACGGATCAGATTGTCGAGCGTCTCAATCATCCTCAGAATTTAAGTGGGGGTGTACTCGTGAACTTTTATGAGTATATGTTAACCAATCATTATTAATATCAATGTTTGTAAGATGGCTCCCAATCATTTTCTATGTGGAGTTTGATTCATAAGGTATACAGGTAAAATCTTTTGAAACCCTAAGATTTTTCACAAGTCGATTTCATCAAGGAAATATCATCACGTTTATTTCACTAAATTCCTATCACTTCCACATATGCTAGTCTTGCTCACTTTCAAATGGTCCAAAGTAAGATAAACTTAGATCGTTCTTATCATAGTAAACTCAAACACTAGATTCTAATTCCAATAAGTCATCGTCTAAGATCTCTGGTTATTCGACATCATAGCTCCCAAGGTGTAAGGGCTATTATTGTAGTTAAAATTTTCTACCATGATAGGGTGTGATTTTTAACAAATCATAAGTTGATCACTTCTGAATGCCCCAAACTTCAAGAACTTCTGGATATAACTATAACTTGTAAGATCTAATTTCCGTCCTCAACTTCTAGACTAGGACATCGACATCCCTAAGTGACCATACCTAACAACTTTACATTTTTAATGCTTCAACTAAGGTCAAGTCGTTGTTCGATCAACGATGTTTATCCATTGTCCTAGTAATACTATAGATCATGATTCCAAACATACTGTTACACCGTCTCATCTTCGTCCAAGTAACATTGAATAAGATCGATTTCAAAATCATCATGCTCACGACACAACACTTGCTAAATTAGATCTAAGGGATACCCAAGTCAGTAACCAATTCACCCAATAAACAAAAGGTAAGCCCTAATAAGCAAAAGATAAGCCCCAATAAACAAAAGATAAGCCACTATCTATTTGGGCTAAGTATCTTTGTTATCACCATGTTATATTTGTCCCAAGTATGCAAATAATCCATTGGGCACACAACCTTAGACTTGGGGTTCTATCTTGAGACTTGTTGGTACACTCCATGCTTTAGACTCTTCAAGGTACCCTTTCGAAAACCTTATCAAGGTCAACATGTGAACCAATCTCAAACGGGTCTCTTCCGAACATGAATTCTTATCCGACCCTCGGTGCTTTTCATGGTGGTTGTCTCAATGTAAACATATCACCGGTATGAGGGTTAGATCTACGAGTCTCATACCATTCTGCTTATGTGTAAATCTCTCTAAGGTGGTCCAATTAGTTTCGGTAATCCTTGGTATGTGAAGTAGGGACATCAGAGTTTATGGATTAGGTGGTCGTTCTCGCATTAAACTCCTCCTATAACCTATTTAGGGTATCCTTGTACCTTAACCAAATTTTATACCTACGGTCTATTTCAGACTAGGGCATGACATGAATTGTCATGGTGGGTCATGTATCCTAGTGGGGTTTAGTCTAACTCATTGACTAATGGACTATCTAAAGAGATCTTTGTTGCCGGAGGTATTTCCTGCTGGGGGCAGGGTTCGCCGCAGGCTACAAAAGAAAACTTGGCACTTGTAAGGAGATTTTTGCTAAAAAGATTCAGTTAAAAGTCGGATTTTCCATTTGATTTCCCCACATGGGCACACCATTGCTTTCACTGCTTAGTTTGCCCTCAAACTAAACTCGCGCAGGGTGTCCCAGGGTTTGTGGACTTCTTTTCTTCGGATCGAGGTTTGCTCTGATACCATTTTGTAAGACTCCATTTTGTTTTTGCTTTCAAATCTGGGTCTTATGCCTAGAACCGCCGCTTTGCGGTGACACAAACACACGGGAAGGTCGCCACAATAAAGCGCCAATCCCGCCGGCCATATCGATCACAGAAGAAGAAAAGAACAAATGAACAAAAGAAGGTTCAAGTCCCTAATCACATGCTATATATAATAAATGTCCACATGGTATAACTGAAATAACAAAGGTTACAATAATAAAAGGGCTCATGCCCAGTACATCATGTCCTCACTACAAGATCACTCGCGGAAGCTAACTACTAATCACTCACGGAAGCTAACTACTAATCACTCACTGATCCTGGAACTGGTGCTTCGGTACTAGACTGGCCCGCCTCTGCCTGCACCGGCCTCTAGTGCTGCAACATCTCCTCGGACCCCTAAAATGATATGGTCCACCGACCGTCAGTCAAACTTGACTCAGCCAATCCCCCACTACTACATCAGTGACTCCTAGGCACCGTGCGGGAAGGATGAAGCGGAGGACATCAAGGGGTATAATCAAAAGCAGGTGACAGTGAATCTAACTACGGAAGGGTCTATAGGTAAGCAATATATAGTATAATGAGTAAAGCAGTAGTAGGTAAAATTTTAGCAAATAAGCAGGGGTAATATGTAAAGCAGTAGTAAAGAAAGGTACTAAGGAAAACAGCAATAAGAATAAGTAACCTTAATTTATAGGAATGCCCACACAAACCTATAGACCAAGAGGTCGTTTAGCAGGGCCTATCATATAAAAAGTCCCATAACCAATTTATACGATAGGGGTAGGGGTTTAAATGCAATGTTTATGTTATGTCATGCAAAGAATGCAGTTTCATGTTATGTTCATACAAGTGCAACTCACAAACTTCGACTCTAGGCGCACAGACCTTTAGTTCCCCCCTTTTGGAGCAAGCAAAACTCCCAGGATACTTCTGTAGTGGCAAACGAAAGCGGTGGGTTGGGCCTCGCCCACCTCTAGGTTGGTATATGCACTACCTAACCTAGACCTATCGTACGCCTCAACGCTAAGAACACAACAGCGGAGCTCCTGCGTACTCTTACTGGCTAGTCCACCAGACTTTTCCTTGGTAAAGAGTTAACCACACTTACCGAGCCAAAGTATCGACGTTGGTGCGACGAACGTCAATACTAAAGACCCACCACCTTATGCACATACAATATGTCCTACTATATCCCGAGCCATAAGCTCCCCGGGCTAACCTTCCCGTCATCTTAACCTTCCGAGCCAACGGCTCGCCGGACCAAACCGTCTGTACCAACAAGCACTACCGAGTCACAAGCTCACCAGACTAATTTGTCTGCTGCCACAACCACCGAGCCTACCGCTCGTATGACCAAACAAACTAACCTCCTGTAATCACGGGGTGTGGGAGTGTCTTTTATTAAGTTAATCTTGCACCTCCATTTATTCCAACATTTTTGGTTAGCCATGGACTTCCCGAGGACTATCCTATAAGGGGCTCACTACGGTACTAGGAGCTATAATGGGATGACAACCCAAAGCTCCCTTTGCAAGGCACTTAATTTTATTAGTGACTACCTACAATTATACCCTCCTAATCATTTCACTTAGATTACCCTAAGTGTTTTATGAATCCCCACGGGAAAGACGATCTTTCGTCAATCCCGGGAACAAGCTTACCATTAACCCACCAAGTACACTCTCATCACATAAACATCTTTTTCGTGACCTTCAACTCTTCAACCGGCTAGATACACCAACTACCTTCCATTCCTACCTAATGATCCATAATTTAATCAAATTTTATAGTTTTACTATACGCGGACCAAATGAGTTATATGAGTTGCATAAGGGAGGCACCCCAAATATTCATCCAACTGACTCAAGATTATTACTGGGTGTCTATCATGATATTCTAAGTATAAATCCAGAGGATCATATTTTTCCTTATTTTATTGACATTTATTATAGTTTTCCTCAACATTGACCCAGTATGAAATTGAACATGAAGTATAAAATCCTCTTTTGGTATGGCCTCCACAAAATTATGGAAAATCTATTAAGTGAAAGCAACAGTAACTACATTATATCAAAATTTTGCAGTAAGAGGTTGGCCTCTAATTATAATATTGAACAATTACCCCAAATTAGAATTTAAAGAAGGAACCACTAAAAATACTTGTATAAAAATAATGGGAAAATTACCAGACATCCATACTAATAATAAAAGTCTACTGGCCAAATTCTAGAATTTATCAAGACTAATTAGTCATATAAATAAATATTTCAAGTAAACTCATACTAGGGTAAATTGTGAAGGAACCTATACTGATAAATAATTCCAAAAATTATACAAAAATTCACAGAGCTCTATATAGACCTAAAATATCCTACCACCAAGTTTCATAATTTTCAAGAGATTATTTGGCCCATAATTATTATTATATTCTCAAGACCAAATAGATGACTTGTGAATGAAGTGCTAATTAAATTAATTCAATAATTACCCAAAAATTACTAGAGATCTGTTACATGATAATGAGGGTACCACCAAATTTTCATTACCATCCAAGACTAATTGACCATATAAATTTCTCTCATAAGGAGGTTCCCAAAAATGATAATAACCCAATTCAGAGAGAATAATATGTCCTAAAATTCTCTTAAAATTTCCTAGGGAGTATTTACACCACACGAGCTCGTTTACCAAGTTTCATGACCATCCAAGGACATATGCCCATATATCCTTCACAAAACCTAAAGTGCAACCCTAAGGTTAAAACTAGGATCCTAGGGCATATCCACCCCCACATCACCCCAAATTACTCAAGGGGGTGTATTAAGTGGTCCTAAACAAGTGTCCAAAGTTTCACACCACTTGGATGAGGTCTGACCACCTAATTCTAACATATGCACTTTTAACCTAGTTTGACCAAATTTGACCAGACATGGGTTAAGCAATTACCCAAACAAATCAGTCCCAATTAGGCTGAAATTTTTACTAGGGTCATATAATAAACCAAAAGAGCATCCACCAAAATTTGGAGGGGATTGAAGGTCATTAGACCTTATAATTAAATATTATATGAATTATTAAATTATTACCAAAACCGTAGAAAAATGTTCTCCTAAAATTCCCATCTTTGGATATATTAAGGGGGTTGGTACAAATGGCCTTGGTTTACATTTTCATGCCTATATCACTTCCCTATCAGAAGTTATTCAAGAAAAGATGACTGCCCTACCCTGGGACCAGTCCCACCAAAATGGCTCTACAGGGAGCTTCAGTGCCCCTATTGGGATGAAACAAATTTTCAATTAAACAAAACACCATAGGCTACAACTTTGATGTTGGGCCCTTTTTCATCATAGGGAGGTATGTATTTTTAAAAATTAAATCAAAGTAATGTAGGAAGTGTGACAAAATGAAATGATCATATATCATAACTAATTAAATCTGTGAAGAGCATATTGCGGCAGATCCGGCGGCTCACCTTCATCGTCCCAAAATAATGGATGGCTCGCGACAGGCCACCTTGGGAGCCTTTGCGGGATGATTTCCCGGCCACCTGTGCCTGTTCCCGGCCGGTCAATGCCACCACCACCTTCATTGAAGTGGTGGCCGGCGATAGAATGTGGTTGGTCGGCCGGAGGTGGTCAGAATCAGGGTTTAGATGAGGGACAAAAGCTCGAAAATGAGCCTCTTTTATTGCCTTGATTCGAGCCCAATTTGGCTCGAATCAAGCCCCAAGTTGAGAGAGATCTAGCACTAGAGGAGAGGAAGTGGATCAGACCTGATTCGTGGCCTGGTGTCGCTTATTCCGGCGAGTCACCATTGCCGGAGGTGGTGCTTTCGGCGCCATGTCAATCTAGGATCCTGGTGCTTGATTTCTTCGGGGAAGAGGGGGGTTTCATTCATCTCCGAGTCCTGAAGGTGTTATAGGGGTCAATTGGAGGAGGGGAGTAGCCATGACATCAATGGCCATTAACACCATTAATGGTGGTTTTCGGCTACTCCCAAGTCTCTCTGAAGTCAGCCCCTTATGGGCTGAGAAACCTCCCAATCCTCTTATAACTGCCAGGGGAGATGAATGCTCATCAATTGGGGGAGGATTGATGGGTCAATTACATTTATCCACCATGAATGTTCATCCTCTCTCTAATTTGGGGGAAAACTTCTCCTTCTCTCTCCTAATCATCATTTGTAGAAATTCAGTGTCAAATTGAGTAATTCTTAACCCCATGGGTTAGTGGGCCACTTCAATTTGGTCTAGCCTAAGTGGATTGGGCTTGATTTGGGCAAAACAGGTCATTTTGACCTAAATTTAGGATAAGGTTGACTTTGGTCAAATTGACCATTTGGATTGACCACAATGGGTGGGTAGTGACCCATTGAACACCCTTAAGGGTTAGGAAGGTCTAGGCAGGGTCAATTAGATGAGGTGAGTGTGAGTTGACCCTAAGTAGGGAACTTTTGACCAAATTAGGGCTAGGGTGGACTTTGATAAAATTGGCTAAATTGGAGGCCCCCTGATGAGGCTTTTGTTGGAACACGGTCTTCCGCATCTCCTAGGTTTGAGAATAACAAATCCTATGTGTGTATTTAATCTTGTGTGATCTAAGTGTGCAGGATAACAGGTCAAAATGACTCAAGGTTTACATATGGTGGTTGCCCCCGAAATTGAGCCATCAACTCCAAACTGATCACTAGCGCAAGCGATAATGGATAGCGCCGGCGCTAGCTCGATGCACAGAAGGCTTGCTGGAATTGTTGCCTCGGATTGAAGATCTTGCCGCGCAAAGAGTTTCTTAACTTGCGATAGCGCCTGCGGTGGTGGATAGCGCCGGCGGTAGCATGACTCACTTAAGGCATAGTGCAAGAGGTTGTCGCGGATGGGAGATTCTGCCGCGCAAAACGTTGCCTAATCCGAGCTAGCGCCGGCAGTAGCGCTAGCGCCGGCGGTAGCGTGAAGGCTATAAATTGGACCCCTTGCCTTCGTATTCTTCATCCTCTTTAGATCCCAAACTCCAGATCCTCGTGCCACAGCAGTGAGAGGAAGTTGTAGAGAGATACTCCCACAAATCTGAAAAGCTGAAGGAGATCCGTGGAGAAGATTTCAACACGCGTCATCATCATAACGAAAGGCCGCATCGACTACGATCATACTCTGCGAGCCTTCGTCCACTTCTCCAGGAGATCCACATAGAGGGAGTTTTATATTATTGTTTGTCTTTTTATTTTATTTCTAATTCTTGTAAACGGATCGTTAATTCGCCTCATGTTGGCGACTAGGTCTGGGTTAGACTTAGGGGGTAATTCGCCTCGTGTTGGCGACTAGGTCTAGGGAGTAGATCTAGGGGGTGCTCGAGGACTTTCTGGTGATAGATTGGCTAGAGCGGCTTGAGGCCGTATCTGGGGAGAGATCGGCTAAAGCCAACCAGTTCGTGGGGATACGAGTCGGTATAGAAAACGAAAAAGAGTTTTACTAGTCGCCTTAGATTTCTGGCGTCATAGAAGTCAAGTTTTGTAAAACATTATTTGATATTAATAAAGCATGTCTCTTCTTTTGTTTTTACAAAACTTCTTATTGTTTTAATATTGCATTATTTCAAAGTTTTCTAAATATAATCGTAAGTTTTTGAAAACCCTTATTCACCCCCCCTCTAAGGGCGCCGAACGATCCAACAAGTGGTATCAGAGGGAGGTTATTCCAAATCGGCTTAGCAACCGGGAATAATGGTGTCTCATGATCTCGCTTCTACTAGTGGGGTAAATTTGTATGAAGAAGAAAAATCTCCTAAACCACCTTTATTCGAAGGGAAAAATTATAAAGGGTGGAAATTATTAATGGAAAAATTTATTAAAACTTTAGACATCGAAGTATGGAACTTAGCAATTATAAGGCGTGCAGATGAATCAAATAACAAAGAACATCAGCTAAATGCCAAAGCCAAACACTATTTATTTTGTGCACTATCTAATGAAATCGTCAAATTCATATATTGCTTTTCTAGTGCATACAAAATATGGCGCTTTCTTGAAGAAATGTATGATCTTCCTCTCGCAGGTGTGGAACAAACACAGGAGGAAAAGAACGTACAAGCATCCATAATCATCCAAGAAGATCTCTCTCGGAGCGAAGCCATGGAGAATATTGAAATAGAAAAGGAGAACAATACACCAAGGGAAAGGGAAGATATAGATCCATCTATAATGGAGGAAGAACTAAAAGATGACGAAGGAATTTCATGTTCACAATCTGCCTCCTCCAATAGCGCTGTAAGGAAGACTAAATCTTCTTCTTTTGTGATAACTTCCATTTCTAGTTTCAATATACTAAAAACTGCTAAACGTAAGATCAAGAAATTGAAAATCACTATTAAAATTTTACATTTAGAAAATAAGCGATTAAAAGCTAATGTTAATTTAGAATCAAATTGTGATGTGTTTTCACCATCTTGTCATTTACTTAAAAACACAAAACCTTGTTTTGATTGTGATATTATTAAGGAAAGACTTAAGGAACTTGAAAAAGAAATTATTTTTATAAGAGAACAAAATGAAAAATTATGTTTAGAAAATTCATCTTTAAAAAGTAATTGTGCTAAGTGTAAGGACTATAAAATTAAAATTAAAGAGATGGATGAAACATTTGATGAATATAGAAACAACTATCAAGATCATATAGATTCAATTGTTTCCACTCTTAAAAATAGCACAATCGCTTATAATAAAGCTAGACATAATTTTAAAATTAAAAATGATGAATTAAAATCAAAAATTAACTTGCTTATGAAAATTGTAAATACAAATTCTCAATATCAAGAAATATCCAAAAGTAAGTTGAACATGAATATGAATATCATAACTAAGTCTAATAATGGGAATAAAAAACATAAAGGATTTGTAAATCATAATCACCATCATTTACAAAACTATGTTTCTTCAAAATTAAAATCAAAATTTCAAAAGTTTCCTATGAAAAATGATTTCAATAGTCATCATTATTTTAAGCCTAAATTTAATATATATGGAAATTTAATGCAAAATTATAATATTAAACCTAAGTATGAGTGGAGACCCAAAATTAAAGATGAAACATCAACTCCACTTGAAAGGGTCCATTCGTACTTGTCTCCCCAAAAGTCATCTCGCTATATTTGGGTACCCAAAGGAACCACTACTCCCGGTCCTCTTTGGATACCTAAATCTCTTACTCATTAGTATCCCATCATTTGCATGAAGTAGAAATCAATTAAAAATAAAATATCATTTCTCTACTTCATGATATGCTTAAACCTTTTTTTTGTTTATTTTCTTTTGCTTTTGAACTATCATGTCATGGTCATCCTACACAATATTGAAAATATGATCTTATCTCTTAAAAGCTTAATATGTTTATAAAATCAAATTGATCAAATTCAAAATCATATTTTTATTTTGATGACCTATCTTTTATTCTTATATTCATTGCTTCTAAATATCTTATATTATCCATATGAATCAAACTTTAAATTTGCTATAAGATATTTTCAATTAAATCCGGTTATTAGGCTATTAAGATTCTTAGCCTTCACCAACAAGTGGTTTAGTGAAATTACTTAAAGAAAATTCAAGATCTAAATAAAAGTTCAACTTTCAATATGGTTGTCATTGTTCACAAAAAAATATATATTGTGTTCACTCCTTGATGTCAAACATGATCTAAACCATCACTATTGTTCACCTATAAAAAATCACATATAAATATTCAAAATTCTTAATTAAAGGAAAATCACTAAAATGTATTGAAAGGAGTTATCTTCATAATTGAATTCACAAACACCACCATGATCTAGTGATATCCTTTGCCAAACATCTCTAAAATCATAATTCATATCAAGAATCATCTATAAACAACTATCACAAATTATATGATAACAATTGACATTATAATGGTTGGTGTTATGATGTATTATGTGTGTATTGTAATATATATTTCTAGTTTAGACCCTTGAATCATTTTGATATCAAATAAAATAGAATTATCACTCCATTCTAGGTCTCTAAGTTGAAACACAATCAAACTTTGGCATAACATTATTCTCAAATTTATCATTTTAACCTAAAGAATATTTATATCTATGTTAGGGCATATCCATGTTACTATTTGCCTTGTTCTCCGAAACCATGCATATTTGATTTGTTCAAACATGATATCTTGGGTTTTCATTTCCTATAAGCACAAGTCTTTAGAAAAATCAAAATGAAAACATAACTAAATATAACTCGTGCAATGATTAGTTTGTCAAGTCATATAAGAAAACGCTATCATTTCATGCAATTTGGACCATCCAAAACATCTCCTAAAAATCTGCAACTTCAGCATGGAACTACTAATGGGACACCTAATCCAGTTCAAGCATCAAAATTTTCAAAACCCTAAAAAATCACTTACTGTTTCCCGCGCTAGCGCTAGCGCCGGCACTAGCGTCGAGTTTCGAATTTCTGTGTTTTTAAAATTTCTACAAATTCCTAAAAATATTTTGATCTATATTTTCTACTTAGTTTTGCACTTCGGTGTTTCTTTATTTTTTGAAAAATCAAATACAAAACTACAAAAAAACCAAATTACAAAAAATATGTTTCGTTTTTTCGCTTGTGTTGTTTCCTTTATTTAAAGTTCATCTTTATGCAAAAATCAAATATAAAAATTACAAAAGCAAAAATTACAAAAATATGTTTTTATTTGTAAAAATCAACTACAAAAATATAAAACAAAAACAAGTATCAAAATTATTCTTCTGAACTTAACTTTTCTATGTATCTTGCGAAAGGGTGATTTGGGCTATCATCCCATCATATCACCTAGTACCGGGCGAACCTCTCACAAGGTAGTCCTCGGGAAGTCCAAGATCAATCTTATGAGTTCAAACTTTAATTCAAAATTATTTCTCAAAAATATCAAAAATACTGTATGGACTGTATTGAAAATCAAGCATGATTTAACCCATCATTTAGAACATCTATGATGTTGCAATTTATCTTTTCAAACTACTTTGAACATTGCTTTCATCATGCTTTGATACATCTATTAATGTGTGCATCAATTATATTGTAAAAGTTGTGTAGAACTATGCGTAGCATGCCTCTAAGTATGAGTAAATGTTTTATGTTTGATAATGATCTTTATTCACTCACTTATTTTTGGCATTGCCTACATTTGTGTTTAAATCTAAGAATGCTTGTGTATGTTCTGTATTAGTACAATGAATTAAAATTGCACAAGTATCTTATCTACACTCCTTTATTTGCACTTTTACAAATTAAGAAAAGTGGTTATCTTTCTTATAAATTATATTGGTTTGCAAAACAAGTGTATTCGGAGAACTTTGCACAAAACAAAAAATCATGAAATAATTTAACAAAGTTATCTCCACCAAGCACTACTTGAACCTCCTGATAAGTCTTAATAAGCATTGTGAGGTTGAGCACCTTGGAAAGAATAATAAAGTATCTTGTGCAAACCATATCTTTCTTTCAAAATAAAAACCACTTATTCTTAAGTACACTGGATCACAATAAAAAAGAAACACAAGAATAAAATTATGTGATCCCCCAAGCACTACTTTGCACCCTGATAAGTCATAATGAGCATTGTGTGTGCAGAGCACCTTGGTTGTTATATATTTTTTCTTTGTGCATTGAAGTTAGTGGAAGTAAAATTATTTGTGTTTTATTGTGCTCTTTACTTTACATATTACTTGTATTTTTGATTAAAACATTTGTTTACTCTATTCAAAATACACTTTTATGCACATCATTATCTTCCATAACACTTCTTCTCATGAGTATTGGATCCTAATGCTAATTCTATACTACTCTTTATTTATGAAATGCACTAGATAACCTAGCATGCTTTCTACAATGTTTGGTATGTTTTGAAATTGTGAATTAAAGTAACATTGTAGTAATCTCTTTTTGATAAGATTATTTCATGCTTGGTTACTGTATTGTCAAAACAAAAATTTTAAATGCAAAATGATTTACAAAAACATCTTCTTTTTGAAATCGAACTCATATATCTTTTTATGAACCATCATTGATTACCATAAGATGTTTTTTGTACTTCTATATGTCATCCGCATCATAACCATATAATTGTTTTGCCTTGCACTTTAATACTTATTTAAAATCTTTCATCTTGTGAGCATCATCACTTGAATCTTCAAATTCCTTTCTTGCAACAAGTGGTAGACTTGTTTGGTAAACTTTATATTGGTTGAATTTTTTTTTCTTATAACTTAGATTTCTTTCAATATAAACGTGTATGTTAAAAGCTCTTCCAACAAGTAAAACATTGCTAAAAGGATGTTGTTTCTTTCTTCCAAAATGCTTAAACTCTTATCTCTATAAAGTTAGTTTGGAAACTCAAAAAAAACATCTCCTTTTTAAACTTAAACTTTAATTTAGTATTATAATGTTTCTTTTTCGAAATCTTCCGCAATGCTCAAACTCTGATTCATTCATTTCAATATAGCTAAGAGTATTTTTATTGTCTAATAAAAATCCATATGCTATGAAAATTCCCATTAGATTTAAATGCTTAATGTTTCCAATAATCGTTATCCATGACTTCATTTCTCACCATAGCGGGGGCGTAGGGTTGTAGACATTAGATAACCTTATCTCTAGTCATGTCTTGTCCTTAACCGAGGAGGGTTCCAGTGGGGCCTTGCGAGGCACTGGGGGGAAAGATTGCTAGGTTGAGTTTTGTCTAGTGTTTGCATAAGGGACTAACACCCCAACCTACGGCTTGTTTGCAGCTCCTCATGCCCATCCGTCACTTAGTACGGGGCTAGGGTGTAGACATATTGTCTGGGTAGACTAGTTACTTGGAAATCGTAATTTTATGCTTAAACTCTGATATTTTTTATATAAAAGGGAAATCAGTATTTTTTCTTAGGCTAAAACTCTGATATTTGTTATATAAAGGGGAAATCATTATTTTTCTTAGGCCAAAACTCTGATCTATTTTTCTCTACACCTTATTCTAAAAACTTCTTATCATTTCCTCTCACTAAGAAGCTCGATCATGCTTTATCTTATTATCAAACTTCTCTGTAGGTGCCTCCTAACCCACTTTTGCTAATAACAAAGGGGGAGAATTAACATGATAAATTACAAAAGGGGGAAACCTATAAATACAACCCGTTATCAAAATAAAAACCCAAAATGATTAATTAAGATGATAGCTTACATATTAGGAGAGCATTCACATAGGGGGAGCATGTATTTAGGGGGAGCAATACTAAAATGCTATAATCATTATTTATCTTAAGTCATCCTTGTCACACACACACAAATATGTTTCTTCATGCTTATTTTGATTAATGCTCTGATTTATCATTAATGGATTTGTTATTATCAAAAGGGGGAGTTTGTTGGAACACGGTCTTCCGCATCTCCTAGGTTTGAGAATAACAAATCCTATGTGTGTATTTAATCTTGTGTGATCTAAGTGTGCAGGATAACAGGTCAAAATGACTCAAAGTTTACATATGGTGGTTGCCCCCGAAATTGAGCCATCAACTCCAAACTGATCACTAGCGCAGGCGATAGTGGATAGCGCCGGCGCTAGCTCGATGCACAGAAGGCTTGCTGGAATTGTTGCCTCGGATTGAAGATCTTGCCGCGCAAAGAGTTTCTTAACTTGGGATAGCGCCTGCGGTGGTGGATAGCGCCGGCGGTAGCATGACTCACTTAAGGCATAGTGCAAGAGGTTGCCGCGGATGGGAGATTCTGCCGCGCAAAACATTGCCTAATCCGGGCTAGCGCCGGCGGTAGCGCTAGCGCCGGCGGTAGCGTGAAGGCTATAAATTGGACCCCTTGCCTTCGTATTCTTCATCCTCTTTAGATCCCAAACTCCAGATCCTCGTGCCACAGCAGTGAGAGGAAGTTGTAGAGAGATACTCCCACAAATCTGAAAAAGCTGAAGGAGATCCGTGGAGAAGATTTCAACACGCGTCATCATCATGACGAAAGGCCGCATCAACTACGATCATACTCTGCGGGCCTTCGTCCACTTCTCCAGGAGATCCACATAGAGGGAGTTTTATATTATTGTTTGTCTTTTTATTTTATTTCTAATTCTTATAAACGGTTCGTTAATTCGCCTCGTGTTGGCGACTAGGTCTGGGTTAGACTTAGGGGGTAATTCGCCTCGTGTTGGCGACTAGGTCTAGGGAGTAGATCTAGGGGGTGCTCGAGGACTTTCTGGGGATAGATTGGCTAGAGCGGCTTGAGGCCGTATCTGGGGAGAGATCGGCTAAAGCCAACCGGTTCGTGGGGATACGAGTCGGTATAGAAAACGAAAAAGAGTTTTACTAGTCGCCTTAGATTTTTGGCGTCATAGAAGTCAAGTTTTGTAAAAAATTATTTGATATTAATAAAGCATGTCTCTTCTTTTGTTTTTACAAAACTTCTTATTGTTTTAATATTGCATTATTTCAAAGTTTTCTAAATATAATCGTAAGTTTTTGAAAACCCTTATTCACCCCCCCTCTAAGGGCGCCGAACGATCCAACAGCTTTTCGGTCCATTGAGTCTCTAGTAGCCTTATGAGGGTAGGGGTAAGGTCAATTTGGCATGGTGGCGGTTAATTGACCCAAATTAGGCTACTTTGACCAATTTAAGGTTAGGGTTGACATTGGTCAACTTGACCTATTTCGTTGACCCCAATGGGTCCTTAGTGCTCTAAGGGGACCCCTAAAGGGTTAGGTGTGCTATGGTGGTGCGAAAGGGTCATGGTGAGGCCCTAAAATCCAACCCTAAGCTTGGTAATTGGAAATTGTTATTTGCAGACCTAGGTGGTTTCCTCCTTCCTTCCTAAGCTTTTATGCTCCCTTTGTGATTCCTATGGTTTTGTCATGCCCTAGTTTTGAAAAAACCATCATAGGGGGTCTTGTTGTTTGGGGGATGTTACATTCTCCTTCCAGCTTGAGCAAGTGTGGATCAGGTGCCATTTTTGGGTGAACATAAAATAGCTATTGTGGGCTGAAAATAGACAAGCGGGTCAAAAGTTATGGCTGTTTTAAGATTAGGTGTTATTCTAGGAAAAATCTCATATCTTCAACGCAGCTGCTGTTCATCAACCATTCTGATCTAAAGGTCGCGGGTTATGTTCGAACCAAAAATGGCACCTAATCCGCACTTGCTCAAGCTCGAAGGAGAAGGAGGAAGAAAACTGTTAGATGGCTGGTTACTTCGAGCTACGAGTGAAGGAAAGAGGGAGGAGAAAAAGAAGTGTCGAGGGTCTCCTGGGAGGAGATAAGGAAGGGTGCTAAAAAGAAGTAGTAGCGGTCTCAGAAATGAGATAGCTTGAACTGCTGAAAAAGAGGTAACGATGGTCTCAGGAAATAGACCGCTTGAGCTGCTGAAAAAGAGGTAACGATGGTCTCAGGAATGAGACCGCTTGAGTCAAAGGATAGTGGTTCGAAACTCTCCCAAAAGTACAGAAACTAGAACCCCTACCCCTCTAATTATAGGCGCGGGGACCTGCCCAAACGGGCAGATCTACAAGCAACGGGCTCCACGGATCTGCTGAGATGGCCTGAACCTACTGAGGTAGATATTACCTAAAAAGTGAGAACACCCAAAAAGGGACTGCACCGGGAGAGTTTCGAACCCCTAGCCTTTGACTCAAGCGGTCTCATTCCTGAGACCATCGTTACCTCTTATTCAGCAGCTCAAGCTGTCTCATTCCAGAGACCATCGTTACCTCTTTTTCAGCAGCTCATGCAATCTCATTTCTGAGACTGCTGCTACCTCTTTTTAGCACCCTTCATTATCTCCTCCCAAGAGACCCTCGACATCTCTTTTTCTCCTCCCTCTTTCCTTCACTCGTAGCTCAAAGTAACCATCCATCTAACAATTTTCTTCCTCCTTCTCCTTCCAGCTTGAGCAAGTGTGGACCAGGTGCCATTTTTGGATCGAACATAAAATAGCTTTTCGAGCCGGTCCCGAAAAGCTATTGTGGGCTGAAAATAGACAAGCAGATCAAAAGTTATGGCTGTTTTAAGATTAGGTGTTATTCTCAGCAATATCTCATATCTTCACATCAGTTGCTGTTCATCAACCATCTGATCTGAAGGTCAAGTGTTATGTTCGAACCAAAAATGGAAAATGGTCCACACTTGCTCAAGCTGGAAGGAGGAGGAAGAAAACTGTTAGATGGCTGGTTACTTCGAGCTACGAGTGAAGGAAAGAGGGAGGAGAAAAAGAGAAAATTGTTAGATGGCTGGGAGGAGATAATGAAGTGTGCTAAAAAGAGGTAGCAGCGTTCTCTGAAATCAGATAGCTTGAGCTGCTGAAAAAGAGGTAACGATGGTCTCAGGAATGAGACCGCTTGAGCATCTAAAAAAGATGTAACGATGGTCTCAGGAATGAGACCGCTTGAGTCAAAGGCCATGGGTTCGAAACTCTCCAAAAAGTCAAGAAAGTAGAACCCCTACCCCTCTATTTATATGCGCGGGGACCTGCCAAAATGGGAAGATCTAAAAGCAACGGGCTGCCTGGATCTGCTGAGATTGCATGAACCTGCTGAGGTAGAAATTACTTAAAAAGAGAGAACACCCAAAAAGGGATTGCCCCAGGACCGAGACCTCCCAGTGCGAGGTCTCCCCAAGTGGGCGACCTCACTGGCGAGGTTGCCCAAGGGGCAACCTCCCTGGGGGCGATGTTTTCCAAGCTGGACGACCTCACTGGCGAGGTCGCCCAAGGGGAGACCTCCCAGGAGGCTAGGTCGCCCAAGCTGGGCGACCTCTCTAGCGAGGTCACCCAAGGTACGACCTCCAAGGAGGCGAGGTCGCCCAAGGGAGGCATCCTCACTGGCGAGGTCGCCCAAAGGGTGACCTCCCAGGAGGCGAGGTCGCCCAAGCTGGGCGACCTCACTGGCGAGGTCGCCCAACGGGCGACCTCCCAGGAGGCAAGGTCGCCCAAGGGGGGCAACCTCACTAGCGAGGTCACCCAAAGGGCGACCATCCAGGAGGCGAGGTTGCCTAAGGGGGCAACCTCACTTGCGAGGTCGCTTAAAGGGCAACCCCCCAGGAGGCGAGGTCGCCCAAGCTGGGCAACCTCACTAGCGAGGTCGCCCAAGGGGCGACCTCCCAGGAGGCGAAGTTGGCCAAGCTGGGCGACCTTACTGGCGAGGTCGCCCAAGGGGCGACCTCCCAGGAGGCAAGGTCGCCCAAGGGGGCGACCTCACTGGCGAGGTTGCCCAAAGGGCGAACTCCCAGGAGGCGAGGTCGCCCAAGGGGCGACCTCCCAAGAGGCGAGGTCGCCCAAGGGGGGCGACCTTACTGGCGAGGTCATCCAAAGGGCGACCCCCAGGAGGCGAGGCTGCGCAAAGGGAGACTCCCCTAGGAGGCGAGGTCACTGAAGATGGGCGACCTCCCAGCAGGCGAGCTCGCCCAAGCTGGGCGACCTCCCAGGAGGCGAGGTCGCCCAAGGGGAGAGACCTCACTGGCAAGGTTGTTCAAGGGGCGACCTCCCAGGAGGCGAGGTCTCCCAAGGAGGGCGACCTCACTAGCGAGGACGCCCAAAGGGCGACCCCCAGGAGGCAAGGTCGCCCAAGGGGGGCGACCTCACTGGCGAGGTTGCCCAAAGGGAGACCCCCCAGGAGGCGAGGATGCGCAAGGTGGGTGACCTCACTGGCGAGGTCGCCCAAGGGGTGACCTCCCAGGAGGTGAGGTCGCCCAAGCTGGGTGACCTCACTGGCGAGGTCGCCCAAAGGGAGACCTCCCAGGAGGCGAGGTTGCCCAAGCTGGGCTACCTCACTGGCGAGGTCGCCCATGGGGCGACCTCCAAGGAGGCGTGGTCGCCCAAAGGGCGACCCCCTAAGAGGCGAGTTCTCCCAAGCTGGGCGACCTCACTAGCGAGGTAGCCCAAGGGGTGACCTCCCCGGAGGCGAGGTCCCCCAAGCTGGGCAACCTCACTGGCGAGGTAGCCTAAGGGGCGACCTCCCAGGAGGCGAGGTCACACAAGGGGGGCGACCTCACTGGCGAGGTCGCCCAAAGGGAGGCGACCTCCTCGAGGGAAATTGCCCGGGCAATGGGAGACTGCCAGGGCTCAGAGCTGGAAACAATACCTGGATTATCAGGAGAGGTTGTCCGAGGGTTGCGAGAGCGTGTCAATTGCCTCGGTTACCTGAAACAATCCAGCTCGAGGTGATCATCGATTTCTGTGTAAACAATGAATATATATATACTTTTCTAAAATGCAAGATAATTATAGTTTTTCTTTTTCAATTATTGTAAGAGTATGCATGAGTCTATAATTAATTTTATCTTTGCTAGACTTTAGTTGGACATAGCAATCTAAAGTGGATCTTGGACTTCCAGAGGTCTACCCTATGAAGGGTTCGCACCGGTACTAGGAGATGTGATGGGGTGACATCCCAAATCTCCCTTTCTCAAGATATTTAAGTATTATTGGTTGCTACCCAAACTAAATATTTAAAATTTATAGACTCAAAATTTTTCGAAAGAGCGAAATGAAGTTCATGATTTTATTAATTTAGATAAATATCTCATAACAAATTTATAGTTTTATTTATGTGGATAATATAAGATATTTATTGGCAATGAATATAAAAAAGATAGATAGGTCATCAAAATAAAATATGACTTTGAAATTTGATTATTTTGATTTATAAACTTATTAAGCTTTAAGAGATAAACTCATATTTCCAATAATATAAGATGACCATGACAAGATAGCTTAAAAAGAAAACAAAAAGAAAAATAAAGAGACATTAATGCATATCATGAAGGTAGAAGTTTGTATATTTCATTTTGTACAGATTCTACTTCATGCTTTTGTTGATACCTAATGAATAAGAAATTTAGGTCTCCAAAGGGGACCAAGTGTGGTTGTTCCTTTGGGTACCCAAATATAACGTATAGATTTATGGGTAGATAGTCATGAATGGGTCCTATCACGTGAAGTTAATGTTTCATTTTTAATTTTAGGTCTCCATTCAAACCTTGGTTTAATGTTATTCTTATGCATCAAATTTCCATTGTGATTAACTTGAATATTTGGATAAAAATGTTTTTTGAATTTATTATATAAAGGAAATTTGTTTGCATTTAATTTTATGTTTGAAGAACAATTATGTTGTAAATGATAATGATGATAGGGATTTGGATTTTCATTTACAAGCTTTTGTTGTTTTTTATTTCTTATATTCTGCTTAGATAGATAATGAAAATTCATATTTAACTTGCCTTTGGAATTTGCTTGATATTTTGAATTAATGTGTTGAGAATTTTTCTTTATAATTTCCTTAAGCAAGTTAACTTTATTTTCCAATTCATAATTTTTAACTTTGAGATTATGTCAAACTTTATTATAAGCAATTGTGTTATTCTTAAGAGTTGAAACAATAGAGTCAATATGAGTTTGATAGTTATTTCTAAATTCCTCAAATGTTTCATCCATCTCCTTGATTTCAATTTTATAATTTTGGCATCTAGCACAATTACTTTTCAAAGTTGAATTTTCTGAAGACAATTTTTCATTATGTTCTTTTACAAAAAGAAGTTCCTTGTATTTTTCTTTTAAGTCATTCAATTTATACAAAGTGTAATATTTTCTTTTAAAGAGACATGGGTAAAACTAGATGAATTTGAATGTGATTCTACATTAATTTTTGCTTTTAAACCTTTATTTTCTAAGCAAAATTTCTCATTATCGATTTTCAGTTTCTTCATTTTACGTTTAGCACTCTGTATTAGATGTAATGTGTAAATGGAATTAGTCATAAAAAGAGAAGAATTTGATTTCCTTACATTGCTATCGAAAGAGGCAAGATTTGAACAAATAGTTCCTTTGACATCTTTTTGGCACTCCTCTTCCAAAGATAAGATTTTTTCTTCTCTTCCACCTGATGCCACTCCATTGATTCATTATGAGAGGAGCTTTCTTGAACATCTGTGCAAGCTTGTATGTTCTCCAATTCTTGCGTTTGTTCCTTACCTGCAGATGGAGAATCATACATTTCTTCAAGAAATTTCCATACTTTGTATGCACTAGAAAATCAATATATCAATTTGAAATTATTTTGAGATAAAGCACAAAAAATATAATTCCTGGCCTTTGCATATATATGACGTTCTTTTTTATTTGTTTCATCCGCTGGTCTTAGTATTGATATATTCCATGCTTCGATATCTAAAGTTTTAATAAATTTTTCCATTAAAAATTTCCACCCTTTATAATTTCTCCCTTCGAATAAAGGTGGTGCAAGAGAGTTTTCTTCTTCATAAAAATTCCCCCCATTAATAGAAGCGAGATCATGAGGCACCATTATTCCTGGTTGTTAGACTGCGTGGAATAAACTGCTCTGATACCACTTGTTGGATCTGTAGGCGCCCTTAGAGGGGGGGGGGGTGAATAAAGGTTTTAAAAACATTTAATATATTTTGAATTACCTGGAATAATAAGACAATGAAATATTGCAAACAAAGATAAATTAAGTGAAATAAAAAATAGGCATGATTTTATTAAAATGAAATACAAGATTACATAACTTTACTTCTTATAACGCTAGAAATATAAGGCGAAGAATTAAAATGTCTTTTCATTTTCTATCCCGACTCATATCCGAATGAACCGGTGGCTTTAGCCTATCCTCCCCCGGATACGGCCTCAAGCCGCTATAGCCAATCCTCCCCTGGATATGGCCTCGAGCACCCCCTAGATATACACCCTAGACCTAGTTGGCAACATGAGGCGAATTTCTTCCCTAATTCCTACCCAGACCTAGTCGCCAACACGAGGTGAATTCTCTAAACGGATACACAAGATATGAAATAAAATAGCAACCTCAATAATAAAAACCCCATCTAAGAAACTTCTGAATTGAAGTCGGAGATGAGAGATCGCTGTATAATAAGCAAGGTTGAAGTGATTGCCCTTCGGATATAGCGTGACGAAGTCCTCCTTCAGAAACTCTCTAAGCTTTTGGTGGGAGATCAACTCTCGGCAGAATAAGGCTCTGGAATTTTGGCACTGGACCTCTCTCTAGGATGTGTGTTGAAAACGAGTGAAGAGGAGTCCTTTTTACAGCCTTGGAGCTAATGGATGTGCTAGCGCTATCCTTATTTAGGCAATATTCTGCGTGTGTGCATCTTTATTCCAAGGAAACCTTTCTAAAAATCCTCTTGTGCTCTGTGCTAGCGCCTGTGCTATTCACTACCGACTGACGATATTGCCTTCTATACTTGCCTCCTGAACTTACCTAATCAAAGCTAGCGCCCGCGCTAGGTGCTACCGTCGGCGCTAGTGGACATGTTGGAATTCTGGCTTCAAACTTGGGGGCAACCTTCATATGTTATCCTTGATTCATATGGCTTTGTTTCCCGCACACTTAGACACACAAGATCGAATTCACATAGGCTTTGTTATTCTCAAACCTAGGAGATGCGGAAGACCATGTTCCAACAAGATCCCCATCAAGAAATACAAATGGCCCATTCTGGACCATTTGTATTTGGCACTTCGGCCCATTCATTCAAGCATAAGAAAGTTGGTTCTTCTAAATCCCAATTAGCAAAAAACATGGCTGTTGTCAAGCCTATAATTAAGTCCAACAGCATAAAATCTGATGTCAACAACTCTTGCTTAGCTGCCAATCTAAGACTAGCTGATGTCACTCTAAACATAAGACTAACTATAGACAGTCAACCAGCCAGGTTATGGCTAATAGGAATAGGAAAATTGCAACTACCTTCTCCTCTAAACATATGCATTTTGATGCTCCTTCCTCCTTAAAGAATGTTCAGAAAAGAATGTACAACATCCATGAATGTTGGTGCTGTGGTAAATTGCAACACATTGCCATAAATTGTTGGCACAACATTAGCTAGTGTGCCTAATGCAAAGAAGAGCTTTCCTACAAATCTGTAGTAGGTGTGAGTCAGTCTGTTTATTCTAACAGGAACCTAGGATCCAAAAACAATTGGGCCCCTAAGGGAAAATGAATTGCATTTTGCAGGATAGTTCAAATACCAACCTAAGTGAAATATGGTACTTGGACAGTGGGTGCTCTAGGCACATAATCCGAATAAGGAGTCTTCTGCAGGATTACACTCCTGGGAAGAATGGGCCAAAAGTTATATTTGGAGGTTCTGAAAAAGGAGTCACCAAAGGATATGGTATGATCTCAAATGGCATAGTTTCAATAACAAGGTATCTTATGTTTTAAGGTTGAATACAACCTTGTAAGCATAAGTCAACTATGTGACTTGTGCGATGTCATTGAATTCCACAATGACAAGTGTTTGATCAAAAAGTCAATTGACTTAGAGATCATTCTCTCAGGAACTAGGAGTGGGAATGTTTATTGCTTAGATTGTATTTGGAATAATTATTTATCTTATGTATGTCTTGTAGCTAATGAAAGTGAACCTCATTGTGTTCAATGGCACAAGAGACTTACTCACATTAACTACAAGACAATGTATAGACTATTTTCTAAAAACCTTGTTAGAAATAGTCCAAGTTTGAAATGTATGAAAAGTGGTCCATGTCATGCATGCCAAATGGGCAAGCAAACTAGGGCCACTTTTAAAATTATTGGCTCCAAAGACACTGAAAGATGTCTATATCTCTTACATATGGACTTGTTTGGTCCTTTTCCCATTCAGAGCCTAGGTGGGAACTTGTATACTTTAGTGATTGTTGATGATCCCTAAAAATATACATGGTATTTTTCCTTAAGAAGAAATCTGATACTTTAGATATCTTCATAAACCATATCAAGGCAATCCAGAATGAACTACAATGTACTGTGGTCAAAATTAGAACTGACCATGGTACAGAATTTTAAACTGGGGCTATGAAAAAGTTTTGTCAAGAAGTTGGAATCACCCAAGAGTTTTCCTCCCCAAGGACACCACAACAAAATGATGTGGCTGAGAGGAGGAATAGGACCTTGATAGAAGCTAGGAGAACATTGCTTAGTGACTCCTCACTTCCAGAATATTTTTGGGCTGAGGCAGTCAATACTACTTGTTATGTTCTCAATAGAGCTCCCATCAATAAAGCCCATGGAATAACCCCCTATGAGATTCTGAAAGACAAACAATCAACAATTTCATACTTTAGAATCATTGGTTGCAAATGCTATATTTTGAATAATGGAAAATCCCAACTAACAAAGTTTGCTAAAAAATGCAATATTGGGGTTCTTATTGGATATAACTCATATAGTAGAGCCTAGAGAGTATACAACAAGAAGACTCATGTTGTTGAAGAGTCTATTCATGTTGTATTTGATAAGACCAGCCAACTTTATAAGGGCTAGTCCAGTTCTCCAATTTTGACAAAAAAATGAATAGAAGATACAAGAAATGTCTATCCAAGACACACCCAGCACCAACAGAATTAATTCAGAGTGTGTTGTTCCTAAAGATAAAGATTAGCAAGATGCTGAAGAACCTGCTCCAGAAGAAGAGCTACAAAATGTTGACAGATTGTCTGCAGCAATAAGGAATCTGAGGGATCATCCAAGAAACCAGATAATTGGAGATGAGAACTAAGGGGTGATCACCAGAAGCATGGCTCACAATAAAGCTCTATTCATGAGCTTTCTATCTCAGATGGAGCCCAAGAAGTTTGAAGAAGCTAATAAAGATACATTCTAGATTCAAGCAATACAAGAAGAGCTTCTACAATTCAAAAGGTGCAAAGTATGGAAGTTTGTGCCAAAACCATAAGACACAACATAATTGGCACCAAATGGATCTACAGAAACAAGTTAGATGATAATGGCATCATTGTCAAGAATAAGGCTAGACTGGTAGCCAAGGGATATAGGCAAGAAGAAAGTATTGACTTTGATCAAACCTTTGCCCTAGTTGCAAGGTTAGAAGTAATAAGACTATTCTTTACCTATGCTGCCGGACACAAGGGGTGCAAGGTATACCAGATGGATGTCAAGTCAGCCTTCCTAAATGGAAATTTGAAAGATGAGGTATATGTGGAACAACCATCAGGTTTTGTACATCCAACTCTTACCTCCCATGTTTATTTACTTAGGAAAGCATTATATGGTCTAAAGCAAGCACCTAGGGTTGGTATGAGATCTTATTTCTCATCAAGAACATGTTCTTGAGGGGAAATATAGATAACACATTATTTCTTAGGGAAACAAAGGGCAAGTGTATCCTAGTCCAAATTTATGTTGATGATATAAGTTTTGGGTCTACTGATGACATCCTTTGCAAAAGGTTTGCCAACCTTATGCAGGAGGAGTTTGAGATGAGCAGTATGGGAGAGATCAAGTACTTTTTCGGCCTCCATGTGAAATAGTCTGATGAGGGGATATTCATCTCTCAGACCAAGTACACTAAGGAGCTTATCAAGAAGTTTGGGATGGAATCTGCTTCCACCATGAAAACCCCCTTGGGGTCAAATATTTCCCTAGAAAAGGATGAGAAAGGAAAACCCTTTGATGAATCCATGTACAGGTGTATTAATTGATCCCTGTTGTATCTAACTACTAGTAGACCAGACATTATGTATGCAACATGTGTTTGTGCTAGGTACCAAGCGCCCTATGGAATCTCAATACTCAGGTGCAAAGAGGATTTTGAGATACCTTAAAGACAGCCAACATCTTGTCCTTTGGTACCCTAAGAACAATGTTTTTGAACTGATTGGCTTTTCAGATGCAGATTTTGCAGGATGCAAAGAAGATAGGAAAAGTACAATTGGAACTTGTCAATTCCTAGGAAGGAGGTGGATCTCTTGGAGAAACAAAAAGCAGACTAGTGTGGCAATATCTACAGCTGAGTCTGAGTGCATTGCTGCAGGATCTACTGTGCACAACTGCTGTGGATACAACACTATCTAGAGGACTACTACATCAAGGTAAGTAATTCTCTGCTATTTTGTGACTCATCCAGTGTTATATGAAAGTGAGGTATTAGATCTTAGATTTACTCTGGAGGGGGGGGGGGGGGGGTGAATAGAGTATAAAAAAGTTTTTAACATATTTTATAGCGGAATTAAAATAGTGATAAATATATGTGTAGCAGAGTGAGTATAAGAGCTAAACAAAAATCACAGCATAGTACAGAAAGAAAAACACATTCACAAAAGACACAAGGATCAATAATAGTTCCCCAATCAAATTGGGCACACCTACTCTTCTACCACCCTTGATAGGAATCCACTAGGTTTTTGATTAGGTGCCCTATCACCACTGGGATTATTGATCAGGTGCCCAAACACCACTGAGCTTTTGATCAGGTGCTCAAAACAAAACACAAGTTTTTGATCAGGTACCCTGCCACCAAAGATTAACTTTTGAAGGGAGTTAGAACCGTGTACAAGATGGGGTAAAAAGGATAAACAAAAAGGGTGTTTATGAAGTTCTTCTCTGTCAACAAGATCTGAGAGAAGACTAGTGGATTGTTGTTGTAAATCTCCCCATGTCTGATAGAAATTATTGACAGATAATGGATGGAGCTTTCTCTGGAATGTAGAAAATATTCCTTGATAGCAGATGAATTTGAGAGACAATGTTTCTCAGATTATTGTTGCTCTTTGAAGATTAAGAACCAGCAACTGAAACTGAGAGAAGAATGTTTTGTTGTTCTCAGAGAATGAAAATGCTGCTGTTGATGAAGAAGATCTCTGTAATTCTTTTTGACTTTATGTATTTCTCTCGATTGTATTACTTCTCTGGTACTGCACTCTTCATCTTCATCCTTTTCCTTAGAGATATATGACTTATTTGAAATTCAAATCTTCTGGTTAAGGAATAAAATAATCTGAAAGGATTTTTCTTGGAACTGCAATCTGATTCAGCAATAAAACTTTAATTCCTTTTCCTTTTCCATGAAAGTTTCCTTTTCCAATATGTCAACGACTACATTCTTGAAAGAAGAGAATAGAAAAGAATATATTAAAAGGCAAGATCAAATCTTGACTTATTTGATAATGAATAAGTCCAAATAATTGAATAGATCCGTTGTTGATTAGTCGAGCTGGGTTCATAGAAAAATAGATAACTGATTCTTCAGAAATTGTCAAGCTGAAGAGAAAATTCGTCGAGCAGAAAGCTGAGTTCATCGAATTGAAAGCTGAGTTCGTCGAACTGAATTCATTCGTCGAACACAAGGCTGAGTTCGTCGATCTCAATCTGGAATTCGTCGAACTGAGATAAAATCTGTTGGACTGGCATGAGGACTGAATTCATCGAGCAGAAGAGCAAGTTCGTCGAACTGAAACACGACGTTCGTCAAACTCAGGAAGGAGTTCTTCGAATGTAGAATGATGTTCGTCGAACACAGAAACTTGGAATTTTCCTAAGTTCTATCGAACTTAGACAAACTTAGACCTTGACCCTTAGACTATACAATTTGGTCAACTAGAGTCCTAATCATAGATAGTGATCCTAGCCCAAATCAGTAATAGGGTTGTTCCAACAATCTCCCCCTATTTGGGTTAGGATACTATTTGAGAAAATCAAATAATAAAACACACAACAAACACATAGCATATATATCTGACAGAATTTAAATTCATTTCAGCAGATAGAAAAATATAGTACTCTGAGTATAGAAAACTTTACACTGAAAGCAGAAAAAAAATAAGCAAAACCAAATAATCATGAGCTTTACTCTGTCTATGAAGATGGCTTGAATATGATTTGTCTGTTTGGGTTCTCAAATTCTCTTTTACTCATATAGAGGTCATTAGCTCCCAGCAGGGTTTGAGATGAGGCATGAGGAACCACTACAGCTGGGTGCAACCTTAGATAATCTTCAGCATTGAAGAGGTGTCTTGAGCTGTATCTTTCAAATTCCTGTCTTCTTAATTCAGACATGGTTGAGAACTGAGAATAATCTTTTCCTTCTGCTTTTGCTTTATTGATCTGAGCTGTAGCAATAGACTCTTTGTATCTTGCCATATAAGCATTCTTTTCTGATTCTGGATTAATTGGAGAATGAGGCCTTTCATCAATTTCACTGGACTGATATGAAGGTTGATAATCTTGAGGTTATCTTCTTCTGTGAAAAGAACCATCAGATACATGATATTTGTAAAATGAGGATATAGGTCTGGCAGATCCTGAAGGAGGAGCTCTGGCTGATCTTGAACTATAAGAGCCACTTGAGCTTCTATGACTTTCTCCTGATCTTCTTGAATGCTGAGGGATAGATTTCTGAGAGAAAGAAGACATGCTTGCTGAGCTGCTAGAGGGGAGGGGGAGGAGGATTAAACTTGACTGGTTTGTCAGAGTTTAATCCTGATTTCTTCATTTTCTTTCTCCTGTTATTCTCATTTCTAGAGAATCTCATCCAAGCTGAAGAATCCTTTGTAAGAGTAATGTTATTCAGAATATAATTGGGAGTATCATTTGTTGAAGAGAAAAGTTTAGGGACAACCTTTGCTTTGCTTCTGGACTTTCTTTTCTTTGAGGATTTTGAATCTGAATCATCACTAACATCATTATCATCATCATCAGAAAATTGATCAGGGTTATCATACAGATCATCAAGATCTTTAAGAGCATTCTCATGTTCTTGCTCAACATCCTCTGGAAGAGGTGAATCATCATACACAAAAGTTGGAGGAGATAGGGGATTCATCAAAAACAAAGGTTGGAGGTGATTTCACCAAGCCAACTTTTTCTGTTACTGCAACTGTAACTGGAACCTGAACTTGAAATCTTTTGATGATTTTCTTTAACAAAGCTGTATCTACTGGAGCGGTATAGGGAATTATACAGTTGGAATAATCTTGAGACTTTGGCAGACTGATAAAAACTGAACTGAATCTTGATAACAAAGAAATAATATCGACCGAGGGATTAATGAAGATATTATTCACTGATCCTATAACTAGAATAAATAACTCTGAAACTTTACCTGAATCTATCATATCTGTATCAATAACTATATCTGATACTGCATCAATTGGAGCTTCTTTATAAATCATCTCCCCCTGCCTAGTTTCAGGGAGACCTAAATATAGGACCCTAAAAGAAGGGACATAGGATGAGGAGGTAGGGAAGGATGCAAGCTTAGAAGAGAGGTCAGATATGTCTTTGAGAACAGGAGATAACTTTTCATCTAGGAGAGTAGTTAGCCTAGGAAAGACATGAGAGAATATTTGGTCAGCAATTGAAGAGAAATCAACATACACAACATCTGATGTATGCTGAGAAGAAGAGAGTGTTGGAATAGAAGGTAAGGGAATAAAAGTGTGAGCCTGATTGGTGCACACTGAGGATGGAAGGAAAATGTTAGTAGCATCTAAAATGGGTGGATTAATATCTTTAGGGATAGGAGAATGAGGTGGAGTATGTTGAGGAGATAAGAGGTCAAATGATGGAAGAGAATCAAGTGGGGGGGGGGGGGGAAGGGAATCAACATCTAGAATAGATGATGATGTAAAATCTGTAGACAGATTTGTCTGGAGAGGAGGAGAAGAAAGCAATGGGGAAGGAATGTCTATGGGAGAATTGGAGGGAAGAACTTCTTCAGTAGTGATGTTCTGAAGAGGTTGAGAGGGGAGAGGAGTAGAAGATTCAGGGAGAGGAACTTCTGGTAGGGGTGAGGGAGTGATTGTATCAGTCCTTGTGCTTTCAGAAGTATTCCTGGAAGACTCTGCCCTTGAGGACATCTTGGGAATCACTCTTTCCCACTTGCCAAAGAGAGCTGAGGTCAGCCTCTTACTTGCATTGATAAACACTGTTGGTGACACAAATAGTTCTGGGCATTTTGCCTGAAGAACAAAGCCTAACACTCTACCACAGCAAACATTCATTTTGCTTAGCTTCTTCTTTATTGATTCAAACAGAATCAATCCATAATTGACCTGTTTCTTTTCAACTAAGGCCACCATCAAAAGAAATTGGTGCCTAGTGATATAGTCATGAGCAGAGGTTTTTCCTAATAAAACCTTTCCAACAATATCTGCCCAGAACTTGTATTCAATGGACAAGTTCTTTTTAAGAAGATGATTAAGGTTTCCAGTGGAGTGACCCATTTTTTCCAATTCATTATTAAATTCATCAGAACTAAAATCCAAATCATCATTACCATTCATCAATCCAAAAACTTCTGATAAAATTTCTGGAGAAAGAGGAACCTGGTTTCCTAAAATACTTCCTGAGATTGTTGTTGCATTCACTAACTGAAAAGAATGTACCCATTCTTTGATTTCTGCAACTGGTAGCTTTATCCTGGTGGTCATGAACTTCCTTAACTACTGTTCTTCAAAAAGTTGAAGAATTTCTTGGAAAACTTGGTCAGAGTGAGCAAATGACTCCATATCAATTCAAAGCCTGCATTGAACTTCATCGACGAGATCACTGCTTGAGAGATTGTCATTGTACCTGCAAGAGAAAAAGATCAAGTGCAAGGGAACTGGAGGGAAGAGCAAGTTCTATAGGCGCAAAGACGAAAAGGAATCGAAATTTGATCATAAAGAAAGATCGGAGAAGGCTCAAATTTTCGTAGAACGGGGTTCGACTAACCCTAATAAAAACAAAAGTCGAAGAGCCTTAGGCTTCGTCAAACTACGTTCGACGAAAAATAAATTTTCATCAATCTTCGTTCGACAAACGCGCTGGCTTTGTCGATCTCTGGATCTAATAGGTTTCGTCGATCTCCGTTCGACGAACGACTAAATTTCGTCGATCTCTGTTCGACGAAATGATGGGATAAGTAGAAAATATAATTTTTTAAATTTATTGAATCTCCATCTATCATTCCTAGCTGATTTATAAAGAAGATGTGCTTCTTTTCATCCAAAGGTTTGGTGAAAATATCAACCCTTTGTAAGTCAGCAAGAATAAATTGTAGGCAAATTTTATTTTTATCAACATTATCTCTGATAAAGTGGTGTCTAATTTATATGTGTTTAGTCCTACTATGGAGTACTAGATTTTGTGATATAGATATTGCACTAGTATTGTCACAAAATATAATTGATTTATTTAAGTTGATACCATAGTCTAGAAGTTGATTTTGTATCCACAAAATTTGTGAGCAGCAACTGCCAGCAACAATATATTCTGCTTCAGCTGTTGATGTAGACACAGATGTCTATTTATTACAAAACAAAGACACAAGCTTATCACCAAGGAATTGGCAAGTTCCTGATGTGCTTTTCTGCTTCCAGCATAATAAAAATCTGAGAATCCAGGTAATTCAAATTCTGATGCAGTTGGATACCAGAGTCCTAGATTTGGACAACCCTTTATATATCTCAAAATTCTTTTTAATAAAATAAGGAGAGATTCTTTGGGGTTAACTTGGAACCTAGCACAAATGCATGTAGCAAACATTATGTCTGGTCTACTAGCTGTTAAGTAAAGTAAAGAGCCAATAATTGCTCTATACACTTTTTGATCAACAGGTTTCCCTGATTCATCATTGTCTACAACAACATTGGAGGGCATGCGTGTTTTCATGGTAGAAGCATCAGACATACCAAATCTTTTCACTAATTCCTTAGCATACTTGGATTGTGATATGAATATGCCATTGGGAGTTTGCTTCACTTGAAGGCCAAAGAAGTAAGATAACTCACCCATACTACTCATTTCAAATTTGGATTGCATTAGGTCAGAAAACCTTTTGCATAAATTTGAATCAGTAGAGCCAAATATAATATCATCTACATAAATTTGAACTAGTGAGGTTTGATTTTTATGTATCCTGAAAAATAAAGTTTTATCAACATTGCCTCTACAGAACTTGTTCTCTAAAAGAAAATTAGCTAGGGTCTCATACCATGCTCTGGGAGCTTGCTTGAGACCATAAAGAGCTTTATTAAGCTTAAAGACATAGGAAGTGTGAGTTGGAACGATAAATCCTGTTGGTTGTTCCACATAAACTTCTTCTTTGATATCTCCATTAAGAAAAGCACTCTTCACATCCATCTGATATATTTTGAACTTCTTGAAAGCAGCAAAGGCAAGAAATATCCTGATAGCTTCAAGTCTAGCAACAGGAACAAAGGTTTGATCATAATCAATTCCTTCTTCCTGAGAGTATCCTTGGGCTACCAATCTTGCCTTATTTCTGATTATGAAGCCTTGATCATCTAGCTTATTCCTGAAGACCCATTTAGTGCCAATGACTGGATGGCCCTTTGGTCTTCGAACCAAATCCCAAACCTTATTCCTTTCAAATTGATTAAGTTCCTCTTGCATTGCAAGAATCCAGTTTGGATCTTGTTCTGCATCTTTTATGGATTGAGGTTCAACTTGTGATTGGAAGCAGGTATGCATTTGATTTTGATTGAGTTGATGCCTTGTTTGAACACATGCTGAGATGTCACCAATAACTTGAGATATTGGATGATCTCTAACTGTGATGTGATCAACAGTTGGAATGAGTTCAACAAGAGTTTCTTCTTGAGGGATTTGTTCAGATGTCACTTGATTAGAATTGTTAGCAAGATCTTCTGGATGAAGTTCTTCTTCACTGTCTTCAATAGGTTGAGTTGATGGGAGTAGAGAGTCTTCATTCTATAGATTCAATCCATTGAGCTCTTCACATAGGGCTGGTGCCTGCAGAATATCTTTGGTAGAGGTGGTATTCCTCTCCTCATTTAACATGTTAGTTTCATCAAAAGAAACATGCATGGACTCTTCTATCTTAAGAGCGGATTTGTTATAAACTCTATATGCTTTACTAGAAAGAGTGTATCCAAGGAATATTCCTTCAGCAGCCTTTGCTTCAAACTTCCTTAGATATTTCTTATCATTGTTATGCATATAGCATTTACAATAAAAAATCTTAAAATAGTTAACCTTAGGTTTTTTATTCTTAAGTAATTCATAGGGTGTTTTGCCCTTAAGTTTATGTATCAGACTCTTGTTCAACACATAATTTGCTGTGTTCACTACCTCTGCCCAAAAAGAGAGTGGCAAGTGAGCATCAGCAAGCAATGTAGTTGCTGATTCAAGTAGTGTTCTATTTTTCCTTTCAGCTACCCCATTTTGTTGAGGAGTTCTAGGAGCAGAGAAGCATTGCCCGATCCCTTCTTTTCCACGGAATTCTCTCATCAGAAGAGATTCAAACTCAGTGCCATGATCACTTCTGATCAATGCAACTATAGTAGAGTACTCAATCTTGATGGACCTGAGAAAGTCTGTCAGAACACCGAAGGTGTCAGACTTGTTCCTAAGAAAGAACACCCAAGTGAATCTAGAGAAGTCATCTACAATAACTAAAGTGTAATGTTTCCCTCCTAGACTATGTATTATTGTGGGTCCAAAGAGATCCAAATGCAGTAAGTACAGAATCCTAGGTGAATCACTCTTGGATAAAGATTTGAAACTACTCTTGGTCTGCTTTTCTAGTTGACAAGCCCTACAGATTCTTCCTTCTTGTATGAACCAGAAGGCAGTCCTCTTACTAGATTCTCCTTGGAGAGCTTAGAGATAGTTCTAAGGTTAATATGTCCTAGCCTTTTATACAATAATTCATTTGTTTTACTTATTAAATTAAATAAACAAATGTCTGAATTGGCAGAATCAAAATTGACTAAATAAATATTTCCATGTCTAATACCAGATAACACATTGATGTTTTTATTATTGGTAATAAGACATGAGGAATGACTAAAAGTTACCTAATAACCTTCATCACATAACTGGCTTATGCTGATGAGGTTATGCTTGAGACCCTTGACATATGCTACCTCTTTGAAGGTAACTGCTCCAACTTTGAATTTTCCATATCCTTTGGTTTGTCCACAGTTGGAGTCTCCAAAAATCACTTTGGGTCCAAGCTTTGCCTTGTAATTGCTTAGGTTGGCCTTGTTTCCTGTCATGTGCTACGCGCCTCTCGAGCCAATTGCAGTTCCTTTATTTTTGGATAGCCTTGTACCTGCACAACAGAAAATAAACTAGTAGATCTTGACCCAGACTACCTTGGGTACTTTTATCTTACCACAAAAATCTGAAATGTAAGAAATCTTAGGTTGATACTTATAGCCTTGTGGATGATATCTCCTTGGAGGAATAATCCACTCATTAAAGGGATTTTTAGTATGTTGAGAATGAGAATTTTTTGAAATGCAGCTCATTTTTTGTTCGACGAACTTGGCTGAGTTCGTCGATCGCCGTTCGACAAATTGAAGTAATTTCGTCGAGCGCCGTTCGAAGAGTAGCTGTACTGAAAATCTGTCTTCTACGTAAGTCGATCTCCGTTCGACGAATTCATGTGATTTCGTCGAGCGTCGTTTGATGAATGTTTTTGAATTCCTTTATTCTTAACATCCTTGCTTGAAATGTTCTTACCTACTTCTACTGCCTCTTTGCTCTTGGCAGAAATGAACTTCACTGGAGTAGATAGGATGTCTTTCTTAAGAAGATATGGGTGACTTGATGATGCACCCAAGCCTAGTTTGCCATTGAGTCTGGCATTTACAGTGCTTGTGATGTCCATCAGTTTGATGCTTCTCCCATTGAGGGATTCTTCAAACTTTTTAGCCTCAGATAATTTTTTCTCAATGAGAACAATATGTTCTTTGGAGGCAGACAGTTCTTTCTTAAGATTTGCATTATCTTTAGTCAGTTGATTCATTTCAACTAACTTACATCTAAGGGAAATTATTTCCTTCTCAGATTTAATTAAATCTAAACAAAGAGTTTTAAATTCATTTTTGAAATCATTTGAATTAAAATCAAAGGTAGAGATTACCTGATCACTATCATTGTCAGATTCTGATTCATCAGAATTATTTCCTGAGGCATTGATAACCATCATGCAGAAACTTCTTTCATCTTCATCATCTTCATCATCACTAAAGAGGGATGATGATGCATGTTTTGAATCATTGCATGAGTCATAGATAGCCATCATGCATTAATCCTTTTCATTTGTATCATCTCCATCTTCAGAGGAGCTGGATGATGACTCTGACTCAGTATCACTCCATGTCTCAGCTATAAAGCCCCTTCCCTTATGTTTATGTTTGTGGGAGGATGTCTTGATGGAGTGCCTCTTTTCTTCCTTATCTTTTCTTTTGTCCTTCTTTTGATTTTCTGGACACTCAGGTAGGATGTGTCCAGGCTTCCTGCAGCCAAAACAGATAATTTATTTAGTGCTAGTTTTGTCATACCTTGGTTTTTCTTTGGATCTGAAATCCTTCTTTCTGAGGTCCTTCCTAGCCATTTTGTAAAATCTTTTGGCTAGGAGGCTCATAAAATCCATTTCTCCAAGAGCTTTGTCTTCCTCTTCTATTGCTTGGAAAGCAATGCTTCTCTCCTTTTTGGTGGCTGGAGAGGAGGTAGACTATTCAACCTCTCTTGACCTGATAAGCTATTCATAGGATTTTAATTTGCCTAATAAGGTCTCCGTAGAGATCTCATTTAGGCTTCTGGCTTCCTTGATTGGCCAGATCCTTGAGTCTCATGTGCTGGGGAAGCACATTAGGATCTTATCATTCACTTCAGTGATTGAGATCACTTTATCCAAAGACTTCAGCTCATTGATAATGAGACTGAGTCTGTTGTACATGTCTGCAACTGTTTCAGTATCTCCCTTCTTGAAGATCTCATATTGGGAGATGAGATGAGATCTTCTGTCCTTTCTCTCATCTGTAGATCCTTTAACCATGTTGTTGAGGGAGTTCCAGATATCCCTAGCTGAGGTGCAGTCCATAACCTTCTGGAATATGTCATAATACATTATCTGTGCCAAGATGTTCATTGCATTGGCATCAGCATTCCTTTGTTTCTTCTAAGCATCTGTCCACTCAGGAGGTGGAATAACATTAGTGTTGGTTGATGTCTCAGTACTTGTTGATGCTGATGGAATATGAGGTCCTGTCAAAATGGAATTAAAAATATCCCCATCAATAGAATTCATGTATAATTTGATCCTTGCCTTCCATAATGCAAACTTGTTAAGATTGCGCATAGGAGGTCTTGTGCTTGAGTATTCTTTGTGTTGTGCCATGAGTTTATAGCAAAAGAAAACTCTAGAATAAGTTAACATCTAATTGATCTTTCGATTCAGGTGTTAGCCTGTGTAATCAATCAACCAATCTCTAATACCAATTGAAAGTGAGGTATTAGATCTTAGATTTACTCTAGAGGGGGGTGAATAGAGTATTATTAAGTTTGTAACTTATTTTATAGCTGATTAAAAATAATGATATATATATATATATGTGTGTAGCAGAGTGAGTATAAGAGCTAAACAAAAATCACAGCACAGTACAGAAAGAAAAACACAATCAGAGAAGACACAAGGATCAATAGTAGTTCCCCAATCAAACTGGGTACATCTACTCTTCTACCACCCTTAGTAGTAATCAACTAGGTTTTTGATCAGGTGACCTATCACCACTGGGATTTTTGATCAGGTGCCCAAATACCACTGAGCTTTTGATCAGGTCCTCAAATCAAAACACAGTTTTTTGATCAGGTGCCCTGCCACCAATGATTAACTTTTGAAGGGAGTTAGAACCCTGTACAAGATAGGGTAAAAAGGATAAACAGAAATGGTGTTTATGAAGTTCTTCTCTGTCAACAAGATCTAAGAGAAGACTAGTGGATTGTTGTTGTAAAGCTCCCCCTGTCTGATAGAAATTCTTGACAGATAATGGATGGATCTTTCTCTTGAATGTCGAAAATCTTCCTTGATAGCAGATGAATCTGAGAGACAATGTTTCTCAGATTATTGTTGCTCTTTGAAGATTAAGAACCAGCAACTGAAACTGAGAGAAGATTGTTTTGTTGTTCTCAGAGAATGAAAATGCTGTTGTTGATGAAGAAGATCTCTGTAATTCTTTTTGACTTTCTGTATTTCTCTCGACTGTATTACTTCTCTAGTACTACTCTCTTCTGCTTCATCCTTTGCCTTAGAGATATATGACTTATTTGAAATTCAAATCTTCTGGTTAAGGAATAAAATTATCTGAAAGGATTTTTCTTGGAACTGCAATCTGATTCAGCAATAAAACTTTAATTCCTTTTCCTTTTCCATGAAAGTATCCTTTTCCAATATGTCAACGGCTACATTCTCGAAAGAAGAGAATAGAAAGGAGTATAATAAAAGGAAAGATCAAATCTTGACTTATCTGATAATGAATAAGTCCAAATAATTGAATAGATCCGTTGCTGATTAGTCGAGCTAGGTTCAGAGAAAAATAGATAACTAACTCTTCAGAAATTATCAAGCTGAAGAGAAAATTCGTCGAGAAGAAAGCTGAGTTCGTCGAACTGAAAGCTGAGTTCGTCGAACTGAATTCATTCGTCGAACACAAGGCTGAGTTCGTCGATCTCAATTTGGAGTTCATCGAACTGAGATAAAATATGTTAGACTGGCTTGAAGACTGAATTCGTCGAGCAGAAGAGCAAGTTCGTCGAACTGAAACACGACGTTCGTCAAACTCAGGAAGGAGTTCGTAGAACGCAGAATGATGTTCGTCGAACACAGAAACTAGGAATTTTCCTAAGTTCTATCTAACTTAGACAAACTTAGACCTTGACCCTTAGACTATACAATGGGGTCAACTAGAGTCCTAATCACAGATAGTGATCCTAGCCCAAATCAGTAATAGGGTTGTTCCAACATTATCTCTATTACTAAGAATTCTGTCTCTCATAGTAGGACTAAGCATATAGAGATATGACATCATTTTATTAGAGAACATGTAAAATTTAAAGATATCAACCTTGAACAAGTCCACACTAACAATCAAGTTGCAGATATATTTACAAAGCCATTGGATGAGGCTAAATTTAATGGTTTCAAAATTGACCTAGGAATGTTGAACTTAGAATAGGCCTCAACATTTCATTTTGTCTATCGTGTTTGTTGTTTTATTCCTTAAGCTTTGCTAAAAGATAGTCATGCTATAAATCAAATAGTGACATGATTAGGGGGTAAGACAATCCAATTTAAAAGGGTTCACTCTTAGGCAGTGAGTTCAGCTAAGACAGTCTCAGCTGAACCGCTGAGACAGCTAAGTCATCTTAGTTGTTAGGTTTTCCTTGTCCCAGCGGTCAAGCTTTCCATCTCAGGGGATCCTCTGAGATGAGATTTCTAAATTAAATACATCAATTAATTAAGTCTAATCAACATCACACCTTAAGAATAAATTGTAATACACCTATAAATAGTGCTATGTTGATTAAATCACACTTTCCACACTCTAAACCCTAACTAGCCGTCAAGACGACCCTTGCTTTTTTGCTCACTCAGCGACTTGTTTTTCTTCAAGAATGGCGCCAAAGAGTTCAAAGGATCTTCTGGTTGGGTATTAAATAATTAGAAATGGCTTTCAACACGCTAATGCTAAGAGTAAAGATGTGATTCAACTTCTGGAAGGTCAAGGGTTAGAATAACTACTGTCAGAGTCATTTGTGATTCTCAGAACTGAAGTTCTAGAACTGTACAGTAAATCAAGGCTCTCATCCTCCAAGACCTCCTTAATATCCACAATTTGAAGCTTGATGATTAAGATATCTCCAAGGAAACTGGAGAAAGCATTTCAACTGCCAAATTGCAGTAATGATGAGTAAGACAGTGTGTCTGAAAAAGACAAAGAAAAATCCCTCAAATGGTGTGAGTATAGTGATGCCAAGACTGGCACACTAAAGATGAAATATTTCAATCAAAAAGGGAAGCTACTATAAGATATAGTAGGCAAAGGATTACTTTGCAAACCAGGGTCCCAGTATACTATTTCAAAGTTTATGTTTGAGCTGATGACAAGAGTGGTCTTTAAGAAAAAGACCTCATGGGCTGCTGTGATCTTCCAAAGGATCAAAGAATATCTATAGGCTCAAAACCTAGGAAAAATTCTTTCTCTCTGTCTTCTAAATTCCTATCCTGAAGAATTTGATAGCTCCAAAGGATCAAACCTTCACCACCTTAAATGAATGGATATAAGGATATTGGATAGGTTCTCAAGGATGCTTCCAATGAGTCAACCCTCTGAGGTTAAGGAGAAAAAAAGGAAGTTAGTCAAAGGACTAAAGAAGGCCAGAATATATAGTGTGTTCTGATTCTGATTTAGATGCTGCAGAAAATGTCCCTGTTGATGATGAACAATCATCTGTCAGCAGTCAAGACAAAGATATTCATGAAGAGCATGAGAAAGATGAGGATGCTGCTACTGATGAAGAGAAGTCTGATGGAAATGAAGAATATCATACTCAAAGTGATGCCCCTAATCCTCAAGTAGTTTATTCTGCAAGAAATGATGAGGAGCAATCTGATTCTCCTGGTGACTTGCAAAGTAAGATTGACAAACTCATTTTTAATCTTGAAAGAATGATTAATCTAATACCTGATAACTCCCCAGATTTTTGGGATTCAACTAATTCAGAAAGGATGGATGCCCTATCTGAGGAGGAGGAGCAAGATAACTTTTCAGGTGATGAAGAAGTCAACATTGACAGTGAAGATGGAATTGCTGATGATCACACTGATCAATATACAAAGGTTGCCGAGAAGAATGATCAAGCTGATGGGGAGCATGGTATCCATTCTCTGACTGAGGGGGAGCATGAAGTGCATGCAATGGAGTCATCCACTCTAAATGAGTGTGAGAAACAAGCCCTCCAAGAGAAAAGCATACCCACTATGGTAGCGGAAGTACAACCCTCCACCTATGCAATGTCAAATGAACTTATCCTGAGTTCAATCAGTACACTTATTGATGGTCATATGACAACAATAAAGGAATATATTGACAAGTCCATTTCTTCAGTCAAGAATGAAATGATGTCTGAAATTCAAGTAATAAAGGAAGAAACTTCTAACCTTAATAGGCAGATGACCAAGTCGTTTGATCTTGCTGAAAAGTCAATTGTAGCTAAGAATACAATACTGAGATCAATGGACAAAAGTATGCAACTCTCAGAGCAAGACATGACATATGTCAAGAATTATGTGAGCAAGACTAATGAAGTAATAAAGAAGGCCTCCAACCACTTTGAAGAGTATATGTGGTCAACAACAACAACAATGATTGGAGAGGCAGAAAAAATGAAGGATGAACTGAAATTAGACCTATAGAATGCCTTCCAAACCCTATCTGGGTCAATTGCTGCTGCCTCCCAAAGTCTAGAACAAAAAGTGGTTGAAGAAGCCAGAAAGAAGGAGGAGACCAATGCTGAGACCAATTCTTAGTTGGCCCTCAAAGTTCTGCAAGGAACAAGGATAACACTGAACCTGCCTCTGCTAGATAATCTAAGAAAAGAAGATATTTATTTTGAGGCTCAAGCTAAGGTTGCTCAAGATGCTCAACTTGCAGCAAGGAGGAAAAGAGAATGTGTTATGCGAGCAAAAGAATTCATAGCAAAGAATAGAAAAGAGCAGGCCAAGGACCCTGATTATGAGCATTAGTGTGATGAATCCAAGAGTATCATTCTGAATGCATGGCTGCATCATGGCCATATCTGCAAAGATATTGACAGAATATATCCTGCAGAACAATGGATAAAGCACCTTGAGAGGAATTCCCATAGGGAAAGGGTCTTCAAAGAAAATCTTGTAAGGAAGAACAATCTAAATAGGATGCCTTCAAGATATATTCCCAAGCCATATCTGTATTTAAAAAGGCAAGTGAACAAGAGAAAAATAGCTGAGATGGAAACTGCTGCTCCAAAACAAGAGCCTGAGGAAGGAGGTATAGAAAGCTCAAGTGCAGCATAGAAAAGAAAAACTTGAACTAATGTATTTAGCTTTTCATATGAATCAAATGTAAACTGAAAAATGTATTGACTGTGGATCATTACTGAAATTGTTTCTTTATGTTTGAAATGATATCTTGTGTTGATAGGCCAATATTAGTCAAGCTTAATATTGTTCTATATTAAAGCTTTATATATATATTGTGGTGCCTATATGTAGTTAACAGTGTTATTATTACGTTGTCATGACTATTATTCATAATTTGTCATGATATCTTCTATGATGCCTATATTCAGTTAACAATTATTGTTATTTATCATGACTGTTATTTCATATATTGCCATGATTGGTTTTTGTGGTCATGTATCTTAACATTGTTGTATGTTCTGCCTTCTTCAAATAGGGTGAGATTGTTGGGAATATTGCCCTCAATGTTCCGTTGATTTGAAGAGGCATCACACTCAATGCGAAGTACATATTGTATTTGATAAACCCTATTTTACATCATGTCAATGCATGGTTAGGTTATTCCAATCAATGGAATAGTTCTGTTGTTTTACTATTAAAACCGCTGAGACGACAACATGGTCTCAGCTGAGCCGCTGAGATGCCGCCAGAGCGGATGAGAAGGAGTCTATCTTAGCTGATCTGCATTTAGATAGAATCCGCTAAGAAGACTAACTGTCTCAGCGGATCCACTGAGACAAAGACAGATACAGCTGCAGAAACTGAAGACTGTCTCAGCCCAACTGCTTAGACAGATTTATATTTGAATAAAGCCTGGCGGGATCTGCATTTGGCGCAAGTGGATGAAAAGCAAGATGACCTTTTCTAATCATGTCAATGTTGTGTCAGGACCCTCTTTAGAGCCGCTGCAGATGGGAGGGAGTATAAAAGAAGATGTTAGGGCATTATAGAAGCAGAGCAAAAATATTCTGAAAGCAAAGCTACTGCATTGATGGCTTCTACAATTATCTCTCTGCCTGCTTCCTGAAGCTACAAGCATGCATCTGAGATAAGATTGCTCTTCCTGATTCAATCCTGAAGAGCAAGTAGATCATTCTTCATCAAGTGAAGAAGAAGATTAGATAGAAGCATGCACTAAAGCTACTTCTATTCAGCCCTACTTCAAGACAGCACCCGTTGTGCATCAACAACACAAGACCAGAGCTGAAGGTTAAATCTTGTATGTCCTCTGTTGTATAAGAAAACACTATTATCTCTGTAAGAACATTATCGTTCTGAGTTTTAGGGATGTTGAGCCTGAGTGTGTATGGCTGTTGACCCTGAGTGTGCAGGGCTGTTGAGCCCGAGCTTGTAGAGCTGTACTCCCAGCATGAGTGTAGGATCTTTGGGGAGATCTGAGGCAGGGCTTCTTGATAGGCTTGAGGTAGGAAATTAGAAGGATTTCTGAGGTGTAGGAGTTGGAGCACTCTGAGAGGTAGGGTTGTTGAGCCTGAGGTAGGGCTATTGAGCCTAAGGTAGGGTTTAAAGCAAACATGAGAGATCCTGAGGGATCTGAGTTGTAAGCTCTTGGAGCTGGGTTTTTGGAGGAGGTTGTCTTGTCTAACACACTGTTAGAAAGGTGTAGAGGGAAAGTGGACTATCCATAAACACACTGTTTTGGGGAACCACTCTAAATAGTTGTGTGTTTTCTGTGTTGTGCATTTACATTATATAATCTCTAACAACAACTAGCAGTAACTAAGAAAAATCAAACAAACCTATTCACCCCCCCCCCCTTCTAGGTGAATTAGATTACTACCTAATAAACTATCAATATCGATGTATGTCATTTTCTTCATCCAGCCGTTCATCGATTAGTTTATCCAGCCATACGTCGATTTCTTCATCAATCGGTGCAACGATTTCTTCATCCATCCGTGCGTTGATTTCTTCATCCATCCGTGCGTGGATTTCTTCATTGTCGTATGTCAATTTCTCATAGATTTCTACTGATCGAAAATGCGTATGTGATTTTTGTACGTGGTGTTTCATATGCGCTTTTGTTCTCAAAATTATTTACGTGATTAATTTCTTGCGGTTTATGAGACTCCTATTTAGTAGTTTTTCCTGAAACAAAATATGCATGCCCATACACTCGTGTATGACATTATTGTTTTTCTCTAATTTGCTCTTTCTATTTTGCTATTTTTTTCGTTTGCTTCATTAAGTGAAAGTTCGTGTGCTTTGTGCCTCTTCGGTGTCCGCATACATCAAAGTTTCTGAAATCTAGCCGGGTGTTCTACCTTGGGCCAGTGAGCGTCGGTTGAAAGCTATGTCATCGGGTGATGCAACTTTTTAGGTCATTAATCAGACGTCTTACCCAGACTCAATTTCTTAATCTCCTTATTTAAAAGTTTTTCTTCGTCATATTGTTTCAAAAATCCATATATGATAATATAATAATTTTCAAAATGTAAAATATATATTATTTTGAAAATATATTATAAATATCTCAACAATCTAAATATGTTTGTAATCCATGTCATTGTATCACTTGTGAAAGGGTCGAGTTTGGCTATCATATCACAAACCATCTAGTACCAGTGAAAATCAGTAATTGTGTATTCCTTGGGAAGTCAAAAAGTAATAAGATAATATATCAAATAATCAAAATGATTTTATGTGCTATTATTTTCACATGTGCTGCAATTTATTTCTTATTTTAAATTTCAACAACTTATAATGGCATCTCGTTCTGATGACTCTGTCGTGATCAAACCCAAAAATTTAAATCGAAATGGATTTTGTCATTGGCAAGCACAAGTCGAATATTGGTTGAATACCTTAGGTCTTCTATCCTCCATCTTTGATTCTCTTGTAGAAACTGAAAACCTCAATGGTGTTGCAACTGCAGTTTCCTCCTTCCTTCCATTTTCTAGTGTGAACACCACTAGAACGTATGTTTGACGCTTGCCTATACGAGATCTGATAGATATAGAATATCATTGTCGCAACCATATACTTAGTGTGTTTTTTGACAGCCTTTACGATGTTTTTCTGTAATAGCGTACGACTAAAAATTTGTGTTATTCACTTGAAGAGCCCTATAAATTCAACAATGCGTGTACAAAATGCTATAATATTTCTAACCTCCACATATTCAACATTGATGCATTCAATCCTATCAATCGTCAACTTCACCAACCTGATGATATGCTATCCAAGATTCGAGTTGATGACTCAATCATACCCAAAATGTATTTTGTAGCATGTATTATAGTTTCCCTTCCTGATTCATAGCCTGGCTTTACAACTAGGCTAAAACATACCAGTCAAACCTTACTTATGCTCAAGTACAAAATTGTAACACGCTTAAAACTTGAATAATAGAGGTCATGAGTACCCTGAGAGCCTTAGGGAAATCCCATGGAAGTTTAGGGCTGAATGGGTGAGCTTTGGAGGTGATTTAGAGCCTTTAAAGCTGCACACAGCCTGGGACACTAGCAAGTTGAAGGGTGTGTACATGTTGAGTCCAAAACCCAGCTCACCCGAACACCACATGAATTGTTGAATTAATTAACATGGTCATGTGTAGGGTCGTGTCAGCATACACAAGCTTGGACATGGTCATGTCTTTGGGTGTATTGATTCACGTATGGATGGAAGTTCCGTGCAGTGTGCTACATGATCTTATAATATACATTTTACACTCCTGGGAAGGGAAATACATAAGAAAATATGAAGTGAACCTTGCATGTAATGGACCTTGACGACAACAGATAAGGTGCATGCAATGGACCTTGACGACAACAGATACATAAGAAGTTATGAAGGGCACCTTGCCAACCATCCTACTTATCAGGGAGGCAAGGTTGTGGTGGAACAAAAAAGTGGTGTACAAATTTGGCGGGCAAGAACATACTAAAATCTCGTTGGGAAATCTCTCGAAGTCATTCCTACGAAGATACATACCCTCCTCCAAGCGCATTACACTGCATTACCAATTCCTACGTCTAATGTCGTGAAATCATACAGTAGATGGATACTTTCACGAGTTCACCTGGCTAGGATGCTATGCAGGCACTATGTTGGAAGATGAGGAAACCAAGACAAATAACTTTTACTTGGGTCTTTGAGATGACTTAAGGTTGCTACTTGCGGGTCTAATGACATTTGGTTTCCACGTCCTATTGGATACTGCAAGGTATCTAGAAATGGACATGTAGAGGGTCTAGCATAAGAATGGTTTTAATGCCAAGAAGTTAGATTTAATGGTACCGACCTCTCAAGTAAAGTCTTAAAATAAGAGGTACAAGAAGAGGTCAAGGATACGGAGGCGACTCCCTCTACATTTTGGGGGCTTCTACTGTGTGAGGCCCATTGATATGGTATATTTACTTGTGGGAAAGTGGGAAACATGACCTGAGGGTGTTGTAGTGGTCCTGCGAAGACATAGAGTTAAGAGTTGGAGTACACTTATGCTAGGGTCCAAGCAATGTGAAGAAACGGAAAGCAGTGGAGTCTACTGCATCCCAATTTCCTCTGATCTAGGCAAGAGTTTAGTCTCTTGGCTAGCAGGAGACCATTTGGCAAAGCGATGTAGTGATAGTTATGTGTTATTTATTTGCTTACAAAGCTTACAACAATACATACCTCTTATGTGATTACATGTTTTACATGTTTGTAATTAGGGTTTATACTAATCTTTAACTATCCGATGAGAGCTCTCTTCGACATCGGAGCACCACACTCCTTTCAATTTAAGTACTTCGTAGTGCGTATTGGAGTATCATTTGTGTTGGTAAGGGATTGATTGGCTGTAGTGCTACCAAATGGGTACATGATGAGCACAAATTTAAGGAGTTGTGTGAAAGTTTAGATTGTAAATTGAGACATCAACATGGAGATATCGTTACTGCCATTGTCAAAATTTGACATGATGTTTGGCATGGGCTGGATCTTGAAGTAGTGCACGTGCATATATTGCAATCAAATAGAAGCCACTCTAGAAAGGAATACAGAAGATGAGACCATGTTTTATTGTTTGTGAGGAGTAAGCAAAAAGCTGATGTAAGCTCTTCAAGTGGTGAAGGCAGCTCGAAAAGGTGCCGAGTTGTTCTTCACTTTGTTGGAAGATTCAGAGCACAAGTCCTATTTATTTGACATTCTAGTAATAGTGAAGTATACAGATGTGTTTCCTAATGAACTCCATATGGCTCTATTAGTGTGAGATTGACTTTTGTATTAAGCTAGTGTTCGGTGCCAAGCCCGTGTCATGCTCCCCATATCATATATCACCAAAGTAAATGGTAGAACTGAAGGTTCATCTACAAGAGTTAATATATCAAGGCTAAGTACGCCCGAGTTCTTCCCCTTGGAATGCACCGGTATTATTTGTGAAAATGAAGGACATAAGCTTGCTGAATATTCGTCGAACACAGACTTGAGATCGTTGAACGTAGCTTTTCGTCGACCGCTGTGATAGCTTGATTTCGTCGACCGCTGTGACGGGATCGTCGACTGCTGTGATAGCTTGATTTCGTCGCCCACTGTGATGGGATCGTCGACCGCTGAGATAGCTAGATTTCGTCGACCGCTGAGATAGCTGTTCTTCGTCGAGCGTAGAATGGATACAATTCATCGGCCGCAGAGCGTCGTTCGTCGAACGCAGATAGCCGTTCGTCGAACGCAGAGAACATATATAATTTTTATCTTTCTCTTATTTTCTCAGCCTATTAATTATATAAATTTTCAGCCTTTTATCTTACTGGGATTTGATCTAAGTTATAAGATGTGTTATGATAGAAACTTAGACATTAAAGATGGATCCTAACTCAAATCAAAACTAAGGTTCCAACATATTCTATCTTCTTTTGTAATCATACATTGTTATTACTGTAGGAACGTAACCGTTCTGAGTTGTAGGGCATCTTTGCCTGAGGAAGTAGGGCTGGCTAGCCTGAGAAGTAGAGCTGAGAGGTCAGCTTGAATGTAGGATTAGTGTGTGATCTGAGCTAGGGTTGTTGAGCATGAGGTAAGGGCGTTGAGCCTGAGGTAGGGTTTGTGAAAACCTGAGAGATCCTGAGGGATCTGTGTTTTAAGCCTTTTGAGCTGAGTTTGGAGGTGTTGTTCTTATCTAACTCATTGTTAGGAAGGTGAAGGTGGAAAGAGGACTACTCAAGACACCCTGTCTTGAGGAACCTCTATAAATCTTTGTGTGCTTTTTGGATGCTTGATAATAACTAACAAAAGATCAGAAAATAACTAGTTTATAGCCAAGAAACCAATTCACCCCCCCTCTAGGTACTAAGTCTACATCCTAAACAAACTATCAAGCGGTATCAGAGCTAGGTTGGTCAAGAAGGACATGACTGTCTAAACAGATCCTACAAAGGAATAGTCTTATCTCAATCCAATGGCCTCAACTGGATTGCAGAAGGAGATGGGATCCATGAAGTTGCCCATATGCAACAAAGAAAACATTGGCATATGGAAGCAAAGGGTTAGATTGTTTATGGAAGCATCTAACCCAAGGATTTGCATCACAGTAAAACAAGGGCCCTTCACTTTTCAAACTTCCTCCACCATAGATCCAACAAGGAGAGTGCCAAGGCCTTCAATGACTTGACCAAGGATGAACTTGCACTGTTCACTTTGGATAAAAGAGCACAGAATATAATTGATAATGCAATTGATGACTCTATATTTCAGAACTTGGTACTCTGCACAACTGCCAAGGAGATGTGGGATACTTTAGTGGTGTATATGGAAGGGACAACTGAGTTGAGGGCTGGTATAAAATCACTCCTCAACCAGGAATATGAAGCTTTCAGGTAGCTAAGCCAGGAAAGCATTTCTTTGTGCTATGAAAGGTTCTTTAGGATTGTCAATGAACTAAGAACCAATGAAAGAGTGTTCACTGACTATGAGCTAAATGACAAGTTCCTAAGATCTCTAACTAGAGACTGGGACACAAAAATATGTGCCATTAGGGAAGTGGTTTAGCTTGGTGAAACTCCTACTCATACATTGTTTGGGAAGCTGCTCTCCTATGAGATGCAGTTATCTGCAAGAAAGGAAGAGGACACCTCAACAAGGGCTCATGCAAGGGAGAGATCTGTGGCTCTCAAGGCTGATAGCTCCAAGAAAAGCAAGGGCAGGATGGTGTCTCCTCCTAGAAGGAGTGCTGAATCAGATAAGTCTGAGAACATCACATCAGACAACTCTTCATCTGATGAAGAGTTTGCTGCCTTCTCAAGGCAGTTCAAGAAGATGATGAGGAGTAAGCAGTGGAAGAAAAAACCCTCCTCCTCTTCACACTCCAAGAATGACCACAACAGATCAGAGAGGCAGCACCCCAAGGGTGACAGGTATGAATCTAAATCTGGTAAACATGTTTCAAATTACATCATTTGCTATTGCTGTAGCAAGCCTGGACATGTCATATCTGACTGTCCAGTCAAAAGGAAGGAAAAAGGGTGATAGGAAACATCGCCACCATAAGGATAGAAAGGGGCAAAATCCTTCCTAGCCAAGAAAGGAAAGAGCCGGAGTGAATCTGAATCATCATCTTCAGATTCAGATGTTGAAAAAGAAGCCTTGATTGGTCTGTTTATAGTAGATGAAGATGATGACTGTCCTGCTGCCAGAATTGGAATCAGGGCCCCTCTATCACATTCAGACAGTGATATAGAGGAGGATGAAGAGGACAATGTTCAGCTAGGCCTCATGGCCATCACTAATGAGGAAGACAGTCAGAACATTTCTGACAATGAACAGGTATTGATTCATTTTATCTCCTCCTCTGATTATGATACAAGCCCAGAGGAAGATGTCAATCAATTGATTGACAAGTATGGTGCTCTCTTGGATGCTCTGAAAAAGAGCAAGAAGCTTGTCAAGAGGCAAGCCCAAGAAATTGCCTCCCTTAAGATGGATAATAAAGAATGCACTGAGTCACCCTCCTTGTTGGCTCGGATGAGTAGACAAATAAGCCATCTAAAGGGAATAACCATTGTGAACTTGAGCACCATATCCCAAAGGAACAAGGTCATCAAGGACCTTGAGGAGAAGCTTGTGAAAGAAAAGAGCCTAGTGGCTCAATTCTCCAAGCTCAAATATGTGCTTCCTATTATTGACACCTTTTCCTCTCAAACCACTAGGAGAGGAATAGTGTTCAATAAAATGGAAGTAGGAGAAGGGAGTGGAGAAAAGAGCAAGAACAAGGCTAAGCCTTATACCACCTTTCATAAGGTGTTGCTTCCTTCTAACAGGTATGATCATGAAAGCATTTATGGTCATTGGAAGAGTGGAAGCTCCTTCCCATAGTGGAAGAAAGGGAATGGAAAGGAGTGCCATGAAGGATCCCCATGAAGAAATTCAAATGTCCCAACATGGACCATTTGTATTTGGTTCCTCTGCCCCATCATTCAAGAGCATGAAAGATAGCTCTTCCAAGTTCTGTCCAGCAAAGAACATGGCTGCTGTCAAACCTGTAGACAAGTCCTATTGCTCAGTGTCTGATGCCATCCAATCTTGTCTGGCCCCCATGCCAAAGCAATCTGATTCCATTAAGACAAAGACCACCAAGACTGCATAGAGGTTAACATTCAGCCAGATCATTGCTGAAAGGAATGTGAAAAATGTTGTTGTCCCCCTCCTGAACATAAGCACAGTGTTGTTCTCCCCTCAAGAAATGTTCAGAAGAGGAGATACAATATTCATGAATTTTGGTGTTGTGGTAACGTGGGACAATTTTCCATAGACTATTGGCACAGTCCCAATGTGCATGTGCAAAGAAGAGTCTTCCTACAAAGGGCACAGCTAGTGTGAGGTCATTTCATCATGCTAACAAGGACCTAGGGCCCAAAATATTTTGGGCTCCTAAGGGTAACTAAACTCCTTCTTGCAGGTTAGTTGAAGTACCAGCCTCAACCAAATATGGTACTTGGATAGTGGGTGCTCAAGGCACATGACAGGCACCAGAAGTCTTCTACAGGACTACACAGTTGTGAAGAATGGACCTAAAGTTATCTTTGGTGGATAAGAAAGGGGAATCAACAAAGTATATGGTATGATCTCCAATGGCATAGTTACAATCACAAGGGTAGCTTATGTTGAAGGGTTGCAACACAAGCTAGTAAGCATATGTCAACTATGTGACTTAGGCTATGTCATTGAATTCCACAATGACAATTGCTTGATCAAAATGTCTAATGACTTAGAGACCATTCTCTCAGGCACTAGGAGTGGGAATGTTTATTGCTTAGATTTTATATGGAGTAATTCTCTTTCATTTGTGTGCCTTATAGCTAAAGAAAATGAGTCTCTTTGTGTTCATTGGCACAAGAGACTTGCTCACATTAACTACAAGACAATGTATAAACTATTCTCTAAAAACCTTGTTAGAAATAGTTCAAATTTAAAATGTATTAAAAGTGGCCCCTGTCATGCTTGCCAAATGGGTAAGTAAACAAGGGTCACCTTTAAAAGTATTATCTCCAAAGACACTGAAAGATGTCTATATCTATTGCACATGGACTTGTTTGGTCATTTGCCAATTCAAATCCTAGGAGGGAAGTTGTATACTTTGGTGATTATTGATGTTCACTCAAAATATACATGGGTATTCTTCCTTAAGAAGAAATCAGATACATTGAATGTCTTTATTAATCATGTCAAGGCTATTCAGAATGACTTAAAATTTGTTGTGGTCAGGAATATGATTGACCATGGTACATAATTTCAATCTGAAGCCATGACAAGTTTTTGTCAAGAATATCGTATCATCCAAGAGTTCTCCTCCCTATAGACTCCACAACAAAATGGTGTGGCTGAGAGGAGGAATACAACCTTGATAGAAGCTGGAAGAACATTGCTTAGTGACTCCTCACTCCCATAATACTTCTGGACTGAGGCATTCAATAATGCATGTTATGTTCTTAATAGGGCTTCCATCAATAAGGTTCATGAAATTACTCCCTATGAGATTCTGAAAGACAAACAACCTACAATTTCATACTTTAGAATCTTTGGTTCAAAATGCTACATATTAAACAATGGAAAATCTCAATTAACAAAGTTTGCAGAGAAATGCAATGTGGGGGTTCTTGTTGGTTATAACTCATAAAGTAGAGTTTATATAGTGTATAATAAGAAAACTCATGTTGTAGAAGAGTCTATGCATGTAGTATTTAATGAGATCAGCCTAATATATAAGGGCTGGTCTAGCTCTTCTATTTTGACAGGAAATGCGAAGGACATAGAAAAGATGTCTATGCAAGACATACCCAGCAGTAGCAAGGCCTATAGATGCAGCAATTCCTGAAGATGAAGAGGTACAAGGTGTTGAAGACACTGTTGAACCAGCAGAAGTATTGCAACAAGCTGAGGACAGATTGCCTGTAGCTGTAAGACACCTAAGGGATCATCCAAGAGAACAAATTATTGGAGACCAGAACCAAGGTGTACTGACCAAAAGCAGGGCTCATAATGAGGCCCAATTCTTAAGCTTCTTATCATAATTGGAGGCCAAGAAGTTTGATGAAGCCAACCAAGAAACCTTTTGGATTCAAGCAATGCAAGAAGAACTTCTACAATTCAAAAGATGCAAGATATGGAAGTTGGTGCCAAAACCTCAAGGACATAATATAATTGGCACCAAATGGATTTATAGGAACAAGTTGGATGAAAATTGTATAATCATCAAGAACAAGGCAAGATTGGTATCCAAGGGCTATAGACAAGAAGAGGGAATAGACTTTGATCAAACCTTTGCCCCTGTTGCAAGGTTAGAAGCAATTAGGTTATTCCTTGCCTATGCTGCACACAAGGGGTTCAAGGTATACCAAATGGATGACAAATCAGCCTTCCTCAATGGTGACTTAAAGGAAGAGGTATATGTTGAACAACCATCAAGTTTTGTGTATCAAACCCTCTCTAATCATGTATATTTACTTAGGAAAGCTCTTTAGGAGCAAGCCCCTAGGGCTTAGTATGAGACATTGTCTAGCTATCTCATCAAGAATAAGTTCTTGAGGGGAAAGATAGATAGTACATTATTTCTTAGGGAAACAAGGGGCAAGTGTCTCCTAGTCCAAATATATGTTGATGACATAATTTTTGGGTCTACTGATGACAACCTGTGCAAAAGGTTTGCCAGCCTCATGCAGGGGGAGTTTGAGATGAGCAGTATGGGAGAGCTCAAGTAATTTTTAGGCCTCCAAGTGAAACAGTTTGATGAGGGAATATTCATCTCCCAGACTAAGTACACTAGGGAGCTTATCAAGAAGTTTGGGATGGAATCAGCTTCCACAATAAAAACTCCCACGGGGTCCAACATTTCCCTGGACAAGGATGAGAAGGGCAAGGTATTTGATGAATCCATATACAGGTGCATTATTGGATCCCTATTGTATCTAACTGCTAGTAGACCAGACATTATGTATGCTACATGTGTGTGTGCTAGGTACCAGACATGCCCTAAGGAATCTCACTACTCAGCTGCAAAGAGGATTTTGATATAGCTTAAAGGCATCCTACATCTTGGCCTTTGGTACCCTAAGAATAATGATATTGAACTAACAAGATTTTTAGATGCAGATTTTGCAGGCTGCAAATAAGATAGGAAAAGCACTTGTGGCACTTGTCAATTCCTAGGAAGGAGGTTGATATCATGGAGCAGCAAAAAGCAGACAAGTGTGGCAATATCCACTGCTGAGTCTGAATACATTGTTGAAGGAAGTTGTTGTTGTTGGATCGGTAGGCGCCCTTAGAGGGGGGGGGGGTGAATAAGGGTTTTAAAAAAACTTTAGCTTTTATTTAGAAAAACTTTGGAATAGTGCAATATTAAAACAAGAAGTCAAGTAAAACAAAAAGAGAGACAAGCTTTATTAATATTAAATAAGTTTTACAAAACTTGATCTCTAAGACGCTAGAGATCGGAGGCGAATAATAAAAGCTCTTTTCGTTTTCTATCCCGACTCGCTTCCCCACGAACCGGTGGCCCTAGCCTTCTCCTCCCTGGATTCGGCCTCAAGCCGCTCTAGCCAATCCTTCCCCGGATGTGGCCTCGAGCACCCCTTAGACCTAGCCTAGATCTAGTCGCCAACACGAGGAGAATTTCAGCCCTAAGTCCTACCCTAGACCTAGTCGCCAACACGAGGCGATTTCACTACCGTTTACAAAGAAAGATAGATAAATAAAATAATAAAAACTCCCTTAAGATGAACTTCTGAAAGTAGAGGCGAAGATCCGCTAGAGAATCAGCGTTTGTCGAAGCAGACTTCATTTGGATTCGGCGTGATGGAATCCTCCTTCAGAAGTTGGCAGAGCTTCGCTGGGACCTCAAATTTCGGCCAAGACAAGCCTCTGGAATTCTAGCACTCTCTCTCTGAGGTGTATGCAATAGGTGTGTCAAAAACAAGAGGAGAGGGGGTCCTTTTATAGCCAAAGCGCTACCGCCGGCGCTACCGCTACCGCCGGCGCTATCCCTGATTAAGTAACATTTTGCGCGGCAGGATCTTCAATCCACGACAACATTTTGCTCTATGCCTCTTGTGCGCCATGCTACCGCCAGCGCTAGTAGTTATCGCTGGGCGCTATCCCTGATTAAGTAACATTTTGCGCGGCAGGATCTTCAATCCGCGACAACATTTTGCTCTATGCCTCTTGTGCGCCATGCTACCGCCAGCGCTAGTAGCTACCGCCGGGCGCTAGCTCCTTCTAAAAACACTGCCGGAATCACGCTAATCATCGCTAGCGCCGGCGCAATCGCTACCGCCAGCGCTAGTGGCCATGTTGGAATTCTGGCCTCAATTTTGGGGACAACCATCCTTGAGTCATGTGGACTTTGATTTCCTGCACACTTAAACACACAAGATCAAATACGCATAGGATTTGTTATTCTCAAACCTAGGAGATGCGGAAGACCATGTTCCAACAAACTCCCCCTTTTGATAATAACAAATCCATTAATGATAAATCAAAGCATTAATAAATAAGTATGTTGAAACTATACTTGTGTGTGTGTGAGAGTGATGACATAGTATAATTATTGATTTTTGGCATTTAGAATTGCTCCCCCTAAATACATGCTCCCCCTAAGTGAATGCTCCCCTAATATGTAAGCTATCATCTGAATTTGTCATGTTGGGTTTATGATAGCGGGTTATATTTATCATGTTAGTTCTCCCCCTTTGTTATTAGCAAAAGTGGGTAGGGAAACAAGCACCAAAGAATTTGTAAATAGAAGAGAAGGCATGATCAAGCTTTTTAAGTAAATGATAAGGAGTTTTAGAATAGATCATAGTTATAAGCAGTACAAAATTTTCAGAATTTGTAGCATAAAAGATTTTTATGTTTGAAGTAACCAATAAAAAGTGTTCCAAGTAAATTTATCACTTAATGAAAGATAGGAATTTTTAAGAATAAGTGATGATGCAAAGAATACAAGATATTAAGTAAGCATGAAAGTGCAAGGTAAAACACTTATATGGTTAAGATGCGGAAGACTTATAGCAATACAAAAAAACATCAAATAGTAATGATAATCCAATATGAGTTAAAGTTCACAAAAGATGATGTTTTTGTAAATCATTTTGCAGTTAGATCTTTAAATTTGAAAATAACCAAGCATAAAATAATGTTTATCAAAAATAAATTACTACAATGTTACTTTAATTCATAATTCCAAAAACATACAAAACATTGTAGAACACATGCTAGGTTATCTAATGCATTTCATAAAGAAAGAGTAATATAGAATTAGCATTAGGATCCAATACTCATGAGAAGAAGTGTTATGGAAGATAATGATGTGCACAAAAGTGTATTTTTGAGTAATGTAAACAAATGTTTTAATCAAAAAGTACAAGAAATATGTAGAGTACGAGCACAATAAAACACAAATAAGATTACTTCCACACATTTTAATGCACAATAAAAAGTACAACTACCAAGGTGCTCTGCACACACAATGCTCATCAAGACTTATCAGGGTGCAAAGTAGTGCTTGGGGGATCACATATTTAAATTTATTATTGAAACTAGTGATCCGGTGTACTTAAGAGTAAGTGGTTTTTATTTTGAAAGAAGGCTATGGTTTGCACAAGACACTTTACTATTCTTTCCGAGGTGCTCAACCTCAGAATGCTTATTAAGACTTATCAGGAGGTTCAAGTAGTGCTTGGTAGAGTTATCTTTGATAATTTATGATATTTTTTGTTGTACAAAGTTCTTCGAATACACTTGTTTTTGCAAACCATTATAATTTTTGAAAGAAATAAACCACTTTTCTTAACTTTTAACAGTGCAAAATAAAGGAGTGCAGGTAAGATACTTGTGCAATTTTAATTTATTTGTACTAATACAAAACATACACAAGCATTCTTAGATTAAATACATATGTAGACAATGCAAAAAAAGGTGAGTGAATAAATATCATTATAAAACATTTCTCATACTTAGAGGTATGCTAAGCTTGATCCTACACAACTTTTAAACTATTATTGATGCATATTTGAATAGATATATCAAAGCATGAAGAAAGGCAATGTCCAAGTAGTTTAAAAAGATAAATTGCAACATTGTAGAATTTCTAAATAATAGATTAAATCATGCTTGATTTTTCACAAAAATCATACAGTTTTTTTTTGATAGTTTTAAAGTTTTATATTTTTGTATTTGATTTTAGCAAATAAAAGCATATTTTGTAATTTTTGCTTTTGTAATTTTTATATTTGATTTTTGCATAAAGATGAACTTTAAACAAAGGAAACAACACAAGCGAAAAAGAAAAACATATTTTTTGTAATTTGGTTTTTGCAGTTTTGTATTTGATTTTTCAAAAAATAAAAAAACACAGAAGTGCAAAACTAAGTAGAAAATATAGATTAATATATTTTTAGAAATTTTTCAAAATTTTAAAATCATAGAAAAATGAACATGGACACTAGCGCCTGCGGTAGCGCTAGCGCGGGAGACAGTGAACGATTTTTTAGGATTTTGGAAATTTTAATTTTGGATCTTGATTAAGTGTCCCAATAGTAGTTCCATGCTGAAGTTGCAGATTTTTAGGAGATGTTTTGGATGGTTAAAAATGAAGAAAATTGTATTTGTGAGCATGTTTTAACTTGAAAGATCTAGGACACCTAATTCAAGTCGTAATAATCGAAATCTTGCATCGGGAAGGGGTTTAGTAAATATGTCAGGAAGTTGAGAGTCCGTCCAAATGAAGCTTACTTTTACATTTTCTTTCTTAATGTGATCCCTAATGAAATGATGACGAATGTCGATGTGTTTGGATCTAGAATGGTGTACGAGATTATATGTGAGATCAATTGCACTTTTGTTGTCACATTTAAGATCTATGTTTTTGAGATGAAATCCAAAGTCCTCTAGTGTTTGGCTCATCCATAACGCTTGTGCACAATAACTACCAAGTACTATATATTCGGCCTCCGTGGTGGAGAGTGCAACCGAAGATTGTTTTCTACTAGACCAAGCAACTAAAGAGGGTCCTAAAAAGTGACATGTACCGCTAGTGCTTTTTCTATCTAGTGAACACCCAGCGTAGTCCGGATCAAAATAGCCGTGGAGCGTGAAAGAGTCATTGTGTGGGTACCATAATCCTAATTTAGATGACCCTATTAGATAATGAAAAATCCATTTTACCGCTTTTAAATGAGATTCTTTTGGATGATTTTTGGAGAAGTTTAACACGCTTGGAGGTACGAATTCATCTTCCTTGGACTTCTCCTCCTCTTCTTTGGAGGGTTCTTCTTCGTCGTGCTCCAAGGATGGCAAAGGTTCATCATCTGTACCTGTAGGGAGCTTCTCTGCATATGGAGTAAACTCATCAAATCTAACATTAATTGATTCTTCAACTTTACTTGATCTTTTATTAAATATTATATATGCTTTCTAGTTGAAGAATAACCAAGAAATATTCCTTCATCGCATTTTTCGTCAAATTTTCCTAGAGAATCTTTTGTATTAAGAATGAAGCATTTTCATCCAAATACTTTAAAATTCGACACATTAGGTTTCTTTTGATAGGAAAGTTCATATGGTGTGAGATTTAATGATGGGCGAAGAATGACTCTATTCATTACATTGCATGCAGAGCTTACGGCTTCGGCCCAAAAGGACTTAGGTAATTTATATTCAGATAGCATGGTGCGTGCAAGTTCTTGTATTGTCCTATTTTTCCGTTCTACAACACCGTTTTGTTGAGCTGTGCGTGGAGCGGAGAACTCATGCTTAATACCTAACATGTCACAAAAAGATTTAAAATTTTCATTTTCAAATTCACCTCCATGATCTGAGCGAATGCATTTTATTTTTAAATCTAATTCATTTTGAATGCGAGTATATAATTTTGAAAATTCGCAAAACGCATCAGATTTCGAGGAGAGAAATAAAGTCCACCAATATCTTGAATAGTCATCAATTAGAACATAAGTGTATAATCTACCACCAAGACTCGCAGTGTTAACGGGACCAAAGAGATCCATATGAATTAATTGCAGAGGTTTTGATGTAGAAATTTCGTTTTGGCTTTTAAAAGATGACTTAGAAAATTTGCCTTTTTGGCATGGAGAGCATAATGAAGATAAATTTCTCTTTAACTTAGGCAATCCTCTAATCAATTCTCTTTTTGCTAGTTTTAAGATGAGCTTTATACTAGCGTGGCCTAAGTGTCTATGCCATAATTCTAATTCATCATTTTTCGTTATAAAACATTTTATAGAAGATTTAGAAAGATCATGAAATGAAACTATGTAAACATTATGAATTCTAGGTGCAGTTAATAACACATCTTTTGTTTTAGGATTAACAATCTTGCAAAGGTTAGTGGAAGATTCAAAAAGTACGTCTAAACCTTTATCACACATTTGACTTATAGATACTAGGTTATGTTTTAATCCTTTCACATAAAGTACATTTGATATAAGAAAAGATGCGTTACCCACTGTACCAACTCCCATGATCCTTCCTTTACCATTATCGCCAAACGTCACTATTCCTCCTTTCTTCTTTTCTAGGCTAAGGAATTTTGCTTTATTGCCCGTCATGTGTTTGGAGCAGCCTGAGTCCAAATACCACACGTCTTCTGTTTCCTTAGCCTTCCTGCAAATCTAGAAAGAAGATGAGAGTAAAGATCCGGATACCCAAGAGGTACCACCCATAGAGTAATTGGTTTTCTTAGGTACCCAGATTTGTTTTAAAGATCGTTGTTTTATATTCCTGCAAGAGCCAGACGTGTGTCCAAATTTAAGACAATTAGCACACGAAATAAAGGGGGTTGAGACCCTTTTCTGAGTTTCTACGTTGCCCCGTCTGGATGATGTTTGTACATTAGAAAATCCAGAAGAATTTTTAACATTAGAGCTACCGCCGGCGTTAGTAGCTAGCGTCGGGTGGTAGTGTTCACTTTTATATCTGAGTCCGAATTTTCCAGACCCAAAGCATTGATTACCCAGAAGCATATCTAGGGATTTTTGACCAATCCCGAATTTGTTTATGGCTAAATTGAGATTTTGATTTTGTTTTTTAAGAGATGTATTTTCTTGAACAATCATAACACATTTATTTTCAAATCCTTTTTTGTTCTTTTCAATTTGTAATATAGAAGTTTTCAATTTTCTCTCTAAGTCCCCTTTTTCTTTTGCAATGATTTTGTTTTGTGAAAGGGTATTAGAGAGAGAAACTTCATGTTCTTTTATCTTAAATAAAGAGTGCTCACATTCTTGACATGAAACTTTTCTTTTTTCAAGAGAGACTAATTTTTTTGTGAGCTTACGATTTTCTTTTATAATAGATTCATTTTCATGATTTAATAAAACAAATTTATCATAAAGTTCTTCAATGGTAGGAGGAGATACCTCAGTGTCGCTAAGAACACTGGTGTCGTCATCGTCGCTTTTGGCCATTAAGCACAAGTTTGCTTCCTCCTCGCTACTTGACTCAGAACCGTTTGACTCTTCAGAGGAAGAGTCATCCCAAGTAGCGGCCTTAAGCACTTTCTTCCTCTCTTTTGCTTTCTTTTGTTCTTTCCGCTCCTTTTGGTATTTTGGGCACTGGCTCCGAATGTGCCCGGTTTTTCTGCAGTGATAGCATTCTGGAGGCGGCCTTTCTTCTTCGTCATCGCTTCCTTTTTCTTTCTTCGATGAAGAGGAGGATCCCTTTCGTCGAGTATCCTTTTGGAAGAATTTTTGGAATGTGTTCCTTCTCTCTAGATTTCTGATGAACTTCTTGAAATTCTTCACCAGGAGTCCTTCTTCATCATCATCATCCTCTTCGATGCACTCCTTCTTTGATGTCAGCGCCAATGCCTTTTTCTTCGGCTCCTTGTTGTATTCGACATGTTGAATTTGTAGTTCAACCTCATGGGTTTTGAGATTCCCAATAAGATTCTCGATCTGGAGCGTTCTTAAGTTGTGCAACTCCGAGATGGCCGTCACCTTCGGATTGAACCTTGGAGGTAAGGAACGGAGAATTTTCCTCACCAAGTCCCCGTCGCAGTAGGTCTTTCCAAGCGCCTTGGATGCGTTGATGATCTTTGTGAAGCGAGTGTACATTGAGTTGATGTCCTCTTCTGTGTCCATCCTGAATTTCTCGTATTCAGATTCCAGTTGAAACAGCTTGGCATCTTTCACCTGCGATGTACCTTCGTGAGTTACTTCTAATTGATTCCAAATATCATAAGCAATAGTGCAAGCAGAAATTCTATTAAATTCAGTCCTATTTAGGGCACAATATAAGGCGTTCATTGCTTTTGCATTATTTTTACACCTTAGTTTGTCGCTATCGTCCCATTTATCTTTAGGTTTTAATAATGTTGCCTCCCCCACTACAGTTGTAGGAGGAGAATATCTGACTTCTACCATATTCCAGACTTCTACATCCATCGTCATAAGAAAGCACATCATTCTATTTTTCCAATAGTTAAAATCTGACCCAGTAAAGAGAGGTGGTCGACTAATCCCTTGACCCTCCGATAAAGCGAGATCATGAGACGCCATTGTTCCCGGTTGTTAAGCCGATTGGAACAAAACCCCTCTGATACCACTTGTTAGATCGGTAGGCGCCCTTAGAGGGGGGTGAATAAGGGTTTGAAAAAAACTTTAGCTTTTATTTAGAAAAACTTTGGAATAGTGCAATATTAAAACAAGAAGTCAAATAAAACAAAAAGAGAGACAAGCTTTATAAATATTCAATAAGTTTTACAAAACTTGATCTCTACGACGCTAGAGATCGGAGGCGAATAATAAAAGCTCTTTTCATTTTCTATCCCGACTCGCTTCCCCACGAACTGATGGCCCTAGCCTTCTCCTCCCTAGATTCGGCCTTAAGCCGCTCTAGCCAATCCTTCCCCGGATGTGGCCTCGAGCACCCCCTAGACCTAGCCTAGATCTAGTCGCCAACATGAGGCGAATTTCAGCCCTAAGTCCTACCCCAGACCTAGTCGCCAACACGAGGCGATTTCACTACCGTTTACAAGGAAATATAGATAAATAAAATAATAATAACTCCCTTAAGATGAACTTCTGAAAGTGGAGGCGAAGATCCGCTGGAGAATTAGCGTTTGTCGAAGCAGACTTCGTTTGGATTCGGCGTGATGGAATCCTCCTTCAGAAGTTGGCAGAGCTTCGCTGGGACCTCAAATTTTGGCCAAGACAAGCCTCTGGAATTCTAGCACTCTCTCTATGAGGAGTATGCAATATGTGTGTCAAAAACAAGAGGAGAGGGGGTTCTTTTATAGCCAAAGTGCTACCGCCGGCGCTATCCCTGATTAAGTAACATTTTGCGTGACAGGATCTTCAATCCGCGGCAACATTTTGCTCTATGCCACTTGTGTGCCATGCTACCGCCAGCGCTAGTAGCTACCGCCGGGCGCTATCCCTGATTAAGTAACATTTTGCGCGGCAGGATCTTCAATCCGCGGCAACATTTTGCTCTATGCCACTTGTGCGCCATGCTACCGCCAGCGCTAGTAGCTACCGCCGGGCGCTAGCTCCTTCTAAAAACACTGCCGGAATCGCGCTAATCATCGCTAGCGCCGGGCGCAATCGCTACCGCCAGCGCTAGTGGCCATGTTGGAATTCTGGCCTCAATTTTGGGGACAACCATCCTTGAGTCATGTGGACTTTGATTTCCTGCCCACTTAAACACACAAGATCAAATACGCATAGGATTTGTTATTCTCAAAACTAGGAGATGCGGAAGACCATGTTCCAACAGTTGTGCACAACTATTGTCGATTCAACATCAGTTAGAGGACTACAACCTCATGGTTAGTGAGTCTCCTCTCTATTGTGACTCATCCAGTGCTATCTCTATTTCTAAGAATCCTGTCTCATATAGCAGGACTAAGCACATAGAGATAAGATATCATTTTATAAGAGAACATATTGAATGTAAAGACATTTGCCTTAAATTTGTCCCCACTGACAATCAAGTTGCTGATATCTTTACAAAGCTACTGGATGAAGCCAAGTTTAACTCTTTCAAGATTGAACAAGGAATGTTAAATATTGAATAATTCCTCTTGCAAATCATTTATGTTATTATGCTTATTAAGTTAGGATTCAAAATCTTATCACATCAACACCTAGTGACATGATTAGGTCTCTGCACATTCTGACATCACAAGGATTAATGATAAGGCAATAAGATCAGCTAAAACAGACAAGGCTGTTTCAGCTGAGCCATTGAGACAGCTGGGAAAAGTCTCAGCGGATCCACTGAGACTGCTAAAACTGCCCCAGCGGCTGATAGTGCTCTGTCCCAGTGTTTAGGTCGCCGTCTCAGTGGTTCTGCTGAGACGGGATGGTTTCATAATACTCTATCTAAATGCAACCCCAAATTGATCCAACTCTACTTACAACTATAAGAGCAATTAAATCTAATAATTAGGGATAATCTTAACATAGACTTAAGCCATATAAATAAACAATCTTTAAATCAGTAAGAGGTACATGACTTTTCTTTCCTAGCCGCCGAGATGAACCCCTTCCATCCCAGCGCCTTCTTTTACAGCAACAATGGCTCCCAAAAGCTCTAAGGATCTCCTTGACGGATATGAAATAGTCAGGAATGGGTTTGCCCATGCTCCAGAAGAAGTTAAGGGAGTGATTCAACTCCTAGAAGACAAAGGCCTGGAATTTCTTCTATCTGAACCCTGTGTCATTCTTAGAACTGAAGTTCTGGAATGGTATGGCAATGCTAAGTTATCCACTTCCAAGTCATCCCTCAAGTCAAAGATTGGAGAAGATAGAATCAAGATAACCTCTGCAAAACTACAAAAAGCCTTACATCTTCCATCCTGCAGTCCAAGTGAGTAGGAAGACATCTCTGAGAAAGACAAGAAAAAGGCTCTGAAATGGACTTAGTACAATGATGCCAAAACTGGATCATTAATGAGAAAATTCTTCAACCAAAGGGGAAAACTTTTATCAGATATTGTGGGAAAAGCCATTCTTTGCAAACCAGGGTCCCATGACACAATCTCACAGTATATGTTTGACCTCATGACAAGGATAATACTAAAAAGGAAAACCTCTTGGGGAGAAGTCATCCTTCAAAGAATCAAGGAATGCCTGCAGGCACCCAACATGGGCAGAATTCTCTCTCTGTACCTACTCCAAACCTACCCTGACAAGTTTAGCAAATTCAAAGGAGCAAACCTCCACTAACTCAAGAGAATGGATATCAAGACATTAGAAAGGTTTACTAGGGTGCTTCCCATGAGTTAGCCCACTGAGGAAAAAGGAAAAGATAAAAGGCATCCAAATCCACAAAGACACCAAGACTGATTATATCAAGCTCTGAGTCTAATCACTCAGATAAAGATGAAGATGCTAGTGCTGACATTGGATCACACAACAATCTTGACAAGGATGCTACACAGGATGACATACCAACTGACACTGTCCATCCACATGAGCTGGACAAAGATATAACTCCTAGTAACTAATCCTTCAACTCCACACTACTTATTTAATTAATTGATCATAACCAATCAATTAGGTAGTCAATTCTGACACTTAAATAATGTGGACCATAGCTCCTCAAGGAATGATGAGTGCTTCATCTGAGGGGGAGCAACAACAAGCACCAGCCTCCTTAGATATTACAACCATCAATGATGATGATGAGGACAAAAGACCCTCACCTCAGGATTTGCAAGGTCGTATTGACAGATTTATTTTCAATCTTGAAGAAAGAATTAGGCTTAATCCCGATAATGAACCATCCCTTTGGACTTTACCTTCACCAGGACAATCTGGTGCCCCATCTGAGGGGGAGAAGCAGCAAGAGCCAGCTGCAGATAAAGATGATGTTCTTGCCTTTCAAGACTCATCTGACCAAGATGCTCTCTCTAAGGGGGAGGAGCAAGATAATGCTAATGATGAAATAAATGACTTGGATAATGATGGAGTCCATCTAGATCATATTGATGATATAGCAGCCTTTGTTGAGAAGGTGGATGCTCCAGCTGCAGTAAGGCCTGAACCTATAGTGCAGATTGTGCTTCACATAATACCTCCTCCAAGTTCACCAAGGCCCCCAGCCCCAATCATCCCTGATCCACAAGCTTCCACCTCCATTTCATCACATCAAAATATTATTAATACAATTAACCTAATGATACAGAATCATCTCACTTCCATGAAGACTTATGTTGACCAGTCTGCTAGCACAGTTAAAGCATATATTGATCTGTCCATCATGAATGTGAAGACTGAAGTAATAGCTGAGGTCAAAAAAACTAAGGAAAACAATGGCATGTTGAACAAGCAGATGACCAAATGGTTTGACCTAGCTGAGAAGACTGTAATTTCTCATAATACCATTCTCAGATCGATGGACAAACACCTCCAAATGTCAGAACAAGACATAACATATGTCAAAAATTTTGTCAGCAAGACAGATGAAGTGATAGAAAAGTCAGCGAATCACATCCAAGAGTATGTCTACTCAACAACATCGTAGTTGAATGAAGAAGCTGACAGAAACAAGGAGGAGCTGAAGACTGACATTGCAAATGCATTGCAATCCATTGCTGAAACAGTTACTGCTACCCAACTAAATATTGAGGTAGTCAAACATAAAGATGAACTTCAAGCAGATTTTTAGAATGTTTTCCAAACCCTATCTGGCACCATAACAACAGCTAAGCAAGACCTCCATCAACAAATATATGAAGAAGCCAGAAAGGGGGAGTAAACAAATGCTATTATAAATTCTGACCTTACTCTTAAGGTTCTACAAGGTACAAGGCTGGCACTGAATCTTCCTATCTTAGATGTCAATAGGTCAGAAGATTGGGATTTCCCACATCAAGAAGCAATTGCCCAGAATGAGAGATTGAAAAAGTGAAGAGAAAGAGAACATGTATTGTTGACTGAAGAATAAATGGCCAGGCAAAGGGATGTGCAACATAGAGACCCTGATTATGAGCATTGGAGTGATGGCTCCAAAGAAATAATACTAAATGCCAGCTAAGCCATGGTCAAATTGTAAAAGACATTGATAAGCTCTATCCATCTGAAGAATGGATAAAGCATTTAGAGAGAAATTCAAAAAGAGGAAGAGTATTCAAAGCTAATCTGGTAAGAAAACATAACCCAAGAAGAATGCTCTCTAGATATATCCCAAAGCCATATCTGTATTTCCAAAGGCAAGAAAACAAAAGGAAAATAGCTGAGATTGAGACTGCAAATGCTGAAAAAGACACAGCCATAAATCTCCCTGAAGACATGGTTGTGGCTGCTGAAGATAAGGAACTTCCAGCTCAAGAAGAAGTTGTTGCTGAGAGCATGGGTGCTGCAGCAGACCAATTGGCCTCAAATAAAGGAAAAGCAGTTGCTAACATTCCTGAGTACTCTTCTTCTAAGAAAAGAAAACTCTAAATGAATGTATAAATGTCTTAAGCTAATCTAAGCTTTAGCTAAATTTTACCCAGTTTTTATTGGTTAAATTTATCTGTGTTGTATTGTCATATTTATCAAATCAAACTTTTAGATTGATTAAACTCTGTGGTAATATGACTTTCATAAGCATTATTTGTTATAATATTTCCGATGCAATAAGTATGATATGTTGAACTCTTTGTAGTGAAGCTACATGTCAAGAATTTATGGGTTATGTACCTTAGCAATGAGGGTGTTCTACCATCTTCAAATAGGGGGAGATTGTTGGGAAAATGACCCTCAATGTTCCCTTGATATGAAGAGGCTTCACACTCAATGCTAAGTACAAGTTGTATTTGATAAAACCCATTTCATCTCATGACTATGTAGGGTTAGGTCATACTAGGGAATGAAGTAAGTAAAGTTGGTTTGCTGCCAAAACCGCAGAGACGAGCTCTCAGTCTCAGCTGAACCGCTGAAACAAGGCTAGGAGCCACTGAGAAGGAGATTGGGCCAGCTGAGCTGCGGATAAGGAAAATCTGCTGAGACAACTGTCTCTCTCAGCGGATCCGCTGAGACGGGACACATAAAATCACTGAGACAGGAGGCTGTCTCAGCTCAACCGCTAAGACAGATTCAAATAAGCAGATGGGCTTTACTTTTGTCGCAACACCTGTAAAGAAAAAAAGGATGTTCCAATCACTCCCATGTTGTGTCAGGAGGACATCTGATAGCTGTTGAAAGACAAGGGCAGTATAAAAGAATCATTAGGGCTTTGTAAAAGTGAACAGTCTCCCAAGCACACAATAGAAGAACAAGATTACTGTTCCATTGACGGCAGTCAAGAAAGCTTTCACTTCCTATTTCCTAAAGCTGCAATGAGTGAATAGATTTCTACTCTTGATAAACTCAAGGTAGAGCAAGTTGATCCTCACTCTTTCTCTGAAGAAAAGGATCAGAAGAATCAAAGATGAGACCATTGGACTCATCCTAGATTCAAGTCTGCCACAATAGTTGATCTGCAACAAAAGATTAAGTTTATTCTATCTTCTTTTGTAATCATACATTGTTATTACTGTAGGAACTTAACAGTTCTGAGTTGTAGGACAACTTTGCCTGAGGAAGTAGGGCTGTCTAGGCTGAGAAATAGAGCTGAGAGGTCAGCTTGAGTGTAGGATCAATGTGTGATCTGAGGTAGGCCTTTTGAGCCTGAGGTAGGGTTGTTGAGCCTGAGGTAGGGTTTGTGAAAACCTGAGAGATCCCGAGGGATCTGTGTTGTAAGCTTTTTGAGCTGAGTTTGGAGGTGTGGGCCTTATCTAACTCATTGTTAGAGAGGTGAAGGGGGAAAGAGGACTACTCAAGACACCCTGTCTTGAGGAACCTCTATAAATCTTTTTGTGTTTTCTGGATGCTTGATAATAACAAACATAACATCAGAAAATAGCTAGTTTATAGCCTAAAGAAAAAGAAACCTATTCACCCCCTAGGTGACTAAGTGATGATTTAATTAGGATTGCTTCTTTTTCTGTTTAATATGGTTTGCACAACCTTTATATGATGAGATTAGAATTAGACGGATGTTTTCGAAGAGTCTCGCAAGTACTCCTACTTTGAGAAATTAACCGTTATCCTATCGAAGGATAGAAGTAATGGTCTTTTTCTTCTTTCGGAGTATTGACAATTACGCCTCGGCTACAACGCCGAATTCTATTGATTTTTAAAATAGCAAAGGAGAGTTTTGCAAGTTTCAGATTTGAAAAGTGTTTGTTTAAATTTTAATCCAAATTAATCATATAATAAAGGCAAGTATACCCTATCGTGAGTAATATAGGATATTTTGTTTTTTGAAAATATCGAGGTCATATATTTCCGCGGTTCGTGTTGATTACACTACTTTGAGGAATGAACTATTATTTTATCGGAATAAGTTTTTAGTGTGGGTTTTTAAAAGCGAATGATAATAAGCGAATAACTAGAGTTCTAAACGATGATAATAAATAGCGCCCGATGTCGAATTACCTTGAGACAAAAATAGTCTTTTTTAAAGTAAAAGTGATGACTTTTCAAAACATTAAAACGGCTTGGCCGTGGAGGTTCGATAATTATGAACGCTCCTCTCTCGAGGGTACGCCCACCTGAGATTATGAATATTCGACCAAACTCTCGTTCTATAATCGAATCTTCTTAATACTCACTTTATGTCGTGAACCCCGCTATTGGGTTTTTACTTCCAATTTGGGAGACTTACCTCATCCTCTCTCGAGGGTAGAGCGCACTTCTCTTTACCCGTGAGCGATCAGTCCGTATGCACGAGCCTATCGGCTAACTAGTGTACGGAGACGGAAATGAAAACCACACATCGATTATGTGGCTCCACCCAACGTTATTCTCGGGTAAACCTTAAGCGTTAATTATTTTAGAAAGAGATGTTTTATTTTTAGAAAAACTATTTTTGTGTCCCAATGCTCTTCGACATCGTGCGCTAAAGGAAATTAGCCACTCATCCGAATGGAGATGGCATAATTAAGAAAATGCATGTTTAATAATTTTAGGGGATATAAGCGTGAGAGAAAGAAATAAAAGAATTATATAAAAGCAGTAATAATATCCGTCCCAACCGTCTTAAACAAGCGCTAAAAAGTTCTTAGCCTCTTATCCAGGATGGGGGTGGTATAAAAATGAAATACTTATAAAGGTGCATAAATAATATCCGTCCCAACCGTCTTAAACAAGTGCTATAGGAAATTAGCCTCTTATTCAAGATGGGGGTGGTATTGAGCAGTTATATAAAGCCTGAAATAAAGCTAAGTTACAAAAAAAGAAAAACATTATCTCATAAACTCACGCACTCTACTTGTAATAAAAAGTCTGAATCGAAAGAAAGCGTTTAAACGAAAGCAATAAATAAAGCGTAAAAAAACCATAAACTATTTTATAAAAGCTTTTAACCTAAATTATGAAAGCAATAAACCTAAGTTATGAAAGCAATAAAGTTATACTCATACACACACACACTTGCATAAATTGAAAATGAAAATGAAGATGATCCAAATGAGAAAAACAACATTTTATTTCTAAAATAAGCATTACAGCTAGACTAGAAAAGCGAAAATTACAAACGAACTTAAACTTAATTGCATAAACAAAAACTCACATTCACTCAAAAGAACTCAGAAAAACATTACAAACACTCAAATTTGGATGAAATTTCCTTCAGCCGAGCCCTCCTATTTATAGACAAAATTTTATTTTTACATGCCCTAGGTCACGGGCGTGTCTTGTGTGTCACGGCCGTGACGTAGGAAGTGACATTTGCTCAGCTGTAACGGCCGCCTTCTCGAAGGATCTGTCATCAAATAAGGCTGCACACGGGCGTGTCTTGATGGGTCACAGGCGTGACTATGGGAGGCACATATCTGCTTTAGCTGGGGCGTGACGGCTGGCGTGTGTGCTGGATTCTGGCGGGCGCGTAGAGGGATTTGTCGAACGCAGAGAGAGTTTGTCGAACGCAGAGAGAGTTCGTCGTTCGTCGAACGCTGGGAGAGTTCACCGTTCATCGAACGCAGCTTGATTTCGTCGAACACATAGAGAGTTCGCCGTTCGTCGAATGTTGGGAGAGTTCGTCATTTGTCGAACGCAGAGAAGTCTGAGAGGTTGGCATTTTAAAATTACACGCCCTTGGGTCACGGGCGTGACTCAGGGGCGTGACTTGACAAAAAATTGCCAAAATCTGTAAAAACAAAAATAAAGCTAAGTTAGTAGAAATAATAAAACAAGAAATTTATTTATTAATTTACATAAAAATTTACAATATTAATTAAAACTATACTAATAACTATACTAAAAATACATATATTTTATTATTCATCATATACCCCCATACTTAAACTTTTGCTATTCCAGATCAAAAGTAAGAGAGATTTATACGGGATTAACATAAGTTCTAATTTTTAGCTATCGTTTTATTTTAATCATAAGAGACTGAAAAATAAAAATTCAGAGTAATAAGAGTAAAGTCCTAAATTATGCAAATGATTTAAGTAGAAAGAAATGTCATAGCCAAAAGACTTCTTAATTAACCAAATAGCAAACAAAATTGCAATCATTAGTAAACGAGATTAGATCAAAATTATAATAACCTTTGTTTAATGTAATGTGAAGGAAATGTGCAATTTACTAATTATGCTCTCAAATGATTTTTTGAATTAAGCTATGGAAAAAAGAAGAGTACTTGAATTAGGAGTGGTGGTTTGTATTTTTCCACCTTTCCTTTTTAGTTTTCTTTGGTGTACACCGTGATATACGGGGGAAAACTATCTTTTTTCTTTTACTTTAATAACTCAATGCTTATGTTTAGGGAACGAAATCTAATTCCCATTGACATAAGATCATTTAAAATTTTTATCGGGTGCCCATGTTTACGGAACGAAGTCTTATTCCCATTGACATAGGATCTTTTTCTTCTTTTATTTCTCTTTCCATGCATACAAAGGGGTTTGCGTGAAAAAATTCTTAGAAATAATAAAAAAAGGTTTGAGAGCAACCTTGCTAGAAGTAGTGCTTGAAAACAAAGCCTCTATTTAGATTAAAAACACAAGATATTCTTTAAAACATAACCCCGAATGTTTAAATCTATTGATCTTAGATAAACGAACGAATAGTAAAACTAGCGATTATGAAAATCCACAAACATATACTCTCGAAACTAAATGCTTTTAAGAATAAAAGTAAAGTAGGGTTTATTATTTTTTTGGATTTTTGCATTTTTGTACTACGAAACAAAAAAAGAGAAAACATGTTTTTGAAAATTTTTGTAACATTTTTTTTCTAAGACATTGTTTTAAAACATTTTTTTTGTAATATTTTATTTTTTTCTAAAACATTTTTAAATTTTTTTTGTTCAAGCTTATATTTACAAAAGTAGGCAAGATGAAATAAAACATTTTTTTTTTTGAAAAAATTTTGTTTGTTTAAATGAAAACAGTAAAACACCCCCATACTTAAAACCCAACATTGTCCCCAAAGTTGTTATGTAAGTATGAAGAAGAGAAACAATAAAAGATGCAGTATGTACAAAAAATAAGAGATAGAGAGAGCAAAAAGGCTTCCCTGAACTAAAACTGGCGGGGCCAAACGAAACCCTGCATAAATATATAAAAGAACAAAACATAATAAAATATTAGATAAATATGGGATGCCTCCCACGAGCGCTTTGTTTACCGTCGCATAGCTTGACGCATTTGGCGTGGTGAGATTATAAGTTGTGGAGGGTTAAGGATTCAGTATTTTCGCCCACTGGATCGCCCACAAGATAAAGTTTTAAATGATACTCGTTTACTTTAAATTCACCTCTTTCGGGGTGTGAGATAAGAATGGTCCCATACGACCAAACCTCTTTAACCTTAAAGGGGCCAGACCATCGGGATTTTAACTTACCCGAAAAAAGACGAAGGCGTGAATTATAAAGAAGGACAAGATCGCCCGGCGTAAATGTTTTGGGAAATTTTATTTTGCGATCATGGTAGAACTTAGAACGCTCCTTATAAAATTTATTACTCTCATAAGCGTTCACACGCCATTCATCGAGCTTATGCGTTTAATCTCGCGATTTACTACCTCTACTTGGCCGCTCGTTTTGGGGTGATAGGAGGCGGCGAGCATATGCGTGACGCCGTACTTAGATGAAATTTTTGAAAACTGGGCGTTGCAGAAGTGCGTACCCCTATCACTTACTATTGCACGGGGCGTGCCAACGCGAGAAATTAGTTTTTTAGAAAATGGATGATGACTCACGTCGTTGGTGGGCAGAGCTTACGCTTCCGCCCACCTAGATACGTAGTCAACTGCCACTAAAATATAACGATTATTAAAAGAAGAAGGTAGAGGGCCTACAAAATTTATGCCCCATAAATCAAAGATTTTGCATTCGAGAAAAAGGTTTTGGGGCATCTCGTCACGACGAGAGATGTTACCCGACCGTTGGCAGCTATCGCATTTACTCACAAAAGTGTGAGCATCCTTAAAGAGAGTGGGCCAATAAAAGCCCGCCTCTAACGCTTTCCGCGCGGTCCGGTTGGCTTGATAATTCCCTCCATCCAGCCCCTCGTGGTAGTGTCGCAAAATTTGCGCACCCTCCTCGCATAAAACACATCTTCGCACCACTTGGTCTGCGCAGACTCGAAAGAGAAAGGGGTCCTCCCAAAAGTAGTTTTTCAAATCAGAAAAGAAGTTCTTCTTTTTCTTAGTCGAAAAATCTTTTGGAAGGTCCCGCGCGACTAGATAGTTTGCATAATCTAAGAACCAAGGGGTGGAAGATGTTTTTATATTATTTAAAATTAAGAGGCGCTCCTCAGGAAATTGATCATCTATTTCGGGTTTGACGAGCGCTTCTACGAAGGGTTGTTCAAAACGTGAGAGGTGGTCGGCTGCTAAATATTCAGCCCCCTTCTTATCCCGGATCTCTAAGTCAAATTCCTGTAGAAGGAGGATCCATCGAAGCAAGCGGAGCTTGGCATCAACTTTGGCCAAAAGATATTTTAGGGCGGAGTGATCAGTGAAAACGATTACGTGTGAAAGTGTTACGTAAGGCCTGAATTTATCAAAAGCCAAGACGACAGCAAGAAGTTCCTTTTCCGTCGTTGTATAGTTAGCTTGTGCGGCTGTGAGCATGCGAGAAGCGTAATATATTGGATGAAAATATTTATTTATGTGTTGGCCTAGTACGGCTCCTACCGCAATATCGCTCGCGTCGCACATTATCTCGAACGGAAGGGACCAATCTGGCAACACCAGAATTGGAGAACTGATAAGTTGATGTTTTATAAAATTAAATGCCTCTACGCAGGCAGTATCAAAAATAAATGGTGAATCCTTTTCCAGGAGGTGAGTTAGCGATTTGGTTATTTTGGAAAAATCTTATATAAACTGCCTGTAAAAAACCTGTATGGCCGAGAAAACTTCGAATAGATTTTACATTCGATGGTATGGGAAGTTGTTCAATTATGGCAACTTTGACCCTATCGACCTCTATCCCCTTGGAAGAAATCTTATGGCCGAGGACTAAACCCTCTCGGACCATAAAGATGCATTTCTCCCAGTTTAAAACTAAGTTTGTCTCTTCACACCGCTGGAGAACTCTATCTAAATTTTTCAGACAGTTTTGAAAAGAGTTTCCAAAGACGGAGAAGTCATCCATAAAGACTTCCATTATATCTTCTACATGCTCGTCGAATATTGCCAATATACATCGTTGGAATGTAGCTGGCGCGTTGCTGAGGCCAAATGACATCCTTCGATATGCGAAGGTGCCGAAAGGGCAAGTAAAAGTGGTTTTTTCTTGGTCCTCGGGGGAAATAGGGATTTGGAAAAATCCCGAGAGACCATCAAGGAAGCAATAAAAAGGATGACCTGAGAGACGCTCTAGGATTTGATCAAAAAAAGGTAACGGGATTTCTGGTGGCATCATTTAGTTTTCTGTAGTCGATGCACACCCTCCAACCCGTAACAGTACGAGTTGGGATTAATTCGTTATTCGTGTTTGCCACGACCGTTATACCTCCTTTTTTAGGGATGACTTGTATGTTGATTACCCACGTACTATCGGAAATAGGATAGATAATCCCTGCATCAAGGAGTTTAATAATTTCAGTCTTAACGACTTCTCGTATGTTCGGGTTAAGTCGTCGTTGAGGCTTAATAGTTTTGCGGGGGTTTTCTTCAAGAAAAATTTTGTGGGAGCAGAATGAGGCGTTAATTCCACTGATATCAAAAATTTGTCATGCAATTGCAAGGTGATGTTTAGACAAAACATCAACCAATTCGGATGTTTCCGAATCGGTTAAAGTAGATGATATTAAAACCGGAAGTTTTAAGTTCGCGGCTAGAAAAGCATATTTTAAATGGTCGGGGAGTTGCTTAAGCTCCAAGACCGGGGCTCCTTCATAGGATCTGGAGATTTTTAACTCTTTCGAATCGAAAGGCTCGAAGGGCGATTCTGGCGGCAATTCATCTAAAGGAGGTTGATTTGCCAGATTTGAATCGTTTATCATTACAGATAACAATTCCGAAAGAGAAGAACACTCATCCTCAAATGCGGATTCCAAATTAAAGCAGGAATCATCATTCGATTGTGAGTTTCGCATGGAGGGGTTGACAAGTAAAGTAACTTCGTCGTCTCCAACCCGAAGGAGGAGGCGACCATTACTGACATTGATTAACGCACGGGAGGTTGCGAGGAACGTGCGACCGAGAATGATATGCACCTCAGCGTCCTCCACTATGTCTAGGATGACAAAGTCTACCGGGAAGATAAACTTATCGACCTTGACCAGAACATCATCAACTACCCCTAACGGGTACGTTATCGAGCGATCCACGAGTTGGATGCTCATCTTAGTCAGGCTTGGGATGCCCAAATCAAGTTTTTTGAAAAGGGAGAAAGCCATCAAGTTGATGCTAGCTCCCAAGTCCGCTAGAGCGTACTTTATTAACATATTGACGAAGAGGCACGGGATGGAGAATCATCTCGGGTCATTCAGTTTTGGCGGCAATTTATTAAGTAGGACAACCGAGCATTCCGTGTTAAGGGAAACACGCGAAACATCTTTGAGTCACTTTTTATTAGAAAGCAACTCCTTAGGATATTTCACGTATTTCGGCATTTGGGAGAGTGCATCGCAGAAAGGAACGTTTATGTGGATTGGTTTTAAAATTTGTAGAAATTTTTTATAATGCTCATCCTTCCGCTCGTTGTTTATTTTCGAGGGATAAGGAAGGGACGGGCTAAAAACATTTGGCAGAGTCAGAATACTCGTTGTATTATCAATCAAGTGAGGGGGTGGAGGGGTCGGTGTCGAAACATGTACCTTGGGCTCAACCCTTTTTGGGGAGGTTACCTCCTTGCTGCTGCGAAGGATTATGGCGTTGGCATTTTCTCATGGGTTTGGCTCTGTGTTTCCTGGCAGAGCTCCATATGGCCGCTCGGAGACCATCTTTGCCAGCAAGTCCCACCTAATTTTCCAAGTTTTTAATCGATCCGGTAATATTCTGGATATTTGACTCAGTGGACGCAATGTATTTAGCAAAAATATCTTCGAGCGGAGAAGGATTTGGAGGTAGAGGCTGAAATCCGTTCGGAAATCCTTGCAGATTTACAATTGGGGGCCTCTGAGCATTGTTAGGATTGCTCCAGGAAACATTTGGGTGGTTCCTCCAACCCGGATTATAATTATTACTATACGGATTGTTATTAGGGTTGAAGGGGGGCCTAACTGGGTTGCCTAGGTAATCTATAGTTTCTTCGACAAAAGTATTATTATTATTACTATTATTATTATTAAGCCAAGCGGGAGTGGAGGAGGAAGCAGTCATCTCCGCCACTTCCTTACTTAGCCGCTCCACTTGCGAGGCTAGGTGAGAAGTGGCATCCACTTCATAAATCCCGGCCGGTTTGGCAGGGCGAGATCTAGGCGCATTACATTGATAGGCGTTCATGGCCATTTCTTCGAACAGAGCTTGAGCGTCCGCCGTGGTTTTGTTGTTTAACGTTCCCCCGATGGCTGCATAGATCATCTGTCGCGTGGAAAAATTTAGGCCATTAAAAAACGTCTGGACCTGTAGCCAGGACGACAGCGCATGATGAGGACATCTACGCAGGAACTCTTCAAAACGCTCCCAAGTCTCATAGAGAGACTCAGAATCGTATTGAATGAAAGAGGCGATATCCATATATAACTTAGCGGTTTTTGATGGGGGGGAATATTTAATTAAAAAGTGTTCCGTCAATTGGGCCCACGTGGTTATGGATCATCTGGGAAAAGAAGTTAACCACGCATTTGCCTTCGTCCGCAGCGAAAATGGAAATAAGCGTAAACGAATGGCGTCGTCAGTAACGCCATTAAATTTAAATGTATCGCATATTTCTAAAAAGTTAGAAAGATGTAAATTCGGATCCTCATCTGGCAAACCGTCAAATTGGACTGACTGTTGTACCATTTGAATGATGTTAGATTTTTTTTTGAAATTATTATTGGCCACCGTTGGGCGAGTTATACTCGATCCTGTATCCTCCAAATTCGGCCTGGAATAATACGCCATGGTCCGTGGCGGGGCCTCATTTAGATTCAGATCGGCCATATTTTTAGTATCTCTGATAGACTCTTCAGGAGTTTCGAGTAAGTTTTGATCATGAGATCGGAGGCGCTCACGAAGGGTGCGCTCGATTTCGGGGTCAAAAGGAATAATCGAATCGCCCAGCGAGCTTTCTCGGGTCATGTACTAAAAGATAAAATTTTTTAGTTTTTTTTGTTTATAAAAAAAAGATAAATGATAAAATTAATAGCGGTTCCTTTTTTCAAAATAACAACACAAAGTTCCCCGGCAACGGCGCCAAAAACTTGATGATTTAATTTGGATTGCTTCTTTTTCTTTTTAATCTGGTTTGCACAACCTTTATATGACGAGATTAGAATTAGACGGATGTTTTTGAAGAGTCTCGCAAGTACTCCTACTTTGAGAAATTAACCGTTATCCTATCGAAGGATAGAAGTAACAGTCTTTTTCTTCTTTTGGAGTATTGACAATTATGCCTCGGCTACAACGCCGAATTCTATTGATTTTTAAAATAGCAAAGGAGAGTTTTGCAAGTTTCGGATTTGAAAAGTGTTTGCTTAAATTTTAATCCAAATTAATCATATAATAAAGGCAAGTATACCTTATCATGAGTAATACATGATATTTTGTTTTTAGAAAATATCGAGGTCATATATTTCCGCGGATCATGTTGATTACACTACTTTGAGGAACGAACTATTATTTTATAGGAATAAGTTTTTAGTGTGGGTTTTTAAAAGCGAATGATAATAAGCGTATAACTAGAGTTCTAAACGATGATTATAAATAACGCCCGATGTCGAATTACCTTGAGACGAAAATAGTCTTTTATAGAAGTAAAAGTGATGACTTTTCAAAACATTAAAACGGCTTGGCCGTGGAGGTTCCATAATTATGAACGCTCCTCTCTCGAGGGTACAGCCTTCGAAGGGGTTGATTCTAGCGAACCCAACGGGAAGAAAATCCAAGGAAAATTTAAAATTTTTGCTCACCGGATCGGGCTCAATTGAGCCCTATTTCGATCTAAGATTTATCCACAGAGAGAGAGGAGGAGGGGAGGACCTTTATTGGAGCCCGACGAAGATGGCGTCTGTGGTCGGCAATGGCTTTTCCCCTCTCCGACGAGCTTGCCCGGTTTCTTAATTCTCCACCAAAAGCATTAATGTAACAGTCGATTTCGACTGTCATCCACCTTTTGAAGCTAATGGTGAAGTTATATTTGAGTGGGGAGGGCTGTATAGGGGGAATTTCAGGTGGGGAATTTTGGTCATGGCCATTAAGACTTCTTTGGAAAAACTGAAATCTCATCAATTCAGCCACCATATGGCCTGGAAAAAATCCTAACCTTCTTGTAACAGTCAGGGGAGATGAATCCCCAACAATTGGGAGATCAATTGGCCTCCCTTGGCAATGAATGCCATTACTCCCGTTCTTTCTCTCTCCTCCATTTTTGGGGAAAATGGTATTTTCTCTCTCCTGGTCGAATTATCTGAAATTGAATGGCAATATCAATAAATACCAACCCCATTAGCTAGTGGACCACCTCAATTGGGTCTAGCCCAAGTGGATTGGGCTTGATTTGGCCAAAATAGGTCATTTTGACCTAAATTTAGGGTGGAGTTGACTTTGGACAATTGGACCATTTGGGTTTACCCTAATGGGTGGATAGTGACCCATTGGCCTCTATTAAGTGTTAGGAAGGTCTAGGTAGGGTTAATTTGGCAAACTGGAGGCCTATTGACCCACAATAGGGCAATTTAACCAAAACAGGGCTAGAGTTGACTTTGGTCAAATTGGCCAAATTGGCGGCCCCATGGTGGGGCTTTTTGGTCCATTGGGTCCCTAATATACTTATAAGGGTAGGGGAAAGGTCAATTTGGCATGGTAGAGGTCAATTGACCCTAATTAGGCTACCTTGACCATTTTAGGGTTAATGTTGACTTTGGTCAACTTGACAACTTTGGTTGACCTCAAGGGGTCCTTAGTGCTCTAAGGGACCCCTTAATAGGTTAGTTATGTCATGGAGGGGTCAAAGGGTCAAGGTCAGTCACTAAAGTCCAACCCTAAGCTTGGTAATTAGAAATTACTATTTGTAGACCAAGGTTCTCTCCCCCTTCAAGCCTAAGGCCAAGTGGTCTCTTCAAGCTTCCTAGGGTTTTGTCATGAAATAGTCATGACAAAACCACTGTATGGGTCTAGTTGTTTGGGGGATGTTACATCATGCATGTTGCATCTGCTTCTGCTTCCTTGTCACTTTCAGATGATGAGGAGCTTAACTCAGCTTCAGTGTCACTCCATGTTTCAGCAATGAAACCCCAGGCTTTCTTCTTGTCTTTCCCATTAATAGACTTATTCTTCTTCTTTTCATCCTTGATGCTGATTTTGTCCCTTTGTTCATGTGGGCACTCAGGAGCTATATGTCCTGGTTTGTTGCAGGAGAAGCAGATAATCTCCTTCTTTGGAGTTTTATCAAATCTGGGCCTTGAGCCCCTTTCTCTTCTCCTTGAGTCTTCTGTCTTGACCCATCTTTTGAATCTCCTAGCCAGGAGATTGGACATATCATCTTCAGGAGTGGATGGCTATCCTTCAAAAGCTTTTAGAGCAAGGATCCTTTGGATAGGAGCTGAAGTTTTCTCTCTTCAGAAGCATCTCATATGATTTTAGCTTTCCTAGAAAAGCTTCGGTAGAGATTTCTCTGTGGCACCTTGGCTCTCTGATTGCCCAGATCCTTGAATCTCATGGGCTAGGGAAGCATATGAGGATTTTATCAATAATTTCAGTCAAGGATATCTCCTTGTCCAAGCTTCGGAGCTCATTAATGATAATGTTGAATCTGTCATACATATCTACAACAGATTCTTCAGCTTTCTTCTGAAAGTTCTCATATTGGAATATGAGAAGGGACTTTCTGTCCTTTCTTTCATCTGAATTTCATTCCACCATTTTGGTGAGAGAATCCCAGATATCTTTTGCTGATTGACATTCAACAACATTTTTGGAAAATTTCATCTGACATTGTTGAAACCAGAATGTTCATAGCTTTGGCATCACATGCCTTGACTTTCTTCTCAGTTTCTATCCACTCACTTCTTGGAACAACCTCTATTGTTGAGGATTCTCCTGCCTTTTGTCTGATTGGAGCAGGAGGACCTGTGAGAATGATATTATAGATGTCTTCATCAATGGAATTCATATAGAGTTTTATTCTGGCTTTCTAAAGTGTGAACTTATTCAAGTTACATACTGGAGGTCTTGTTGAGGCATAATCATTAGAACTCATTTTCGTTATAAAATATATTTGAAATAATGAGATAAGAGTAGGAGGTCTTTTTGATCAAGGTGTTAACCTTTTAATGATCAACCTACCTCTGACACCAACTGAAAGTGCACAGTGTGTCTCTGAGATTCCTCTAGAGAGGGGGGGGGGGGGGGGGGGGTGAATAGAGGTTTAAAATATTTCTATCCTAACCGTGTATACAATAAAACAAACTAAGGAATTATGCTCAAGCAAAATCACAGGCAGAATAATATAGTGCAGGAAATAAAATGTTGAAGAAAAGAATTAGGACAGCACAGAAAAGCACAACACAAACACAAGAGATTTTATAGAGGTTCCCCTAAATGTGGGTAGTCTCCTCTTCTACCACCTGGTAGGAATGCACCACATATGCATGAGTCTTTTGATAAGGAGACTCTTGAACAAAAGATCTTTTGATAAGGAGATTTTGAACAACATATCTTATGATAAGGAGATCTTGATCCACAGATCTTTTGATAAGGAGATCTTGAACCAACTAAATCCTTTGAAAGAGGGATTCTAAAAACTCTTTTACAGGTGAAGAGAAAGTGAAGGAGGAAGAGAAAGAAAGAAGGAGAATTCTGTTTTACGAATTCTGTGAAGCCTTGTGCTTCAGATTTTTCTCTTTTCTGGATCTGTGAATTATGAATCCTTGCTTTTGATTGAGATGTTTTGCAAGGATTATGATGCTTCAGATCCTATCTGTTTTCTTCAACTCAAAACTAGTTGTGTATAGTAGTGATGAGAAACATCCTCTGTTCTTCTGATCTGAGAGAGAGAGATAGCAGATCATCCATTTTTCTCTTTTAAGGTTCCAGAAGGAAGAAGAAGAAGGAGAATGCCCTAGATGGCAGCCGTGAGAAAATGTAATGAGTGATGTATGTTTCTTTCTGCAATCTTCTTATTTATTGTCCCTCTATTTGGTTTGAATTCTTTTCCTCTTCTGGAATGTCCTAAAAAGACAAATCATTGGACAATAGCTCTTCCTTTCCTCTTTTAATTCTCGACCCGTCCAGCAACTGTAATGCCCCATGCCAAAAAACCTTTTCTATCCTCTTGAATGCTCGTTTCCATTTGAGACAATAATTAAGCTGTTGGAGAATGGTCTTGAGCATTGTGGGCCATGAGAGAGAGATTCAAAATGATAGCTGAAAATGGTTTTGTTTTCAGACTTTATTTGACGTAGCGTCGAGTTCTCTTTCTCTCATATCGATGCACCTTCGATTTCTTGTGAGAGCAGCTTCGAATTCATTCCTGCTCTGATTGAACTCTGCTTGTTCACGTTGCGTTGAAACCTTATCGATGTAACCGTCGAGTTGAAGGCTTAACTCAGAACCTCATTATCTGCGTTGAAATGTAGTTGACGTTGCGTTGACTTTAGATGGCTTCGACAAATACTTCCTTCTGCGTTGAGTTGAAGTAGAAGCCGCGTCGACTTCTCATGATACTTTGACATGACCATGGCCTCTACATCAATATCCTTTCGATGTAGCGTCAACTTGAATTACTTTGACAGAAGGTTGAGTTGCTTGGACTTCTAGTCTAAGCAGCGTTGACATCCATTCGATGCTGCGTCGACTTCTATTCGACACAAAAGATAACTTAACCCAAATACTGCTTGTCTTGAACTTGTCCTGTCAACCTAAGTTGAAAGAGATATCCTAAGACCTCTAATGACCACATTACCCTCACTATACAAGGGTAATTCAACCTAAGAGATAAAATCACTTTTTAGATAATTTGTTAAGTTAAATCAAAGGAGTTTTTCCCAATAGCTACCTTGATGTCCATGTCAGTGATCTACGTGAAGAAACATGGGAAGTGGTGGAAACAAAAAAGGAAATGTTACTACCACTTCACAATAACACTAGTGTACAAGGAAAGGACTGCCACCTTCCTTATCTGCAGACGGCCAACTGTTTGAGATTCCAAATCAAACGTGGCTACCGCATCGCGCTAGCGCTACCACTCTGCGCTAACAAATGATGACAAAGGAAAGGTCTACCACCTACCTTACATGGATCAAGACAGCTGGAGAAAATGTGTAAATGAGACCTACTGCCTCGCGCTAATGATACAGCCAGCAGTAGCGTATTAAACTTTGTATAAAAGTGTTCTTTTCTCTTTTGTACATATGGCTGCTGAACCCTAGAATGACAGAAGGCTGTTACGCCGTCTTTACATTAAGGAGACGCCAATTAAGGAGAAGACCTCTTACACTCAAGCAACAACGAACATCTTCAGAGAGCGCTAACAAGAATTGAAAATCAAAGGACGACACTGCGCATAAAGAACGATATTCATAAGCATCGATCGCTCACAGCCTCCAAAGAAAATATTTGAGGGAGCAATAATTTTATCTTTATATCTTGTATTTCTTTCCTTCTCTTTTATTGTATCGTGTGGAAAATTTATCGGGGAGGTCGTTGGAATCTGGGGAGATTCCCTTGAGAAATTGTCCATGGAGGATGTCTAGATCAGGGAGATCTAGTGGGCTCGAAGACCTTCCGGGGGGAAGGAGAGAGTCAGCTTGAAGACTATCGTGGAGAAGGGAGAGAGTCAACCAGTCATCAGGGGGAGGGTCGGTAAAGAAACCAGAAGGAAATTCTATTCTTCGCCTTCGATCTCCGACATCATGGAGATCTAGTGTTGTAATTGTACAGCTTATTGTTATATTAATTTAAATCAAGATTTCTTATTCTAATATAGAATTACATATATCTACTATTGCGTCTCTGTAGTGTTATTTGTGCGTGTACAGAAACAATCTTCTGTAGCATTAGAGTACCGTTTTTGTTAATACTGCCGGTGGTAGGTCTACCGCCCCGCGCTACCGCCGATAAAGCATACTTCTGCAGTAAGTGTTTTAAATCTATAGTATTTATTTGAATTTCTTATTAACCCCTCTAAGGTTGGCCACCATATCTAACAAGTTGTATCAGAGCAAGGTTATTCCAAAATGGTTTCACCACCTGGAATAATGGCCAACCATAATCACACATATACTAGTGTGGATAGAGGTTTATAATCTGAAGATTGTTTAGCACCACTGTTGTTTATAGGTGTGAACTGTAATGGGTGGAAAATGCTAATTAAATTATTCCTTATTCCTTTAGACATAGAAGTTTGGAATATAACTATTATAAAGCCACCTAGTAAATTTAATAAGGAGGAGTGCCATTTAAAAGCCAAGCCTATGAAGAGTTTATTATGTGGGCTTGATCTGAATATCTTCAAGCTCATTTATACTTTGCCTACTTCTTATGACATTTGGAAATATTTTGAGAGAACTTAGGTCTTCCCTTTACAGACGATGAACCCGAGCGATTTATTATAGATCTGAGTGAAGAACAAATGAAGACTTGTGCTTGGAAGAATATCTATCAAAGGAGGACGAATGCAAGTCCACGATATCGTGCTCGGATAATGACTCGACAAGTACATCATGCAAAGAAGAAGATGTCAAAGGAACATTATGTTTAAAACTTGCCTCATTCTAGAACATGCCAAGTGGAACAAATTCCATTATTACTACCAATTCAATTTCGTCATTGAATATAATAAATATTGCTAAACTTAGAATTAAGAAGTTGAAATTTTTTAATTCAAAATTATGTTTAGAAAATAAGACGTTATTAGCAAATGCAAATGTAGAATCTACATGTGATGTGTCTTGCTCTTCCTCATGCCTTTAGTTGAAAATATTAAACTGTGTAGTAATTATAATGACTCAAAAGAAAAATACAAGAACATTGAAAAGGAGTTTCTCATTTTAAGAGAAATTAATAAAAAAAATTCTCTAGAAAATTTATCCATGAAAAGTGAATGTGCTAGATGCAAAAATTATAAAATAAAAATTAAAAAAATGGATGAAACGTTTGAATACTTGAGAAATGACTATGAAACTCACATTAATTCTATAACCTCAATTCTTAAATATAGCACACTCGCTTATAATAAAGCTAGACATAATCTAAAAATTAAGAATAATGAATTGAAAACAAAAATCAACCTGTTGAATGAAATTATGAATAAAAATTCACAAAACATTAATCTAAAATATCAAACCAAATCCAAAAGCAAGTTGAATATGAATTTCTATATCTTGTCTAAGCCAAAAAAAGGGAGTGAAATACATCAAATGCTTGTATATGAAATTCCAAAGCATAATTATCATCTTCATTTACAAAATCAATCCACTTCCAACACAAAACTAAATGAACACAAATTTCTAAAGAATCGTTGTTATTAGAGTCTTTATGTTAAGCAACATAATTCTAACTTGGAAAACAATTTCAACATAGTTAAAGCGTCAACACAATGTTTTCAAACAAAAACCATTACACGAAGACACTAAATAATCTTAATGGATATTTGAATAATATCAAACCAAAGTATGAACAGAGACTATTATGTAAGGACACATTAACTCCACTTGTGAGGTCTATTCATCACTTTATCCCCATGGATTATCACGATGTATTTGGGCACCCAAAGGAACCACCACACGTGGCTCCATTTAGATACCTAAATCTCTTATTCATTTGTGTCCACCAATTGCGTGAAGTAGAAACATATCAACATGAAATACTCAATAAACTACTTCACGATGTGCATAATATCTTTTTGTTTTTGTTAATTTTCTTTTGTTTTATTTGTTCTGTCATTTGTTCAGCCAACACGAGTATGGTCACTATTTAAATCTTGCATTATGACTTACATATATTAAGTTTAATGACTAATAAAATAAATTGGATGAATTTTAATAAAAGTCATATCCTTACAAGTGGCAAAAATTATTTTTTATTTCTGTCCTTTTAAAATCCACATTGTCTATAGTCGTCTTATAATATCGTTATAATTTGAATATTGAATCTCCTAAATAGGTGTGCACAAAAAAACCAGTCCTAACCGGTCTAATTGGGACTGGACCGATTAGGACAGCTAGGGACCGGTCCCAGTTCGGACCTGTCCAATCGCAGACCAGTCCGAGGGGTCCCTAGGAGTCCCCCTTTTCCCCTCAAAGACCGGTCCTAGACTGGGACCGATAAATCACCGGCCTTTGACCAGTCTTTTACCGGTCCTGGGATAGTGAAAGTGTGTAACATCCTGCCAGTACGAAGAGTATAACAGCAGGTCCGGCCGGGACCCCACGCCATACAAACCACACTAGCTAGGAGTTAAAAGGTGATAACCAGAAAAGTAACAACTAAACGAGAGTACAAAACGTAAGCGGAAGCATTAATTAAACCATTCAAATAGAACTGTCCACTATCATAGGAATGTATCCTGAATAAGAGTTACAGCCTTAAGGCCTTACATTCATCCAATGCACAAAACTCCATAAGCATACATCGGCACGTAGGCCGGCCATACATGAATAACAGGAAAAGGGCTGGCCTTCGAGGGCCAACATTGCAAAGGGCCATCGCCCGCTATTTCCCGCTAGGCTCACCTGCACCTGCATAAGAACATTCCACCAAGCGGTGGCAAACAAAGTAACGGTCAGCACAGCTGACCAAATTATAACGACCCCACCCCTTTTCCGGGGTGGCGGAGCTTCTACCCTGCAAGCAAGCCATACTAGCACAAGTACTAAATATAAAGAAAGTGCAAACTACACAAGGTGAGGTTTCAAGCACAATCAATCTTCTAGGTTGAGCATCATAAGAGAGGGGAACCTAGGTATGCACATGATGTTGGTTGGGTTCACCCGAAGGTTCCCCACAACCGCCTAAGCAATCGCATGAGGCTAATCATAACATCCATTTCACAAAACACTCCACCGTAAGGGCCACAACCTTGGGTGGAAACAAGAGCTTTTGGTCGGTCTAGGTATGACACCTTCCACGACCTCTCCCATGATCACACGGCTTTCCTGAGGAAGGGACCTCTTACCGATCTGCATGGAAACGGGTTCGGTTTAGCTTTGCCCGTGCTCTAATCGTCACGATCTATCGCACAACGCGGGTACGGCTTCGCCTCGGCCCGTAAGGGTTTAGCACTTTCAAGTGCTACACTAATTATACGCTACGCACCTAACCCCTTCACAAGGATCTAGGTTTCACGAATACTCAACAAGGGAGGTGCAATACGCTCCGCATCAATTTCGTGGTGAAGGTTTGCCTTCAACCAATCTCAAACCATGGGGCTTTCGTTAGCATCTTCACAAGACGCCTATACTTATTTCCCGCACTACTATAGATGATTTCACGGAGTCATTCTCCGGCACGCATTCTAGGCCTAACCTAAATGCAACGTCGCAAATCAAGCATCACCGATTCGGGCTCACGGCCACGAATAAGCTTCACACAAAATGTCTAAATCCGCACGACTACCGGATTTTCTACATGCAATAATGCCGGGGACGGACACAATCTACCCGGAGTTCCGAAGAACTTGAGGAAATCCTACACTTCACCCATTTGGTGAAAGGGATTCCTCATGCAAGCATAGAAAGAGGAATGAAAGGACAAATACAAGTCCAAAGTTCGGGAGGAAGAATCGTTACCCTAGACGCGTTCTTTTTCGCCATAGATCCGAGATTCTACACGGAGAGAAACGACCGCACCGGGCTGCACTCTCCAAATCTGGAAACGGCTCGCGAAACGGAGCTCCGGAGCTCCGTCAATGGCGGGATCTACCTTCTTCTTCCTTGGCTCCTCCTTCTTTCTCTAGGGTTTGGACAGAGAATGGCTTAGAGAATATGAGGGTTTAATCCCCTCTCATTAGCCCTAAAGGTCTCCCGCAACTAAACCTAGCCGTTGGATCAATTTCCAAAAGATTTGGACGGTCCGATCTTCTTCTCCGCTCAAAATCGCAGAACAGAATAAACAGGGCGCACGATCGCTGGCGCACGATCACTGGTCGTGCGCGAAGAGGGAAATGGTCGTGCGCACTGTCCAAGACAGAACTCGATTCTCTTCTGAATTAACGCACGATCGCTGGCGCACGATCACTGGTCATGCGCGAAGAGGGAAATGGTCGCGCGCTAAGAGCAGAAAGGGAAGATTTAGCCTGCTTCAAGTGCAGCACTACCACTCCGCTGCAGCTCAATTGGTGATGAGGAGTGGTTTGAAAACTCCTTATCAAGGAGGTTGCGGGTTCAAGACCCAGCCTCAACAATGCGTCGTTGCTGAGAAATAGTGGCGTGGAGAGGCTTTGGGGTGCTTGGGCTGCAGCCCGGTAGCGGCCTGGCTGGGTCCCGCTGGATCTCATGTTGACGAGTCGGGCCTGGGTCGTTACAAAAAAAAGTGCACTTTTTTGTAACGACTCAAGACCCGACTCCGCCTTTCGGCCGGAGGGCATGATGGATCGTTAGGGCTGCAGCCCAAGACACACCCCAACCCATCTGCGCGCCTGTTTCTCAGCAGCGCCAGGTTGTTGAGGCCAGGTCTCGAACCTGCAACCTCCTTGATAAGGAGTCTTCAAACCACTCCTCATCACCAATTGAGCTGCAGGTCAATTGGTGATGAGGAGTGGTTTGAAGACTCCTTATCAAGGAGGTTGCAGGTTCGAGACCTGGCCTCAACAACCTGGCGCTGCTGAGAAACAGGCGCGCAGATGGGTTGGGGTGTGTCTTGGGCTGCAGCCCTAACGATCCATCATGCCCTCCGGCCGAAAGGCGGAGTCGGGTCTTGAGTCGTTACAAAGTGCACAGTGTGCCTCTGAGAATCCTCTAGAAGGGCGGTGAATAGAGATATAAATTTATTTCTATCCTAACTGTGAAAATAATAATCTAAACTAAGGATTTATACTCAAAAAGATCACACACAGAATAAATATTATGCTAGAAATTAAGTGCAGAATAGAATTTAGTTGGGACAGCACAGAAAATTAACAACCATAAGACACACATAATTTTTATTGAGGTTCCCTAAAATGTGTGTACTCCTCTCTTCTACCACCTGGAACGGATGCACCACTGTGCCTGAGTCTTTTGGTACAAAGACTCTTTGAACCACTGATCTTTTGACAAGGAGATCATGAACCACCAGATCTTTTCATAAGAAGATCTTGAACCACCAGATCTTTTGGTAAGGAGATCTTGAACCACTGAATCCTTTGAAGAGGGATTAATAAAACTCTTTTACAGAATGAGAAAGAAGGAGAAGAAAGTATGTTGTAGGAATTCTATTCTCAGAATTCTTGAGAAGACTGTATGAAGAACAACCTATTAGATGTTCCATAGGATCTACTCTTGATTAACCCCTGTTTTAGATAGTGATGAATTGCAGGTGCTTTGTATGTCAGATCCTTTCTACTTCTGCTGATTGAGATCTGGCTGCTAAGAGAATGTGATGAAGAGTAGCTTTCAGATCCTCTGTTCTATTAGATGAAGAATAGCAGAGCATTCTTTTTTTGCTCTTTTCTGTGTTAGGGTTCCTGAGAGGAAGAGGAAGCCCTAACAAGAAGGAAGAAGGCTGATTGTGATTAATGTCGTGTCTGTTTCTGTCTTCTCTTCTCCTTTTATTCTCACTATTCGATTTCAAATTTCTGTACCTTTCTGGTATGCCCTGAAAAGGTAATCTGCTAATGACATTCTCTTTCTTTCCTCTTTAATTCTCGGCCCATCCACCTACAAGGAATATGGTCCCAAGAAACCTTTTGTGTCCTTCTTTAATGTTCCTTTCTATTTCAGGAAATTATTAAGTCGTTGGGGAACGGTCTTGAAGGATGTGGGCCCTGAAAGAAGGATCAGAGAGATAGCTGAAAAGATATACTTTTACAGACTGTATTCTACGTAGCGTCGAATTCATTACTTCTCTTATCGACGAAACTTTGAGTACTTGTAGAATCAGCTTTGAGTTTATCTCAGCTCTAATTGTACTCAGCGAGTCGACATTGTGTCGACATCTTATCGACGTGTCCATCGAGTTGATCTGCCTGGCTCTGAACTTGATCTTCTGCGTCACAATGAAGTCGACGTTGCGTCGAATTTAGATGGCTTCGACAGAAAACTTGTTCTGCGTCGAGTTGAAGTAGAAGCTGCGTCGACTTCTCTAGTTACTCTGACAAGTCCCTGACCACTAAGTCGATATTTATTTGACGTAGCATCCAATTGAGTTATTTTGATAGGAGGGTTGAACCACTTAGACTTCTAATCAAAGTACCGTCGAAATGGACTCGATGTTGCGTCGAATTCTATTCGACGCAAATGTTAACTTAGCTCAATTTTGCTTCCCTTGATCTGGTCCTGACACCCTATGTTGAGAGTGACATCCTAAGACATCTAATGACCAGATTACCCTCACTATACAATGGGTAATTCAATCCTAGTAGATAAAATCACTTTCATATAATTTGTTAAGTTAAATCCCAGGGTTTTCCCAACAATCTCCCCCTATTTATCTTATCAAATTTTACAGATTTTAGTAAAGTGATTTTATACATTTCTTTGCATAATCAAACATACATGCAAGATAACAAAGACACAGAGAGGAAACAACTGAAATTATAGACAGCAGATTTACATATCAAGAAATTGTGTAGCATTATTTTCCCACCAAATGTAATTCCAACAAAAACCAATAATTCATCTGATACCTGAAGTTCAGAAGACCTTCTCAGGAGTTCTTCTCTTCCTGGAGAAGACTTTTGGAGTTATATACCTCTTAGCCATTCTCAATGGTGCATCTTCATCATCTTCAGGATCTTCAGCATTAGTTTTATCCTTATGAAGCTCCCCCTGTGCTTGTGCATTCTGCTCAGCCTCCTGGGCAGCTTCCTATGCAATCTGTGCAACCTGATTTAGTAGATCTTCTCTTGGAGGCATATCTTGGAAAACTATTGCAGCTACAGCTTCCATTTCTATATCTAGATTCTTCTGAATATCAGAAGCAGGCTCCCCCTGATTTAGTATATCTTCACTTGGAGACACATCTTGGATAGCTGTTGTAGCTACATTTTCCATTTCTATATCTAGATTCTTCTGAATATAAGAAGCAGGCTCCCCCTGAACTGTAAGCTCCCCCTGAATCAGTGCATCCTGAAAGGTGATCACCTTGTTAGGAGAAGGCTCATTATCAGCATTCCCCTGATCTGTCCACTCATGTCAAGGACAGGTCTCTCTTCCTCTAAGATATTCTCCCCCTTCTTGACCTTGTTGGCCAGAGAGGTTAAGAACTCTTTGGAAACCATAGAGGAATATATTAAATCTTTGAGACTCTGAAAGGATCTTTGAAATCTTAATAACTCACCCTCCATCTGTGAGTATTTTCTGTCAAAATTTCTAGCCTGAGAGGCCACTTGATCTGCAAATGTGGAGGAGGCATTGGCTACAACTTTAGAAATGATCTGCTCAAGATCAATTGTGGGTGGATGAGATGGAGGAGGTGATGGAGGGAGCTCTTCTTGAATAGGGGTGCGATGATGGTAAACATCAAGAGAGCAGTGAAATGATGGTGGTGGAGGTAGAGCAAGCTGATGATCTGGAATTTGGATGTATGGTGGTAGAAGAGTTTGTAGAGGAGATGACTCAGGTGATGAAGTGGATTGGAACTTCTATTGTTGTTGTTGTTGCAGTTGTTGTTGTTGTTGAGATGGGGCATCTTCCTGAGGGTCATCTGTACCTTCCCTTTCTGAGTCTAGTGGAGAAGCTGATGGAGGAGGAGAAATTTGAGCTTGGCCAGGCTTTGAGATTTGCCAGGTCCATTTGGAAAAGATTCCAATTGTAATCCTTTTTCCAGGAGGAATGGGCACTCCTTTTGACTGCAGATATCTGGATAGTGTTTGAAGAGCACTTGGCTCATTATTCTAATATAGGCATTCTCCATGTGGGTGTACTTATGCCCAATCATCTTTAGTAGGCATCTTCCCTAATTGATCTTCTTCTTCAGAACAAGAGATCCCATAATCTGCAGCTATTTCTTTGGAACAACATCATGTGCAGAGATCTTACACAACAATACCTTTCCTACTATATCTACCAGGAATCGGTATTCTTCTCCAAGATCCATTTTCTTCAGATTGATGGGCTTGTCCTTCTTAAACTTCATCAGTTCCAGGGACCTCTTAATCTTATCCCCTATCAGTTCATCTGACTCATCCCATGTCTGAAGATCGTATGTTTGTTTTAGCAATTCCTCTGTTATCAATACATCTGTATCATATATTTTCCCTTTGAGGGAACAATCCTCTCCTCTTTGAACACTATCTTTAAATTCAGTCAATTCGATGTCCATGATTTTGCATCTCGTGGAGATAAGCATGGTCAGACCAGCCTCTTGAAACAAATCAAGAATGGCTTTGAAACTTTCTGCCGCTGCACTGAAGGAGTCCACGTCCACATCAAACCCTGAGTTGACTTTGGGAGGAGCCATCTGTTTGGATTTCCTGCAAACTCAAAGCGAAAGGGAGAGAGAGAGAGGTGCACGGGAAAGCTGGAGAGCAGGAGAACAAGAGAGCAAGAGGAAGAGAATTCAAAAGCGTAAATGTTTCGACACGGCAATTGTTTAAAAGTAGATGAATCGCTGCTACTTAGGGTTTAGGTCGATGCACGGTCGATAACACTTATTATTTGGCGCACAAAGCTGTGTCGAGATTGGTTATAGAAGGAATTATGCGCATGCTGATAAATCGACATTGCATCGACTAGTACTCGACGTAGCTTCGAGACTATTTAGAAATTCTAAGTCGGCATAGTCCAGTTGATGTTACGTCGATTTCCAATCGACGTAACTTCGAATTTAGTCAGCGTTTAATAAGTCGATGTTATGTCGATATGAACTTGATGCTGCATCAAATTATGTTCGAATTGTCTACTCCGAGTGCTTCTTGTCGCTGGCATCGAGTAGACGTCGATGGTACGTCGACTTCTATTCGATGCATCTCTTAATAAGCAGATTTGTTTCTTTAGAAAATTCTTGTTGCTTTTCCCAGCAATTTTACTTATTGAAAATAGATCATAATATAATGTAAAAAATATTTAATGAGGATTCAAGGTAAAATTACTCCCTTGAATAAGTCTTGTTCCTTTATCAAAATCTAGATCTTCCTTCCCACTCCATTTTATCCTGAGTGGGACCCTACCTCATCCTACACAGGTAATTCAAACATTAGAAGGAACCCAGGTTACCTTGGGCCCTTTGCTTTTACCATTGTATGATTTAATGAAAGAATTGAAAGGTCTTTCATGATACCCTTTGGGATGATAAGGAATGGTTTTCCCAAACCTCTTGTTTTGATGCTTTAGATGAGTATAGAATATATCTAAATGCAATAGATCAGCAGAGTGTCTTATTATCTTAGATTTTGCTTTTACTCTTAGGTGATTGTTATTTGACTTCTCTACATTGTTCTTTCCTAAAGTTTTTTCTTTCTTATTCAGATGTATTTTGTTGGGTTTATCTAACCTATCTGAATAATTAACAGCCTTACTCTTAATTGATGCACTCTTCTCACTAGGTTGATGATCACTAGGTCTTACAAAGGAAACTGGATTTTTCAAGGCAGGTTTCCTAAGTGCTTCTGAGCTAGTGGAGGGCTCTGCTCCTAAGCCTAAGTGATTAAATCTCATAGAGAGATTTTCTGTGATGTCTTTGAGCTTCTAACTCCTCCCATTGAGTGAGTTTTCAAAAGCCGTTGCCTTTGCTAGCTCTTCTTTTAATTGTATGTTCTCTTTCCTAAGTTCAATTAGTTCTGACTCTTTATTGTTGATTTCATTTGTTAGATTCTGATTTCTTATGTAGATTTCATCTTTATTAAGGTTTTCTAGTTCAGTCCTAGCTGTGTCTAATTCCTTTTCTACCTTAAGATGTTCAATGCAGAAATCTCTAAAGCAGGTTTTAAAGTCTTTTGAATTGAAATCAAATTCATCAAAAATGGATACCTGTTCTTCATCATCATCTGATAATATCCCAAGAGCCATCATGTAGGCTGCTACTGCTTCTTCTTCATCATCACTATCAGATGATGATGAGCTCTAATCCATTTCTGAATCACTCCAGGTCTCAGCAATGAAACCCTTGGCTTTCTTCTTGTCCTTCCCTCTGAAGGACTTCTTCTTCTTCTCCTCCTCTTTAGTGTTATTCTTGTTCCTTTGCTCTTGAGGGCACTCAGGAGCAATGTGCCCTGCCTTGTTGCAGGTAAAGCAGATAATCTCCTTCCTTGGAGTCTTATCAAACCTAGTCCTTGAGTCTCTTTCTCTTCTCCTTAAGTCTTTATTCTTGGCCCACTTCTTGAATCTCCTTGCTAGGATATTGAACATCTCATCTTCTAGAGTTGAGGGCTCTCCTTCAGTAGCTTTCAGAGATAAGTTCCTTTGGACAGGATCTGGAGTAGTTTCCCTCTCTTCTGACTCAGCCTTGGTCTTCAGTTGCATCTTATAGGACTTAAGCTTTCCTAGCAAAGCTTCAGTGGAGATCTCTCTATGGCATCTGGATTCTCTAATTGCCCAAATTCTTGAATCCCATGAGATAGGGAACCACATGAGGATTTTATCATTAATTTCAGTCAAGGATATCTCCTTGCCCAAGCCTCTGAGCTCATTAATAATAATGTTGAATTTGTCATACATATTAGCAACAGATTCTTCAGCTTTCTTTTGAAAGTTCTCATACAAGGATATGAGAAGGGACTTTCTGTCCTTCCTTTCATCAGCACTTCCTTCAACCAATGTGGTGAGGGAATCCCAAATCTCTTTTGCTGATTGGAATTCAGCAACCTTCTAGAAAATGTCATCTGACATTGTTGAAACCAGAATATTCATGGCCTTGGCTTCACATGCCTTGACCTTCTTTTCAGCCTCTGTCCATTCCTTTCTTGGGACAACCTTAGTTGTTGAGATTTCTCCGGCCTTTTATCTGACTGGAGCTGGAGGACCTATGAGAAGGACATCGTAAATGTCTTCATCAATAGAATTCATATATAGCCTTATCCTAGCCTTCTAGAGTGTGAACTTATTCAAGTTACACACTGGGGGTCTTGTGGAAGCATAATCCTTAGTACTCATTTTCTGTATAAAATATAATTATAGAAAAGAAATAAGAGTAGGAGGTCTTTTTGATCAAGGTGTTAACCTCTTAATGATCAACCTCCGTCTGATACCAATTGAAAGTGCATAGTGTGCCTCCGAGAATCCTCTAGAGGGGGAGGGGTGAATAGAGATTTAAATTTATTTATATCCTAACTATGAAAACAATAAACGAAACTAAGGATTTATACTCAACAAGATCACAGACAGAATAAATATTGTGCTAGAAATAAAGTGCAGAATAGAAAGTAGTTGGGACAGCAAAGAAAATTAGCAACCAGAAGACACAGAATTTTTATAGTGGTTCCCCAAAATGTGGGTATTCCCCTCTTCTACCACCTTGTAGGGATGCACCACTGTGCCTGAGTCTTTTTGGTAAGGAGACTCTTAGAACCACAGATCTTTTGACAAGGAGATCATGAACCACAAGATCTTTTGATAAGGAGATCTTGAAACACCAGATCTTTTGGTAAGGAGATCTTGAACCACTGAATCCTTTGAAGAGGGATAAATAAAACTCTTTTACATAATGAGAAAGAAGGGGAAGAAAGAATGTTGTAGGAATTCTGTTCTCAAAACTCTTGAGAAGACTATATGAAGAACATCCTATTAGATGTTCCACAGGATCTGCTCTTGATTAAGCCCTGCTTTAGATAGTGATGAATTACAGGTGCTTTGTATGTCAGATCCTTTCTACTTCTGCTGATTGAGATCTGGCTGCTAAGAGATTGTGATGAAGAGCAACTTTCAAATCCTCTGTTCTATTAGATGAAGAGCAGCAGAGCTTTCTTTTCTTTTCTCTTTTCTGTGTTAGGGTTCCTGAGAGGAAGAGGAAGCCCTAGCAAGAAGGACGATGGATGATTTTGATAAATGTCGTGTCTGTTTTTGTCTTCCCTTCTCCTTTTATTCTCTCTATTCGATTTCAAATTTCTTTCCCTTTCTGGTATGCCCTGAAAAGGTAATCTGCTAATGACATTCTCTTTCTTTCCTCTTAAATTCTCGGCCCGTCCACCAACAAGGAATATGGTCCCAAGAAACCTTTTATGTCCTTTAATGCTCCTTTCTATTTCAGGCAATTATTTAGCCGTTGGTGAACGTTCTTGAAGGATGTGGGCCATGAAAGAAGGATCAAAGAGACAGCTGAAAAGATATACTTTTACAAACTGTATTCGATGTAGCGTCGAATTCATTTCTTCTCTTATCAACGCAACTTTGAGTTCTTGTAGAAGCAGCTTAAATTTTATCTCTGCTCTGATTGCACTCAGCGAGTCAACATTGCGTCGACATCTTATCGATGTGTCCATTGAGTTGATCTGCCTGGCTCTGAACTTCATCTTCTGCGTCGCGATGAAGTCGACGTTGCTTCGACTTTAGATGGCTTCAACAGAAAACTTCTTCTGCGCCGAGTTGAAGTAGAAGCTGCGTCGACTTCTCTAGTTACTACGACAAGTCCCTGTCCTCTACATCGATATTTATTCGACGTAGCATCGCTTGAGTTATTTTGACAGAAGGGTTGAACCACTTGGACTTCTAATCAGAGTAGCGTCGAAATGGACTCGATGTTGCGTCGAATTCTATTCGACGCAAATGTTATCTTAGCCCAATTTTGGTTCCGTTAATCTGGTCCTGACACCCTATATTGAGTGTGACATCCTAAGAAATCTAATGACCAGATTACCCTCACTATACAATGGGTAATTCAATCATAGTAGATAAAATCACATTCATATAATTTGTTAAGTTAAATCACAGGGTTTTCCCAACAGATAGGACCGGAACCGGGTCCATTTAAACACCGGACTAGTTAACAACTCTTCAAAGAGTTGTTGGTTAATAGCTCTTTAAAGTGTTGTTGGTAACAGCTCTTTAAAGAGAGTTGTTACCCTACCGGCAACAATTATTGTTGCCGGCCTGCTGCAGCTGCAACCTGCGCAGGCCTAGGCCCTAGGCTAATTAAAAAATAGTTTTTTTAAAATAAATAACCCCCTCCCCCCTCATTCCCCAAACCCTCTCACTCAATCACTCTCTCTCTCACCTATCCTACCAGCCCCTTCTCTCTCATTTAAAAAAAAACAAAAAATCTACCCCCCCCTCTTATCAGCCGACCCCCTCCCTCTATCTTTCATTCACTCTCTCTCAATCACCCTATCACTCACTCTCTCTCACTCACTATCTCACACTCTCTCCAAATGGCTTCCTCCTCATCCTTGTCGGTATCCTCCTCCATGTCTATCGCTCATGAGATAATAGAGCACCACGACAAAGCGGTAGTATGGGAGAATTTTGATAAAGTGCAGATTGATGGTGAAATAAAGGCGAAGTGCAAACATTGCGGGAAGCTAATGGTCGTTGGCAGCAACACAAAATTGGCCCGACAATGAAATCTTGTATTTCTAAACAAAACCTGGAGTCTACCCAAGCTCAAATTTCGGCGACCGGGCACATTTGGACGTACGACCAAGCTCGACAACGAGAGCGACAAATTGAGAACGTCATCAAAAAAGGACTCACATTCAACCACAATGACGATGAAGAAATGACATCTTACATTCACGGCATACTCTAGCCTAAATATCACCAAGTAATACGTATTACAACTAGACGAGATGCTTTAGCGGCTTAATTGCAATCTAAAGAATATTTAAAAAGCTTTTTTGAAACATTCGATGGTCGCGTTAGCTTAATGAGCGATGCTTGGATTAGCGGTATAATTGATGGACTTTCTTATATTTGCATTACTGTCACTGGGTTGATCTAGATAGTTGGGAACTAAATAAACGTATAATGTGTTTAGAAGGATTTGAATATCCGCACATCGGTAAAAATATTTATTAGTTTATTATTAAAACTATTAGGGAATTTAAAATAAAAGAAAAAATTAGGAGTATTTCTTTTGATAACGCTTCAAATAATGGGATGACCGTCAAATATTTGTTATCAGATTTGCAACCAATGTTAGATGGATTTTTATACGCATTGTGTGTGTCACGTTTTAAATTTAATTGTGCAAGATAGTTTTCAGTTCATAAACGACAACGTTAGTAAAATACACACTATGTTATGAGTTATTTATAGTTCCAAAATATTTTTAGGACCATCTTATGATATGTCTATACGATAGAACTCGACTTATAAAATTTTTAAATGAGCTTTGTCACAAAAAGTTACTAATAAAATTTTATAATAGTGTCAAAGCACATGATTTAGGCGCGTCGGAGTGGGCTGTGCTCGAAGATTATATGTAAATTTATTAGAAAGTTTTTATTGAACAACAACTATTATATCTGGAGTTTACTATCCATCTAACTCAATAGTTATTGAAAATATTTTATTAATTTATGAAATGTTTAAAAATTACAAAACGAATGAAATGTGGTGTCTGTTAATATTATTAATGGATGAATTTTTTTTAAAACATTACAATGATATTCCTCCTATGTTTTCTTGCCGACTTTGAACCCTTTATTGGGCGTAGGCGACGTAGAAAATTTTATAGAAGAAATTATCCAGAATTTAAATTTAGACGAATCCTCTAGTGCTTTTGTTAATGTTAGTGTTTCAAAATTTATTTCTAAATTTACTCGCAATTATAACTATTATGATCAAATGTGCGGATCGCGACTTCATGTAGAATCCACCCAACCTAAAACCAAAGATATTTTAAAAAAATAAACTTTTAGAATTAGCTTCTAGGAAAAAACAAAGAACATCAAGTACTTTAAATGAATTAAGTTTATATAGCAAAACAAAATTTCAAGATTATATGACCGCAAGCGAAATTGAAAATTTTGATATTTTAAACTGGTGAAAATCTAATACTAATGTTTATCCTATTTTGGGCTTAATGGCCCGTGATTTACTAATAATCCAAGCTAGTACGGTAGCTTCGGAGCCTGCATTTTTTTAAGTGGCAAGATTCTGAATGAGTGAAGAATTCGTTTGACTGAATTATCTTTGGAGATTTACTACAAGGATCTTTTGGATGCTCTGAAGAGGAGGTAACATGTTTTGTCAAAAGACTGATATCGAAAGTTGTGTGCTCAACATAGGAGGTTACAGAACTTCACTGCTCAAATAAAAGTCATTGATAAAGAAGTAAGGTCGTTAGTACTGCCTGCTGATGTCATTATATCATTTATCAATGAATTAGCAGGAGAAGTGTGCCAGCAAGACACCTTAAGATTCAGTATACACTAAAATCTCCCCTTATCGTTTGTCTTTAAAGGAGAGCCTGCCATCAAATCCAAGATTCTTATGCAATCTCCATCACTCTCTCCTCCAAGAATCTTTCCTTCAATCCAGGGGGAGCCATCAAAACAGGGAGAAAGTGATATTTTCTCAGATGATAATGACTACCTGAAGAGTCAGCTGGAGTGTGATACTCTAATCTTACACACCGCTATAGGCGGGAGCAAGATTGTGGCATGTCACGGCAATGTACCGATCGTTCAAGTAATATAAAATGGGGGAGTAAATCCCCAACTATCGATCTCAAGGAATGCAAGTTGGGGAGTGTGGTTTTATCATTAGGAAACTAATTATAAATGAAAGTGCACAGTGTGCCTCTGAGTATTCTCTAGAGGGGGTGGGGGGTGAATTGAGTTTAAATATTTTCTACCCTAATTATGCACACACAATAAAAACTTTAATTATTATGCACCCAGCAAAGCCAAAGATAGAATAGTGTATAAAAAGGTTGTTGAAAATAAAACACAGAAAAACTAAAGTATGTATAGCATAGAAAATCACACACAAAGACACAAGAATTTTATAGAGGTTCCCCAAAATGTGGGTACTCCTTTCATCTACCTCCTTGGTAGGATTGCACAACATGTGCCTAAGTCTTTTGATATGGAGACTCTTAGAACCACTAAATCTTTTGATAAGGAGACTCTTAGAACCATTGATTCTTTTGATAAGGAGACTCTTGGAACCACTGAATCATTTGGAAGATGGATTAATAAAACTCTTTACCGTTGAAGGAAGAGTGAGAAGAAAGGAGGAAGAAGAAAATAGAATTCTGTCTTTCAGAATTCTTTAGAAGCACTTCTGTAGCTTCTATCTTTCACAGGATCTGAAATGATGAATCCTTGTTTTTGATTGTGAGGATTGAAAGAGTTATTTGACTTGATCCTTTTCTGTAAGTACTTATTGTAAACAGCTGCTTTAAGATGATGAAGAAGAAGAACCGTTGTTATCTTTTCACTGTGTTGAAAGAAGACTTGTTCTTGTCTTTGGGTATGAGAAGGAAAAAGATGAACACCCTATGCCACAGAGAAGAATAACAATCAATACCCTATTTTTCTTCTCCCCGACAACATACTTATCCTGTATGATTGGGATTTCAAATCCTTTCTTTGTTTGGGCTGTCCTGATAAGGAATTCTTTTGGACACATAATTTTCCTTTCCTCTTTTATTTTTGACTCATCCATCAGTTTTGTATACCTTCCAAGAATGATTTTGCTGAGTCCTGGAATACTCCATTCCATTCATGGCAATAATAAGCCATTGGAGAACTATCTTTAGTCTTGTGGTCCTTCTGAAAATGTCTTAAAATGATACCAGAAAAAGCTTACTTTTTTTTACTGTATTCGATGTTGCGTAGACTTCATCATTCTTCATGTCGACGCACCTCTGAGCACTTATCGGAGTAGCTTTGAATTCCTTCTTGGCACTGGCTTAACTCAGATATCGATGTTGCATCGATTACCAATCGACGTATCCGTCGAGTTGAATGCTATGACTTTAACTTTATCTTCTGCGTCGAGTTGAAGTCGAAGTTGCGTCGACTTCTTGGATGACTTCGACAAGCTCTACTTTCTGCGTCGAGTTCCATTTGACATTGTGTCAACTTGACTTGTACTTCGATAGATAGATTAAGTTGCTTAGAATTCAAGTCAGAGTTGTGTCGACATCAAGTCGAAGTTGCGTCGACTTTCATTAGACATAAGTCTTAACTTAACTTATTTTGTGATTGTCTTGACTTGACCTTGACACTCTAAGGTGAGTATTACATCCTAAGACATCTAAGACCAATTTACTCTTACTATACAATGATGGTAATACTCCTAGGAAGTAAAATCACCTATAGGTAATTTGTTAAGTTAAATCAAATGGGGTTTTTCCCACAATCTCCCCTTATTTATCTAAACAAATTTTACAGATTGTTTTCAGTGATTTTACACATTATTTGACATAAATCTTAATATCAGACAGTAATACATATATAATAAAGACATTATTAAATAAGAGGATAGATCATATAGTAAACTTCCATGTAATCATCCTATTCTGAATCACTGTATGAGAATTGTTTCATATGTATACAAAATACCTGAACATTACTATTCCTTCTCAGGAGTCTTCCTTTTCCTTGAGAAGACCTTTGGTATCACCTTTATTGCAGCAAAAGCAAGAAGTTCATTTTCTTCTTTAGGACTCCTGACAGATTCTTGATGGATTTAATTATCTTTGAGAAGCTCCCCCTGAGATTGTGCATTCTCTTCAACATCCTGAGCAGCTTCCTGAGCAATCTTTGATTCTTCATCTAAAAGTAGATCATCTTCAAGGAGCTCCAGCTGAGTTGTTGGAAGTTCCCCCTGGGTTACTACAGCTGGATCCCCCTGAATTGATGCAGACTTTGCTGGTGGATTCTTAACTGGCTCCACTTGAACTATTCCTGTTTGGAAAATAGTTAGCTTGTTTGGGTCATGAGCCTCAGTATCTATAGCAATCTATTCTGTAGCACTCTTGTCCTTTTCTTGGACATTCACAATTCCCTGGTTAAGTAACTCCTCCTCCTGAATCTTCTCCCCCTTCTTAACCTTGCGGACAAGAGAGGTTAAGAAATCTGTAGTGACCATGGATGAGGATACAATTATCTTGAGAGACAGGAGTGACTCTTTTGATTCTTGTATTTCTGACTCCATCTGGGAGCATTTCTTATTGAATTTTTTGGCTTGACTGGCCAGTAGGTCAGCAAATGTGCTTGAGTCCAACCATACTACCTTAGAGATGGATTGTTCAATATCAATAGAGGGAGTATGAACATGAGATGTTTGAGGAGTAGGTGTGGGTAGAATAACTGGTGAATGATGTGAGGTTCTCATTGATGTCTGGAAGATCTACAGGGGAGAGGGATTGATATACTTCTAGAGAGATATGAAATGGTGGTAGGAGAGAAGACTGTTTGTCTGTGATTTTGGTGGATGGCTGTTGTTGTGGTAGGAGAGAGACCTGAGGTGCAGGTTCTGTGGCAGGGATGGATGAACTAGCCTTGTTGAGTGGGGCAGGATCAACTTCTTGATAAGTATCTTGTTGAGTTGATGGGGAGTCATAAGGAGGAATATTATCCCTTGGGGGATTTGGTAGATGTCTCTCTAAATCTTGAGGAGGTGGAGAAGGAGGAGGTGAGGGTGAAGATTGACCAGGCTTCAGAATTTTCCTGGTCCACATGGAAAATATTCCTATATTCATCCTTTTTCTTGGAGGAATGGGTACTCCTTTGAACTTACACACCTTTGGACTTACACACCTGGCTTATGATCCTCATATATGCATTTTCCTTGTGAGTATATTTGTGGCCAATCATTTTCAGGAGGCATCTCCACCAGTTTATCTTCTTCTGAAGGACTAGAATGCCCATGATCTGCAACTGTTGCTTGGGGATAACATCAATAGCACCTTCCCTACTATATCAGCAAGGAATCTATATTCTTCTCCAAGATCAATCTTCTTCAGATTGATGGCTTTATGTTTCTTGAACTGCATGATCTCAAGGACTTTTTTGATCTCTTCCCCTGACAGTTCATCTTAATCACTACCAGTTGAGAGATCAAATGTTTGATTGAGTAGTTACTCTGTTATATGTAGATCAGTCTCAGAAATTTTCCCATTGAGGGAGCCATCATCTCCTATTTGCATAGTGTCCTTGATCTCTGTTAACTCTACATCAAGAATTTTTGATCTTGTGGAGATGAACTTTGTTAGCCCAGCTGTATGGAATTATCCAAGAATGGCTTTGAAGCTTTCGGCAGCAACATTGAAAGAGTCAACATCCACGTCAAAACCAGAATTTATCTTTGGAGGAGCCATTGATTTTAAGGAACCTACAAAAGGAAGCAAGAGATAGAGAAAAAGACGAAGAAAAGATGCATGAGAGTTGGGGAGAAGAAGAGCACGAGAGAAGGAAAAAGAGAATTCAAAAGCGTAATGAATTCGACACGAATGGTGCTTAAAAGAAGATAATTCGTCGCACCTTAGGGTTTTATTCGAAGTACCGTCGACAAAGATTAATAGACATCACGCCAAAATGTGTTGAAGCATCTTCTAGAAATGAAACTGCGTGTGTAATATCCCTCAAACAACTAGACCCCTAAGATGGTTTTATAATGACTAGGTCATGACAAAACCCTAGGAAGCACAAAAGACCAGGTGAACTTAGGCAAGAGGGAGGAAAACCACAGTGGTCTGCCAATAGCAATTTTCTGATACCAAGCGTAGGGTTGGACTTTAGGGCCTCACCTTGACCCTTTGACCCCACCATATCATCACTAACCCATTAGGGGTCCTTTAGAGCACCAAGGACCCATTGGGGTCAACTAAAGAGGCCAGTTTGACCAAAGTCAACCATAACCCTAAATTGGTCAAAGCAGCCTAATTAGGGTCAATTGGCTTCCACCATGACAAATTGACCATGCCCCTACCATTATGAGGAAATTAGGCACCCAATAGACCTAAAATCCCATCATTGGGCCACTAATTTGACCTAAGTCAACTATAGCCCTGTTTTGGTCAAAATGGCCTATTAAGGGTCAATTGACCCTCACCTTAACAAATTGACCCTACCTAGACCTTCCTAACCGTTAAGGGAGGCAAATGGGTCACTAACCACCCATTGGTGTCAACCCAAATGGTCAAATTGACCAAAGTCAACTCCACCCTAAATTTTGGTCAAAATGACCTATTTTGACCTAATCAAGCCCAATCCACTTGGGCAAGACCCAATTTAAGTGGCCCACTAACCCATGGTTTTAAGAATTACTCAATTTGCCACTAAATTTCAGTAAATGATGACTAGGAGAGAGAAGGTGAAGGTTTCCCCCAAATTGGAGAGAAAGAGGAAGAACATTCAAGGTGATTGAATGCAATTGACCCCTCAATCCTCCCCCAATTGATGATCATTCATCTCTCCAGGCCATTACAAGAAGATTAGGAGCTTTTCCAGGCCAAATGGTGGCTGGATTTGAAGGGATTTCACTTGGCCGAAATCCTCCATCAATGGCCATTAATGGTCACCAACTGTAACCCCCCTCTTGCCTCCAATTCGAGCCTTTAACACCTTCAGAGGTCGGAGAGGAGAGAACCCCCCCCCCCCCACTTTCCTGAAGATTTTGAGATCTCCAAGTGCAAGATCGGCATGGCTCCAAAGAGAACCTTCCCTCCCATGGCCAATCCGAGAAACACCAGGGCTAATGCCCAATTAAAGGTTCGATCCTCTTATCCTCCCCTAGTGCTAGATCTCTATCAAATTTGGGGCTTGATTCGAGCCAAATTGGGCTCGAATCAAGCTCCCTAAAGGTCTCATTTTCGAGCCTTTTTTCCCCCGCTAGAACACCCCATTTCAGCCACCTCTGGCCGACCAACCACCCCTAATCGTCGTCCACCACCTCAACAGAGGTGGTGGTGGTATTGGCCGGCCGAGGTGGCGCTCAGGTGGCCGGGAAAATAGGGTTGAAGCTCACCCAGGTGCGGGCAATCTCAATCGTAGCGTGGAGGTTGAAGATGAGCAGGAGCCGCTCATCTTGCGCCAAGATCTGTGCAAAAATCATATGATATTGATTATTATAAATGTTTATATGTTGTATTATTGTCACATTTTATGCAGTACTTAGAAATAAATATTAAAAATGCTTAGGGCCTCTTGGTGGAAAAGTGTTTAACACCAAACTTGTAGCCCTTGGGGTCTACTTTATTTTAAAATTTGTTTCACACCATTTGGGTCAGTGGTCTGACCACAACACTCAAAATGGTGCAACACATACAAAGGGTAGACCAGAGATTGACTTCTGTGCCCCCATCATTCCAGTCTTCCAAATGACTTGAAAATTGAAACATTGGCTGTTTATACCCACACGCTTAACATATCCAAATATGAGAATTTTTGGAGGACATTTTTCTATGATTTTTGCAAACATTTAATAATCCATGTATTAATTAATTATTGGGTCTAGTGAACTCCAAACACCACCAAATTTTGGTAGGTTGTCCTTAGTGACATGTTATGCCTCTGGTAAAAATTTCATCTCAATTGGGATTGATTTGGTTGGGTGATTAATTAACCCAAGATTGGTCAAATTAAGGGGTTTTAGGTCAAAAGTGCACTTGTTGTGCTAAGTGGTCAAACCTCATCAAAATGATGTGAGACCTTGGCCACTGACTTAACATCATCTAAAATACCTCCAACCATGATTTGGGGTGATTTGGGGGTGGATATGCCCAAAGACCCTAGTTCAAACCCTAGGGTTGTACTTTGGGCTTGATGAAGGACATAGGGCCATATTTCGTTGGATTGACATAAAATTTGGTAGAGAGGTTTATATGGTGGTTTCAAGCTCTAGGTAATTTATTTCAATATTTTGGGGACTTTTATTCCTTCAAATTTAATTAAGAATTATTTTGTGCACCTCCTTACAAAAAGGAATAACATGTTCATATAACCTAGGATGATTATGAAACTTTGCCAGTTAGCTTGTGTTAGTGTTAATGTCCCCTGATAATTTTGTTGTGATTTTTAAGATGATCTATGTGGTACTGCTTTCACAAACCCTTTATGTGAACTATTTGGAGGAAAATTAAATAAGGGTTTATTATTCTTTGAAAAATTGTGAAACTTGATAATAGGACATTTCAGGTCATTATGGAGCTCTGTGAATTTTTGTATGATTTTTGGAAGTATTATCAGTAGGTTACTTCATAATGTGTCCTAGTTTGGATTTTCTTACAATATTTATTTATGTGATTAAATTGTTTTGTAAAATTACAAAACTCAGTCAATAAACTTTTTTGATTATTATAGAGGTCTGGTAATTTTACTATAATTTTTGGATAAATATTTTTGGTGGTTCCTTCATTAGCCTACAATTTTAGATAATAATTAAATATTATAATTAGAGGCGAATACCTTAACGTAAAATTATGAGATTCTGTATTTGTTGTTGTTTTGATATCATAGACTTTCCATAAATTTTTGTAGGCCATATCATAAGGAGATTTTACACCTCATGTTCAACTTCATACTTGGCCAATTTTGGAGAAATTATAGTAAATGCCAAATAAATAAGGAAAATTATGACCTTCTGGATTTATTCTTACAATATCATGATAGACTCCTATTAATAATCTTGAGTCATTTGCATGACTACATGGAGTACCTCCTCTCATTACCTATATAGCTCATTTGGTCTACGTAGAGTAAAACTGTAAGACTTGAGAAACTTGTAGACCACTAGGTGGTAATGGAAGGTAGATGGTGTGCTTAGTCTGGTTGAGGAGATTTAAGGTAACCAATATGAGTCTATATGTTTTGTGCACCCGATAAGCTAAGGGGCAAGGTTGTGCTCGGGATTGACAAAGGATCGTCTTTCCCTTAGAGAGTCATAAAATACGTATGGTTAATCCAAGTGTAATGATACGGGGGGTATTATTATGGGTAGTCATCAATAAAAGTAAGTGTCTTGGAAAGGGCGGTTTGGGCTATCATCCCATCGCACCTCCTAGTATCGCTGCGAGCCCCTCATAAGGGTAGACCTCAAGAAGTCCAAGATTAACCCTAAATTCTAGGAGTAAATTGTTGTGCAAGATTTACTTATCATACACTCACCCACACCCTATTGTTATAGGTGGTTCATTGGTTTGGTCTTACGAGCAATAGGCTCGGTGGTTGTAGGTACGAACGGGTTAGTCCGGCTAGCCGGTGGCTCGGAAGGTTATGGTGACGGGTGGGTTAGCTCAGGGAGCTTTTGGCCCGGAGATGAAAAGAAACCATATTGCATGTGCATAAAGGTGGTGGGTCTTTAGTATTGACGGTCATCGTTCCGACGTCGATACTTGACTTGGTAAGTGTGGTTAACACCTTGCCAAAGAAAAGTCTGGTCGACTAGCCAGTATGAGTACGCAGGAGCTCCGTTGTTGAGTTCTTAGCATTGAGGCGTACGATAGGTCTATGTTAGGTAGTGCAGATACCAACCTATAGGTGGGCGAAGCCTAACCCACCGCTTCTGTTTGCCACTACGGGAGTATCCTATGAGTTTTGCTAGCTCCAAAAAGGGGGGAACTAAAGGTGTGTGCGCATAGAGTCGAAGTGTGTGAGTTGCAGTTGTGTGAACATAGCATTAAACTGCATAACTTTGGATCTCATGGCATATCCATTGCATTTCAACCCCTACCCTAATCGTATAAATTGGTATGGGACTTTTTATATCATAGGCCCTGCTAAAGGACCCTTTGGTCAATAGGTTTGTATGGGCATTCCTATAAATCATGGTTACTCTTCTTTACTTAGTCTTCCTTAATACTGTTTACTTATTACTACTTTAATTGTTAGTGCTTTACTTACAGTAATATATATTGCGTAGTGGTAGACATTTCCCGTAGATTAGATTCACCGTCACCTACTATTATTTATACCCCTTGCTATCCTCCGCTTCATTCCTCCCGCTCGGTGCCTAAGAGTCATCGGGGGAGGGGTGGGGTATTGGCATAGTCTTTTGACTAATGGTCGGTGGATCTTATCATTTTAGAGGACCGAGGAGATGCAGCGCACCAGAGGCCAGTGTAGATGGAGGCAGGATAGTATAGCATAGGAGCACCAGTCTCGGGATCCATGAGTGTTACTACTAGTTTTGCTTCCGTGAGAGAACTTGTAGTGAGGATTTGATGTATCAGGCAGGAGCCCTTATTATTACTATCTTTATTTCAGTTACTATATGTGGACCTCTTTATTTCTGAGAGATTATATTTCATGTGATGTGGGCTTGATTTCTATATATACAAATGTATACTTTTCTTCTGTTGCGATTGATATGGCCGACAGGATCGACATTTTGTAGTGGTGGCCTTCCCGAGTGATGGTGTCACCATAAAGAGGCGGTTCTGGGTATAAGACCCGGTAGCGAAGCAAAAAAAAAGGGTCTTACATCGCGTGCTAGTCATGTCGACGTTGCGTCGATTAGAACTTGACGCATCTTCGAATTTGATGAGCAACTATTAATTCGACGTATCCGTCGATATGAAATCGACGTTGTGTCGAATGCTATTCGAATTATTTGATTTGGATGGCTCTCGAAGCTAGCATCAAATAGAATTAGACGGTACGTCGAATTCTATTCGACACAACTATGAATTAGCAGTTGCATATTGCTTTCTAAGCAGGCGTCGAGTAGAATTAGACGGTACTTCAAATTCTATTCGACACAATTCTAAATTAATAAGTCTATTTTCTTAGAAAGTTCTTGCTGTTTTTATCAGCAATGATTTTTATTGAAAATAGTATTTATACTATTATTTTCATAAACTAAACAAGATAATATGAAGATTTAAAATAGAAATCACTCCCCTGTTCGATTTGGTTCCTTATTAGACCATAGATCTTGCCTCCCCTTCCATTATCTCCTAGGAGGGATCCTACTTATTCCTGCACAAATTGCATAAACATTAGAAGGAACGCAGGTTACCATGGGCCCTTTGTTTTTACCATTATAAGGTTCCATGAAATAGTAGAAGGGTCTTTCATGATATCTTTTAGGATGGCAGAGAATGAGTTTATCAAACCTTGATTTATAATGGTTGTACGTGAATTGTGTATAAAATGTTTCTACATATAATAAATCAGCAGTGTGTTTTATTATTCTATTTTTGGCTTTAGCCTTTTGATTGTTGTTGTTTAATTTATCTGCATTATTATTACCTAGAGGTTTCTTTTCATTGTTTAGAATTACTTTGTTAAGCACCGTTAATTTATTTGGATTATTAATATTCTGATCCTTAAATATTGCACACTTCTTACTTGATTGATATTCACTAAGTCTAATAAATCTAACTGGATTTTTCCAGGCTGGTCTACTAGAGACTTCGGTGCTAGTGCAAGGGTTTGCTCCTAGACCTAGATGTTTAAATCTCATAGAGAGATTTTGTGTAATATCTTTGAGCTTTTGACTCCTCCCATTGAGAGAGTCCTCAAAGTCTTTTGTCTTGTGAAAGTGGAGATTAGATCTTAAATTAACTCTAGAGGGGGGGGGGGGGGTGAATAGAGTTTAAAACTTTTCCCTTAGTTTTATAGCGGAATTGAAAATACTGATATAAGTATATGTGTATAGAGTGAGTGCTATATAAAAACTGAAATAAAATGAATAATGAAAACAGCACACAACACAACACAGAAAAGAAATCAAACACAGAGGACACAAGGAGCTATAGTAGTTCCCCACTAAACTTGGGTACGTCTACTCTTCTACCACCCTTGGTAGGAATCCACTAGGATTTTTTATCAGGTGCCCTCACACCAATGAGCTTTTGATATGGTGCCCAAAAGCCTACTAGATTTTTTGATCAGGTGTCTTGCAACCAATGGGGTACACTTTTGAAGGGAGTTTTAACCCTGTATAGAATGGGATGGAGAGGAGTTTAGATGTTCTTCTCTGTCAAGATGTATAGAGAAGACTCTAGTGGATTTGATGCTGTAGAAAGGCTCCTCTGTCTGATTGAAGATGTTTGACAGTTGAATGACTGAAGCTTTCTCTTTGAAGAAATGATCTTCCTGTAGTAGATAAATCTGGAAGAAATAGTTCTTCAGATTTTTGTTGCTCTTTTGAAAGATCTATGCTTGCAGCTAATGACTGAGAGAGTAATGTTGATGTTGTTCTCAGTTGAATGAAGTTGCTGCTATTGAGGAAGAAGAAGATGATTTGTATTCCTGTTCTTCATTTTCTTCCTGAAGTTTTTCTCCTTTCTTGATCTGATTTTTGCAGCCGGAAATCTGAGAGATAGTGTAGTTGTTCTCAGAAAATGTGTGTTGCTGAAGTGGAAGAAGATGAAGTTCTGTTTAAACTTTTTGTTCTTCTGTTCTTCCTGTCACATTTTCTTTTTCTTTTTCCTGAGCAGAAAATCTGTACGGCAATTTGAAAATATGTTCTGTATATTATTCTGTCGTGTAAACTGAAGGTAATAAATCTGTTGTATATCAATCTGCTATATCCTCTTCCTTATTTTCCTTTTCTTTTGAAAATCTCTGAGAGACATTAATTGCAGATCCTTTATATTAAGGGATAAATATATCTGAAAGGATATTTTGAAAACATAAATCTGCTGCGCTGTTTATCTCTTTCCTTTTAAATGAATATGTCCTTTTCCGAGGAAATGTCAACGGCTATAACTTAAATAATAAAGGAAATATATTTTCCTTACTTGATCTGATAGAAAGAGTCGCTGTTGTTAGTCGATCTGAGTTCAGAGAATGAAATGATATACTCTTTCTGAAATTTCTGAACTTAAATAATAATTCTTCGATTTGAACAAAATTCGTCGAACGCAGATTCGTCGACCTCAAGATTTTCGTCGAACACAACATTTACTTCGTCGACCTCAATTGAATATTGCTGGAATAATTAATTTTGTTGATCTGTGAGAACTTTCGTCGATCTGAAGGTGTTCGTCGAACGCAGACCGGAGTTCGTCGAACGGAAGTATTCGTCGACCGCTGAGCCTGGATAAAATCGTCGAGCGCTGAGCTTGAGTAAAAGCATCGAGCGCTGAGCTTGAGATCTGTTTGTCAACCACTAAACCGCTGAGACGGGATCGTCGACCGCTGAGACGAGCTTGAAGCAAGCCATTCGTTGATCGCAGAATGTAAGCCAATCGTTGAACGCAGAAAGCTTGCCGTTCGTCGAACGCAGATAGCCATTCGCCGAACGCAGTGTGGAGTTCGTCGAACGCAGAATCTGAATGAAATCTCTAGTTCTAACAGCCAAAACTCTTGACCCATAAACTATACATTGGGGTCAACTTTGTCCTTAGTTAACATATAGTGATCCTATCCCAAATCAGAAATAGGGTTGTTCCAACAATCTCCCCATATTTGGGTTAGGACACTATTTGACAAAAACTGAAAATAAACAAATAATAATACAGCAAAAAGAAGAGAGCATGAATATATCTGATATATTTTTAAATATTTTATCAGATATAAAATAAATAATACTCTGAGTTTTGAAACATTTTAATGAAAATAAAACTGATAGAAATAAAATCAGAATGATTTTTCTGAATTCTACCTTCTGAATTCTGAAATTCTGATATTGTCTGATTTGTATTGTTCTGAATTCTTATCCGAACTGAACTGTATCTGCTATGTAAATCAGCTTTCTGAATTTTCTCTGAACTGAATATGTTATCTGTTGCTTCTTTTAAATTCAAAACTATGTTCTGAATCTGCATATAAATACTGCAATCTGCTTTTTAATCTGAACAGCTTTATAATTATGATTTGTTGTGCTTACAACAATAACTGATACTGAGTTTGCTATATCAAAATTCTTCTCCTGAGCTGTACTGTATCTGCATCTGAACTTCTGAATTTTTCTGAAACAGCAAACTGTTGTGAGCTTTATCAAGCTTCTTCAAACAGCAACTCCCCCTGAGAGTGTCTCCCCCTGAGACTGGAGGTTCTTTAGCTTTCTCCCTTTTTCCTAGTTCATAAAATAACTTCCCCTAAGTAACTGCATCAAATGGAGCTTGTTCATAAAAACTTCTCCCCCTGCCTAGTTTCAGGAAGGCCAAAAGCTAGGCCCTTTGAAGAAGGGGCATTTGATGGAGGTAGGGAAGGATGCAAGAATTGTATTGCTGTTGTTCATGCACAATAAAATAGAGATCAAGTGCAAAGGGAACTAGAAAGAGAAACAATTATGTAGGCATTCAGCTAATATAAAAAAATTGATTAATGATGACAGGTTGAAAAAAAACTTCAGAAAAATTAGGTTCGACGAAAAATGAGTTTTCGTCGATCTCGGTTCGACGAACTTGATGACTTCGTCGATCTCCGTTCGACGAAATACTTGGTTTCGTCGAGCTCAGTTCAATGAAGAGATGGGTAAGTAGAAAACTTAATTTTTGTAATAAATGAATCTCCATCTATCATTCCTAGTTGATTTATAAAGAAAATGTGTTTATTTTTATCCAAGGGCTTGGTGAAAATATCAGCTCTTTGCAAATCAGTAGAGATGAACTGTAGGCAGATTTTATTTTTATCCACATTATCCCTAAGGAAGTGGTGCCTAATCTCTATGTGTTTAGTCCTACTATGGAGAACTGGATTTTGTGCTATAGATATTGCACTAGTATTGTCACAATATATAATTGAATTATTTAAGTTGACACCATAGCCTAGGAGCTGATTTTGTATCCACAATATCTGTGAGCAGCAACTGCCTGCAACTATATATTCAGGTTCAGCTGTTGATGTAGACACAGATGTTTGTTTCTTACAAAACCACGACACAAGCCTATCACCAAGAAACTGGCAAGTTCTTGATGTGCTTTTCCTGTCTACTCTGCATCCAGCATAATCTGAATCTGAGAATCCAGTTAAGTCAAATTTAGATGAGGTTGTATACCAAAGTCCTAGATTAGGGAAACCCTTTATATATCTCAAATTTCTTTTTAATAAAATTAGATGAGATTCTTTGGGGTTAACTTGGAATCTAGCACAAATACATGTAGCAAACATTATATCAGGCCTACTAGCTGTTAAATAAAGTAAGGAGCCAACAATTGCTCTATATACCTTCTGATCAACAGGTTTCCCTGATTCATCAGCATCAACAACAACATTAGAGGGCATGGGTGTTCTCATGGTGGAAGAATCAGACATACCAAATCTTTTCACTATTCCTTAGCATACTTAAATTGGGATATGAAGATTCCATTTGGAGTTTGCTTCACTTGAAGACCAAAGAAGTATGATAATTCACCCATACTACTCATTTCAAATTTAGATTGCATTATATTAGAAAATCTTTTGCATAAGTTTGAATCAGTGGAGCCAAATATGATATCATCTACATATGTTTGAACTAGCAATGTTTGATTTTTATGTATCCTGAAAAATAAAGTTTTGTCTACTATGCCTCTATAAAATTTATTCTCTAAAAGAAAACTAGCTACAGTCTCATACCATGCTCTAGGAGCTTGTTTGAGGCCATATAGAGCTTTCTTAAGCTTAAATACAAAAGAGGAATGAGTTGGAGAGATGAAACCTGGTGGTTGTTCCACATAGACTTCTTCTTTGATTTCTCCATTCAGGAATGCACTCTTTACATCCATTTGATAAACCTTGAATTTCTTGTATGCTGCAAATGCAAGGAAAATCCTGATTGGTTCTAACCTGCAACTGGTGCAAAAGTCTGATCATAGTCTATTCCTTCTTCCTGTGAGTATCCTTGATCTACTAGTCTAGCTTTGTTTCTCACAATGTTGCCATCTGCATCTAGCTTATTCCTGTAGACACACTTAGTTCTAATAACTAGATAATTCTTTGGTCTAGGAACCAATGCCCAAACTTTGTTTGTCTCAAACTGATTGAGCTCCTCTTGCATAGCAATGATCCAGTTGGGATCTTGTTCTGTATCTTGCAGGGATTAAGGTTCAATCTGAGAGAGAAAACAAGTGTGCATCATATTCTGATTTACTTGATGCCTTGTTTGCACACCTACTGAAATATCACCAATAATTTGAGATATTGGATGATCTCTAACTGTGATGTGATCAACAGTTGGAGTGAGTTCAACAATAATTTCGACTTGGGGAATTTGTTCAGCTGGAAGATGTTCTGCTGTAGTCTGAATTGAACTGTCAGCAAAATCTGGGTGATTTTCTTCTTCACTTTCTTCAGCATTCTGTTGTAAAACATATTAGTTTCATCAAATGAAACATGCATAGATTCTTCAATTTTAAGAGAAGATTTGTTATAAATCCTATATGCCTTGCTGATTAATGAATAGCCTAAGAAAATTCCTTCTTCAGATTTTGGTTCAAATTTCCTAAGGTATTTCTTATCATTATTGTGAACAAAACATTTACAGCCAAATGCTCTAAAATAGTTAACTTTAGGTTTCTTCCCTTTAAGTAATTCATATGGAGTTTTGCCCTTAATTTTGTGTATCAAACTTCTATTCAACACATAGTTTGCTGTGCTAACAGCCTCTGCCCAAAAAGATAGGGGCAAATTAGCATCTGCAAGCAATGTTCTTGCTGATTCAATTAGAGTTCTATTTTTCCTTCCAACTACCCCATTTTGTTGAGGAGTTCTAGGAGCTGAGAAGCAATGTCTGATAACTTCCTTCTCACAGAATTCTTGCATGAGAAGAGACTCAAACTCAGTGCCATGATCACTTCTGATCAATGCAATATGAGTAGAGTACTCAATCTTAATGCTCTTAAGAAAGTCTGTAAGAACTTTAAAGTTATCTGACTTTTCTCTCAAAAAGAACACCCAAGTGAATCTAGAGAAGTCATCTACAATAACTAGAGTGTAAGACTTCCCCCCTAAACTCTTTGTTGCAATAGGTCCAAAAAGGTCCATATGTAGCAAATACAAGATTCTAGGTGAATCACTTTTAGATAATGATTTAAAACTACTTTTAGTTTGCTTGCCTAGTTGACATGCCATACAAAGACCTTCTTTCTTCTATGAACCTAAAGGTAAACCTCTAACAAGATTGTCCTTAGATAATTTTGCAATGGTCCTAAGGTTTATATGTCCTAATCTATTATGCCAAAGTTCACTAGTTTGCGTAATTCATTAAATAAACAAATTTCTGATGTAGATGAATTGAAATTTACTAAATATCTATTACCATGCCTAATACCTGATAAAACAATAACATTATCAGAAGATTTAATAAGGCATTTTAATTTATTGAAAGTTACCTGATACCCTTCATCACATAACTGACTTATGTTGATGAGGTTGTGGTTCAGTCCCTTAACATAAGCTACCTTTTTGAAGGTGACTTCTCCAACCTTGACTTTTCCATAGCCTTTGGTTTGTCCACAGTTGGAGTCTCCAAATATAACTTTTGGTCCAAGCTTTGCCTTGTAGTTGTTCAGGTTGGCCTTTTTTCCTGTCATATGTTTTGAACAGCCAGAATCCAAATACCATTTTTCATTTATTCTTGGACAGCTGTGTACCTGCAAAAATAGAAAAACAATCTATTTGTTCCTGACCCAGACTACGTTGGGTCTTTTTGAATTTCCACAAAAATCTGAAATAAAAGACATTTCAGGTTGGTCCTTGTAACCTTGTGGATGATATCTCCTTGGAGGTATTATCCATTCAGTGAAAGGATTGATAGAATGTGAAGAATAAGAATTGTTCAGATTTGCTGTATAGTTTCTGTTCGATGAACTAGGCTGAGTTCATCGAGCACCGTTCGACGAATGACTGAGATTTCATCGAGCGCCGTTCATATAATAACTATATTGAAAATCTGTCTTCAGAGTTCGTCGAGCTCCGTTCGACGAAGTGGATACATTTCGTCGAGCTCCGTTCGACAAATTCTGCTGAATTTTACTATTCTCGACAGTCTTACTTGAAATGTTTTTATTAACTCCTACAACCTCTTTGCTCTTAGCAGAGATAAATTTTATAGGTGTAGAGAGTATGTTCTTCTTAATTAGAGGTGGCTCACTTGATGAAGCACCCAAGCCTAGTTTGCTATTAAGTCTAGCATTAACAGTGCTTGTAATGTCCATCAGTTTGATGCTTCTCCCATTTAGGTATTCTTCAAACTTTTTGGCTTCAGACAACTTGCTCTCAATGAGAACAATATGTTCCCTGGAGACAGCCAAATCTTTTTTAAGATTTACATTTTCTTCACTTATTTGATTTATTTCAGGTAGCTTAAGTCTGAGTGAGATTATTTCTTTCTCAGATTTAATTAGGTCTGAGCAAAGGACCTTGAATTCAGCTTTGAATTTAACTGAAGTAAAATCAAAGTTAGATATTACCTTATCTGCATCAATTTCTGCTTCTGATTCTGATTCTGATTCTTCTTCATCAGAATTGTTAGCTGAGGCATTGATTGCCATCATCCAGAAGTTCTTCTCTTCTTCATTATCTTCATCATCACTGGATGATGATGCATTTCCTGACTCACTGCCTGAGTCATACATGGCCATCAAACATTGGTCATTTTCTTTTGTTTCTTCTTCATCATCTGAAGAACTGGATGACTGTTCTGATTCAGTGTCACTCCAAGTTTCTGCTACAAATCATCTTCCCTTCTTTTTGTGCTTGTGGGAGGACGACTTGCTGGAGTGTCCTCTTTCTTCTTTTTCTTTTCTCTTTTCCTTTTTGTCCTTCTTGTTTTGATTTTATGGACAGTCAGGTGCAAAGTGTCCTGGTTTCCTGCAACCAAAACATATAACTTCTTTAGATGGAGCTTTGTCATACCTTGGTTTTTCATGGCTCCTGGATGACTTTTTCCTGAAGACTTTTCTTGCCATCTTGTAGAATCTTTGGGCAAGTAGACTCATGAACTCCTCATCTCTTAGAGCTTTTTCTTCTTCATCAGCTGCTTTGAAAGCTATGCTCTTTTCTCTCTTTGTTGCTGGAGATGAAGTGGAGGATTCAGCTTCCCTAGATTTGATGAGCTGCTCATAGGATTTGAGCTTGCCCAACAAAGTTTCAGTTGTAATCTCATTGAGGCTTCTGGCTTCCTTGATAGGCCAGATCCTAGAGTCCCATGTGCTGGGGAAGCACATAAGAATCTTATCATTGATCTCAGTGAAAGAGATCACTTTATCCAAGGTCTTTAGCTCATTTATTATGAGGCTGAGCCTATTGTACATATCATCTACTGTTTCATTTTCTCCTTTCTTAAAATTCTCATACTGAGAAATAAGATGTGATCTCCTATCTTTCCTTTCATCAGCAGATCCCTCAACCATGTTGTTGAGAGAAATCCATATTTCTCTTGCTGATGTGCATTCCACCACTCACTGAAAAATGTCATCAGACATTGTTTGAGCCAGAATATTCATTGCTTTTGCATCAGCACTCCTTTGCTTTTTTTGGGTTTCAGTCCATTCAGGAGGTGAAACAGCACTGATGTTAGCAGAGGTTCCAGTACTTGCTGCTGCTGTAGGTGTTGGAGGCCCTGTCAAAATCACATTAAAAATTTCTCCATCAATTGAGTTCATATATAACCTAATCCTTGATTTCCACAGTGCAAACTTACTGAGACTGCACATAGGAGGTCTTGTGCTAGAATACTCTTTGTTTTGTGCCATGAGTTTTTAATAGAAAATAAATAAAATAAAAACTCTAAAAGAATTTAAGGTCTAATTGATCTTTGTGATTCATGTGTTAGCCTGTAAAGAATCAACAGCCCTCTGATACTAATTGAAAGTGGAGGTTAGATCTTAAATTAACTCTAGATGGGTGGTGATTAGAGTTTAAAACTTTTCCCTTAGTTTTATAGCGGAATTGAAAATACTGATATAAGTATATGTGTATAGAGTGAGTGATAAATAAAAACTGAAATAAAATGAATAATGAAAACCGCACACAGCACAACAGAGAAAAGAAATCAAACACAGATGACACAAGGATTTATAGTAGTTCCCTATTAAACTTAGGTACGTCTACTCTTCTACCACCCTTGGTAGGAATCCACTAGGATTTTTGATCAGGTGCCCTCACACCAATGAGCTTTTGATAAGGTGCCCAAAAACCAACTAGATTTTTTATCAGGTGTCTTGCCACCAATGGGGTAAACTTTTGAAGGGAGTTTTAACCCTGTACAGAATGGGATGGAGAGGGGTGTAGATGTTCTTCTCTATCAAGATGTATAGAGAAGACTCTAGTGGATTTGATGTTGTAGAAAGGCTCCTCTGTCTGATTGAAGATGTTTGACAGTTGAATGGCTGGAGCTTTCTCTTTGAAGAAATGATCTTCCTGTAGAAAATAAATCTGGAAGAAAGAGTTCTTCAGATTTTTGTTGCTCTTTTGAAAGATCTATGCTTGCATCTAATGACTGAGAGAGTAATGTTGATGTTGTTCTCAGTTGAATGAAGTTGCTGCTATTGAGGAAGAAGAAGATGATTTGTATTCTTGTCCTTCTTTTTCTTCCTGAAGTTTTTCTCCTTTCTTGATCTGATTCTTGCAGCAGGAAGTCTGAGAGATAGTGTAGTTGTTCTCAGAAAATGTGTGTTACTGAAGAGGAAGAAGATGAAGTTCTGTTTAAACTTTTTGTTCTTCTGTTCTTCCTGTCTCCTTTTCTTTTTCTTTTTCCTGAGCAGCAAATCTGTACGGCAATTCGAAAATATGTTCTGTATATTATTCTGTCGTGTAAACTGAAGGTAATAAAACTGTTGTATATTAATCTGCTATATCCTCTTCCTTATTTTCCTTTTCTTTTGAAAATCTCTGACAGACATTAATTGCAGATCCCTTATATTAAGGGATAAATATATCTGAAAGGATATTTTGAAAACATAAATCTGCTGCGCCGTTTATCTCTTTCCTTTTCAATGAATATATCCTTTTCCGAGGAAATGTCAACGGCTATAACTTAAATAATAAAGGAAATATATTTTCCTTACTTGATCTGATAGAAAGAGTCATTGATGTTAGTCGATCTGAGTTCAGAGAATGAAATGATATAATCTTTCTGAAATTTTTGAACTTAAATAATAATTCTTCGATCTGAACAAAATTCGTCGAACGCAGATTCGTCTACCTCAAGATTTTTGACGAACACCACATTTACTTCGTCGACCTCAATTGAATATTGCTGGAATAATTAATTTTGTTGATCTGTGAGAACTTTCGTCGATATGAAGGTGTTCGTCGAACGCAGACTGGAGTTCGTCGAACGGAAGAATTCGTCGACCGCTGAGCTTAAGTAAAAGCGTCTAGCGCTGAGCTTGAGATTTGTTTGTCAACCGCTGAACCGCTGAGACGGGATCGTCGACGGCTGAAATGAGCTTGAAGCAAGCCGTTCGTCAAACGCAGAATGTAAGCCGATCGTTGAACGCAAAAATCTTGCTGTTCGTCGAATGCAGATAGTCGTTCGTCGAACGCAGTGTGGAGTTCATCGAACGCAGAATCTGAATGAAATCTCTAGTTCTAACAGCCAAAACTCTTGACCCAAAAACTATACATTGGAGTCAACTTTGTCCTTAGTCAACATATAGTGATCCTTGTCCAAATCAGAAATAGGGTTGTTCCAACACCTTAGTTAGCTCTTCTTTTAATTTTAGATTATCCTTTCTTATCTCTATCAATTCCGTTTATTTAACCTAAATTTTATTTCTCAAATCATTATTTATTAAATATAATTCTTATTTCTTAAGATTTTCTAATTCTTCCCTATCCGCTTCTAACTCTTTTTAAATTTGAGAAAATCCTTACAAAATTCTTTAAAGCAGGTTTTAAATTCATCAGAATTAAAATTGAAATCATCAAACAACGATACCTGCTCTTCCTCATAATCAGAGGATATCCCCAATGCCATCATGTAGGCTACTTCAACATCTTTTCTTCATCACTCTCTGATGAAGAGGAGCTTGACTCTGCATCAGAGTCACTCCAGGTATCAGCAATGAAACCTTTGGCTATCTTCGTGTTTTTCCTCCTAAAAGACTTCTTTTTCTGCCCATCTTTGTTGCCTCTCCTGTCCCTTTGTTCATGTGGGCAATTAGGGGATATGTGCCCTGGTTTGTTGCAAGAGAAGCAAATCACCTCCTTCTTTGGAGTCTTATCATATCTGGGCTTTGAGCTCCTCTCTCTTCTACTTGAATCTTCTGTCTTGACCCACTTTCAGAATCTCCGTGTTAGGAAGATGAACATTTCATCTTTCGGAGTGGAGGGCTCTTCTTCAACAACTTTTAGAGCCAGGCTCTTTTGGAGAGGAGTTGGAGTTGTGGATATTTCCTTTTCCAGACTCCTTAGCTCATTGATAATGATGACGAATCTGTCATACATTTCAGCAACACTTTCATCAGCTTTCTTTTGTAAGTTCTCATATTGGGATATGAGAAGGGACTTTCTGTCCTTTCTTTCGTCAGAACTCCCTTCAACCATTCTAGTAAGAGATTCCCAGATCTCTTTTGCTAATTGGCAGTCATCTACTTTTTGTAAAATGTCATCTGATATTGTGGAAACCAGAATGTACATAGCCTTGGCATCACATCCCTTCTGCTTCTTCTCGGCCTCTGTCCATTCACTCCTTGGGACAACTTCCACTGTTTTAGATCCACTGACACTTTATCTGACTAGAGCTGGGGGACCTGAAAGAATGACATTAAAATGTCTTCATCAATATAGTTCGTATACAGCTTTATTCTGGCCTTCCAGAGTGTGAACTTATTTAGGTTACACACTGCAGGTCTTGTTGATGATAATCCTTAGAACTCATTTTCTTTAAAAATTAGTTTTAACTGATTAATAAAAAGGAAATGAGAGGAGGAGATCTTTTGATCAAGGTGTTAACCTTTTAATGATCAACCTCCATGTGATACCAATTGAAAGTGCACAATGTGACTCTGAGTATTCTCCAGAGGTGGGGGGGGGGGGGGGGGGGGGGGAATAGAGTTTAAAATATTTTTTACCCTAATTATGCACACACAATAAAAACTTTAAGTATTTTGCACCCAGCAAAACCAAAGATAGAATAAAGTATAAACAGATTGCTGAAAATAAAACAAAGAAAAACTAAAGTATGGACATCACAAAAAATCACACACAAAGACACATACACCTCTCTTCTACCTCCCTGGTAGTATTGCACAACCTGTACCCGAGTCTTTTAATAAGGAGACACTTAGAACCACTGAGTATTTTGATATGGATTGCACAACCTGTGCCAAAATGTTGGTACTCCTCTCTTCAGAAGCACTTGTGTAGCTTTTGTCTTTTACAGGATCTGAAATGATGAACCCTTGCTACTGATTGGGTTAATTGCAAGGGTTATTTGACTTGATCCTTTTTTGTAAGTACTTCTTGTAAACAGCTACTGTAAGATGAAGAAGAAGAAGAAGCATCTCTTATATTTTCACTGTGCTGAAAGAAGACTTATTCTTGTCATAGTGTTTGAGAAGGAAGAAGATGAACACCCTATACCACAGACAAGAATAATAATTAATACCCTATTTTTCTTATCCCCTATAGCATACTTATCCTGTATGATTGGGGTTTCAAATCCTTTCTTCTTTTGTGCCGTCCCGTTAAGGAATTATTTTGGACACATAATTTTCCTTTCCTCTTTTGTTCCGGACCCGTCCATCAGTTTTGTATACATTCCAAGAATGATTTTGCTGAGTTCTGGAATACTCCATTCCATTTTTGTCAATAAAAAAGCCATTGGAGAACTCTCATTAGTCTTGTGGTGCTTTTGAAAAGGTCTTAAAAGGACACTAGAAAAAACTTCCTTTTTTTTTATTGTATTCCACGTTGCGTCGACTTCATCATTCTTCATGTCGACGCACCTCTGAGTTCTTATCGGAGTAGCTTTGAATTCCTTCTTAGCTCTGGCTAAACTCAGATATCGACATTGCGTCGATTACCAATCAACGTATCCGTCGAGTTGAAGGCTTCGACCTGAACTTTATCTTCTGCGCCGAGTTGAAGTCGAAGTTGCATCGACTTCTTGGATGGCTTTGGCAAGCTCTACCTTCTGCGTTGAGTTCATTTCGACGTTGCGTTGATTTGACTTGTCCTTCGATAGGCAGATTAAGTTTCTTGGACTTCAAGTCAGAGTTGCGTGAACATCAAATCGAAGTTGCGTCGACTTTCATTCAACGTAAGTCTTAACTTAACTTATTTTGTGAGTGTCTTGACTTGGCCTTGACACTCTAAGGTGAGTGTGACATCCTAAGACATCTAATGACCAATTTACCTTTACTATACAATGGGGGTAATAATTCTAGGAAGTAAAATGACCTATAAATAATTTGTTAAGTTAAATCAAAAGGGGTTTTCCCCAATAATCTCCCCCTATTTATCTTAACAAATTTTACAGATTGTTTACAGTGATTTTACACATTCTTTGACATAAACCTTAATTACAGACAATAATACATATATAATAAAGACATTATTAAATGACAAGATAGAGCATATAGTAAACTTCCAAGTAATCATCTTGTTCTGAATCACTGTATGAGAATTGTTTCATATGTATACAGAATACCTGAACAATACTATTTCTTCTCAGGAGTCTTCCTTTTCCTTGAGAAGACCTTTAGTATTACCTTTCTTGCAGCAAAATCAAGAAGTTCATTTTCTTCTTCAGGACTCCTGACAACTTATTGGTGGATTTCATTATCTTTGAGAAGCTCCCCTTGAGATTGTGCATTCTCATCAATATCCTGAGCAGCATCCTAAGCAATCTTTGATACTTCATTTAAAAGTAGATCATCTTCATGGAGCTCCCCCTAATTTGATGGAAGCTCCCCCTGGGTTACTACAGCTGGCTCCCCCTAAATTGATGCAGACTTTGCTGGAGGATTCTCAACTGGCTCCACTTGAACTATTCCTGTTTGGAAAACAGTTAGCTTGTTTGGGTCACGAGCCTTAGTATCTGGAGCAATCTCTTCTCCATCACTCGTATGCTTTTCCTAGACATTCTCAATTCCATGGTTAAGTAACTCCTCCTCCTGAATCTTCTCCCCCTTCTTAACCTTGCTGACAAGAGAGGTTAAGAAATCTTTAGTGACCTTGGAGGAGGATACAATTATCTTAAGAGACAGGAGTGACTCTTTTGATTCTTGTATTTCTGACTCCATTTGGGTGTATTTATTATTGAATTTTCTGGATTGACTGGCCAGTAGGTCTGCAAATGTGCTTGAGGAAAACCCTACTGCCTTAAAGATGGCTTGTTCAATATAAATAGAGGGAATATGAACATGAGATGTAGGAGGAGTAGGTGTAGGTAGAATAACTGGGTTGAACGCTATGAGGTTCTCATTGAAGTCTGGAAGATCTACAGGGGAGATGGATTGATAGACTTCTGGAGAGATATGAAATGGTGGTAGGGGAGCAGACTAATTGTCTGAGATTATGGTGGATGGTTATTGTTGTGGTTGGAGAGAGACCTTAGGTGCAGGTTCTGTGGCAAGGATGGATGAACTGCCCTGGTTGAGTGGGGCTGGATCAGCATCTTGATTAGTATCATGTTAAGTTGTTGGGGTATCATGAGGAGGAATATTTTCCCTTAGGGGATCTAGTAGATGTTTCTCGAAATCTTGAGGAGGTGGAGGAGGAGGTGAGGGTGCAAACTGACCAAGCTTCAGAATTTTCCTGGCCCACTTGGAAAATATACCTATATTCATCCCTTTTTCCTGTAGAAATTGAGCTTAATATCTTTAGATTTTACTTATATTAATTTTAGCTCATGGATGCTTAAGATTACTCAAAATTATTTTCTATGCTCTCAAAATATTGTTCTTTGAAATTTTATAGCCTTTAAACCCTAGCTGTTGGAACAACCCTTATTACTGATTTGGGCTAGGATCACTATCTATTGACTAGGACTAAGTTGACCCCAATGTATAGTCTAAGGGTCAAGGTTTTAGACGGTTAGAACTTAAGGAAAAGAATAAGTTTCTGCGTTCGATGAACTCCATGCTGCGTTCGACGAACTCCATCCTGCATTCGACGAACGGCATGCTCCAGTTCGACGAACTTGCCAAGGTTCTGCGTTCGACGAACTCTATTCTGCGTTCGATGAACTCCTTTCTGCGTTCGACAAACTTGCTCTCCAGCTCGACGCACTCAGTTCTCCAGCCAGTCCAGTAGTTTATTATTCAGTTCGATGAACTCCAGTTTGAGATCGACGAACTCAGCTCTGCGTTCGAAGAATAAGTATCAAGATGTTCCGATCGACGAAATTCATTCTCATATCAACGAACTCAGTTCTTCCAGGCAGATTCAGCAGATTATCATTCAGTTCGACGAACTCAACATTCAGTTCGATGAACTCAGTTATCAGATCGACGAATTTTCTCCTCAGCTCTAATTTCAGAAGGATCATTTTTATTCTATTCTCTGAACTCAGATCGACTATCAGCAGCAGATCTATTCCTATCAGATAAGTCAAGGATATTATCTTTCCTTTTATTATTCTCTTATTTCGAGAAAGTGGTCATTGACACATTTTGGAAAAGGACACTTTCATGGAAAAGGAAAAGAATTAAAGGATACAGTTCCAAGAAAATCTTTTCAGATTATTCTATTCCTTATTCAGAAGATTTGTTTTTCAAATCAGTCAGAATTCTCAAAAGGGAAAAGAAGGAAGAAGATTCAGAACAGTAAGATAAGAAAAAGAAAATAGAAGAAGAAAACAGTCGAGAGAAAAAAAATACACAGAAAAGAAAATATAGAGTTCATCTTCCTCAAGCAGCAGCACTCTCAATCTCTGAGAACATCAACATTATTCTCTCAGTATTCTGCAGCAAGTTCAAAATCTTCAAGAGCAACAACAAATCTGAGAAACCTTTGTCTCTTAGATTCATCAGCTATTAGGAAGATATTTTATTCAAGAGAAAGCTCCATCCTTCAACTGCCAACCATTTCTATCAGACAGGGGGAGCTTTACATCAACAAATCCACTAGTCTTCTCTCAGATTATTAACAGAGAAGAACTTCATAACCCTCTTTATCCCATCTTGTACAGGGTTATAACTACCTTCAAAAGTTAAACCATTGGTGGCAGGGCACCTGATCAAAAACCTGTTGTTTGGTTTGAACACCTGATCAAAAGCTCAGTGGTGTTTGGGCACCTGATCAAAAACCCATTGGTGATAGGGCACCTGATCAAAACCCTTGTGGATTCCTACCTAGGTTGGTAGAAGAGTAGATGTACCCAGGTTTATTGGGGAACTACTATAGATCCTTGTGTCCTCTATAATTGTGTTTATTTTTCTGTGCTGTGCTGTGTGATTTTTTATTTGTTTCATACTCACTTAGTACACATATATATCACTATTTTAACTCTGCTATAAAAATAAGTGAAAAACTTTTTAATACTCTATTCAACCCCCCCTCTAGATTAAATCTAAGATCTAACCTCCATTTCCTTTGATATCAGAGATTACTTTCAACTGATATCAGAGGCCTTCCAATTGGTATCAGAGGTTGGTTGATTGTTTACAGGCTAACACCTGAATCCAAAGATCAATTAGATCTTAAGTTTTTCTAGAGTTTTAATTTTCTAACAACTCATGGCACAGAACAAAGAATACTCAAGCACAAGACCTCCTATGTGCAATCTAAATAAGTTTGCATTATGGATGGCAAGGATCAGATTATATATGAACTCTATTGATGAAGATTTTTTTAATGTGATTTTGACAGGACCTCCTACTCCTACAGCAACAACAAGTGCTGAAACAACAACAACAAATAATGTTGTTCCACCTCCTGAGTGGACAAAAGCTCAAAAGAAGCAGAGAAGTGATGATGCCAAAGCAATGAATATAGTGGCACAGACAATGTCTGATGACATTTTCCAAAAGATTGTGGAATGCACCTCAGCCAGGGATATCTGGATCTCCCTCAACAACATGGTTGAAGAGTCAGAGTCATCATCCAGCTCATCTGAAGATGAAAATGATGAAAATGAAAAGGATCAATGATTGATGGATGTTTATTACACATGCAATGATTCAGATCATGCATCATAATCCAGCTCTAGTGATGATGAAGATGATGAAGGTGAACGAAACTTCTGCATGATGGTTATCAATGCCTCGGGAAGTAATTCATAAGAATCAGAATCAGACAATGACAGTGATCAGGTAATATCTAACTTTGATTTTAATTCAAATGATTTTAAAAATGATTTTAAAGCTCTTTGTTTAGATTTAATCAAATCTGAGAAAGTGATAATCTCTCTCAGAGGCAAGTTGGCTGAAATGAACCAACTAAGTGAAGATAATGTCAATCTTAAGAACGAATTGGCTACCTCCAGAGAACACATTGTTCTCATTGAGAAGAAGTTATCTGAAGCTAAGAAATTTGAAGAATCCCTAAATTGGAGAAGTATCAAACTGATGGACATCACAAGCACAGTGAATGCCAGATTAAGTGGCAAACTAGGCTTGGGTGCATCATCAATTGAGCCACACCTCATTAAGAAGAACATATTATCTACACCAATACAATTCATTTCTGCCAAGAACAAAGAGGTAGTAGAAGTAGATAAAATATCTCAAGCAAGGCTGTTAAAAATAAAGTAATTCAACAGAATTCGTCGAATGGAGCTCGACGAAATCACTTCATTTTGTCGAACGAAGATCGATGAACTCTGAAGATAGACCTTCAGTATAGTTATTATTCGAACGGCGCTCAACGAAAGCACTTCACTTCGTCGAACGACGATCGACGAATTCATCAAATTCGTCGAACAGAAAACATATTGAAAATCTAAAGAATTCTTATTCTTCACATACTAAAAATCCTTTCACTAGGTGGATAATTCCTCCAAGGAGATATCATCCACAAGGCTATAAGGATCAGCCTAAGATTTCTTTCATTTCAGAATTTTGTGGAAGAACAAAAGGACCCAAGGTAGTCTGGGTCAAGAACAACTAGAATGTTTTATGTTTTGCAGGTACAGTGCTATCCAAAACTAAAAGAACAATGGTATTTGGATAGTGGTTGCTCAAAGCATATGATAGGAAACAAGGCCAACCTAAGCAACTACAAGTCAAGGCTTGGACCCAAAGTGATCTTTGGAGACTCTAACTGTGGACAAACCAAAGGTTATGGACAAATCAAAGTTGGAGTAATCACCTTCAAAGAGGTAGCTTATGTCAAGGGTCTGATGCACAACCTCATCTGCATAAGCCAGTTATGTGATGAAGGTTATCAGGTAACTTTTAACCACTCCTTATGTCTTATTACCAATAATAAAAACATTAATGTATTATCTGGTATTAGATATAGAAACATTTATTTAGTCAAATTTGACTCTTCCAATTCAGATATTTGCTTATTTAATTCTATAAGTAAGACAAATGAATTATGGTATAAAAGGCTAGGACATATTAACTTTAGAACTATATCTAAACTTTCTAAGGACAATCTTGTTAGAGGACCATTCTGGTTCATACAAGAATGAAGGACTCTGTAGGGCTTGTCAACTAGGTAAGCAAACCAAGAGTAGTTTTAAATCTTTATCCAAGAGTGATTCACCTAGGATTTTGTACTTACTGCATTTGGATCTCTTTGGACCCACTGCAATACAAAGTCTAGGAGGGAAGCATTACTCTCTAGTTATTGTAAATGACTTCTCAAGATTCACTTGGGTGTTCTTTCTTAGGAACAAGTCTGACACCTTCAGTGTTCTGACAGACTTTCTCAGGTCCATCAAGATTGAGTACTCTACTCTAGTTGCATTGATCAGAAGTGATCATGTCACTGAGTTTGAATCTCTTCTGATGAGAGAAACCTGTTGAAATGAAGGGATCAGGCAAAGTTTCTTTGCTCCTAGAACTCCTCAACAAAATGGGGTAGCTGAAAGGAAAAATAGAACACTTATTGAATCACCAACTACATTGCTTGATGATGCTCACTTGCCAATCTCTTTTTGGGCAGAGGCAGTGAACATAACAAATTATGTGTTGAACAGAAGTCTGATACATATGCTTAAGGGTAAAACTCTCTATGATTTACTTAAGAATAAAAAGCCTAAGGTTAACTATTTTAAGATATTTGGGTGTGAATGCTATGTGGATAATAATGATAAGAAGTATCTCACGAAAATTGAAGCAAAATCTGCTGAAGGTATATTCCTTGGATATTCTCTTTCTTGTAAAGCATACAGAGTTTACAACAAATATACTTTTAAGATAGAAGAGTCCATGCATGTATCTTTTGACGAAACTAACATTTTAATTAAGGAAAGGAATACCACCTCTACCAAAGATATTTTGCAGGTACCAACTCTATGTGAAGAGCTCAATGGATTAGATCTACAAAGTAAATATTCTCTACTTCCATCAAATGAAACAATTGAAGACAGTGAAGAAGAGGATACTCCAAATCTTGCTGATAATTCAAATCAAGTGATAGTTGTTCATATCCCTCAAGAAGAAACTATTGCTGAACCAACTCCAACTATTGATCACATAACAGTTAGAGATCATCCAATATCCCAAATCATTTGATATATTTCAACAGGTGTTCAAACAAGGCATCAACTACACCAAAATCAGATGCATACTTGTTTACTATCACAAGTTGAACCTCAATCCATAAAAGATGCAGAACAAGATCCAAACTGGATTCTTGCGATGCAAGAGGAGCTCAACCAATTTGAAAGGAACAAGGTTTGGATTTGGTTCCAAAACCAAAAGGCCATCCAGTCATTGGCACCAAGTGAGTCTTCAGGAACAAGCTAGATGATCAAAGCATAATCATCAGAAATAAAGCAAGATTAGTAGCCCAAGGATATTCTCAGGAAGAAGGAATTGATTTTGATCAAACCTTTTCTCCCGTTGCTAGGCTTGAAGCTATAAGGATATTCCTTGCTTTTGCTGCATTCAAGAAGTTCAAGGTATATCAGATGGATGTGAAGAGTGCATTCTTGAATGGAGACATCAAAGAAGAAGTCTATGTGGAGAAACCGCCAGGTTTCAACTCTCCATCTCACTCTTCTTATGTATTTAAGCTTAATAAAGCTCACTATGGTCTCAAACAAGCTCCAAGAGCATGGTATGAGACCTTAGCTAATTTTCTTTTGGAGAACAAATTTTGTAGAGGCATTGTTGATAAAACTATATTTTCAGGATACATACAAATTAAACTCTACTAGTTCAAATTTATGTAGATGATATTATTTTTGGCTCTACTGATTCAAATCTATGCAGAAGGTTCTCTAACCTAATGCAATCTAAATTTGAAATGAGTAGTATGGGTGAGTTATCTTACTTCCTTGGTCTTCAAGTGAAGCAAATTCCAAATGGCATATTCATATAACAATCTAAGTATGTTAAGGAATTAGTGAAAAGATTTGGTATTTATGATTCTTCCACCATGAAAACACCCATGCCCTCCAATGCTGGTGTAGACAATGATGAATCAAGGAAACCTGTTTTATCAAAAAGTGTATAGAGCAATTGTTGGATCTTTACTTTACTTAACATCTAGTAGACCTGATATAATGTTTACTACATGTATTTGTGCTAGGTTCCAAGTTAACCCCAAAGAATCTCACCTAATTTTATTAAAAAGAATTTTTAGATATATAAAGGGTTGTCCAAATCTAGGACTCTGGTATCCAACAGCCTTAGAATTTGAATTATCTGGATTCTCAGATTTTGATTATGCTGGATGCAGAGTAGACAGGAAAAGCACATCAGGAACTTGCCAGTTTCTTGGTGATAGGCTAGTGTCTTGGTTTTGTAAGAAACAAACATCTGTGTCTACATCAACAGCTAAAGCAGAATATATTGCTGCAGGCAGTTGCTGCTCACAATTATTGTGGATACAAAATCAACTTCTAGATTATGGTATCAATCTAAGTAAATAAATTATATTTTGTGACAATACTTTTGCAATATCTATAACACAAAATCCAGTACTCCATAGTAGGACTAAACACATAGAAATTATGCACCACTTTATCAGAGATAATGTGGATAAAAATAAAATTTGCCTACAATTCATTTCTACTGATTTGCAAAGGGCTGATATTTTCACCAAACCCTTGGATGAAAAGAAACATATCTTCTTTATAAATTAGCTAGGAATGATAGATGGAGATTCAATTAATTAAAAATTATATCTTTTATTTATCCCTCAATGTTCTATTGTGTGAATTAAGTCCAGTCCGTTTGCTGTCTAAGCAGCTGAGACAAGCTTTCAGTCTCAACTAAACAGTTGAGACAAGCTCAAGCTCTCAGTCTCAGCTGAACCGCTGAGACAAGGCCTAGGGCCGCTTAGAAGCTGTCTGGATCCACTGGGATGGGACATAAGAATCCGCTGGGACAACTTTCAGTCTCAGCAATTGAGCAACTATCTTCTCAACGGTTCAACTGTGACAGGGAAACTTTTCCAGCTGATTATTCAGCACACCTCTGACCTATTCCATTGTATGGAATTTCATTATAATCAAGCTTTTAGTTCATTTTGACTTTATGCCTACAGAAAGTGCTTCTCCTTCCAGTTCCTTTGCACTTGATCTCTTTTTTTTTCTTTTGCAGGAATAATGGCAATGTTTCTTCAAAAAATTGCATCCTTCCCTACCTCCTATACAACTGTCCCTTCTTCCAGGGGCCTAGCTCTAGGTCTTCATGAAACTAAGCAGGGGGAGATGTTTTGAAGAAGCTCCTTTTTGACAGGGGGAGATGTTTCATGAAGAAGCTCCTTTTTGATAAGGGGAGATGCTTTATGTAAAAGCTCCAGTTTCAGGGGGAGATACTGTATGAAGAAGCAAAAATCAGTTCTTGATGAAGAAGCTCCTTTATGATAGGATTCAGTTATTTGAAGAAGCTCCAGCAGTTTCAGTTTGAAGATTCAGATATGACAGATGCAAATACAGATTCAGAAATATTTTTTGATATAACAGATACAGTTTTTGATAATGAAGATTCAGATATGACAGATGCAAATGCATATTCAGAAATAATTTTTGATATAGTAGATACAGTTTTTGATAAAGAAGATTTAGATATGATAGTATGACAGATTCAGTTCAGATCAACAAAGCAAAAATTGATGGCAAGGATTTCCTTCAGTTCTCTACAATGTCAGAATTCAGAAAGCAAGAATTTGAAAGGCAAATCACATTTAAGCCTCCATCAGAGAAAGACAAAAGGTTCTGATTATTTGTTTTTATTATTTTAGTTTTCAATGTAATATTTCAAAACTCGGAGTATCATATTTAATATCTGCAGAAATGTTTAAAATCTGTCAGATATATATGCTCTGTTGTTTTGTTGTTTTATTTATTATTCAATTTTGTCAATAGTTTCCTAACCCAAATAGGGGGAGATTGTTGGAACAACCCTTATTACTGATTTGGGCTAGTATCACAATCTGTTGAGTAGGACTAAGTTGACCCCAATGTATAGTCTAAGGGTCAAGGTTTTAGGCTGTTTGAACTTAAGGAAAAGAATAAGTCTCTGCGTTCGAAGAACTCCATACTGCGTTCGACAAACTCCATCCTGCATTTGACGAACGACGTGCTCCAGTTCGATGAACTTGCCAAGGTTCTGCGTTCTACGAATTCTGCGTTCGACGAACTCCTCTCTGCGTTCGACGAACTTGCTCTCCAGCTCAACGCACTCAGTTCTCCAGCCAGTCTAGCAGTTTATTATTCAGTTCGACGAACTCCAGTTTGAGATCGACGAACTCAGCTCTGCGTTCGAAGAAAAAGTATCAAGATGTTCAGATCGACAAAATTCATTCTCAGATCGACGAACTCAGTTCTTCCAGGCAGATTCATCAGATTATCATTCAGTTCGACGAACTGAACATTCAGTTCTACGAACTCAGTTCTCAGATCGACGAATTTTCTCCTCAGCTCTAATTTCAGAAGGATCATTTTTATTCTATTCTCTGAACTCAGATCGACTATCAGCAACGGATTTATTCCTATCAGATAAGTCAAGGATATTATCTTTCCTTTTATTATTCTCTTATTTCGAGAAAGTGGCCGTTGACACATTTTGGAAAAGGACACTTACATGGAAAAGGAAAATAATTAAAGGATACAGTTCCAAGAAAATCTTTTCAGATTATTCTATTACTTATTCAGAAGATTTGTTTTTCAAATCAGTCAGATTTCTCAAAAGGAAGAAGAAGGAAGAAGATTCAGAACAGCAAGGTAAGAAAAAGAAAATAGAAGAAGAAAACATTCGAGAGAAAAAAAAATACACAGAAAAGAAAATACAGAGTTCATCTTCCTCAAGCAGCAGCACGCTCAAACTCTGAGAACATCAACATTATTCTCTCAGTATTCTGCTGCAAGTTCAAAATCTTCAAGAGCAACAACAAATCTGAGAAACCTTTGTCTGTCAGATTCATCAGCTATCAGGAAGATATTTTATTCAAGAGAATGCTCAATCCTTCAACTGTCAAACTTTTCTATCAGACAGGGGGAGCTTTACAACAACAAATCCACTAGTCTTCTCTCAGATTATTGACAGAGACGAACTTCATAACCCTCTTTATCCCATCTTGTACATGGTTATAACTCCCTTCAAAAGTTAAACCATTGGTTGCAGGGCACCTGATCAAAAACCTGTAGTTTTGTTTGAGCACCTGATCAAAAGCTCAGTGGTGTTTGGGCACCTGATCAAAAAACCATTGGTGATAGAGCACCTGATCAAAAACCTAGTGAATTAAGTATTGGGGAACTACTATAGATCATTGTGTCCTCTGTGATTGTGTTTATTTTTCTGTGCTGTGCTGTGTGATTTTTTATTTATTTCATACTCACTCAGTACACACATATATATATCACTATTTTAACTCCGCTATAAAAATAAATGAAAAAAAATTTTAATACTCTATTCCCCCCCCCCCCCTCTAGTGCAAATCTAAGTTCTAACCTCCCTTTCCTTTGATATCAGATATTACTTTCAACTGATATTAGAGGCCTTTCACTAGCCCTTCCACCAATGATTGGCAATTTAAAAAATATAAAAGATCCAATGTCATGAAATGAGAGGATAAAATTCATCATTCTAAACATATGCACCCAAATTTGTAAAAGATTATATGGCATGGAGTGGAGAGGATAAAATTCATCACTCCTAAACATATACATTTGGGATATCTAAAAGAAGAAGATAATTTGATAAAAGATGGAAATGAGAGGATAAAATTCATCATTTCCCAAATAAAGAAATTCTTCTGTGCAAATTTTTACCCTATTTTATCCATTATCAATTGCTAATCCAAGGTTAATATGAGAGAGCTTAGATAGTATTTTGTAGTTTTCTAAAAAGTTTCTTAAGAAGTTTAAAATTTCTATAATTTTAATCTTAGATTACTTTGCTTAATTCAGTACAATTTTGATTATGAAAATTTAGTTAGAGAATTTTGAAAAAACATTTATTCTACTCAATTCAACTAATGACTTATAAGTTATTTCTTATGAGTCTAAATTTTATTTTTAACTTATTTTGATGTTGATCATATAATGTTTATAGTGCATAATTAGAAGTTATTCTTTTTACTATGTCCTATAGATTCTTCTCAAATTTATAAATTGGTTTTGATTTTGAATAGCAAAAGATTAAGTATGAGGGTATTTGATAGTACATTATTTATAGTTATATTAATATAATATTTTAGAAGTAATTAATATATTTTTATATAGTTTTACTTTAATATATGTCTAATTTACTTTATTGCATGTTTTCAGGTAATCTGGGGTTGTTAATAGCAATTTTAAGCTCACAGTCGTGTTCATCAGAATTAATGGAACAAATCTACAAAAATCCTCAGTATACGCCCTAGGTCATGGGCATGACTCCAGGTCACAACCATGTTCAGATGCACACGACCATGTTCAGTTGTACACAGCCATGATCAGCTGTACACGACCATATTCAGGTGTACACGCCCTAAGTCACGGGCAGACCATGGTCGTGTACAGCTGAACTTGGCCGTGATTGGGAGTCACGCCTTTGGTTAAGCCTACATGCCCTCAGTCATGGGCATAACCAAGGGCATGACTCCAAGTCATGGCCATGACCCCGCCCAGCATTCTTCCAGCTGCCAGATCATGCCGTTAGCTCAATTTAATATTACACGCCCTCGATCATGGGCATGACCAAGGGCGTGACTCCAAGTCACGGTCATGACTTAGCCCAGCATTCTTCCAGCTGCCAGATGACGCCGCCAGCTCAATTTAATATGACACGCCCTCGGTTACGGGCATGACCAAGGTCATGAATCCAAGTCACGACCATGACTCAGCCTAGTCGTCTTCCAGCTGCCAGATCACGCTGCCAGCTGATGAGTCCCATTTATATACACATATTTGGACTCATCTGGGCTTATTTTCACGCACATGCACTTCACTTTCTGCACATTATTGCTTATATTTCACTTGAACACATTTCTTCACGAAGTGCTCATTTTGGCCCATTGTGGTGTGCAATTGCGCACTATTCTGCTGGGGGTATGCACATGATGCTCCCCATGTCTTTATTTTGTTGTTATTATATATTTATGTGTGCTGGTGGTATGTTCCCCAGCTTGTTGGTTTATATTGCAGGTGGGCAAATCCTCATTCAATGGGAATTGTAACCTGGAGAAATTGCACGGTCGTGCGATTCCTTGACGCACGATTTCAGCGACCGTGCGATTCTTGCAGTACTTATAAATGGTGATCTGCCCCGGCTCATGCATTTTGTTCGCGCACGGTCAGTTTTGATCGTGCGTGAGCAAAATCGCACGAGTTTCCCTCTTTTATCTAAGAATTTATGTCATTTTACAAATTTCCTGATCGCACGGTCGTGCGTTTATCCTTCACGCACGATCTGGCCGATCGTGCGCGTTCATTTGCGGCCCAAAACAGCATTCTGAATTTGGTCGTGTGTTTTTATGCACGGTCGTGCGTTTGGTTGTGCATGAACAAAATTCTGCAACTTTTCTATTTAAACTGCGATTTTTTAGGTTTTGACAAGCCGATTCTGTTCCGCGATTTCATCGTTGGAAGGGGCGACTGCTCCGTTTTTGAAGGTTTCTCCCCCCCCCCTTTCACCCGAGGCCACTGATGAGTCCCAATTATATACACATTTTTGGACTCATCTGGGCCGATTTTCTAGTCTTTGCACTTCACTTTAGACATGTTTTCATTCCTATTTAATACTCCATGCTAAGTGCACTTCTAGGCCCGTTTTGGTGTTATTTCTTGTTCATCTTCGTTTCTAGTTTTCATGCAGTGTTAAGTGCCACCTTCAGTGGCTAGACTGGTGTTGTATGCTGGAACAGGAGTTGTGCAGGTGTTCCCGTTACAATTCTGTACAGGAACACTGCGCACGATCATTAGCTCTATTGCGCACGACCACTGGTCGTGCGCCACTGATCGTGCGCACTTAACGCCCATTTTATGAGTTCTGTTTGGCTTATCGCACGACCATTTATGATAGTGCGCACGACCACTGGTCGTGCGTCACTGGTCGTGCGAACCTGTATTTTATAAATTTCTTTCATTTCAGGCTCCCTCCAGGCAGCGCGCACGATCGCAGAATTCCAGTGCGCACGACCACTGGTCGTGCGCCAATGACCGTGCGCAGTATTCAGTCCAGCGCCTATATATTGCCTGTTCCGATTTTAGGGCGGGATCGAGCCGCCGGGAGCGCGATTGGCAGTCCCTACGCGGGCGATTTCCATCCCTGGACACCTCCACTTCATCTCCTACGCAAGGGGAAGTCCTCTCCAACCATTCCAAGCATTTCTCCATTGTCCGGGAGCATTCTCCACCATCCGCAAGCCCTCAAGCAGCTGTTTTTCCACTCCAGTCCGGTAAGAAGAAGAGGAATCCTGAGGTAGAAGACGACGGAACCACGTGGAGAGATCGTGATAGTTTCTCTACACCGGAAGCACAGTCCGCCCGAGCCCGGAGGTAGCTTGACAAACTACCATTCCGGCCATGAACGGCAGCTAGTCTTCATCAATTGGTTATCTCTTTCCGCTCTCCTTCGTTGTAATCTTTGAATCTTTTAAACTTGAATATCATGATGTTTGGTTTAAATGAAATGAATGTTTCTTCTCTTTTCATCATTACTTGCTTGTGAATTGCTTCGCCTCCACTCATCCACTCACTCACTCACGCACTCAAGGTGTTCGAGCCGCGTTAGCAAGAGCTAACGGCGTTTGTGAAGAGGTGTTTGCGACCCTCGCCTTCCCGCACTAGAGCACGCTCCATCCGCCTCACGAAGCACGGCATCGCGGCCGTTGCATCCATCTCGCCTTGTGAAGCGGTGCTTTCGACCCGCATTTCCTTCATTGTTGTTAAGAGTAGGAAAACCCAACCAAAACCCCCCTTTTTGTGTGTTTGTTTACGCTTGTGTAACAATAGTCACACAACACGATTCGTTTACCCAACCTGCATTCCTCAAGAGACCGACACTCGGGGATCCTATTCCCAAACTTTATTACTTGCGCGACCGGTGCACTTGCCGAAATATCGCATCAAGTTTTTGGCGCCGTTGCCGGGGAATGCTCAGGCGTGTAACGTCTTGAGTTGTGAGCTTTTGTTACAAGAGCAGTTGTTTTTGATTCCCTTTGTTTTGTTTTCTTTTTGTTGTGACTGTGCATGCAGAGACAAGCCGCGGGGGAACTTGTACCCTTTGATCCAGAGATCGAACAGACCGCTCACGCACGAAGGCGCGCAGCTGCCGTACAGGCGGCAATGGGTGACAACATAGACCCAAACAATGCTGACCCAAGAGTGCCTGATGTGGGGCAGCACCAACCTGGAGATGAGCAAGAGGTAGTGAGGCCTCGACCCAGAACGATGAGAGATTATACCACTCCGACAGCTGGGAGTGTGTATCCGGGATTTGGTCCCAACATTATGAACAACCAATTTGAGATCAAACCTGCGATCTTGAACATCATCCGGAACAATGCTCAGTTCTCCGGGATGGCCAGTGAAGATCCGCACCTGCACCTGGCTGAGTTTTCTGATATCTGCGGAACTTTCCGCTACGCTGGGATTCCTGATGACACAGTCAAGCTGCGACTGTTCCCATTCTCGCTTCGCGACAAGGCCAAGGTGTGGCTTCATTCTATTCCTCCGGGGACCGCTGCGACTTGGGATGTGCTCGCATCCAAGTTCTTAGCCAAATTTCACCCCGTCGATAAAATTGTAAGTTTGCGGCGGGAGATCGCCACCTTTCGCCAAGCCGATCAAGAGACCCTTGCCGAGGCGTGGGAGCATCTTAACGATCTTCTCCGCCGTTGCCCGAACCACGAGCTCCAATCGTGGAATGTGGTAGAGACATTTTACTTTGCGATCGAGCCCAACTACAGGGCAATGATCGATGCTGCTGCGGGTGGTACTCTAATGAACCACACTCTAGAGGAGGCCCTTCGGATTCTGCGCGACACCGCCTCCCACAGTAAATTCTGGACTGCTGGGAGAAATGCACCAAGGAACGCCCGCGGTCTCTTTGTGGTCGACTCACTTCCCCCTACACCCGCGCCTACTGCTGTCATTACGTGCGAAGGATGTGGAGGCGGCGGCCACCACGCATACGAATGTTCAGAGAACAACGTATCAGGTGACTTCGCGCACTTATCCTTAAATGAATCCGTTAATTTTGTAGGAAATCAGTCTAAGGGGGTGCCATTTAATAATGCTTATCATCCGGGAGTGAGAAGTCACCCGAACTTCTCATGGAACCCAAACACGCATGGCCAACGATGGGCACCGGGGCAGCATCAAAACGATGCTTACGCCTCCGGGAGCCAACCGAGGCCACCACACCCGGATTATAACCAAGGCCCCCCAGCCCCCAAAAAAAAAATCTGGAGGAGATGATGGAAAAATTTATGCAAGCGGCTACCTCAAATATGGTGAACCAAACTGCATCCATGCGGAACTTGGAAACGCAGCTGGGCCAATTGGCCCACGTGCTAACCGAGCGGTCGCATGAGACCCTTCCTAGCAACACTGAAAAGAACCCAATAGATCAAGGGAAGAGTCTCGGCGATGTGGTAGAGGCTGATCCAAGTGAGTTGGTGATTTCTTGTTCCATCAATAATATTGAAACGAAAGCTTTGTGCGACTCCGGCTCCTCCCGCAACGTCATTGCGTTGCAAGACGTTGCTAAATTTCAACTTGAGATGAACACGGAGGATCGGAAATCCCTTATGCTTGCTAATGGGACCGTTATACAATCTGAGGGGGAAGTGAAAAATGTAGAAGTGATAGTTGAGGGGACGATTGTGGTTGCTGATTTTCAGGTGTTGGGACCCCAGGAAAATCACTCTATCCCTATCTTGGGCGTGCCGTTATTGAAAGGGAGCGGTGCCACCCTTGATTTCGCTATGGGGTGTGTCATCCTACCCAATATGGTGTCGCAGCCCACTTGCCCCAAAGCTATAACTGAAACATCCACTCCTCCCCCTCTCTTTATTTTTGATGAATCTCTGAGTTGTGCAGGAAATGAAGAAGATAAAGAACCAACTGAAGGAGAAAAGGAGGAGCACCAGTCCAGTGAGGAAGAAGTAGATCTTCGGAGAGAATTTGATTCCGAGACGGAGGAAGATTGCATTTCGAAAAATATTGACTTGAATTTAGTTCGGGACACTGTCCCTTTATCCTCTTGTTTTGATTCTTGTAATAAACAATTTAAGCGCTCCATCTCTTGGGCTGATCCGGTAGTCATCGCGACGCCGGAAGTGACGCCACCCACCACCAAGGTGGAAAAATCTGAAAACTTTCAACGTTGGCAGTCCCCGACTGTCACTAAAATTAAACAGGAGAAACTTCTGCACGACGCTCGCGCTGCCGCTCTCCGTAGCAAGTTGGCGGAGGTTAGGGGAACACTGGGTGACACCACTGTTGGCCCTAAAGCCTTCACCTCCCGCCTACGAGCTACGGGAGACGCGCACCATAAGAGCGCCTATAGCTGATTTGTGTTGTTTGAATTTGTGAAACTGCTTCTGTGAATTTCTCCTTTAATTTATGCACTCTTTAAACAATCATAATATAGGTATTTGTTCCAGCTTAAGGACATAAAACAAAAGCGCTGCTGGGAGACAACCCAGATTTCCTGATTTCATTTTTATCTAACATGTTTAGTTCAGCTTTTATATTTGTTTTTGCTGTTTTTAGTTTTGTGCTTGCAGGTGTGTTGTGTTCTTTGGTGCAGATGTTGTAGACTGCTCTTTATCTTAATCGCCAATCGTCTGGTATGCTCAATTCTGAGCATTGGGTAACACTTCTTCCCCCCTTAGCTTCCAATTTCTGTGGTGTAATGTGTAGATTAAGTCTGGGGGAGAGCATGTGTTATCCACTATGCGCACGAGTTGCACTGCATACTAGAAGTTTATTTATTATTTATCTTTATCATCATCATTGTTTTAATGCTTCTTGCACCACTTCACCAACATGAGCGCGCGCTTTCCTATTTGTGTTGTTTCCAAATAAACTATTTTGGTTAGGAATGTGAAATAGGATGTTAGCTTAGGAATTACTATTTGGAGTGCGATGTTGACTCGACCAGTGTTCTAGTCGCGCCCGCACGCTGCAGTAGAATTTGAGTAGAACTAGATTGTCTCTATGCATCTAATTTATGTTTAGTATTTTTGCGTAAATTTAGATTTGTTATACTCAAATGGTGAATGTGAACGAAATTGACGATAACCCGGTGTTGTGTGTGTACGAGCACTAGTCGTGTGTTGCTCGAGTCGGGAGGAAGGTTTACTTTTCTCGTGGGCTAAGAACTTGCCCCAAGCGACTCTCGAAGCATGGGCGAGAGCGACTCCTTGAGTTAAATATGATATAGGCCACCTTTTGGCTAGTTTGAGCCTTGTCGTTCCATGTCCTTTTCGCTCACCCTTGCAAGCCAAAATTGTGTCTACCACTCTTTTGTTCAGCTCCTCCTCCATTCACCAAGGCCTGAAGCTTTGCCCACTTTCGCAACCAAATTGATGTTTATCTGCACTCATGTTCTTGATTTGGTGTGATTTTTGGAATCTTTGTGATGTGATGAAGAAAAACACGTTTTATTTTGCTGAATTTGAACCAACCAGAGGATAAGTAAAAGAAGAAAAGTATATTGTTAAAAGAAAAAAATCTGAAATAGAAATATGTCGTAAAGAAATCCTTCCGAGCTAAATAGAAAATCTGTTGGTAATTGTGAAGTAGGCCGTGTGCACACCTAGTTTTCATGATAAGTTTGGGGGTGTGTCACACGAGCATTGTTTTTGGTTTTGTGTGGTGCAGCGTTCCGTTAGCTCACTTGGGTTGCGTAGCCATCTTGTTTAAATTTGAATATCATACCGCAACCTAAGCCCCAATATAATCCTAAAAGCCCTATTGATTTGACTTTTGAGTTTGCTAACGCCGTGGAGCGAGTGTGACCGGGCGAGCGTATGGTTCACGACGTTGATGGATTTCAGCGGAGTTATTCCTAAACCCCGACCTTGTGCAACACCCGCCTTAGTGTCTTGTTACTTTCACACCGGGCATGATCGTTCGAATTCTTCATAATTCACCAACTGAGTATAACTAAATCTCTACTTACGCTCTAATACTTTCATAAATTAGTTAGCATAGTTAGAATCTCTTTTTACTAAATTTCTACTTGCGTGCTTTTGTTACATCGCATTGTACTCCTTTGTGTAATTTTCTTTGTTAACTACCATTTTCACACTCCGCCAAATTCGTTTGCTCGGGACGCGCAAACAGGTAAGTCTGGGGGTGTGATGAGTCCCAATTATATACACATTTTTGGACTCATCTGGGCCGATTTTCTAGTCTTTGCACTTCACTTTAGACATGTTTTCATTCCTATTTAATACTCCATGCTAAGTGCACTTCTAGGACCTTTTTGGTGTTATTTCTTGTTCATCTTCGTTACTAGTTTTCATGCAGTGTTAAGTGCCACCTTCAGTGGCTAGACTGGTGTTGTATGCTGGAACAGGAGTCGTGCAGTTGTTCCCGGTACAATTCTGTACAGGAACACTGCGCACGATCACTGGCTCTATTGCGCACGACCACTGGTCGTGCACCACTGATCGTGCGCACTTAACGCCCATTTTATGAGTTCTGTCTGGCTTATCGCACGACCATTTACGATAGTGCGCACGACCGCTGGTCGTGCGTCACTGGTCGTGCAAACATGTATTTTATAAATTTCTTTCATTTCAGGCTCCCTCCAGGCAGCGCGCACGATCGCAGAATTCCAGTGCGCATGACCACTGGTCGTGCGCCAATGACCGTGCGCAGTATTCAGTCCAGCGCCTATATATTGCCTGTTCCGATTTTAGGGCGGGATCGAGCCGCCGGGAGCGCGATTGGCAGTACGTACGCGGGCGATTTTCATCCCAGGACACCTCCACTTCATCTCCTACGCAAGGGGAAGTCCTCTCCAACCATTCCAAGCATTTCTCCATTGTCCGGGAGCATTCTCCACCATCCGCAAGCCCTCAAGCAGCTGTTTTTCCACTCCAGTCCGGTAAGAAGAAGAGGAATCCTGAGGTAGAAGACGACGGAACCACGTGGAGAGATCGTGACAGTTTCTCTACACCGGAAGCACAGTCCGCCGGAGCCCGGAGGTAGCTTGACAAAGTACCATTCCGGCCGTGAACGGCCGCTAGTCTTCATCAATTGGTTATCTCTTTCCTTTCTCCTTCGTTGTAATCTTTGAATCTTTTAAACTTGAATATCATGATGTTTTGTTTAAATGAAATGAATGTTTCTTCTCTTTTCATCATTACTTGCTTGTGAATCGCTTTGCCTCCACTCATCCACTCACTCACTCACGCACTCAAGGTGTTCGAGCCGCGTTAGCAAGAGCTAACGGCGTTTGTGAAGAGGTGTTTGCGACCCTCGCCTTCCCGCACTAGAGCACGCTCCATCCGCCTCACGAAGCATGACATCGCGGCCGTTGCATCCATCTCGCCTTGCGAAGCTGTGCTTTCGACCCGCATTTTCTTCATTGTTGTTAAGAGTAGAAAAACCCAACCAAAACCCCCCTTTTTGTGTGTTTGTTTACGCTTGTGTAACAATAGTCACACAATACGATTCGTTTACCCAACCTGCATTCCTCAAGAGACCGACACTCGGGGATCCTATTCCCAAACTTTATTACTTGCGCGACCGGTGCACTTGCCAAAATATCGCATCAGCCACCTCGCATCATCCAAGCACTTCAAGGGAGAGATTCTAGCCCTACTCTCATCAAAGGAGGAAGGAGTACACAACTTTTGTGGCGGCCAGATCGTGACACGGGAGAAGACGGGTATATTGGAGGGAAGGTGACAGCTCCTCTGGACCCCGGACGCAGTTGAGGACCGAGCTTGGATGCGGATTGACAACCCGACGATTCTTATCGTGAATCCCAACAAGTCTCTGGATGTGGTTGTATTTCTAGCTTTTCCTCCTTTCCTCCTTATGATTGTAGTTAGTTTCTCTGATGTTGATGATGTTGCACTCAATATTTGTTGAACTTCATGTTATATATTATGAAATGTTTTCATGCTTATGAGTGCTTGAGGTGTGCTTTCGTGGTGAATATGGTGTGAGTTTTCTATGTGCCGCACTAGCAATTGCGAGTGGCGTGCTTGTTGACGGGTGCTTGCGACCCTCATTCCGCCGGTGTGACCCACTCCATCCGCAAGCCTTCTCGTCCATCCGCGCAGCGAAGCAGTGCATAGCGGCCCGTGTAATCCATTCGCCTAATGAATCAGCGCGCTCAAGGCACGCACAGTTCGATTCCGCTTCCCTACTCGTCCATCCGCCCTTGCGACGCAGTGCGCTCAAGGCCTGCCTAGTCTCCATCCCGCCAAGCGAAGCATTGCATAGCGGCATTGCATAGGAGTAGTTGTAGTATTTATTTTTATTTCCACAAACCAAATCACCCCCTTTCGCACCCATCCTACCTAAAGGATTTCAATCTCAAGTCCTTCCTCGATAGTTAATTCCACCTTACTGTGTTCCTTTGAGATTCGATACTTGGGGATTCACTGCCACATTTTATATTACTTGAACGATCGGTACACTGCCGTTTCATGCCGCAGTCTTGCTACCGCCTATAGCGGTGTGCTAAGATTTGCGCACCTAGTTTTTGGTGCCGTTGCCGGGGAACACAGACGTGTGAGTTTCTGTAGAGGGAGAGCCGAGAGATAGTAGTTCTTCCAGTGTGTATAGCCGCCTTATTATTTCTGTTTGCATTTTAATTATTTATTATTTGTTATTATTTCTTTCTCTACTATTTTAAAGTTTTAGGCAAGTCTAATCTAAGGAGTTTTATTTGTCTGTGTAAATTTCCTTGCAAAGAATTTCAGTTTCATTATATCTGCTTTTATTGTTGAAAATGTCTTCATGGGATATTTCTCCTGGCACTTACGACATGATGGTCTATTATATAGACCAAATGAAGGAGTTAAATGTTAGGCAGTGTAGGAACTTTGTTTGCTTGTTGTGTCGAGGAGAGGGTCATGAATTGAAGGACTGTCCGAGTCTTTTCAATCCTGACCGCAGCTCCTCCACTCATGACAACATTGTCCCTATCACTCATTCTTTACCCATGGAAGCAATCATTCCCTCTACCCCCGATCTTATTTCGTGCATGGACTCCTCACTCCCAGTGTGTGGCTTCACTCCTAGTGATGACGATCACTCATCTGTTAGCCAACAAGGAGAGGAATGGGAGCTCCTAGATGCACCTGAGTGGGATGAGGAAAGTATTCTCTCCATCGGGGAGGCATTAGCAGATCTTTTTGCGGAGGAACCAAATCTTTTTGTTCCTCCAGTTTCTTTGCAAGATTTTTCAACACACATTCTTTTTTATCCTATTGAAGTGAAGGAGTGGGGTGATGCTTCTAACTTGGAGGATGCTCCAAAGTGGGATGAGGAGTTTGTTTTCCCCTAAGGGAAGAATGAATACTTTGAACACGATTGTGCACCTCAGTGGGATGAGGAGTATACTCTTTCTGATGAGGAGGTTTACACTTCCTCATGGGACGAGGAGTCCAAATCACCACCGAGGCACTTGAGTTCACTGGCCCCCCTTGCTATGATAATTGCGATGATGATAGTGATCTATCCGTGGAACTTACCGGGAGTGAAACCGGGACCACTCCCCCAATTTTTGATTATTTAAGTCATTCCTCTCTTTTATTTCTTGAATCCCCTTCTTCATCTGAGCTTGTGCAGGTTGAATCTTCACAGGTACTTCAGGAGGACTTGGAGCATTTTGCTCAAGTCAATGAGGAGCGTAACCTCATATGTGAGGAGTTTGACCCCTCCTCCATAGTGGAAACCCCACTCATTACCTTTTCCTCCTGCCACCTCCACGAAGACGACACATTGCTGGGCAAGGATAGTTTTGGTGACTTGGTGAGGATTCCTCCTCTTCTTACTTTTTATTCCCTCTACTTGTGACAAGCAGGTATTATTTATATTCGGGTAGAGGAGTGACTGTTCTATCGCCGTATCGGTACCCGCTACTGACACGCATATTAGAACAGTTACCTGTGCATTTTCTTTTTCATAGACCCATTAGCTAGAACTGTTTTAAATTTGAAAAAGTCGTGCTGGGATGACAATAACCCCAGTAGTTATCTTACTTTTCTTGCAATTTTTATTTTCATCTAGTTTAGTTTAGTTAGTTGTATTTCATTTTGCATTGTACATTTTCTTTTGTTTTTGCGGAGCTCACCCATGCTGGTTCTTTTTCTGGTTGGGGATGTTGCAGCTTTGTCTTGGATTTCTAGCGTCTTCTGGTATGCTCATTTGCTGAGCATTGGGTACTCTCTTCTCCTAGCTCTTTTCTGAACTTCATAACCATATATTGTGTGTATTGTCTAGTTTAAGTCTGGGGGAGAGCAGTTTTGTGTGCCCACTCACGTGCACTTTTGCATAGCATGCTAGAAGTATTTTATTTTCAGTTATATTATATGTTCATTTTCATCGCAGGCCACAACACCCACATGAGCGTGTACTTAGCCGTGGGCGCGTTACGAGTTCAACTCGTTTCTTTTGTGTGATTGTGAAAATCTCTGTGCTGGTTTAGGATTGTGAGACGGAGTAAAATGTTGACTCCCATAGTGCTCCTAGTCGAGCGCTTGCGTCTCGCGTAGAAATTTGTGTAGAATTAATTTTTCCTTGTGCTTATAGTTTTATTTTTTTCTATTTGCGTAAATATTGTTTATTCTACTCAGAAGTGGTGAATCCGGTGTGAATCAAACGGTAGCGTAGGGATGTGTGTAGACGTTTGCTAGATTCGTATTGCTCGAGTCGGGAGCAAGGATTGTCTTTCTCGGTGGCTAAGAACTTGCCCCAAGCGACTCTTGAAGCATTGGCATAGGTTAGTTCAGTGCGTGAGCATGACGTAGGCCATCGTTTTGGCCAGGTTGAGCTTTGTGTACCATTCCTATCATTTATTCCTTGCTAGCCCCTTTTGTGCCTACCCCGTCCTTTGATTCAGCTCCACCGCTTTCTTACCAAAGCCAACAAGCCGATCCTAGTCGCATGCCCAAAGCTGATCTTTAGTTGTTTTCACATTTATTTTTTGTGTGTGTGTGTGGGGGGGGGGGGGGGGTTGATGTGGTATTGTTAATTTGGAAATGTGGATGTACTTCTTTTGAATATTTGCTGCAAATAGTTAAAAAGAGAAAAAAAATTGAAAATTAAAAAAATGAAAAGAAGAGAAAAAGAAAAGAAAAATGAAAAAAGAAATGATCCTAATTGAAAATCTTTGTGAGATATATTTTGGGAGTAGGCGGTGCACACACACATGTTTTCAAGTTCAAGTATGTGGGTGTGGTGCACCCGCGCGTATTGTGGCAGCTTGGTTAGCTTTGTTGCAGTAACTCAACTGGGTTGCGTGCGAAAGCCTTCATGTTTATCATTGTATATCCCACCGAAACCCAAGCCCTGTCTTATACCTAAAAGTCCTACGGATTCGTGCATTGAATCAAACTAGTATCGTGGAGAGAGTGCGAACGGGCAAGCTTATAGTCACCGACATTGATGGATTTCTTTGGAGGTTGTCCCGAGCCCCGATCTTTAGCAATGCTCACCTTAGTGATCGGTTTACTTTCTTCCTACGCGTGACCGGATGATTCACCGCGATTCAGATTCTTAGTAATAATAATATATAGATACGCTCTTAGAAAAATGTAAACTTGTATGCATAATTATATATTTCTTTTACTGAATTTTTATGAGCGTGAGCATGCGACTTCGCATGGTACTCCAACCTTGCAATTTCTATGCCAGCTTTATATTTTCTCATCCGCTTGAGGGATTTGTTTGCTCCGGACGCGCAAATAGGTAAGTCTGGGGGTGTGATGAGTCTCATTTATATACACATATTTGGACTCATCTGGGCTTATTTTCACGCACATGCACTTCACTTTCTGCACATTATTGCTTATATTTCACTTGAACACATTTCTTCACGAAGTGCTCATTTGGTCCATTGTGGTGTGCAATTGCGCACTATTCTGCTAGGGGTATGCACATGATGCTCCCCATGTCTTTAAATGTTGTCATTATATATTTATGTGTGCTGGTAGTATGTTCCCCATCCTGTTGGTTTATATTGCAGGTGGGCAGATCCTCATTCTATGGGAATTGTAACCTGGAGAAATCGCACGGTCGTGTGATTCCTTGACGCATGATTTCAGCGACCGTGCGATTCCTGCAGTACTTATAAATGGTGATCTGCCCCGGCTCGTGCATTTTGTTCGCGCACGGTCAGTTTTGATCGTGCGTGAGTAAAATCGCACGAGTTTCCTTCTTTTATCTAAGAATTTATGTCATTTTACAATTTTCCTGATCGCACGGTCGTGCGTTTATCCTTCACGCACAATCTGGTCGATCGTGCGCATTCTTTTGTGGCCCAAAACAACATTCTGAATTTGGTCGTGCATGAACAAAATTCTGCAACTTTTCTATTTAAACTGCGATTTTTTAGGTTTTTACGAGCCGGTTCTGTTCCGCGATTTCTTCCGCCGGAAGGGGCGACTGCTCTGTTTTTGAAGGTTTCTTCCTCCCCCTTTCACCCGAGGCCACCTCGCATCCTCCAAGCACTTCAAGGGAGAGATTCTAGCCCTACTCTCATCAACAGAGGAAGGAGTACACAGCTTTTGTGGCGGCCAGATCGTGACACGGAGAAGACGGGTATATTGGAGGGAAGGAGACAGCTCCTCTGGACCCCGGACGCAGTTGAGGACCGAGCTTGGACGCGGATTGACAACCCAACGATTCCTACCGTGAATCCCAACAAGTCTCTGGATGTGGTTGTATTTCTAGTTTTTCCTCCTTTCCTCCTTATGATTGTAGTTAGTTTCTCTTATGTTGATGATGTTGCACTCAATATTTGTTGAACTTCATGTTATATATTATGAAATGTTTTCATGCTTATGAGTTCTTGAGGTGTGCTTTCGTGGTGATTGTGGTGTGAGTGTTTCGTGTGCCGCACTAGCAATTGCTAGTGGCGTGCTTGTTGACGAGGTGCTTGCGACCCTCATTCTGCCGGTGTGACCCACTCCATCCGCAAGCCTTCTCGTCCATCCGCGCAGTGAAGCGGTGCATAGTGGCCCGTGTAATCCATTCGCCTAACGAAGCAGCGCGCTCAAGGTCTGCACAGTTCGATTCCGCTTGCCTACTCGTCCATCTGCCCTTTCGACGCAGTGCGCTCAAGGCCTGCCTAGTCTCTATCCCGCCAAGTGAAGCATTGCATAGCGGCATTGCATAGGAGTAGCTGTAGTTTTTTTTATTTCCACAAACCAAATCACCCCCATTCGCACCCATCCGACCTAAAGGACTTCAATCTCAAGTCCTTCCTCGATAGTTAACTCCCACATTTTATATTACTTGAACGATCGGTACACTGCCGTTTCGTGCCGCAGTCTTGCTACCACCTATAGCGATGTGCTAAGATTTGCGCATCACCAGCTCAGTTTAATATTACACGCCCTCGGTCACGGACATGACCGAAGGCGTGACCCTTCACGCAACTGCCAGAATAACTCTAGATCGCGCCGTTTCCTAACATTTCCAGACTCGGTCAAGACCCTCCTTAGGTCACGGGCGTTACGTAGGCTGTGAACCGCCAAATAATTAATTTCTGGCGGTTTTTCTCCCAATGTTCTTGGGCTTTCAAGACAGCAGTTTCGCACCTTACACGCTCTTGGTCATGGGCGTGACCAAGGGCGTGACTCCCCAAGTTTCTGCCTAAAAAACCCAGCTGCTTCCATAAAGTTCAGGATCCAGTCCCTGCTTTAGATTGGATTATTTTCTTTTACTTATCTACACTTTTATTATTGTATTTTTCCTTTATGCAATTTCCATTAAGTCTTGTATTTTCAATTCCTAATATAGAATTTCATTTCCTACAATTGTAATTTATTTCTCTATTTATAAAATTATTCTTTCTCTTTAATCATGTTCAACTAATTTTACTGCATTCAATTGGAAGAATTCTTAGGTTTCTTATTTTGTAATCTCTCATTTTTGTAGTTTTAGTTTTAGAATTATTACGATTCACTTTTGATTATATTTGATTGATTTCAAATTGCTGGTATATGAATATCAATTCTTGATCCATTTTTTAGTTGATCGAAAGATCCATGAATTTGTGTAGATCATTCATTGGTGGAAGGAGTTGCATGCACTCCTCGAGAGAGGATAACATAAATCATCCGGATTGGAGTCAAATCCAATCGCGGGGTTCACCGCCTAAAGCAAGCTTAGGGGTTTCGACTGGCCGAGGGGACTTAATTGATCAACCAAAGGTTAGTTGGTAGCGTATTTTCGAGAGAGGTGCTTTCATAATTTGGGAACCTCCACGGTCGAATTATTCAATCGCATTTGTTATGAATTTAGATTTTACAATTTATTTCCGATCGAATTCTCTCTTCTTCCTTTTCTCTATTATTATCCTAATTATCATCTTATATTTAGATAAAATAATACTAATTTGCTTGAGTAGAAGTAATCAAAACACCTGTGGAATACGACACTTGATATTTATTTTTAACATTCCTATACTATGAACGATAGGTGCTCTTGCCTATAGTTCATAGAATTGGAGAAAACTATTTATTCTAAATTTTACCTATCAGTGTTTAAATCTCATAGAGATATTTTGTGTAACATCTTTGAGATTTTAACTCCTCCCATTGAGAGATTCCTCAAAGGCTTTTGCCTCGGTTAGCTCTTCTTTTAATTTTTGATTATCCTTTCTTATTTCTATCAGTTCTGTTTCTTTAACCTGAATTGTATTTCTTAAATCATTATTTATAGAATATAATTCTTCTTTCTTAAGATTTTCTAATTCTTCCCTATCTGCTTCTAACTCTTTTTGAATTTTGAGAAAATCATTACAAAATACTTTAAAGCAGGTTTTAAAATCATCAAAATTGTAGGGGTCTCCAAAATTGTAGGGGTCATTAAAATTGTTCTTTCTCATCATCTGAGGATATCCCCAATGCCATCATGCAGGCTGCTTCAGCATATTTTTCTTCATCACTCTCTAATCAAGAGGAGCTTGACTCTGCTTCAGAGTCACTCCAGGTTTCAGCAATGAAACCTTTGGCTTTCTTCTTGTCATTCCTCCGAAAAGTCTTCTGTTTCTGCTCATCTTTATTACTGCTCCTGTCCCTTCGTTCCTGTGGGCAACCAGGGGCTATGTGCCCTGGCTTGTTGCATGAGAAGCAAATTACCTCCTTCTTTAGAGTCTTATCATATCTGGGCTTTGAGCTCCTCTCTCTTCTCCTAGAGTCTCCTGTCTTAACACACTTTCTGAATCTCCTTGCTAGGAAGCTGAACATTTCATCTTCGGGAGTGTAGGGGTCTCCTTCAGCAGCTTTCAGAGCCAGGATCCTTTGAATAGGAGTTGGTGTTGTCTCTTTTTCCTCTGTTTCAGCTCTACTTTTCAGTAGCATCTCATATGATTTCAGCTTTCCTAGCAAACATCAGTAAAGATTTCTCTATGGCATCTGGATTCTCTGATGGCCCTGATCCTTGAATTCCATGAGCTTGGGAAGCACATGAGGATCTTATCATTGATCTCTATCAAGGATATTTCCTTCTCCAGACTCCTTAGCTCATTGATAATGATGTTGAATTTGTCACACATTTAAACAACATTTTCATCAGCTTTCTTTTGAAAGTTCTCATATTGGGATATGAGTAGGGACTTCCTGTCCTTTCTTTCATCAAAACTCCCTTCAACCTTTCGGTAAGAGATTCCCAGATCTCTTCTACTGATTGGCAGGCAGCTACTTTCTAGAAAATGTCATCTAACATTGTGGAGACAAGAATGTTCATAGCCTTGACATCACATGCCTCCTGCTTATTCTCAGCCTCTGTCCATTCACTCCTTGGGACAGCTTCCAGTGTTGTAGATCCACTGGCACCTTGTCTGACTGGAGCTGGGGGACCTGAAAGAATGACATTAAAAAATGTATTCATCAATAGAGTTCATATACATCATTATTTTGGCCTTCCAGAGTGTGAACTTATTTAGGCTATACAGTGGAGGACTTGTTGCTGCATAATCATTAGAACTCATTTTCTGTAAAAAAATAGTTTTAACTGATTTATAATAAAGAAATGAGAGGAAGAGATCTTTTGATCAAGGTGTTAACCTTTTAATGATCAACCTCCCTCTGATACCAATTGAAAGTGCATAGTTCCTCTGAGTATTCTCTAGAGGGGGGGTGAATAGAGTTTAAAATATTTTCTACCCTAATTATGCATACACAATAAAAACTTTAAGTATTATGTACACAGCAAAACCAAAGACAGATAGAGTATAAATAGATTGCTGAAAATAAAATACAAAAAAAACAAAGTATGGACAACACAGAAAATCACACACAAAGACACAAGAATTTTACATAGGTTCCCCAAAATGAGGGTACACCTCTCTTCTTCCTCCCTAGAATGATTGCACAAGTTGTGCATGAGTCTTTTGATAAGGAGAATCTTAGAACCACTGAGTCTTTTGATAAGGAGACTCTTAGAACCACTGAGTATTTTGATAAGGAGTCTCTTAGAACCACTGAGTCTTTTGATAAGGAGACTGTTAGAACCACTGAATCCTATGGAAGAAGGATTAATAAAACTCTTTACAGTTGAAGGAAGAGTGAGAAGAAAGGAGGAAGAAGAAAATAGAATTATGTCTTTCAGAATTCTTCAGAAGCACTTCTGTAGCTTCTGTATTTCATAGGATATAAAATGATGAACCCTTGCTTATGATTGTGATGATTGTAAGGGTTATTTGACTTGATCCTTTTCTGTAAGTACTTCTTATTAACAGCTGATGTAAGATGAAGAAGAAGAAGCAGCTGTTATCTTTTCACTGTGTTGAAAGAAGACTGACTTGTTATTGTCTTAGGGTTTGAGAAGGAAGAAGATGAACACCCTATGCCACAGACAAGAATAATAATTAATACCCTATTTTGCTTCTCCCATACAGCATACTTATCCTGTATGATTGGGATTTCAAATCCTTTCTTCTTTTGGGATGTCGTGATAACGAATTCTGTTGGAAACATAATTTTCCTTTCCTCTTTTGTTCCCGACATGTCCACCAGTTTTGTATACCTTCTAAGAATGATTTTGTTGAGTCCCGGAATACTTCATTCCATTCTTGACAATAAACGAGCCATTGGAGAACTGTCTTTAGTCTTGTGGTCCTTCTAAAAAGGTCTTAAAAGGACACCAGAAAAAGCTTCCTTTTCTAACTGTATTCAAAGCTACGTCGACTTCACATTCTTCATGTCGATGTACCTCTAAGTTCTTATCAGAGTAGATTTGAATTCCTTCTTAGCTTCTGATGAACTCAGATATCGACGTTATGTCGATTACCAATCGACGTATCCATCGAGTTGAAGACTTCGACTTAAACTTTATCTTCTGTATCGAGTTGAAGTCAAAGTTGTGTCGAATTCTTTGATGGCTTCGACAAGCTTTACCTTCTGCGTCTTGTTCCTTTCGACATTGCGTCGACTTGACTTGTACTTTGATAGGCAGATTATGTTGTTTGGACTTCTAGTCAGAGTTACGTCGACATAAAGTCAAAGTTGCGTCGACTTTCATTCGACACAAGTCTTAACTTATTTTTTGATTATCTTGACATGGCCTTGACACTCTAAGGTAATTGTGACATCCAAAGACATCTAATGACCAATTTACCCTTATTATACAATGAGGGTAATACTCCTAGGGAGTAAAATCACCTATAGATAATTTGTTAAGTTAAATCAAAAGGGGTTTTTTCCCAACAATAAAGATTTCTAATAATTAAAAAGGGGGGTTTGGTTGGTTGTCAGAGACACAATCAAAGGAAACTAAATTAACTAGTGCGGGTCGACTGCACCGCTTGTCTTGGTGGCTGGGCGAGTAGGCTTGCGAATGAACGAGACAGCTTGTGGATGGACAATTCGTAACCGGTAGAGTGAGGGTCGTGAGCACCTCATCACTAAGCACGCTACGGGCAATTGCTAGTGATGCACACAATGTACTGGTGGAATGAAAGGTGGAATGGGGCACTTCTCAACTCACATAAACCACAAGGGATTTCACAAACAAGAAATCTATATTAACATTACAAATGGTTTATGAGCATCATTCTACAAAAAATACACCTCCATAAGAAGTAATCTTAGCAATACAAGGAAGGAAAGAGTAAAGCCAAGCCCGAAGACTCGCTGAAGGTTTGCATCCAAAATCGTAGTTTGTTACGCCTCATCTAAGCTTGGTCTTCAGTCGACGTTCGAGGTTCATAGTAGTTGTGACCTTCCTCCACGAACCCATCTTCTTTGGATAACAGCTCAAGCTGGCTCTCGACGGAGGACCCTTGAATGCAATAGAAAATATATTGGAGTGGAGCTCTTGAGCTCACGATCAATGGAGGAGGCCAAGGAGAAAGCACTAGGTCTTGATTTTGAAGGAAATGGTGTCCGGATCTTCTCCTAAGAGTGAGCGGTGGAGGAGCGACGAAAAGGGCGGAACTTGTGAGAATATGGCGGGCTCGGTGTCGATCTCCACAATAGGGCAAAATTCCTGGCTTTAAATAGTAAACAGTCAGAAAATTAGTTACGTATGTTTGAACGCACAACTGTGCATGGACCGTGCGTTTTTAAACACATAGGAAGCCCAGGAAGATGAAGCAGAGTGCCCAAGAAATTTTAGTCACGCATGGTCAAAACCTACCGTGCGCGCAAAACACACAAGCAAATCCAGATAGCTCGGAATTATGGCTAACAACAGGCGATCGTGTTTTTCCTTCGCGCACGATCGAGTCCAATCGTGTGAGAAGCAAACGCACGGGCAATAAGATATATACAGATTTTGACAACAATAGGGTCTCGTGCGATTTTACTCACGCACGGGCAAACTGGCCGTGCACTAACAAATCACACGAGGGGGGACAGAACACCATTCTGAGCCGCAGATGAATGTGCACGGTCTGAGCGATCGTGTATCAAGAAAATGCACGACCGTTTGATTCATACAGATATGAAATTTGGGCAAATGGATGATCCACCCACCTGCACAACAATCCAAACAACAATCACACAGCTGGGAACACGCTTCCAGTTCAATCCAAATGTAGAAAAAGGGTTAGGAAGCACCATGTGCTTACCCCCAATAATATGGGGCGCAATTGCGCACCAAAATGGGCTTAAAGAGTGCATAAAGCGTGAAAGCATATATGAGTGAAATACAAGCGATTCTGGCTTGAAAGTGTAGTGCACACAAGTGAATACTAGCACGGATGAGTCCAAAAAATAGTGTAAATATCAGACTCATCACACCCCCAGACTTAACGATTTGCTCATCTCGAGTAAACTATCCCTTATGCGGATGAGAAAAAATGCTAGCTGGCTTAGTAATTGCAAAGGCGGAGTATAATGCGAAGTCGCATGCTCATGCTCATAAAAATACAGTAGAAGAAATTATTAGTTATGCAAAAGCACGGTGAATTGTTCGGTCATGCATAGGAAGAAAGTAGACTACTCGTTGAGGCGAGCATTGCCCAAGATTGATGCTCGGAACAGTCTCCATTGAAACCCATCACTGTCAGTGGCCATAAGCTCACCCATTCACACTCTCTCCACATAACTCATTTGGTTCATTGCATGAGTCGGTAGGACATTAGGGTAGAGATGGTACTTAGGTTTCGGTAGGGTAGACAATTTCAAACAAGAAGGCTTTCGCATTAAACCCAATTGAACTAATACAATAAAGCTAACTATGCAACCACTAAAAGTGCGGGTGCACCACACCGCCAGACTTGAACTTGAGAACATGGGTGTGTGCACCGCCTACTCCCAATATAAATCTCAAACAATTTTCAATTCAGCTTTACTTTCAAATTTTCACATCTTTTTCTCTTTTCTTTCTAATTTTTCTTTTCTTTTCATTCATTTTCAGGAATTGTTGAAATGAAGCCCATCCACATTTTTCAAAAAATATATCATTTCATCAACACCGTCAAACTGAAATTGATAGAAAATTGAAGCTTGGGTTTGGGTGTGTGAATAGGATTAGCTTTTGGCTTTGGTGAAATTTAAGTGGAGCTGAATCGAAGGGATGGTATGCACAAAGGGGCTAGCAAGGATCATATGATAGATTTGGCACGGAAATCTCAAGGTGGCCAAAATGATGGCCTACGTCACTCTCATGCACTGAACTAACCTATGCAAATGCTTCAAGAGTCGCTAGGGGTAAGTTCTTAGCCACTAAGAAAGATAATCCTTCCTCCTGACTCAAGCAATACGAGCCTAGCGAAGGTCTACATACATCTCTATGCCACCATTGGATTCACACCAGATTCACAACTTTTGAGTAGAATAAACAAAAACTATGCAAATAAAAAAATATAAATATATAAGCATAAAGAAAAATTTATTCTAGACGAATTTTTATGTGAGACGCGAGTACTCGACTAGAGCACTACGAGATTCAACATTTTTACTCCGCCTCACAATCCTAAGCCAACACAGCGATTTTTTTCAATCACACCAAAGAAACGAGTTAGACCTGATGGACGCTAACAGTTAAATGCGCGCTCAAGTGGGTGTTGTGGTGTGCGATGAAAAAGAATATTACTAAATAAATGAAATAAAATTTACTTCTAGTATGCACTGTAAAGTGAACGTGCAAAGTGGATAACTAAAATCCACTCTCCCCCAGACTTAAATCTAAGCATCACAGAATGTAATACTAAAAGTTATAAGAGGAGAAGAGATTACCCCATGCTCAGAAATGAGCATACTAGAAGATTGGCGTTAAACTGAGAATTAGCTCCAAATCCGCCACCGGAGGTCACCACATCAACAAAAATTGCTCTCCACCAGCAGAAATAATAAGAAAATACTTGAGGGCAAAAAAATTTGGAACACAGAATTGGGTCATCTCCCATAAGCCCTTTTGTTTATCGTCCTTAAGGTGGACCAAATACATGCATTAGCATTTAAATAAGAGAGAGTTCTTGCAATTGTCTACTAAATTACCACAAGAAAACACCAAAAAAAAGTTCATCTAAAAAGATAAAAATAATACAATATAAAACAGCAACACCAAAAGCCTGGATACCTCATCACGAACCAGCTATACGCTAACTTGTGGTGGTTCTCCCCAGCCACACGAGATGGGCATGAGGTGAAGGCTTTAGGGCTCAAAGGAGATGTCTCTCCCTTGCCCCTAACCTCTTCCTTCTTGCGTCAGAGGGCGCCAAAATGAGCATCGCACAATATTCTTTCCTTTTTAATTCTCTCCACAGTGGGAGAGTGCCATCGAGCACAATGTATTCAATCAAAGTCATTGTCAATTAGTCTAGGAGCAGCCATGGGGCTTCATTTCTTCACCCACTATGGGTGACAGATCTGCCGATCAAACCTGTTTAAATTGTTTACAATCCTATTCAGGTTTAACAAAATTGTTTATCGAATTCTCGTCTATGCTAGCCGAGGTAACTTCCAACTTCGCGGCCTTGCCGCCTTTGTTCTTTGCATCCTCTTTATCCATCATATCCTTCTTTACCATCTCATCTCCTTCCTCTTCTGACTCAACATTTGTTTTTACTCCCTGTTTCTCCACACTCACAGTCAACTCACGATTGTCGGATCTGCATTCTAACTCACTAATAACTTCATCAGAAATGATAGGTAATAAACTGAGATCATTGGTTATTGTAGATGGAAGTGTGTGGTGTGTCACTTTGGGTGGCAAAGTGACACAACCATTAGCGATGTGAAGAGTGGCGCCACTCACCTTCAAGAACGGGACACCCAAAATAGGCATGGAATTATTTTCCATGGCGCCCAAAACTTGAATGTTTGTGACGACAAATGTTCCATCTAAAATAACCATGACCTCCTTGATCTCACCTTCCGTTTCCACCACTGTTCCATTTGCGAGGACTAGAGATGTCTGAAAATTAACATTGATTTTGAGATTTAGATTTTCAATGTCTTGCAATGCAAGAATGTTGCGTGATGATCCAGTGTCGCATAGAGAAGTGGTTTCAACATTATTGATCACGCACTTCACTATCAGATTGCCCATGTAGCAACCATCCGACTAAACTAGGCTCTTTCCCTGCTAATAAGGATTCTTTTCCGCCTTGCTGGGGAGAGTGACTTAAGCTTGCTCGGAGAGCACTTGAGCCAATTAGCCCAATTGCATCTCTAAGTTCCTCATCGAGGCGGTTTGGTTGGCCATGTTGGATTGGGACACATCAACAAATTTTTCCATCATCCCTTCTAAAGCACTTTTCCTTTGAGCAAGGGCACCTAGAGTATAACCCGTATGAGGCGGCCTCGGTTGACTTATGAAAGCTTGAACATCATATGGATGCTGGACCAGTTGCCATCATTGGCCTGCAGCATTTTGGTTCCATGAAAAGTCTGGGTCATTACTCATTCTCGGGTTGTACGTGTTTGAAAAAGGCATCTTACGATTTTGATTATTAACAAAATTCACACTCTCCTCAACATTTAAATTAAATAAATCAGAAGAAATCTCACCATGTGGGAACTCATAGGCATGGTGCCCATGATTCCCACATCCTTGGCATGTTATAGCCATCACCAGAGCAGGAGAAGAGGCGGGCCTTTTCAGCAAGGCTATATTCTCAAATGGTGATGGTGCTGCCTCTGCTGGTAATCCTGAAGTGCTCAGTTCAAACAGTCCTCTTGTGTTTCTTCCTGTAGTCTAGAATGAGGTGTGCTTAGCGGTGTCATGTAGGATCCACAATGCTTCGTCAGGGGTGTGGTTCAATAAAGTTCCACCGACAACATCATCGATCATGGCCCTATAGTTTGGCTCTATCGCAAAGCAAAAATACTCCACCAGGTTCCAAGGTTGTAACTCATGATGAGGGCATTTCCGAAGGAGTTCCATAAACCTTTCCCAAGCATCCGCAAGGGTTTCATGATCGTGTTGTCGGAAGGTTGCAATCTCTAGCCTCATGTTTAAAATTTTGTCCACTAGATGGATCTTTGCCACGAATTTGGATGATAGTACCTCCCATGTGGTAGTTGTTCCTGGTGGGATTGCATGGACACACGCCTTCGTTTTATCACGGATAGAGAACGGGAGCAGTCTTTGCTTCATTGTGTCATCAGATATGCTGGAATACTGGAATGCTCTGCATATTTCAGAAAATTCTGCCAAGTGATGGTGGGGATCTTCACTTGCAAACCCAGAGAACTAGGCTAATCCCCGTCAATGGTACCAAAAACTTGATGCGCTAATATTACACACTGCTATAAGTGGGAGAGAGATTGCGACACATCATGGTAGTGTGCCGATCATTCAAGTAATATAAAATGGGTGAGTAAATCCCCAAGTATCTATCTCAAGGAATGTAGGATGGGGTTTGTGGTTTTATCGTTAGGAAACTAATTATAAATATTTCTAATAATTAAAAGGGGGGCTTTGGTTGGTTGTAAGAGACACAATGAAAAGAAAACTAAATTAACAAATGCGGGTCGATTGCACCGCTTCGCTTGGTGGGTGGACGTGTTGGCTTGCGAATGAACGAGAAGGATTATGGATGGATGATCGTAACCGGTGGAGTGAGGGTCGTGATCACCTCATCACTAAGCAGGCAACTAGCAATTGCTAGTGCTGCACACAATGTACTAGTGGAATGAAAGGTGGAATGGGGCGCTACTCAACTAACATAAACCACAAAGGATTTCACAAACAAGAAATCTTTATTAACATTAGCAACGGATTATGAGCATCATTTTACAAGAAATACACATCCACAAGAAGTAATCTTTGCAAAACAAGGGAGGAAAGAGTAAGCCCAATATCGAATACACGCTGAAGGTTCGCAGCCGAAGTCATAGGTTTGTCACGCCTCGTCCGAGCTCGATCTTAAGTTGACGTCTGGGGTTCACAGGACCTGTCACTTCTTCCACGTTACCCATCTTCTTCGGAAAACAACTAAAGTTGGCTCTCGCCTAAGGATCCTTGAATGCATCAGAAAATATCTTGGAGTGGAGCTCTTGAGCTCACGAACAATGGAGGAGGCCAAGGAGGATGCTCTAGCACTTTATTTTGAAAGAAATGGTGTTGGGAGCTTCTCCTAAGAGTGAGCGGTGGAGGAGTTATGAAAAAGGGCGGAACTGGTGTGAAAATGGAGGGCTCAATGTCGCTCTCCCCAATAGGGCAAAATTCCTGGCTTTAAATAGTAAACGGTCAGAAATTTAGTCACGCATGGTCGAATGCACGACTGTATGTGGACCATGCATTATTAAACAAATAGGAAGCCTAGGAAGACAAAGCAAAGCGCCCGTGCGATTTTACTCATGCACGGTCGAAACCTACCGTGCAAGCAAAAAGCACGGGAAAATCCAGACAGCTCAGAATTCTGGCTAACAACAGGAGATCGTGCATTTTCTTCACACATGGTTGAGTCCAACTGTGCTTGAAGTAAACACACGAGCAATAAGAATTTATACAAATATGGACAACAAGAGGGGCTCGTACGATTTTACTCATGCATGGGCAAACTGCCCATGCGTGAACAAATCGCATGAGCGGGGACAGAACACCATTCTGAGCCGTAGATGAACATGAACGGTCGGAGCGATCGTGCTTCAATGAAATGTATGACCATGCGATTCATGCAGACATGAAATCTGGGAAAAGTGAAAGACCCACCCACCTTCACAACAATCCAAACAGTAATCACACAGCTAGGAACACCCTTCTAGCTCAATCCAACTGCAGAAAAATGGTTGGGAAGCACCGTGTGCTTACCCCCAACATCATGGAGCGCAATTGCACACTAAATTGAGCCTAAAGAGTGCACAAATCGTGAAAGCATATATGAGTGAAATACAAATGATTATGGCTTGAAAGTGTAGTGCACAAAAGTGAAAACTAACCTGGATGAGTCCATAAAATAGTGTAAATATCAGACCCATCAGAGTCCAAAGAATGGACTGAGTCACCTCTCCCTAAAACACCTGACTTCAGGCCTTACACTGAAGAATCAACAACATCATCTCCTTTACTCAAGCCTAATGCATTTGTCCTTGAATTTGCTCCATCCTCTCCACCACCAGCTCAGCTCCATCCTGCTCCAGCTCCAGCACCCACTTAAATTGTCCCTGCACCAGCCTTCAGCGTAAAACCTCAATTCAGAGGAAGGGGTCATGGAAGGAATTATAGAGGAAGGGGAAGAGACCTCAAAGGATGGGGATACAAAAGAGTGATACCTATTTGGGAGAAGTATACAAAAGAACAAAGAAAGCAATTCAAGAAAGACAAGTCTTATTACAAAACTTATGAGAAGGTTGAAATTCCTGAAACTAGAATGGAAGTATACATTGATCCAAAGCTTGATAAAGCCCTATATAAAATCAAAGAAAGGGATTAATATGAGTTTGAAGCATCTCAAAGATAGCTAGAAGAAAAAAGAAGGTTATTTATTGAAAGGCTAAAGAAGTGCCAGAATGATGTAGAAATGGAACAACTGATGGAGGCAATCCAAATCCTAATCACACTATTTGATCTTACAAAGTGTGGTGCAGCATATCCTCAAGCAAAATTTCTTGAAAATAATGGGCAACTTAACAAAGGAGGCCTTGGATGTGATTGGGATGAAGCTGAGCAGCGACTTTAAAAGAAAAAGAAAATTGCATTCAAGATAGTTCCAACTTCTGATAAACCACAATCAATATTCATTGTACCAGACCCAGATGCAGAAGAGCTAGATCTAGAAAAAATAAATTTGTTGTCTGCTAAAGTCATTTGTCTGGGATTCAAGCTTAAGGATGTCTATCCTGAAGCAAAATCTAACCTGGAGAAGCTCTTCAAAGGACATAACAAAATCCAGAAGAATCCAGAGAAGGCCATCCCAGCCAATTTCAAGTATTTTGAAAGAAAATTTATAATGGTCTATGAGGCCTTATCTACTTTTTCTCAAAAAGAGGAAGTACATCATTTCATGGGTAACTAACTATGATAAACTTTTACTCATATCAATCAGAAGTTTTTCAGTTTACCATATCATTTTGTCTATGCATATTTATATGTACTCTATTTTTCATTTATGTATGACTGAATTCACTTACACAAATTGTAAAATTTGTCAAGATAAATATGGGGAGATTATTGGGAAAAACACCCTTGTGATTTATCTTACAAATTGTCTTAAAGTAGTTTCATAATCTAAGATGTATTAACCATATTGTATAGAGAGGGTAATTTGGTCATTAGATGTCCTAGGATATCTCACTCACAATAGAGTGTCAAGAACGGTCCAAAATAAGCACAAAATCCAGTTGAGTTAAACTTGTGTCGAATAGAAGTTGATGCAACTTTGACTAAAACTCGAAGCAACTTCGAATACAAATAGAAGCAACTCTGACTAAAGTCGAAGTATAGTTGAAGTCGATGCAACGTCGAGATGAACTCGAAGAAGAAGAAGAATCTGTTAAAGCAATATCAGAAGTCGATGCAACTTTGACTTGAACTCAACACAGAAGAAGAGTATGTCGAAGCAGTATCAGAAGTCAATGCAACTTTGAATTGAACTCGACGCAGAAGATGAAGTTCAAGTACAAGTATTCAACTCGACAGATACGTCGATAAGGATTCTACGCAATGTCAACATCTGAGTTAAGTAAGAGCTAAGAAGGATTTCAAAGTTGTTTCTATAAGAACTCAGAGGTGAGTCGAATAGAGGGAAAAAGAAGTTGACGCTACGTCGAATACAGTCAGAAATGAAAAGTTTTCTGCTACCTCTTCTAATGGTTTTCCAGAATGTATCTAAGGCTGTAGTCTGACTTCTAATGACTCGTTTATTGCCAAGAATGGAAGGACTACTCTAGAGAGACAACAAAGACATTCTTGGAAGTTATTCAAATCAGATAGACGGGTCGGGAAAAAGAAATAGAAGGAAATACTTAATTTCTAATGGATATTCCTTCTAAGGACAAAACAGAAGAGGAATGAAATTCAAATACTATTCAACAAAGAAAAGTATACGCAAGAAGTAAGAAAAACACAACCAAAATTATCATTTTGTCTTCTTCTTCTTCCTCATGCTCTCTTAGACAGAAAATAAGAACAACTCTGTATAGGAAAACAAGGTTGTTCTTTCTTCTTCATATCTTACAGCAAGAAGCAAACTAGAGTACAAAGATAATCAGGATCACAAGAAAAATACTCTTGTATTCTTCTCTATTTTAAGCAAGAGTTCATTATATATAGATCCTGAAGAACATCAAAAGTCAGCATCCTGTGTGATAGTTGTAGAAGGATTCATACATCAGAATCCTATTCTTCTTCTCCTTCTTTACTTTTTTTCTTTATATTGTAACTAAGAAAGAGTCCTAAGAATCCATCTCTAAAGAATTCAGTTGGTTCTAAGAGTCTCCTTATCAAAAGACACAGTGGTTCTAAGAGTCTCCTTATCAATAGACTCAGTGTGTGGTTCTAAGAGTCTCCTTATCAAAAGACTCGATGTTGGTTATGAGAATCTCCTTATCAAAAGACTCTGGCACATATAGTGCAATCCTACCAAGATGGTTAAAAAATGGACTACCCACATTTTGGGGAACCACAATAAAAATTCTGTGTCTTCTGTGTTTGCTTTTCTATGTTGTCCCTTTACAATTTACTGCTTTCTATTTTTTGTGTTTATTTTATTCTAAGTTGGTTACGCTGATTATATAGTTGTTAGAGTAGTTTTATTGTGTGTGTATATTTAGGGTAAAAGTTTTTAAAACTCTATTCACCCCCTCTAGAGAAAACTCAGAGGTTACACTGTGCACTTTCAATTTGTATAAGAGGGAGGTTGATCATAAAATGGCTAACACCTTAATCAAAAGATCACCTCTCATATATTTCTATATTTAAAAACTATTTAAAAAAAAATGAGTTCTAAGGACTACGCATCAACAAGACCACCAATGTGTATTCTTAATAAGTTTACACTCTAGAAGGCCAGAATAAAGTTATATATGAACTCCATTAATGAAGTCATTTTCAATGTCATTATTTCAGGTCTTCCAACACCAATCAGAAAAGATGCCAAAAGGACAGTGACACAAGAAGATGTCCCTAGAGCAGAGTGGACTGATGCTGAAAAGAAGGTGAAGGCATGTGATGCCAAAGCCATGAATATTATGGTATCAATTATGTCTAATGACATATTCCAGAAGGTTACTGACTACAACTCTTCCAAAGAAATCTGGGAATCCCTTTCCAGATTAGTTGAGGGCATCTCCAATGAAAGAAAGGACAAAAAGTCCCTTCTCATATCCTAAGATGAGAACTTTCAGAAGAAGGCTGAGAAAAGTGTGGCTGAGATGCATGAAAGGTTCAACACCATCATAATTGAGTTGAAAGGACTAGACAAGGAAATTTCTCTAATAGAAATTAATGACAAGCTTCTCATGTGCTTCCCAAGCACATGGGACTCAAAGAATCTACGCTATCAAAGAGTCCAGATGTCATAGAGAAATATCCATTGATGCTCTTCTAGGCAAGCTCAATTCCTGTGAGCTCCTAATAAGAAGAAGGACTGAGATTGAAGGAAAGGAGAAACTCTTAACTCCTAAGGGGAGGACAATTGCTCTGAAGGCTGCTGAAGGAGAGCCTTCCATTTTTGAAGAAGAGATGTTCAATATCTTGGCTAGAAGAGTCAAAAGATGGGTCAAGATAGAAGACTCCAAAAGAAAGGAGAGGAGTTCAAGAAAACCATGGTTTGATAAAACTCCTAAACAGAAAATAAATTGTTTTTCTTGCAGAAAGCCTTGGCACATTGCACCAGAATGTCCTGAAGAACAAAGGGAAAAAAGCAGCAAGAAGAAGGAGGATAAGAAGAAATAGTTCAAGAGGAAGGATAAGAAGAATGGTAAAGATTTCATTGCTGAAACCTGGAGTGACTCAGATTCTGAGTCAAGTTCTTCCTCATCTGACAGTGATGATGAGAGTTTAGCAGAAGAAGCCTGTTTAATGGCTTTGGAAGATTCTACTGAAGAAAATCAGGTAACTATTTTTGATGACTTTGATTTCTCTTTAGAAGACTTTAAAGAATGTTTTAAAGTTTTTTTGTCAAGATTATATTAACAGCCAAAAAGAACTTAGCACACTTAGAGAAGAACTAGAAGACCTTAGGAAAGACAATTTATATTCAGTAAGCTATGAACTAAGAAATCAGATGTATAGGAAATAAAAAGAGATAGTTACATTAGCTAATAAAAATTCTAATATAAATGAAGAGCTTACAAAGGCAAAAGCCTTTGAAGACTCACTCAATGGGATGAGTCAAAAGCTTATGGACATTACACAGAATCTCTCCATGAGATTCAAACATCTTGGTCTAGGAGCAGATCCATCCACCATCACACTAATCCCTAGTAAACCATCCTGGGAAAATGCTATAGTGTTCATTAGGTCAAGCATAAATCAACCTAATAACAACTTAGAATCATGTGAAGAACAAAATAATAACCCAAATAAAATTATTTTATTAAATATGGTAAATACTACTAATCAAACAAAAATTCTAGGTAAACACCCCTTAGAAAAGTCAATTGAAAATTATAAAATTCTTAATAAAAGGAATTATGTGTCGAATAAGACTCGGCGCAGTTTTAAAGATCCATCGAATGAAGCTCGATGGAGTTTTGCATATGCTTCAACATCAACTCGAAGCAAGTATGAGGGTGCATCGAATTCTATTCCACGCAACCAATATTCTGCTTCAAATTATTTTTGACATAACTATGCAGACACTTCGAATTACACTCGACACAACTCTAAAGATGCATTGATTTCTTCTCAACGCTTGCTTCCAGCAAGAAATTTTCAAACATCTAGATCTCTCTCTTTTATTCATATTTACAACTCTAGATGCTTTTGTTGCTCTAAATTTGGGCACAAGGCCAAACATTGCTGGCATAATAAACCATCACTTCTTTGCCTTAAGGGATATACTAAAAGTCCAACCTACTCTTTCATAACTCTATATGATGATAGAAGAAAGAGAACCAGCAAGAGAGGATCTATACTAATGTCTAATTTAATGTGCAGAGAGGAGACTGTTCTACCACAAACCAATAGTGGTATCTGGACAGTGGATGTTGTTGGATCTGTAGGTGCCCTTAGAGGGGGGGGGGGGGGGGGGAATAAGGGTTTTACAAACTTATGTTATATTTTGAAATACTTGAAAAGCTAAGCGATTAAAATATAGAGAAATCAAACAAATTAAGTAAAATAAAATAGAGACATGATTTTATTAATATGAAATGTAGGATTACATGTTGAAGCCTGGAAAATCCCGGCTCCAAAATTCAGACTAATGCAGCCGGAGACTACTTGCCAAGCGGCTCGAAGAGATGGCTTGACGGGCAACTATGAGGAAGCTAGAAGAGCAACAAACAGGACCCCAGGTGCCACGACAGGGAGGTCCCACCACATACCCAGAAGCTCTGAAGAGACTTCCCCTCCACAACCAAAAATGGTCGAGTAGGGTACGAGGAAGGCACCGACTTGGCTAGGAACTGGAAGTAGCGGCCAAGTTCGACAGGTTCCATAATGCAGGAGATGGATTTCAAGAGCTCAAGTTCAGGTGCCAATCCAAGTACCCCTGGGGTCCTATTTATAGGAAAACCAAGGGGTATGGGGGTTTTATAGCCCAGCCCCTGCCTGGCGACTATGGGATACTCAGAGAGCATTAAGCCATAGTCGCCCATCTGGCAAGTATTGGGTGCTGCTCGCACATTTCGGGCCAATACTCGCCCAGGTCATCTACTGCTCCGGTGTTCGACGAACTCCTCTCGGATAACTTTGTCTTGATGTCTCGTACTGTTGACTTCTGTGTTTACCTTTTGACTTTGACTTTTGTCTACGTGGCTTTGAATGGGCCTACCCTCAGAGAATGAGGGTTGTAAATTACAAAACTTGACTTCTTATAATGCTAGAAATTGAAGGCGAATAGTAAAAAGACTTTTTCGTTTTCTATCCCGACTCGTATCCCCATGAACCGATGGCTTTAGCCTATCCTTCCCCGGATACGACCTCAAGCCGCTCTAGCCAATCCTTTCCCAGATATGGCCTCGAGCACCCACTAGATCTACACCCTAGACCTAATCGCCAACACGAGGAAAATTTATGTCCTAAGTCCTACCCAGACCTAGTCGCTAATACGAGGCGAATTTACAAAATAATTCCAAGAATGAAAATAACAGCAACAATATTAAAACTGCCACTTGAAGAACTTCTGAAGTTGGAGATGAAAGACCGCTGTAGAATAAGTATGGTTGAAGCGATCGTCGGTCGGATGCAGTGTGAAGAAATCCTCCTTTAGAAACTCACGGAACTTTGGGCGTGAGATCAACTCTCGGCAGTATAAGGCTTTGGAAATTTGGCACTAGAACTCTCTCAAGGATATATGTTGAAAACGAGAGAAGAGGGCTCCTTTTTATAGCCTTGGAGCTAGCTCCTGCGCTATCGCTACCGCCGACGGTATCCCTGTTTAGGCAATATTCTCTATATGTGCATCTTCATTCCAAGGAAACCCTCCCGTCATTCCTTATGTACGTCGAGATAGCACCTGCGCTAGATACTACCGCCTAGCACTATCGCCTTCTAAAACAGCTCTTGAAATTGCTCTAATCAGAGTTAGCGCCTGCGCTAGGTGCTACCGCTGGCGCTAGTGGACATGTTTGAATTCTGGCTTCAAACTTGGGGGAAACCTTCTTATGTTATGCTTGAGTCATATGGCATTATTTCCTACCCACTTAAACACACAAGATCAAATACACATGGGATTTGTTATTCTCAAACCTAGGAGATGCGAAAGACCATGTTCCAACAAACTTCCCCTTTTGATAATAACAAATCCATTAATGATAAACCAGAGCATTAATACATAAAGCATGATGAAACCAACTTGTGTGTGTGTGTGAGTGATGACTTAGGATAATTTTCATTTTAGGTATTAAGAATTGCTCCCCCTAGATGCATGCTCCCCTATATGAATGCTCCCCTTATATAAGCTATCATCTTACTCATTAATCATGTTAGTTTTCCAATTTGATAGCGTTATTATTTATCATGTTTGTTCTCCCCCTCTTGTTATTAGCAAAAGTGGGTTAAGGTAGCAAGAGACATAGAAAGAGGTTTTTTGATAAAAATAAAGATAAGGCATAATCGAGTTTTTAAGAGGAAATGAAATGATAAGGTGTTTTTAGCATAAGAATTTTTATAGAAATAAATCATAGTTTTTAGCATAAAAATAAAATTCATGTTTAGAACAACCAATATAAATTTTACCAAGCAAGTCTATCACTTGTTTGAAGGAAATGAATTTTGAGATTCAAGTGATGATACACACAAAAGAAATTATATGTTAATGATACGGAAGACTTATAGAAATACAAGAAACATCTTTTGTAATCATGATAATTCATAAGAAGAGATATGAGTTAAATTCCAAAAGGGAAGATGTTTTTGCAAATCATTATTCATTTAAAAACTTTAAGTTTGACAATAAAGTAACCAAACATGAAAGAAGGATACCAAAAAGAAATTACTACAATGTTATTATAATTCACAAATTCAAAATATACCAAACATTGTAGAGAGCATGTTAGGTTATCTAGTCCATTTATATATAACACTACCACATTTTTGGCTTTTAACAACACTTCAGAAATGTTGCCTAAGACTGCAAACTGTTGTCTAAACATAAATAACTGTTGCCATAGGGTAGTGCCTATGCCCGCGTTACCTATTCTCAAAGGCAACAGTTTTTCATACTCTTAGGCAACAATATAAAAAAATGTTGCCTATACCCTTAATAAAGGCAACAGTTTTTAGGTAAATCTATTGCACTATTTTTGTAATGTTGTCTTTATGAGTTACATTTAATAAATGTTGCTAAAAGTATCTAATTAATAAAAAAATTAAAATTTAAAAGCATGGGTCACGATCGACGGGGGTTTGAGCGGGAGGAATAGTTATAAAGTTGGGAGTCTCTAGCGCCAAAATGAGATCTCTTGGAGGGAAAAAATATTAACTCCCTCCGCTTTAGTAAAAAAATCATAAAAATATATTATATTTAGTTGCGAGAAAAAAATATTAACTCGCTCCGTGATAGTGAAACGTAAACACAACATTTTTCATTGCGATTTAATAAAAATATCCTAAAACATATTATCTTTCTCTGTGTTTTACAGAAAATGTCATAAAATTAATATTCAAGCGACCCGAGATGATTATAGATGATTCTTCTTGTAGTGCAATAAGAATTCGTGGAAATTTGCTGATTTGGCTATTTAGAGACCCGAGATTTGCTAAGTTTAATTTTAATTATAACTTTATGGTTTGTGAATAGCTATTTTGGGTGTGTGAATAGTCATAGAAAGCTATAAGAACATTTTTAATGTGTTGCAAAAGTTTATTTTAAAAGGTAACACCGCATAATTGTTGCTTAAAGTGCGTCGACAAAAATAACATTTCGAAACTGTTCTCAATAATTGATAAGAGAACATTTATTGCATGTTGCGTCACAAATGTTGCCTAAAACTATTACTTAATGGCAACATTTACAAACTGTTCTCTATTCAATGTTTCGGCAACATTTTTTGAATGTTGCCGAATAAAGTGTTGCTAAAGGCCAAAAATGTTGTAGTGTAAAGAGTAGTATAGAATTTGCATTAGGATCCAATACTCATGAGAAGAAGTGTTATGGAAGATATTGATGTGCACATACGTGTATTTTGAGGAGACTAAACAAATGATTTAATTAAAAATACAAGACGTATGTAGAGTAAAGTGCACAATAAAACACAAACAATTTTACTTCCACACACTTCAATGCACCAAAACAATGTACAACTGCAAATGTTCTCTACACGTACAATGCTCATTAAGACTTATCAGGGTGCAAAGTAGTGCTTGGGGGATCACACACTTATTGTTCAATATTGATATTTTTTGTGATCCGGTGTACTTAAGAATAAGTGGTGAAAAATACTAAAGTTTGCACAAGACACTTTATCATTCTTTTCAAGGTGCTCAACCTCACAATGCTCATTAAGACTTATCAGGAAGTTCAAGTAGTGCTTGGTGGAGTTATCTTTGTCCATTTATTTCATGTTTTTTGTTTAATACAAAGATCTCCGAATACACTTGTTTTTCAAACCAATGTAATTTTGAAAGCACAACCACTTTTCTTAATTTTTAAGAGTGCAAATAAATATAGTGCAGGTAAGATACTTGTGCAATTTTAATTCATTATACAATTAAAATACACAAGCAAGCATTCTTAGATTAAAATCACATGTAGACTTTGCAAAAATAAGTGAGTGAATAAATATCATTATCAATCATAAAACATTTTCTCATAGTTAGAGGCATGCTAAGCTTGGTTCTACACAACCTTTTCATAACAATTGATGCACATGTGATTAGATATATCAAAGCATGATAAAAACAATGTTCAAAGTAGGTTGAAAAGATGAATTGCAACATTGTAGAATGTATAATGATAGATTAAACCATGCTTGATTTTCACAATAAAGTCCATACCATTTTTTGATATTTTGGAAAAAAAAATTTGATTTAAAGTTTGAACTCTTAAAACTGATCTTAGACTTCCCGAGGTCTACCCTGTGAAGGGTTCGCACCGGTACTAGGAGAAGTGATGGCGTGACATCCCAAATCTCTCTTTTGCAAGATATATGTAAATAGAAAAGTTAAGTTCAAAAAATAATTTTTTAAAATTTTTTTGTTTTATATTTGTGTATTTGATTTTTGCACATTGAAATAGAAATCAAACAAATAAACAAAGAACGGAAGAGAAAACAAATATTTTTTGTAATTTGGCTTTTGTAATTTTGTATTTTTTTTTTAAATTAATTAAAGGCAGAAATACAAAAATATGTAGTAAATATAGTAGAGAATATTTTTAGGAATTTTTCAAAATTTGAAAAATGCTAAAAATCTGACACGTGCGCTAGCGCGGCAAACAGTACACTAAATTTAAAGATTTTGAAAAATCTAATTTTTGATATTGATTCAGTGTTCAAAGATTAGTTTCCTGCAAAAATTTCAGAAGATTTGAAGATGTTTAGATAGGTAAAAATTGCATAAAACGATTGCGTTTATGAATGTGACTTAACCCGAAAGATCTACGACGCCTAATTCAAGTCGTGGTAATCAAAATCTTGCATCGGGAAGAGGTTTAGTGAATATGTCAGCAAGTTGGGAGTCTGTACCAATGAAACTTACTTTTACGTGTTCTTTCTTAATATGATCCCTAATGAAGTGATGGCGAACATCTATGTGTTTGGATCTAGAGTGGTGTATAAGATTATTTGTAAGATCTATGGCACTTTTGTTGTCACATTTGAGATCAATATTTTTGAGATGAAAACCAAAATCCTCTAGAGTTTGGCTCATTCATAAGGCTTGTTCACAACAACTCCCAAGAGCAATGTATTTGGCCTCTGTGGTGGAGAGTGCAACCGAAGATTGTTTCCTACTAGACCATGCAACTAATGAGGGTCCTAAAAAGTGACAAATACCACTAGTGCATTTTCGATTGAGTTAACATCCAGTGTAATTCGAATAGGAATATCTGTTGTGAGAGGATAATGAAGACGGAGCCAAGGGGTACTTTTTATAGAGTTGCAGCTACCGCCTGTGCTATCGCTAGCATCGGCACTAAGTTAAATTAGGAATTATTCTGCGCATGAGAATCTTCATTCTAAGGAAACCCAGCAGAAATTCCTCTTGTGCATCGAGCTACAGCCTGCGCTAGCCGCTACCGCCTACGCTATCTCCTTTTATAACTATTTCTCGGAATTGCTCTAATCAAGTCTAGCACCTGTGCTAGTGACTACCGCCGGTGCTAGTGGCCATGATAGATTTTTGGCTTCAAACTTGGGCGCAACCTTCTTAAGATATCCTTAAGTCATATGGTATTGTTTCCTTCACACTTAAACACACAAGATCAAATACACGTAGGATTTGTTATTCTCAAACCTAGGAGATGCAAAAGACCATGTTCCAACAACTATCTCACCCCAAACCACTTTCCTAGACACCAATTAGACGACTTAAAATAGAGTTCACAAGTACATACTTAATCTAGTCTTATTCTGGACTATAATCTTTTCCTTGATTAAAGATATTACAAGCCAATCGTTATGCATTAAATACATCTCTAAACAATTCATACAGCTTAAGTACACACCTTTGTTTTTTTTGCTAAACCACCAATAATACTTGTCTAAATAACTTGAAACTGTAATTAGAGATTATTCATAACTTATTAATTGAATTAAATTCCATATCCTTATGGACACTTATATTAAGTTATGACTGATCTCTGTGAAATATGAGAGAAAGGAGGATGAATGAGATGGAAGATCCCGCCATTGGAGGAGCTCCAAAGCTCCAAATGTCAAGCCAAGTCAGCATCCGTAGAGAGGAGTCCATTGCAGTCGATTTCATCAGTCTCAATCTTCATTCTACTATGCCAATGCAATCTCTAAGGGTAACAATCCTTCTCTCCAGTAGTAAAATAATGTATGCCCATTGCATTTTGTTTTCACTGGCATTTTAAGAGTCTTAAAATGTGAGGGTAAGGTGTTAAGAATTACTCTAGACGGGGGTGAATAGTGTTTTATATATATATATATATATATATATATATATATATATATATATTACACAATCAATCACAATAAATGTCCAGTTAATTATTATATGAATAGTAGAAGAATTATAACACAGAGAATAAAAAGCTATAAAGATCTACGCAACCAGAAGACACAAAGAGTTTTATATAGGTTTCCCAAACGGTGGGTATGTCCCCACTTCTAGCCCCTTGGTAGGTTATCCATTAGTGTTGAGTCTTTTTACAAGGAGACTCTGAGAACCAATATAATATATCTTCTCATAAGGTGATCTAATGAACAAACATACTGAATCTTTTGATATGGAGATTCACAAAACCAATCTGAATCCTTTGATGAGGGGATTCATATAAACAGCTGGGTCTTTTGATAAGGAGACACTTAAAACCAACTGAGTATTTTGATAAGGAGACTCTTAGAACCAACTCAATCTTTTTGAGAAAGATTCTAAAAACTCTTTATTTAAAATAATTGAAGTAGAAGATGATTTTGCACAATGTGATTCTTCTTCAACAAAGCTCTGAAGGATCTGGATCTTTTAAGCACTGTGTAGATTATTGAATATAACAACAACAGTAAGTCATTCCTCTAGGAATAGAAGACTAGATTCAATAGAGAGAAGATGAATCCTATCCTGTTAGGAACTCTAAGATAAATATGAAGATTCCCTTAGAGGATAAGAGACTTAGATATGATATAAGAGATATTGTCAACTAGGATTCTTGGACAGAACTTCATATTTTTGGAGGGGAATAAGAATTCTGAATCTTGAAGAAGAGTAGAGCCGATTCAGAATGAGTACGTGACTGCTTTCAATTCAAAATATTCTGATATACATATATATATGACTGCTGCAGAATATATGCCTTCCTTTCAAGTGTCAATCAACATAAACACCTTCTAGAAATGAATTAGTAATGGTTTGAGTTTGATCTCAATCAAGGCCTTAATCTGCTCTCAGATTGATCATTGTCGTTTGAAAAGATTTTGACATTCTATTATATTTGCTTTGAATGCTCACTGACGTACGTCGAAATGTTGTGAAGAAAGATTTTGATGTATGCTAAACTTTTGTACTTTGAGCAGACTTTCCTTTTAAGGCAGATTTTGATGTAAGCTGAATTTTTGTGCTTTGAGCAGACTTTTGTTTGAAGGAAAATTTCCACTAAAGGAATGAGCACATCTTTCAGCATGTGTCAAATAGTTTTTGATGCATTAAGTCATCTTATAGACATTTGTAGAATACTTCTCTACATATAAAAGTATAACATGATTGATTCATCTTCTTTAGTGCATCCTGAGCCTTTGGCAGCCTGTATCTGATTTCAACACATACTAATACAACAGCTTGCCTTTCTATACATATTATAGGAAATTTCTAAGTCACTTTATTTAATATGAGATATCAAATCGTAAGGGGTTTTCCCAACAATTTCTCTCTTTTTGATATAGCAGATTTTACATGTAAAATTTTAAAGTGATTTCTCAGAAAGAAGAAGTGTGAGGTTCTAGATAGACATACATAGGAATAAACACAGTGAAAGATGAACAAAATTCTATACCAACATCCTATTCATTCCTTTAGATTATATGTCATCCTGAACCTTTTCATTGGAGAGAACGGGAAAATATAAATACAACAGAGAGAAAAATCTTCATTGCGTGGAATTCTTAGATATGTTTAGGGTTTAGGGTGTTATTGGTATGAAAGAATAATTTTTCTTTGATATTTTCACAGTACTTATAGAAAATTCTTGGTTCTCTCCTAGGATTATCCATTAATGATTTTTGCATCGATAACATTTTCATCCAATCTTCTGGAGTAGTATCATAAACATATGAAAAGATGTATACTCTCTATGGAGCTCAGGTCTCATCTCTTCAATCAATGATATTTCAACAATAGAATCAATAATACTTATTCCTTTTTGAAGTTTTTGCATGTCCTTTGCAAGTTGAGCAACTAATTTTATAGAAATTTTAAGAGAGGGACTTGAGACAAGAGAAATAGGATGTGTACCCATTCCTAGATAGAGTTCAGGAATGGTTCTAATTAATATATTTTTATCAATATTAAATATTTTAGCTTTTTGAATAGCTTTATCAACTACCTTAATCATCCAACTGTAATAATAACCATATCCATTATCAGAAAGAGATATACCGCGCTAGGCCTTTACTTGTGAACCTTGATGGCATATGAAAAATAATAATGTTAGTAGAGGATGCACTCCTTGAAGAAACAATTATTGTACCAGTATCCTTAGTAAGCAGGATCTCCCCCTGAGAGGGTATCACAAAATGTACAACCTTAGTCTCAAAATATTATGGAGTGTGAGTAAATTCCTCATTATTTAGAGGAGTGTCAGGAAGAGGAGATTCCGCCCACCTAAAGTGAGGTGGAGATACAGAACGTTCAAGAATGATGGACTAAGGTTCACCATATATGGGTGCATCAAGATTTTCTTCATAGATAGTAGTTTGCATAATACTTAAATTTCAGCAGGAAGAACACCTTCCTTATCCAGGACAACGTCAATGGTCTTAGGATCTTCCAGAGCTCTATCTTGAGAAACTTGTAGCCACTTCTCTATGAGAGAATCCACTAAACTAGTGGGAGACTCAAAGACTCATCAGAAGAATAGTTGAAGTCATCATCAGGACTATTATTGATTTTCCAATTCTCAGAACTAGGAGAAGAGAAGTCACAAGGGGGTCTATTAGATGGACACACATTATCCCCCTTCTTGGTTTGAATAGCAAGAGAATGCAAGAATTCCCTAGTAATAGGAGATGATAAGAAAAATGAGAAATAGATGAGATGGAGGAAGAAAGAGAATGAATTTGAGATTTAAGAAATGAACATATAGTAGTGAAATGTTGAGTTAAAGAAGCTATTCAAGGTGAGAGCTGAGAGGAAATAGAGATAAATAGAGGTCCCATCAAGATTCTATTGAATGAACTAGAAGTTGGGATAGCCGAGAACTGAGTCCCTTATTCAGGTAAGTGAGTAGAAGAATCCAACAAATGAAAAATATTTTAACTAGGTGGAGTTGAAATTTCCAATGTTTCAGTAGCATAAATTATTTGTTCAGATGCCTGTGGTTGAGAAAAAGTTGCAGCTGCTAGAAGAGGGGGAGATTTGGCAGCTGATGAAGCGGGGAGTTGAATTATAATAGAAGATGGAGTTGGAGAATGAGGAGTATATTCTTCAGTAATGTTAGAGGCAGAGTACATAGTTTGATAATTAGATGAGTCTTTAGACTTAGGAATTTTCCTAACCCATTTAGCAAATAGCTTAATGGAAAACCACTTCCCATGAGTTATATGAATGTCGGAAGTGGTGCACATATTTGGATATGCATACCTCAAAACTGTTGGAGTTTCTAAGGTGATCCGGAATTTATCAAGTAGGTAGTCTTACTGCCAGCGCAATATGAGCCTATAGGGTCGCACATAAGAGTGTTTAAAGACATTGGAGAAAGGATTGTGTTGGCCTTGCTCATATTGGATATGAGTGAAATGACTAATCCCATGTCTATGTGGAATACAGTTAGTTCGGGAAGACTGCTCTTTAGATATTGTGAATATTGTAAGGAGCATGTAGATGAGTCCTTAAGACAATATTGTGAATATCGTCGAGAAGACTTCAAGATGACATTGTGAATGTTATCGTGACAGATAGCCAATAGTCTGGATCACAACCTGATATTGTGAATATCAACTCATGATTGATGTCGTCGGGAACGTCTTGACGATATAGACTGTCTTGAAAGGCTAGTCGAGTTGTCTCCATGAATTCGTCGAGACGTCTCGACAAATTGGTCGAGACCGTCTCGATGGAATGATCTATTGCTGGTCGAATTTGTTGTGAATGTCTCGATGAATTTGCCGATACAAAGACTGTCTCGACGAATTAATTGAGATGTCTCGATGATTTCGTCGATATGTATCGACGAATAAAGAGTTTTTCTCGATGACTATTTATTTCCTATTCTGTTGGGTCTGTGGATAGAGGAAACTTTTGCATACTTTCTACTCATGTGTATATAAGGCCAAACTTTAGGTTTTCTACTAGAGAGATCGGGAGCTCGATATATATGCAAAATCGAGAAGAACCGAGAGCAACGGAAGGGATCGTCAATCCCGTCGCATCCCTTCCAGATCGAAAGGAATCGTTCCTCTTGGTGAGGTCGCCGTCTCTGGTCTCTATTCCTGAAGATCCATTGCCGCATCTTCTTGTCAGATCTAGCAAATCGTGGAGATGTAGAGGGCTCTCCTTCTCTGACCTAATCCTTATTTGACAAGGACTTAGGGTTCTCCAAAAGCTCGTGTGGACTTCTATAAAAGTGTGGATCCATTTTCTACACTTACTCCTTCAGACGAGCTTGATGATCTTGATTCAACCACAAGAACAAGGATGCAGACGAATCAGAATAGGAATCCGAATCCTAGAAGAATTTTCTTGGAGAATCAGATTGAGGTGTGACTCAATCCCGCATTTCTAATTTATTTGTTATTGCAATTTTTTAATTCCTTGTTTCGGCAAGATCCATTCTTAAAACTTTTGGGTTGTTCTTGACTATTCCGCTGCACACATCTGATATGTCTACCCTTAAGGAAAACCCAACAGTGGTATAAGAGCTAGGTTTAGCTGAATTTCCATGTTTCAGAAATTGTTCCCTTTGTAGTAACCGTCATTCTCTATGTTAGTTTGTGAAACTTGGGCATAGAGAGACGAGCTTGTCTACTGCCATAAGGGTGTTTGTTTGTGCTAGCATCTGGTACATGTAAATCCGAAGATTTAGAAATGTTCTAAATATTCAAATTTAATCCATATCATCAAGTGTTGATGGTTTTGCGAATCTGGAATGTATCCGGGTTATGCTTGTTATTTCTTTCATGATTGTGAATTGTGTGCACATTAGTTAAATGTTAATCAAGATTAAATGTTAATCAAACATCATGAAAAATCCCTTAAAATAAATATTAAATATTCGGATGCCTTCTGATGGATGACAGTCTTCCAGCCTCGATCGATGAAGTATAGGCTTGCCAAAGCAAGGTGCATTAATCTATCTTGGTAAGGGTACGAGCAGATAATTGTGATATCCCACTATCAACATCGGGTCCTACTTAACTACGTGTCCTCAAAGGTTGAGTGCCAAGAGGCATAGGGTTGGCATGCACCATATGATGGATGTGAATAAAGAGTTATTCACCAACTATACAAGAGTTGCATATTCTTGCAATTGGCAAGCGTTGTCTACCTAAATAGCCACATTATGTGTGATCAGCCAAAGCTGACTTATGATGGTGGTGAAATACAGATCTTGTCCACTAAAAGAGTATCTCGCATAAACTCTTCGAATTGATATTAAGGGTTATCAAGTTGAATAAAATCGTGAGAGATTTTAGTAAAAGTCCTTATTAAAATAAAATGTATTTTGAAATATCGTACTAAAATGTTTTGCAAATTTAATGTAGAATTTTCATGGCAAGTACATCTCACTCCACTCTATCCCTGAGAGCCATCCTTTAGAAGGACAAGCTCAACGGGGCGAACTTCCTTGACTGGTATAGGAACCTAAGGATGGTCCTCAGGCAAGAGAGCAAGCTCTATGTCTTGGAAGAAAGCCCCCAAAGAGCCGATCGAGAATGTTCCCTGAGCAGACAAGGATGCTTACAAGAAGTATCAGGATGAAACCATGGATATTGAATGTCATATGCTTGCTACCATGTCCTCTGAGCTTTACAAGCAACATGAGAGCATGTGTGGTTATGAGATAAACAAGCACCTCAAGAAAATGTTCGAGGGGCAAGCTAGGCAAGAGAGGTTTTACATATCCAAAGCATTGTTTCAGTGCAAAATGGGAGCTCGAGACTGAGTATGGACTCACATACTCAAGTTGATTGGGTATATTAAAAATCTTGAAAAACTGGGTTTTCCCCTAGGCCAAAATTTGGCCATTGATCCAATCATGCATTCATTGTCGGGAAGTTATGAGCAATTTGTCTTAAATTATAATATGAATGAGATAGACAAGACACTGCCCGGGCTCCTAGGCATGTTGAGAACTGCCAAAAACAACATGAAGAAGGTCAAGCCGGCTAGCCCCTGATGGTGCATAAAGGCAAGGGCAAGGCCAAGGGATAAAAGAAGATGAAGATATGATCTAAGTCTTATCTTGATCCCAAGTCTTCAGCACTGAAAAAAGAAAGGTCTTGCTAAAGAAGGGAAGTGCCACCACTGCGGTAAGGCATGGCATTGGAGGAGGAACTGTCCCCTCTATATTGAGGATCTGCAGAAGAAGAAGGGAAGTATGACTTCCACTTTAGGTATCTCCATTATAGAAATAAACCTTTCTGCTCGTTCATCTTGTGTATTAGATATCAGATGCGGTTCTCACATTTGTACAAATGTGCAGGAACTAGGATGGAGAAGAATGTTGGGTAAAGGAGAGGCATGTTGGATCTTGATGCGCCCTTAGAGGGTGGTTAAAAAGGGTTTTAAAACTTTTGTTATATTTTAAAATACTTGAAATGATAAGAGATTAAATTAAAGATAAAACCACACAAAGGAGGAGATCAAATAATATAAATGAAAGACATGATATTATTAACTTGAAATATAAGATTACAAATTTTGATTTCTTATGACGCTTGAAATCGTAGGAGATAAAGTAAAATATTCTTTTTGTTTTCTATACCGACTCTTCTCACCATGAACCGGTTGGCTTTAGCCTATCCTTCCTGAATACGGCCTCAAGCCGCTCTAGCCCTTCTATCCCCAGAAAGGCCTCGAGCACCCCCTAGAACTACTCCCTAGACCCAGTCGCCAACACGAGGCGAATGTTGAATTTTTGAAGTGAAGTGGAGGTGTCCGGGCGGTCTGATTTTGGGTGACCGCCGAGTCCACGCGGTCTGTGTTTGTGATCTGCCGGTCTAGCTCTGCCGGTTTTTTCTGGCAGTCTGCTGATTGGCCGGTCTGTTCTGATTGCTGCGGTCTGTTCCCGAGTTGTTCTGTTTGGTTGGCCTGTCTTCTTTGTTGGAAGGCCGGGTGGTCTATTCTTATATGATCGCTTGTCCGGGCAGCTTGTGCTGGCGATCTTGCGACTTGTCTGAAGTCGGCCAGATGGTTCTTGGTTTGCTCCTGGTGATCTAAGGAAGGAGCGTTCTTGTGTCCACGCGGCTTGTGCGCGGTCTCGTGTTCGCGCGACTTGTGCGTGATCTACCTGCTGATCTGCGGTCTTGGTCAGATGGTTGTCCAAGCGGTGTGATCGCGTGGTCTGCCTTGAGAGACCGCTGGCGATCTGACGGGTGGTGACTGTATCTCTCCTGTGCGGTGATGACATCTGTATACCTGCCTATAAATAAGGGTGCATGGCCCGTCATTTACAACGAGAATTGTAAGAACTAGATCCTAGGTTAATTCATGCGGTCTCAACTTTGAGGTCGGGCGGTCTCAGAAGCGAATTGACTGTTTGTTGTGTTCGCAGGTTTGCGGTCAGCAGGTTGCGGCCTTCTTCCTTGGTGATTCCTAGCGGCTTGAATAAACAGTTCGGCAATGGTTTGTCTGCGAACTGGTTTATGTTGTTCTTTTGCTGTTCGCAGCGAGCTCAGCGATCAGGCGACCTTTAGCGGTTAGGCGATCTGAGTTGCAGTCTGGCGACAGTTTCAGTTCTTTGTTCACTTCAATAAAGCTCCAGTTCGTGCGGTTTGAGGTGACGGTCTGGCAGTTCAGGTCAAGCCAGGTGTGAGCTGCGGTCTAGCCTATTTTCTGTTCGAGCGGTCTCAGGTCAAGCCGGGCGATCTCTGGAGTCGAGCGGTCTGTGCGGTCTCAGCTTGTCTAGCCGCCAGTTTTGTTTTGGTGTGTTTTGTTCTTCTCTTCTCCTTGATTCTTATGAATCATGTCTCGCCATGTATACCTCGCACTGTAAATGAAGTTTGTGTTTCAATAAAGTTCTTGTGTTGCTGTGTGACACTGTGGTTGTTTGGCTATAACTCAGTTGATGCAACTCCTGCTTACTCCTAAATGATTCAATTCAGAAAATTTTAACATGGTATCAGAGGGAGGTTGTTGGAGTGGATAAGCAGTGTTCAACTTGAGTTGTCATCGTCTTTGTGAAGAAGAGACCACATAGATTCCCATGGAAGGTGGATACGCAAGAGGGCTTGGTATTGAACTCCTAACATCGACTAACTATAAGAAATGGAGGTCATGTATGGAGAGCTACTTGCTTGGCGAGGATCTATGGGAGATTGTTGGAGGAGAAGACACACAAGAGGTGTTTCTAGCAGGAGATAATATGGCAGAGGTGAGACTTTGGAGGAGTACTAATGCTAAGGCAGAGTTCACACTCAAGAGGGCTATCTCACCAGAGCTGTTTGATCACATCATTGGATGTAATTCTGCTACTGAGATTTGGACGTCTTTGGATGGGCTGTTTAATAAGAAGAATGTAGCTCGGCTACAGTTTCTTGAAAACGAGTTGGTGAAGGCCTCTCAAGGCGATCTTTCTATTTCTACCTTCTTTCTCAAGATGAAGAACCTCACAGCAGAGATTTCTGCATTGGACCCTGATGAGCTCATCTCGGAGGCAAAACTGAAGAGGCATATCATTCGCGGGTTGCGGGAGGAGTATCTTGCCTTTGTGACTTCAGTTCAGGGTTGGGCAAATCAACCATCTCTGTTAGAGCTGGAGAACTTACTTGCTTCACAGGAAAGTTTGGCAAGACAGATGGCGAGGACTTCTATCTCTGGGGGAGATAGTGATGTGTTGTTCTCTGGGAAGAAGAAGAAGAAGTGGGAGAAGAAGAAGCCAGGTCAGGATGGACCCTCTACTTTAGGTCAGCAGGATAAAGGTTATGCTCCCAAGTCTGGTGGGAAGAAGAAAGGAGAGGGACCAAGGTGCTTCAGGTGAAATAAGACCGGCCACTTCAAGAAGGATTGCTGGGTTAATCTTCAGTCGGGACATTTAGCAGAGAAGGAGAAGCCAAAGTCTAATGAAGCTGGATGGGGAGGATCCTTTGCGGCTAATATGACGGTAATGCCCGTTAAGGCCTTGGCTGCCATCAACTTCAAAGAGGATTGGATTGTTGATTCAGGGTGTGGACATCATCTCACCGGGGTTGAATCAAAGTTCTCTTCTTTGGCGCCTTACTCAGGTAACGATGCTATCATTACGACTGATAATTCTGTTCATGCTGTCGAACAAGAAGGTGTTGTCTCCCAGAGCAGTGATAAGGGTCCACTCACGTTGAGGATTGTTTATCACGTGCCTGGTATGAGGAAGAATCTCTTCTTTGTGACCAATGCGGTCGATGCCGGTTATCACGTTCTGTTTGGCCAAACAGAAGTGAAGTTTCTTAAAACTCAACCGGAGATAAAGGGAGATGTTATCCATGTTGGAAAGTGGGTGAAGGACTTGTTCGTTTTATCGACAAGTACCTAAATTGATAAGATGAAGACCAACGATAGCGCGGCTATCTGGCATGAAAGGTTGGGGCATGTTGGCATAGACAAATTGAAGGCTATGGTGGTAAGGGGCCTTGTCAAGTGCTTTCCTAACTTGTCCTCTTATGGAGACGGTCATGTTTGTGCGGGATGTCAGTTTGGTAATTCTCATCAACTTCCATTTGATAAATCGCAAACAAGATGCAAAGCGCCGTTGGAGTGCATTCACGGTGATTTGATGGGACAGACTGCCACCCCAAGCCTTGGAGGCAACAGATATATGTTGGTGTTGATTGACGATTACACCAGATATGTTTGGGTGTATTTTCTGAAAGAGAAGTCGGAAGCCTTTGCGAAGTTCGTGGAGTTCAAGGAGCTGGTGGAAGGTCGGTTAGGCCTGCGGGTGAAAAAATTGATAACTGACAATGGTGGGGAGTTCACCTCTGGTGAGTTCTCAAGTTTTTGCAGGAAACACGGCGTCCGGAAAGAGCTCACTTGTGCTCATACTCCACAGCAAAATGGCATTGTGGAAAGGAAGATCCATCATCTGACGGAAACCTGTAAATGTTGGCTTCATGCCAAGAGTATCCCAAAGTCCTTTTGGGCGGAGGGAATGTCTTGTGCAACTTACGTCATCAACAGGATGCCTCTAAGTCCTATCAACATGAAGACCCCTCACGAACTGATGTTCAAGGAGAAGCCGAGTGTTGCACACCTTCGGGTGTTCGGGTCAACCTGTTATGTGCATATTCCTGATGCTCTTCGAAGAAAGCTAGATGCGAAAGCAAGGAAGCTAGTCTTTGTTGGGTATGATGAGCGGAAGAAAGGATGGAGATGCATGGATCCTGAGACACGGAGATCAGTGGTATCTCGGGATGTGGTGTTCGATGAGGTGACTTCCTACAAGGGGAGTTCAGGAGTTGAACTACCGGAGAGCAGGGTTGATGAAGCAGGGAAAGCTGCAAGAATTCTTCAAGTGAAGTTGCCTGTTTCACCAGGAGCTCCAGCTGTGTCAAGCTCTGAGGTGGAGGCTTCAGGTTCTGGAAGCAGGGGGAGTGATGCCACAAGTTTTTCTGGAAGAGGAGCTTGCACAGAAGAAGCAGCTGAAGAGGTGGTTAGTCAGGAGCAACCTCTTAGGAGGTCGAAGAGGACTATCAAGCCACCAGATCGATATACAGGAGGAAACATGGTGAGCTTCGTCTCATGTTTCTTCGGTGGTCCCTTGGATGAAAGAGAGTCGTCGAGCTTTGAGAAACCCAAAGCCATGAAGCAGTGGGATATATATTGCTATGCAAGAGGAGATGGATGCTCTCAAGAAGAATGAGACTTGGTCTCTAGTCCCCAGGCCCAAGGGCATTACCCCTATGACATGCAAATGGGTTTACAAACTCAAGAAGAAAGCTGACGGCACGATCGAGCGATACAAGGCTCGTCTTGTGGCTCGCGGGTTCTCACAGCAGTATGGAGAAGATTATGATGAGACGTTTAGTCCAGTGGCAAAGATGACCTTGGTTCGATTTGTTATTGCTTTGGCGGCATCCAGTGGATGGGAGATTTGGCAGCTCGATGTGAAGAATGCTTTTCAATACGGAGAGATTGACAAGGATATCTTCATGATCCAACCGCCGGGTTTCATTTCGGAGGAATGTCCAGATTACATCTGCAAACTGAAGAAGGCCCTGTATGGGTTGAAGCAAGCACCTCGGGCGTGGTATGGGAAGATCGCGGAGTATCTTCTATTTTGTGGGTTCTTTGCTTCAGACTCTGATTCTAGCTTGTTCGTCAAGAAGGAGGGGGTGCTTCGGGTTTTTGTTCTGTTGTATGTGGATGACATGATTGTCACCGGGAACTCGAAGGAGGCAGTAGCGAGGCTGAGAGTCGAGCTTGCTATCAGGTTTGAGATGAAGGATCTGGGTGAGCTTCACCATTTCCTTGGACTCAAGGTTCAGAGACGGGAGAGTGGAGTGCTTATTTCTCAGGCTGGATATGCGGAGCAGATCAGTCAACGATTCGGCATGGAAGAAGGGAAGAGTAGCTCTATACCTCTGGAACAGCATCATAAACTTCAGAAGGATGAGGGAAGAGTTCTATCTGATCCATTGGTGTTCTGAGCTCTGGTTGAGAGCTTAATCTACTTGACCATCATGAGGCCTGATATTGCTTATGCAGTTGGCAAAGTGAGTTGGTACATGGCGGAGCCACGAAAGGCTCATTTTCTAGCGGCGAAAGGAATTTTGAAGTATGTGAAGTCGACCTCTGATTTGGGTCTCCTATTTAGGAGAGGGTCAAGCTTAGAGTTGCATGGATACATGTATGCTAACTATGGGCGAGACGTGGATGATCAGAGATCAACGTCTGGTTTTGTCTTTATGATGGGCCCCACAGCTATTTCTTGGTGCAGCAAAAAGCAGGACTCGGTGTCCGTATCTACCACAGAAGCGGAATACAAGGCTTCGGCGTTGGCTGCTCAGGAAGTCGTTTGGCTCAGGAGGTTGTTGGAGGACGTTCATGAGGAGGTTCGAGGTCCCACTATGCTACGAGGGGAGAATGAGAGTGCTCTCAAGCTGGTTAATAATCCATTTTGTCACGCGAGGACCAAGCATATTGAGATTGAGCACCATTTCATTCGTGAAAAGGTGTTGGGAGGATCTCTTATGGTCGAGCATGTTCAGAGTGCAGACAATGTCGTAGACATCTTCACAAAGCCGCTGGCGAAGGGACCATTTACACAGTTGCGGAGTTTACTCGGGCTAGTCTCCACTTCCCACTTCAAGGGGGAGTGTTGAATTCTTGAAGTGAAGTGGAGGTGTCTGGGCGGTCTGATTTTGGGTGACTGCTGAGTCCGCGCGGTCTGTGTTTGTGATCTGCCGGTCTGGCTCTGCCGGTTCGTTCTGGCGGTCTGCTGATTGGTCGGTCTGTTCTGATTGCTGCGGTATATTCTAGAGTTGTTCTGCTTGGTTGGCCTGTCTTCTTTGTTGGAAGACCGGGCGGTCTATTCTTATATGACCGCCTGTCCGGACGGCTTGTGCTGGCGATCTGGCGACTTGTCTGAAGTTGACCAGATGGTTCTTGGTTTTGCTCCTGGTGATCTAAGGAAGGAGTGTTCTTGTGTCCGCGCGGCTTGTGCGCGGTCTCGTGTTCGCGCGACCTGTGCGCGATCTACCTGTTGATCTGCGGTCTTGGTCGGATGGTTGTCCAAGAGGTGTGATCATGCGGTCTGCCTTGAGAGACCTCTAGCGATCTGACGGGTGGTGACTGTATCTCTCCTGTGAGGTGATGACATCTGTCTACCCGCCTATAAATAGGGGTGCATGGCCTGTCATTCACAATGAGAACAGTAAGAACTAGAGCCAGGGTTAATTCATGCGGTCTCAACTTTGAGGTCGGGCAGTCTCGGAAGCGTGTTGACTGTTTGTTGTGTTCGCAGGTTTGCGGTCAGCAGAATGCGGTCTTCTTCCTTGGTGATTCCCAGCGGCTTGAATAAACAGTTTGGCAGCGGTCTGTCTGCGAACTGGTTTATGTTGTTCTTGTGCTGTTCGCAGCGAGCTCAGCGATCAGGCGACCTTCAGCGGTTAGGCGATCTGAGTTGCGGTCTGGCGACAGTTTCAGTTCTTTGTTCAGTTCAATAAGGCTCCAGTTCGTGCGGTCTAAGGTGACGGTCTGGCAGTTCAGGTCAAGCCGGGTGTGAGCTGCGGTCTAGCCTATTTTCTGTTCGAGCGGTCTCATGTAAAGCTGGGCGATCTCTGGAGTCGAGCAGTCTGTGCGGTCTCAGCTTGTTTAGCCGCCAGTTTGGTTTTGGTGTGTTTTGTTCTTCTCTTCTCCGTGATTCTTATGAATCATGTCTCGCCATGTATACCTCGCACTGTAAATGAAGTTTGTGTTTCAATAAAGTTCTTGTGTTGCTTTGTGGCACTGTGGTTGTTTTGCTATAACTCAGTTGATGCAACTCCTGCTTACTCCTAAACGATTCAATTCAGAAAATTTTAACAGCTAATTCCTCCCTAAGTCCTACCCATACCTAGTTGCCAAGAGAAGGAGAATTTACTCCACGATAGTTATGAAAAGGGTTACAAAACAAAATGCAAAATACAAATAAAAACTCCTTATGAAGATATTTTTAGACGGAGAAGGCTCGCTGAATATTCTCGAAGTCGAAGTGTGCGTTCTTCGCGTTGAGTAAGTGTTGATCTGATCCTCCTTGAATTCTTCTCTCGAATTTGTGTGGGAGACGATGGTCTGGAAAATATGGCCCTCTCAGAGTTTCTGATGTGCTGGAAAAGGGATCTCTTCAATCAGTAGTGGGAGAAGACGAAATCCTCCAATTTATAGCGCTGAAGGCTAACATTGGAGTTAAGGCTAACATTGGCGTTAAGGCTAACGCCTAGCGTTGAACAGTATGGAATTGTTTTGATGGCTCGGATCTCCAAAATGGGAAGGAGATTCTACACTTTAGGAAACATTCATTTTAGGCAACCCTAACGCGAGCGTTGATGCTAACGCTGGCGTTAGGTCAGATCATTTCTAAAGTGTCCCTTCAATCACGGTTGCTTCCCTCCTTGCCACAATCATCGAGAATTAATGCCCAACGTTAATACCTAACGCCTAGCGTTAAACCTCTTTCATTTTTTCAGTGGCAAGCCATCTCGTCGATCATCTCAGCGGCAAGTCATCTCATCGATCGTCAATGCCAAATGTTAAGTCTTAACGCCTGGCGTTAAACCACAATTGTAATTTCTGCTTGTGGGCAGTTCCAGACCAATAATGCAGCAACCTAGTGTCATATCAGTTCAAACATGCATGCTAAAAATGCAGTGTAAAACAAGATCAAATACAAGTAGGATTTGTTATTCTCAAATCAAAGGGATGCGGAACAATCTCCCCTTTTTGATAATAATAAATCCAATATAGATAAATCAGATTCATATATAAGAGAGGTGTGTTTTTAGAAGAATATATGACACTAAGCAATATAGAGACAATAATAAGAATTATTGATTGATTAAGTTGTGCTCCCCCTACATAAGTGCTCCCACTTAGTGTATGCTCCCCCTTAATCTAGTGAATCCTACTCTTTTAATCATTAAGATTTATCATTTTATTCTCCCCCTTTTGTTCTTAGCAAAAGTGAGTGGAGTTGAAACAAAACTAGAAGAGGGAAGACAAAACTTAGGACATAACTAAGAGAGGATTAAGAGTTTTGTTTAAACATAAGGTAAGTCATGATCGAGCTAAGGGAGAGAGTAGCACAGCGGAAAAATATATGATAAGCATGAAAGAGCAACATTCCATGATTTTTCCAAAGGAATTCTACCACTTGCTTTGCAAATTAATTTTAAAGAAGAATATTACTTGTTGAGAGAGATGCAATATAATTTGACAAGCACAAGTGAAGAAATATCTAAGAAGTAAGCATGAGAAACCATGGTAAATGAAATACATGACCAAAAGAGAAATGCGGAAAACAAAAACAAAACAATTAAGAGTAATATTTTTGTTATAGTTTGACCATTCCAAAAATATGTCTAGACTCTTCACATTTGAGCATTTAACTTTGAAAATTATCATAACAAGCATGATCTAACATATTGAAAAAGATAATAACTACAAAGTAACCAATTCGTATTTCAAGTAAATAAAATATTGTAGAAATCATGCATTGTAATCTAGTGCTTTTACTTTAGTTTATTGAGAATTATGTAATTTTGCATTAGGATCCAATTCTCATGAGTATAAGCTTTATGAAAAACAATGATGAGTGCATAAGGTGTTTTGATAAAAGTATACAAGTGAAATAATCAAAACATATGACATATGTAATGAAATAGTAACAACAACATTAAGATTATAATCTTATAATTACTTTCACACATCAAATTTAGAATAAAATTTCAAAGTACATAAAAAGAGTACAACTACCAAGGTGCTTCACCCACACAATGCTCATTAAGACTTATTAGGGAGCGAAGTATTGCTTGGGGGATCACATAAGCATTGTTTTAGTGATCCGGTGTACAAATAGAAGTGAAAAAATGTGTTTGCACAAGACACTTTACAATTCTTTCCAAGGTGCTCAACCTCACAATGCTCATTAAGACTTATCAGGAGGGTGAGTAGTGCTTGGTGGTGTTATCTTTGGCAATTGATTTCATATATTTTTTTTGTTTGGACCAAAGGTCTCCGAATTCACTTGTTGTTGCAAACTTGAACAATATTTAAATAACACTTCTATGTGTGCAGAAAATTTATTGTTTGAAAGATGGTGTAGGTAATTTATATATACAACTTAATGTGTTAAAACTATTACACTACACAATCATGCAAGACTAAGATTATTAGCACATGTATATTACCAAAATAGTGAGTGTAAGAATCATTGATTAACATAAACCATTACTCAAACTTAGAGACATGCTAAGCAATCTTACACAATTTTCTAGAGACTATTTCATTGCACATACTCAGATTAAGGTCAAGGCATGACAAGACAAAATAATATTTAGGAAATTTGAAATTAAAATTAGACATTAAAGAAAATCATTAAGTGTATTGCTAAATCAATTTTGACCATTTGAAACAAAAATAACTAAGATGTTTGCTCTTGTGAAGTCTTATGGTCAAACCATAATTTTGTAAATATTTAAAGCAAAACAAATAACAAAAAAAATATTTGATCATTTTGAATTATTTGAATTTTTTGTGTTTTGGAAGAAAACAAACAAATCCAAATATGAGAAAAGAAATAGAGAAAATGCATGATAAAATTACCATAAATAGTGTTGAGAAATCAGAATTTCAATTTGGCCAAAAAAGTTAACGCATGTCGTTAACTACTAAACGCCTAAACAGAACACTTTTTTTTTGAATTTTTGAAAAAAAAATCTTTGAATTAGAGTTGTTACAAATAGGCCTTCTTAATTTAGAAATTTCAGACAATTTAAGGATGATTAGAAGGCTCAAAATCGTTGAATACTTTTTCACAAAAAAGTTGTAAAATTATTCTTAAGAATGTTAATTCAAATAATATAATTAAGATTGCATGATGATTGTACTAAGAGATATAGAGTCAGATATTATTCAGCATTGAGATATTGGAAATTTGGCACAACAGGCTAACGTTTGGCGTTATCTTCTAATGCTCGCCTTAGAGCCTAACGCTAGCGTTATATCTTAACGCCAATACAGTAGATGATTTCATGCATTTTTAAAGAAACTCTTCTTTGATTTTGACTTATTATGAAGGGGCCTTCTTAGTGTAGAAATTCCAGAGAATTTGGAGATGATTAGAAGGCTCAGTAAGCCTGTTTTATTTGTTAAAAAAAAGGTTTTTATATTTTTATTTGGTTTTCAAATATTTGTGTTTTACAATATCATTAAAGCTCAAAAATGATAATATATGCAAAACGCAAGATAAGCGTGTTCGATCAAAACAATAATGCATGATTAATATAATCATAAAGAGTGCATGCAAAATATGATATTGGTATGTCCTAGATTATAATACCCTAACCATATGCCTACACTGTTGAAACCAAGAATTGGTCTCTTGTGGAGCTCAGGCCCTCAAAGAAGAGGGGCAGCTAGCACTTTCTGAATCCTTGGAAGAAACCGACCGGAGACTCTGAACTAGGCACAGACCCTTGGTCGCAGTGAGGAGGTCCCACGACACACCGGGAAGATCTTTGAGCGCTTCCCCTCCGAAGCCAAAGCTGAGACTGGGCACCATGGAGAGTTTGCGAGCTAGGCCAAGATAACCTAGGGAAGAAGAAGCTCAGAGTACTGAGATTGGAATCCACTCTCAAGGTGCCCTTAAAGGTCTATATATAGTTTTTTAAGTATGGTCAGCTAATAGCAGAATTCCACCTTACACTTTTGCTATATGCAGCCCAAAATGGTCTGCCAACAGACAAACTCCGCTGTTTGGAGGGGCTAACTGTAGACCAGGAGGGGTTTTTAGGTAAAAACAATCATGAGCCCTTCCTAGGCGAGATGCCCACAAGGACCTCTCTCGTGAACCGAGAGGCTCGGCTCGCTCACCTCCCTGCGAGTAACCGACAAGGGCCTGGCCAGCTCGCCCTCCCGCCAGCGACCGGCGAGAGCCCGGCTCGCCCGGCACCCTGGCTCGCTCGCGTGCTTACTCTTTTCTTGCTCATCTCTCCTCCCCTCCTAAATCCTTTGTCTCTGCTCACCTCCGAGCGGACACTGGGGCTGTGCACAATCCCCGCTCTTCGTGAGACTACTTTAGGCTCGCGAAGAAACATCCAACCCCTGGTGTTCGCCATCCCCTTGGTGACATGGCGAGAATCTTTTGGTGGGCCCCATGCCCGAGGCTATAAATTCCATCCTCTCTGACCGGTACATGAACTTTCTCTCCTTCTTTTCTGTCTCGCGGCTCACTACTGCTCTCTTCAAAATGTTCAAGAGGGAGGAGTTATTGGCTCGCGTCAAGGCCTCGCAAAAGGCACAAAAGGCCAAAGCCGCCGAGCTCACCCCCTGGATATCCCTGAAGCCTGCCCCGCCTCCGCCTCAAACAAAAAAGGTGAAGATTATCCGGCGATCTCCTGGAGAGGGTGAGTCATCACCTCTGTCCTCGCCTCTCCGCCACAAGCTCACCTCGCAGGTCCTGCCACAGAATTTTTGACGATTCCAATGGTATTCATTTAAACCTATTTTCTTGCTCGCAGGATCCTCCCGACGAGGAAAATCTCATCAGGCCATCGCCAAAAAGTTCTTGCCCCACGTCCCCCGGGAGGACCGATACCCCCTCCCTGATGTGAGGAACACAGACCTGCGAGCCTCACCCACGCGTCCCGATAAGTCGCTTGCCTTGCTTCCCTTGCTCTTCTTTAGACGCTGACCCGCAATATTTCTTTTCACAGGGTCTCACCCCTCGACTCCGGAGCGACGAGTCCCCACTCCGGTGGGCACGCCCCGCCCACCGAACCAAAACATCATCACTCTGGGGTTCGGCATTCTGAGCTAACAGAGCCCAGGCAGTTCGCTTCTCGCTGAGCCTCAGGTCGCAGGCAAGATGATGCACCACCCTGGTTTAGGGAAATCCCTTACCATGACCTTCACTAAAACCTTCAATGGCCAGCCAAGTTCTTCTCGCCTGCGAACCCTTACCATTCTCATCCCGCCAGGTTAAACAATTTCTGCCGACTACCTCTTTTACAGCCTCTTATGGTGATTTTTCATTCATAAGTGTTCCCCCTACCCCGTCTACCGAGTCAGAGCACGGGGAGGTGGATATGTCATCACCGCCCTCGCCGAGCCAGGTCGCAGACTTCTTGGGGGATCCCGGCAACCCGAAATAGATGAAAAGGAAAGTTGCCGAGATATTTCAGAAGCATGCCCTGATGTTGCGAGAGCTATACGACCAGGACCGCATGAATAAGGCCGCTTATGAGGGGATGTTCGCCGCCATGGAGGATGCGAACGCGCGCATCCTCGCCGAGATACAGCAAGTCGCTCGTGGTGAAGTCAACTCCCCCGGGGTGCACCTCGCGCGAATCGAGGACAACATGCGCCTAATGCAATGCGAGGTCTAGTCGGTCTGCGAGTATCATTATCCAAGGATTCCTCCGCGCTCCGGTGTGCGAGGCCGCGACCGCTGGAAATGGCTCAATTACTAAACAACTATATTTTATTATTTTTGTTGCTCGCTCTTGTTACCATTCCTCCTCCAACCACCCCCCTGCTTTTGGGGGTTCAGAATGATTCTTGACTTTGACTTTGTAATAAGTACTTTCTCACTCGCTCGCGAGCTTTATCTTTGTATTACTTTTATCATTATGTTAATTGTGCTCGCGCATCGCTTGCTTTTTCTTTGATATGTTTGGCTCGCGAGATATTGCCTCGCCCTCGCGGCTTTTTCTTTTTTCTTCTATAGTTTTGGCTCGCCGACGGTGAGTCAGCAGGTTCCGCCACGACGCCAACCCGCTTGAAGAAGATAAGGCCCCGAGAAGCTGAAAAATCATCATGCGGTTCCGCGATCCGCCCCCCCCCCCCCCCCCCCCCCCCCCTTGCACTTCGAATCCTTCCCGCCCTTTTCATTTCTATAAATAGTCGTCAACTTTTACTTTCTATGGCCCAAATAATCAGTCACCATTGAAATTACATGAAATGCCATTCAATTTCTGGAGGGGGTGACCTGGAGAGAGAAATTGGGAGTTTTCCCCAATTTGAAGAGAGAGAAAGTGGACATTCAAGGTGAATTCATGGCATTCAATGAAAATTGACCCTCCATTCTCTCCCAATTGATGAGGACTCGTTCCCTCTATCAGTTATGAGGATTTTTCTGATGATTTCGTGCCAAGGGAGGTGAATTTCGTGGGAGTTTCACATGGCCAAAATTTACAACTAATGGCCATTAATGGCATTCAACTTTGTAACCCCCTCTCCCTCAATTGAGCCCTTTATCACCTTAAGAGGTTTGAGGGAAGAGAAACCACCATCTTTCCAAGAGGATTTCGTGTTCCCTTGCAGGAGATTGTCATGGCCACCAAAGCTTCTCAAGCATCCACAGCGGACCGGCATTCAGCATGGCTATAAGCCACCACTCAGGTCCTCCCCTCCTCCTATCTATTAGTGGATCGATCTTATCTTGTTGGCCGCAAGGTTTAAGCCCAATTGGCCTTTGATCGGCATGGACGGAAGCTTGGATTCAAGATTCACTTTCCTTACCTTGCACCCCGATTCCGGCCCCCTCCGGCCGGCCAACCACCGTAGATCGTCGGCCGCCACCTCAACGGAGGTGGTGGTGGCATTGGCCGATCGGGAGAGGGTTTAGGTGGTGGGGAAATCACCTCCCAAGTTGTTATAGGATGAGACAATTGTGGTCGTTGGATGATTGGAGAAGATGAACTGATGCCCTCCGTTTTATGTTATACAATTTTGTGATTAATTATGTCATAATTATTCTAGGAAATACTCCTTTTTGAAACTAAAATTCAAACATCTTAAAGGCCGTTTTCGAAAAAAATAGCCAGAAATAAAACTTGTAGATCTTGATGTCTAGTTTTAGGGTCTAGAGACCTCTAAACCCTTCCAAATTTTGGTCGGTGGTCCTTAGGGTCATGGCACGACTCTGGTAAAAATTTCATCCCATTTGGGATTGATTTGGTTGAGTAGTTGAGTAACCAAAAATTGGTCAAACTATGGGATATTAGAACAAAGGTGCACTAGATGGATTTAGGAGATCAACCCTCATCCAAATGTTGTGAAACTCTGACCATTGACTTGATGTCACATAAAATACCCCCACAAGTGGTTTTGGCTGGTTTGGGGTGGATGTGCCCTAGAACCCCGGTTCAAACCGTATGGTTGTATATTGAACCTATTGATGGACATAGGGTCATATGTCATATTATTGACTTGGAACTTGGTAGAGATTTTCATGGTGTGAAAATAAACACTGGATAATTTATCTGGAATTTTTAAGAACATGTATCCCTTCTGAATTAGTTAAGAACTAATTAGGGCACTTTCTAATATTAAGAATTTACGTAATCATAATACCTTGGATGTTCATGAAATTTTGGCAGTAAGCTTATATGGATGATAACATTCTCTGGTATTTTTGTTATGAATTTTGAATTGATATATATATAGTACTTCATTCATAGCCCTAATATTTACCCTAGTTGTAAGAAAATTAATTTGTGGATTATATACTCACTGGAAAATCATGAAACGTGGTCAGAGCACTTTTTAAAACAAGAATATGATCTGTAAGTTTTGATATAATTGTTGGAGGAGTTTTTATATGGTTCTCTTCACAAAGTGCCATATAGTTTGTTTATTTACCTAATCAAATGAATCTGAAAAATTATGAAACACAACCAGTGAACTTTTCTGATTACTTCGGACATTAGTTTATTTTCTTGTAATTTTTGAATGGGTATTTTTGGTACCTTCTTTGTTAAACCCCGATTTTGATAAATTAATCAACATTTTATTTGGATGTCAAAACCTTTCTGGAAAATTATGAAATCCATATGTGGGTGTTATTTTGATGACATATAGCTGTACAAATTTTGTTAAGGCCATAGCTTATTAGGAAATCATACTTGGTGTTCAAAGTCATAGTTTCCCTGATATTGGGAAGATTATAATAAATGCCAAATAAATTGTGAAAATTATGAATTTATGGAGATAGTCTTAAAATGTCATAACACACCCCCAAAAATAATATTGGGTCATTTGGATAACAATTGGGAGTCTTTCTCTTTTTGTACATCATATACTTCAAGTGGTCTGCGTATAGTGAAAAAGTTGAATAAGGGTAAACATGTAGGTTTTGCATGGGGAATAAGATGGCTGGTTGAATAGGAGGCAAGAGTGTGTTTGGGGTTGTTGAAAGATTGGCATTCCCTTGGAGTGGAATAAAACACACTTAGGGCTAATAAGTGTAATGGTGAGAGGGGTATACTTATGGGTAGTTATCAATAATAGTAAGTGCCTTGAAAAGGGAGCTTTGGGGTGTCCTCCCATCATAACTCCTAGTACCGCAATGAGCCCCTCACAGGGTAGTCCTCGGTAAGTCCATGGTTAACCCAAATTCATAGGAATAATTTTTTATGCAAGATTAACTCAATTATACACTCACCCACACCCATTAGTTGCGGATGGTAAGTTGGTTTGGCCTTATGAGCGGTAGGCTTGGTGGTTGCTGGTGACGGGCAGGTTAGCCCGGGGAGCTTGTGGCTCGGAGATAGATGGTAATCATAATTGCATGTGCATAAAGGTGGTGGGTCTTCAGTATTGATAGTCGTTCACACCGACGTCGATACACTGACTCGGCAAGTGTGGATTTGCACATAGACAAGAAAGTCTGCTGGTCCAGCCAGTTAGAGAATGCAAGTTCTCTGCGGTTTTGCATTGAGGCGTACGATAGGTCTAGGTTAGGTAGTGTGAATACCAAACTAGAGGTGGGCGTGACCCAAACCACTGCTTTCGTTTTCCACTACGGGGCTATCATTTGAGTCTTACTAGCTCCAAAAAGGGGGAACTAAAGGTCTGTGTGCAAAGAGTCGAAGTGTGTGATTTGCACTTGTGTGATCATAACATTACCCAGCATAACTCTGCATGTCATGGCATAAGGATTGCATTTCAACCCCTACCCCTATAGTATAAATTGATTATGGAACTTTTTATACGATAGGCCATGTTAAACGACCCCTTGGTCTATAGGTTTGTATGGGCATTCCTATAAATCAAAGGTTACTTTCTATTTTACACTTATCTTTACTTGCTTGCTTTACCTGTTATTTACCTTGCTTTATTTATTACTTCATATATATAAACACATGTGTAGTGATTGATACTCCTGTAGCTAAGACATGTCACCTGCTTTGTTTCACACCCCTTGTTGTCCTCCGCTTCATCCTCCCTCTCGGCGCCTAGGGACACTGGGGGATGGATGGGGGAAACAAAGTTTAGTCTTTTGACTAACGGTCGGTGGACCATATCATTTTAGGGGACCGAGGAGATGCAGCACCACCAGAGGACTGTGAAGATGGAGGTGGGCCAGTCTAGCACGGGAGCACCAGGTTCTGGATCTGTGAGTGTCTATCTATAGATTTGCTTCCGCGAGTGATTTGTAGTGAGGACATGATGTACTGGGCATGAGCCCTTTATATTGCTAACTTTTATTTCAGTTATTATCTTGTGGACTATTATTATGATCTAAATATGTCATGTGATGTGGACTTGAGCTTTTATATGTTCAAATATACTTTTCTTCTTTTGTGATCGATATGGCCGGCAGGATCAACGTTTTGTAGTGGCAACCTTCCCAAGTTTTGGTGTCGCCTCAAAGTGGCGGTTCTAAGCATAAGACCCAATTTTGTAGCAAAAACAAAATTGGAGTCTTACATGGTTCAGCCAAGCATTCAGAATTATGCTTTTGGAATCATCACTCCAATGCTCATAGCTAGGGTCTTTAGCCTGCTCACTTCTGTTCTTGGCCATTAATTCTTTAGCAAGCAAGACACCTTCTCTCTTCCTTCTTGCAGCTAGCTGAGCATCTTTAGCAATTGTGGCTTGAGCCTGTAGGTCAAAATCTTCCTTTCTTAGATTATGTAAGACCCTCTTTTTTTCATACATTTCCGGGTCTTACCGCCCAGAACCGCCATCTTGCAGTGACACCAACTCACGAATTGGTCACCACTAAAACACGTCGATCCTTTTGGCTAATCAACATCATCTAGGCCAACCACAATTCATAGTAATAGAAGCATTAGAAAAAACAAGTCCACAAATCACAGTATACATAAATATTAAAATACAAAGTTCATGATGAGAAAACACTAAAATGAATAGGGGCTTATGCCCAGTACAATAATATCCTCACTACAGATTCACTCATGCTCATGCGAAAGTCTCAAAAACATTTACATCCATTTCTACTGCGACTACTACTAGTACGGGCTGCTCCATCTTGTCAGGCTCTCTCGTCCTGACCTTCTAAATGAGGTCCTGCTGCTGCATCATAACGACTCCTAAAATGATGTACTCCACCGACCATCAGTTTATAAGACTCAGCATGTTCCTCACCGCCTCCACCCGCGACACCTAGGCACCGTGCAGGAGAAGGAAGCGGAGGACAACAAGGTGTAAAAGAAAAACAAGCAGGTGACATGGGTCTAAATAACAAGTATATTTATATACATCAAGCACCTTTTCTCTAAACATTTTTAGGAGTAAAATATAAGTACAACAGTGACGTGAGTATACTAAACTATTTACACACTTCCATATACAGTAAGGAAACATCAAGTATGGTAGCCTGTCAAGAGTATATAAAAGAAACAATATAATGTAAAGAGCAGCTATAATAGCACATCCAGAGTATATAAAAGGAAGTAACATTATATATGAGAAGCTATAATAGTAACCTTAACTTATATGCGTACACACAAAGCACATAAGCTAAGGGATCTGGCACTAAGGTAAACTCATCGTATAAAAGAGCCCATACTAATATATATGATGAGGTCTCTAATTTATGCAAGGATTTTATGATATGACGTGCAATGCAATGATGCAACTCACCCACCCGACTTTGTACGTACAGGCCTTTTGCTAGTTCCCTCTATTCGAGTGTGTCAACTCAGGTAACTAGTTGAGGCAAACAGTGCAGTGGATTGTGTTGTCCACTTCTTGGCTTATGTCACACATCTCCTAGCCTAGACCTTACGTATGCCCCTAAGAACGCACAGGCTATCCGCATACTATCTGGTAAGTACCACTTCTATCCAACTTTTTGAGTCTCCGCTCAGGTACACACCATTGAGGCAAACAGAGGCAGTGGATCAGGTCCTCCACTCCTAGTACAGTATGACACCCCCATCCTAGACCTTATGTACACCCCCAAGAACACACAGGGTATCCGCATACTATCTGGTAAGCACCACCTCTATCCCGCTTTTCGCATCTCCGCTCAGGTATAACCCATTGCGGCAAAACAAGGTTAGTGGATCGGGTCCCCCACTCCTGGGCTAGAATGACACCTCCCAGCCTATACCTTACATACACCCCTAAGAACACACAGGGAATCCATATACTACTTGATACAATAATGCCTCTAAGTGAAACACCGAGCCTACCGCTCACAAGACTAACCCATCCTTCTAATTAATCGAGCCTACCGCTCGCATGACTCACCCATCCTTCTAGTTTACCGAGCCTACCGCTCACAGGACTTACCCGTCCTTCTAATATACTGAGCCTACCGCTCGCAGGACTTACCTGTCCTTCTAATATGCTGAGCCTAGCGCTCACAGGACTTAACCCATCCTTAGTTAAGCAATACTAATGCGTCCCAAATTGGGATGAGTATTATCCTATCAAGTTCTCCAATTTAAACTACTCTTGTCTACCATTTAATTATACTTAGAAGATTAGGGTAAATCCCAGACTTCCCAAGGGTTACCCGATGAAGGGCTCACAGAGGAACTAGGGGATGCGATGGTGGTGGAAGCCCAAATCACCCTTTCCAAGATATTTACTCTTCTTGGTGGCTACCCATTCTTATATGCCCACTTGCTCTCTAATTGCTCTAAAGTTCCTAAGATGGATTACCAATTTGACTCGGCAGATAAGTGTCGGTGATCAATTGAGCACTAAACTCTGCCTTCCCTAGTGACCGGCTATTTCTTTGTGTTATCTCTTGAACGCAACTTGTACCTCCTGATGGGTCACTCCTTACCTACTTAAGGTCCCAATTCATACATCAAGCTTATGTATACTTGCTAACGGTTCAATCCTCTTATCATATCATCGTAATCCTGAATTGATGGTTTTACTAAATGTATCCCAACCCCTTTCTTCTATTCAATGTCACTAATGGTTAATCCTTTAATCAATCTATGACTTCATAATGATCAATCAGTAAATAATTCTATAGGTGATGGTTTGGAGTGGTCTAAATCACATAAATCAGTTTGTACTATTCTCAAACCGGTTTGTCTTTAAGTGAAACCAAGTGCTCTACAAGATTTACTATATGAATACTAACTAAGCATGAGATCATTTTACTTCCATAGATCCATATTAATGTCAAAGGTCTATGTACAAATTTTTATGATAATCCAGCAATAATAAATCAGTAATTAATTTCTCAAGTCATGAGTCCAGATACTACTTTGTGAAGGGAGTATGAAGTTTACTCAGTGAATAATTTTAATAAAATTTTCATGGCTTCACACTGACATAAAAAGACCTTTTACAAAATTTCATAATATTCCAACATCAATAATTCAAGGTATGGACATCTCAAGTTATAAACTCAATTTCTACTTTGTGAAGGAAGTATGTCATTTACTAAATGATTAATTCTAACAAAATTCCCAGAGCTTCCTACCGATATGAAAAGTCTATATACAAAATTTCATAACAATCCAACAACTATATTTCATGGTATGAATTTTTCAAATTATAAACTCAAATTCTACTTTGTGAAGGAAGTATGTCATTTACTCAATGATTAATTCTAACAAAATTATCAGTGCTTCCAACTGATATGAAAAGTCTATATACAAAATTCTATAACAATCCAGCAAATATATTTCATGGTATGAATTGCTCAAGTTATAAACTCAAATTCTACATTGAGAAAGAAGTATGTCATTTACTCAATGATTAATTCTAACAAAATTCTCAGAGCTTTCTACTTATATGAAAAGTCTAAATACAAATTTCTATCACAATCCAGTAAATATATTTCATGGTATGAATTTCTCAACTTATAAACTCAAATTCTACTTTGTGAAGGAAGTATGTAATTTACTCAATGATTAATTCTAACCAAATTCCCAGAGCTTCCCACTGATATGAAAGGAACTTGTACAAAATTTCATAAAATTTCAATATGTTATGACCCTATAATTACCCACTTGGGGTCTATGTGACCAAATCATATGAAATCAACTTTCCTAGGGACATTAACCAAAAGGTTGATGGTTTTCACTATAGAGTATTTTCTTATGATCCTAAGTGCATGGTTTAAGTTTCATGAAAGTTGACCAAGGGAAAAACCTTAAATTTTCATGTAATTCTAATGCTACATGGTTATGTTATATGCACACCAAATTCTCCTTATACTTGCATGTGAGATAAACTAACATGTAGAGGTCTACAAGACCTGAAATTTTAACCTTGGACTATTATATGCATAACCAACCTTCCAAAGGATATTTGGTGTGATTTGAGTCCAAATCACCCATATTATACACACATGGTTAAATTTTCCGCCTCAATTCATTAACTATGTAAAAGTTATTCACAACTCAAGGTTTGTCCTTCACTAGGACCAGCCTTACTAAATCTGCACTAGAGAGAGTTGTAGCGATCCAAATGGTTTCATCTCACTTTCTACAGATAGTATACACAAAGTCTTACAAAAGTTGTCTCAGCCTTCTTTTCATTTTAAGACCTCTAAGGGCCTCAAAATTTGTGTACAAAATTTCTATTTCACTAGGGAAAAAACAACATTTTGTGTGACCTATATGAAAGTTTTTTTCTATGGCTCATGAAAACATGGATCTACTCATATGCAAGAATCCAATTGAGCCAAAAATTTACCAGTAACTAATATACTCATAACCAACCTCCCAAGGGAGATTTGGAGTGGTGTGAGTCAATATAACCTATAATATGCATCATACATGATTTATTTGATTTCTATAAAAACCTTAGAAAAATGTGCCCAAAATATACTAATTTTTGGGTTAGGTGATGTATTATATCATCATAAAGGTGCGGCTATAATTTCAGAGACAAAAACCAAGTCAAAAGAGCTAAGGACACATAATATCCATTTGGGCTATATGCACACCACACCTTAACCAAGTCAAGACATGCAAGTGGGTTAGCCCAACATGCAATGGTCCAATTGACCTTAAATTTCTACCATAGACTATATTTGGCCTGATCTATCCTCTAGAGAAAATTTGAGTGGATTTGGACCAATACAACCCTAGATATAGGCCATACAAGAAAAATGAAATGTTGAATAAAACCTTAGAAAAATTATTTCCAAAAATCCTCAATTTTTGGTAGGGGGTACTTTAGCGCATGACTCATGCATGCCCCAAATTTCAAGTCATTTAGATTTATTAATCACTCAAAATTAATTTTTAAAGATCTAGGACTCAGATGTACATGTCTCACCAAAATGGGTGCACAGAGGGCTACAGTGCCCCAAATGACCTCAAACTAATTTATAATTTTTTAAGCTCATGAACTACATTTTTCATTCAAGGGGTATTTTGTGTTGAGGCCTCTAAGGGCCCCTAATAAATTCCACAAGATTCTGCATTATATGTGACAGAAATTACATTTCTTTAAATATAACATATAATGGTCTAAAGTTAACAATTTATCTAAAACCTAATGGCTGGGGCTCATCATCCCTAGCCATCCAAGGGCCCTGATCTGCTCCCCCAGGGCTGACTTTAGCACTTGATCCCGACGAACTCCAGCCTTTTCTGGCAAAACGCCCAAGCCACCACTGTAACACCCCAAAAATCATAGTTCAGCGAGGTAGGCGGAGTGGTAGTGCTGCGCTCGGTATAGGCTAAAAAATTCCATAGCAGTTCTCTGTGCACGACCATTTCTCCTCTTCGCGCACAACCAGTGATCGTGCGCCAATGATCGTGCATTAATTTGCAAGGAATCGGAGTTCTGTCTCGGGTAGTGCGCACGACCATTTCTCCTCTTCGCGCACGACCAGTGATCGTGCGCCTGTGATCATGCGCCCTGTTAATTCTGCTCCGCGAATATGAGCGGAGAAGGAGATCGGTCCGTCCAAATCTTTTGGAATTTGATCCAATGGCTAGGATTAGATGCTGGAGGTCTTTAGGGCTGATGAGAGGAGGTTAATCCTCATAATTTCTAAGCCTTTCTCTCTCCAATCCTAGAGAAAGAAGAAGGAGGCAAGGAAGAAGAAGGAGAGATCCCGCCATTGACGGAGCTCCGGAGCTCCGTTTCGCGAGCCGTTTCCAGATCTAGAGAGTGCAGCCCGGTGCGGTAATTTCCCTCCGTGTGAAATCTCAGATCCATGGCTAAGAAGAACGCTTCTAGGGTAACGATTCTTCCTCCCGATATTTGGACTTGTCATTTGTCCTCTCCTTCATTTCTCTATGCTTGCATGAGGAATCCCTTTCACCAAATGGGTGAAGTGTAGGATTTCCTCAAGTTCTTCAGAACTCTGGGTTGATTGTGTCCGTCCCCGGCATATTGCATGTAGAAAATCCGGTAGTCGTGCGGATTTAGGCATTGTGTGTGAAGCATATTCGTGGCCATGAGCCCGAATCAGTGATGCCTGATTTGCGACGTTGCATTTAGGTTAAGCCTAGAATGCATGCCGGAGAATGAACTACAAGCCCAGTACCGCCGGCACCGACGGCCCAGGACCGTCAACAGACCTACTGGCACCGCCGGTTAAGCCTCACCCGAACGGGTTAACCACAAGCCTGCACGCCGTGCACCCCAACCCCTCTCTGGCCCACCACAGGGCCCAGCGGGTTGTTGGAGACATACATTCTCCCTTCGGTGAGAAGTGAGCCAGTTAAGCGGCGGCACGTGGACTTCCCAGGAGGTCACCCATCCCGTGACTACTCCAGCCCGAGCACGCTTAACTACGGAGTTCTTTCACTTCTCATCACCAACTGAGCTACAGCTCAGTTGGTGATGAGAAGTGAAAGAACTCCGTAGTTAAGCGTGCTCGGGCTGGAGTAGTCACGGGATGGGTGACCTCCTGGGAAGTCCACGTGCCGCCGCTTAACTGGCTCACTTCTCACCGAAGGGAGACTGTATGTCTCCAACAACCCGCTGAGCCCTGTGGTGGGCCAGAGAGGGGTTGGGGTGCACGGCCTGCAGGCTTGTGGTTAACCCGTTCGGGTGAGGCTTAACCGGCGGTGCCAGTAGGTCTGTTGACGGTCTTAGGCCGTCGGTGCCGGCGGTACTGGGCTTGTAGGTCATGTGTTGACGGTCCTGGCCAGTACCGTTACACCCATTGGATATCTAAATCACTTATTCATTAGGTATCACCAAATGCATGAAGTAGAATATTTTCAAAAATGAAATATACAAATTTTTCTATTTCATGATATGCTTTAATGTCTTTCTATTTTTCTTTTTATTTTTTTATTTTTTAAGCTATCATGTTCTGGTCATCTTATATATTACAGGAAATATGATCTTACCTCATAAAACTTAATGAGTTTAGAAATCAAATTAATCAAAATTCAAAATCATATTTTATTTTGATGACCTATCTATTATTCTTATATTCATTAGCTATATATATATATCATATAGTATTCATATAAAATTGAACTATAAATTTGCTATAAGATATGTTAATCAAGATTTGGCTATTAAGCTCTATAGCCCACATCAACCAAATTAGAGAAATAACATGATCTAAAAGAAAGATCAAGATCTAAAAGAAAGCTCAAATATCAATATGTGTTTGCTTGAATTATATGATTATAAATCATGATTGGTGTATTATGTACGTATTGTGATTTATGTCAAGTTTAGACCTTAGAATCATCTTGATATCAACAAGATCAAATCAAATAGAATCTTCACTTCATTCTAGGTCTATAAGTTGAAACACTATCAAACTTTGGCATAACATTAATCTCAAATTTATTATACTAACATTGTCACCTAAAGAATATTTATATCTATGTTAGGTTATATATGTTAGGGCATATCCATGTTACTATTTGCAAAAACATCATCTCATACTTATCAATAAAATCATGCATATCTATTTTGTTCAATCATATCTTCTTTGTTGGCATATCCTATAATATTAAGCTTAAATGGTTGTGCAAAACTCAAGAATTAAGGTTTAATGAATATGGAGATTTAATGAATATGAAACCCATGTACTAAAATTTTAACTTCCGCAGCTTTTTGCGATTTCTTCTCGTCTCTTCACTTCATTAGACAGGCCTTACATTGCACAAACATAATTAAGCAAAATCGGAAGCATAATCGAAGAAAATCTAGGCAATATGATTAAAATAAGCACTCTCTATGAGCTAATGCAGGCGCTAGTACCTGACGTCGACGCTAGCTCAAGTATCCGATTTTCTGTAATTTTAAAATTTTGAAAAATCACTAAAAATATATTATTTTATATGTACTACTCATTTTTGCATTTCTGCCTATAATTGATTTTTGAAAAATTAAAATACAAAATTACAAAAGCCAAATTACAAAAAATATTTTTTCTTACTTCAATTCTTTAGTTATTTGTTTGAATTCTATTTCTATATGCAAAAATCAAATACAAAAATATAAAACAAAAACAAGTATCAAAAATTATTATTTTGAACTTAACTTTTCTATTTACATGTATCTTGCGAAAGGAAGATTTGGGCTATCATCCCATCACATCACCTAGTACCGGGCGAACCTCTCACATGGTAGACCTCGGGAAGTCCAAGATCTAATTATAAGAGTTCAAAGTTTAAATTAAAATTATTTTTCAAAAATATCAAAAATACTGTATGGACTTTATTGTGAAACTCAAGCATGATTTAATCCATCATTTAGACCTTCTACAATGTTACAATTCATTCCTTCAAACAACTTTGAACATTGCTTGTATCATGCTTTGATACTTTTAAAACTCATGTGCATAAATTATTTTGTAAAAGTTGTGTAGAACCAAGCTTAGCATGCCTCTAAGTATGAGTAAATGTTTTATGTTTGATATTGATATTTATTCACTCATTTATTTTGGCATTGTCTACATATGTTTTTAAACTAAGAATACTTGTATATGTTTTGTAATTGTACAATGAATTAAAATTGCACAAGTATCTTACCTACACTACCTTTATTTGCACTTTTAAAAGTTAAGAAAAGTGGTTATGTTTTCATAAATTATATTGGTTTGCAAAACAAGTGTATTCGGAGAACTTTGTACAAAACAAAAATCATAAATTAAAGTGGCAAAGATAACTCCACCAAGCACTACTTGAACCTCCTGATAAGTCTTAATAAGCATTGTGAGGTTGAGCACCTTGGAAAGAATAGTAAAGTGTCTCGTGCAAACCTTATCTTTCTTTCAAAATAAAAACCACTTACTCTTATGTACACCGGATCACTAGTTTCAACATTAAAATAAAATAAAATATGTGATCCCCCAAGCAGTACTTTGCACCCAGATAAGTCTTAATGAGCATTGTGTGTGCAAAGCGCCTTAGCTTGGTAGTTGTACATTTTTTTGTGCATTGAAGTGTGTGGAAGTAAAATTATTTGTGTTTTGTTGTGCTCTTTGCTTTACATATTTCTTGTATTTTTGATTAAAACATTTGTTTACTTTATTTACACATATATGCACATCATTACCTTCCATAACACTTCTTCTCATGAGTATTGGATCCTAATGCTAATTCTATACTACTCTTTATTTATGAAATGCGGTAGATAACCTAGCATGCTCTTTACAATGTTTGGTATGTCTTGAATTTGTGAATTACAATAACATTGTAGTAGTCTCTTATTTATATATTTATTTCATGTTTGGTTACTTTATTGTCAAAATTAAAGATTTTAAATGCAAAATGATTTACAAAAACATCTTCATTGTTGAAATTTAGCTCATATATCTTCTTATGAATCGTCATGTTTATAAAAAGATGTTTTCTTGTATTTCTATAAGTCTTCCGCATCATCACCATATATTTTTACCTTGCGCTTTCATGCTTATCTCAAGTCTTAAATATCAAAATTCTTTTTTCAACAAATGGTAGACTTGCTTGGTAAAATTTATATTGGTTATTCTAACACATATATCACTTTTATGCTAAAAACTCTGATCTATTTCAATGAAAATTTGTATGCTAAAAACACTCCTCTAAACATGAAAATATTGTAATGCTAAAACTCTGATTTACTATTGATTTCAAATTAGCTGTGTGAACTTTTCTGTAAAAATTCAAATAAAAAAAATTAACAAACCCATAAGATATGAACTCAGCATTAGATTCAAACGCTAAATGTTTCCAATTATTATTATCCCATGATTACATATCTCACCATACCGGGGTCGTAGGGTTGTAGACATTAGATTACCTGACCTCTAAGTCATGTCTTGTCCTTAACCGGGGAGGGTTCCAGTGGGGCCTTGCGAGGCACTGGGGGAAAGAGTGCTAGGGTAAGTTTTGTCTAGTGTTTGCATATGGGACTAACACCCCAACCTACGGCATGTATGCAGCTCCTCATGCCCATTTGTCACTTAGTATGGGGCTAGGGTGTAGATATATTGTCTGGGTAGATTGGTTCTTGGAAATCATTACCTTTTTTATGCTTATTACTTTTATATAAAGGGGAAGAACTAACATGATAATATTACTTGGAAATGTTATATTGTTTCATCTTTAAGCTAAAAACTCTTAATCATCTACTATGCTTCACCATTCTTATATAGATGCTCACTTCAAAAATATATTTCTTCATGCTTTCCACCTCCTTACTACTTGTACGCTCGATCATGAATACATTTTTCTAACAAGTGGTTTCCTTCTGACAATTTCTTCACATTCCCTTTTTCACTCCTATATATTACGTTTAACTCTTTATCATGTTCATTCCCTCTCTACACATTTTTTACACACATTAACGTTTGACTTTCTCTCCACCCTCTTTTGATAATACCAAAAGGGGGAGAATAAATTTGAAAGAAATTCACATGTTTGGGGAGTCAAGTTCAAAGGAATTTTTGTTGTAGGGGGGGGGGGGGGGCATTCACTTAGGTGGAGCATATGCACATGTCTTAAATTTCATGCTAATCTTTTTTAAAAAACACAATTCCTATCTTTAAACTATTTCTTTCTAAAGGGATTTATTATTATTAAAAGGGGGAGTTTTTTGGAACATGCTTTCCGCATCTCTTGGTTTGACAATAACAAATCCTATTGTATTTGATCATACTTGAATTGTGTTTATAGTGTGCAGGATCTTCAACATTCAATCCCCAAAGGAGTGTGAAAAAGAAAGACGTCGAAGCAACATCAGGATGATTCTCTGTTGATACCACAGTGCGGTGATACGCGGTGAATAGTATTACGCAAGTGCACGTGCCGGACCAAGTAATAAAGAGTGAGAAGTGATCGTTCCCTCGAGGAAGTGAGTGAATTAGTGCTTGCAATTACTAGATCGTTCTTTTCTATAAATTCAAGTGACAATTTTAAGGTGAATTTCGATAATAATTATCAAACTACAATGAGAAAATAAAACTATTTAATTACTATTACTAGACCTTTGGTTCAGATTTTGGGAAAATAGTCTTGTATTTTGTTTTCCCGTGTCTATTATGATGAAATCTCAAACATAATCCTCATGAATTGATTAATCCCTTTCCTACAATGATTTTTAATTGGATATCGTCATCTCTCGATCTCCGATATCTGCACTTCCAAATCCCCCTAGCCATCTCTAACTTAGGACGAAATAAAACAACATTTAGGTGTAAAATCACCGTTGTTAGCCAACGAGGAAATCTCTTTCTCTCTTGAAACTAAATTAAAATTTATGCTACACTTATGCCACTCCTCTCTCGAATCTTCCAGCGTAGTAAAAAGATGGAATTTTGATTTAAGAAATACGTGACTCCTCTCTCGAATCTCGCCATGTAGAATAAAGGATTCAACCCTAGATTAGCACAACTCCTCTCTCGAATCTCGTCACGCTAAATAGAAGAAGAATACTTGCTCAAAATGTCCACAACAATGAACATAAATCTAATAAAGAAAGAAAATTATTCAACCATGAAGAGGAAATTAACATCAATTCATCACAATAAACACGGTACTCACATCATACAAGACATTGAAAAATTAGTTCATGGAGGAAATGTTTAACCACACAAACGGAAAGATCTTACTAGCCATCTTTAGATAAATATGAGTGCTGAAGGGATCCACTTCATATGTGTTCTTCTCCTTTGATGTCTGACCGATCCGTCTCGAAGAAGCCTCCTTCAAAAATGGTGAAAATCTCCCCTCTTCTTCTCCAAAACTCTAACTCCAATCATCCCCCTAAAAGTCCCTTTTTCCTTCTCTTTCCAGCCTCAAATTCGTCCAAAATAACTGCCCCCAAAACTGAAAATACGTGTCCCATCATTCAAAATTTCGGCGGTTACGAAACTGTAATTTGGATTTAAAATTTCGCAGATGTATTGCAACACCCCATTTTAGGTGTTGCAACACCTTTGTCAAAATTCAGCAAAACTGCATATCACGTCCCAGATTACCACCGATTCAATTCCTTCGATAAAACTAGCAAGAAACAATGGAAATTGTCAATATAAATCAGTGTTCAACATAAAAATAAATTAAGAGTATTTTTTTATTCAAATAACGCATTTTCTCTCATTTAAATCCAATTTTATAACAAAATAAGGAGCTACCTCACTTCAAAATGAAGTGATCTCACACCCCCACACTTAAGCATTTGCTAGTCCCTAGCAAATATAATCAATTCAAAACTCGAATAAAGAACAAATAAAGTTGTGCAAACTCAACTAATCACACATCCTTAAACAACAAATTAACTAAGGTATATTCAAGAAATCCATTTTACTCAATTGATTAACCTATAAATCAACAAGAATTCAATCATTTCACAAATTCATTTGCTCGAATGAAATGTAAAGCTCCATAAAAATATAAGTGTTGTGTGTGCTTTTCCTTAAAATTAGTTACTCCTAAACATCTTTTAACATTGGATCTCCGCAATATAGGAGAGGATAAGAATAAGCTAAGTTATTGATTGAGCCTATGCAAAGATTAGTAGTTCAAATGAGAGTAGAATTGACTTGGTTAAGCGTTCAGGGCTAATGTTGAAAGTGGAAAGACATTCCCTTAGTTCATAATCTAAGTAATTCACCAAATTATGGGGTTTATTAGCATTTTTACTTTTTTTTATATTCGTAGTAAGGATCATTCCAAGTATAAGTGTACATACCCAGGCCACATATCACTATGATGCTTTTTTTTATTTTTATAATTTACTAGCATAGTAGGGATCATTCCAGGTAAGTATACATATACTTAGGCCCATATCACTATGAATCTCGACCTTTTTTTTAAATTAAACACCCATAAAATGTCTAATATACTAAGACGTAACTAGTAAGAATATTGGGAAGGTAAGCGTGGAATAATACGTATCAACATGAAAAGAGTTCAAGCACAAAGATTGTAGTGGAGGGTCAAAATGATTTAACTACATAAACCCATGTTTCAGCCAACATCGCTAACTCAGTTCTTGCTTACCCATCCCCATTATATTTTAGAAAACCATATCAAAAGCTAGGTTTTGAAGTAAACTATTTCAAGGAAAACTGTGCATAAATCAGTCTTAAAAGAGTGCTTTACCAAAAAAAATTCTCACAAATTTCAAATTCAGTGACTGAAAACTTTAGATTATTCAGCCATATCAATTGATTATCATTGGATAACAAGAATGCCCTATAGGTTCATTTGCAAAAACAAAGATGGAATTATTGAGTTCGCACATGTAAATAAATAAATCTTTATCCAAGCAGTAGGGGTCAAACTCTATCACCCCCACACTTAAGGCTTTGCTAGGCCCTAGCAAAGATAGTAGTTTTGAGAAAATTGTTATTCCAGATTTATAATAAAATGATATAGCAGTAGTGCGTAAAAGGATTAACATTGAAAACTGAGAACTCCCCTGAAAAATGAAGTTTGGAGTTCACTGAAAGCTCCATTATTGAACCAAATCTTATCTCAAAGCTCGTCCCTCAATCTCAACGAGGATTTTTCATCGTAGAACAATCCTGCAAGCTTTGTTAGTGCAGACAGAGTATTTCCACAATACAAATTTGATGTTGCTAGTTAAAATTAAAATTACAATAATCTAGGCCCATCACATATATTTTTTAAATTAAAATTAATGATTTAGAGGTATAGCATTTCCAAAAAAAAATAAAGGTTAGACAAGCAATTAAGCAAAATGTAAGTGAATGAGCATAGAAATAAATAAGCAATACAAAACCTGAAAAATTATCTTAATTAAAATCATAACATTACCCAAAATTTTAAGCCCATGAACAGCAATGTCATTTAAAAAATCGCAGATGTGTTGCAACACCCCGCTTTTGGTGTTGCAACACCTAGCTCTCCATGGAAATTCAGAGAATAAAGTGTTGCAACACCCCATTTTTGGTGTTGCAACACCATGCGCTTAAATTACAAAATGCCGGTTTAGTTGAACCGGACCCGGCGCGCTCAACTTGTATTGAAATTCCGAGACTAAAGTGTTGCAACACCCCATTTGTAGTGTTGCAACACCTTTACTTAAAAAAATTGTTATCGATTTTAGCTTGAATTTTGTTTCTTCCAAACCTCTCCTACCAAATTTCAATCATAATACACTCAACAATACATGGCTACCTTTCCTCAAGTTAGTGTTATCCTCCTGACTATAAAAACAAAACATCTCCAATAATTAAAACTCAACGAAAAGAGAGATGGGTTGCCTCCCACCTAGCGCCTCATTTACTCGTCTCGGCAAGACGTTCATTTCTTCTTCTCGCTACTGAAATTTCATCACCACCGCATCATGATGGTCACCTCCCTCATAGTATGTCTTGAGTCTTTGACCATTCACCTTGAATGTCGACCCATCCTTTTCATTGCTAATTGTCACTACACCATATGGGAACACTTCTTTTACGAGAAACGGTCCAGACCATCTAGATTTCAGTTTTCCTGGGAATAAACGAAGTCGTGAATTATATAGAAGCACAAGTTGTCCAATCTTAAATTCCCGCTTCTGCAATCTGGAATCGTGCCATTTCTTAATTCGATCTTTATATAACTTAGTGTTCTCATATGCCTTAAATCTCATTTCTTCCAATTCGTTAAGGTGCAGAAGCCTACTCTTACCCGCTTCCTGAAAGTCAAAATTTAATTTCTTAATGGCCCAAAAAGCTCTATGTTCCAATTCTACGGGTAACTGACAGGATTTTCCGTACACCATTCTATAAGGAGTCACACCTATGGGTGTCTTGAAGGCAGTCCTATAGGCGCATAAGGCGTCATTCAACTTCCATGCCCAATCCTTCCTAGTTGTACTTACCGTCTTCTCTAATATTGACTTAATTTCTTTATTGGAAACTTCAGCTAATCCATTAGTTTGCGGGTGATATGCTAGGGCCACCAAATGTGTTACACCATATTTTTTTTAAAGTGATTTAAATTGAGAATTGCAAAAGTGTGAACCCACCTCACTAATTATCGCCCTCGGAGTGCCGAATCTCGTAAATATATTGGATTTAATAAATTTGAGTACAACTTTGGCATCGTTTTCCTGTGTAGCAACGACCTCTACCCACTTTGACACATAATCTACCGCTAGTAATATGTAAAGATTCCCACCAGAATTCACAAACAGCCCCATAAAGTTAATGCCCCATACATCGAATACCTCCACCTCCTGGATACTAGTCATTGGCATACTTGCCCCCCGATAGATATTTCCCGTCTTCTGGCACCTATCGCACTCCTTGACAAATACATGTGCATCCTTAAATAATGTTGGCCAATAGAATCCAGCCTCTAACACCTTCATAGCGTTCTCCCATGAAGTGTCCTCCGTAAGGAGACGCATGACACTTTTCTAGGATATCACGAACTTCTACTTCCGGTGCACATCTACGAATTACTTGGTCAGCACAAATCCTGAACACATATGGGGAATCCCATAAATAAAATCTAACCTGATGAAGGAATCTCTTTTTCTGCTGGTAATCTAAATCCGGTGGCAACACATTGCTTACAATAAAATTAACAAAATTAGCATACCATGGGGTGCTAACCACAGATACTACTAGTAATCTCTCGTCAGGAAAATTCTCTCTAATCTCAATATGTGCATCATTCTCACATTCATAATCTAGACGAAATAAGTGATCAGCTACAGGATTCTCAGCACCCTTACGATCCTTGATCTCTAAGTCGAACTCTTGCAAGAGGAGAACCCACCTAATGAGTCTCGGTTTAGCATCTTTTTTCTCTACAAAAAATTGTATAGCTGAATGATCGGTATAGACAACCACGGTAGAATTTATCAAATAGGAGCGAAATTTGTCAAAAGCAAAAACAACCGCTAATAACTCCTTTTCAGTAGTTGTGTAGTTTATCTGAGCATCAATCAGCATCTTGCTAGGGTAGTAGATGGTATGGAAGATCTTGTCATGCACTTGGCCTAATACCGCGCCCACAACGAAGTTGCTAGCATCACACATAATGGTAAATGGCAAAGACCAATCAGGTGCGGTGATGACCGGTGAAGAAATAAGACTTTGCTTCAAGATATTAAAAGCGGCTAGACATTCCTCATCAAAATTAAAGGGTGAATCTTTTTCCAACAAATGACTTAGTGGCTTAGAAATTTTAGAGAAATCTTTAATAAAACGACGGTAGAAACCCGCGTGTCCTAAAAAACTACGCACTCCCTTAACATTAGTTGGCGGAGGCAATTTCTCTATAACTTCTGTCTTGGCCCTATCTATTTCCAAACCTTTCTTTGATACCTTGTGCCTAAGAACAATCCCCTCCCTAACCATGAAGTGACATTTTTCCCAATTCAGGATCAAATTTGATTTAATGCACTTGTCCAACGCTTTCTTCAACACCTCTAAACAATCATCAAACGATCTCCTAAACACCGAAAAATCATCCATAAAAATCTCGATGCCTTCATCAATCAAATCAGTAAAAACAGCGATCATGCAACGCTGGAATGTGGCGGGGGCATTACATGATCCAAAGGGCATTTTCCTAAATGCGAATGTCCCAAAAAGACAGGTGAAGGTTGTCTTCTCCTGATCTTCGGGGGCAACCATGATCTGATTATACCCTGAGTAACCATCTGAGAGACAAAAATACTCATTTCCCACCAACCTATCCAGAACCTGGTCGAGGAATGGAAGTGGGAAATGATCTTTCCTAGTCGCTTTGTTCAGCTTTCGATAATCCATACAGATTCGCCATCCAGTTACAGTTCAAGTGGGAATCAACTCATTATTCTCATTTTCAACTATAGTAATGCCCCCTTTCTTCGACACACAATGAACTGGACTTACCCACTTGCTGTCGGAGATTGGATAAATAATACCCGCGTCCAACCACTTGATTATCTCCTTCATCACCACTTCTTTCATTGGTGGGCTAAGTCTACGTTGGGGTTCGATGGACTCCTTTGAGTCATTCTCTAAAAGAATTTTGTGCATACAAATTGAGGGGCTAATCCCTCTAATGTCTGCAATGGTCCAACCCATTGCTCCTTTATACTCATGAAGAACCTTAAGCAGTTTTTTTTCATTTTCTTTTTCTAATGGTGAATCTATAATAACCGGTAGTGTGTTTTCCTCACCAAGAAAAGCGTACATTAAATTTGTAGGTAAAGGTTTCAACTCTAATGCAGGTGGTTCTAAAATAGAAGGCTTCATGACCTTAGACTCATTTGGTCTACTTATTAGTTCAAACTTTTTAGCATTCGGTAAATACTCATAATTCCCTAAAGCTTTCACACATTCCATTAAGTCTTGGTCCTCTTCTACTTCTTCATTTGTCAACACACTAGGGATCTTACGATCTAAATCATTCTCATCATACATCATTCGTGTAGGTGTATTTACATCCTCAATGGAGAGACACTCCTCTTTCTCATCCGGAAATTTCATTGCTTTGAGGATGTTAAATGTCACTTCCTCATCGTTAACCCTCATAGTCAACTCACCCTTTTGCACATCAATGAGTGTGCGCCCAGTGGATAAAAATGGTCTACCAAGAATGATTGGGACATCTTTGTCCTCCTCCATGTCTAGCACAACGAAATCAGCGGGAAAGAATAATTTTTCCACTCTAACCAATACATCCTCAACAATCCCTTTAGGATATACAAGAGATCTATCGGCCAACTGAAGAGTAAGAGATGTAGGTGTGATTTCCCCTAGGCCTAATTTCATGTAGATGATAGTGGCATCAAGTTGATGCTAGACCTAAGGTCACATAAAGCTTTCAAGGTTAACTTTAATCCTATCGAACATGGTATTATGAAACTTCCTGGATCTTTAAGTTTAGGTGGAAGTTTATTTTGCAGGATTGCACTACATTCCTCAGTCAACGCAACTATTTCTTTATCAATAAACTTCCTCTTCTTTGCCAAAATATCCTTCATGAATTTGATATAACTGGGCATTTGCTCAAGAGCCTCAGCGAATGGGATATTTATGGTTAGCTTTTTGAACATATCCATAAACTTTTGGAATTGTAAATCAAGTTTGGATTTGGCAAGCCTAGATGGAAATGGGGGTGGGGGGTAAATAACTTCTTTCTTTTTAGTAATTAATTTCTCATTTTGTTCCACTCCCGCTTCCTTTTTCTCACCTAGATCTTCTCTTTCTAGCATACTTGGTTCACTAATCTTCTTATTCTTCTCCTCTTCCCTAACTCTTTCTAGCAACCCATCCCCACTTGAGATCTCTACACCACTCCTCAAGGCATAATCTTAAAATAGGCATTACTTTTGATCCGCTTGTCCGTTTTCAGCCCACAATAGCTTTTCGGGACTGGCTCGAAAATATATTTTATGTTCGAACCAAAAATGTCACCTGGTCCACACTTGCTCAATCTAGAAGGAGAAGGAGGAAGAAAACTATTAGATGGTTGGTTACTTCAAGCTACGAGTGAAGGAAAGAGGGAGGTGAAAAAAAATGTCGAGGGTCTCCTGGGAGGAGATATCGAAGGGTGCTAAAAAGATGTAGCAGCGGTCTCAGAAATGAGATAACTTGAACTGCTGAAAAAGAGGTAACGATGGTCTCCGGATGAGACCGCTTGAGTTGCTGAAAAAGAAGTAATGATGGTCTCAGTAATGAGACCGCTTGAGTAAAAGGCTAGGGGTTCGAAACTCTCCCGGGGCAGTCCCTTTTTGGGTGTTCTCTCTTTTCACATAATTTCTACCTCAGCAGGTTCAGGCGATCTCAGCAGATTCGGGCAGTCCGTTGCTTTTAGATCTGCCCATTTGGGCAGGTCCCCGCGCCTATAAATATAGGGGTAGGGGTTCTAGTTTCTGGACTTTTGGGAAAGTTTCGAACCCCTAGCCTTTGACTCAAGCGGTCTCATTCCTTAGACCATCGTTACATCTTTTTTAGCATCTCAAGCGGTCTCATTCCTGAGACCATTGTTACCTCTTTTTCAGCAGCTCAAGCTATCTAATTTCTGAGATCGCTGCTACCTCTTTTTAGCACCATTCATTATCTCCTCCCAGGAGACCCTCGACATCTCTTTTTCTCCTCCCTCTTTCCTTCACTCGTAGCTCGAAGTAACCAGCCATCTAACAGTTTTCTTGCTCCTTCTCCTTCCAGCTTGAGCAAGTGTGGACAAGGTGCCATTTTTGGTTCGAACATAACACGTGACCTTCATATCAGAATGGTTGATGAACAGCAGCTGCGGTGAAGATATGATATTTTGCCGAGAATAACACCTAATCTTAAAACAGCTATAACTTTTGATCCGCTTGTCCGTTTTAAGCCCACAATAGATTTTTGGGACCGGCTCAAAAAGCTATTTTATGTTCGAACCAAAAATGGCACCTGGTCCACACTTGCTCAAGCTGGAAAGAGAAGGAGGAAGAAAACTGTTAGATGGCTGGTTACTTCGAGCTACGAGTGAAGTAAAGAGGGAGGAGAAAAAGAGATGTCGGGGGTCTCTTGCGAGGAGATAACAAAGGTTGCTAAAAAGGAGGGAGCAGCGGTCTCAGAAATGAGATAACATGAGCTGCAGAAAAGGAGGTAACAATGATCTCAGGAATGAGACCGCTTGAGCTGCTGAAAAAGAGGTAACGATGGTCTCAGGAATGAGACGGCTTGAGTCAAAGGCTAGGGATTCGAAACTCTCGCAGGGCAGTCCCTTTTTGGGTGTTCTCTTCTTTCAGGTAATTTCTACCTCAGCAGGTTCAGGAGATCTCAGGCGATCTCAGCAGATCCGGGCAGCCTGTTGCTTTTAGAACTGCCCGTTTAGGTAGGTCCCCGCGCCTATAAATAGAGGGGTTCGGGTTCTATTTTCTTGACTTTTGGGAGAGTTTCAAACCCCTAACCTTTGACTCAAGCGGTCTCATTCCTGAGACCATCGTTACCTCTTTTTCAACAGCTCAAGCGGTCTCATTCATGAGACCATCGTTACCTCTTTTTCAGCAGCTCAAGCTATCTCATTTCGGAGACCGCTGCTACCTCTTTTTATCACCCTTCGTTATCTCCTCCCAGAAGACCATCGACATCTCTTTTTCTCCTCCCTCTTTCCTTCACTCATAGCTCGAAGTAATCAGCCATCTAACAGTTTTCTTCCTCCTTCTCCTTCCAGCTTGAGCAAGTGTGGACCAGGTGCCATTTTTGGTTCGAACATTCATAATTCGTGATTGAAAATAAAATCACAAAAGTCATATTGATCAAATATATCATCATTCTAAAAATTCAGCTAAGCTCATAATTTAAACCTAATCATTTTTGTATGTCCATGATCATATACCAATATTGTATGTCTCATAATAGCGAGGGTGTAGGATTGGATGCATTAGAGACCTAACCTCTAAGTCATGTCTTGTCCTTAACCGGGGAGGGTTCCAGTGGGGCCTTGCGAGGCACTAGAGGGAAAGAGTGCTAGGTTGAGCGTTCTTTAGTGTATGCATATGGGAGTAACACCCCAACCTACAGCATGAGTGTAGCTCCTCATACCCATCCGTCACTTAGTACGGGGCTAGAGTGTAGACATATAGTATGGGTATTTTTTATTTTGGACATACTTATTCATTGCATGATCATCATTTCATACTATAATCATTTAAGTCATGTCTATTTAGCTTATTCAAACATGATATCTTGTGTTTACAGTTCCTATCTTTTTCAGGATACATTATTTTGATTAACACAAGCCTTAGAAAAGTCAAAATGAAGACATAAGAAAATATATCTCATGCAATGTTGATTTTGTAAAGCCATATAAGAAATCGCTAATGTTTCATGCAATTTGCACTATCTAGATATCTCCAAGAATTTTGAAATTTCTGCATGAAACTACACTTGGGACACTTAATCAAGAACAATAATCAAAATTTTCAAAATCTCAATATTTTGCTTACAGTCGCCCGCGCTAGCGCTAGCGCCGACGCTAGCTCGAGTGTCCAATTTTCTATGTTCTTAAAATTTTGAAAAATCACTACAAATATTTTCTTTTATATGTACTACTTATTTTTGCATTTCTGTCTTTAATTGATTTTAAAAAAATGAAATACAAAATTGAAAAAGCCAAAATTACAAAAATATTTGTTTTCTATTCTTTCCTTGTTTATTTGGCTAATTTCTATTTCAATATGCAAAAATTAAATACATAATTTTAAAACAAAAAATTTGTATGGTCTTTATTGTGAAAATCAAGCATGGTTTAATCTAGCTTTTAGACCTTCTACAATGCTGCAATTCATCTTTTCAAACAACTTTGAACATTATTTTTATCATGCTTTGATATATCTAATCACATGTGCATCAATTGTATTGTAAAAGTTGTGTAGAACTAAGCTTAGCATGCCTCTAAGTATGAGTAAATGTTTTATGGTTGATAATGATATTTATTCACTCACTTATTTTGGCAAAGTCTACATATGCTTTTAATCTAAGAATGCTTGCTTGTGTATTGTAATTGTACAATGAATTAAATTTGCACAAGTATCTTACATACACTACTTTTATTTGCACTCTTAATATTTAAGAAAAGTGTTTGTGCTTTCAAAATTTTCCTTAGTTTGCAAAACAAGTGTATTCGGAGAACTTTGTACAAAACAAAAAAAATCATGAAATAAATTGACAAAGAAAACTCCACCAAGCACTACTTAAACCTCATGTTAAGTCTTAATGAGCATTGTGAGGTTGAGCACCTTGGAAAGAATAGTAAAGTATCTTGTGCAAACCTTAAGTTTTTCTTTACACCACTTATTCTTAAGTACACCGGAACAAAACAAAATCAATATTGAAAAATAAAGTGTGTGATCCCCCAAGAACTACTTTGCACCCAGATAAGTCTTAATGAGCATTATGTGTGCAGATCACCTTGGTAGCTGTACATTTGTTATGTGCATTGAAGTGTGCGAAAGTAAAATTATTTGTGTTTTATTGTGCACTTTACTCTACATATGTCTTGTATTTTTGATTAAATCATTTGTTTATTTTTTTTTTAAATACACTTATGTGCACATCATTATCTTCCATAACACTTCTTCTCATGAGCATTGGTTCCTAATGTTAATTCAATACTACTCTTCATATATATATATATATATATATATATATATATATATATATGCACTAGATAACCTAGCATGCTCTCTACAATATTTGGTATATTTTGTATTTGTGAATTATAATAACATTGTAGTAGTTTTCTTTTTGATGTCCTTTCATGCTTGGTTACTTTATTGTCAAACTTAAAGATTTTAAATGAATAATGATTTACAAAAACATCTTCCTTTTTGGAATTTAACTCATATCTCTTCTTATGATTATCATGATTATAAAAAGATGTTTCTTGTATTTCTATATGTCTTCTGCATCATAGCTATATAATTTTTTACCTTGCACTTTCAAGCTTATTTAAAAGTCTCTTCTTTTATGTGTATCATCACTTGAATCTCAAAATTCATTTCCTTCAACAAGTGATAGACTTGCTTGGTAAAATTTATATTGGTTGTTCTAAACATGAATATTATTTTTATGCTAAAATTTCGGATTTATTTCTATGAAAATTATTGTGCTAAAAACTCCTCAACATCGCATTTCCTCTAAAAGCTCGATCATGCCTTATCTTTTCTTATCAAATAACCTCTTTCTATGTCTCTTGCTACATTAACCCACTTTTGCTAATAACAAAAGGGGGAGAACTAACATGATAAATAATAAACGCTATCAAATTGGAAAACTAACATGATTAAAGAATGAGAAGATTACTTACATATAAGGGAAGCATTCGTATAGGGGGAGCATGTATTTAGGGGGAGAAAATATAAATACCTAAAATGATAATTACCCTAAGGCATCACTCACACACACACACACAAGTAGGTTTCATAATGCTATATGTATTAATTCTCTGGTTTATTGTCACAACCCGCATTTTTCCCACAAATATCATACGTAATATCATAGCAAGGGAAAAATACGCGTCGTGATGCCACGCCTGCAGGAGACGACTACAGACGCTCAGGCAAACACTCTTTACGATAATTTTATAAAAGACATATATGTGATTGGATTAAAAGAGAAATTTTCATTTTTAGCTTAAGACCGCGTCCCTCGGTCCGGTGGATCATCTAGTCCACAAGTAGAAATCTATACATACGTAGCGGAAAAAAAAATAGGTTTGTTTTTAGCCTACATGAGATGAAAATAAACATCTCAGAAATGATATGCACATATCTAAGTTTAGTATAGTAAGAAAGGATTTCTACTATTTTTCAAAGTATGCGACATTTATTTAAAATCATGATATGCAAGAATGACATTTTTATACTAATAAGGTAACTAGTGCATCCTAGCATAAAGCTTCCCAGAGAGCAAGTAGGTAAATAACCCAAAAGTAACAGCAATACTACTAGCAAGTAATCTAAAGGTACAAGCCATACGGGCGCCAACAACTGACACGAACCCGCAGGAAAGAAGGAAAACAACAAAAAGAAACTATCTCTTACCTAGAAGAGGGGAAGGGCCTCGACAGGAGACCTGAACGACGCTGCTCTAACACCTGCGACAGCTAAAGACCAAAACCTGAGACATTCATAAGAAAAGAATGCCTCAGCCCAAAAAAAGGGTGCAAGAAAACCAAGAATAGCAGTAAGAGAAATAAGAAAGTGCAGAAAGGAAAACTAAGCAGGTAAACATCAATAATCTTACGACAGGCCGAGCCATCTCAAACAAGTGCACTCGGTAAGAGGAAAAGAAAAGCCTGCACCAGAAGGTAATAGTCAACACAATCAAAGCCCACCACGTGTCCGCCATTGCGGCTCAGAGGTGATGGTCATACATATAATATCATCATACACATATATAAGCATATATGTTTATAAAAAATTGAGACTGATCAGCTCGAGGGAAAAACGTCCCCCAAAAGAAGGCACTGCGACGGTGGTATCTTCCACCAACGCCCGCAGCCCAAAACAGGGTCGTGGTCCTTTATCCACTGCCACCCAAAAACCAAATCCGGGTGGTGGTACTCTATCCACTGCCACCCAAAACTACCCACCGTGCAAGGCTTAAGACAAAGGTTCTAAATAATCAAATTTAGTTTCAATTAAGACACGGGACGTAACCCGAGATATCAGCACCATAACACCCTAAGAATAGGGTCACAAAGAAATAAACACTACTCAATGATTCATTTGAAAACACTTGGTGAGTCCAAACTTGACTCCTAACGAACTCCTCGAAACAGAACGATGAATAAGGCACGACAAGACACCATAAATGACCGCTAACCATATACAGGACAACTCAACGAATAAGGCATAGATCCCCGAAGGTCTCAACCAGAGGGACTTAACATACCTGATAGCACCGCTTAAGATACTCGGCAAAAGAACATATAAATATATGAGGAAACGATTCAGAACAACGACGAAGTCGACCGAAAAAAAAACTCATCAAAAGTTGACAGAAAACTTAACAGACGTTGGCAGAGAAAGAGGAAGGAATGACGGAAACGAGGAACGTCCGATCACCCAGCAACCACCAACGAAGGGGACTACTACCGAGCTTATCTCTGGTCGCCATCCACTGCAGTATCACTTGAGATCATTTACTTTAGGGTTGCGCCATTGATTAGCTACGACCTAACTCTTATATCTACTACAACGACTCGATAGGAGATGCTCAAGGAGGAAAACCTTAGGTACGAGACTCTAAACACAAACAACCCTCAACGAGAACCAAACAAAGATCTGAAGTTACCCCCGAAAGGATGCACATGCAATGCAACACTCCCCACATTAAATGCTTCAGTCGGCCATTATACATGATCATACATTCACCTTCCATTTAAATACCCAAGAAAGAATGCACACACACGAGCCAGCCATGCTTGGCAAGAACCCCAAAAGAATACAATATGATTTCTACATGAAGCTCAACTGCAAACCCATAGCGAGATAAACTACAGAAAAATACCCTTTAAACTCAAACCCAAATCAGGATTTACCCCAAGCATAAGAGCAGAGTAACAACTAGCCTCAAAACAACATTAGATTACATTATTTAACTTGAGAGTGAAATGATGAGTGAGAAAAAGGAAGGGAAGAAAGAAGTGTGAGTCATAACTTTTCCGCACTTAACACAATTGCCATCACCATAAAGAAATATCCTAACTCCAGAAATGAACATAGAGATAAGAGAAGAGGAGGGAGAGGAAGAGAATAGCTCCAAATGACTTTCATAACCGACCCCAAGCGTATGAGCAAACCCTCCATACCTTTAGCTAATTAAATGAGGAATATGCAGAATTTAATAAGTAACCACGATTTGGAACTTAACCCATATGAATCTCGCGAATAATCAAAATGAACCCGACATAAATGACAACAAGAGCTTGGAGAAACCACTAGCACATCCCAATCATACATGATAAAAGGAATTGTAAAAGCAGCTAGCATAAACCCCGAAACTAGCCAAGTGAACCAAGCATATAACCATCCGGACCTTTAGCAAAACCATCCCGATTATTATCCAAAAAAAATACTTGTATATATATAACCATCCAGGACTTAGCTAAAACCAGCCCGGAATTTGTTTAGCACAATTTAGGAACATTTTGATAACTTAACTAGGAAAGCTGCCGGCGCAACCTCAATTAATCTGATACCAAGCACTAGGTAGACTGCTAGCATAACTCCAAACCTATGTTAACAAAAGCTGGGAAACTACTTGCATAAACTCCAATTAATCGGTTAACGACAGCTGGGAGAAACACAGGTATAAATCCCCATAATCAGTTAACAAAAGCTGAAAGGAACACAAACATAAATCTCCCTAATTAGCTAACAAGAAAGCTGAGAAACTAAGTGCATAAACCCCATAACCAGTGAACAAAAGCTGGGAGAAATTCCAACTAAATCCCCCCACTCAGCATAAACCAAACAGCCCCCCTTCAAACAGCATTATTAAAACAACTTCCCAAACAGCACAGATAGAGCAGCCCCCCCATGATAACTGCTATAATAACCAAGGATGAAGCCACATAAATGCTAGCATATTAACCAACTAAAGCCCCCATAATGATCCAAGAAATTGCCAACAGAAATTCAAGCACATGGCAGCCCCCTATAAAGATCCAAACAAATTTGCCAACAGGAATTCAAAAGCAGCCCCCTATAATAATGATCTAAACGATTTTGCCAACAAGGAAGAAATCCAGCAATAGAGAAGAAGAGAGGGAGAAAGAGAAGGGTTTTCTTGCCTCATCGACGGGGCTCCGTCGATTGCCGACGAGCGAGGAGGAGGCCGGCCGGATCTACAGCCCCGGCGACGAAGAAAGCCCCTGGCGACCAAGGTCCTTCCTCCGACGGCCGCTCCGACGCCACTCGACACCGATCGATGCAACCCTAGCTCGCCACTCCAGCACTGTCGGCAGAGAATGAAATATGGAAAGGGGGAGGAGCAGGGTTTATCGGGGAAGGGGTGAGCAAGGATAATGGCTGCCAGCAATATAACCTAATAATAATAATAATAATTAAACTTTTATACATAAGGATTATATATAATTTATACACATATATAATATATGATTGTACACATATATACGTGTGTATATATATAATAAATAAAATATATGTACTTATATAATAAGTAATCTTTTATATATACGTATATAAAATATAACTTATATGCATATATATACATATATAAGAAATTTTTACGCAAAAAAACTTACATATACTTATACCTACATAAGCCTCTTTCTAGAAACAAAACACCGGATAACGACGACGATTCCGAAAGGTAACGCCCCTACGCATCGACACCCTAAATTAAAACTCGCTTAAATTAATTATGAGAGAAAACCTGGGGCGTTACAGTCACCCCACCAAGAAGGAAGTTTCGTCCCGAAACTTAGAACCGAAAGTTAGAAAACAACGAATGAAAAGAGCAAAGGGAGAGGTAAGCTTACATTCGCTAGATAGAAACGCTAACCGAAAAGGGTTAGGAAAGCAGATGCGGATAAGATTACCCAAAAAAGAAAAGGACATTACCAAGAACTCGAAATGTCCAAACCGAGGATAGAAAACGGATCGCGGAACGACCGATAAGCGGATCCCCAACTAAAGGAAGCCTAAACGAAGATCAGCCTTCGAAAACACCGAACTACCACGCAACTGATCAAGCAAATCATCAATCTGAGGCAACGGATACCTGTTCTTGATGCTCATCTTGATCAGCTCTCGATAATCGATACACAATCTCACCGAACTACCCTTCTTCTTCACAAACAAGACAGGAGCACTCCAGGGCGAAGAACTAGGAAAGGAAAAAGCAACACTGCAACCACTCATCTAACTGAGTGCGCAACTCTCACAACATACGCGGGGCCAAAGGGTACGGTGCCTTAACAATAGAATAAGTACCCAGCTCAAGGTCCGAAACAAACTCCTCAACTCTCACAGGTAGAAGAACTAGAGGGATTAACTGGGAGGACATCAGGGAACTCCCGCGTCACAGGAAAAATCTCGGTACACAACGACCCGATAACGGTTTCCAGCATAGAAACAAGATAAGCAACACCATTAAAACTAAAGGCTCCTGGCACACAGCGCGGAAATAACCGGGGAAAACATAGCGCGGAAAACCAAACACGCTCGAGGGTTGACCGATGTCCAGCTCAAAGACCAAACACTTTACCTTGCGTTGGATAACAACATCAAACCTGGACAACCAGCCCAAACCCAAAAAAATCACGACGAAAACTCCAGGTCTAGCACCTTTAGATTGGCAAAATTTACGAAACCAAAGAAACAACAGAAAGGAAACTTAACACTAAGGGGATCACCAACCCGATCAAGGGTCAAACCACGACGTTCTACTAAAGTCCTAACCACGCAAAAGTGGGTAGCACCAGAATCGGGAAGGAACGTGCGCCTAAAGGTTATATACCTTAAACTCTCCTATAAAATTGGATACGCAACTAAACGAGCGAAAACAACTAGAACCAAAGCTGAAAATAAATAATTTGATTAGAATCTAACCTGGAATCACCTGGGGAAAAGAAAAAAAAATGGCACAACAATCGATAACCTAACGATGACCGCCTGCGAAGCTTTATAGCCAAAACATCGAGTAAAACTCAAATCAAAAAGAAGGCACGCTCAACATCCTCTACCTTAACTCGCACAGAATTGAGATAACAAAAATCCAAATCCACATTCGCAAGCCAACGAATAAACTAGGTCAAAACCTTAACCTGAAAACACCTCAAAACACCTAGCTTAAGACGCAACAGCTAGGAACCAGAATTTCCTAACTCGATACAGATCAGAAAGGAGTAGATACTTGCTCTTGCTGTTACCTTGCTCTGGGAATTTATGAAATAATGTTAGGCTTAACTTAGGATGATATACCATCATCCTATCAACTTATGTGCATATAACATAAATGCATGAATGCCAAATTTTATTTCAAATCATGTGTGTACGAGCGTCATCATGTATGTCTTTAGCTTGGCACGTGTGCTAATGCTATGTTATGATGTATATGCAGTGCTATGCAATCTAAAAAAGGCCTTAATGCATGCTATGAGCGGCGTACACATGCGATCTTATGCATCCCATACTACATATTATCGCATGCAACGAAAAAGAAAATCTAATGGACACGCATGCGACCTACGTTATGCATCCCATACTACATAACAGTCGTATGTTGTCACCTATGAGGATCCATATACAAACACATATTATGCATCCCATACTACATAATATGCCCCGTATACTTCTTATCATGCTATGAGTGTAGTGTTCATGCTTCAGCCAAGACATACTGATGACCCTTCGATGTGTGTATGCAATGAATGACGATTCTCACCAGGCGGTTAACCGAGAAACCAAACTATCACAGCAACCCGGCTAACCTCCCTCTGATACCAACTGTCACAACCCGCATTTTTCCCAAAAATATCATACGTAATATCGTAGCAAGGGAAAAATACGCGTCGTGATGCCATGCCTGCAGGAGACGACTACAGACGCTCAGGCAAACACTCTTTACGATAATTTTATAAAAGACATATATGTGATTGGATTAAAAGAGAAATTTTCATTTTTAGCTTAAGACCGCGTCCCTCGGTCCGGTGGATCATCTAGTCCACAAGTAGAAATCTATACATACGTAGCGGAAAAAAAAAGGTTTGTTTTTAGCCTACATGAGCATGAAAATAAACATCTCAGAAATGATATGCACATATCTAAGTTTAGTATAGTAAGAAAGGATTTCTATGATTTTTCAAAGTATGCGACATTTATTTAAAATCATGATATGCAAGAATGACATTTTTAAACTAATAAGGTAACTAGTGCATCCTAGCATAAAGCTTCCCAGAGAGCAAGTAGGTAACTAACCCAAAAGTAACAACAATACTACTAGCAAGTAATCTAAAGGTACAAGCCATACGGGCGCCAACAACTGACACGAACCCGCAGGAAAGAAGGAAAACAACAAAAAGAAACTGCCTCTTACCTAGAAGAGGGGAAGGGACTCGACAGGAGACCTGAACGACGCTGCTCTAACACCTGCGACAGCTAAAGACCTGAACCTGAGACATTCATAAGAAAAGAATGCCTCAGCCCAAAAAAAGGGTGCAAGAAAACCAAGAATAGCAGTAAGAGAAATAAGAAAGTGCAGAAAGGAAAACTAAGCAGGTAAACATCAATAATCTTACGACAGGCCGAGCCATCTCAAACAAGTGCACTCGGTAAGAGGAAAAGAAAAGCCTGCACCAGAAGGTAATAGTCAACACAATCAAAGCCCACCACGTGTCCGCCATTGCGGCTCAGAGGTGATGGTCATACATATAATATCATCATACACATATATAAGCATATATGTTTATAAAAAATTGAGACTGATCAGCTCGAGGGAAAAACGTCCCCCAAAAGAAGGCACTGCGACGGTGGTATCTTCCACCAACGCCCGCAGCCCAAAACAGGGTCGTGGTCCTTTATCCACTGCCACCCAAAAACCAAATCCGGGTGGTGGTACTCTATCCACTGCCACCTAAAACTACCCACCGTGCAAGGCTTAAGACAAAGGTTCTAAATAATCAAATTTAGTTTCAATTAAGACACGGGACGTAACCCGAGATATCAGCACCATAACACCCTAAGAATAGGGTCACAAATAAATAAACACTACTCAACGATTCATTTGAAAACACTTGGTGAGTCCAAACTTGACTCCTAACGAACTCCTCGAAACAGAACGATGAATAAGGCACGACAAGACACCATAAATGACCGCTAACCATATACAGGACAACTCAACGAATAAGGCATAGATCCCCGAAGGTCTCAACCAAAGGGACTTAACATACCTGATAGCACCGCTTAAGATACTTGGCAAAAGAACATATAAATATATGAGGAAACGATTCAGAACAACGACGAAGTCGACCGAAAAAAAACTCATCAAAAGTTGACAGAAAACTTAACAGACGTTGGCAGAGAAAGAGGAAGGAATGACAGAAACGAAGAACGTCCGATCACCCAGCAACCACCAACGAAGGGGACTACTACCGAGCTTATCTCTGGTCGCCATCCACTGCAGTATCACTTGAGATCATTTACTTTAGGGTTGCGCCATTGATTAGCTACGACCTAACTCTTATATCTACTACAACGACTCGATAGGAGATGCTCAAGGAGGAAAACCTTAGGTACGAGCCTCTAAACACAAACAACCCTCAACGAGAACCAAACAAAGATCTGAAGTTACCCCCGGAAGGATGCACATGCAATGCAACACTCCCCACATTAAATGCTTCAGTCGGCCATTATACATGATCATACATTCACCTTCCATTTAAATACCCAAGAAAGAATGCACACACTCGAGCCAGCCATGCTTGGCAAGAACCCCAAAAGAATACAATATGATTTCTACATGAAGCTCAACCGCAAACCCATAGCGAGATAAACTACAGAAAAATACCCTTTAAACTCAAACCCAAATCAGGATTTACCCCAAGCATAAGAGCAGAGTAACAACTAGCCTCAAAACAACATTAGATTACATTATTTAACTTGAGAGTGAAATGATGAGTGAGAAAAAGGAAGGGAAGAAAGAAGTGTGAGTCATAACTTTTCCGCACTTAACACAATTTCCATCAGCATAAAGAAACATCCTAACTCCAGAAATGAACATAGAGATAAGAGAAGAGGAGGGAGAGGAAGAGAATAGCTCCAAATGACTTTCATAACTGCACCCCAAGCGTATGAGCAAACCCTCCATACCTTTAGCTAATTAAATGAGGAAAATGCAGAATTTAATAAGTAACCACGATTTGGAACTTAACCCATATGAATCCCGCGAATAATCAAAATGAACCCGACATAAATGACAACAAGAGCTTGGAGAAACCACTAGCACATCCCAATCATACATGATAACAGGAATTGTAAAAGCAGCTAGCATAAACCCCGGAACTAGCCAAGTGAACCAAGCATATAACCATCCGGACCTTTAGCAAAACCATCCCGATTATTATCCAAAAAAAATACTTGTATATATATAACCATCCAGGACTTGGCTAAAACCAGCCCGGAATTTGTTTAGCATAATTTAGGAACATTTTGATAACATAACTAGGAAAGCTGCCGGCGCAACCTCAATTAATCTGATACCAAGCACTAGGTAGACTGCTAGCATAACTCCAAACCTAAGTTAACAAAAGCTGGGAAACTACTTGCATAAACTCCAATTAATCGGTTAACGACAGCTGGGAGAAACACAGGTATAAATCCCCATAATTAGTTAACAAAAGCTGAAAGGAACACAAACATAAATCTCCCTAATTAGCTAACAAGAAAGCTGAGAAACTAAGTGCATAAACCCCATAACCAGTGAACAAAAGCTGGGAGAAATTCCAACTAAATCCCCCCACTCAGCATAAACCAAACATCCCCCCCTTCAAACAGCATTATTAAAACAACTTCCCAAACACCACAGATAGAGCAGCCCCCCCATGATAACTGCTATAATAACCAAGGATGAAGCCACATAAATGCTAGCATATTAACCAACTAAAGCCCCCATAATGATCCAAGAAACTGCCAACAGAAATTCAAGCACATGGAAGCCCCCTATAAAGATCCAAACAAATTTGCCAACAGGAATTCAAAAGCAGCCCCCTATAATAATGATCTAAACGATTTTGCCAACAAGGAAGAAATCCAGCAATAGAGAAGAAGAGAGGGAGAAAGAGAAGGGTTTTCTTGCCTCATCGACGGGGCTCCGTCGATTGCCGATGAGCGAGGAGGAGGCCGGCCGGATCTACAGCCCCGGCCACGAAGAAAGCCCCCGGCGACCAAGGTCCTTCCTCCGACGGCCGCTCCGACGCCGCTCGGCACTGATCAATGCAACCCTAGCTCGCCACTCCAGCACTGTCGGTAGAGAATGAAATATGGAAAGGGGGAGGAGCAGGGTTTATCGGGGAAGGGGTGAGCAAGGATAATGGCTGCCAGCAATATAACCTAATAATAATAATAATAATAATAATAATAATAATAATAATAATAATAATAATAATAATAATAATAATAAAACTTTTATACATAAGGATTATATATAATTTATACACATATATAATATATGATTGTACACATATATACGTGTGTATATATATAATAAATAAAATATATGTACTTATATAATAAGTAATCTTTTATATATACGTATATAAAATATAACTTATATGCATATATATACATATATAAGAAATTTTTACGCAAAAAAACTTACATATACTTATACCTACATAAGACTCTTTCTAGAAACAAAACACCGGATAACGACGACGATTCCGAAAGGTAACGCCCCTACGCATCGACACCCTAAATTAAAACTCGCTTAAATTAATTATGAGAGAAAACCGGGGGCGTTACATTTATCATTAATGGATTTGCTATTATCAAAAGGGGGAGTTTGTTGGAACATGGTCTTCCGCATCTCCTAGGTTTGAGAATAACAAAGCCTATGTGCATTTGATCTTGTGTGTCTAAGTGTGCAGGAAATAAAGCCATATGACTGAAGGATAACATATGAATTTGTCATCAAGTTTGAAGCCAGAATTCCAACATGTCCACTGGCGTCGGAGGTAGCACCTACCGCGGGTGCTAGCTCTAATTAGGCAAGTTCATGTGGCAAGTATAGAAGGCGATAGTGCTAGGCAGTAGCAGATAGCGCAGGCGCTAGCGCAGAGAATAAGAGGATTTTTAGAAAGGTTTCCTTAGAATGAAGATATGCCCGCACAGAATATTGCCTAAACAAGGATAGCGTCGGCGGTAGCGCTATCACATGCGCTAACTCCAAGGCAATAAAAAGGACCCCTCTTCTCTCGTTTTCAACACACATCCTAGAGAGAGGTCCAGTGCCAAAATTCCAGAGCCTTAGTTTGCGGAGAGTTGATCTCCCACCAAAATCTTAGAGAATTTCTAAAGGAGAACTTCGTCATGCTAAATCCGAAGGGCGATCGCTTCAACCTTGCGTATTCTACAGCGATCTCTCGTCTCTGACTTCAGAAGTTTCTTAGAGGGACTTTTTATTATTGTGGTTGTTATTTTATTTCATATCTTTTGTAACCATTTAGAGAATTCACCTCGTGTTGGTGACTAGGTCTGGGTAGGACTTAGGGCAGAAATTTGCCTCATGCTGGCAACTAGGTCTACGGTGTAGATCTAGGGGCGCTCGAGGCTGTATCTGGGGGAGGATTGGCTAGAGCGGCTTGAGTCCGTATCCGGGGGAGGATAGGGTAAAGCCACCGGTTCGTGGGGATATGAGTCAGGATAGAAAACGAAAAGACATTTTAATTCTTCACCTTCGATTTCTAGCGTTATAAGAAGTCAAGTTTTGTAATCTTATGTTTCATATTAATAAAATCATGCCTCTCTTTTATTTCACTTAATTTGTCTTTGTTTTGCATTATTTCAATCTCTTATTATTCCAAGTAATTCAAAATATAATAAAAGTTTTTAAAACCCTTATTCCCCCCCCCCCCCCCCTCTATGGGCGCCTACAGATCCAACAGAGCTTTCAAAGCACTCATCCCCATGCCTTTTATTCTGCTTTAGTAAGGAGTATTTTTCATCCTATAGGAACTTCCATTCTTCTAGTGACCATACATGTTGTCCTGGTCATAATTGTTGGAGGGAAGCAACACCTTTTGAAAGGTGGTATGAGGCTTAGCTTTAGCCTGGCTCTTTCCTCCATTCTCAGCACCTATTGCCACCTTATTGAAACCTAGCCCTCTCTTATTAGTTAGGGAGGAGAAGGTATCAATAATGGATTCTATGGATTTGGGTTTGTAGAATTGAGCCACCAAGCTCTTCTCTTTGAGAAGCTTCTCCTCAAGGTCCTTAATGACCTTTTTCTTTTGGCTAATGGTGCTTAATTAGAATATTATAATTCCCTTCAGCTGACTTATTTTTCTACTCATCTGAGCCATATGGGTAGATGTAACACCTTGCCAGTACAAATAATATAACAGTAGGTCCGGTCGGGACCCCACGCCATACTATACACACTTACTAAGCATCATAAGGTGATAATCAGAAAAGAACTACAACTACACGAGAGTAATTAAAGCATAAGCGGAAGCATTTGATTAAAACATCATTTAGAACCGTCTACTATCCCAGTAACGAAACAAAAGATTTACGGCCTTAAGGCCTTACATTGAACAATGTATTAAACTCAAACATACATCGGTACGGAGGCCGGTAATACATGAAAAGCAGAAGAGAGGCTGGCCTTCGAGGGCCAACTCAGCAAAAAGGGCCACCGCCCACTATTTCCCGCTTGGCTAACCTGCACCTGCATCAACAATCCACCAAAACATGGAAAACAAGTAACCAGTCAGCTAAATCTGACCAAAATTATAATGACCCCACCCCTAATGTCGGGGAGGAGGTACTCCTTCCCTGCAGGCATACAGTATAGGCATAGATTGAAAAGGTGTGTTTAAGCACCACATGTATATGCAATCAACACCAACATGGGCACGTACAACCACACGTTTCATGCTCTCAAGGCACTCTCACGGTGTACTCTTCAAGCTACACCTAACAACTCCTTAAACAAAGAGTCTGCATGAGCTTTGACCGTCAAGACTACCTTGCCTTACGGACTAATCCCAACATCATACGGTGCACCGAGGAGCAACCTCTTCACCGACTCGGTATGGGAGCGGGTTTGGATTAGCTTTGCCCGTGCTCAAATCGTCGGCATCAATCGTCCGACGCGGGTACGGCTTCACCTCAACCCGAGCAATGAAAGGAGGTATCACACCTCAACAAAACAGCACCCTGGGAGCTACCACCGGTGCTAGCCCTAGCGCCGAGCGGTAGTGACAGATCATCGAATCTGCCCACAACTTCGGGTATTTCCTGGAGGTTAACTCCAGGACTCCCTGCAGTACACTACCACACAGAACCCAAAAATAGCGCATACAAATCACGGAGTCTTCTCCAGCATAATTAACACTATAACCATCATCAATCCAGACCAACCTGTCCGGATGGGTTTCACACACAATTCCTATATCCGTACTACGATTCCAGATGCTATATGCAAGTAACCAAAGGGGATCGAAATGATCAACCCGCTATAAAACTCCCTTTTCTCCACCAATTGGAGGGGGATTTTCCATGCAAATATGCCATAAAAAGGAGGACTTCACATGTCCAAGTAGAAGATTGTTCCACTTGTCGTTTTTTTGTTTGCCATGAGAATCCAAGATTCCAATCGGATGGAAAGGACCACACTGGGCTGCTCTCCGCGGATCTATAACCGGCTCACGATTTGGAGCTTCGGAGCTCCGTCAATGGTGGAAGATGGATCCTTCTTCCTCCTTGGCTTCTTCTTTCTCAAGCTTGAAGAGAGAGATAAGACCTAAAGTAATCAGGAAATATCTTTTATGGTCAAGGCTTAAGGAATCCCAAAATAGATCCCAGCCATCGGATCTAAAAACATAAGGATTTGACGGCCATGATTTCAAATCACGGATCTGTAATGCGCGCTAGTGTTCGTCGAACTGGCTAGCATTCATCGAACTGGCTAGCGTTCGTTGAACTGGCTAGCATTCAACGAACTGGCTAGCCTTCGATGAATTGGCCAGCGTTAGACGAACTGGCTAGCGTTCGACGAACTGGCCAGTGTTCGACGAACTGGTTGGCGTTCGACGAACTGGCTGGCATTCGACGAACTGGCTAGCATTCGTCAAACTGGCTAGCATTCGATGAACTGGCTCGCGTTAGACAAACTGGCTAGCGTTCGTCGAACTGGCTAGCGCTAGGCGTAAGCTACTAGTGCCAACGCTAGCTCCCAGCAGCACAAATCTGCTTCAACAAATTTGGGGTGTTACAGTAGATGACTCAATGCAATCAGGTTTTGCCTGCTGAAGGGAAGCAATCTCTAGAGCTTACCTCTTGGCTTGTTTCTTGCTCTTTTTCAGAGCTTCCAAAAGAGCATCATACTTGTCAATCAATTGATTGACATCCACTTCAAATTCTGAACTACTTTCATCATTAGATGAGCATGCTTCATATTCTGGTATTGACTCATAATCAGAAGAGGGGATGAGAGGAGTTGATACCTTATTAGGATTATCCTGACTTTCTTCATCATCAGACATGGCCATTAAGCCATAACATTTATCTTCATCTTCATCCTCCTCATTGTCAATATCTGAATGTGATAGAGGGGACTTGATGCCAACCTTAGGAGCAGGATAGTCTTCATCCCCTTCAGCTGCAAACAACCCTATGTATGCTTCCTCTTCTTCTTCAGAATCTGAGGATGAAGACTCAGATTCCCTCCAGCTCTTCTCCTTCTTTGCTAGAAAGGATTTTCCACCTTTCCTTCCCTTCTGGTGATGAGGCTTCTTATTACCTCTTTCATTCCTCTTAACTGGACAGTCAGCTATGATATGTCCAGGCTTACTACAGCAGTAACATATGAAAGTGCACATTGTGCCTCTAAGAATTCTCTAGAGAGGGGGTGAATAGAGACTTAAATATTTTTACCCTAACTGAGCATACAATAAAAATAACTAAGGTATTATGCACACAACAAACCAAAGGCAGACTAAATAAAGTAAAGTCTGCTGAAAATGAACACAGAAAAATCAAAGGGGACAGCACAAAAATTAGCAAAGACACAAGGATATTTATAGAGGTTCCCGAAAATATGGGCAGTCCTCTCTTCTACCACCCTGGTAGGATTGCATAACCTGTGCCTGAGTCTATTGATAGGGAGACTCTTAGAACCACAGATCTTTTGATAAGGAGATATTGAACCACTGAGTCTTTATGTAAGGAGACTGTTAGAACCAAAGATCTTTTGATAAGGATATCTTGAACCACTGAATCCATTGTAAGAGGGATTCTTAAAACTCTGTACAAGTGAAGGAAATAATTAGAAGAAGAAAGTGAGAGGGAGAAGGAGAGAATTCTATTCTCAGAATTCTTCAGAAGCTTTGTTGATGCTTCTGTGTTTCTTTCACTGGATCTGAAATGATAAACCCTTGCTTATGATAGTGATGATTTGCAAGGGTTGTTCTGCTTGATCCTTTTCTCTCAGCCCTTGTTGTAGTTCTGTTGTTGTATGATGATGAAGAGGAAGCAGTAGTGTATGTTCATGTGCTGAGAGTGCTCTTCTGTAAATCTGTCTTTTAGGGTTATAGAAGGAAGAAGATGAAGACCCTATTTTACAGACAGAATCAATGTAATTCCTTTGTGGACACTTTCTTCTCCTCTTTTTGCATACTTATTATGTATGATTGAGTTTTCAAAAACTTTTCTTCTTTTGGCTTATCCTGAAAAGGAATTCCTCTCAACCACCTAATTTCCTTTCATATTTTGTTCTTGTCCCGTTCATTCATTTTGAATAGCTTCCAAAAGTGATTGATGTGTCCTGGAAGGCTTCATTCTATTCTTGGCAACAAACGAGCCATTGGAAAACTGTCTCTAGCCTGGTGGTCCTTCTAAAAAGGTCCCCAAATTGTTGGATCGGTTGGCGCCCTTAGAGGGGGGTGAATAAGGGTTTTCAAAACTTATATTATATTTTAAAATACTTGCTTGTGATAAGAAATCAAAATAGTGATTTTGTTTAAAGATCTAAATTGTTTTATAATAAAGAAGAGGATAATAAACAATTTAGAGAAATGAAGAAAAAATCAATTTTATTAAAAAAGGGAGAGATAATAATTATTATTAAAATTGATTACAAAATTTTGATTTCAATGACGCTAGAAATCAAAGCAAAATATGAAAGACTCTTTTGGTTTTCTATACCGACTCGTATCCCCACGAACCGGTTGGATTTAGCTGATCCTTCCCCGGATACGGCCTCAAGCCGCTCTAGCCAACCCTTCCCCGGGTATGGCCTCGAGCACCCCTAGACCTACACCCGAGACCTAGTCGCCAACACGAGGCAAATTTCAGCCCTAAATCCTACCCAGACCTAGTCGCCAACACGAGGCGAATATACTACTCGATTTAAAAGAAAAGATGTGAAATAAAAAGACAATAATATAAAACTCCCTATATGTGGATCTCTTGGAGAAGTAGACGAAGTCGCAGAGTATGATCGTAGTCGATGCGGTCTTTCGTCATGATGATGACGCGTGTTGAAATCTTCTCCACGGATCTCCATAAGCCTTCATGGATTTGTGGGAGTATCTCTCTGAACCTTCCTCTCTATGATGTGGCACGAAGCTCTGGAATTTTGGATCTTAAGAGGATGAGGAAGACAGAGCCAAGGGGTCCTTTTTTTAGTCTCAGCGCTAGCGCCTGCGCTAGTGCTACCACCGGTGCTATCCCATTTTAGGACATATTCTGCGTGGCAGAATATTCAATCTGAGGAAACATTTCTCCCTTGCCTTCTGTGCTCCGCGCTACCGCCTGCGCTATCGGATACCGCCAGGTGCTATCGGCTTCTATAAGTACTCCTGAAATTTGCGCTTAAGCAAACATTTCGTCGATCGGATTTTCATCGAACGCAGCTAACATTTCGTCGAGTGAATTTTCGTCGAACGCAGTGATGAGCATTTTGTCGAGCGCAGCTTACAGTTCGTCGAATGACAGCTAGCGCCTGCGCTAGTACTACCGCCAGTGCTAGTAGGAGTTTTGGATTTGATGGCTCAACTTTGGGGGCAACCTTCTTATGTAATCCTTGAGTCATGTGGACTTTGTTATCCTGCACACTTAAACACACAAGATCAAATACACATAGGTTTTGTTATTCTCAAACCTAGGAGATGCGGAAGACCATGTTCCAACAAACTCCCCCTTTTGATAATAACAAATCCATTAATGATGAATCAGAGCAATAATATATAGGCATGAAGAAACATACTTGTGTGTGTGAGAGAGTGATGACATTGGATAATTATCGATTTTAGCATTTAGAATTGCTCCCCCTAAATACATGCTCCCCTAAGTGAATGCTCCCCTAATATGTAGACTATCATCTTAATTAAACATGTTAGTTTTATATTTTGATAGCAAATTATATTTATCATGTTAGTTCTCCCACTTTTGTTATTAGCAAAAGTGGGTAAGGAGACACCACTTACAAGTTGATAATAAGATAAAGGCATGATCGAGCTTTTAGAGAGAGGAAATGATAAGGAGTTTTAGAATACTTTTTATAAAAATAGATCAGAGTTTTTAGCTTAAAGATGAATAATCTAACATTTGTCAAGTACTTAATATGTCGGTTCATCCCCCTTTTTATATAAGAGTTTTAAACATAAAGAAATGTAATGATTTCCAAGTAACTAAACTACCCTGACAATATGTCTACACCCTAGACCCGTACAAAGTGACGGATGGGCATGAGGAGCTGCAAACATGCCGTAGGTTGGGGTGTTAGTCCCATATGCAAACACTAGACAAAAAATTAACCTAGCACTCTTTCCCCCCAGTGCCTCGCAAGGCCCCACTGGAACCCTCCCCGGTTAAGGACAAGATATGACTTAGATGTTAGGTTATCTAATGTCCACAACCCTGCGCCCCCGCTATGGTGAGATATGTAATCATGGATAATAATTATTGGAAACATTTAAGCGTTTTAAATCAAATTATAATTTCATAGCCAATGGGTTTTAATATTTGAATTTTTAAAGAAAAGTTCACATAGCTAATCCATTAATTAATCAGAGTTTTAGTATTACAATATTTTTATTGAATTAAATCAGAGTTTTTAGCAAAAAAATATTCTTGTTTAAAGCAACCAATATAATGTTTATGAAGCAAGTCTACAACTTGTTGAAAGAAAGGAATGTTAAGATTCAAGTGAGGATGCACACAAAATAAAAGGCTTTAAATAAGCATGAAAGTGCAAGGTAAAACAATTATATGGTTATGATGAGGAATACTTATCGAAATACAAGAAACATCTTATTGTAATCAATGATGATCCATAAAAAGATATATGAGTTCAATTTTATGAAGAAGATGTTTTGTAAATCATTGTTCAAGTAAAATCTTTAAATTCAATAATAAAGTAACCAAGCATGAAATAATGTTACCAAAAAGAGAGTACTACAATGTTATGTGAATTCACAATTTCAAAATATACTAAACATTGTAGAAAGCATGCTAGGTTATCTAGTGCATTTCATAAATAAAGAGTATTATACAATTTGCATTAGGATCCAATACTCATGAGGAGAAGTGTTATAGAAGATAATGATGTGCACATAAGTGTATTTTGAGTAGAGTAAACAAATGTTTTAATCAAAAATACAAGAAATATGTCAAGTAAAGAGCACAATAAAACACATACAATTTTACTTCCACATACTTTAATGCACAAACAAAATGTACAACTACCAAGGTGCTTTGCACACACAATGCTCATTAAGACTTATCAGGGTGCAAAGTAGTGCTTGGGGGATCACATATTTTATTTTATTTTAATATTGAAACTAGTGATCCGGTACTTAAGAGTAAGTGGTTTTTATTTTGAAAGAAGGATATGGTTTGCACAAGATACTTTACTATTCTTTCCAAGGTGCTCAACCTCACAACGCTCATTAAGACTTATCAGGAGGTTCAAGTAGTGCTTGGTGGGGTTATCTTTGTCACTTTATTTTATGATTTTTGTTTTGTACAAAGTTCTCCGAATACACTTGTTTTGCAAACCAATATAATTTATGAAATCATAACCTCTTTTCTTAACTTTTAAAAGTGCAAATAAAAGTAGTGTAGGTAAGATACTTGTGCAATTTTAATTCATTGTACTAATACAAAACATACACAAGCATTCTTAGATTAAACACATATGTAGACAATGCCAAAAATAAGTGAGTGAATAAAGATCATTATCAAACATTAAACATTTACTCATACTTAGAGGCATGCTAAGCGTAGTTCTACACAACTTTTACAATATAATTGATGCACATATTAATAGATATATCAAAGCATGATGAAAGCAATGTTCAAAGTAGTTTGAAAAGATAAATTGCAACATTTTAGAAGTTCTAAATAATAGATTAAATCATGTTTGATTTTCACAGAAAAGTCCATACAGTATTTTTGATATTTTTTGCGAAATAATTTTAATTTAAAGTTTGAACTCTTATAATTTGATCTTGGACTTCCTGAGGTCTACCCTATGATAGGTTCGCCCAGTAATAGGTGATATGATGGGATGATAGCCCAAATCACCCTTTCGCAAGATACATGTAAATTGAAAAGTTAAGTCCAAAATAATAAAAAAAAATATACTTGTTTTTGTTTTATATTTTTGTATTTGATTTTTGCTTTTAGAAATAGAATTTAAACAAATGACAAACAAACCAAAAAGGCAAAACATATTTTTTTGTAATTTGGCTTTTGTATTTTTGTATTTGATTTTTCAAAAATGAAATAAAAGCAGAAGTGCAAAAATAAATTGTACATATAGATTAATATATTTTTAGAAATTTTTCAAAATTTTAAAAATACAGAAAAACGAATAATTACGCTAGCGCCGGCGTTAGCGCTAGCGCGGGAAACAGTACACGAATTTTTAGGATTTTGAAATTTTTGTTTGTTGATCTTGATTAAGTGTCCTAATAGTAGTTTCATGCTGAAATTTCAGATTTTTAGGAGATGTCTAGATAGTGCAAATTTCATGAAACATTAGCGATTTTGTATATGACTTTATCAAATAAACTTAGCATGAGATATAAATTATTATATCTCCATTTTAATTTTTCTAAGGCTTGTATTTATCAATCTAATGTTGTTTGAAAATGATAGGAAATATAAGCACGAGAAGACACGAATGAACAAATCAAATATGCATGATTTTAGTGATTAAAAATAATGTTCATGCATAAGAATATTTTGGATAAGCCCTAGATGAGAATACCCAGCCTGTATATCTTGGTAAACACATAAAGCCTAGAATAGACACGAATATTCTTTAGGTGGCAATGTTAAAATGATAAGTTTTAGATTAATGTTATACCAAGGTTTGATAGTGTTTCAACTTATAGACCTAGAATGGTGTGACGATTCTATTTGATTTGATATCAAGATGATTCAAAGGTCTAAACTAGAAATAATTCACAATATACACCAACCATTATAATATCAATTGTCATCAGTTAATATATCAATTATAATTCACATAAATGTGATAGAAGTAATTATTTTTAGAAAACTTTTGATATGACTTATGATGTTAGAGAATTTTAGCAAAGGACATCAATAGATCATAGTGGTGCTTGTGAATTCAATATTCATTATGAGGGTAAATTCTTTCAATACATTTCAGTGATTTTCTTTTTAACTAATTAAGAATTTTGAATATATATATGTGATTTTTGATAGGTGAACAATAGTGATGGTTTAGATCATGTTTGACATTAAGGAGTGAACACAATATAATTTTTTATTGCAAACAAAGATAACCATATTGAAAGTTGAGCTTTCATTTAGATATTGAACTTTCTTGTAGATTATGTTATTTCTCTAAACCACTTGTTGGTGAAGGCTAAAAAGCTTAATAGCCTAATAACTTGATTTAATTTTTTAAAATATCTTATAGCAAATTTAGAATTTGATTTATATGAATAATTAAAGATATTTAAAGATAATGAATATGAGAGAGATAGATAGGTCATCAAAATTAGATATGACTTTTGAATTTGATCAATTTGATTTTATAAACATATTAAGCTTTTAAGAGATATGATCATATTTTCAATACTATATAGGATGACGATGACATGATAGTTCAAAAAGAAAACAACAAGAAAAATAAATAAGAACATTAAAGCACATCATGAAGTAGAAATTTGTATATCTTATTTTGAAAAGTTTCTACTTCATGCATTTGATGATACCTAATGAATAAGACTTTTAGGTATCCAAAGGGGACCATGTGGGATGGTTCCATTGGGTATCCAAATATAGCGAGATGGCTTTTGGGGAGACAAGGATGGATGGACCCTTTCTTTTGACATTAATGCGTCATTCTTAAGTATGGGTCTCCATTCATACCTTAGACAAATACTATTTTTATTTTTCAAATTTCCATAGTCATTTTCTTGTATGTTTGGATAAAAATGACTTTTGAATTTATTATTTAAAGGAAATTTGTTTGCGTTTAATTTAAGTTGGAAGAAGATTGATATTGTAAATGATGATGATGATAGTGTTTTGGAATTTCATTTATAATCTTTTGATGTTTTTTATTCCCATAGTTTAGCTTATTCACGTTTTGGGAAATCATATTCAACTTGCTTTTGGATTTTACATTTATTGAGAATGTATGTTTTGAGAATTTTTCTTTATGATTTCCTTAAGCAAGTTGATTTTAGTTTTTAATTCATTATTTTTAATCTTTAAATTATGTCTAGCTTTATCATAAGCGATTGTGATATTTTTAAGAGTGGAAACAATTGAATTAATATTATCTTGATAGTTGTTTCTATATTCATCAAATGTTTCATCCATCTCTTTAATTTCAATTTTGTATTCTTTACACTTAGCACAATCATTTTCCAAAGATGAATTTTCTTAACATAATTTTTATTTTGTTCTTTTATAAGAAGTTCCTTGCAGTTTTCTTTCAAATCATTAAATTTTATACAAGGTGTAATGTTTTCAACTAAGGAGCCTTGGGTAGAACTTGATAAATTAGAATTTGATTCTTCATTAATTTTTTCCTTTAAATTTTTATTTTCTAGGCGCAAATGTTTATTAGCACTCTTTAATTTCTTAATTTTACGCTTTGTAGTTTGGAGCAATTGTAATGTAGAAATAGAAGTACAAAAGATGGGATTTGATTTCCTTACATTGCTTTCGGGAGAGGCATGATTTGAACATATTGTTTCTTTTACATCTTTTTGGCACTCCTCTTCTGAAGACACTACTTCTTCTTCTTTTCCATTTGATGTGTGCTCCATTGATCCGTCATGAGAGGAGCATTCTTGAAGACTTGTGCAAGCTTGCATATTCTCCGGTTCTTGTAATTGTTCCATACCTGTAGAAGGAGAATCATACATTTCTTCAAGAAATTTCCATACTTTGTATACACTAGAAAAACAGTATATTAATTTTGAAATGTCGTGAGATAAAGCACAGAAAATACTATTTAAAGCTTTTGCATTTAGGTGACGTTCCTTTTTATTTGTTTCATCCGCTGGTCTTACTATTGCTATATTCCATGCTTCGATATCTAAATTTTTAATAAACTTTTCCATTAAAAATTTCCACCCTTTATAATTTCTTCCTTCAAATAAAGGTGGTTTAAGAGATTTTTCTTCTTCATAAAAATTTACCCCACCAGTAGAAGCGAGATCATGAGACGCCATTATTCCTGGTTGTTAAGCCGAATGGAATAAAACCCCTCTGATACCACTTGTTGGATCGGTAGGCGCCCTTAGAGGGGGGTGAATAAGGGTTTTCAAAACTTATATTATATTTTAAAATACTTGCTTGTGATAAGAAATCAAAATAGTGATTTTGTTTAAAGATCTAAATTGTTTTATAATAAAGGAGAGGATAATAAACAATTTAGAGAAATGAAGAATAAATCAATTCTATTACACAAAGAGAGACATGATTATTATTAATAAAATTGATTACAAAATTTTGATTTCAATGACGCTAGAAATCAAAGCAAAATATGAAGGACTCTTTTGGTTCTCTATACCGACTCGTATCCCCACGAACCGGTTGTCTTTAGCCGATCCTTCCCCGGATACGGCCTCAAGCCGCTCTAGCCAACCCTTCCCCGGGTATGGACTCGAGCACCCCCTAGACCTACACCGGAGACCTAGTCGCCAACACGAGGCGAATTTCAGCCCTAAGTCCTACCCAGACCTAGTCGCCAACACGAGGCGAATATACTACTCGATTTAAAAGAAAAGATGTGAAATAAAAAGACAATAATATAAAACTCCCTATATGTGGATCTCTTGGAGAAGTAGATGAAGCCGTAGAGTATGATCATTGTCGATGCGGTCTTTCGTCACGATGATGACGCGTGTTGAAATATTCTCCACGGATCTCCTTAAGCCTTCATGGATTTGTGGGAGTATCTCTCTGAACCTTCCTCTCTATGTCGTGGCACGAAGCTCTAGAATTTTGGATCTTAAGAGGATGAGGAAGACGGAGCCAAGGGGTCCTTTTTATAGTCTCTGCGCTAGCGCCTGCGCTAGTGCTACCGCCGGCGCTATCCCATTTTAGGACATATTCTGCGCGACAGAATCTTCAATCTGAGGAAACATTTCTCCCTTGCCTTCTGTGCTCCGCGCTACCTCCTGCGCTATCGGATACCGCCAGGCACTATCAGCTTCTATAAGTACTCCTGGAATTTGTGCTTAAGCAAACATTTCGTCGATCGGATTTTCGTCGAACGCAGCTATCATTTCGTTGAGTGAATTTTCGTCGAATGCAGTGATGAGCATTTCGTCGAGCGCAGCTTACAGTTCATCGAACGACAGCTAGCACTTGCGCTAGTACTACCGCCAGCGCTAGTAGGAGTTTTGGATTTGATGGCTCAACTTTGGGGGCAACCTTCTTATGTAATCCTTGAGTCATGTGGACTTTGTTATCCTGCACACTTAAACACACAAGATCAAATACACATAGGATTTGTTATTCTCAAACCTAGGAGATACGGAAGACCATGTTCCAACAAAAATGACAGCTGAAAAAGCCTCACTTTCTGACTTTATTCGACGTTGCGTCGACTTCATCAATCTTCATGTCGATGCACCTTTGAGTTCTTATCGGCATAGCTTCGAATTTCTTCTTAGCTCTGGCTAAACTCAGATGTCGACGTTGCCTTGATACCTTATCGATGTACCCATCGAGTTGAAGCATTGGACTTGATCTCTTCACTTCTGCGTCGAATTATAGTCGATGTTGCGTCGACTTGTTAGATGACTTTGACTTGCTCTTCCTCCTGTGTCGACTCCCTTTCGACGTTCCGTCGACTTGACTTATACTTCGACAGGCTGACTTATCTGCTTTGACTTTAACTCAAAGTTGCGTCGATATTAAGTCAAAGTTGCGTCTACTTTCATTCGAAGCAATTCACTTGTTTTGTGATTGCTTTGACTAGTCCTTAACACTCTAAGTTGAGTGTGACATCTTAAGATATCTAATGACCAGATTACTCTTACTATACAATATGGGTAATAAACCTAAGAGGTAAAATCGCTTATTATTAATTTGTTAAGTTAAATCAAAAGGGGTTTTTCCAAACAACATATAACATTATTTAAAATAGGTTTAACATGTCTAGGGTCATACCTATCACCCTTGGGGTGCTGCATTTTTGATCTGCTATGTTCCTTCTTGGGATGTGAGGAAGAGGAAGGTTTGTTCTTCCACTGCTTTCTACTCATCAGCTTCTTGAAGTCTCTTGAGAATGCATCAAACTACTCATCTGATGAGTTGCTGTCAGATGTGTTGGACTCAGAATTTTCTGAGTTAGCAGCCCTTCTTGGTGGAGAAGACTTTCTTTCTTTTCTCTTCATAGAGCTTTTTGCTTTGAGAGATACAACTCTCTCCCTTGCATGAGGCCTGGTGGATGTGTTCTACTCCTTCCTTGCAGACAGTTGCATCTCATATGAGAGCAGCTTTCCAAACAGTTTATGGGGAGAAGTCTCACCCAGCTTTGCTATTTCTCTGATGACACAGATCTTTGTATCCCAATCTCTAATTAGACATTTAAGTAATTTGTCATTCAACTCATAATGACTAAAGGCCCTTCTATAGGTCCTCAGCTCATTTACCACTCTAAAGAACCTTTCATAGTATTCAGCTATGCATTCTAGGTTGTATTGCATGAAGGCTTGATATTCCTGATTAAGGAGGGATTTCCTATCATCCCCTACTTCTTCAGTGCCTTCCATATAAACTATGAGTGTATCCCACATGTCCTTGGTAGTCTAACAGTGCACCAAGTTCAGGAAGGTGGAATCATCAATTGCATTGACTATTATGTTATGTGCTCTCTTGTCCATGGAAGCAAGTGCAATTTTATCATTAGTCATTTCAGTATATGACTTGGTCACTTGCCTAGTTGGATCTATAGTGGAGGGTTTTGTGAGAACAAAAGGTCCCTCCTTGACTGTTATATATATCCTAGGGTCTGAGGCTTCCATGAACAGCCTTACCCTTTGCTTCCATATGCCAAAAGTCTCCTTCCTGCATATGGGCAACTTCGTAGATCCCATGTCCATCTGACCTCCAGTGGAAGCCATGGATTCAGACTTGACTACTCCTTGTAGGATCTGGTCAGACTATTAAGTCCTTATTGACCAACCTCCCTTTGATACCGCTTGATAGTTTATTAGGTAGTAGTCTAATTCACCTAGAGGGGGGGTGAATAGTTTTCTTTGATTTTTCTTAACTACTGCTAGCTATTGTTATATATTATACAATGTAAATGCAAAATATAGAAAAAACACAGCTATTTATAGTGATTCCCCAAGACAGTGTGTCTATGAGTAGTCCACTTTCCCTCTACACCTTTCTAATAGTGTATTAGACAAGGCAAACTCCTCCAAAAACTCACCACCAAGAGCTTACAACTCAGATCCCTTAAGATCTCTCAGGTTTTCTTCAAATCCTACCTCAGGCTCAACAACCCTACCTCAGGCTCAACAACCCTACCTCTCAGAGTGCTCCAACTACTACATCTAAGAAATCCTCCTGATTTCCTACCTCAGGCCTATCAAGAAGCCCTACCTCAGATCTTCTCAAAGAACCTACACTCAAGCTGGGTGTACAGCTCTACAAGCTCAGGCTCAAAAGCCCTTGGTATCAGAGCGAGGTAGAAGAAGCCAGAATGGGAGAGGCAGAAAATATGAAGGATGAACTGAAATCAGACCTAGAAAATGCCTTCCAAACCCTATCTGGGTCAGTTGCTGCTGTCTCCCAAAGTCTATAACAAAAAGTGGTTGAAGAAGCCAGAAAGGTGGAGGAGACCAATGTTGAGGGCCAACTGAGAATTGGTCTCAACATTGATCTCCTCCCCATTTCTGGCTTCTTCAACCACTTTTTGTTCTAGACTTTGAGAGGTAGTAGCAACTGACCCAGATAGGGTTTGGATGGCATTCTCTAGCTCTAATACCACTTGATAGTTTATTAGGTAGTAGTCCAATTCACCTAGAGGGGGGGTGAATAGGTTTCTTTGATTTTTCTTAGTCACTGCTAGTTGTTGTTAGAGATTATATAATGTAAATGCACAACACAGAAAATACACAGCTATTTATAGTGGTTCACCAAGACAGTGTGTCTATGGGTAGTCCACTTTCCCTCTACACCTTTCTAACCGTGTGTTAGACAAGACAACCTCCTCTAAAAACTCAGCTTCAGAAGCTTACAAATCAAATCCCTTAGGATCTCTCAGGTTTGCTCTAAATCCTACCTCAGGCTCAACAACCCTACCTCAGGCTCAACAACCCTACCTCTCAGAGTGCTCCAACTCCTACACCTCAGAAATCTTCTGAATTTCCTACCCCAGGCCTATCAAGAAGCGCTACCTCAGATCTCTTCAATGATCCTACACTCAAGCTGGTAGTACAGATCTACAAGCTTTGGCTTAATAGCCCTACAAACTCAGGCTCAACAGCCCTACACACTCACGCTCAACAACCCTACAAACTCAGAACAATAATGTTCTTACAGAGATAGTAGTGTTTGCTTATACAATAGAGAACAGATTAGATTTAACCTTCAGCTCTGGTCTTCTATTGTTGATGCACAGCAGTTGCTGTCTTGAAGCAGGGCTGAATGACAGTAGCTTCAGTCCTTGCTTCTATCTGATCTTCTTATTCTTCTTCAGTTGATGAAGAATGATCTACTTGCTCTTCAGGATTGAATCCGGAAGAGCTATCGTATCTTAGATGCTTGCTTGTATCTTCTGGAAGCAGGCCGGGAGATAACTGTGGAAGCCATCAATGGCACAGTAGCTTTGCTTTCGGAATATTTTTCCTCTCCTTCAATAATGCCCTAACATCTTCTTTTATACTCCTTTCAATCTGCAACGGCTCTGAAGAGGGTCTTGACAAAGCATGGACAGGATTAGAAAAGGTTATCTTGCTTTCCTGCCACTTACGCCAAAAGCAGATCTCGCCGGGCTTTATTCAGATATGAATCTGTCTCAGCAGTTGGGCTGAGACAGTCTTCAGTCTCAGCGGTTGAATCTGTCTTCGTTTCAGCGGATCCGCTGAGTCTTCTCAGCGAATTCTGTCTAAATGCAGCTCAGCTGAGACACACTCCTTCTCAGCGACTTTGGCTGCATCTCAGTGGTTCAGCTGAGACCATGTTGTCGTCTCAGCGGTTTTGACAGTAAAACCACAGAATTATTCCATAGAATTGAACAACCTAACCCTGCATTGACATGATGTAAAATAGGGTTTACCAAATACAATATGTACTTAGCATTGAGTGTGATGCCTCTTTAAATCAAGGGAACATTGAAAGCAATATTCCTAATAGATATGTATTCGACGTACGTCGAATTATAACAATGACAAATGATTTTCAAATTGATAAAACTATTTTATACACAAAAATACAATTCAATCCCCAAGCCTCAAATCCAAAACTAGAAACCTAATTCGATCCTTCGTCCTTTCTCATGAAAGGTTTTCCTTCCAAATATCTGAGTTCCTTCCATTTGTTTTGAGTTTTTCTCATCAATTGATGTGGAACACAAACACGAAACACGATGAAGGCTCCATTAAAAATTATTGAAATAATTGTTTTAATTAATAAATTTCTAACAACTTATTATGCCAAACTTTGCATGAACATACAATTTTAGGCACTGTTTGGTGTGGTGGTGGCGGTTCAAAAGCAATGGTGGGATGCGAATGGTTGCATTAGAAGTTAGAACTGTCCAGAACGCTAATTTGAAAAAGTTATTACTCTTTGGAAAATCTCCATTTAAGAGATTTTAAAAAAAATTTACATTTTCTGATTGCATTTTTTTTAATAATAGTTGTTTGGATTTTTAATAGTAAAATTGTATTTTATGCTAATTATTTATACCATAAATAAACAAATATTATATAAATCCTAAATATACATGTTACAAATTAAATGGTCAACGTCGAGAAGCAAAGATAGCGAATGAGTGGTGAATCGCGAATGTGAGAATAAAACAATTGTAGTGATGAGAAGAAAGAGGTAAATTGTGAATGGTGAGGGTATGACTTTCATAAACTCTCGATTAAAAGAGGAAAAATTGGAAGCAGGAAAACGGTTTTTAGAAAATCATATTTGCCAGCTGGTCAAAAAACCCTCAAAAAACCTTTCCTGAAAAAGCGCTTTTGAAAAAACTCCTTGTCCAAACAACCTAAAAAATTCGATAGTAATGCGAATAGTTTTTTTCAGCACCACCGTCGCCTCAAACAGAGCCGAAATGTATCATGAGGGATAAGAACATGATCATAACTTGGGATCTCGAAGCTATTGCAATTAACACTTGAAACTTGAAACCGCATACTCCCGCCTCCTGCATTTAATTTGTTTGAGCCACATGCTCCGGCCTTTACAAATCATTTGAAGTGAATGGGTTAGCCGGTGAACTGGTTCTTGCAAAATGGGTTAATGACACCTAAACAATTACTGTCTATCAGCTACATTAAACAATCAATCCTTGTAGTAATTATATATGCTTGAATCTCCTCAGTACCGAAAAGCCACCGTTTTGATGGTGTACTGCCACCGTTATAAACGCGTCAAAAAAGCATGTGGCAATTGATAATTGTAGGACAAACTTCAAGGATAACAAGCGTGGCAGGTCTTTCCGCCGTCGTTTTAACGATCACGGAGAGTCAAGAAATGCTGACCGAGATGCGAGAAGAGGAGAGAGATCCAAGGTTAGGAGGACTAAATGATTTGGGGTTGGGTGACGAAATTATAGATCTGAAGATGTGTTGCGGCTATAATCGCTCCCAAAATCGCTCGTCATTCGATCTACTAATAACAATTGTTGGGCGTAAAACCGTAGCATCTACTAATTGTTTGCAAAACAGCCAGAGAAAAATAATGCCATGGCTCCGGTTTTCTAGTATTGACTTCATAGAAGTACCTCAGTTGCAAATATAAATAGGTTTTTAAAGCATATATGAATGAGATAGACATAGCATTATAAAACTAAGGGCATGCGGTTCCGATAAGCTAGTGGACGGCCAGAAACAAAGACTATTCATTCCATTATTTGTTCTTCATGATGAGCTTCATCAAATTTGTGTAAGGTATATAGATATAAAGTGGTCTCAGTGGGCACATATTCCCGCACCCAAAGGCAGACCATACAGCAAATTATTACTTTACTGTGGTCCCCGTTTCTAATTTTATATTACCATCAACAATAATTGCGTATGCTTATTGAAAAGGCTTGTTGATTTATTGATAGTGAAATCAACTATTATTCGATTCCTAAATCCAAAAACTATGGTTGCAATCATATGTCTACGATGGTAATTGTTGCGGAACGCTTAGGGCTTGTGGTAGACCGGTTCACTTGAACCACCTTAGCTCGTGAGCGAACTAAGCGCGCAAACAGCCAATTAGAGATTTGCTGAGTACACAGAGACTTTTTAACGTGGAAAACCCAGAAAGGGTAAAAAACCACGCGGCCTGAGCTGTGCCGACCAAACTTCACTATCTTCTGGGGGTTACAACTTGGAAAGTAGAACTTGAGCGCGACAGGCCGCTGCTCGTTACAATTTTTGGAGAGAGAGAGAACGAGCTCCGAGGGTGACAGGCCACCTCTCGGAAAAACTAAGTCTTTTTCCCTTCTGAGAATGCTAGTCGCCTTTCGGAAGTGAGACGGCTAGTCGCCTTTTCCTTCTGAGAATGCTAGTCGCCTTTCGGAAGTGAGAAGGCTAATCGTCTTTTTCTTCTGAGAATGCTAGTCGCCTTTCGGAAGTGAGAAGGCTAGTCGCTTTTTTCTTCTGAGAATGCTAGTCGCCTTTCGGAAGTGAGAAGGCTAGTCGCCTTTCGGGATGATGAAGATCTTCAAGTCCACGAAGGAGATCTTCAAGCGCCGAAGGAGAATTCCGCAAAAGTCTGCAAGGAGCTCTCCCGGGCCCAGAAGTCAAGGTCCTTTCAAATGAAGCCTTGGGGCTCCTTTTATAGCTTTGGACGGGGGCGACCCGGTAATTTTGTCGTTGGTAGTTTCCATAAATGCTCGGTGGACGAATCATATTCTCCGGTTCGGGGCCCTCGGATCGCCATTTTTCGTAAATGACCACCTTGCCCCTCGGGCAGCTTGGGCAGCTCGGGCAGTTCGGGCAGTTCGGGCAGTTCCGTTGGAGGCGAAAAAGGCGACTGACTGTTCCTGAAAAGTGAGAAGCCTGAAAGACAAAAAGTGAGAAGCCGAAAAGATAAAAAGTGAGAAGCCAGAAACCCAAAAAGTGAGAAGCCGGAAACCCGAAAAGTGAGAAGCCGGAAAGACAAAAAGTGAGAAGCCGGAAACCCAAAAAGTGAGAAGCCGGAAAGACAAAAAGTGAGAAAGCTTCCTGATCGCGCTCAAAAACGTTCTGAGCGCGCGCTAGTCCTGAAGCGCTCCAAGTGCGCAACGAACCACGGGGACGCCTCAGGCGGACGGCGAATCGGAGGGTCGCCCCCTAAAAGGGGGACCGGGATCCTTTGGCGAGGAGCGGGCCCCGGACCGCACCCCGAGGAGGGGTGGGCGCGGCCGTATCCTGAGGGAATGCGACGCAGGCGCGTCCAAGAGGGGGTGCGGCCCGGGCGCACCCCGAGGGGGTGCGGCCCGGGCGCACCCCGAGGGGGTGCGGCTTTGACCGCACCCCGAGGGGGTGCGGCTTGGCCGCACCCCGCGTGGGGTGCGGCTTGGCAGCACCACAAGGGGGTGCGGCCAAGGCCGCACCCCAAGGGGGTGCGGTTTTGCCGCACCCCGCGTGGGGTGCGGCTTGGCCGCACCCTAAGGGGGTGCGGCCAAGGCCGCGCCCCAAGCGGGCGCGACTTGGCCGCGTCACTTCCGGGACGCGGCGCAGCGGTGGGAATTCCCCCCGCGATGGGTGGGGGACTCTCTGTTGTGTTTGCGATGGCTTTGCGCGTCTTACTTTTCCTGCCAAATTGGGGGAGGAGAGATTTTGGAAATGATCCGTCTTTGGAAGTAATTCGTCTTTGGAAATATTCGTTGCCTTTCTAAGAAGATCTCTATCAAGTTCTTTTATAAATATGAGGCTCTATTATGAGTACCCATCATAAGCCCCCCAAACCTTCGTAGTCCAAACCTTGGGAGGGAGTGCGAAGGTTTTTGAACAGTCGGCAGCGGATCTGGTTGTCATCTATGCAGGGTGCGTCGGACGATGGCCGGGGTAAGCTGCTTTTGTTGTTTTTTTTTCAAAATAGGAGCGGAGGGAAAAAACGGCCAGCGGCGGACGGGAGGGCGCGCGGTGAGCGGTGTGCGGGCGGCCGGTGTCCGAGCACCCTGGCGCGCTGCCGGAGCGGTCGAAAAGGCGGTGCCCGGGCGTGATCGCCCGCGGCCGGAGCCGGCGGAGGGGCGGCACCCGGGCATTCTTACGCCCGGCCGGGGCCGGCGGTGGGGCGCCGGTTGGCGCGAGCGCGCCCCTGCGCGCGGGTGCGGCCCCTGCGCGCGGGTGCGGCCCCTGCGCGCGGGATTCCCGCGCGCCTGCGCTCGCGGGCGCCGCGCTACGCGCTCTTGCGCGCGGGTGCGGCCCACGCGCGCGGGACATGCGGGCGTTGTTCCCGCGCACCCGCGCGCGCGGGTGCCGCGCTGCGCGCTCCCGCGCGCGGCTGCCTGCGTGTGGACGGTGCGTGCGGGCTCCTGCGCGCGGACTGTGCCTTCGCGTGCGGCTGTTTCTCGCGTGCGGGTGATGCTGGCGGTGCGGGCCTCCAGTGCTCGCGTGCTTGGTGCGCGGAGAGGCGACTTGGCGGTGCAGTCCGCACCATTTTGGTCGTTTATCTATTTATTATAGTGCCCGCGATTATGTGTTTCTTTTTTCACGCTTCGAAACGGGGCAGTCAGTCGAGGCCGATGCGCCTGCGCTCTTCTCTTGACGGTGCGCGAATTTAGATATGGCGCAAGCGGTTTGGATTGCCGCCTAATACTGAGGTGAAGATTCCGGGGGCGGAGGAGCGCGCCCAGAATCCGCCTACTGGCTTTATGACCCTTTGCGAGAGCTGCTTGAAGTCTGGGTTCCGCATTCCTCCATCCGAGGAGGTTCTTGAGATACTCCGGTTCTGCGGCGTCCCGATTACACAGTTTACGCCTGCTGGGATGGCGAACATCATGGGGCTGGTTGTATTTTTCCGGGAACACAGCGCGCGCTTCTCTCTCGAGCTTTTCAAAGACTGGTGCGAGGTTTCCACCGACTCGGGTGGTCATATCGAGGTCCGTAGCAACAAGACCTGGTTCCACTTTGGCGAGAAGGCATATTACCGTCTCGGAAACACCCTCTATGGGTATGTCCGTAATCGCTGGGAGTTGTCGGAGCTTTGGAGAGCGCTCCCTGGTCGTTGCCGTCGGCTGACCGGGCGGGAAGACGAGTTCCTTCCCATTCCCGGTTTCCCTGGTCGGGAGGGCCTGTCGAAGGCTCTGTTCTGTATCTACAGCTGCGTGAAGGAGAGCCGACTACTCTCGGTGGGGCTTTCTTGGGATGCCGAGTGGGAGGCCGCTGTTCCCTTAGAGCGTGGAAGGAAGAGAAAGATTGTTTTCAAGAATGGAACTCCTGGTTCGTGTTCTACTCCGTCGGAGCCCAGGAGCCACGATCACGAGGCCGGTCCGAGCCGCCGCCGGGGGGAGCCGATTGCTTCCGACCCGGAGGTCGAGATTCTGGCCTCCCCTACTGCTGAGCAGGTTGCGCAGGGAGACCTGCCACCGCCTCCCCCCTTTCCACCGCCGAGACGAGTTTCTTCTTCTCTTCAGGCGATGACCTCCGCGGTAAGTGAAGCTTTTCTTCTCCGGATCCTGGTTTATCTTTGCTGGTGTTTCTCATGTTTTCTGACCGCTTCCTTTGTGTTTGCAGGCGAATGCCCTGACCAATGTTGCTCTTACATGGAATGATTATTATGTGGGTCTCAAGGATAGCTATATCTCTCTTCAGGAGGAGGTGCGCGTGGTGAGGAGTGACATGTCGATCCTGCGGAGGAAGAGGGATCGCGATCTGTCTCATATCAAGCAGTTGGAGGCCGACATCTCCTCTTCCCGATCTGAGGTTGAGAGGCCGCGGGAAGCGTTCGGCAGAGATAAGGCGCTAGCCACAGACGCGCTTCACCAGCTGTCCGAAGATCAGGGGGAGATGTTCCGCCAAGAGGGTGAGCTGGGCTTTTTGAGGAGCGGGGTGGAGCGGCTGTCGTCTGTCGAGCGCAGCCTTGAAGATTCCAAGGTGGCCGGAGTGGCCGAATTCCGAGACTCTCTCGCTTTTGTCGAGGAGCGGTTCCAGATGGCGGAGGAGATTCGTGCCGAGGTCATGACGAAGGAGGTCGAGCCCCTGTTGGAGGATGAGCGTGAAGTTGCCTTCCAGCGTGGTATTCAGAAGACTCTTCGCCTGGTGGTGAGGAAGTTCGGGTGTGACATCGCCGGTCTTGGAGCGGGAGACCTTTCGGAGGATGAGCGTTCGGACGCAGCCGAGGATTGACGTTGATCGTCTTCTGTTTCCTTGCTTTCCATACCATTGTCTGCTTGTGTGTCGTTCTGAGTTGGTTTGTTTGCATTTTGCTTTTCCGCTTTCCTTATTGGTGTCTGCTTTGTGCGCAGCGTTGAGCTGACGCGGTTGTACCCTCCTATTGTGTTCATCGTATTTACTTCTTTGTGCGATCCTGTTAATCTGGTTGTTGGCACCTGCGTAGTTTGTTTGTTTTCAAAATGAGTTTCGCGCGAGACGGAGCCCGCGGCTTGCAGATGTATATATATATATATAAAGAGTTAGTTTGCGCATGTCTGTGCCTGCGGCTTTCTTGCATGAGTCTGTGCTCGCGGCTTTGGTGCACGAGTCTGTGCTCGCGGCTTTGGTGCACGAGTCTGTGCTCGCGGCTTTCACGAGCCTTTGCTCGCGACTTTTTTGCACGGTTCTGGGCCCGCGGCTTTGGTGCACGAGCCTTTGCTCGCAACTTTTTTGCGCGGTTCTGTGCCCGCGGCTTTGGTGCACGAGTCTGTGCTCGCGGCTTTGGTGCACGAGCCTTTGCTTGCGACTTTTTTGCGCGGTTCTTTGCCCGCGGCTTTGGTGCACGAGTCTGTGCTCGCGGCTTTGGCCGGTGAATAGTGGGTGTATTCAAACCGAGGGTGAACGCAGGGGTGGCAGGCCCCCATGACACCGGGACTCGACGGCGGAGGAGAAGGGCGAACCTTCAATCGACGACGGTGCAGAGTCCCCGGGGCAGGGCCCCGAAGCGGTACCTGCAGCAGAATGGATTGGAGCAAGTAGAATTTTATTAGAAAATGAATATTGATACATGCGCAAGTGTAATCTTGCGATCCCGGGGTTAACAAGTTTCTGAGACAGGCTTTATTGAGAGAGAAGATAGCGTTGAGCTTCGTTTGCGTTGCGCTTGCTCGAGTCTTTTCGGCCGTTCAGCTTGGGGGCGACAGTGGCCTGGCAGTTGACCTTCGTTGGCCTTTTCCTATGTCTCTTCGCGGAAGGCCTCCAGGTATCCTAATTGGACAAGGCGTTCGATTTCATCTTTTAGTCGGGCACATTGCTCCGTTCGGTGCCCTCGGCCTTTGTGGAAGTGGCAAAACTGGGATTGATCTCCCCTGAGCAAGGAGAGCTTTCTGGGCCAGTGGATGATCTTGCTATTACAGATTACGGACAATATGTGCTCGCGTGGTGTATTCAGCGGGGTGAAGCTCCGGGAGCCTTGACTTGCTGGCTCTCGGGGGCGGTTTGCTTGGTTCTGAGCGGGCAGTTCAGCTTCCTCGAGCTGCTGCTGCTGCCCCTTTCTCTTGCGGCTTGTATCGAAGGGCGGCGAGCCTGTCAGTGTCTGAAGTTTGTCTTTTTCAACTACTGCAGGAGTCCTTTGGCCTTCCCGTGCACCCTGCTTCTTGGACTTCAATTTCGGCAACGGGTTGCTGTTGATCCAGGGGAGCCTGGAGGCGGGTGTGTCGAAACCATGCATCGCACTCCTGAGGATATTTCCTTTGCTGGCCATGCGTCCGGACATGAAAACGTCGTGGTCCATGGCGTCCAGTAGGAGGCTCCCGAATATTGCGTCGTAGGGGGAGTCTGCTTCGGCGACGACGAACTTTACATCGTACCGGACTGGTTTTGCGTGCGCCCCTACTTGGACGGGGAGGGTGATGATTCCTACGGTGGGTATCGTAGTTCCATCAGGGAGTTCTGCTTCGCTGGCCCTAAGCTTGAGGTTCCCGCTCAGGAGCTTGAGCCGAACTATTGCTTCTAGGAATAGAACGTTGAAGGAGATGCGGTGAGTTATCAATGCTTTCCTCAGCTCACAGGGGGGACTCCCTATGCTTGTGTCCAAGATGAAGTCCATCTACGCGCAGGGGCGCTCTTGGTGAAAATTTGTGCCGATTTTCTCTGATTGCTCGTTCCGCTCTTCCTCCCCTAGGAGGGGTGGTTCGCTTGCACCGGGCTTTTCTTCTTCTTGGATCTTTGTCGAGTGTGTCTCGTGCTGCTCGACGAACAGTTGGGACAACTCGGTGAAGTTGTGTATCGCTCCGCTTGGCAGGGCTTGATACCAGCGGAGGGCGTCTCCGCGCAGTGTCTTGGTGAAGATCTTGCATCTGATCTGATCGGGAAGTCTGTGTATCCTCATCGTTACAAAGAAATGGTTAATGTGCTCGTAGGGGTCTTCTACTCCGTGGAACTCCTTATAGTGCAGGAACTTTAGCGATGGCGGAACTGGGTATGCCAAAATTTTCTTTGACAGTGGAGATCGCTTTTGTTGATATTTGTCATTGTTCGGATCCTGCCCTCCTGCGGGAGGGGTTGGTTTGCCAGTCGATCCAGGCCAAGGGGGCCGGATGGGTGCAGCGATGAGCGCTCCTTTTACCGGGCTCTCTGGAATTGAGGAGCTGTATGCGTCGAATCGTTCAGGGGAGGTGTCCACTCTTGCTGGTTCCGAGAATTCCGGCGAAGCGGGTATTGCGCTTGGAAATTCTTTGCTTAGAATTTGGGAATCCATTCCCACAGACGGCGCCAAACTGTTGCGGAACGCTTAGGGCTCGTGGTAGACCGGTTCACTTGAACCACCTTAGCTCGTGAGCGAACTAAGCGCGCAAACAACCAATTAGAGATTTGCTGAGTACACAGAGACTTTTTAACGTGGAAAACCCGGAAAGGGTAAAAAACCACGCGGCCGGAGCTGTGCCGACAAAACTTCACTATCTTCTAGGGGTTAGAACTTGGAAAGTAGAACTTGAGCGCGACAGGCCACTGCTCGTTACAATTTTTGGAGAGAGAGAGAACGAGCTCCGAGGGTGACAGGCTACCTCTCGGAAAAACTAAGACTTTTTCCCTTCTGAGAATGCTAGTCGCCTTTCGGAAGTGAGACGGCTAGTCGCCTTTTCCTTCTGAGAATGTTAGTCGCCTTTCGGAAGTGAGAAGGCTAGTCGCCTTTTTCTTCTGAGAATGCTCGTCGCCTTTCGGAAGTGAGAAGGCTAGTCGCCTTTTTCTTCTGAGAAAGCTAGTCGCCTTTTGGAAGTGAGAAGGCTAGTCGTCTTTTTCTTCTGAGAATGCTAGTCGCCTTTCGGAAGTGAGAAGGCTAGTCGCCTTTTGGGATGATGAAGATCTTCAAGTCCACGAAGGAGATCTACAAGCGCCGAAGGAGAATTCCGCAAAAGTCTGCAAGGAGCTCTCCCGGGCCCAGAAGTCAAGGTCCTTTCAAATGAAGCCTTGGGGCTCCTTTTATAGCTTTGGACGGGGGCGACCCGGTAATTTTGTCATTGGTAGTTTCCATAAATGCTCGGTGGACGAATCATATTCTCCGGTTCGGGGCCCTCAGATCGCCATTTTTCGTAAATGACCACCTTGCCCCTCGGGCAGCTTGGGCAGCTCGGGCAGTTCGGGCAGTTCCGTTGGAGGCGAAGAAGGTGACTGACTGTTCCTGAAAAGTGAGAAGCCTGAAAGACAAAAAGTGAGAAGCCGGAAAGACAAAAAGTGAGAAGCCGGAAACCCAAAAAGTGAGAAGCCGGAAACCCAAAAAGTGAGAAGCCGGAAAGACAAAAAGTGAGAAGCCGGAAACCCAAAAAGTGAGAAGACGGAAAGACAAAAAGTGAGAAAGCTTCCTGATCGCGCTCAGAAACGTTCTGAGCGCGCGCTAGTGCTGAAGCGCTCCAAGTGCGCAACGAACCACGGGGACGCCTCGGGCGGACGGCGAATCGGGGGGTCGCCCCCTAAAAGGGGGACCGGGATCCTTTGGCGAGGAGCGGGCCCCGGACCGCACCCCGAGGAGGGGTGGGCGCGACCGTATCCTGAGGGGATGCGACGCAGGCGCGTCCAAGAGGGGGTGCGGCCCGGGCGCACCCCAAGGGGGTGCGGCTTTGACCGCACCCCGAGGGGGTGCGGCTTGGCCGCACCCTGCGTGGGGTGCGGCTTAGCCGCACCCCAAGGGGGTGCGGTTTGGCCGCACCCCGCGTGGGGTGCGGCTTGGCCGCACCCTAAGGGGGTGCGGCCAAGGCCGCGCCGCAAGGGGGCGCAACTTGGCCGCGTCCCTTCCGGGACGCGGCGCGGCGGTGGGAATTCCCACCGCGATGGGTGGGGGACTCTCTGTTGTGCTTGCGATGGCTTTGCGCGTCTTACTTTTCCTGCCAAATTGGGGGAGGAGAGATTTTGGAAATGATCCGTCTTTGGAAGTAATTCGTCTTTGGAAGTAATTCGTCTTTGGAAATATTCGTTGCCTTTCTAAGAAGATCTCTACCAAGTTCTTTTATAAATATGAGGCTCTATTATGAGTACCCATCAGTAATCTTTGGTGGCAATCATATGTCCGCAGAGCATAACACGTGATATGCAATCATGCATTTATATAACTCCCCGAGTGTGCGTTTAGCAGTGGGGTCATGCTAAATCTCATGACAATGGGAGTGGGGAAGAAACCACCACCCACTCCCTGCTCGCGGAGTGCGGCAGAGGCCGCACCCCGCATAGTGGGGGGGCGGCAGAAACCGCACACCGCATTGTGGGTTGCGGCCGGCGCCGCACTCCCCGCACGGGTGCGGCCGGCGCCGTGCCCCCCTCAGGGGTGCGGTCGGATTGCAAGCGCCCTCCTTTTCAGGAGGGTGCGCCTTCCCGTCTTGGTAGGTGCGGGCTCAAGCAAGCGCATAATCACATCCTCGGCTTTCCGACCGCGAAACAAGTTAAGTGCTCCTACATTCATCGCACGCTCAGAACGCTTTCGCGTTCATTGCAGGCTCAGAACGCTTCCGTGTTCATTGCGCGCTCAGAACGCTGCAATGTTCGCGACACGCGCGACTGTTAACCTTTCCTGATTTCTAAGATTGGAGATCCAGTTCGCTGCGCTCATCGCAATCAACGAAGCTGCCCAAACTGCCCAAGTTGACCAAACTGCCCGGGGCATAACAGGAATATCCAAAAAGTGGCGATCTGTGTTCTCAAAATCGACCAGCGTGATTCGTCCGTCCGGTGATTACGGTGGTTACAATGGCAAAATTATCTGACTACCCCTACCCAAGGCTATAAAAGGAGTCCAAGGCCTTCATTTCAAGATACCTTGTCTTCTACGCCCGAGAGAGCTCGTTTGAAGATTTCCTTGGATTCTCATTCGGCGCTTAAAGATCTCCTTCGATCTTCGAATATCTTCTTCGAATCTTCGAAGATCTCATTCGAGCCTTCGAAGGTCTCCTTCGTGCCTTCGAAGATCTTCCTTCGCTTCGGATGGTTGTCTTCTAAGCGGCTTTGAAATCCTTCAAGCTACGAAAGGCGATTCAAGAATCTCACTTTCGTTTCAAGAAAAGTACTTAGTCTCTCGAGAGGTGGCCTGGCACCCTGGAGGTTCTCTCTCTACCATTGTAACGAGCAGCCGCCTATCGCGCTCGATTTTTCAGATTTTAATTATAACGAACTAGAAGATAGTGAAATTTGGTCGGCACAGCTACTACCGCGTGGTTATTCACCCTTTCCGGGTTTTCCACAATAAAAAGTTTTCTTGTTATTTATTAACTCTCTCATTGACTGTTTGCGCGCTCACCTCGCTCATGAGCTAAGGTGGTTCAATTCGACCAGTCTACCATAGCGTTAAGTGTTCCGCAACAACACGCATAAAAATATTTCATATTCTAAATTAATAAAAGTGTTCATAAAAACTATTCATATTCTAATATCATCTAATTGGAAATCAATTAATTATCTATATCTATAAAATATTAAAAAGTAAAACTTTGTGGTTGGTGTAAGGGGGAGAACATTAGGTTACTCTCGGCCATTAGATTTATTTTTAAAGTAAATATTTTTAAATCAAACAATAAATTATTTATTTAATAAACATTTTAACAAAAATATCAAGCTAATACTTTAACACTGTTGAAACCGATTTCTCGGTCTCTAGTGGAGCTCGGGGCCCTCACCGAAATGAGGGGCAGCTAGCCCTTACCGGTCCCTCGGGAGAGGTAAGGCCGATGATTTGAGCAAAGAACAAAGACCCTAGTCTCGGCGAGGAGGTCCCTCCACTAACCCGGAAGATCGTTGAACGCTTCCCCTCCCAAGCCAAAGCTAAGACTCGGGCACCTTGGAGAGCTAGAGAGCCCAAACCAAAGCGACCTAGGGAGAGAAAAGCTCAAAGATAATGAACCGCTCCTCTTCCAAGGTGCCCATTAAGGTCTATTTATAGGTTTTGGTTTTGCGGTCTGCAGATAACAGGATTCCGCCTTCAGATTTGACTATCTGCACCCCAGGTGGGTCTGCTAACTGTCAAGTTCCGCTGTTTGGAGAGGCTAAGAGCAGACCACCGAGGGTAAAATGGTAAGTTGATCCTAATGACATATGGGTAAGGGGTTGCGAGAGCCCCACTGTTGGAGTTCTCGCCAGCCTTCTCGCAGATCCTGCCCGCGGAAGGAGCTCTCGCGAATACTGCCCGCGGCATCTCCTTCGGAGGGTCGTTTTGCGAGAACCCTGCTGAAGGAGCTCTCGCGAGGACGAGGGTCCGCTGACGAGGTTCTCGCGAGGACCGCGTTGGCCCATTGTGGTGGTCTGCCGAGGTCTCATTGGCTGGGGGTCGATTTCGGCGAGGCCCAGACCTCGTCACTCCCGTCTCGCTTGATTTCCCTGCCCGGCGAATATCGGGGTTGTACACAATCCCCGCTCTTCGCGAAGACTAATGTCCTCGCGAAGAATCGTCCAACCCCTGATATTCGACCGCCCCCAGTTGACCTGTCAGGAATCTTTGGTGGGACCCACCATGCAGGTTATAAATATCGTCCCGAGCCCCCATTGGTGCGCGTCGTTTCTTTTCCTTCCTTTCTTGTTCTAGCTGCCGGGAGATGCCGATTTCCGAAGAAGCAGAGGCTCGCCTGAGGGCGTTGAGAGCCGGCGGGCTACCTTCCACGACCAAGGTACCCGCCTGGATGAGCCGGCCGCCTCCCGCCCAGTCGCCAAAAGTCAAGAAGGCGAAGGCGGTTCGCCTCTCTGGAGATGACTCCGTGGCGCTGGACTCCTCCCCGGACGATCGCCGCCCCGAGAAGGTATGAGTTATTCGAATTCACGTCGGTAAATTGCTCTTCATTCATTTCTACTCGCAGGATACTTTGCCGAGCGAGATCGTTGAGGAACGTGCTGAGGGGTCTCGGAAAAGCTAGCAGGTGGACACGAACCTCGCTGGGAAAGACACCACCGGTACGATCTGGATCTCGCATACCGTAATATTTATGTCAACCATATACGATCTCCGTTACTCTTTTCTTACAGTCTCGCCCCTGAAGTCCCCGATCCGGCCGTCGTCGCGGCCTCCATCTCCGCCCCCTCTAGGTAGAATCGTTGACAAGCCCGGGTTCCAGCTCCTGACGAGCGAGGAGACTGGTGGTTCCGCCCCGCCGAAGATTCTCCCGACCAATAGCACGGCTTATCCCGCCGGCCTGGGCAAATCCCTCTACCCCCACTATGGCAATGTGTTCCAGGGACGTCCTTCGACTTCTAGCCGCCCTCTCGGTAAGCGTTATGGCCTCGCCGAAACCCCGCGTGATCTCGCGCTCGTCATCTAATCATTCTAAAATCTTGCAGATAATGCCGAGAATCCACCTACCGATTCTGAGCTGGGTGATGACGAGATGTCTCCCCTTCCTGACCAGGTGGAGGAATTCTTAGGGGATCCGCGCGATCCGGAAACGATGAAGCAGCGAGCCGCGGAACTCTTGAGGAAGCATGGGAGAATGCTGATGGACCTCAATATGCAGGCGAGGCGGGATAGGGAAGCCGCGGAGGATAGGCACGCGGTCCTGATGGAGGAGTGCGCGAGGCTCCGGCAAGCGAGACACCGCGATCAGGATGAGGTCGCCACGACGCCGGAGGTACACATAGCAAGGATGAGGGACTACGCCTACCTCACGGATCGGGAGGGTCGCCTGGCGGAGGAATATTATAATTCTAGGGCACCGCCGAGGTCAGGGTCGCGGGGTGGTGGCCGGTGGAAATGGCTCCCCCACGATTCTCGTTAGACGTTTTGTTGTGAACTCTTATTATTATTAATGGGTGTCGCTGTTTTAGACAATCTCGCCATGGCTCGCAACTCGCATATTTGCCACTTATATGTTGGCTTTATTTCTTCTGACAATTAAGTATTACTAGCTTTTTATTATTTCTCGCTCGGTGCTAGCAAGTCTACATTTTCATATTATACCGTGCTCGCGCGAACCCTCTATTCTCGCCAAATATATCTCTCGAAAGTGTCGTTTGTACTAACCCCGCAGGTTTTTCTCGCCCGCGGACACGATGTGATGTTTTTGTTGATACTCGTGCTCGCTGACGCTTGGGCTTCTTCCCGCCTTTTTTGTTTTGGCTATAAATAGGCGGTCTTTGCTGAGCCAACCACCTCATTTATTCTCGATCTTCTTCTTCTTCTGCTACAGAGCTCTCGCTCTTTCTCGTTCTCGCATTCTTCCCCTTCTCGCAGATCTTCCAGATGGGCGGCGACGCGGAGTCAGAGGGCCGGCGAAGGGTTGCGAAAGCCTTCGCCGAGCATAGCTTCTTCACTTGCAATCTGACCGACGAAGAGTACTTTAGCGCGATCGCCGATTTCGTTCTCCCCCCGTTCGAGGCACGCCGCCCTAGCGAGGACGACGTGATCAACGACCCGTTGGTCGACGAGTTGGCCATCCCTATCGCCCACTTTTCGGTTGGTTTGCGCCTTCCTTTGTGGCCAGAAGTTCGCCAGGTGACGGTCGTTCTCGCTTACTTTCTATTTATTTTGCCACTCGAGTCTCGCTCGCCACACGGATTGATCCTGTTCTTGCTGCCTGTTAGGTGCTCAAGCATTATGGTGTGGTTCCCGGCCAGCTCACACCCAATGCCGTGGCGGTGATCATCGCCTTCGCCTGCTACCTCCGCGAGGAGTGAATAGAGTTCAGCCTTCCTGTCTTCCGGAAGCTGTTCTCCTTCCGTGCCTACCAAGATGGGACAGCCTATTTCGTGGGCACAGGCCCGAAAGTGGTTGAGACCGTCAACAAGGCCCACTTCTGGGCCCAAAAGTTCGTCGTCGTCAAGGGGAATTTCGGCAACATTCCCTTCTCGCCGATTCAACATAGTGAGACCACCTACCGACCCACCGCCATCGGCGGTCATGACGCCCTCCTCCATCAGTTCTTCGGCAAGAAGAACTTCGAAGTCGTCTACCTCCGCCGCAACCTAGACAAGCTGCCTCCGGTCCTCGCCGGAGAAGGTAAAGATCTCTGTCTAATATATATATCTCAATTCGCATGCCTATCATTCTTATACATATGACTTTTTCTTTTTAGGCGAGCGGGACGTTCCCCTCCATCCCCCTTACGCGAGCAACCGGAAGACCGACGCAATAATGGCCCTCGCCACTATGGGGGCAGAAGCTTGCCGAGGCGATGTCACCCCGGCCGAGCCATCCTCTCGCAAGAGATCGGGAGCTTCCGGCAGTCATGCCGCCCCTCCGAAATCTCCGCCAAAAAAGAAAAGCAAGAAAAGCGCGGCCTCGCTCGCTTCGTCAAAAGGCAAGGAACCTCGCGAGGCTACCTTCGACGAGCTTGACCTTACCGGCCTTTCGGCGGGCGAGGATGAAGATCCTGGCCAGGAGGCGGTCAGGGCCTCGGTCCTCCCCATCCCGGTGAACCATTATAACTTCAGGCTCGGCCAGAGGCGTCGGGACGAGACTGGCGAGCCCCTTGTCACCTGGAAGCCAGAGACCAACAGGGTGGACATCTCCTCTATCCTCCCCTCCTAGGTGGAGAAGGAGACCGTTAGTGGTCACGCTTTCGACTTTTCGTTCGCGCTTTATGGTCGCGAAGATGCAGGGTATTACAAGGATGAGACCGCGAGGACCCTTGCTTACGAGAGCGCGAGGTCCCAACTGCGTTCTGCCGAGCTCGCCCATATGACGGGGAGGCGTTGCTTGCAGCTGGAGCTTCAGAATGTGGAGCTCGCGAGGGCCTACCAGGGAGTTCTCGCCGAGAGCACGCAGCTGAAAGAGAAGCTGCTCGCCGCGGAGGCATGGGTGGTGAGTCATCTAGACTTCCAACTCCCTCTTTTCCCCCAACCCCTTCATCTCTCTAACCTGACTTGCTCGCAGGATGTCGAGGTCGCCGGGAGGGCCAACGCTCGCATCAAGGACTTGGAGAGCGAGGTGGCCGGGCTGAAGGCCCTAAATAGCGACCTCACTCGCGCCGTGGTTCCCCCTTCGCCTCGCCGTTTAAAAGAAGACCGGCGGGCGCGAGACGAAGAAATTCGTGTGGGGTCGATAGAGTCGGCTCGCTACATTTTCTCGGTGGCGAAGGCGATCGGCCTTTTTGCGGATAATGCGGCTGACATGACTCTGGAAGACATTGTTCCAGAGCTCTTCCTCCCTCTCCCGCCAGTGAAGGACAGTGATGACGAAGAAGGATCTGCGGGCGATTCTTGAAGCTCGCCGCCCTTCCCCCTTTTGTGTTGTAACTTGTGTTATAATTTTTGATCGACGAGATCGCCAAAAATTGTAACTGAATTATGAAGTATAGAATGCAGATTTTGTTTTGTTCACTGCGCTCTCCTTTTCTCGTTTTGTTATTTTCACTTCTCGATCGTCTCGCCCTTGCTCATTTCGTGATTCGCTTTCGCGGGGGTCATTCTCGCGCCGCACGTTATCGGATAGGTGCGCGCAGGATGCTTCGGCTGCTCGGGTCTTTCGCCGTTTTCCTTAGGCTTGTTACGCCTTTAGCTACGCGTATTTTCTTTAGGTTTCGTAGGGTATTTTTCCTCTTGGCGAGAGCTTGCCTCTTACCCAGTGCAGGCAACCTTTCTGTCGAGGACTGGATATTTGGGATCGTATGAGATCGATCCTCGCCACTTGCGTTGTGTCGCACGCGACCTCTCTTAACCGAGCGAGCAGGCCCGACGAGCGAGAGGGAGTTTGTTAGCATAGGACTTGTCATCCTACTATTTTCTCCAGAGACCGTCCTGAACCACCCGTCTAATGAGAGCCCGGGAGCGGAATCGATCTGGGGCATTCCAGCATCAATACTTGTCACTTTGCCAGCCTCTCCAGAGATCAACCTGAACCCCCGTCTAGTGTGAGCCCGGGAGCGGAATCGATCTGGGGCATTCCAGCACCAATACTTGCCACTTTGCCAGCCTCTCCAGAGATCAACCTGAACCCCCCGTCTAGTGAGAGCCCGGGAGCGGAATCGATCTGGGGCATTCCAGCACCAATACTTGTCACCTTGCCAGCCTCTCCAGAGATCAACCTGAACCCCCCGTCTAGTGAGAGCCCGGGAGCGGAATCGATCTGGGGCATTCCAGCACCAATACTTGTCACCTTGCCAGCCTCTCCAGAGATCAACCTGAACCCCCCGTCTAGTGAGAGCCCGGGAGCGGAATCGATCTGGGGCATTCCAGCACCAATACTTGTCACTTTGCCAGCCTCTCCAGAGATCAACCTGAACCCCCCGTCTAGTGAGAGCCCGGGAGCGGAATCGATCTGGGGCATTCCAGCACCAATACTTGTCACCTTGTCAGCCTCTCCAGAGATCAACCTGAACCCCCCGTCTAGTGAGAGCCCGGGAGCGGAATCGATCTGGGGCATTCCAGCACCAATACTTGTCACCTTGCCAGCCTCTCCAGAGATCAACCTGAACCCCCCGTCTAGTGAGAGCCCGGGAGCGGAATCGATCTGGGGCATTCCAGCACCAATACTTGTCACTTTGCCAGCCTCTCCAGAGATCAACCTGAACCCCCCGTCTAGTGAGAGCCCGGGAGCGGAATCGATCTGGGGCATTCCAGCACCAACATTTGTTACCTCGACACAGCAGCAGTTAAAAGCATAGCAAATGAAAGTAAGACATTGATTTAAACAACCTAATAAAGCTTTCATGGGTAGAATCGTTTCAAATCATCCCCACTCCAAGCTCGGTCGAGAGGTACCCCTTCCACATCCTGGAGGTGATACCCCCCCCCCCCCCCCCCCCCCCCGACTTGAGCACCTCGCTTACAATATATGGGCCCTCCCAGTTGGGGTTAAGCTTACCCACCGCGGCCCCTCTGCCAGCCGCATCGACCTTCTTCAGGACTAGGTCCCTGAAGTATCTAGTTGCCTACCTAAATCACCTAGAGGGGGGTGAATAGGTGATCTCTACGTCTTTTGCGGAATTAAAAATTAAACGTAAAGCACAGCACACAAAATTAATCACAGCCACAGATAACACCAGGAATTTATAGTGGTTCCCCGTACTTGGGTACTCCACTGCCGGCCTCGCCAATATAGCACCACAGCTAGACTTGACTACTCACTAAATCTCGGATCAAGAGCGATCCTACAGTCTCGGAGTCAAACTCCTACAAACTCAGAGAGAACCTCTCTTACAACTCGGAGATAACAACTCCTACAACTCGGAGAACAAACTCTCCTACAACTCGGAGATAACAACTCCTACAACTCGGAGAACAACCTCTCCTACAACTCGGAGATAACAACTCCTACAATAGATTGAAAAGGGTTTGAACAATACTAAACCAGATCTGAATAACAGAGGCGTTTTCTTCCTTCTTCTTGAATGGCTTTTGAGAACGATGAGGAAGAACATCGATCCTTCAAATCTGTCTTTGGCAATCCGAAACGATCCAATAGAGATTGTAGAACCTGAGTATGGATCAATCGAATCCTTCTTGATAGAAATCGCCAACTTCAATGAGAAGAACGATCTCCAATCGTAGGCGACGGCGAGCGGCGCTTTTCACATTCTTTTTGATCGGGAGAGAGATTAGGTCATGAACGATTAGGAAAAGGAACTTCTAAATAACCCAAGATCAACCCTATATATAGAGAGGATCAATTTAGGGTTAAATCGGTCTTAAACGTACTCAAAATAGCCGTTAGAAACGAAGAGGGGCGATCACGATCCATCAGAACAGAGAAAATGAAATTAGAAATTTACGGACAGATGTCTCGAGACACGAGGGATCTCTCGAGACATAAGGGATCTCTCGAGACATGAAATGGAGAAAGCAGGAAAGGGATGTCTCGAGAACTCGATGATCTCTCGAGACATTGCAAAGAATTCAGACTTAAGATCTCTCGAGACAACCACGATCTCTCGAGACATGTCTGATCTCTCGAGACATATCCTTAGGAAAAAATTTTTTTTTCACAAAAAATTTATTTTCTTCTCTTGAACACATGCAGCAGCCGCACTCCAAAGTCTTCAATAGTCTTGAAAAAGAAGTGTACCCCAATAGTGAGATCACACATGAGTCATCACCATGTTTCATAAAATGAGGGATTACATTTTATGAAACTGTGTTTGCAGACCCATTGTGACCTGACATTGGCTTACACTTAGCCATGATAATCTGCAAGACAATACTAGAAAAGCATATCAAATACAAAAGCAATTCAATCTTAGTTTAAGGGTGACTTCTCACAAATCAAGGTAATTGTGAATGCAATTTCCAACAATCTCCCCCTATTTGTAGAAGTCAGAACCCTGTACACTAAGTTGAATTACAGCATTTAAAGAATAAATATGCTACACTACACAAAGATATAGAAATGAAAAAGTAAAGAACATCAAAACATCAAATATATATATATATATATATCTAAATTTGAATTGTTCAGAAGACTTGATGTTCACTAAATCATAATGAAAACAAAATATGTCTTGTCAGCATCATCATCATTATCCTTCAAGACCTCCTTTTCCTCTTTTCTTCTTGTCTGGAGAAAAAGGCATGAGGCTTGGGATGGTAAAACGAAGGGGGTTCCGGAGCATCAGCATTATTATAACCAAAAGCTCTGAAATGAATCCTTCGCTTCCTTTGAGCTGTCTCATGTTTTTCCCATTCTTGAGAGCTGTAGCATTCAGATCTGTTCATTTTACCTTCATGAACTAACTTGTAGGTTTCAAGAATAATGTCTTTTGAGACGGGGCTCCAGATTTCTGGATAACTTTTCTCAACCTTAGCTTTGCACTGACCTGTAGAGCTAGAACTAGGAACTGATCGACTGGCAGAAGAACCTTCACCAAATTTTCTTTTTCCTTTGGTCCCAGCCCTATCTGATTGTTCTTCAACAATAGGAGCCTTCCCAAGTAGTTCTTCTGGCCTGCGAGAAAACTGAGGAACAGGAATATCTGGATCAATTGCCAACTCAGGAAAAATCTGATTATGAAGCCACGTTGCTGTTTTGAATGAATAAGCATTAATATCAGCAACTTGCTTCAACATCCTGGAAGAGAACTGCTCAAACTGAGAATTCCATGAGCTTTGAAGAGCAGAATCGGAGCTTTCAATCAAATCTGTCATTTTAGCTACTATATTTTCCTCCCCCTTTCTGACTTCTACAGATAGGGTTTGGAGAGTATCATCTTTGAACTTTCCGACTTCATCAACAATTCTGAATGCATTGGCTTCAGCCTTGTCAGACACTGATTCTTGAAGCTTTGTCAGTATAACAGTCTGAGTCAACACTGTGCCTACACCTTCAGTTGCATGATCAATTTGCTTGCTCCCTAGGCTCATCAAATCAGAGAGATTTTCATAATTGGATTTTATCTTAGCTAACTCTCTGCCTAGTTCACTTTCAACTGAGGCAATCTTCCTGTGAACAGTCGTCAAAGAATTTTCAAACTGTGCACTCTGCTTCTTGAGCAGTGCTTCAATCTTTCCTAGAAGAGAATCTTCTGCACAACCTAGCTCATCTGGAGCATTCTTGGTTGTGTCAAACTCTGACTCCCCCTCAACATGTACTAGGGGAGGTGACAATTCATGAACAGACATGACATCATCATCATCTATGTTAAAAACAAAATCAGCACCAGACCCTGCCTGTTGGCCACTGGGACTGTGCTCTTCAGATACTGGAAGGGATTCTGATGGAGCTGATGAGGATTGACCTTTTGCTTTTGAACGGATTTGCAGCTTGGCACGACTTGAAGATTTAGAGCGAGTCCGAGATGAAAGTGGCAATGATGGTACGAAGGGTGCTTGATCTTCAGAAGAAGGAGCTGGAGTTTGTGCTTCTCTTGCAACTGCAGATTTAAGAGTCTCCCCCTCAGAAGGAGCACCAGCCATTCCCGGCTTCTTGATACGAATGTCCCATCTCTGCAAGGAGTTGACATCGATCTTCTTAAGGTGATGGATAACTGTACCTTTGGACATGTTGAAAATAGCAGGGTTAAACTGATTTAGAAACAGTGAGATGATCCGGGCAAAGTTAGGAGTGTTTATGCAAGCTTTGATATTTGAGAATAAGATTGAGGCCCAATCTCTCTTCTTTCCAGTAACAATGCCAATCATCAACAGAAACATCTCTTCAGACACATGTCCTTGAGAGCATGTCTTGCAGAAAAGTGCCTTTGAGATAATGTCCAGCAGGAGCTTCCCTACAGCATTCAACTTATTCCTCTTAACTGTAGAGAAATCTGAATCAAGACCACAGAACCTTGTTGTAGTCAACCAATCAGTGTCAACTAGCTCTTCTTCAGCTTCCACTTCAGACAACTGCAAATACTTAGCAAGAGTCTCTGGAGAGACTTTGATTTTTATACCCTTAACGAAGGAGATCAACATACTTCCTTCCTTGATTGGCTTCACATTGATGAAGAATTCTTCAACCTCTTCAAACAGTATCCGGCAAGGATGCTCGAGAACGAAGGTGAGACCAGCGGCATCAAGCAAACAAAACAGAGTCTTGAAATCATCGGATAAACTCGCAAGACCTAACCGAATTACCTCGTTGCCGACTCCAATTTTCGGATGAGGAGAGGGAGCCATTGCAACAAGATGGAGGGAGAGAAGCCGACGGAGAGAGCTGAAGCACGAGGAGCCACCGAGAACCACCGCAGCACTGAGACCGGTCGCAGACGATCGTCGCTCGAGAGGAAGACGAAAGGTCGAGGAGGTCTCGGGAGATGATTCGCGTGAACATCAAGTTTTCCGATTTCGTATATATATATTTTTTGATTTTACGAAAAATAGAAAACTAGAAATAGGAAATAGCGCGTACCTGTCGTTTGGGATTCCTTTTTTTTTTTAAACTTATGTCTCAAGACATCGGCTATGTCTCGAGAGCTCAGGAGATATTTTCTTCATTGATGTCTCGAGAGATTACCCGTGTCTCGAGACATCACCTTATCTCGAAATCTTCTTCTTGTCTCGAGAAATCCTGCCAGGTCCCGAGACATGACTTGTCATAAGAAACTTCTTGTCGCCAAGGTTTTGATTGACTTGACCATTACTCCATGTTGAGCATTCCAAGTTCCGTCTTGAAGAAAGAGAACTTGGTCTCATCCAGTGGCTTCGTGAAGATGTCTGCAACTTGCTTATCCGTGGGGACATAACTCAGATTTATGTCACCCTTCTCCACATGCTCCCGGATAAAGTGATATCGTAGCTCGATGTGCTTTGTCCGACTGTGAGAAACTGGATTATTTGCGATAGCAATTGCACTGGAAGAGTCGCAAAACATAGGAATGTCTTTGAGCTTCATGTTGTAGTCTTGAAGTTGATTTCTTATCCAGAGAAGTTGTGCGCAACAACTGCCAGCAGAAATGTATTCCGACTCGGCGGTTGATATTGCAACACAATTCTGCTTCTTGCTACTCCAGGAAATAAGTCTCCTTTCGAGGAATTGACACGTCCCAGAAGTGCTTTTCCTGTCGTCTTTGCTACCTGCAAAGTCTGCATCTGAAAAACCAATTAGTTCACTATCATTACTTCTTGGGTACCATAAGCCAAGATTTGGTGTGCCTTTAAGGTATCTCAAAATTCGCTTTGCAGCAGTATAGTGGGATTCCTTAGAGTTCACCTGATATCTAGCACATACACATGTAGAAAACATTATATCAGGTCTACTGGCAGTAAGGTAGAGCAATGAGCCAATTATGCTTCTGTACTTGGTTTCATCAAAAGGTTTCCCTTTCTCATCCTTGTCCAGAGACGTAGCTGAGCTCATTGGAGTCCTCATAGAGGTTGCACTCTCCATTCCAAATTTCTTAATCAACTCCTTAGTGAACTTTGTCTGAGAAATGAAGATTCCATCTTCAGACTGTTTCACTTGTAGTCCTAAGAAATATTTCAGCTCACCCATACTGCTCATTTCAAATTTCCCTTGCATAAGTTTAGAAAACTTTTTGCAGAGGTTATCATCCATAGAGCCAAATATGATGTCATCGACATAGATTTGCACTAGCAAAATCTTGCCTTTTACTTCCCTAAGAATTAATGTCTTATCTATCTTTCCTCTTGTGAACTTGTTCTCAAGAAGAAAGTTAGACAGCGTCTCATACCAAGCTCGAGGTGCTTGTTTCAAACCATATAAAGCTTTCTGTAATAAATAAACATGATTGGGATGATCAAGATTAACAAAACCTGGGGGTTGTTCAACGTATACTTCCTCTTTAATGTCTCCATTTAGGAACGCGGATTTGACATCCATTTGATATACGGTGAAACCCTTGAAAGCAGCATAAGAAGGAAGAGTCTGATCGCTTCGAGCCTTGCTACTGGAGCGTACGTCTGATCGAAGTCGATGCCTTCCTCTTGTCTGTACCCTTTCGCTACAAGTCTGGCTTTGTTCTTTATGATTGTTCCTTCTTCATCCAACTTGTTTCTAAACACCCACTTTGTTCCTATGACATTTTTGTCTTTTGGTTTTGGAACAAGTGTCCATACTTTACATCGTTTGAACTGATTCAATTCTTCTTCCATAGCGATTATCCAGGATGGATCTTCATTTGCCTCTTTGAATTTCTTTGGTTCGACCCGCGAAAGAAAACTTAAATGCATATTTTCGTTAATGGTACCTCGTCTTGTTCTTATTCCTTCATGAGGATCTCCTATGATTTGATCAACTGGATGATCCCTCATGTGTCGTAGCCCGAGGTTTCTTGCATGATTTGGACCAATAGGAGTTTCTTCTGCTGTTGGAGTATCTTCCTCCACTTGGAGTGGCTCTTCATCAGGATGATCTTCTTCATAGATTGTTATTGGGGGAATCTTGATGAAGTGTTGAGAATTTTCTTCAACTAGCTGACCCAAGCTTAAGTCCTGCAGCTTTGAACCTGTGTCTACAGAAGAAATGCTAGAGGAGCTGCTTTGAAGCATGCTCGTCTCATCAAATACAACATTAATAGATTCTTCTACCACCAGGGTTTTCTTATTAAAAACTCTATATGCCCTACTATGGCTACTATATCCTACAAAAATACCTTCAAAGCTCTTTTCACTAAACCTAGTTTTGTAATGCTTTCCATTGTTTAGCACAAAGCATTTACTACCAAAGATTCGAAAATAAGAAATGGTCGGTTTCTTGCCTTTTAGAAGTTCATAAGGAGTCTTTTCATGGTTTTTGTTTATGAGTGCTCTGTTTTGCACATGGCATGCAGTATTGACAGCTTCAGCCCAGAAATATTCAGGTAGTGAAGAGTCACTCAACATGGTTCTGCAAGCCTCAATAAGTGTTCTATTCTTTCTCTCAGCTACTCCATTTTGTTGTGGAGTTCGAGGAGAGGAAAACTCATGAAAGATACCGAGGCTTTCACAGAATTCTGTCATGGCTCCAGATTCAAATTCTGTACCATGGTCACTTCTGATTTTGACCACCGAATAGTTAAATTCATTCTGGACCTGCCTGACAAAACTAGTGAAAGTGTCAAAGGTATCTGACTTATGTTTCAGAAAGAATACCCAGGCAAAACGAGAGAAATCATCTACAATAACCAATGTGTAAGATTTTCCTCCTAAACTTCTAATTTGCAAAGGACCAAACAAATCCATATGGAGTAGGTATAGACACCTGGTTGAATCTTTGCCAATAATGCTCTTAAAGGTAGCTCTTGTTTGCTTGCCTTTTACACATGCATGACAAGGTCTATCTTTAATGCACTTAACATCTGGTGCATCTCGCACTAAGTTTTGAGAAAACAATTTATTAATAGTTGTTAGATTTATATGTGCTAATCTCTTGTGCCATTGGTCAACAAGAGATGCACTATCTTTTGCCAAAAGACATACTGGTGTAGAAGATGATATACAAAGAAAATTTAAACAAAATATGTTTCTACAGCGAATGCCTGATAAAATCGTTTCATGATTTTCAGCCGACTTTATCAAACACTTATCTTTATGAAAATCAACAATGTATCCTTTATCACAAAGTTGACTTATGCTTATCAGATTATGTTTTAATCCTTCCACATAAGCTACATCGGAAAAAGATACATTTCCATTAGAAATCATACCATAGCCTTTAGTTATTCCTCTGTCTGAACCGCCAAAAATAACTTTTGGACCGTTCGCAACTGGAATGTAGTTTTGCAAAAGGCTTCTTGTCCCGGTCATATGCCGAGAGCATCCACTGTCCAAGTACCAGATAGGATTTTTATTGGCCTTTGGACATACCTGCAAAAAAAATAAATCATTTCGCCTTAGGAGCCCAAACAGATTTGGGTCCTTGGTCCCGTGTCAGTTGAGCACCACGATAAATGTTAACATTGCGAGTGGTCTGCCTTGCAACGTTCACTTGTGGTCTCCTAGTATACGTTGTATTAAACCAACAATCAACGGCAAAGTGACCAATTTTACCGCAGCACCAACAGTCGAATCTGTTGTACCTTCTCTTTACACTCTCCTGCTTAACTTTTTGAACGTTAGCTCTTGCAGGAGTAGCCCTTTTTGATGAGGATGCCTCATGGGGGCAACACACACAAGGTGGTACTGTCCTCTTCGGCTTTGGTGCAACAGCATTCACTTTTGGTGCTTTCTTAGCACTCGGACCATGAACAAATGGATCGTACCCTTTCCGATTAATCTCTTGATAGGGTGCTTAAAAAGCACTATCACCAAAGTTTCGGGGAGGAGCCCATTCCTTATGATCATTCACAGGTGAAAAAGGAATTGGTCGTGTGAAATGACCATAGGAACTCTCCAAATCATAAGCATTCGTAGGGAATATGACTCTCTTGAATGCTACAGGCTCTTGATGAGCTTTCCCTTTTTCTTTGGTAGTAGCTTTCTTAGCAACCAGACCATTCTTCTTAGCAATTGTATTTTTTGAAGAATTGCTAGTACTAGCTTCATGCCCTATACCGCTTCCTTTTGCCCTAGTGGTAAAAGTACCAATAATTGGCAGAACAGTTTTAGGTTGAGAGAATGCTTCAACCAACTTCTTCTCAGCCGCAAGCTGTTCCTCCAAGACTTTTATCGAATTATCTCTCAAGGCAAGAGTCTCTTCCGAGCTTTTGATCTTGTCTTTCAAGGCTTGGACTTCCTCTTTGAGAGAAGAAAGTTCTTCAACTTCTTTTCTCAAGTTAGATTCCACCTCCTTGAGAGCCATGATCTCCTTACCCTGAGTTTTGACAACCTTTCGGCACTTGTCAAAGCTTTGGAGCATTTTGGTATATTGAGACATGAGCTCAGATTCATCGTCTGAGAGGTTACCCTTTTGTTCAGCCGAAGCATAATCAGAATCAGATAGGATAGTGTGATCATTTACCTTTCCGGTGTACGGGGGTGCTTCTTCATCATCAGACATAGCCATCAGACCGAAGTAAGCTTCTTCTTCATCACTCGACTCATCGGAGTCATTGTCGCTCAGAGTTTTGGCTTTCTTAGCGACGAAGCTTCTATCTGATTTCTTCTTTCCATGAGTGGATTTCTTGTCTTCTTTTCTTCCACCTTCTTTCTTTTTGTAGGGACACTCAGCAATTATGTGCCCTGGCTTATTACAACAGTAGCAAATAATGTCAGAAGAAATGTGTTTGTTCTGTTTGTATTTATACCTGTCATTATTGCTTGAGCCCTTCCTGTGATATTCGCCATCACGACGAGAATATTTATGATCCGAGGAAGACGGCTTGTTGTTCATGTGCCTCCGCTTGTTCAGCAGTTTCTTAAACTGACGGGAGATTAAAGAGAACTCCCCATCAGACAGTTCGGAACAGGAGGAGCTGGCTTCCGATTCTTCTTCAATATCAGATTCCTTTTCTCTGATCGGTATCACTGCTTTGCTCTTCTTTGAATTCTCTGCCTTCAAAGCTAAGGTTCTTTCTTTGCTTGAAGCTCGATTTACATCCTCTTCAGACTTTCGGATGTTCATCTGCAGTTCATGAGACAACAGCTTCCCGAACAGATTCTGAGGTTCTAGACTTGGCAGTTTTCCAAACTCTCTAATGGCCACAATTTTGCTATCCCAGTCTTTCGTTAGGGAACGCAAGAATTTGTCATTTAGTTCACCGTTTGTGAACTCCCTGTCGTAGTTCCTCAAACCATTGACTATCTTGAAGAATCTTTCGTACGCATCAGCAATGCACTCCTTCTTATTCTGCTTAAACGCCTCGTACTCTTGATTAAGTAGAGACCTTCTATCTTCTCTTACCTCGTCAGTACCTTCCATTAGAACAATTAAGGATGTCCACATCTCTTTGGCTGATTTGCAGTGAATTAAGTTTTGCAACATGGAATCGTCCACTGCACTTGCAATTATGTTTTTAGCCTTCTTGTCAAGAGCAACAAGAGCTATCTCATCCTTAGTCAAATCCATCATTTTCTTAGGTATCTGAACAGTAGGATTTGTTGACGAAGCGGTCATTGGCACATGGGGACCTTCTTCCACGACTTGGAAGATTCTGGGATCTGTAGCTTCCATATAAAAACGGACTCTTTCCTTCCACATAGGAAAGTTGGCCTTAGTGCAGATGGGCAATTTCAAAGAGGATTCCTTGACTCTATCCATGGCTTGCTAGCAACTAGAAGGATGGATCATGTTCAAGGTGTTAACCTAGCAACGAACAACCTCCCTCTGATACCAATTGAAGTATCTAGTTGCCTACCTAAATCACCTAGAGGGGGGTGAATAGGTGATCTCTACGTCTTTTGCGGAATTAAAAATTAAACGTAAAGCACAGCACACAAAATTAATCACAGCCACAGATAACACCAGGAATTTATAGTGGTTCCCCGTACTTGGGTACTCCACTGCCGGCCTCGCCAATCTAGCACCACAGCTAGACTTGACTACTCACTAAATCTCAGATCAAGAGCGATCCTACAGTCTCGGAGTCAAACTCCTACAAACTCAGAGAGAACCTCTCTTACAACTCAGAGATAACAACTCCTACAACTCGGAGAACAAACTCTCCTACAACTCGGAGATAACAACTCCTACAACTCGGAGAACAACCTCTCCTACAACTCGGAGATAACAACTCCTACAATAGATTGAAAAGGGTTTGAACAATACTAAACCAGATCTGAATAATAGAGGCGTTTTCTTCCTTCTTCTTGAATGGCTTTTGAGAACGATGAGGAAGAACAACGATCCTTCAAATCTGTCTTTGGCAATCCGAAACGATCCAATAGAGATTGTAGAACCTGAGTATGGATCAATCGAATCCTTCTTGATAGAAATTGCCAACTTCAATGAGAAGAACGATCTCCAATCGTAGGCGACGGCGAGCGGCGCTTTTCACGTTCTTTTTGATCGGGAGAGAGATTAGGTCATGAACGATTAGGAAAAGGAACTTCTAAATAACCCAAGATCAACCCTATATATAGAGAGGATCAATTTAGGGTTAAATCGGTCTTAAACGTACTCAAAATAGCCGTTAGAAACGAAGAGGGGCGATCACGATCCGTCAGAACAGAGAAAACGAAATTAGAAATTTACGGACAGATGTCTCGAGACATGAGGGATCTCTCGAGACATAAGGGATCTCTCGAGACATGAAATGGAGAAAGCAGGAAAGGGATGTCTCGAGAACTCGATGATCTCTCGAGACATTGCAAAGAATTCAGACTTAAGATCTCTCGAGACAACCACGATCTCTCGAGACATGTCTGATCTCTCGAGACATATCCTTAGGAAAAAATTTTTTTTTCACAAAAAATTTATTTTCTTCTCTTGAACACATGCAGCAGCCGCACTCCAAAGTCTTCAATAGTCTTGAAAAAGAAGTGTACCCCAATAGTGAGATCACACATGAGTCATCACCATGTTTCATAAAATGAGGGATTACATTTTATGAAACTGTGTTTGCAGACCCATTGTGACCTGACATTGGCTTACACTTAGCCATGATAATCTGCAAGACAATACTAGAAAAGCATATCAAATACAAAAGCAATTCAATCTTAGTTTAAGGGTGACTTCTCACAAATCAAGGTAATTGTGAATGCAATTTCCAACAGTCCCCTTTCTGGAAGTGCTTGATACGGATGTGTTTGTCAAAATATCGAGCCATCCGCCGTTTGACCTCTTCCTGTCTGATGGTAGCCAAGTCTCGGAGTTCTTCCACCAAGTCCAAGGACAGCCTCTGCTCTGCATTGTTACCTTCCAGCCACTCTTCATCCCCCTCACTCGCGGCGATCACCCGGGGGGTCTTCACCTCAAACTCTATGGGGAGAACGCCCTCAGACCAGTGAGAGAGCTTGAATGGAGTCTCCCCGGTGGCGGTATTCGGAGTAGTCCGCATGGCCCAGAGGACGGAGGGTAGTTGTTCCACCCAACTTCCTCGTAGGTTTTCCACTTTCTTTTTTAGCAGGTTGACGATTATCTTGTTCGCCGCTTCCACTTGCCCATTGCTCCTCGGGTGGTGGACTGAAGCGAACCTGAGGTCGATGCCGAGCTGAGTACAAAAGCCGACAAACTCTTCACTCGCAAACTGCGGCCCATTGTCCGTCACTATAGCTAGAGGGAGTCCATGCCTGCAAATTATTTCTCCCCACACAAAATTCCTTACAACCTGAGAGGTTACCTTAGCAAGTGCTTTCGCCTCTACCCACTTGGAGAAGTAGTCGATCATGACCAGCAGGAACTTCCTCTGGCCGCTGGCTTGGGGAAAGGGGTCGACCAGGTCCAACCCCCATATGGCGAAGGGCCAGGGGGCCGCGATGGTCCGGAGCCTTTGAGCGGGGAGGAGTTGGAGCGGAGCGTAGAGTTGGCACTTCTGACACTTTCTTGCGAACTCTGCCGCATCCCTGCTGAGAGTGGGCCAGAAGTAGCCTTGCCTCAACACCCTCCCTTCCAGGGTCCGACTCCCGGAGTGACTTCCACACTCCCCAGAGTGGATTTCTTCCAGCACTCTCGGGACCTCCTCCTCGGAGACACAACGGGCCAGGAGTCCTGAGAGAGTCTTTCTATATAGCCCCCCTGCATGCAAAGAGTAATAGGCAGACTTATACCTGAAGCGTCTCTTGTCCACATCCTCTCCAGGGAACTGCCCGGAGGATAGGAAGGTGATGAACGGATCCATCTATGAGGCTTGTTGATCCACTTCCATCGATTCTCCTTCCTCGATGGAGGGCCGGGAGAGTTCCGAAGTCGTCCCCCCCCGCTCGGGGACCGAACTTGGCTAGGAGGTCCGCCTGGGTGCTCTCCTCCCTTGGCACGTGCTTGATCGAGAAGGTGCGGAACTGCCCGATGACCCCCTTAACCTTTTCTAGTTATAGTAGGAGGGTTGAATCCTTTGCTTCAAACTCTCCTTTGATCTGGCATGCTACCACCATGGAGTCCGTGGAGACCTCCACATCCTGCATACCCAGTTCCCGGGCCAGCCGAAGGCCCGCTATCACTGCTTCGTACTCAGCCTGGTTGTTGGTGATTTGGAAACGGATGTTTAAGGCTTGTTCAATCCGAGTCCCCTGAGGACTCACCAGGACTATTCCCCCTCCATAGGAGTGTCGGCCCGGTGGCTCGTGCTCCCCCACTTCGGCCGCATAGTCGGCCATGAAGTCTGCCACCGCTTGAGCCCTGATGGATGTCCTGGGTACGAACGTGATATTGAATTCGCTTAACTCCACGGACCACTTCGCCAACCTTCCTGAGTGCTCCACCCCTTCCATGATTTTGCGGAGCGGATGGTCTGTCACTACTTTAATTGAATGGGCTTGAAAGTAAGGCCGGAGCCTCCGGGCCGACACCACCAATGCGAAGGCTAACTTTTCTAGGATCGGGTACCGGAGTTCCGCCTTCTTCAGCACTCGGCTGACGTAGTAGATTGGGAACTGTTTCTTCCCCTCCTCCCGGACCAGCACGGAACTTACCGCTTCGGATCCTACCCCTAGGTATAGAGATAGGTCTTCCCCTGGCCTCGGTCCCTGGAGCAGAGGGGTTTGGGTGAGCTGTTCTTTCAGAGCTTGGAAGGCCTTCTCGCATTCCGGGGTCCATTCAAACTTCTTGTTTCCCCGCAGTACTTTGAAAAAAGGTGCACATTTTTCTCTGAGCCCAGCCAATTTCCCTGTGAGGCTTTGAACCTCCTTCAGATTTCTTGGCGACCCCAGCTTCATCACCGCTTTAACTTTGTCGGGGTTGGGTTCCACTCCTGCGGCGGTGAGCAAATGGCCCAGGAACTTCCCTCGGCTCGCCCCGAAGACACATTTCAGGGGATTGAGCTTCATCTTGTACCGCCGCAGGGTCCCAAATGTCTCTTCGAGGTCTCGGAGGTGGGTCTCGAGGTCTCGGCTCTTAACCATGAGGTCGTCGACATAGACTTCTAAATTTCTTCCTTTCTGCTCGCGGAAGACCCTATCCATCATCCTTTGGTACGTAGCCCCTGCGTTCTTGAGCCCGAAGGGCATCATCTTATAGCAATAACATCCGTCCCCCGTGATGAAGGAAACATCCTTGATGTCCGGGGGATGCATGCGGATTTGATGGTAACCTGAAAAAGCATCTAAGAAAGACATTACAGAAAAACCAACGGTTGAATCAACCAGCGAGTCGATTCTGGGCAGGGGGTAGCAATCTTTTGGGCATGATTTATTAAGAAGCGAGAAGTCGATACACATACGCCACTTACCTCCTCCCTTCTTTACCATAACGACGTTGGAGACCCAGCCTGGATACTGGATCTCCGATACAAACCCGGCCTGCAGGAGTTTGCCCACCTCCTCGCGGATGGGCCCTTCTAGCTTGTCCGCGACGGCCCTCCTCTTCTGACGGATGGGGCGGGCAACGGGGTCGAGGTTGAGGCGATGGCACGCCACATCCGCGTCGATCCCGGGCATTTCCGCGGCGCTCCAAGCGAAGACGTCCACGTTCTTCTGTACGCAAGCCAGAATCTCCGCTTGATCTCCTGGGCTGAGTTCTCCGCTGACCCGGACTTTTTCCACCACCCCCAGCCGGGTGGTGACCTCGAGCTCCACGACCTCGTCCACAGCCTCCAACCGGGACTTCTCTCCCCAAGCCCTTTCCTCTTTGGCACAAGCGGGAGCTTGGGTCTCTTCCTCGACTTCCTTCCCTACCACCACCAGCTCTTCCGCCCTTCCCTCCTGGGCCTTCTCCTCTTCTTCCTTTCCCTCCGCCCGGGGTACCTCAGCTACCCCTTCCTGGGCATGAACTTCATCTCCCTCCTTCTCTTCGGCTACCTCCGAACCTCTGGCTTCGGCCACCTCCTCCATCACCTTATCCCACTCCTCAGCTTCTCCCATCCAGGAGATGGCGTTGACAGCCGTCACGTAGCACTGTCTTGCCACTTTGGGATCTCCCCTGATCCGCACCTGGACCCCTCCGTCGTTGAACTTGAGGCACTGATGGAAAGTGGAAGGGAAGCAGCGGAATGCGCTGATGAGTGGCCGTCCGAAGATGGCGTTGTAACTGCTCGGGGCATCCACTATGACAAAACGACAGTTCCGGGACTGCCCACCCAGGGTCACATGGAGCCCTACTCCTCCTTCTACTTCCTTCCTCTCCCCTGAAAATCCGAACAAAGGGCCATCTGAGGCCAACACCCTTCTGGGTTCCACCTCCATCTTGTCGAATGCCTTCTTGAAGATGACATTAACCGAACTCCCGTTGTCCACTAGGATTCGGGAGATGGTGAAGTTCTCGATCGCCGTCTGGATGACCAGCGCGTCGCAGAACGGGTCCTCGTAGCTCGGCATGTCCTTCTGGGTGAAAATAATTTTTTCGGCCGGGGGTGGAGCGGTGGATGTTGACGCTACGCTCCGGCGGTAGATGGTATGGAGACTAGCCTTGCGGGTTTCTCCACCCCTACCCCCCCCATGGATCACTCTGATCCCTCCTCTATTCACCAGATCTACACTATCCTCACATCTTTCCTCCTCCTCCTCTCGAGGTTCCACCTCCACGTTCCTTAATGGCTGTTGCTGTGGTGGCGCGGACGCTCTGCCCCTCTTCACCTCCAGGATCTCCAGACAGGTGTCCGTTGAGTGGCCTTCCACATCGTGGAAGATGCAGTATGGCACCGCCACTTCCCTTGCCTCGGTCTCTGCTACCCTGTTCCTTCTTCTCCTAGCGGCCGCCGTTTCCGCTTCTCCTCCCCTTCCCCTTCCTCTTCCTCGGCCAATTGCCATGGACTGTTGAGGTGGGGGAGGTAACTGCATCGGGCCCTGCCTCCACCCCAACTGGGGGGGTCTCCATTGTCCTTCGAAACGGTTACCCCTTCCTGGGTCGTAACCCCTTCCCTGCCCCTGCATTCCTCCACCTTGCGGCCTCCATCCCCCCTCCGGGGCCCGGGGCTCTTCCCTTCTTCTGACCTCTTGCTGCCTCATCTCTAGCTCACTGAGCTTTGCTAGCCTCTTGGTGAGCTCTGGGTTGGCTTCTTCGCTTGCTACTTCCTCTGCCACCCTCTCCATCAGCTCCTCATAGGAGACGGGGGCCTTCCTCTTCAACGCCATCTTGAAAAAACTTTCCTTCAACCCGACCGTGAAGGCGAGTTGAAGTGCAAACCCAGGCACCTCCTGAGTGAGCTGCACTTCCTCCTGGAACCGATCCGCATACTGAGCCAACGTCTCCCTGGACTCCTGCTTCACCGCGAAGAGGGAATCAGCGTCCTTCTTCCTTCTTTTTGAAGTTGAAAATCTCAACAAAAAACTTCGGCGCAGGTCCTCGAACGCGTAGATAGAGCCTGCCGGAAGTGAATGAAACCAGTCCCTGGCCTTCTCCTTGAGAGTGACGGCGAAGAGCCGACACTTGAAGGCATCGGACATCGGCCTGATGGAGACCGAGTCCTCGAAAGACTGCAGATGTTGAACTGGGTCATCTCTGCCATTGTAGTACACTCTATCCCATTCCCCGAATCCCGCTGGAACGGGTGCAGACAACACCAACTCGCAGAAGGGACTTCCCCCTCCTGCCATCTTTTCTCGCTCGACTCGCGGACCTAGCTCGCTCGCCAAGCTTGGGGTCGCACTCGCGAGGGCGACGCTCGCCTGAACCACCCCGACTGTCTCCGCATCCTCCTGGTGCGCGCTCGCCTGCGCCGCGCTCGCTAGGGCAGAGCTTGTCGGCACCGAACTCGCTGGCGCGGAGCTCGCCAACACCGGGCTCGCCAGACTGGCGAATAGCACTCGCCCTTCCCTGTCATGCCCTGGTTCAACGGCAACTTCTTTTCCAGCCCTTCCTCCTGGTGCCCTCTCGCCGACTGCTGTTGGGGGAGTGGTCGCCTGAGGTGCCGGGGTCGCAAACTCACTTCGCAGAGCCGTGACCGTGAACCCCAAGGTTTCGAGCACCTCTTTCCTGAAATCCGTGAACATCCTAGCCATCGCCTCCTGAGGGGTCTCGCCGAACTCCTCGCCCTGCTCTTCATCTCCAGCCATAACTCTTCTCTGGGACTTTCTTGAACCAGCCACGCTCCACGCTCACCGCACCAAAATGTTGAAACCGATTTCTCGGTCTCTAGTGGAGCTCGGGGCCCTCACCGAAATGAGGGGCAGCTAGCCCTTACCGGTCCCTCAGGAGAGGTAAGGGCGACGATTTGAGCAAAGAACAAAGACCCTAGTCTCGGCGAGGAGGTCCCTCCACTAACCCGGAAGATCGTTGAGCGCTTCCCCTCCCAAGCCAAAGCAAAGACTCGGGCACCTTGGAGAGCTAGAGAGCCCAAACCAAAGCGACCTAGGGAGAGAAAAGCTCAAAGATAATGAACCGCTCCTCTTCCAAGGTGCCCATTAAGGTCTATTTATAGGTTTTGGTTTTGCGGTCTGCAGATAACAGGATTCCGCCTTCAGATTTGACTATCTGCACCCCGGGTGGGTCTGCTAACAGCCAAGTTCCGCTGTTTGGAGAGGCTAAGAGCAGACCACCGAGGGTAAAATGGTAAGTTGATCCTAATGACATATGGGTAAGGGGTTGCGAGAGCCCCACTGTTGGAGTTCTCGCCGGCCTTCTCGCAGATCCTGCCCGCGGAAGGAGCTCTCTCGAATACTGCCCGCGGCATCTCCTTCGGAGGGTCGTTTTGCGAGAACCCTGCTGAAGGAGCTCTCGCGAGGACGAGGGTCCGCTGACGAGGTTCTCGCGAGGACCGCGTTGGCCCATTGTGGTGGTCTGCCGAGGTCTCATTGGCTGGGGGTCGATCTCGGTGAGGCCCAGACCTCGTCACTCCCGTCTCGCTCGATTTCCCTGCCCGGCGAATATCGGGGTTGTACAAACACAGTTTGTGAGGCTTAAACCCAACCTTAAACAAAAAAATTGGGCCCGACTCGAAAAAAGCTCGGTGAGGCCCGATCCTGGGCTAGCCTGCCCTGGCCTAGGCTGAGATGTGGGGGCCTAACAGGGCCCCACATCAAGCATTTGCCCGGCACGGGCAAAGCCCATTTTTTGTCCCAGGCTAAGACCGGGCCAGACCCAACGACTCTAAGGGAGATGTTAATGGCAGCTAGTTGGCTGCCATTATGGCAGTCTACTCACTGCCATAATTTTTTTTAAGATAAAAAAAAAATATAAAAATTAAATAAAATATTTTTATAAGCCGCCGGGCAACCGGCTACTCTTCGCTCACTCTCTCCAATTCTCTATCTCTCCCTCTCTCTATCTCCAATTCTCTCTCCCTCTCTCCCTCTCTTTCTCTCACACACACTCTCTTTCTCCCTTTAGTCTATCCCCCACAGTCTCTCAACATCGAATATGACATCGTCGTCTTCGATGGCGTCGTTAACATCAACGGTTGCACATGATGTGATGGAGCACAAGAATAAAACTCCAGTTTGGGAGCATTTCGAAAAATTTAAAGTCGGCCCCAAACACAAGACGAAGTGCAAATTATGCTCTAGTTGCTGAAAATGAGTGACAACTCGATACTAGCAAGACACATTATGTCTTGCATTTCGAAACAAGCTCCGAAGTCTAGTCAGACACAAATATCGAGAGCCAAGAAAATTTAGACGTACGACTAAGGTCGACAACGAAAGCTTCAAGTGAAGAACGTCATCAGACGTACGTGGATTGCCGTTCAGCCACCGCGACGACGATGAAGAAACTGAATTCATACACGAAGGTCTTCAACCAAAATATCTGAAGGTTAGTAGATCTTCGCTTAAGCGCGACACGCTCAAATTTTATTTGGAATCAAAATAATTTTAATAAATTATTTTGAAAATTTTGAAGGATGTGTGAGTTTGACGAGTGACGTTTGGTCTAGTAGTATAAAATTTGGACTATCGTATATTTGTATAACTTGTCATTAGGTCGATCTTGTTTCATGGGATCTAAATAAATGTATAATATATTTTGAAAGTTTCGAAGTCCCGCACACAGGTTAAGCAAGATATCAAATAATTATAAAATACTTACGAGAATTTAAAATTAAAGATAAAATTATGAGTATTTCTTTCGATAACACCACTAATAATACCGTCGTAATTAAGTGTTTAAAATGCGATTTAAAACCAATGTTCAACGGTGCATTTTTCATACTCGATGCGTCTGTCACATTTTAAATTTAGTTGTACAAGATAATTTATCTTTTATGGAACTCTACGTTAATAAAATTTAGCTTATGTTACAATTTATTTATAGTTCTACGCAACGAAAACAAGATTTAAAAAAATTTATAAACGATTAATTTTAAAATATTTGAAACCTCAATTTGACATGCCAATTAGATGAAACTCAACATACAAAATATTAAAGAAAACGTTGCGACAATAACCATTTCTTATGGAATATTACACTATGTTATATATTCATGATTTGAACACTAACGATTTGAACGTAATAGAAAAATATTTGGATTTATTAAAATGTTTTTATAGGGTGACAATTTATTTATCTGGCGTGTATTATTCGACTAGCTCTCTAGTAATTGAAAATTTTGTAAATATCGCACAAAAATTAAACTATTATAAGCAACACGAAGAGTGACGTTCTTTAATTGATAAAATGAAAACAAAAATTTTAAAATATTATAAAGAAATGTTAGCAATATTTTCATGCGCCACCACTTTGAATCCTCTATTCGGCGTAGACGCCATAGAAAATCTAATCGATGAAATAAATACAAATTTAGACTTAAATATATTTTTTTTCAAAATTTGAGAACGTTAGTATTTTAAATTTTAACTCTTTTTTTACTGAATTTCATAATTATTAGGAACAATTATGCGGATCCCGGCTCTGAGAAGATATATCGCAACCTAAAACAAAAAAAAGTTTTACAAATAAAATTTTAGAATTAGCTTCTATGAAAAAAGCTCGCATATCATCTAGTAGTTTAAATGAACTAGAATTGTACATTAAAACACAATTTTGCAATTTTATGAGTAGTTTAAATGAACTAGGATTGTAATACGTAATCTATTATGGCCTATATGTTCTGTGATTTACTAACAATCCAAGCTAGCACGATAGCTTCAGAGTATGCTTTTACTCTTAGTGACATGATTTTGACCGAGCGGAGGAGTCGTCTAAGCGAAGAATCGCAGCAAATTTGTATAAGCTACTGTTGCGGGTCGCTTAGGGCTCTTGGTAGACCGGTCGAATTGAACAACCTTAGCTCGAGAGCGAACTAAGCGCGCAAACAGTCACAGAGAAATTCGTTGAGTACATTGGGACTTTTTAGCGTGGAAAACCCGAAAAGGGTAAGAAACCACGTGGCTGGAGCTGTGCTGACCAAACTTCCACTATCTTCTGGGGGGTTACAATTAGAGATTTAGAAGTCGAGCGCGACAGGCCGCTGCTCGTTACAATATCAGAGAGAGAGAGAGAGAACGTTCCGAGGGCGACAGGCCACCTCTCGGAAAAAACTAAGTCTTTTCCTTCTAAGAACGGTAGAGAACGAAAGTGAGAATGCATTGTCCGCTTTCGTGGAGACGAATGTGAGAAAGCCTTGTCCGCTTTCGTGGAGACGAAAGTGAGAAAGCCTTGTCCGCTTTCGTGGAGACGAAAGTGAGAAAGTCTTGCCCGCTTTCGTGAAGACGGAAAACATCAAGTCCGCGAAGTAGATCTTCAAGCGCCGAAGGAGAAATCCGTGGAAATCTTCAAGGAGCTCTCTCTGGGCATTCAGGCCGGATCCCCTCAAATGAAGCCTAGTGGGTCCTTTTATAGCTTTGTCCGGGGGTAGCCCGGTAATTTTGCCGTTGTAACCACCGTAACCACCTGGGAGGATGAATCATATTTTCCGGTTCAGAGTCCACTGATCGCCATTTTTCGTAAATAACCATGCTGCCCTTTGAGGAAAGGCGACAAGCTGTTCCTGAAAAGTGAGAAACTGAGAAGACAAAAAGTGAGCGAGCCGAGTCGGAAAAGTGAGCGAGTCGGAAATGGGAGCGTGCTAGAAAGACAAAAAGTGAGCGAGCCGAGTCAGAAAAGTGAGAATACTCTGAGCGAAGCCCGGAGTCCGAAAAGCGGGCGGCGAGCCGGAAGAGGGGGGACTCACCCCAACCTAGCCACAGAGGAGAGCGGTTCAACCACCCCTAAAGGCGGGCGCAGCGCGGCCGCGCCCGAGGGAGGGGGGGCGACTCCTCTTGGGCACACCCCAAAAGGGGGGGGTGCGGCTTGGCTGCACCCCAAAGGGGGGTGCGGCTTGGCCGCACCCCTCATGGGGTGCGGCTTGGCCGCACCCCAAGGGAGCCGCACCCCAAGGGGGTGGGGTTTGGCCGCACCCCACATGGGGTGCGGTTTGGCCGCATCCCCCACTATGGGGGATGCGGCTATTCGCACCCCGCTAGTGGAGTGCGGGCTAACCGCACCCCAGTAGCAGGGTTCGGTTACGGCGAGGCATGACGCGCGCTTCGTGCGTGCTTGCGTGTTGGTGGTGAAAGTGGCGGGTTCGTCCCTCTCAACTCGGGCGAACATGCGTTGACCGTTGACCCTACTTTCCTTTAGTGGAATTTTCCCTAGACGCACCCCAAGGCATCTACGGGTATATAACATAAGCCCCCCAAACCTTCGGAGTCTGAATTTTGTCGCGGAGGAGTTCGGAGGTTTCGATTTTTCTGTGGAAGCTTTGAACATTGCTCTCTTGTTCTGTTTAGGCGTTGATACCCGAACTACTTGATAGCCTTTTACGAGATAATGGTGGAGTCTGCGCGGGTTCGAGCCTGCGAGTTTTTCATAATAATAACAAGAGATTAGTTTGCGCAAGACCGCATCCCATATTATTTTTACGGGTGCACATCATAAGCCCCCCAAACCTTCGGAGTCCGAATTACTACGCGGAGGAGTTCGGAGATTTTGATTTTCCTTCGCGGCAATTTAGATCACTATCATCTTCATGTGACGTGCCGGAAGTCGTCGCTCGGCTCTAGTTGCGGGAGAGATTTCTATCTCGCCTTGAACGGTTACGTTGTGGGCTTGCTGCCTAGTGGTTGTGTTGGAGATCGAGCTTGTCGTTTCTGTATGGCATATACAAGTGCTTTGTTCTGGTAAAGGCCAGTCCCATGTTGGACGATCCGAGTATTCTGTTCTGGGAGAGGTCAAAGTCCTTTGTCTGACAATCTGAACACTCTGTTCTGGGAGAGGTCAAAGTCCTTTGTCGGACAATCTGAGCACTCTGTTTTGGGAGAGGGCAGAGTCCTTTGTCGGACAATCTGAACACTCTGTTCTGGGAGAGGGCTGAGTCCTTTGTCGGACAATCTGAACACTCTATTCTGGGAGAGGGCAGAGTCCTTTGTCGGACAATCTGAACACTCTGTTCTGGGAGAGGACAGAGTCCTTTGTCGGACAATCTGAACACTCTGTTCTGGGAGAGGTCAAAGTCCGTTGTCGGACAATCTGAACACTCTTTTCTGGGAGAGGTCAAAGTCCGTTGTCGGACAATCTGAACACTCTGTTCTGGGAGAGGGCAAAGTCCTTTGTCGGACAATCTGAACACTCTGTTCTGGGAGAGGGCAGAGTCCTTTGTCGGACAATCTGAACACTCTGTTCTGGGAGAGGGCAGAGTCCTTTATCGGACAATCTGAACACTCTGTTCTGGGAGAGGGCAGAGTCCTTTGTCGGACAATCTGAACATTCTGTTCTGGGAGAAACAGTACAATTGAAAATGACGCTTGTTGTTTGGGTGCATGATGAAGAGTAACAAATAGAATGGTATTTGTTTGTTACATTGATGCTGAAAACACGAGATACAAGTAAATACGTCGGGCGTAGAACAGGCTATTCTTCGGGACTGCCGCTCTGGGAATTGCTCCCCTGGTGGATCATTCTTGACTTTTTGATTCAGGATCCTTGGTTTGGAGAAATTTTTCAAGGAGTCCCCGACGAACGAATCGTTCGATTTCTGCGCTCAGTCGCGAACAATCTTCTGTTTTGTGTCAGCGACCTCGATGGTAGTCGTAGTATTTGGATTGGTCTCCAGAATTTGGTGCAAGAAACCTAGGCCTCTGGAGAGAGGGATGATCGCGGATGGCAAGGAGAACGTTAGTCCTGGTTGTCTTCAGGGGAGTGTAGTCTTGGTGTTGGCGAGATCTTCGGTCTCGGCTGGGGTTGTTGTGATGTTTGTTGTTCTTGTTGGGAACTATCTGCAGCGACGACTCCTGTTTCTTCCTCTTTGAGCTCCCCTCGAATTGTCGGCGGTGTGCTTCGATGGCCTCGTAGGCGGCTATCTGAGCTTCAACTCGGTGAACGAGGTCGGGGTAACTTGGTATGGTTTCTCTCATGAGAGCTGAGTAAAAGCCACTTGGTCGGAGTCCTCCAAGGAAGACTCCCCGCAAGAGCCCGGGATCGACTCCCGGGATCTGTCGAGCCTCCGTAGTGAAGCGTCGGAAAAAATCTTTGAGTGCCTCTCCGTCATTTTGGCGGATCCCTGAGAGATGGGAGGGATATCGGGCGATCCTGCGATTAGCGATGAATTGGTCCACGAACTGCTGCGCCATTTCTGTGAAGTTGTTGATAGCCCCATTCCGCAGGGAGTGGAACCAAGTGCGCGCTTGCCCTTTCAAGGTTGCCGGGAAAACCTGACAGAGGAGCTGATCAGGGGCGCTGTAAATCCTCATGACGGTGGTGAAGTGATTGACATATTCCAACGGATCGTCCATCCTGTTAAATGTCTCGATGTTGGGAAGCTTGAAACCATTCGGAATTGGATGGGCCAAAACTTGAGGCGACAGTGGGGAGCCGTGGTGTGCGGGACGGTGGGCGAGAGCTGCGCGTCGCCCTGCTTGGACGTACTCTTCCTCTATCATATCGCGTATTTCTTCTTGCGTGGTTCTTTCTACTGCTCGACCAGGAACAACTCTTCCTTGGCGATGGTGATGGTGGTCAGCTTCTGGTCCTCTGGTTGGCGGAGCGGGATGGGCGGAGCTTTCTGCGTCGGAGAATTTTTCTGAGGCTTCTTCTTCTCGAATGACCTCCTCATTCGGAGCATGGTTCGGAGCTGGGGGCGGCGGAATGTTCAATGCTGGGGGTTGAACGGGAGCTCGAGGAGCCCCAAGGTTTCTTACGAGAGCCAGCATCTCGGCTTGTTGTTCTTCCATCTGCCGCATGCGCCCTTCCAGTATTGCTGCGGGCGCAGACACTACCTCTTCTGCGAGAGGCGTATTGATAAGCGAGTGGGAGGGAGCCGGGTCGATGCGTCCCTCCGGGATTGTTCCTTCAGTAGTGCGAGCACTTCTTCTTGCCATTGCACTTGGCGGCATGTGTTATCTTCAGTTAGTCTTTGCAGATTTTGGGGAATTGTTTCCCATAGACGGCGCCAAACTGTGCGGGTCACTTAGTGCTCTTGGTAGACCGGTCGAATTGAACCACCTTAGCTCGAGAGCGAACTAAGCGCGCAAACAGTCACAGAGAAATTCGTTGAATACACTGGGACTTTTTAGCGTGGAAAACCCGGAAAGGGTAAAAAACCATATGGCCGGAGCTATGCCGACCAAACTTCCACTATCTTCTGGGGGGTTACAATTAGAGATTTAGAAGTCGAGCGCGACAAGCCGCTGCTCGTTACAATATCAGAGAGAGAGACAGAGAGAACGTTCCGAGGGCGACAGGCCACCTCTCGGAAAAAACTAAGTCTTTTCCTTCTGAGAACGGTAGAGAACGAAAGTGAGAATGCCTTGTCCAATTTCGTGGAGACGAAAGTGAGAAAGCCTTGTCCGCTTTCGTGGAGACGAAAGTGAGAAAGCCTTGTCCGCTTTCGTGGAGACAAAAGTGAGAAAACCTTGCCCGCTTTCGTGAAGACGAAAAACTTCAAGTCCGCGAAGGAGACCTTCAAGCGCCGAAGGAGAAGTCCGTGGAAATCTTCAAGGAGCTCTCTCTGGGTATTCAGGCCGGATCCCCTCAAATGAAGCCTAGGGGGTCCTTTTATAGCTTTGGGCAGGGGTAGCCCTGTAATTTTGCCATTGTAACCACCGTAACCACCAGGGAGGACGAATCATATTTTCCGGATCAGAGTCCACGGATCGCCATTTTTCGTAAATGACCATGCTGCCCTTCGAGGATAGGCGACAAGCTGTTCCTGAAAAGTGAGAAACTGAGAAGACAAAAAGTTAGCTAGCCGAGTCGGAAAAGTGAGCGAGTCGGAAATGTGAGCGTGCTAGAAAGACAAAAAGTGAGCGAGCCGAGTCGGAAAAGTGAGAATGCTCAGAGCGGAGCCCGGAGTCCGAAAAGCGGGCGGCGATCCGGAAGAGGGGGGACTCACCCCAACCTAGCCACGGAGGAGAGCGGTTCGACCGCCCCTAAAGGAGGGCGCAGCGCGGGCGCGCCCGAGGGAGGGGGCGACTCCTCTTGGCCGCACCCCAAAAGGGGGGTGCGGCTTGGCCGCACCCCAAGGGGGTGCAGTTCGGCCGCACCCCACATGGGGTGCGGTTTGGCCGCATCCCCCACTATGGGGGGTGCGGCTATTCGCACCCCGCTAGTGGGGTGCGGGCTAACCACACCCCAGTAGCGGGGTTCGGTTACGGCGAGGCGTGATGCGTGCTTCGTGCGTGCTTGCGTATTGGCGGTGAAAGTGGTAGGTTCGGCCCTCTCAACTCGGGCGACCATGCGTTGACCGTTGACCCTACTTTCCTTTAGTGGAATTTTCCCTAGACGCACCCCAAGGCATCTACGGGTATATAACAGCTACAATGACCACTTGGATGCTATGAGGAGGAAGCAACACATTTCACTGATTGTGGATAGCTCGACAAACGTAGAAGATGAGATGAACGCAATAAATTTAGAAAATAGTTAAGCACGCCGCACACTCGCAAGTCGCACTCTTTTTTTTTTGTAATTTTATAAATTACTAAATTTTGTAATTTGTTTTGCCAAATAATTTTTTTTTTGTATTTTTCATTTTTTTTCAATTTGAATGTAAATTTGTATTTTTCATTTTTCAAGATTAAAATAAATTCTAATAAATTTTGATGTAAATTTGTGTTCGAAAGATTTACAAAAATCAAAAAATATAAATACCGCACCCTTAAACCTAAGCCAAACTTTACGTCTAATTAAACTCCTATTGATTCATGTTTCCTAAGTTTATTTTTAGTATAGTAGCGAGAAAGAATGTTGAGTAAGTTTTTTGGTAGGAATATTGAATTTTAACTTAAATTGAAAAGATTTTAAAAAGTCTGTTAGACTTTAGTAGAATAAAGAGTTCTTTATTCTATTTGCAATTTGTGATGATTTGCTTTTTTATGATTAGTGAGAACTATAAAATCACGTGCTAAAATTAAGTAATAATTTTTCAATTTTCTTTCTTTCAAATTTCTCTGCTTCTAATTTTGCATCGTACTCGTGTTTAACATGGTTAAAACGTTTGATTAATTATATTTATTATCGCTAACTTGTTTTTCTTTGCTTGGGGACAAGCAAGATAATATGTATGGAGGAATTTGATGAAGTTAATTTAGCTTAATTTATTAGGGTAAAAATAAGTATTTTCTTACTTAAATAAATGTACATTATGAATTTAGAGCCTATAATTAGTTTCTTTTTGAAAATATTATTCTCTTTTGAAAATATTATTCATAGTCTTATAGTATATGTTTTGCAGAATTTTATGTTGTTTACAATTTTTCCAAGTACACGCCCCAAGTCACGGGCGTGACCTGGGGCGTGTAACCCGATCCCGACGCATATATGATCCCAAGCCCGAAACAAGAAGAAAATCAAATTACACGTCTAGTGTCACGGGCGTGACCTTAGTCACACCCGTGACGTGAGTGTGTTCATCAAGTCCCGAGCTCCGACCCCTGCAGCGTAACCTACACCGAATTGCTGCCCAGCGTACTCGACATGCCCCCAGTCACGGGCATGTTCACCAAGTCACGAGAGTGACTTGGGATGGCGTGTTCACCAAGTCCTGAGCTCTGGCTGCTGCAGCGCAACTTGCGCCGAATTGCTGCTCACCATACTCGACACGCACCAAGTCATGGGCGTGGACAGAGGGCGTGTTCACCAAATCCCAAGCCCGTCGCAATCCCATCAGATTTTCTCTAGCCAAAAGTCAACTAAATTTTACATGCCCCAAATCACGGGTGTGACTATAGGCGTGTACTTCGCAATTTTTTTTATAATTTCCAGCCTCTCCCATGAGTCAAGGGTTCAGAAATTTGGAGTGCGAAGGTGCTTCTAGTTGCTGTTCTTGCAGTTTTGTATGTTTTTATTCCTTATGCTCTCCTTTTCTCTCTCTTCTTTTCAAGTAATTTTCTCTTAGTTTTTCATGCAATATCTATTGGTGAACTTGTAATCTCCTTTTACTATTGTTGTAGTCACTTTTTGAACTTGTAATCAACTTTTATTAATAATAGAATTCTATTTGTCTTCTCTTAATTTCTCTCTTTCCTTTAGTTAATTTTCATGCAATTTTATTTCATATCTTTCTCTTACCCTTCCACCATAATTAACTAAACTCCCATTAGTACCTGATAAGATGATCAGAGGATGAGCTAATCAATTTATGATCCTTAAGCTCTCTTTTTCTCTTTAAGTAAGTACTTTTGATTTACCTTTGAATTTCAAAGTAGTGAGACCATATTTTCGATGTATGGTTTTCACTTAGGTTTTCATACTTAGTTAGCCGAGAGGCTCAAATATGAATCCACTCCCTTCTCAATTTTTAGTGTATGACATGAGGTAGCTCTTCGAATATTCTTTTTGATTTAGAGATCGAGCGCACCAAGTTGCGACGCCTCCGTACTCATGATCAGGATTCCCATTTAGCCTTCGAAGTGTCGATCAGGGACACTGCCACAGAAAACATGGAACCTAATGTACCCACATACGACTTTCTTTCATCACTCCAGCACAAGGATAGAAAGTGTAGAAACATAAGGAAAACTATACATACCAAATTGATGAGTACTTTTTGTACTCATCTTTTAGTATTATTTTAATATAGTTTTAAATTGAATTTATACAATTTTTATGTATTTTCTTATTTAATTTGTTCCTTTTTAATCTCTTCTACTAATTTAAGCTTATTTTATGTTTTGCAGGTTTTTTGGGCACTTTGAGTAAAAATCCAAAGTACATGCCCAAGGTCACGGGCGTGACCAAGGGCGTGACAGTCAAAGATGTGTTCCAGACCCAATTCCTCCACCAGGGAGCGTTCCGTGAAGAATTCGCCAAGTACACGCCCCAGGTCACGGGCGTGACCAAGGGCGTGACCCAGTGTCACGGCCGCGACTCGCCACAGCATCCATAGCACGCCTGCCACGTCATTTAAAGTTACACGCCCCAGGTCACGGGCGTGACCTAGGGCGTGACATCAGGTCACGGGCATGACTCGCCCCGCGCTTCTTCCCGCCAGAGTTTCCCGCCAGCAGCACTATTTCAAGATTACACGCCCCAGGTCACGGGCGTGACCTAGGGCGTGACACGGCCAAAATGCTCGCAATTACTCCAGAAGGCGCCCTCTCCGCTGCTGCTTTGATCACGCCCCTTACACGCCCTTGGTCATGGGCGTGACCAAGGGCGTGTAACCTCAACTTTTCAGCTATATAAATGGAGCTTCTCCAGATCTTCAAGGACGAATTTTGGGAGTTCTAAGTTTATTTTCTTGTACTGCTTTTGTTATTCTTAAGCTTGTAATCTTCTTTCTTAGCTTGCACTTTCATTTCAGGTTGGTAATTTCTTGTTTCCTAGTTGTAATTTCCCTTTCGATTAATAAAATAGCACTTTTACTCTTATTCTACTCTCAATCTTCATTATGCACTTCTTGTATTTCATCAATTCCTCCATCTCCATGAGTAGCTAAATTTCATTAGTACTCGGCCGAGATGATCCAAGGAAAATATAATTCATAATTTAGTTTAGAACTTCTTTTTCTCTTATTGAGATCGCTTAAGATTTATCCTTGAATTTATATTGATTGAGATTATATTATCGATATATAATCTCATTCTTGTTTTCGTAGTCAAATAATCGAAAGGTTTTGAGTTCGAATCGATCACTTTAAGGATAAAGAGATTTGAATGCACTCCTCGAGAGAGGACGGCGTAAATCTCCCGGATTGGAGTTATATCCAATAGAGGGGTTCACTTCGATAAAGCGAGCTTTAGGGGTTTCAATTCTAGAACGAGAGTTCGATTGATCAACCTAAACTCAGTTAGGCGTATCCTCGAGAGAGGTACGTTCATAAATCAGGAACCTCCACGGTCAAGCATTTCTTTTAAAGAGGATTAGAAGTTTTATTTCTTTATTTATTTATTTTTTCCAAGGTGATTCAAGGTTGAGTACTAACTTTTTCATTAATTCAAATAAGCTATTTCTCTTTTTTTCGCAACCAACCAACCACAATTTCTATTCGATAAAATAATAGAGATTTTCCGAAGTAAGAGTATTCAACCGCCCCGAGTTTAATACGACCTTGTTTCAATAACTTATACTACATTCGATATTGTACACTTGCCATTATCGTTTGCAAGCATAGTTTTGCGCATCAAGTTTTTGGCGCCGTTGCCAGGGAACACGGTTGATATTTCGAAAAAAGAAATATTTATTAATTTTATCGTTCTCTTTCTTCTCCCCCCCTTTTTTTCTTTAAAATAAAAAAAAAATTTAAAAAGCGCAATCTAAATTCTCGGAAAGGACGCTTTGGGCTTGAATTCCCATCACAGCCTCTAGTACCTTGCAAACCCTTCACCGGGTAGATTTTGGGAAGTCCGGGACTAATTTAACCCGCTTTTTCAAAAAAAAATATATAATAAAAATATTTTTAAAAAAAAATTCCATTCATTTGAGTAAAGGTTGTTACTTTTTTATTATGAGAGAATCTGAATTGGCTGTTAAGGTTGTCGAGCTTCGAAACCAACTTTATCTCTTACAAGCTGCGCGAAAACGCCAATTTAGTTGTCATTATTGTGGTGCGCCTCATCAAAGTGAGAAATGTTATTTACATTCTTATTATCAAAATAATTATTATGAAAATAATTTTCCTCAATATTATGCAAATAATTTTGATAGTAATTACGATCATAATTTTTCCACTTTTAATGAGAATAATTTTTCAAACTTTGATGAAAATAATTTTTGTAATTATAATGAAAACAAATTTTTGGCATTTAATAATTGTTCTTCTAGTTCCGGAGTTGATTATTCTTGGTGGCAAGTTCACCCGGATAGTTCCCGGAGCAACGAAGATAAATCTTTATATCCGAATTTTTGTTTTTCTTCTTATACACCGCAGTCTTCGTTCTCTAATTTGGGGAAAATTTCGCAGATCCAAATAGATAATTTCCCCCAAAATTTAGAGGAAAATAATTTTTCTAATTTTCACGAGAATAATTTTTCGGCCTCTAAAAATTTGTCTTCTAGCCCCGAAGTAGATTATTCTTGGTGGCAAGGTCACCCGGATAGTTTACGGGGCGATGAAGATAAATCTTTAGAACCGAATTCTTGTTCTTCTTCTTTTGCGCCACAACCTTCGTACTCTAATTTTGGGGAATGTCCGCCGATTCAAATAGATACTACCCCCCAAATTTTAGAGGAAAATTTTATTTCTACTAGTATTTTTTCTCCACCTTTGGATGATTTAGTTATGGAGGAACATGTGGCTTCATGTAATACCATAACTTCTTTTACCAAAGATGAAGAAAAATTACTTTACCAAGAATTTCTTAAAGTTATGGGCACCCCGGATGAAATAGAAGAAGAACAAGTTTCTTCCCCTACTTCACCCGGATTTTATTGTCATGAATATTCGCGAATTTCTTCTATCCAACCAAAAATTCATGAAAATTTTGTGTCCGAAAATTTTATTCCGCTTGGTAACGCACTGGATTTCTTAAATGAAAATGTTATTATAGAAAAGGAACAACCGGAGCTTGATTTTATAATTTCGCAAGCGCCTCCTCCTTGCGAAAATTTTTCTAACTCGTTTATTTGTGATTCACTTTATTCTAATAATTTTCAGGTTAAGGATGAGCTGCTGCCACCCCAAATAATCAATGATCCATATGCCGCTCATCTTTATAAATTCAAATCACCTCAGGTATGTATAGGTGATTTGGATTTACATATTCAAGTTCAAGGACAAAAGGAGAATCACAAGATAAACGGAGGAGTAGCCGGGCGACTGACGCCGGCACATTCGGCTCAGCGCAAATTAAGGGACTTGCCTGTCCACCTCTCTTTTAAATTTCTTTTTTCCTAACAATAACCGTCTAGCTTAAAGACGGGAAAAAGAAAGCGCTCTTGGGAGGCACCCCTTGCTTATCTTTAATTTCAGTTTTATAAAAATTTATTTTCAAGTGTTCTTCATACTTAGTTTTAAACATTGGGGACAATGTTTAATTTTAAGTATGGGGGTGTAGCTTAGCTTTTCTTGTATTTTTATTTAAATATATATATATATAACTTATAAAAATCTAATTTCTTGGAAAGCGCGCTTTGGGCTTGAATTCCCATCACAGCTCCTAGTACCTTGCGAACCCTTCACCGGGTAGCCCTTGGGAAGTCCAAGAAATAATAATAAAAATAATAAATACACCTAGCCTTGCTGTTTTTAATGTTCTAGAAATTTTGTTTGTGGTACGATTATAAGAATTCCTACATTTTTAATTTAGCTAATTATTTCATTTGATCAGAATTTGTTAAATCTAAATTTGAAGTAATTTAGTTTTAAGAAACACTTTATGTTTTTAATTCGATTAGAGAGTTAATTTAGCACTACTTCTCCGTTTAATTTTAAATAGCTTCACTTTGTGGTAAATTGCCTAAACATCTTTAGATTTTTTTTTGTTATATTCACTTTTAACTTTAAGATCTTAGGAAATCTCATTCCACTAAAATGTTGCTCTCAAAATAGTTTAATTTATAAACTAGAGTTATTTCTCCCCCCTCACCCTTTGTTGGCAAAAAAAATGTAGAAAAAGATCATATGTCATGGAAATAAGAGGATAAAATTCATTATTTCCTAAAACATATGCACCCAAAATCATTTACAAGATTATATATCATGATGTAAGAGGATAAAATTCATTACATCTAAAACATATACATTTTGGGTTTTTGATTGAAGAGAATTGTTAAAAGATTATATGGCATGGAAAATAAGAGGATAAAATTCATTATTTTCCTAAACATATACAATTTCATATTCAAATGAGGTGAGAGGATAAAATTCATCACCTCTATTCAAGAACTCTTCATTTGCCATTTCGTTCAAACCCATCCCTAGCCAATTTCATTGTTTCTAGTCCTAAACTAAATTATTAAGAGAGCAGTATTTTAGTAGGTGTCTTTTCCTTAAGCTTCTTTTATGTTAGAGTGTCTATAATTTCAATCTAATTTTGTTTGAAATTTCTATAATTTTGATTGCTAAATAGTTATCTTGAGAAGTAGTTAGCTAAATAAATTTCTCTTTTTAAATTATCAACATAACTTATGACTTAATTCTTGAATTCCTAAAATTTGCCTTTAACTTATTCATGGTTTAATAAAATTTTAGTTAATTAGAAATAATATCGATGTCTTGTAATTCTTTCCTCACTCTTTTGCTCTGGAATAGCAAAAACTCAAGTATGGGGGTGTTTGATGAGTACTTTTTGTACTCATCTTTTAGTATTATTTTAATATAGTTTTAAATTGAATTTATACAATTTTTATGTATTTTCTTATTTAATCTGTTCCTTTTTAATCTCTTCAACTAATTTAAGCTTATTTTATGTTTTGCAGGTTTTCTGGGCACTTTGAGTAAAAATCCAAAGTACACGCCCAAGGTCACGGGCGTGACCAAGGGCGTGACAGTCAAAGATGTGTTCCAGACCCAATTCCTCCACCAGGGAGCGTTCCGTGAAGAATTCGCCAAGTACACGCCCCAGGTCACGGGCGTGACCAAGGGCGTGACCCAGTGTCACGGCCGCGACTCGCCACAGCATCCAGAGCACGCCTGCCACGTCATTTAAAGTTACACGCCCCAGGTCACGGGCGTGACCTAGGGCGTGACATCAGGTCACGGGCGTGACTCGCCCCGCGCTTCTTCCCGCCAGAGTTTCCCGCCAGCAGCACTATTTCAAGATTACACGCCCCAGGTCAAGGGCGTGACCTAGGGCGTGACACGGCCAAAATGCTCGCAATTACTCCAAAAGGCGCCCTCTACGCTGATGCTTCGATCACGCCCCTTACACGCCCTTGGTCACGGGGGTGACCAAGGGCGTGTAACCTCAACTTTTCAGCTATATAAAGGGAGCTTCTCCATATCTTCAAGGACGAATTTTGGGAGTTCTAAGTTTATTTTCTTGTACTGCTTTTGTTATTCTTAAGCTTGTAATCTTCTTTCTTAGCTTGCACTTTCATTTCAGGTTGGTAATTTCTTGTTTCCTAGTTGTAATTTCCCTTTCGATTAATAAAATAACACTTTTACTCTTATTCTACTCTCAATCTTCATTATGCACTTCTTGTATTTCATCAATTCCTCCATCTCCATGAGTAGCTAAATTTCATTAGTACTCGACCGAGATGATCCAAGGAAAATATAATTCATAATTCAGTTTAGAACTTCTTTTTCTCTTATTTAGATCGCTTAAGATTTATCCTTGAATTTATATTGATTGAGATTATATTATCGATATATAATCTCATTCTTGTTTTCGTAGTCAAATAATCGAGAGGTTTTGAGTTCGAATCGATCACTTTAAGGATAAAGAGATTTCAATGCACTCCTCGAGAGAGGACGGCGTAAATCTCCCGGATTGGAGTTATATCCAATAGAGGGGTTCACTTCGATAAAACGAGTTTTAGGGGTTTCAATTCTAGAACGAGAGTTCGATTGATCAACCTAAACTCAGTTAGGCGTATCCTCGAGAGAGGTACGTTCATAAATCAGGAACCTCCACGGTCAAGCATTTCTTTTAAAGAGGATTAGAAGTTTTATTTCTTTATTTATTTATTTTTTCCAAGGTGATTCAAGGTTGAGTACTAACTTTTTCATTAATTCAAATAAGCTATTTCTCTTTTTTTCGCAACCAACCAACCACAATTTCTATTCGATAAAATAATAGAGATTTTCCGAAGTAAGAGTATTCAACCGCCCCGAGTCTAATACGACCTTGTTTCAATAACTTATACTACATTCGATACGGTACACTTGCCTTTATCGTTTGCAAGCATAGTTTTGCGCATCACAAATCTATCATAATAAGGCACATCAAAGGACCATGTCCTATTATGCGCGATCAAATCTAGAAGGTACACAATCAAGTATTGTCAGCCTCATGATAGCGAACAATAACTTTGAGATCAAGTCTAACATCATACAAATGGTGCAAAAATCGGTGAACTTCGATGGTCTGCCGGACGAAGATCCAAACTGTCACTTCTCTAATTTTTTTGAAATTTGCGACACTTTCAAAATCAATGGCGTTACTGATGACGCCATTCAATTACGTCTTTTTCCTTTTTCTTTGCGTTCGAAGGCAAAGCAGTGGTTGAGCTCTCTTCCTAATGGGACCACACTACCTGGGCCGAGATGGCGGAAAAATTTCATACTAAGTATTTCCTGCCTGCCAAGACAGCTAAATTGCGCACTGATATTGCTTCATTTATGCAAATCAACTCGGAGACTCTCTTTGATACATGGGAGCGCTTCAAAGAGCTTTTGCGTAGATGCCCTCACCATGCACTTCCTACTTGGCAACAAGTGCAAATTTTTTATAACAACATGAATTTCCAAACAAGGCAGATGATTGATGCATCCGGCAGGGGTACGTTAAATAACAAGACCGCGGAGGCCGCTCAAGAGATTTTTGAGGAAATGACCATGAATGAGAATCAATGGAATATGCCCCGAGCACGGCCTAGCAACCCAGCCGGTATTTTTGAAAGTGATGCTACTTACAATTTAGCTTTACAAGTTGAGCGCTTAACTAAGCAAGTGACGGAGATGTCTGCTTCCTCCGCCACCCCTCCTTGAGCTAATATTACTATAATTGAAGAACAAGTTAATTGTTCAAACCGATTTCTCGGCCCCTTGTGGAGCTCGGGGCCCTCACCGAAATGAGGGGCAGTTAGCCCTTACTGATCCCTCGGAGAAGGTAGACTGAAGACTAGAAAATTGACTAAGACCTTAGTCACAGCGAGGAGGTCCCTCCACTAACCCGGAAGATCGTTGAGCGCTTCCCCTCCAAAGCCAAAGCTGAGACTCGGGCACCTTGGAGAGCTTTGGAAATGCTAACCAAAGAAAGCCTGAGGAGAGAGAAGTTGAAGTGAAGTCCTCTCCAAAGGTGCCCTTTAGGTCTTATTTATAGGTTTTCTGATCTGGCCTGCAAATAGCAGGATTCCGCCTTTTGGTTTTACTATCCGCACCCCAAATAGGTCTGCTAACAGCCAAACTCCGCTGTTTGGAGAGGCTGAAGGCAGACCACCAAGGGTAAAAGGGTAATTTGGCCCAATCAACCTATAGGAAAGGAACTGCGAGAACATTATTGTCGAAGCTCTCGCGGGCCTTCTCGCGAGTCCTGCTCGCGATGCCTTTCCTAGGCGATCGCCCTGCGAGGACCTCGCCGGCCCATTCTGGCGGTATCTGCTGAGGTCCAGTCTCGCGACTCCTCTTGTGAGACTGCCCCTTGACTCCGTCGAGCTCAACACACCCTTCGTCGAACGCAGAGCACTTCGTCGATCACATACGAGCTCGACGAATGTAGAACGTTGAATTGTTCGCTGACTGCTGAGACGGGCGGTTCGCCGACCGCTGCTTCCCTGCTGTAATTTGTCGAGCGCCGTCCGACGAATGCTGAGATCCGTTCGACATTCGTCGAACGCCGAATTCAGCTCGCCGGACGCTGAGGCTCTAAACTTGCCAGCCTTCCTGCGAGATCGCCCATTGACTTTGCCGCGCACCGAACACATTTCGCTGACATCTCTTTACTGAACATAGGTCTCGTCTGCCAGCGGCCTGCGAGGTATTGATTTGTTAGCCCTTGCTCGGCCCTATCTTTTGGAGATATCTGCCGAGGTCTGGATCTCGCGACTCCTCTTGCGAGACCGCCCCTTTGGCTTTAATGAGCATAGAACACTTCATCGACCTCTGATGGTTTCGCTGAATAGGGGTGAGCTCGACGACCACAGGCGGGCTCGACGAAATCGGGAGAGTTCGTCGAACGCAGTACTCCTTTCGTCGAACTCAGGAAACTTCTTCAAATTGCCTACGAGCGTTTATCTCGCCGCCGACCCTTCTCGCTCGCCTCTTAGCGAGCCCTCCGAGAGAGACTTCCCCAAGGTCCCTCTTGCGAGGTTTTTTGCCTTAAGGTCTCACTCTCTTATTACTTCTTTCATCCTGTCGCCCTCTTAAACCATGCCTCCTGGCCTAGCGAATATCGGGGTTGTACACAATCCCCACTCTTCGCGAGGCTATTTAGGCTCGCAAAGAAACATCCAACCCCTGGTATTCGCCAGCCCCTTTATGATCTATCGGGAATCTTTGGTAGGTCCCACCCTGAGGGCTATAAATATCGTCCCAAGTCCTTAGTGGCGTGCGCCGCCACTTCCTTTTCTTTCTTTTGGCCTCGTACTGTAGCTGCCAGGAGATGCCGATTTCCGAAGAAGCTGAGGCTCGCCTGAGGGCTGTGAAAGCCGGTGGGCTACCCTCCACGACCAGGGTCCCCGCCTGGATGAATCGGCCGCCTCCCGCTCTGTCGCCGAATACTAAGAAGGTGAAGTCGGCTTGCCGAACCGGGGATGGCTCTGTGCTGCTGGACTCCTCCCCGGATAGCCATCTCCACGAGAAGGTATGAGCTACCCCTCTAGCTTAAGTCAATAAGTTTGCCTGTGATTCATGCCTACTCGGAGGATGCCTTGCCGAACGAGGACGCTGGCGAACCTGCTGGTGGGTCTCGCAGAAGTCCGCCAGCTGATACGAATCATGCTGGCAAAAGTGTCGCGGGTATGCCCTTAAGCTCGCATGCCAGTCCTCCTTTTGTCAACTGACCTTCATTCCATGCTTCCTACAGTCTCGCCCCTGAAGTCCCCGGCTCGCTCAACGTTGCGGCCTCCGTCTCCGCCTCCTCCCGACAAAACTGTGGATAGGCCAGGGTTCCAACTTCTGACGAGCGAGGAGACCGGCGCCTCTGTGCCGCCAAAGATCCCTCCGATCAACAGCACTGCCTACCCTTTTGGTCTGGGTAAATCTCTCTATCCCCACTATGGCAACGTCTTCCAGGGATGCCCTGAGACCTCTCTTCCCCCTCTGGGTAAGCATTCTGACGGCCCCCCTGCCCTGCGCAAACTTAAGCGCGCTATCTAACCTTTTCGTAATATCGCGTAGAGAATCCTGAAAATCTGCCTACCGATTCCGAGTTAGGTGACGACGAGATGTCCCCCCTTCCTGACCAGGTGGAAGACTTCTTAGGGGATCCGCGAGAAGATGATGAAACAACGAGTCGCAGAGTTGCTGAGAAAACATGGTCGGATGCTGATGGACCTCAACATGCAGGCGAGGCGGGACAGAGAAGCCGCCGAGGATAGGCATGCTGTCTTGATGGAAGAGTGTGCGAGGCTCCGGGCAGCGAGACAACGTGATTACGATGAGAACGTTATGACGTCAGAGGTGCATATAGCGAGGATGAGGGATTACGCCTTCCTCATGGACCGGGAGGGCCGTGCGGCCAAGGATTATTATAATTCCAGGGTACCGCCGCGGTCCGGGTCGCGGGGTGGGGTAGGTGGAAGTGGTTGCCTCATGATTCTCGCTAACTTTTATGTTGTCACGAACTCTTATTACTTGTTATTGAGTGCCGCTATTCTGGGCAATCTCGCAATGGTTTGCAACTCATATACTAGTTTTATCTCATCTGATAATAATTACTAGCTTTTTATTAGTTCTCGCTCGCTGCTAATATGTCTGTTTCATTTTCATGCTATGTTGTGTTCACGGGGGTCTCCGTTCTCGCTGAATGTATCTCGTGGCGGCTCTCCCCCCTTTTTACGCTATTATGTTTGCTTGCGCTGTTCTCGCAACGATATCGCTTGTACTAACCTCGCAGGCCTTTCTCGCCCGCGACCGTGATGTGATGTTTTTGGCTAACTGCGCTCACCGACGCTTGGGCTTCTTCCCGCCCTTTTACTTTTGCTATAAATAGGCTGTCCTAGCAGATTCAACCACCGTATTTACTGTCACCCTTCTTCCTCCTCTGCTTCAGAGCTCTCGCTCCTTCCTGTTCTCGCTTTACTTCCTTTCTCGTAGGTTTTTCGAAATGGGCGGCGATGCTACCGAGTCGGAGGGTCGGCGAAATATTGCTAAGGCTTTCGCCGAGCATAGCTTCTTCTATTGTAACCTGACATACGAGGAATACTTCACCGCGGCGCCGACTACGTCACCCCTCCATTCGCGGCGTGTCTTCCTAGCGAGAATGATGTGATCAACGCGCCACTTGTCGATGAGCTGGCCATCCCCACCACTCATTTCGTGGTCGGCTTGCGTCTCCCCTTGTGGCCGGAAGTTCGCCAGGTAATGATCGCTCTTGCTCATTTCTTATTCTCTGCAGGTAGAGTCTCGCTCATTGTATAAAATAAATCTTGGTTTTCTTGTCGCTCGCCAGGTGCTCAAGCATTACGGCATTGTTCTGAGTTAGCTCCCCCCTAACGCCATGGCGGTGGTCACCGCTTTCGCATGCTACCTGCGCAAGGAGCGCATCGAGTTCAACCTTCCAGCTTTTCGGAAGCTGTTCTCCTTCCGCGCCTATAAGGACGGGACCGCCTACTTCGTGGGCTCGGGTCCTAAAGTTGACGAGACCGTCAACAAGGCCCACTTATGGGCCCAGAAGTTTCTCTTCGTCAAGGGTTTTCTTGTCGCTCGGGCCATGACGCCGTCTTTTATCAGTTCTTCTATAAGAAGTACTTCGAGGTTGTTCATCTCCGCCGCAACCTCGACTCGCTGCTTCCAGTGCTCGCTGGGGAAGGTAAAGATCTCGCTCAATAACTATTGTTATTTCCAAGTAACTCCGTATTTATTGTAACTCCAACATTTTTTAGGCGAGCGGGATCTCCCCATCCATCCCCCCTACGCAAGCAATCGGAAGACCGACGCTACCCTTGTTCTCGCGACCATGGGGGCGGAGGCTTGCCGAGGCGCCGTCATACCAGGTGAGCCCTCCTCTCGCGAGAGACCAGGGGCTTCTAGTAGCCATGCCCTTCCCCCAAAATCCCCGCCGAAGAAAAATAGTAAGAAGAGCAGGGTCTCGCTCGCCTCCTCAAAGGGGAAGGAGCCTCACGAGGCCGCTTTCGATGAGTTCGACCTCACCGGCCTGTCCACGGGAGGTGAGGACAATGAGCCCAGCCAGGAGGCTGCCAGAACCTCCGATCCGCCCATCCCCGTCAACCATTATAACTTTGGTCTCGGCCAGAGGCGCCGAGATGAGACCGGCGAGCTCTTGGTGAACTGGAAGCCGGAGACCAACCGGGCGGACATCTCCACCATCCTTCCTACCTGGGTGGAGAAGGAGACCGTCAGAGGTCACACCTTTGATTTCTCGTTCGTCCTCTATGGGCGCGAGGACGCGGGGGCTTACAAAGATGAGACCACAAGGACTCTCGCTTTCGAGAGCGCGAGGTCTCAGTTGCGCTCTGCTGAGCTCCCCCACATGACGGGGAGGCGCTGCCTGCAGCTGGAGCTTCAGAACGTGGAGCTCGCGAGAGCCTATCAGGGGCTTCTCACCGAGAACGCGCAGCTGAAGGAGAAGCTGCTCGCTGCAGAGAGCAGTGTGGTGAGTTATCTAGACCTCGTTACCTTCCTCTCCTTCGGCCATTTCGCTTCTTTAACTTATCTTACTTGCAGGATGTCAATGCCGCCGGAAGAGCCGACGCTCGCATCCAGAGCCTGGAGGGCGAGGTGGCTGGGCTAAAAGCTCCAAATTGCAAGCTTGCCCGTGCCGTCGTTCCCCCTTCTCCCCGTCGTCTGAAGGAAGAGCGGCGATCGCGAGATGAGGAGATCCGCTTGGAGTCCACCAAGTCAGCTCACTATATCTTCCAGACGATGAAGGCGGCCGACCTCCTAACCGACGACGCGGCCGACATGACTCTGGAAGACATCATCCCAGAGCTCTTTATCCCGCTTCCGCTAGTGAAGAGCAGCAATGACGAGGAAGGGTTCGCGAGCGATTCCTGATGCTTGTAATTTTTGGTTTTTTTATTTCCTATTTCGTTTTGGGATGGCGAGATCGCCGCCTCTTGTAAATCAAACCGTGAAAAGCATAGATGCATGTTTTTGGCCTTGTACTGTGCTTGCCCTTTCTGCTATATTGCCTTTCATGCTGATATCTCATTCTCGCTTGCCTCGATATTCATCTTCGCAAAAGTTATTCTAGCGATGATCGTTCTCGCACCTCACGTTATCAAATAGATAGACATAGGACATTTTTGGCTTCTCTGGCCTTTCGCCATTTGCCTTAGGATTATTACCCTTTAGGTATGCATTTTCCTCTAGGTTTCGCGAGGTACTTTGCTTTTCGGCGAGAGCTCGCCTCCTACCCTGTGCCTGCGACCTTTCTGCCGAGCACCGGATACCCCGGAGTGCTTAGTGTTGATTCTCGTCACTCGCATACTATCGTGCGAAATCTTTCTTCTCGCCGAGCAAGCAGCCTCGCCGAGCGAGAAGGCTCGGGTCAGCGCCGAAGGCTCGCCAATCCTGAGGCATATTATCTTGACCTTATGAAGAACTCATCTCCTTGCCAACTTCCCCAGTGATCAACTTGCATCTCCTGTCTAGTGAGAGCCCCGGAGCGGAATGGACCTGATGCATTCCAGCATTGATACTCGTTACCTTGCCAGCTTCTCCAGAGATCAACCTGAAACCCCACCGTCTAGTGAGAGCCCGGGAGCAGAATCGATCTGGGGCATTCCAGCATCAATACTTGTCACCTTGCCAGCCTCTCCAGAGATCAACCTGAAACCCCCCGTCTAGTGAGAGCCCGGGAGCGGAATCGATCTGGGGCATTCCGACACCAATACTTGTCACCTTGCCAGCCTCTCCAGAGATCAACCTGAAACCCCCCGTCTACTGAGAGCCCGGGAGCGGAATCGATCTGTGGCATTCCTTCATCAATACTTGTCACCTTGTCAGCCTCTCCAAAGATCAACCTGAAACCCCCCGTCTAGTGAGAGCCCGGGAGCGGAATCGATCTGGGGCATTCCAACATCAATACTTGTCATCTTGCCAGCCTCTCCAGAGATAAACCTGAAACCCCCCGTCTAGTGAGAGCCTGGGAGCGGAATCGATCTGGGGCATTCCGGCACCAATACTTGTCACCTTGCCAGTCTCTCCAGAGATCGACCTGAAACCCCCTGTCTAGTGAGAGCCCGGGAGAGGAATCGATCTGGGGCATTCCAGCATCAATACTTGTCATCTTGCCAGCCTCTCCATAGATCAACCTGAAACCCCCCGTCTAGTGAGAGCCCGGGAGCAGAATCGATCTGGGGCATTCCAGTACCAATACTTGTCACCTTGCCAGCCTCTCCAGAGATCAACCTGAAACCCCCCGTCTAGTGAGAGCCCGGGAGCGGAATCGATCTGGGGCATTCCTGCACCAATACTTGTCATCTTACTTGTCATCGCATAACAGTTATAACTATCAAGTGAAGAAGTAAAATATTCAACTAATATCATAATAAAACTTTCAAGGTAGAACCGCTTCAAATCATCTTCACTTCTGGCTCGGCCGAGAGGTACCCCTTCCACATCTTGGAGGTGATACCCCCCCCGACTTGAGCACTTCGCTTACAATTTATGGACCCTCCCAATTGGGGTTGAGCTTACCTATCGCGGACCCTCTTCCGGCCGCGTCGACCTTCTTCAAGACCAGATCTCCCTTCTGAAAATGTTTCACTCGGATGTGCTTGTCAAAATATCGGGCCATTCGTCGCTTGATTTCCTCCTGCCTGATGGTGGCCTGGTCCCGGAGTTCCTCCACCAGGTCTAAAGATAGCCTTTGTTCCTCATCATTAGCCACTAGACTCTCTTCGCCCCCCTCACCTGCGGAGATCACCCTTGGGGTCTTTACTTCAAACTCTCTGGGAAGGACTGCTTCGGACCCATGAGAAAGTTTGAACGGGGTCTCCCCGGTGGCGGTGTTTGGAGTAGTCCTCAGGGCCCAGAGGACGGATGGTAGCCGCTCTACCCAGTTCCCCGGAGGTTCTCCACCTTCTTCTTTAGTAGGTTGACGATTACTTTGTTTGCCGCCTCCACCTGGCTGTTGCTTCTCGGGTGATGAACCGATGCGAACCTGAGGTCGATGCCAAGTTGGGTGCAGAAGCTAACAAACTCTTCTCTAGCAAATTGTGGCCCATTGTCCGTCACTATAGCCAGGGGGAGGCCGTGCCTACAAATTATTTCTCCCCACAAAAAATTCCTCACAACTTGAGATGTTACCTTGGCGAGCGCCTTCACCTCTACCCATTTGGAGAAGTAATCGATCATGACCAGTAAGAACTTTCTTTGGCCACTAGCTTGAGGGAAAGGGCGAACTAGGTCCAGCCCCCATATGACAAAGGGCCAGGGAGCTGTGATGGTCCGAAGTCTCTGGGCTGGGAGGAGTTGGAGTGGAGCATAGAGTTGGCACTTTGAACACCTCCTTGCGAACTCTGCCGCATCTTTGCTGAGGGTGGGCCAGAAATAGCCTTGCCTCAACACCCTCCCCTCCAGGGTTCGGCTCCCGAAATGACTGCCACACTCCCCGGAGTGAATTTCTTCCAGGACTTTCGGGACCTCCTCCTCGAAAACACAACGGGCCAGGAGTCCCGAGAGAGTCTTCCTATATAGCCCTCCTGCATGTAAGGAGTAATAAGCTGACTTGTACCTGAAGCGTCGTCTGTCTTTGTATCCTTCAGGGAACTTCCCTGATGATAGGAAAGTGACGAAGGGATTCATCCACGAGACCCGCTGATCCACCTCCATCAATTCTCCTTCCTCGATGGAGGGTCAGAACAGTTTCGAAACTGTTCCCCCTGCTCGGGGACCAAACTTGGCCAAGAGGTCTGCGGGGGTGCTCTCTTCTCTTGGCACGTGCTTGATGGAGAAAGTGCGGAAATGCCCGATGACCCCCTTGACCTTCTACAAGTACCACAGGAGGGTCGGGTCCTTTGCCTCAAACTCTCCCCTGACTTGGCATGCTACCACCATGGAGTCCGTCGAGACCTCCACATTTTGCACTCCCAGGACCCGAGCTAGACGCAGACCCGCTATCACCGCCTCGTACTCTGCTTGGTTGTTGGTAATCGGGAAGTGGATGTTTAAAGCTTGCTCGATCTTGGTCCCTTGGGGGATCACTAAGATGATTCCCCCTCCATAGGAATGCTTTCCCGACGCACCATCCACCAACAGCTTCCATGCCACTGAGGGGGGAGATTCATGCTCCCCTACTTCGGTTGTGTAATCAGCCATGAAGTCTGCCACCGCTTGGGCCTTGATCGACGCCCTGAGCACGAACGTGACATTGAACTCACTCAGCTCCACGAACCACTTCGCCAATCTTCCTGAATGTTCTACCCCCTCCATGACTTTGCGAAGTGGGTGATCAGTTACTACCTTGATCGAATGTGTCTGAAAGTAAGGTCAGAGCCTCTGGGCCGTCACCACCAATGCGAAGGACAACTTTTCCAGAATCGGGTACCGGAGCTTTGCCTTCCTCAGCACTTGGCTGACATAGTAGATGGGGAACTATTTTCTCCCTTCTTCCCGGATCAGTACTGAGCTTACTGCCTCGGACCGTACCCCCAGGTACAGGGATAGGTCCTCTCCCAGTCTCGGCCCTTGGAGTACAGGAGTTTGAGTGAGTTGTTCTTTCAAGGCCTGGAAAGCCTCCTCACACTCCGAGGTCCACTCGAATTTTTTGTTTCCCCTCAACACCTTGAAAAAGGGGGCACATTTGTCTCCCGCCTTAGAGAGGAACCTACTGAGTCCGGCCAGCTTTCCAGTAAGGATCTAAACCTCCTTCGAGTTCCTGGGCGATCCCAACTCCATTATTGCTTTGACTTTGTCCGGGTTTGGCTCCACCCCCGCCGGGGTGAGCAGGTGACCTAGGAATTTCCCTCGGCTAGCCCCGAAGACACACTTCAAGGGGTTGAGTTTCATCTTATACTTCCGCAAAGTCTTAAAGGTCTCTTCAAGGTCACGGAGGTGGGATCCAAGGTCTCGACTCTTTACCATGAGGTCATCGACGTAGACCTCCAAGTTTCTCACCTTTTGTTCTCGGAAGACCCTGTCCATCATTCTCTGGTATGTAGCACCTGCATTCTTGAGCTCGAAGGGCATCATCTTATAACGATAACACCCATCCCCCGTGATGAAGGAGACATCCTTGATGTCCGGGGGATGCATGCGAATCTGATGATAACCTGAAAAAGCATCTAGAAAAGACATTATAGGGAAACCGACGGCTGAGTCAACCAGCGCGTCGATTTTAGGCAGAGGGTAGCAATCCTTGAGGCATGATTTATTAAGCAAGTAAAAGTCGATACACATTCTCCACTTACCTCCCCCCTTCTTTACCATGACCACGTTAGAGACCCAGCCTGGATACTGGATCTCTGATACAAACCCTGCCTGAATGAGTTTACCCACCTCCTCTCGGATGGGTCCTTCAAGCTTGTCTGCTATGGACCTCCTCTTCTGACAGATGGGACGGGTGTCGGGGATGAGATTGAGGCGGTGGTAAGCCACATCCGCATCGATCCCGGGCATCTCCGCGGCGCTCCAAGCGAAGACATCTACATTCTCCTGAACGCAGGCTAGGATCTGCTTCTGCTCCGCCAGGCCGAGCTCCCGGCTGACCCTGACCTTCTCCACTACACCGGCTCAGGTGGTGACTTCGAGTTCCACGACCTACTCCACGGCCTCCAACCGGGATTTTTCTCCCCAATCTCCCTCCTTCTTTTCACCACTAGCGAGTGCTTCGACGTCACCCTCCTTTCCTTCTTGCCCGACCACCATCAATTCTTTTGCCCCCCTCCCGCGGCCTGACCCTCTACCTATTCTCCCTCCATCGGCTCCTCTGACCTCTACTCCATCTCCTCCTTCCGACCCTCTCCTTCAAGCCTTGCCGGCTCACCCACCTCCTGTTCCCATTTTTCTACCTCTCCCATCCAAAAGGTTGTGTTGACTGCCGTCACGTAGCATTGCCTCGCTACCTTTGGATCTCCTCTGATTCGTACTTGGACTCCTCCGTCATTGAACTTAAGGTACTGGTGGAATGTGGAGGGGACACAGTGGAACGCGCTGATGAGAGGCCTTCCGAAGATGGAGCTATAGCTGCTGGGAGCATCCACTATGACAAAGCGGCAGTTCCTGGACTGCCCCCCAAGACCACGTGGAGTCCTACTCCCCCTTCTACTTCTTTTCTCTCCCCGTAGAATCCGAACAACAGACCATCCGAGTCCAACACCCTTCGCGGCTCCACCTCCATCCCATCAAACGCCTTTTTGAAAATGACATTGACTGAACTCCCATTATCCACTAGGATTCTGGAAACAGTGAAGTTCTCGATCGCAGTCTGAATGACCAACGCATCGCAGAATAGGTCCTCACAACATGGCATGTCCTTCTGGGTGAAGGAAATCTTCTCTGTCGGGGGCGAGGCCAGGGATGTCGAAGCCACGCAATGATGGTAGATAGTATGGAGGCTCGCCTTCCGGGTTGCCTCAATACCTACCCCCCCCCCCCCTCCCCCCATGGATCACTCTGATCCCCCCTCGGGACCCCAAATCGTCTTGGTCCTCGCACCTTTCCTCCTCCTGAGGCTCAACCTCCTCATTCCTCACCGGTTTCTGCTGTCGCGACACGGGCACTCGGGCCCTTTTCGTCTCTAGGAACTCTGGGCAGGTGGCCATCGCGTGACCTTCCTCATCATGGAAGTCACAGTACGACAGCACCACCTCTCCCGCCTCGCCCTCCGCCATCCTATTCCTTCTTCTTCTTCCTGCTCCCGCTTCTTCTCTCGCCTCTTCTCTCCTTCCTCTTCCTCCTCTTCCCCGCCTGATTTCCATAGCTTGCTGTGGTGGAGGAGGCATCGGCCTCGGACCCTGCCTCCATCCCAATTGATGGGGTCTTCCTTGACCCCCATTGAAGTTACCCCTCCCCGGGGCGTAACCCCTTCCCTGGCCTTGCATTCCTCCGCCATGATGCCTCCACTCCCCCTCCAGGGCCCTGGGCTCTTCCCTTCTCCTCACCTCCTGCTGCCTGACCTCCGGCTCACTAAGCTTTGCTAGCCTCTTGGTGAGTTCCGGGTTGGCCTCTTCACTCTCGATTTCCTCCGCCACCCTCTCCATTAACTCCTCGTAGGAGACGGGGGCCTTCCTCTTCAGCCATCTTGAAGAAACTTTCTCTCAGCCCGACCGTGAAGGCGAGCTGGAGTGCAAACCCAGGCATCTCCTGAGTGAGCAGCACTTCTTCCTGGAACCGGTCCGCATAGCGAACCAACTACTCCTTCGGCTTCTGCTTCACTTTGAAGAGAGACTCGGCGTCCTTCTTCCTTTTCTTTGAAGTTGTGAACCGCAACAAAAAACTTCGGCGCAAATCTTCAAAGGTGTAGATCGACCCTGTAGGGAGCTGATGGAACCAGTCCCTGCACTTTTCTTTAAGGGTGACGGCGAAGAGCCGACACTTGAAAGCATCTGACATCGGCCTGATAGAGACCGAGTCCTCAAAAGACTGGAGATGTTGGATAGGGTCATCCCTGCCATTGTAGTACACCCTGTCCCACTCTCCGAACCCTGCCGGGACAGGTGCAGAAAGTACCAACTCGCAGAAGGGACTTCCCCCTGCTGCTGCCCTTTCTCCCTCCACACGCCCCTCGAGCTCTCTCGCCAGACTCGGGCTCGCAGGGACCGCGCTCGCGAGAACGGTGTTCGCTTGGACCACTCCCACAGTCGCTACATCCCCCGGGCGCGAGCTCCCCTGTGCCGTGCTCGCCGGCAAAGAGCTCGCCAGCACAGAGCTCGCCGGCACAGAGCTCGCCTGCACAGAGCTCGTCGGGCTGGAGAACAGCACTCACCCCTCCAAGTCTTGAGCTGAACTTCTGGTGATTTCCTTTCCGGCCCTCCCCCCGGGGCATTCTCGCCAACCGCTGCTGTGGGAAGGGTCGCCTGAGGTGCTGGGGTCGCAAACTCACTCCGCAGCGCCGCGACCGTCAGCCCGAAGGTGTCAAGCACCTCCCTCCTGAAATCTGGGAACATCCTCGGCGTCACCACCTGCGGTGGCTCGCTGAACTCCTCGCCTTGATCCTCGCCTCCTGTCATATCTGCTCCTTGGGACTTTCTTGTACCAGCCAGGCTCCACGCTCACCGCACCAAAATGTTGAAATCGATTTCTTGGCCCCTTGTGGAGCTCGGGGCACTCACCGAAATGAGTGGCAGCTTGCCCTTAATGATCCCTCGGAGAAGGTAGACTGAAGACTAGAAAAATGACTAAGACCTTAGTCACAACGAGGAGGTCTCTCCACTAACCCGGAAGATCGTTGTGCGCTTCCCCTCCCAAGACAAAGCTGAGACTCGGGCACCTTGGAGAGCTCTGAAAATGCTAACCAAAGAAAGCCTGAGGAGAGAGAAGCTGAAGTGAAGTCCTCTCCAAAGGTGCCCTTTAGGTCTTATTTATAGGTTTTCTGATCTGGCCTGCAAATAGCAGGATTTCGCCTTTTGGTTTTACTATCCGCACCCCAAATAGGTCTGCTAACAACCAAACTCTGCTGTTTGGAGAGGCTGAAGGCAGACCACCAAGGGTAAAAGGGTAATTTGGCCCTCTCAACCTATAGGCAAGGAACTGCGAGAACATTACTGTCGAAGATCTCGCGGACCTTCTCGCGAGTCCTGCTCGCGATGCCTCTCCTAGGAGATCGCCCTGCGAGGACCTCGCCGGCCCATTCTGGCGGTATCTGCCGAGGTCCGGTCTCGCAACTCCTCTTGCGAGACCGCCCCTTGACTCCGTCGAGCTCAACACACCCTTCGTCGAACGCAGAGCACTTCGTCGATCACAGACGAGCTCGACGAATGTAGAACGTTGAATTGTTCGCTGACTATTGAGACGGGCGGTTCACCGACCGCTGCTTCCCTGCTGTAATTTGTCGAGCGCCGTCCGACGAATGCTGAGCTCCATTCGACATTCGTCGAATGCCGGATTGAGCTCGCCGGATGCTGAGGCTCTAAACTTGCGAGCCTTCCTGCGAGATCGCCCATTGACTTTGCCGCGCACCGAACACATTTCGCTGACATCTTTTTATTGAACATAGGTCTCTTCTGTCAGCGGCCTGCGCGGTATTGATTTGAAAGCCCTCGCTCGGCCCAGTCTTTTGGAGATATCTGCCGAGGTCTGGATCTCGCGACTCCTCTTGCGAGACCGCCCCTTTGGCTTTAATGAGCATATAACACTTCGTCGACCTCTGATGGTTTCGCCGAACAGGGGTGAGCTTGACGACCAAAGGCGGGCTCGACGAATTTGGGAGAGTTCATCGAATGTAGTACTCCTTTCGTCGAACTCAGGAAACTTCTTCAAATTGCCTTCGAGCGTTTATCTCGCCGCCGACCCTTCTCGCTGGCCTCTTAGTGAGCCCTCCGAGTGAGACTTCCCCAAGGTCCCTCATGCGAGGTTTTTGGCCCTAAGGTCTCCCTCTCTTATTACTTCTTTCATCCTGTTGCCCTCTTAAACTATGCCTCCTGGCCTGGCGAATATCGGGGTTGTACATTAATTACATGAGAAATCCACCTCAGCCTTCCTTTAACCCAAACACAGCTCTGTATAACAACACCCACAATGCGAGTTATAGGAATCACCCGAATTTCTCATGGAGTAACCAAGGAAATGCTCAACCTCTTAATTAAACTCCCCCTCTAAATTATAATCTACCTGGTTTTCCATCGCAACCACGGATGCCCTCTCCACCTAAAGAGCTCTTTACCAAATATGTTGCTACAATGAGTCGAACATCCAGAACCTGACTAGATCAATCAAAAATGTAGAAAAACAAGTGGGAAAGCTAGCAAAAATGTTCTCTGAGCGCCAGCATGGAGCTATAACAGGAAATACTGAGCCAAATCCAAAGAAAAGTGCGAATGTGATTATGCTCCGTAACGGAAAGGAGGTAGCCTCGAAAAAAGCCGAACCTGAGGTACTTATCTCTCCTCCTCTCCTCCTCATATTTAATCTTCAAATTTGACAGCTACTTTAGCTTCTTCTGATTTTATCTTCACGGATCCTGAGACTTGTGCTCCTATACTTGACTAACCCGCCAGGTGGTGATGCATCTCCTCGGTCCCCTAAAATGATATGGTCCACCGACCATTAGTCAAAAAGACTAAGCTTCATTTCCCACCTGTTGAAACCGAGACTTGCGAACAAGACTTAGTCTCTGTGGAGTTCGGGGCCCTCAGCTAGCCGAGGGACGACCAATCCTTACTCCTCCCAAGGGAGAGCTCTAGGTTGAAGGTGTTGGAACTAGGGACTGGACCAAGGGCTTAGTGGGGAGGTCCCGCCACATACCCGGAAGCCCCTCAGGAACTTCCCCTCCCAAGCCACTACTAAGCTTGGGCACCACTGGAGGCTCTCCTTACCCCCCTAGAGAGACTTGGGGAGGGAGAGAGAGGGAGATAGCTAGCCTAGAATGAGATCCCCTCAAATGGTGCCCCCTTGGTCCTATTTATAGGATTTCTGAAGTTGGGCTGCAAATAGCTGAAAACTGGTCTGCCAGATTACCAAAATACCCTTGAACTGGGCTGCAGATAGCCAAATCCCGCTGTTCTTGGACTGCGAATAACCAAAACTGGACTGCGAATAGCCAAATCCCGCTACTCTTGGGCGCTAAACGCAGACCGAATGCCCTCCCGAGCTCGCCCCCTACTGGAGGGGAGCGGGGGCGAGCTCCCAGGGCAGCAGCCCGGGCTCGCCCCCCTGGCTGGGAGCGGGGGCGAGCTCCCCGGGTAGCAGCCCGGGCTCGCCCCCCTGGCTGGGAGCGGGGGCGAGCTCCCCGGGCAGCAGCCCGGGCTCGCCCCCCTAGCGGGGAGCGGGGGCGAGCTCCCCGGGCAGCAACCCGGGCTCGCCCCCCTGGCTGGGAGCGGGGGCGAGCTCCCCAGGCAGCAGCCCGGGCTCGCCCCCCTAGCGGGGAGCGGGGGCGAGCTCCCCGGGCAGCAGCCCGGGCTCGCCCCCCTAGCGGGGAGCGGGGGCGAGCTCCCCGGGCAGCAGCCCGGGCTCGCCCCCCAGGCTGGGAGCGGGGGCGAGCTCCCCGGGCAGCAGCCCGGGCTCGCCCCCCTGGCTGGGAGCGGGGGCGAGCTCCCCGGGCAGCAGCCCGGGCTCGCCCCCCTAGCGGGGAGCGGGGGCGAGCTCCCCGGGCAGCAGCCCGGGCTCGCCCCCCTGGCTGGGAGCGGGGGCGAGCTCCCCGGGCAGCAGCCCGGGCTCGCCCCCCTGGCTGGGAGCGGGGGCGAGCTCCCCGGGCAGCAGCCCGGGCTCGCCCCCCTGGCTGGGAGCGGGGGCGAGCTCCCCGGGCAGCAGCCCGGGCTCGCCCCCCTAGCTGGGAGCGGGGATGAGCTCCCCGGGCAGCAGCCTGGGCTCGCCCCCCTAGCGGGGAGCGGGGGCGAGCTCCCCGGGCAGCAGCCCGGGCTCGCCCCCCTGGCTGGGAGCGGGGGCGAGCTCCCCGGGCAGCAGCCCGGGCTCGCCCCCCTGGCTGGGAGCGGGGGCGAGCTCCCCGGGCAGCAGCCCGGGCTCGCCCCCCTGGCTGGGAGCGGGGGCGAGCTCCCCGGGCAGCAGCCCGGGCTCGCCCCCCTGGCTGGGGGAGGGGGCGAGCTCCCCGGGCAGCAGCCCGGGCTCGCCCCCCTGGCTGGGAGCGGGGGCGAGCTCCCAGGGCAGCAGCCCGGGCTCGCCCCCCTAGCGGGGACCTGTCCCTCCACCTCTCGTCCCCCTTGCCTCTACCTCCCTTCCTGCATGGGTCGATGCTACCATGATGCTCCAATGAGTCTTCAGGAGTATGCTCGGCGAATATCGGGGTTGTACACAATCCCCGCTCTTTTCGAGCGTGGCTCACGCTCGGAAAGAAATGTCCAACCCTGCATATTCGACGAGTGTCGCTGGGAATCCGATTATTGGTGCTATCTTGGAAAAGCCATAGCACCTCCCCGAGAGGTCCCCCAACCTTGCCGGCTAGCGAGAGCCCGGCCAGCAGGGCCACCTCGGGGGGAAAAACACTTAGGGAATTTTCGACCACCGAGCGGTTCCTGACCCTGCCAGCTAGGTGAGAGCCCGGTCAGCAGGTCTGCATGGGGACTAAGTACTTGGGACTTTCCTGCCACCGAGCGATCCTCGGACCTGCCAGCTTGATGGGAGCCTGGTCGGCGGGCCAGCGTCGGGACTACCCACTTCTAGGAGCGAGCTCTACTAGTGGTGGACATCGGGTCGACACACTTCTAGGAGCGAGCTCTACTAGTGGTGGACATTGGGTCGACACACTTCTAGGAGCGAGCTCTACTAGTGGTGGACATCGGGTCGACACACTGCTAGGAGCGAGCTCTACTAGTGGTGGACATTGGGTCGACACACTTCTAGGAGCGAGCTCTACTAGTGGTGGACATTGGGTCGACACACTGCTAGGAGCGAGCTCTACTAGTGGTGGACATTGGGTCGACACACTGCTAGGAGCGAGCTCTACTAGTGGTGGACATTGGGTCGACACACTGCTAGGAGCGAGCTCTACTAGTGGTGGACATTGGGTCGACACACTTCTAGGAGCGAGCTCTACTAGTGGTGGACATTGGGTCGACACACTGCTAGGAGCGAGCTCTACTAGTGGTGGACATTGGGTCGACACACTGCTAGGAGCGAGCTCTACTAGTGGTGGACATTGGGTCGACACACTTCTAGGAGCGAGCTCTACTAGTGGTGTACATTGGGTCGACACACTGCTAGGAGCGAGCTCTACTAGTGGTGGACATTGGGTCGACACACTTCTAGGAGGGAGCTCTACTAGTGGTGGACATTGGGTCGACACACTGCTAGGAGCGAGCTCTACTAGTGGTGGACATTGGGTCGACACACTTCTAGGAGCGAGCTCTACTAGCGGTGGACATTGGGTCGACACACTGCTAGGAGCGAGCTCTACTAGTGGTGGACATTGGGTCGACACACTGCTAGGAGCGAGCTCTACTAGCGGTGGACGTTGGGTCGACACACTGCTAGGAGCGAGCTCTACTAGTGGTGGACATTGGGTCGACACACTGCTAGGAGCGAGCTCTGCTAGTGGTGGACATTGGGTCGACACACTGCTAGGAGCGAGCTCTACTAGTGGTGGACATTGGGTCGACACACTGCTAGGAGCGAGCTCTACTAGTGGTGGACATTGGGTCGACACACTGCTAGGAGCGAGCTCTACTAGTGGTGGACATTGGGTCGACACACTTCTAGGAGCGAGCTCTACTAGTGGTGGACATTGGGTCGACACACTGCTAGGAGCGAGCTCTACTAGTGGTGGACATTGGGTCGACACACTTCTAGGAGGGAGCTCTACTAGTGGTGGACATTGGGTCGACACACTTCTAGGAGCGAGCTCTACTAGTGGTGGACATTGGGTCGACAAACTGCTAGGAGCGAGCTCTACTAGTGGTGGACATTGGGTCGACACACTGCTAGGAGCGAGCTCTACTAGTGGTGGACATTGGGTCGACACACTGCTAGGAGCGAGCTCTACTAGTGGTGGACATTGGGTCGACACACTGCTAGGAGCGAGCTCTGCTAGTGGTGGACATTGGGTCGACACACTGCTAGGAGCGAGCTCTACTAGTGGTGGACATTGGGTCGACACACTGCTAGGAGCGAGGTCTACTAGTGGTGGAAATTGGGTCGACACACTGCTAGGAGCGAGCTCTACTAGTGGTGGACATTGGGTCGACACACTTCTAGGAGCGAGCTCTACTAGTGGTGGACATTGGGTCGACACACTGCTAGGAGCGAGCTCTACTAGTGGTGGACATTGGGTCGACACACTTCTAGGAGGGAGCTCTACTAGTGGTGGACATTGGGTCGACACACTGCTAGGAGCGAGCTCTACTAGTGGTGGACATTGGGTCGACACACTTCTAGGAGCGAGCTCTACTAGCGGTGGACATTGGGTCGACACACTGCTAGGAGCGAGCTCAACTAGTGGTGGACATTGGGTCGACACACTGCTAGGAGCGAGCTCTGCTAGTGGTGGACATTGGGTCGACACACTGCTAGGAGCGAGCTCTACTAGTGGTGGACATTGGGTCGACACACTGCTAGGAGCGAGCTCTACTAGTGGTGGACATTGGGTCGACACACTGCTAGGAGCGAGCTCTACTAGTGGTGGACATTGGGTCGACACACTTCTAGGAGGGAGCTCTACTAGTGGTGGACATTGGGTCGACACACTGCTAGGAGCGAGCTCTACTAGTGGTGGACATTGGGTCGACACACTTCTAGGAGCGAGCTCTACTAGCGGTGGACATTGGGTCGACACACTGCTAGGAGCGAGCTCTACTAGTGGTGGACATTGGGTCGACACACTTCTAGGAGCGAGCTCTACTAGCGGTGGACATTGGGTCGACACACTGCTAGGAGCGAGCTCTACTAGTGGTGGACATTGGGTCGACACACTTCTAGGAGCGAGCTCTACTAGTGGTGGACATTGGGTCGACACACTGCTAGGAGCGAGCTCTACTAGTGGTGGACATTGGGTCGACACACTTCTAGGAGCGAGCTCTACTAGTGGTGGACATTGGGTCGACACACTGCTAGGAGCGAGCTCTACTAGTGGTGGACATTGGGTCGGCACACTGCTAGGAGCGAGCTCTACTAGTGGTGGACATTGGGTCGACACACTGCTAGGAGCGAGCTCTACTAGTGGTGGACATTGGGTCGACACACTGCTAGGAGCGAGCTCTACTAGTGGTGGACATTGGGTCGACACACTTCTAGGAGCGAGCTCTACTAGTGGTGGACATTGGGTCGACACACTGCTAGGAGCGAGCTCTACTAGTGGTGGACATTGGGTCGACACACTGCTAGGAGCGAGCTCTACTAGCGGTGGACATTGGGTCGACACACTGCTAGGAGCGAGCTCTACTAGTGGTGGACATTGGGTCGACACACTGCTAGGAGCGAGCTCTGCCAGTGTTGGACATTGGGTCGACACACTGCTAGGAGCGAGCTCTACTAGTGGTGGACATTGGGTCGACACACTGCTAGGAGCGAGCTCTACTAGTGGTGGACATTGGGTCGACACACTGCTAGGAGCGAGCTCTACTAGTGGTGGACATTGGGTCGACACACTTCTAGGAGCGAGCTCTACTAGTGGTGGACATTGGGTCGACACACTGCTAGGAGCGAGCTCTACTAGTGGTGGACATTGGGTCGACACACTTCTAGGAGGGAGCTCTACTAGTGGTGGACATTGGGTCGACACACTTCTAGGAGCGAGCTCTACTAGTGGTGGACATTGGGTCGACACACTGCTAGGAGCGAGCTCTACTAGTGGTGGACATTGGGTCGACACACTGCTAGGAGCGAGCTCTACTAGTGGTGGACATTGGGTCGACACACTGCTAGGAGCGAGCTCTACTAGTGGTGGACATTGGGTCGACACACTGCTAGGAGCGAGCTCTGCTAGTGGTGGACATTGGGTCGACACACTGCTAGGAGCGAGCTCTACTAGTGGTGGACATTGGGTCGACACACTGCTAGGAGCGAGCTCTACTAGTGGTGGACATTGGGTCGACACACTGCTAGGAGCGAGCTCTACTAGTGGTGGACATTGGGTCGACACACTTCTAGGAGCGAGCTCTACTAGTGGTGGACATTGGGTCGACACACTGCTAGGAGCGAGCTCTACTAGTGGTGGACATTGGGTCGACACACTTCTAGGAGGGAGCTCTACTAGTGGTGGACATTGGGTCGACACACTGCTAGGAGCGAGCTCTACTAGTGGTGGACATTGGGTCGACACACTTCTAGGAGCGAGCTCTACTAGCGGTGGACATTGGGTCGACACACTGCTAGGAGCGAGCTCTACTAGTGGTGGACATTGGGTCGACACACTGCTAGGAGCGAGCTCTACTAGCGGTGGACATTGGGTCGACACACTGCTAGGAGCGAGCTCTACTAGTGGTGGACATTGGGTCGACACACTGCTAGGAGCGAGCTCTGCTAGTGGTGGACATTGGGTCGACACACTGCTAGGAGCGAGCTCTACTAGTGGTGGACATTGGGTCGACACACTGCTAGGAGCGAGCTCTACTAGTGGTGGACATTGGGTCGACACACTGCTAGGAGCGAGCTCTACTAGTGGTGGACATTGGGTCGACACACTTCTAGGAGCGAGCTCTACTAGTGGTGGACATTGGGTCGACACACTGCTAGGAGCGAGCTCTACTAGTGGTGGACATTGGGTCGACACACTTCTAGGAGGGAGCTCTACTAGTGGTGGACATTGGGTCGACACACTTCTAGGAGCGAGCTCTACTAGTGGTGGACATTGGGTCGACACACTGCTAGGAGCGAGCTCTACTAGTGGTGGACATTGGGTCGACACACTGCTAGGAGCGAGCTCTACTAGTGGTGGACATTGGGTCGACACACTGCTAGGAGCGAGCTCTACTAGTGGTGGACATTGGGTCGACACACTGCTAGGAGCGAGCTCTGCTAGTGGTGGACATTGGGTCGACACACTGCTAGGAGCGAGCTCTACTAGTGGTGGACATTGGGTCGACACACTGCTAGGAGCGAGGTCTACTAGTGGTGGACATTGGGTCGACACACTGCTAGGAGCGAGCTCTACTAGTGGTGGACATTGGGTCGACACACTTCTAGGAGCGAGCTCTACTAGTGGTGGACATTGGGTCGACACACTGCTAGGAGCGAGCTCTACTAGTGGTGGACATTGGGTCGACACACTTCTAGGAGGGAGCTCTACTAGTGGTGGACATTGGGTCGACACACTGCTAGGAGCGAGCTCTACTAGTGGTGGACATTGGGTCGACACACTTCTAGGAGCGAGCTCTACTAGCGGTGGACATTGGGTCGACACACTGCTAGGAGCGAGCTCTACTAGTGGTGGACATTGGGTCGACACACTGCTAGGAGCGAGCTCTGCTAGTGGTGGACATTGGGTCGACACACTGCTAGGAGCGAGCTCTACTAGTGGTGGACATTGGGTCGACACACTGCTAGGAGCGAGCTCTACTAGTGGTGGACATTGGGTCGACACACTGCTAGGAGCGAGCTCTACTAGTGGTGGACATTGGGTCGACACACTTCTAGGAGCGAGCTCTACTAGTGGTGGACATTGGGTCGACACACTGCTAGGAGCGAGCTCTACTAGTGGTGGACATTGGGTCGACACACTTCTAGGAGGGAGCTCTACTAGTGGTGGACATTGGGTCGACACACTGCTAGGAGCGAGCTCTACTAGTGGTGGACATTGGGTCGACACACTTCTAGGAGCGAGCTCTACTAGCGGTGGACATTGGGTCGACACACTGCTAGGAGCGAGCTCTACTAGTGGTGGACATTGGGTCGACACACTTCTAGGAGCGAGCTCTACTAGTGGTGGACATTGGGTCGACACACTTCTAGGAGCGAGCTCTACTAGTGGTGGACATTGGGTCGACACACTGCTAGGAGCGAGCTCTACTAGTGGTGGACATTAGGTCGGCACACTGCTAGGAGCGAGCTCTACTAGTGGTGGACATTGGGTCGACACACTGCTAGGAGCGAGCTCTACTAGTGGTGGACATTGGGTCGACACACTTCTAGGAGCGAGCTCTACTAGTGGTGGACATTGGGTCGACACACTGCTAGGAGCGAGCTCTACTAGTGGTGGACATTGGGTCGGCACACTGCTAGGAGCGAGCTCTACTAGTGGTGGACATTGGGTCGACACACTGCTAGGAGCGAGCTCTACTAGTGGTGGACATTGGGTCGACACACTGCTAGGAGCGAGCTCTACTAGTGGTGGACATTGGGTCGATACACTGCTAGGAGCGAGCTCTACTAGTGGTGGACCTTTTCCTCCCTGCCCCGAGCGGTTCCCGGCCCCGCCAGCTAGGTGGGAGCCTGGTCAGCGGGCCAGCATCGAGGCTAAGCATTTTTGAAAAACTTTCATTATATTAAACCATCCTAGTACATGTTAAAAAAAACTAGACATGGGAACGGAACATAGCATTACGCGAACTTAAGGTTAGAAAATGAAACTAAAGTATGGAAGCCGAACTGAGCCTCCCACTCCCAGTCTTGGTCTTCCTCGACTTCTTCTGGTAACTGTTGATGTTGCCCTGGACCCTTTGCATCCTTCATCTCTGAGAACTCAGGGTAAGTGAATGTCGCGTGACCCTCCTCCTGGTGGAAGTCGCAGTAGGGTGACTCCACCCTACCCCTTCCTTTCCTTCTTCTTCCTGCTTTTCTGATTCTCCTCCGTCTACCCCCACCAATCTCCATGGTTTGCTGAGGTGGTGGAGGGGGTGTGTTTGGTCCCGGCCTCCACCTCGGGCGGTTGGATCTTTTTCTTTTGAAGTCCTTACTTCCTTGCTCTCGCGGAGTTGAATTGTTGACCTCTGCGCTCGCCGGGCTATTGGATAGCCTCCACCCGAGGTGGTCTCGACCATCAACATTCACTTGGTTTCTTTTGGGGTGGAGCGAGTGGGGGTCGGATGCCTCCCCGCTCGCCCCCTTTTGGGACTGGGCTGGAAGAGACGGGGCGAGCTGGGACAGTGCCTTCCTCCTGAGCTCGCCTCCTTGAGGGGCTGGGGCGAGCTGGGAGGGCGCCCCCCTCCTGAGCTCGCCCCCTAGAGGGGCTGGGGCGAGCTGGGAGGGCGCCCCCCTCCTGAGCTCGCCCCCTTGAGGGGCTGGGGCGAGCTGGGAGGGCGCCCCCCTCCTGAGCTCGCCCCCTTGAGGGGCTGGGGCGAGCTGGGAGGGCGCCCCCCTCCTGAGCTCGCCCCCTTGAGGGGCTGGGGCGAGCTGGGAGGGCGCCCCCCTCCTGAGCTCGCCCCCTTGAGGGGCTGGGGCGAGCTGGGAGGGCGCCCCCCTCCTGAGCTCGCCCCCTTGAGGGGCTGGGGCGAGCTGGGAGGGCGCCCCCCTCCTGAGCTCGCCCCCTTGAGGGGCTGGGGCGAGCTGGGAGGGCGCCCCCCTCCTGAGCTCGCCCCCTTGAGGGGCTGGGGCGAGCTGGGAGGGCGCCCCCCTCCTGAGCTCGCCCCCTTGAGGGGCTGGGGCGAGCTGGGAGGGCGCCCCCCTCCTGAGCTCGCCCCCTTGAGGGTGGGCGAGTGGGGGTATGGCACCTCCCCACTCCCCCCTCACCGGTATCTCCTTTCTGAACTGCTGGCCGAGAGTTCCCTCCTCCACCTGCTGGGGCGGGACCTCCGAACCATCCCCTCTTCTGCCTACGGCCGTCGTGGCGAAGGCGATCTGCAATGTCTGCATGACCTCTCGCTTGAAGCTTTCAAACATCTCCAACGTCACTCCAGCCACCGGGGGCTGCGAATGACCTGGGTCGGAACTTCCTCCACCTCCGTCCATGGAGCTCATCTCGAGAGTTTCGTGAATCGGTCACACTCCACGCTCACCGCACCATGTGTTGAAACCGAGACTTGCGAACAAGACTTAGTCTCTGTGGAGTTCGGGGCCCTCAGCTAGCCGAGGGGCGACCAATCCTTACTCCTCCCAAGGGAGAGCTCTAGGTTGAAGGTGTTGGAACTAGGGACTGGACCAAGGGCTTAGTGGGGAGGTCCCGCCACATACCCGGAAGCCCCTCAGGAACTTCCCCTCCCAAGCCACTACTAAGCTTGGGCACCACTGGAGGCTCTCCTTACCCCCCTAGAGAGACTTGGGGAGGGAGAGAGAGGGAGATAGCTAGCCTAGAATGAGATCCCCTCAAATGGTGCCCCCTTGGTCCTATTTATAGGATTTCTGAAGTTGGGCTGCAAATAGCTGAAAACTGGTCTGCCAGATTACCAAAATACCCTTGAACTGGGCTGCAGATAGCCAAATCCCGCTGTTCTTGGACTGCGAATAACCAAAACTGGACTGCGAATAGCCAAATCCCGCTACTCTTGGGCGCTAAACGCAGACCGAATGCCCTCCCGAGCTCGCCCCCTACTGGAGGGGAGCGGGGGCGAGCTCCCAGGGCAGCAGCCCGGGCTCGCCCCCCTGGCTGGGAGCGGGGGCGAGCTCCCCGGGTAGCAGCCCGGGCTCGCCCCCCTGGCTGGGAGCGGGGGCGAGCTCCCCGGGCAGCAGCCCGGGCTCGCCCCCCTAGCGGGGAGCGGGGGCGAGCTCCCCGGGCAGCAGCCCGGGCTCGCCCCCCTGGCTGGGAGCGGGGGCGAGCTCCCCGGGCAGCAGCCCGGGCTCGCCCCCCTGGCTGGGAGCGGGGGCGAGCTCCCCGGGCAGCAGCCCGGGCTCGCCCCCCTAGCGGGGAGCGGGGGCGAGCTCCCCGGGCAGCAGCCCGGGCTCGCCCCCCTAGCGGGGAGCGGGGGCGAGCTCCCCGGGCAGCAGCCCGGGCTCGCCCCCCTGGCTGGGAGCGGGGGCGAGCTCCCCGGGCAGCAGCCCGGGCTCGCCCCCCTGGCTGGGAGCGGGGGCGAGCTCCCCGGGAAGCAGCCCGGGCTCGCCCCCCTAGCGGGGAGCGGGGGCGAGCTCCCCGGGCAGCAGCCCGGGCTCGCCCCCCTGGCTGGGAACGGGGGCGAGCTCCCCGGGCAGCAGCCCGGGCTCGCCCCCCTGGCTGGGAGCGGGGGCGAGCTCCCCGGGCAGCAGCCCGGGCTCGCCCCCCTAGCTGGGAGCGGGGGCGAGCTCCCCGGGCAGCAGCCCGGGCTCGCCCCCCTAGCGGGGAGCGGGGGCGAGCTCCCCGGGCAGCAGCCCGGGCTCGCCCCCCTGGCTGGGAGCGGGGGCGAGCTCCCCGGGCAGCAGCCCGGGCTCGCCCCCCTGGCTGGGAGCGGGGGCGAGCTCCCCGGGCAGCAGCCCGGGCTCGCCCCCCTGGCTGGGAGCGGGGGCGAGCTCCCCGGGCAGCAGCCTGGGCTCGCCCCCCTGGCTGGGAGCGGGGGCGAGCTCCCCGGGCAGCAGCCCGGGCTCGCCCCCCTGGCTGGGGGAGGGGGCGAGCTCCCCGGGCAGCAGCCCGGGCTCGCCCCCCTGGCTGGGAGCGGGGGCGAGCTCCCAGGGCAGCAGCCCGGGCACGCCCCCCTAGCGGGGACCTGTCCCTCCACCTCTCGTCCCCCTTGCCTCTACCTCCCTTCCTGCATGGGTCGATGCTACCATGATGCTCCAATGAGTCTTCGGGAGTATGCTCGGCGAATATCGGGGTTGTACACCACCACCCATCCCCTAGTGGCTCCTAGACAACGTGCGGGAGGGATGAAGCGGAAGACAACAAGGGTTATAAAAAACAAAGCAGATGACATGTCTTAGCTAGACGAGTATATATCTCTACATAGGTGTTCATATAGATAGAGCAGTAAATAAAGCAAGGCGAAGAATAACAATAACAGAGTAAGGTAAAGTAAGTAAGAAAAGTAACATTTGATTTACAAGAATGCCCATACAAACCTATAGACCAAAGGGTCGTTTAGCAAGACCTATCGTATAAAAAGTCCCATAACCAATTTATACGATAGGGTAGGGGTTGAAATGCAATGCTTATGCTATGACATGCAGAGTTATGTTGATTAATGTTATGGTCACACAAGTGCAACTCATGCACCGAACTCTATGCGTATAGACCTTTAGTTCCCCCTTTTTGGAGCTAGCAAAATTCTCAGGATACCCCTGTAGTGGAAAACAGAAGCAGTGGGTTGGGCCTCGCCCACCTCTAGGTTTGTTTTCGCACTACCTAACCCAGACCTATTGTATGCCTCAACATGAAGAGCACACCGCAGAGCGCCTGTGTACTCTTACTGGATTGGCCACCAGACTTTTCCTTGGCTAAGTGATAACCAAACTTGCCGAGTCAAAGTATCGACGTCGGTGCGAACGTCCATCCAACTTTATAGACCCACGACCTTTATGCACATGCAATCATGATTACCATATATCTCTGAGTCGTAGGATCCCCGGGCTAACCTGGTATTCACCATAACCTTCCGAGCCACCGGCTCGCCGGACTAACCCATCTGTACCAACAAACACCGAACCTACCGCTCGTAAGGCCAAACCAACTAACCACTCATAGCAATGGGGTGTGGGTGAGTGTATTTTTGAGTTAATGTTGCGAAACAAATTATTCCTACGGCTTTGGGTTAATCCTGGACTTCCCGAGGTCTACCCTATGAGGGGCTCGTAGCGGTACTAGGAGGTACGATTGGATGATAGCCCAAATCGCCCTTTCCAAGACACTTGTTCTTATTGTTGTCTACCCTTGACCCAACCAATATTAATGTTACACTTACCAACGTTAAGTGTGTTTTACCTCACTCCAAGGGAATGACGATCTTTCGACAATCCCAAGCACGCTCTTGCCTCCTAGTTAACCAGACATCTTAATCCTACTTTCTTTTTGTGACCACTTCAAAACCCAATCAGTCTGGGTGCACCAAATTCTTTAACTTCCCATGTAAGAGCTACATGCTTGTCTTAACTAAGTATTTTCACTATATGCAGACCACTTGAACTACATGATAGATAAAAAGATAAAGACTCCAAACACTCATCCAAATCCCAAGATTATTATTGGGGGTGTGTTATGACATTTTAAAACTACCTACAGAAATTCATAATTTTCCTAATTAATTTGGCATTTATTATAATTTCCTCAAAATCAGGGAAACTATGACTTTGAACATCAAGTATGGCTTTTTAATAAGCTATGGCCTTAATAAAATTTGTACAACTAAGTATCATCAAAATAACAACCACATATGAAATTCATAAAATTCAAGAAAGGATTTGACCTCCAAATAAAATATTGTCTAATTTATTAAAATCAAGGATTAACAAAGAAAGTACCAAAAATACTCATCCAAAAATTAAAAGAAAATTAACAATTGTCTAAGGTAATCAGAAATGTTCACTGCTTGAGTTCCATAATTTTCCAAATTAATTTGACCATATAAATATTTTATTTAAGTAAACAAATCCTAGGGTACTTTGTGAGGGGAACCATATATAAATTCCTCCAAACACTATACCAAAATTTACAGGTCATATTCTTGCTCTAAAAAGTTCTCTGACCAAATTTCACGTTTTTCCAGTGAATATAATATACTTAATTAATTCCTTTTATAAATAGTGTAAATAATGGACTTGTGAATGAAGCACTATATAGATCAATCTAAAATTCACAATAAAATTATCAAAGAACAATATCACCAATACAAGCTCACTGCCAAAATTTTATGAACATCTAAGGTTATGTAAACATGTAAATTCCTCTTATAAGGAAACATCTTAATTGGTTCTTAATTAATTCAAAGGGGATGAATGTTCCTAAAAATTCGAGATAAATTATCCAAGACATAGTACCTCTCTATGAACCTCTCTACCATGTTTCAAGTCAATCCGATGAAATGTGACCCTATGTCCTTCAATAGGTTCAATAATCAACCATTGGATTTGAACTAGGGTTCTATCCACCCAAAATCACCCAAAACTACATGTGGGGGTGTTTTATATGATGTTAAATCAATGGCAAAGGTTCCACAACATTTGGATGAGGGTGGACCCCTCAAATCCATCAAGTGCACCTTTGACCTAATATCCCTTAGTTTGACCAAATTTGGGTTACTTAATTACCCAACCAAATCAATCCAAATGGGATGAAATTTTTACCGGAGTCGTGTCATGACCCTAATGACCACCCACCAAAATTTGGTAAGGTTTGTAGGTTTCTAGACCCTAAAATTAATTCATACATAGATTATTAAATTTCTACAAAAACTATAGAAAAAGTTCATCTAAGAATTCCCATTTTTGGATATGTTGAGGGTGATGGTATATCCAGCCTATGGTCCCAATTTCAAAGCATTTGGATGAGTAGTTTAGCGGGAGCACCCATCTTAATTTCTGGTTAACCTTATGACACCTTGCACCAAACTGAGTTCTGCAGTCAAACCAGTGGGCCAAATCGGCTCAAATCAATTTTATATTAAACTAGACACAAAAATGTACAACTTTTGTCTCTAGCCATTTTTCCTAAAACGGCTTCTAAGGGGTTCAATTTTTAGTTTCAAAAATATGCATTTCTAGGAGAAATTATGACGTTATATAATCATAAAATTATAAAATCTGTCTAAATTGAGGGCATCAGATCATCTTCTCCAATTAGCTAACGACCAAGATTGGCCCGCCCTGTACCAACTTGGCAGGTGATTTTCTATCCACCTAGACCCTCTCCCGGTCGGCCAATGCCACCACCAGCTCCGTTGAGGTCGCCGTCGATGGACGGTGGTTGGCCGGCCGGAGGAGGCCGGAATTGTGGATTTAAGCAAGAAGGTAAAACTTGAACCCAAGCTTTTGTCCATGCCGATTCAAGGCCAATTGGCCTCAAACCTTGAGGTCAACAAGATAAGATCTATCCACTAAGAGAGTGGAGGGGAGGACCTGAGTGGTGGCTTGTTGTCGTGCCGATCGCCGGTCCGCCATTGTTGGTCATGAGCACTTGGGTGCCATGCCGATATGTGTTTACGTGGTCGAGTTCCTCTAGAAAGTGGGGGAAACTCCATCCCTTCACCCCTCGAGGAATTTTAAAAAGACAATTCAGGGAGGGAAAGAGGCAAAGCTTGGGATTCCACCATTAACACCATTCATGGTGAAAATTTCGGCCATCCATAAAAACCATCAAATTTAGCCCCCATGTGAGTTGGAAAACCATTTAAACTTATCCTAATTGATAGGGGGAATGAATCCCCATCAATTGGGAAGACTTTTGGTCTCCCTTGGCCATGATTTACTCCCCCAATTTCGATCCCGTCCGCATCCCATCAGTTCAGCTACCGCCGGCGCTAGCGCTTGCGCTAGTGCTAGCCTCTCGACAGCGCAACGTTCGTCAGTTCGGTCACTGCCTCCAGCACTAGCGTCTCGACGGCATGGAGCTCGTCTCGACGGAATGGAGCTCATCTCAGCGGTCCGTTGAGACAACCGCTAGCGCAAGCGTCAACGCTAGTGTATCGATGACATATGGCTCGTCTCAGCGGTGTGGAGTTCGTCTCAGCGGTTCATCTAGACAACCACTACCGCTAGCGGTAGCACCCCATGCCAGGGCTAGCTCTGAATTCTCATTACTTCTCTTTCTACAATTGGACAATTGGGGTGTTACAAAGGTACCCATTAATGGATTATGAATGTTATGGTGGGGTCATGGGTCATGGCGATGCCTAAAGTCCAACACTAGGCTTGGTAATTGGAAATTTCTATCCGCAGACCATGGTGATTTTCTCCTCGAGCCTAAGCACTTATGTTCTCTTCACGCATCCTAGGGTTTTGTCATGACCTGGTCATGACAAAACCATCCTAGGGGTCTAGTTGTTTGGGGGATGTTACAAATCCCAATACATAAAAATAAAAATTTTGTCCCTGAAATTCAGGTTGAGCCCACGGGGTTTCTACCGCAAGTGATTGAATGTAACATCCCTAGAAAAATTAAATTATACCTGACGTGAAGAGATCCGGATACTTCTGCTGCATTAGGTCCAGTGGCTCCCAGATGTTCTCCTCTTGTCAATGATTCCTCCACAGGACCTTGACCAGCGGGACCTTCTTGCAGCATAGGACTCCCATCTCGGTGCCATCTATCCGGACCAGCTCCAGGTGAGTCGATCAATCAGTAGCTTATGGACCATATGTTGTAGATATCTGCTGCTTTAGCCATTAGTGAGCTCTCCTAAGGGAGGAGACATGGAAGACGTCGTGCAAACCCGCTAACTCCGGCGGCAGCTCTAGTCTGTAAGCCAGGGGGGCCAATCCGCTCCAGGATCCTGTAAGGCCCCATATACCCAGGATTGAGATTCCTCCGCTCGCATACCTGCGAGACTCAGTGCATCAGACGCATCTTCAAAAGTACCCTCTCTCCAACCTGGAACTCCACTGCATGATGCCGCGCATCATAATACTTAGCCTGCCTGCTCTGGGCTTCCAACATCCTGTCTCAAATTAATCTCACCTAGGTGTCTGTATCCTCTACGAACTCTAAGCCGAGTGCCTTTGTGAAATTTTTCGAATCTTTATGAAGTGAGCAGGAGTTAGTCAACTTAGAGTTACAAGCCAAACAACCAGAAGCAAATGGAGGCAAACAACTGATCATTATTGAAAGCAACTTCAAATTACAAGGCAAGGCATGCTTGGCGAGACATGATTTCGCCAGCACAAACACCAAAGAGAAAAATACAAAGTTGAAGATAACACGAGACCGCGCGGTCTCCCCTTGCGACCTCAGCAACTCGCCAACCCGCAAACCGCAGCCGACCTCAGAACAACACCAGACCGCTGATCAGTCCGCACCCTTCCTTTCGAACTCCTGATACTCCCGAACTCCAGCACCACAACTCCAAGCCGCAGACTGCCCGAACACTTTCAGAGGAAGAGGTGATCGCTGCTGCCCGCACTATCTGCAGAAGCTGCACAAGAAGAGTTCAATCAGCAGACCGCTCGGTCAGATAATCTCAGACCGCAGGAAAGAAGAAAGTTCAGCTTAAACTTGGTGTGTGTTAATTATTGCTGCCGATGGGTCCTATTTATAGGCGTGAGACCTGATCCAGTCACCACCCTATGAGATAGGATCACCACCCTCCAGACCGCGCGACCTGACCTGTCACACCTCGCGATCAGCAACAGTACTCCTGCTTCATTCTTGGTGAACCCGCCAGCTTCAACATCGACTATGAGAGACCGCCACTCTCACAGCAGATCGCGACTCCAAAGAAGATCGCCAGACCGCCCGAAGTTGTTCACCTCCTGTGTTCGTCCGAGACCACGAACACAGCCAGTTCGCTAACAGACCGCGAACTCCTGTCCGTATGCCAGTCTCCTCCTGAGACCGCGAACAGCGACCAACTCGCATACCAGTCTCCTCCTGATACCGCGAACTGAGACTGCGCGACTAAGACCCTTAGTCCGCGAATACCACCAGAAAGCCCGGTCAGCCACCAGACCGCATTCTAGAGAAAACCTGGATCAAGCTGTGCGGTCACACCAGACCGCCACAGCCTTGAAGAGGACAGCACGCCATGCGGTCAAACACATACCGCGCACACCTGAAGATGAACAGCCCGCCACGCGATCAGAGACAGACCGCGCACACCTGAAGACGAACAGTCGCCTTGGACCCAAACCAGCGATCAAGCCAGGAGACCGCAGCTAGGCTAAGACCAGCCAGACCGCGGCGGTAGACCGCCAGGTCGTGCGGTCACACCAGACTGCCCGACCTCCTCCCAGACTACCTAGGTCCAAAGGCCCTCCAAACTTCCACTTCAACAATTTCAACACTCCACCTTGAAGTGGGAAGTTGAAACTAGCCCCAGTAAGCTCCTTAGCCGTGTGAACGGCCCCTTTGCCAGCGCCTTTGTGAAGATGTCTGCGACATTGTCCGCACTCTGCACATGCCCGACCGAAAGAGATCCCTCCAACACCTTCTCCCGTATGAAGTGGTGCTCGATCTCGATATGCTTGGTCCTCGCGTGACAAACTGGATTGGTAACCAGTTTGAGAGCACTCTCATTGTCACCGTGTAGCAGAGTCGGCTCCCGAACCTCCTTGTGGACGTCTCCCACCAACCTCCTAAGCCAGATGGCTTCCTGAGCTGCCAAGGCCGAAGCCTTGTATTCCGCTTCCATGGTGGAGACCGACACGGAATCCTGCTTCTTGCTGCACCATGATATAGCTGTAGGGCCCGCCATGAAGACGAATCCAGACGTCGACTTCCGATCATCCGAATCTCCCCCGTAATCAGCATCCATGAACCCGTGCACCTCGAAGCCCGCATCCCTCCTTTATAGGAGACCCATGTCCGAGGTCGCCTTGACATATTTCAAAATGTTCTTGGCCGCTAGCAGATGAGGTACCCGTGGCTCCGCCATATCTCGACTCACTCTGCCAACTGCATATGCAATATCCGGCCTCTTGATCGTCAGATGGATCAAGCTCCCAACCAGAGATCAGAACACCAACGGATCTTGCATAATCCTCCCCTCATCCTTCAGAAGCTTCATAGCCTTCTCCAGCGGTGTGGAGGTGCATTTCCCTTCCTTCATGCCGAATCGCTCCACGATCCGCTCCGCATAACCGACCTGGGTCACCAGCACTCCACCTTCCTTCCTCTGCACCTCGAGTCCAAGGAAGTGGTGAAGCTCACCTAAGTCCTTCATCTCAAACCTGATAGACAGCTCGGCCCGAAGCGGCGCTACCTCCTCCTTCGAGTTCCCCGTCACGATCATATCGTCGATGTATAGCAACACGATGACTTGAAGCTCCCCGCTCTTCCTGACGAACAAGCTTGAGTCTGAATCTGAAGCAACAAATCCACGGAATAGGAGATATTCTGCGATCTTCCCGTACCACGCCCTCGACGCTTGCTTCAACCCATACAGGGCCTTCTTCAGCTTGCAGACATGCTCCGGAATATCTTCAGACACAAAGCCTGGTGGCTGGACCATGAAGATGTCCTTGTCAATCTCGCCGTACAAGAAAGCATTCTTGACGTCGAGCTGCCAAATCTCCCATCCACTGAAAGCCGCCAAGGCAATGATGAATCGAACTGAAGTCATTTTTGCCACCGGACTGAAAGTTTCCTCGTAGTCTTCACCGTACTGCTGCGAGAACCCCCGAGCTACAAGGCGAGCCTTGTACCGCTCAATGCTGCCGTCAGCCTTCTTCTTAAGCTTGTAGACCCATTTGCATGTAACAGGAGTGGTGCCCTTGGGCTTGGGCACAAGAGACCAGGTCTCATTCTCCTCAAGAGCTGCCATCTCTTCTTGCATTGCAACATCCCACTACTTTACGCCTCTAGCCTTGTCAAAGCTCGACGGCTCCCTCTCATCCAAGGGACCAGCGAAGAAACATGAGACGAAGCTCACTGCGTTTCCTCCTGTATAGCGATCAGGGGCGACGATCGCTCGCTTCGACCTCCTCAGCTCCTTCCCCTGAACCGCATTATCTCCAGCTGCTTCTTCTCTAGCTCCTCTTCCAGACATGCTAGGAGCATCGCTCCCCCTGCTCCCTGATCTAGAATCCCCTGTCTCGGAACTAGAAGGAGATGGTCCACCTGGTGACACAGGTAGCTCCACCTGAAGATCCTCCACAACTTTCTCTGGCACTTCCATCCTGCTTTTTGGTAGCTCCACATCAGAAGACCCCTTGTAAGATGTCACCGCATCGAACACGACATCGTGAGATACAACAAACCTCCGCGTCTCCGGGTCCATGCACTTCCATCCTTTCTTCTGCTCATCGTATCCCACGAAGACTAGCTTCCTTGCTTTCGCATCTAGTTTCGTCCGAAGAGCATCGGTAACATGCACGTAGCAGGTGGATCCAAACACCCTAAGATGTGCAACGCTTGTCTTCTCTTTGAACATCATCTCATGCGGAGTCAACATGTTGATGGGACTTAGAGGCATCCTGTTGATGACGTAGGCGGCACAAGACATTCCCTCCGCCCAGAAGGACTTTGGGATACTCTTAGCATGCAGCCAACACTTGCAGGTCTCCGTCAGATGACGGATCTTCCGCTCTGCAACCCCGTTCTGCTGTGGAGTATGTGCACAAGTGAGCTCCCTCCGGATGCCCGCCTTCCTACAGAAAGTAGAGAACTCACTGGAGGTGAACTCCCCTCCGTTGTCAGTCCTCAGATTCTTCACCCGCAGTATTAGCCGACCCTCCACGAGCTCCTTGAACTCCACAAACTTGGCAAACGCCTCCGCCTTCTCCTTCAGGAAATAAACCCAGACATATCTGGTGTAATCATCGATTAACACCAGCATATATCTGCTGCCTCCGAGGCTTGGGGTAGCAGTTGGTCCCATCAAGTCACCGTGGATGCACTCCAACGGCACACTACTCCTTGTCTGCGACTTGTCAAACGGTAGTCGATGAGACTTGCCGAACTGACATCCTGCGCAAACATGACCTTCTCCGTAGGAAGATAGACTTGGCAGGCCCTTGACCAGGCCTCTCACCGCCATAGTTTTTAGCTTGTCCATGCCTACATGCCCCAACCTCTCATGCCATATTACGGCACCATCATTCGTCTTCATCTTGTCGACGTAGGAACTTGTCGATAAAACAAACAAGTCCTTTGCCCGTCTCCCAACATGAACGACCTCGGCCTTCACGGCCTCAACATTGCGTAGAAATTTCACTTCTTTTGGGCCGAACAGAACGTGATACCCAGCGTCTACAGCGTTGGTCACAGAGAAGAGGTTTTTCTTCATTCCGGGCACATGATAGACACTCTTCAAGGTAAGTGGCCCTCTATCACTGCCCAAAGAAACAACTCACCAGAGGTGAACTCCCCCCCCCCCCCCCCCCCCGTTGTCAGTTCTCAGCTTCTTAACCCGCAGGCCTAGCCGACCCTCCACAAGCTCCTTGAACTCCATGAACTTGGCAAACGCCTCTGCCTTCCCTTCAGGAAATAAACCCAGACATATCTGCTGTAATCATCGATCAGCACCAGCATATACCTGCTGCCTCCAAGGCTTGGGGTAGCAGTCGGTCCCATCAAGTCACTGTGGATGCACTCCAACGACACACTACTCCTTGTCTGCGACTTATTAAACGCTAGTCGATGAGACTTGCCGAACTGACATCCCGCGCAAACATGACCTTCACCGTAGGAAGATAGACTTGGCAGGCCCTTGACCAGACCTCTCACCGCCATAGCTTTCAGCTTGTCCATCCCTACGTTCCCCAACCTCTCATGCCATATAATGGCACCATCATTCGTCTTCATCTTGTCGACGTAGGAACTTGTTGATAAAACAAACAAGTCCTTTGCCCGTCTCCCGACATGGACGACCTCGGCCTTTACAGCCTAAAAATTGCGTAGAAACTTTACTTCTGTTGGGCCGAACAGAACGTGATACCCAGCGTCTACAACGTTGGTCACGGAGAAGAGGTTTTTCCTCATACCAGGCACATGATAGACACTCTTCAAAGTAAGTGGCCAACGATGTAGACGCTGTTGTTGTAGGAAAACTCTACCAGCGATAACATTCTATCCCATGTCTCTCCGCGGTCCAGAATACATACTCGTAATAGATCCTCCAACATCCTGTTGGAGCATTCTATTTGACCATCCGTCTGTGGGTGGAATGTTGTGTTGAAGGTCAACCGTATACCTAAATACGCCTGGACTGATCTCCACTCCTTGGACATAAACCGTCCATCCCGATTCGACAAGATCGTCCTAGGCATGCCATGGTATCAGACAAACTGCTCCACAAACCTTTGTACCAAATCACCGACCGGAGCGTCCTTCCTAACCAGAATAAATCTGGCCACCTTCGTCATTGCAAATATCATCGAAACAGGTCAAGACATTTCAAATCGCGCTGTCTGCATTTAATGCCACCGCATGATGGTCCAATCAACGCGTGCCATTAAGGAATGGGCTTCTGACACTTAAGGTACATTCTAGGCTACAGTTAGCCGACTTCTTAAAGATATAAAGGGAATAAGTGTCTTCCCTAATTTAACACAGAGAATACTCGCAAACTTTTCAATAAAACAGTAATACAGTTCCGAGAAGAAGGAACAAGAACTAGAGAACCATAAATTCTGCATCAAGTTCTCCAAGTTTCAGTCTAGCAACATCGACTGAGAAGAAGTGTTCCAGAAAGGATTGAAGAGAAGTCTGTGTTGTCCAAGTGAAGATTAAAAGCATATTCTTCAAATCCAAGAAGCCAATATTCATTCGGCTAAAGAAAGCTATCGTATTATTTTTTTGTTTCTCTGTAATGCTTGAGGGCCTGAGCTGTAGGATCTATTTTAGATCTGAGATTTGTAAGGCATGAGGGCCTTAGCTCTATAGGGCTTGCGAGCATGAGCTGTAAGATCTATTTGAGATTTGAGATTATAGGGCTTGAGGGCCTGAGTGTAGGGCTTGAGGGTCTGAGATTGTAAGGCTTGAGGGCCTGAAAATTTTGTGGTGTTTGTCGACCCTAGAACACTGCTAGAAATGCGCATAGGGAGAGTGGAATACTCAATACACCCCATCTTGAGGAACCACTATACATTTGTTGTTTCTGTGTGTGGTTTTCTTTTCTGTGATTGCTTAATGTCTTGTGCATAAAAATCAAAAACAGACATATCACCTAATCCCCACCCCCCTTTCTAGGTGATAGTTCTATAACTAACAAGTGGTATCAGAGGGAGGTTGATCAAAGAGTGACTTAATAGTCAGATCTAGATCTTGGAACTACTCATTATGGCTGATGAACACAGAGATATGAGATCAATGAAGCTTCCAACCTGCACTAAAGAGAACTTCCATATCTAGAAGGAAAGAGTAAGACTTTTTTTGGAAGCAGCTGATCCCAGGATATTCATGGCTATTAAAGAGGGTACCTTCATCCCCATGACTGCATCCACCATAGATCCAACTCAAATGGTGGCAAAGAAGTATAGCGACATGACCAAGGATGAGCAGACCCTGGTAAGCCTAGATTAGAGGGCACAACATGTTATTGTAAGTGTCATTGATGACTCAACCCTTCAAAATCTCATTCACTACAAAATGGCCAAGGAGATGTGGGACTCCCTGGTTGTCTATATGAAGGGGACTGAGGAAGTAACGGTTGACAGGAAATCCTTTCTAAATTAGGAGTATGAGGCCTTAAAGCAAGGCAAGGCTGAAAATATCTCTAACTGCTATGAGAGATTTTTTTAAAATAGTAAATGGGCTGAAGAACTATAGAAGTGAGTTCACAAACTCAGATATAAATGATAAGTTCCTCAGATCTCTCACTAAGGAATGGGATATCAAGATTTGTGATATTAGATAAATGGGTCAACTGGGCAACATGGAGCCCAAGAACCTACATGGAATGCTGCTCTCCCATGAGCTTCAACTCAACACTAGAAAGGCTGAAGAAGAAAGCTTAAGTGAGAACACCAGAGAAAGATCTGTGGCTCTCAAGGCTGAGGGCATGAGGAGATCCAAGGATAAGACTCCTGCATACCAAGACAGATCTGAGAGTAGTGGAGGTTCTGATGCCAGCACTTCAGAATCTGACAATACTGACAGAGAGACGACTTTCCTCTTAAAGAAGTTCAGAAAACTGATCTCCAAAAGAAGAAGAGATAGCTACAGACCCTCTTCTTCAAGGTCCAGAAGATCATGTCACAATAACAGATCCAACTCCTCAAGGGAGGATAGGTACAAACCTAAAACTAGTAAATTTGATTTAACTAATACTGTTACTATTCCTGTAATAAATTTGAAAATGGGTTTCTAGCAAAAAAGACCAGAACCTTGAGTGATTCTAACTCTAGCTCCTCAAAAACTGAGGAGGAATCTCTCATTAGCCTTATGGCCATCAATGGAGAAAAACTGGATGACAATAACTGTCTTTGAAAGGTACAAATTAGAGCTCGTCTATCTGCCTCTGATTCTGAATCAGTGGCAGATTCTCTGCATGATGATGGGGGTGAGTCTGCTGCCAACAACACATCCTCAAGATCTCAATATGAGATTTAATTTGAGCTGATTCAGCAATATGAAACCTTGTGGAAAGCTTTCAAGAAAAGCAAGAAACTCCTCAAAGTTCAAGCTAAGGAGTTCGACTCCTTGAGAACTACCCACTCTGAGATGCAGGAGACAACTGGGAAGCTAACTGCTGTGAGCAAGGAAATGGATAGACTCAAGTAGGCCACAAATCTCAAGAATGCTGAACTGGGTCAGAAGAACAAGGTCATCATGGATCTTGAGGAAATGATGCTGGCTGAAAAGAAATTTGTAGCTAGCTTTTCAAAACCTAAGACTGCACTTCCTTTTATTGACAGCTTCTATGCACCATTCAGAGCTGGAAAAAGATTCAATAACGAAATAGTCAAGGGTAAAGCCTCTGATGTGCAACACTCTTTCAAGAAGGTGTTGTTGGCTTCATATTCATTTGACCAAGATTCCTCATAAGGTCATCTGACCAACTCCTTCTCAACAAGTGGTAGAATGCCCTCAATTACAAATAGTAGAGCAAGATTTAGGCTAAAGGCTCTCAAGGCAGCCCATGAGAAGATTCAGATGAAGAATCCATGTCCCTTTGTCCATGGACCTGAAGTAACATCACTCAAAAGCAAAAGAAAGGCTTTTTCCTACAAAGCCTATTCCCAAGAAGGTAAACCACAAGGTGGTGAGACCAGCTCCACTTCACACTCACACTTGTGAGGTTCACCCAATGTACCACCCTGTATTCACCGAGTGGACCCCCGGGACCCAAGGTGTCGCTAGGCCCAATATTTTTAAGAGGCACTGCCCCAGGGAAGAGGGGAGGTTAGGCCTTTGGGCGGGCTCAAGGTAATTCCCAAGAGGGGGATGAGTGGGGAGGCAACCATCCCCCTCTCGCCCAGCACCAGTAAGGGGGGGGGGGGGGAAAGAGGTGGGCGGCCAACCCCCTCTCGCCCAGCCCCATTAGGGGTGTGGGGGGGGAGGGGGGGGGGCGAGAGAGGTGGGCAGCCATCCCCCTCTCGCCCAGCCCTGGTAGAAGGGAGAGAGGGTTGGGAGGATAGCCCCCTCTCGCCCAGCCCCAGTAGGTAGTCGAGAGGGGTGGGAGGCCAGCCCTATCTCGCCCAGCTCCAGTAGGGGAGGGTGCGAGAGAGGTGGGCGGCCAGACCCCTCTCGCCCAGCCCTAGTAGGTGGAGGGGGCGAGAGAGGTGGGCGGCCAGCCCCCTTTATCCCTGCCCCAGTAGGGGGCGAGAGAGGCGGGCGGCTAGCCCCCTCTCGCCCAGCCCCAGTAGGAGGGCGGGAGGGGTGGGCAGCCATCCCCCTCTCACCTAGCCCTAGTAGGGGGGGGGGGGGGCGAGTGAGGTGGGCGGCCAGCCCCCTCTCGCCCAGCCCCAGTAGGAGGGAGAGAGAGGTGGGCGACCAACCCCCTCTCGCCCAACCCAAGTAGGGGGGAGAGCGAGGGAGGCGACCTGCCCCCTGCCCGCCCAGCCCCAGCAAGGGGGCGAGCGAGGGTGGCGGCCTTCCCCCTACTCGCCCAGCCCCAGCAAGGGGGCGAGTGAGGGAGCCGTCCTGCCCCCCACTTGCCCGACCCCAAAGGGGGGGGGGGGGGCGAGCGGGGTGGCATCCGACCCCCACTCACCCCGCCCCAGAGGGGGTATGTTTTTATCATCTCGAAATGGCGGGATGTGGCTGTTAGCAGGCCAAACCTGGGGGTATTTTCGTAATCTCTTAGGACGAAATCTAGCTATTGGCAGACCAAGTTCAAGAAACTATAAATAGGACCAAGGGGGACACCTTTTCAAAGGATGACTCTCTTTGGGCTACTCTCTCCCCAAGTTTCTTTGGTGGGTGAAGAGAGCCTCTAATGGTGCCCAAGCTTAGCATTGGCTTGGGGTGGGGGAGGGAAGCTCTCTAAGATCTTCCGGGTGTGTGGTGGGACCTCCTCGCTAAGCCCTTGGTCTTATTCCTAGTTCCATAAGCCTTCAACCTAGCGCTCTCCCTTGAGAGAAGTAAGTGTGAGGTCACCCCCCCATCATTGGGGGCCCGAGCTCCACAAGAGACCAAGTATTGGTTTCAACATTTATGGTGCGGTGAACATGGAGAGTGACCAGCACAGAAAATCTCAAGCTGAGCTCTATGGCTGGAGGTGGAGGAGATGGATCCGACCCGGGCCACTCGCAGAAGCTGGTGGCTGTGGTGACGATGGAGATGTTTGATGATTTCAAGTGGGAGGTCCTGCAGACCTTGCAGTTAGCTTTGGCTACGATCGGTGAATGTGAGAGAGGAGGCGGTCTGGAGGTCCCGCCCCAGTAGATAGGCGAGAACATTACCGACTAGCAACCCGGGAAGGAGGTGCCGGCGGAGGCGAGTGGGGAGGCATCCGGCCCCCACTGGCCCAGTCTCCAAGGGGGGGGGGGGTGAATTGGGAGGCGGCCTGCTCCCACTCGCCTAGCCCCAAGGGGGCGAGTGGGGAGGCATTCGGCCCCCACTCCCCCAGCCCCAGAGGAGGGCGAGCAGGGCGGCATCCGTCCCCCACTCGCCCCGCCCCAAAGGGGGTCGAGCAGATGTTGGTGGGAGAGACCCCACCCGGACAGTGGCTATCCAGCAGCCCAAGGAGTGCAGAGGCCTGCGAGCTTACTCCGCAAGAGAGAGCCACTCGCCGAGCCGGGGGGAAAAGTCCCTTGTGTGAGTTGATCCTCTCGGCCCCGGTTCCAGAGGGGTTCAGGGGGCCGGAGATGTCTTACTACTCCGGCAAGGATGACCCCGCCCTGCACTTATAGTGGTTTGAGGACATAGTCTCTGTCTGACATATGCCAGATGTCTTCCAGTGCCGGCTCTTTGCAACCACTCTGAAGGAGAAGGCAAGGGACTTGTTCCACCAGCTCCCCGCTGGGTCTATCTATGCCTTCGAGGATCTGCGCCGAGGATTCTTGTTGCGCTTCTTGATGTCGATGAAGAAGAAGAAGGATGTCGAGGCACTCTTCAAGATTAGGCAAGAGCCAAGGGAGCCGCTGGCTTGTTACGTGGACAGGATCCTGGAAGAGATCCTGCAAGTCTAGGAGGTGCTAGGGTTCAACCTCCAGCTCGCCTTTATAGTGGGGCTGCGGGAGGGTTTCTTCAAGATGAGCTTAAAGTGAAAGACCCCCCTATACTTCGAAGAACTAATGGAAAGGGCGGCGGAGGAAATTGAGGGAGAGGAGGCCAACCCGGATTCGCAAAAAGGTTGTCCAAGCTGAGTGATCCGGAGGCAAGGCATCAAGGATGGAGCATGGAGGATCCCGAAAGAAGTTTGATCAAGGAGAGGGTAACTTCCAAGGGGAGAGACCCGACCACCCAAGGTTGAGGCAGGGACCGAGGGCACCCCCTCCACCACTTCAGCAAACCATGGCGATTGGCTGGGTAAGAAGAAGAGAGTCAGGAAAGTAGAAAGAAGAGGAAGAGGAGGGGATAGAGTGGAGTTACCCTACTATAACTTCCACGAGGAGGAAGGTCATGCCACGTCCTCCTGCCCCGAGTTTTTAGAAATAAGGTGGACAAGGGGTCCGATGCGGCAACAACAACAACCGGAGGGGACCGAGGAGGACCGTGCCTGGTAGTAGGAGTCCAAGTTCTGGTTTGCATACTTAGTTTTTTCTACCCTTAAGTCCATGTAGTACGATGGTTTACTATCATACTTGGTTTTTTCTTGCATGTAATATGAAGACTAATGTGATGAAAGGTTTCAAATGTACTTTGCCCCGATGCTGGCCCGCTGTCAGGCTCCCACCAAGATGGAAGGGACGAAGATCGCTCGGTGACAGGAAGGTTTCAAAAGTTCTTAGCCCCGATGCTGGCTCGCTGACCAGGCGCCCACCAAGCTAACAGGGCCGAGGACCCTCCGTTGCAGGAGGTTTTCAAAAGTACTTTGCCCCGATGTTGGCCTGCTGCTAGGCTCCCACCAAGCTGGCAGGGCCGATGATCGCTCGGTGGCAGGAAGGTTTTAAAAGTACTTAGCCCCGATGCTGGCCCGCAGACCAGGCTCCTACCAAGCTGGTAGGGCCAATGACCGCTCGATGGCAGGAGGTTTTCAAAGTATTTAGCCCAGATGCTGGCCCGCTGACTAGGCTCCCACCAAGCTAGCAGGGACGAGGACTGCTCGGTCGCAGGAGATTTTCAAAGTGCTTAGCCCCGATGCTGGCCCGCTGACCAAGCTCCCACCAAGTTGGCAGGGCTGAGGATCGCTCGGTGGCCGGAAGTTTTCAAAGTATATAGCCCTGATGCTAGACCACTGACCAGGCTCCCACCAAGCTGGTAGGGCCGAGGACCGCTCGGTGGCAGGAGGTTTTCAAAGTGCTTAGCCCCAATGCTGGCCCGCTGACTAGGCTTCCACCAAGCTGGCAGGGCCGAGGATCGCTCGGTGGATAGAAGTTTTCAAAGTATTTAGCCCCGATGTTGGCCCGCTGACCAGGCTCCCACCAAGCTGGCACGACCGAGGACTGCTTGGTGGCAGGAGGTTTTCAAAGTGCTTAGCCCCGATGCTAGCCCGCTGACCATGCTCCCACCAAGCTGGCAAGGCCGGGGACCTCTCGGTGGCAGGAGGTTTTCAAAGTGCTTAGCCCCGATGCTAGACCGTTAACAAGGCTCCAACCAAGCTGGTAGGGCCGAGGATCACTCGGTGGCCGGAAGTTTTCAAAGTATTTAGCCCTGATGCTGGCCCGCTAACCAGGCACCCACCAAGATGGCAGTGCCGAGGACTACTCGATGGCAGGAGGTTTTCAAAGTGCTTAGCCCCGATGCTGGCCCGCTGACCAGGCTCCCACCAAGCTGGTAGGGCCGAGTATGGCTCATTGGGAGGAGGTTTTCAAAGTACCTAGCACCGAGAAGGTCTCGTTGATCGGGCTCTCACTAGCCGGTAGGGCAGGTTGACCTCTCGGGGAGGCTATGTTATTTTTTGCCCTGAGAAGGTGCTGTTGATCGGGCTCTCACTAGCCGGCAGGGTACGTTGACCTCTCAGGGAGGCTATGTTATTTTTTGCCCCGAGAAGGTCCTGCTGACTGAGCACTCTCTAGCCGGCAGGTCAGGTTGACCTCTCGGGGAGGCTATGTTATTTTTTGTACCGAGACGATCCCACTGACCTGGCTCTCACTAGCCGGCTGGGCAGTTTAACCTCTCAGGGAGGCTATGTTATTTTTTGCCCCGAGAAGGTCCCGCTGACCAGGCTCTCACTAGCCGGCAGGGTAGGTAGACCTCTCGAGGAAGCTATGTTATTTTTTGACCCGAGAAGGTCCCGCTGACCGGGCTCTCACTAGCAGGTAGGGCAGGCTGGCCTCTCGGGGAGGCTATGTTATTTTTTGCCCCGAGAAGTGTTGGGTTTTTCTTGAACCATACATCAAATGTAGGCGCAGCGGAATAAAAGAGAAACAACCCAAAAGACTTTGATCGGGCCATGAATATTGAATCAAGAAGTTAACAAAATGCTAGGTATGAAATTACCTTTGCGGGATTGGATCAAATCCAACCTAGATGCTCCAAGAAGATGATTGCCTTCGTCGGCTTTGCAAGAGTTCTCACGTAGAATAATGTCTACGTCTCTACAGCAGTCCACACGAGCTGGGAGAAGAAGACTACACCTTGCGCTTCCACGGATTGCTAGATCCAGTTCAGGAAGAACAACACCGGCGACAATCGTCGGAGAGGAAGTCGGCGGAGGCGATTCAGAACGGCGGAACACTTCTGTCTAGGGTTTGAGCGAGAGCGGAACCCCTTCCGTCGGCTTCTATTTCGTTAGTGATGAGAACCCTAAAAGAAGTCCTATTTATACCCAAAGGATAAACAGCTTCTAGAAGAATCGCTATCCGCAGACCACACAACAAAATAGGGGCTTCTGTTACAATTCGTCGGGATTACACGGAACAGCATTAGTCGAGTTTTCACGGGACAATCCGACGAATTCCGACGAATCACATCAGACGACAACATTTGCGGAGTTAATGCTCTCTGTGACAATTCGTCGAGATTCCACAGAACAATCCGACGAATCCCGACGAACCCGACGAATCGTGTCAGATGGCAACATTTGCCGAGTTAAGGATCTCTGTAACAATTCATCGAGATTCCACGGAACAATCCGACGAATCCCGACGAATCCGACGAATCATGTCAGACGGCAACATTTGCCGAGTTAAGGATCTCTGTAACAATTCGTCGAGATTCCATGGAACAATCCGACGAATCCCGATGAATCCGACGAATTCTATCCGTGTCACCCTCATAATAGCTCAATCCAAGTTTCTTGATCTAGAACGGACTTCCAGAGAATGGTGAGCTCAATATCACATATTGACTCTACCAAGCATGGCCATGCATTTCTCAGTCCAATTCCACCAAGGGGCCCATGGATGCAACTCCTGTTATATAGGAGGACAAATCCCATATCTGCTCACACACAAACACCCAAATGATTCGTAACGTACCCAACGACCACCCTTATCATCAACCTTCTTCAAGGAAGACTTTAGATGACATCAAAGCACGCTCTTCCTCACTCGATGAATGCTGTGACTTCAGGTCAAAGGACCACAACACCATTGTCAAATGAGACCTACTTGTGACACTTTTAAGTAACAATCCACAAAGTAGTCTCAGGTTGGGTCTGTCCAGTACAACTTGTTCACTAACAAGTACCCACGTGATGACTTGATATCACAATATCATGACCTGTGAGAACCGGTAATCAGTCAACACACATGCTAGTCTTAATGTATCATCATCACCCTTAGCTTCTACGATGATACCTCGACCAGGGACCTTTTAAGAATGAAGCTTCGAAATCATAGGCTCTCACATTCAAGTCACGTACTTGATGTCCTATGGAAGCAAACATTCTAAGGGTATTTATCACGAATTTTATTCTATCATATAGAAACAGTATATCGTAATAAAAGAACTTGCCATTAATTGTAAAAGGAAATAATTGGTACATTATTCATCATATGAATAATAAACAGCCAACAGAATATATATATTTTACATGCAACCCACAAGACTCCCACTAGAGATGATCACTCAGGTATCGTATACCCATTGATCTAGTATGACCATCATGCTTTCTCTGCGCGAGAGGCTTTGTTAGTGGATCTGCAATATTCTCCTCAGTCGGCACTCTGCAAATGTTCACATCTCCTCGTTCGACAATCTCACGAATAAGATGGAACCTCCGAAGTATGTGCTTGGAGCGCTGATGGGATCTAGGTTCCTTAGATTGTGCAATTGCACCATTGTTATCACAGTAGAGAACTACGGGACCAACAATGCTAGGAACTACATCTAGCTCGCCGATGAATTTCCTAATCCATACAGCCTCCTTCGCTGCGTTTGCCGCAGCGATATACTTGGCCTCAGTTGTAGAATCAGCAACTGTCTCTTGCTTGGAACTCTTCCAACTCACAGCTCCTCCATTCAGGCAAAACACAAACCCTGACTGAGACTTCGAATCATCCCTATCAGTTTGGAAGCTGGCATCCGTGTAACCACTTACAACGAGCTCTTCCTCTCCACCATATATACCAAGAATGCATCCTTAGTCCTTCTCAAGTACTTCAGGATATTCTTTACGGCTATCCAGTGACATTCACCAGGATCAGACTGATACCTGCTAGTCATGCTCAAAGCAAAAGAGACATCGGGTCGAGTACATAACATTGCATACATGATTGACCCAATTGCCGAAGCATATGGAATCAACTTCATGCGGTCCTTATCTTCGCAAGATTTTGGACACTGGTCCTTAGAGAGATTTACACCATGAGACATGGGCAAAAATCCTTTCTTAGACTCATGCATGTTGAACCGCTTCAACACCTTCTCAATGTACGTACTCTGAGTCAAACCCAGCAACTTCTTCGATCTATCTCTATAGATCTTAATACCGAGTATGTAAGTCGCTTCACCCAAGTCCTTCATAGAAAAGCAGTTCCCTAGGTTGTTCTTAACAACTTTCAGGGTAGGTATGTCATTCCCGATCAACAGTATGTCATCTACATACAATATCAGGAAGACAACAATGCTCCCACTGATTCGCTTGTAAACACACGGTTCATCTTCATTCTTGACAAAACCAAACTCTTTGATCTTCTCATCAAAACGAAGATTCCAACTTCTAGAGGCCTGTTTCAATCCATAGATGGACCTGTTCAGCTTGCATATTTTAGTGGCTTCATTTGGGGATACAAAACCCTCGGGTTGTGTCATGTACACTTCCTCAAGGAGGTTTCCATTTAGGAAAGCCGTTTTGACATCCATCTGCCAGATCTCGTAGTCATAATACGCAGCAATAGCAAGCAATATCCTAATGGACTTTACCATGGCAACAGGGGAAAAGGTCTCATCATAGTCAACACCATGAATTTTCTTGAAACCCTTAGCCACCAGTCGCCCTTTGAATGTCTGTACATTCCCATCCATGTCGGTCTTCTTCTTGAAGACCCACTTGCACCCTATGGGTCGTACCCCTTCAGGTGGTTCCACCAAGTTCCAAACTTGGTTTGTATACATGGAGTCCATTTCGGATTTCATAGCCTCAAGCCATTTGTCGGAGTCCGGTCCATTCATAGCCTCTTTGTAGGTTGCTGGTTCATCATCATGATCCATAAGCAACACATTACCTATTTAAGACACGAGAAATCCATATCTCTCAGGTTCAAATCTTGGTCTACCAGATCTACGTAGGACTTGTGTCTCTTGAGCAGGTTCTCTAGCTGCAACATCTTGTAGTCCTGGCTCAGAATCCAATTCTGGTTCATTCACTACTTGTGGTTCTTGAACTTCTTCAAGTTCTACCTTTTGCGTCTTTCTTGACAAGAACTCTTTCTCCAAGAAGACACTCGTCCTTGCGACAAACACTTTGCCCTCAGACGGTAGGTAAAAGTAATATCCTTTCGTTTCCTTAGGATATCCCACCAGATAACACTTATCTGATTTGGGTTCCAGCTTGTCAGGCATTTGACGTCGTACGTATGCCTCACAGCCCCAAATTTTAATGAATGACATACTAGGACGCTTCCCAGTCCATATCTCATATGGTGTCTTTAGAACCGTTTTCGTCGGAGCGCGATTCAGTGTCATTGCAGCAGTCTCTAAAGCAAAACCCCAAAAAAAAACAGGCAAGTCTGCATGACTCATCATCGACCGTACCATGTCTAACAGAGTACGATTTCTCCTCTCAGACACACCATTATGCTGCGTTGTCCTAGGTGGAGTGAGCTGTGATACAATACCACACTCTTTCAGATGATCACGGAACTCGTGACTCAGGTATTCGCCACCTCGATCAGATCGGAGTGCTTTAACCTTTTTACCCAATTGGTTCTCCACTTCATTTTTAAACTCTTTGAACTTTTCAAAAGTTTCGGATTTGCACTTCATAAGATACACATATCCGTATCTACTGAAATCATTAGTAAATGTAACGAAGTAGAAATACCCACCTCTAGCCATAGAACTCATGGGTCCGCATACATCACTATGTACAACACCCAAGAGATCCTCAGCCCTCTCAGTATAACCAGTGAAATGGGCTTTAGTCATTTTGCCTAATAAACAAGACTCGCATTGCTCAAATGATTCATAATCAAATGAGTCCAATAGTCCATCTTTATGGAGCTTGGATATGCGCTTCTCGTTTATATGGCCCAAACGACAATGCCAGAGATATGTAGGATTTGAGTCATTTGTTCTTAGTCTTTTATTATTATCTACATTATAGATCGGATGGTCCAGGTTCAAAACATAAAGACCATTAAACAATTGAGCTACAGCATAACAAACATCATTCTTAAATATAGAACAACAATTGTTCTTAATTATAAAAGAAAATCCAATCATGTCTAAGCATGAAATGGATATAATGTTTCTAGTTATGGCCGGAACATAATAACAATTATCAAGTTCTATTACAAGCCCACTGGGCAAAGAAAGACGGTAAACCCCTACGGCTATAGCAGCAACTCTTGCTCCATTGCCGACGCGCAGGTCCACCTCTCCTTTACTCAGCAATCTCCTCCTTCCCAGTTCCTGCACATTTGTACAAATGTGAGAACCACATCCGGTATCCAATACCCAAGATGAAGGAGCAGAAAGGTTTATCTCTATAACGTAAATATTCGAAGCGGAAGTCATACCTCCCTTCATTTTCCGCAGACCGTCAATGTACGAAGGACAATTCCTCCTCTAATGACCAGCCTTGCCACAGTGGTGGCATTTCCCTTCCTTTACGGTGCTCTTCTTTTTCAGCGCAGAAGATTTGGGCTCAAGATGTGACTTAGGTCCCACCTTCGTCTTCTTGAAGCCCTTGGCCTTACCCTTGCCTTTATGTACCATCAATATGGGAATAGCAGGCTTGGCCTTCTTCATGTTTATCTCGGCAGTTCGCAACATGCCTAGGAGCTCGGGCAGTGTCTTGTCTATTTCATTCATGTTGTAGTTCAAGACAAACTGCTCATAACTATCCGGCAACGATTGCAGGATAAGATTTGTGGCCAACTCTTGACCCAGAGGAAAACCCAGTCTCTCCAGGTTCTCTATATACCCAATCATCTTGAGTACGTGAGTACCAACCGAGTCTCGAGCTCCCATTTTGCACTGAAATAAGGCCTTCGTGACATCGAACCTCTCTTGACGAGCTTGCCCTTGAAACATTTTCTTTAGGTGCTCGTCAATCTCCTTGCACCCCATGTTCTCGTGTTGCTTCTGAAGCTCAGATTTCATGGTGGCAAGCATAAGGCACTCGACGTCTAAGGCGTCATCGGTATACTTCTTATAAGCATCCTTATCAACACGGGACGAGTTCCCGGTCGGCACCTCGGGGGCTTCTTCTTCCAAGACGTAGAGCTTTCACTCTTGCCTGAGAACAATTCTCAGGTTCCTATACCAGTCCATGTAATTCGTCCCACTAAGCTTGTCCTTCTCAAGGATAGCTCTTAGGGACAAGGTGGAATGTGAACCACTTGCCATGGAATTCTACAAGAATTCATGCAGAATTTAATCAGTACCTTAATTTCAAAATACAATTTATTTTAATTCGGACTTCAATTAAATACTCCCACTATTTTATTCAAATTGATAGCCCTCACTATCAATTCGGAGAGTCCATGCGAGCTACTCTCTTAGTGGACAAGATCCGTATTTCACCAACACCACGAGTCCGCTTTGGCGTTCCTCTCATAATGTGGTTATTTAGGTAGACAACGCTTGCCAATTGCATCCTCATGCAACTCTTGTATGGCTGGTGAATAACTCCTTATTCGCATCCATCATATGGTGCATGCCAACCCTATGCCTCTAGGCACTCAACCTTTGAGGTCACCTAGTTAAGCTAGACCCAATGTCGACAGTGGGATATCACACTTATCCGCTCGCACCCTTACCAAGATAGATTAATGCACCTTGCTTTGGCAAGCCCACACTTCATCGATCGAGGCAGGAAGAGTGTCATCCATCGGAAGGCATCTGAACACTTAATATTTGATAAAGGGATTTTAATTTTAAATAATAGGTTAACACTTAACCATGATCAACATTTGATCAAAGTGCACATCAACAGAAAGAAAAAAAAAAACTTTCTAAAATCCACATGCATCCCTTATGTGCACAACATAAGACTATCAACCTTTGATAAACGAAAGGGCTAAATCTGGACATTTAGAACTCTTCCAAATCTTCAGATTTACATGCATTGGACAAAGGCAAAGACAACTCGACTTAAAGCAGTAGACAAGCTCGTCTCTCATTGTTGGATTCAAAATCCAAAACAATACAAGGGTTCATAAACCACTTGAGGGACGGTTACTGCTAAGGAGACAACAATTTCTAACAATTAGAAATTACCATGAAATCCCAGACGTTCCTGGCGGGGTTCCAAGGGGCCGCGCCCCTGGCGGGGTCTTAGGGGCGAGCCCCTAACGGGGTCCAAGGGGCAGCGCCCCTGGCGGTGGTCTCGCTGATCGGAACCTACCTAGATTTGCACGTACTGGAATAACCTAACTTCTGAAACAACATTCATGACCGGAACCTACCTCTGATACCACTGTTGGGTTTTTCTTGAACCATACATCAAATGTAGGCGCAGCGGAATAAAAGAGAAACAACCCAAAAGACTTTGATCGGGCCATGAATATTGAATCAAGAAGTTAACAAAATGCTAGGTATGAAATTACCTTTGCGGGATTGGATCAAATCCAACCTAGATGCTCCAAGAAGATGATTGCCTTCGTCGGCTTTGCAAGAGTTCTCACGTAGAATAATGTCTACGTCTCTACAGCAGTCCACACGAGCCGGGAGAAGAAGACTACACCTTGCGCTTCCACGGATTGCTAGATCCACTTCAGGAAGAACAACACCGGCGACAATCGTCGGAGAGGAAGTCGGCGGAGGCGATTCAGAACGGCGGAACACTTCCGTCTTGGGTTCGAGCGAGAGCGGAACCCCTTCCGTCGGCTTCTATTTGGTTAGTGATGAGAACCCTAAAAGAAGTCCTATTTATACCCAAAGGATAAACAGCTTCTAGAAGAATCGCTATCCGCAGACCACACAGCAAAATAGGGGCTTCTATTACAATTCGTCGGGATTCCACGGAACAGCATTCGTCGAGTTTTCACGGGACAATCTGACGAATTCCGACGAATCATATCAGACGGCAACATTTGCCGAGTTAATGCTCTCTGTGACAATTCGTCGAGATTCCACGGAACAATCCGACGAATCCCGACGAATCCGACGAATCATGTCAGACGGCAACATTTGCTGAGTTAAGGATCTCTGTAACAATTCGTCGAGATTCCACGGAACAATCCGACGAATCCCGACGAATCCGACGAATCATGTCAGACGGCAACATTTGCGGAGTTAAGGATCTCTGTAACAATTCGTCTAGATTCCACGGAACAATCCGACGAATCCCGATGAATCCGACGAATTCTATCCGTGTAAACCCGACGAATTCAGACAGCAACATTTGCTGGACTTCCCCCATTCTATATGGTGATTGGTAACCTTTACCAACATAGTGAATCTTCCAACTTCTCCACATGCTCTTATGTGCGACCCTGCAGGCTCATATCGCGTTGGTAGTGACATTACATGTTTGACCACTTCTAGATCACAATGGTAACTCCAACAAGAAGGTCCCGCTGACCGGGCTCTCACTAGCTGGCAGGGCATATTGAACTCTCAGGGAGGCTATGTTATTTTCTGCCTCGAGAAGGTCCCGCTGACCGGGCTCTCACTAGCCGGCGGGCAGGTTGACCTCTCGGGGAGGCTATATTATTTTTTGCCCAGAGAAGGTCCCGCTGACCAGGCTCTCACTAGCCGGCAGGACAGGTTGACCTCTCGCGGATGCTATGTTATTTTTTTTTCCCGAGAAAGTCCCGCTGACCGGTCTCTCACTAGCCGGCAGGGCAGGTTGACCTCTCGGGGAGGCTATGTTATTTTTTGCCCCGAGAAGGTCCCGCTGACCGGGCTCTCACTAGCCGGTAGGGCAGGTTGACCTCTCGGGGAGGCTACATTATTTTTGTCCCGAGAAGGTCCCGCTGACCGAGCTCTCACTAGCCGGCAGGGCAGGTTGACCTCTCGGGGAAGCAAAGTAATTTTTCCCCCGAGATGGTTTCGCTGACCGGGCTCTTGCTAGCTGGCAGGGCAGGATTGGCCTCTATGGGAGGCTAAGTAACTTTTTCTCGAGATGATGTGGAGTCGTCTCAACTTCACTCAGCGCCACTGGCCGAATATGTAGGGTTGGACTTTTCTTTCCAAGCGTATGACCCGCTCGAAAAGAGCGGGGATTGTGTACAACCCTGTATTCGCCGAGGGGACCCCGGGACCCAAGGTGTCGCTAGGCCCATTATTTTTAAGAGGCACTGCCCCATGAAAGAGGGGCGGGTGTGCCTTTGGGCGGGCTCAAGGTTATTCCCAGGAGGGGGATGAGTGGGTAGACAGCCAAACCCTCTTGCCTATATTGGTGTTTCCATGGTGATCTGGAAGTGGTCAAATATCTAGTCTCACTGCCAACGCGATATGAGCCTATGGGGTCGCACAGAAGAGTGCTTGGAGAAATTGGAGGAAGAATCCTATTGACAAGGGATCGGATTAAAGCATGCATTCGTCGAATGGCTAATGTAGCGCATTCGTCGAATGGCGTTCATCGAACGAATAGCATAGCGCGTTCGTCGAACGGCTCGTCAAACGGCTAGTGTAGCACATTCGTCGAACGACTTATGTAGCGCGTTCGTCAAACAACGTTCATCGAACAGTTCATCGAACGACGTTCGTTGAACGGTTCATCGAACAACTAGCGTAGCGCGTTCGTCGAACAGCTCGTCGAACGGCTAGCATAGCACGTTGGTCGAATGGTTAGTCGAACGACTAGCGTAGCGCGTTCGTCGAACGTCCAGCGAATTGGACGAACGCTAGACAGTTCATCGAACGCAGTGTTCGACCTATTTATCTTCGCCCGACGCTTCTCTTGATTGCTGGAGGTATAAAAAATGTGATTCTTTTAACCTAATTAACCGATCTATTTTTGGCGATCAGTTTTGCGAGAGAGAGCGACGAAAGAGTTCCTCAAGGCTTCTGACGAAAGTGTTCCGACCAGTCGATCCCGTCGCTGCCGCCTCTCCTTGTCGTCGGACCTAGCAGTCCGTGGGAGACGTAGAGTGCAGTTCTTCTCCGACCTAGATCTTGTGCGACAAGAGGCTAGGGTTCTTCATCACTCATGTAGATTTCCCGTAGAGGCGCAGATCTATTTCAGCGCTTGGAACTCAAATTTTGTTCTCTGGATCTGCCATTGGAGCACCTATGTTGAGTATAGACTCAACCCCCTTTAGGTATAATTTCTGCAATATGTTGTGGCTGTTATTTAACTTCTTGAATCTATGAAATCGCAAGTTCCATATAACAGTTTAGGGTTGTTCTAGTTATTTTATTCCGCTGCGCATATATGATATGCTGCATTATCATTTCTGAAATGGTATTAAGAAAACCCAACAGTGGTATCAGAGGGAGGTTTGCAATCTAATGCGTGTAAATCAGAAATTTATAAATGTTCTAAATATATGGATTTCTTCCTGGGTGTTTGGATTTCGAAGAAATGTTCTAGATTGGAACACTCCCAGGAATGCTTGTGATTGCGTTGCGATTTTATTGTTTCAGAAATTGTGTCTCCTTAGCAGTAACCGTCTCTCAAATTGGTTTGTGAAACCAAATGTCTTAGATTTTGAATCTGACATTGAGAGACGAGCTTGTCCACTGCATAAGTGGAGTTGTTTTTTCCTGTGTCAAATGCATGTAAATCTGGAGATTTAGAAGTGTTCTAAATGCTCAAATTTAGCCCTTTTTATCAAGCGTTGATAATTTTATTTTGTGCACTTCTGGGATGTATTTGGATGTGAATGTTGTAATTTTGTAAAAGTGCACGTTGATTAATTGTTAATCAATTTTATAAATAAAATCCCTTATCTAATATTAAGTATACGGATGCCTTCCGATGGATGACACTCTTCCTGCCTCGATCGATGAAGTGCGGGCTTGCCAAAGCAAGGTGCATTAATCTATCTTGGTAAGGGTGCGAGCGGATAATTGTGATATCCCACTATCGAAATCGGGTCCAACTTAACTGGGTGACCTCAAAAGTTGAGTGCCTAGAGGCATTGGGTTGCCATGCACCATATAATGGATGCGAATAAAGAGTTATTCACCAACCATACAAGAGTTGCATAGTGAGGCAATTGGCAAGTGTTGCCTACATAAATAACCGGATTATTAGAGGAACGCCAAAGCGGACTCGTTGTGTTGGTGAAATACGATTCTTGTCCACTAAGAGAGTAGCTCGCATAAACTCTTCGAATTTATATTAAGGGTTATCAATTTGAATAAAATAGTGGAAGTATTTAATAAAAGACCTTAATAAAAAAATAAAAATGTATTTTGAAATATTGTACTAAAACATATTTTGCATTATTTTGTAGAATTTTCATGGAAAATACTTCACACTCCATGTTGTCCATGAGAGCCATCCTTGAGAAGGATAAGCTCAATGGACGAATTTCCTAGACTGGTTCAGGAACCTGAGAATTGTTCTCAGGCAATAGCGTAAGCTCTATGTCTTTGAAGAAGATCCCCCCGAGGAGCCAGCCTCTACTGCACCTTGATGAGTCCCATTTATATACACATTTATGGACTCATCTGGGCCGGTATTTGAGTCAATGCACTACATTTTAGATCCATAATCACTCATATTTGTTCTCTACCTGTTATTCCAAGCTAAGTGCACTTTTAGGCCCGTTTCGATGTATTTTCTTGTTTATCTTACTCATGCTTTATGTTGCAATTCAATTTCTATATTTGAGAATGTGTGGAATGCCCATTTACGTGGCCTGACGATCTTTAATGTTGATACGGGGGTTGTGCGAGTGTTCCGGGGCGCAAAAACTGCACAGGAACACTGCGCACGACCACTGGACATAGTACGCACGACCACTGGTCGTGCGCTAGTGATCGTGAATTAATTCCCACCTAAAAAGTGGTCTGACTAGCTTAACGCACGACCACTGGACATAGTGCGCACGACCACTGGTCGTGCGCCACTGATCGTGCACATTGAAAACCTGCACCTGTCTATAAATAGCTGCTCCGCGAAAACAGCCGTAACTTCTTCGTTTCTAGGTCTTTTTGAGCGCCGTTTTTTGCGTTTTTTCGTTCTAAGCCTCCTCTATTCATCTAGGGACTTCAAGGAAGAGATTGGATCTTACTTTCATCATCAAGGAAGGTTTAAAAAGCATTTGGACATCGCCGGGTTGTGACACGAAGAAGACGGGTCATTGGGAGGAAGTGACAACCCTCCTTTACCCCGGACGCAGTTAAGGACCGAGCTTGGACGCGGATTGACAACCCAGCGATTCCAACCGTGAATCCCAGCAAGGCTTCGGAGTCGGTCGAATCTCTTACTCTTTATTCTTTCGAAATGATGTTTGTATGCTAAACTCTCTATTTTGCGGATGAAGAACATGATAAATCTAGATCTGTAACTTTTATTTCATCTTTATGAAATTCCTTTTGATTTATTCATGTGTATGAGGTGTGCTATTGTCATTCATTTTATCGATTTCATTCCGTGAGCCTACTCTTCCATCCGCCAAGCTAAGCGGTGCTAACGGCCCGTGTAATCCACCACGACTCCGCTGGTGCAAACCATTCCATCCGCTAGCCTACTCGTCCATCCGCCCTTTCGAAGTAGTGCGTTCAAGGCCTACGTAATCTCCATCCCGCCTAGCGAAGCAGTGCGCTCAAGGCCTGCATAGGAGTAGTTTAATTTTGTTACTTTTATTTTCCATAACCCAAACAACCCCCCTTCGCGTTCCATCCGACTAAAGGACTTCAATCTCAAGTCCTGCCTCAATAGTAAACTCCACCTTACTGTGTTCCTTGAGAGATTCGATACTTGGGGATTTACTTCCTCATATTATAACTTGACAGCGACCGGTTCACTGCCGTTTGGATCGCAGTCTCGCTACCGCCTATAGCGGTGTGCAGGATTTGCGTCATCACACCTCGTGCAGATAAAGATGCTTATAAAAAGTATGGAGATGACTCCTTGGATGTTGAATGTCTCATGCACGCGACAATGAACTTTGAGCTTCAAAAGCAACATCAGAACATGAGTTGTTACGAGATGGTGGAGCACTTGAAGAAAATGTTTCAAGGGCAAGCTCGCCAAGAGAGGTTTGACATATCCAGGGTGTTATTTCAGTGTAAGATGGGAGCTTGGGACCCAGTAGGAACTCACGTACTCAAGATGATTGGGTATATAGAGAACCTTGAAAGACTGGGGTTTCCATTGGGCCAAGAGTTGGCCACTGACCTGATCCTACAATCGTTGCCGGACAGTTATGAGCAGTTTATCTTAAATTACAATATGAATGAAATTGACAAGACACTGCCCGAGCTCCTAGGCATGTTAAGAACTGCCGAGATCAATATGAAGAAGGTCAAGCCTGCTAGCCCCATATTGATGGTGCATAAAAGCAAGGGCAAGACCAAGGGACTCGAGAAGACTAAGGTGGGACCTATGTAATATCTTGATCCCAAGTCTTCAGCACTGAAGAACAAGGGCTTGACTAAGGAAGGGAAGTGCCACCATTATGGTAAGGCAGGGCATTTGAGGAGGAACTGACCCCTCTATCTTGAAGATCTGCAAAAGAAGAAGGGAAGTGTGACTTCCACTTCAGGTATTTTTGTTATAGAAATAAACCTTTCTGCTCCTTCATCTTGGGTATTGGATACCAGATGTGGTTCTCACATTTGTATGAATGTGCAGGAACTGACAAGGAGAAGAATGCTGGGTAAAGGAGAGGTAGACCTGCGCGTTGGAAATGGAGCAAGAGTTGTTGCTGTTGCTGTTGGTGTCTATCATCTTTCTTTGCCCACTGGGCTTGTAATAGAATTAGATAATTGTTATTATGTTCCAGCCATAACTCGAAACATTACATCTGTGTCATGTTTAGACATGAGAGGATTTTCTTTCATTATTAAGAACAATAGTTGTTCTATATTTATGAATGATGTTTGTTATGGTGTAGCCCAATTGTTTAATGACTTATATGTTTTGAACTTAGATCAGCCTATTTATAACATAGAAAATACCAAACGACTAAAAACTAATGACTCTAATCCAACATATCTCTGGCATTGTCTTTTAGGCCATATAAATGAGAAACCATATCTAAGCTCCATAAAAATGGATTATTGGACTCATTTGATTATGAATCATTTGAGAGATGTGAGTCTTGCTTATTAGGCAAAATGACAAAAGCTCCTTTCACTAGTCATACTGAGAGGGCTGATGATCTTTTGGGTGTAATACATAGTGATGTATGCGGACCCATGAGTTCTATGGCTAGAGGTGGAAACTACTACTTTGTTACATTTACTAATGATTTCAGTAGATACGGATACGTGTTTCTTATGAAGAACAAATCTGAAACCTTTGAAAAGTTCAAAGAGTTTAAAAATGAAGTAGAGAACCGACTGGGAAAAAGGATAAAAGCACTCCGATCTGATCGAGGTGGCGAATATCTGAGTCATGAGTTTCATGATCATCTGACAGAATGTGGTATTGTATCACAGCTCACTCCACCTGGAACACCACAACATAATGGTGTGTATGAGAGGAGGAATCGTACTTTGTTAGACATGGTACGGTCGATGATGAGTCAAGCAGATTTGCCCATTTCCTTTTGGGAATTTACTTTAGATACTGCTGCTTCCACATTAAATCGTGCTCCAATGAAAACGGTTCTAAAGACACCATATGAGATATGGACTGGGAAGCGTCCTAGTATGTCTTTTATAAAGATTTGGGGCTGTGAGGCATACGTGCGACGTCAAATGCCTGACAAGCTGGAACCCAAGTCGGATAAGTGTTATATTGTGGGATATCCTAGGGAAACCAAAAGGTATTACTTCTAGCTGCCGTCCGAGGGCAAAGTGTTTGTCGCAAGGACTGGCGTCTTTTTGGAGAAAGAGTTCTTATCCAGAAAGACTGCAAAGGTGGAACTTGAGGAAGTTCAAGAACCACAAACAATAGCTGAACCGATTTTAGAACCTGAGCAAGGACTACAAGTTGTTGTAGCTAGAGAGCTTGCTCAAGAAACACAAGTCCTGCGTAGATCTGATTGACCAAGATTTGAGCCTGAGAGATATGGATTTCTCGTGTCTCAAATAGGTAATGTGTTGCTTATGGATCATGATGATGAGCCTGCAACCTATCAAGAGGCTTTGTGTGGACTTGACTCCGAGAAGTGGCTTGAGGCCATGAAATATGAAATGGACTCCATGTAAGCAAACCAAGTTTGGACCTTGGTGGAACCACCTGAAGGGGCACGACCCATAGGGTGCAAGTGGGTCTTCAAGAAGAAGACCGACATGGATGGGAATGTACAGACATTCAAAGGCCGGATGGTGGCTAAAGGTTTCAGGAAAATTCATGGTGTTGACTATGATGAGACCTTTTCCCCTGTAGCCATGGTCAATTCCATCAGAATTCTATTTGCTATTGCTGCGTATTATGACTACGAGATCTGGCAAATGGATGTCAAAATGGCTTTCCTTAATGGAAACCTCCTTGAGGAAGTGTGTATGACACAACCCGAGGGTTTTGAATCTCCAAATGAAGCCACTAAAATATGCAAGTTGAATCGATCCATTTATGGATTGAAACAAGCTTCTCAAAGTAGGAATCTTCGTTTTGATGAGAAAATCAAAGAGTTTGGTTTTATCCAGAACGAGGATGAACCTTGTGTTTACAAGAGGATTAGTGGGAGCATTGTCGTTTTCCTAATATTGTATGTGGATGACATAATGTTGATTGGAAATGACATTCCGACCCTGCAAGATGTTAAGAACAGGCTAGGGGACTACTTTTCTATGAAGGACTTGGGTGAAGCGACTTATATACTTGGTATTAAGATCTATAGAGATAGATCAAAGAAGTTGTTGGGTTTGACCCAGAGTACAAACATTTAGAAGGTGTTGAAACGGTTCAACATGCTTGAGTCCAAGAAAGGATTCTTACCCATGTCACATGGTGTGAGTCTCTCTAATGACCAGTGTCCAAAATATTTGGAAGATAAGGACTGCATGAAGTTGATTCCATATGCTTCGGCAATTGGATCAATCATGTACGCAATGTTATGTACTCGACCCGATGTCTCTTATGCTTTGAGCATGACTAGCAGATATCAGTTTGATCCTGGTGAGAGTCACTGGATTGCAGTCAAGAATATCTTAAAGTACTTGAGAAGGACTAAAGTTGTATTCTTGGTGTATGGTGGAGAGGAAGAGCTCGTTGTAAAGGGTTACACAGATGCTAGCTTCTAGACTGATAGGGATGAATCAAAGTCCGAATCATGCTTTGTATTTTGCCTTAATGGAGGAGCCGTAAGTTGGAAGAGTTCCAAGCAGGAGACAGTTGCTGATTCTACAATTGAGGCCAAGTATATCGCTGCTGCAAATGTGGCGAAGGAGGCTGTGTGGATTAGGAAATTCATCAACGAGCTTGGTGTAGTTCCTAGCATTGTTGATCCCGTAGTTCTCTACTGTGACAACAATGGTGCTATTGCACAAGCTAAGGAACCTAGATCTCATCAGCGCTCCAAGCACATACTTCGGTGGTTCCATCTTATTCGAGAGATTGTCGATCGAGCAGGTGTGAGCATATGCAGAGTACCAACTAAAGAAAATATTGCGGATCCACTGACGAAGCCTCTTGCACAGAGAAAGCATGATGGTCATACTAGATCAATGGGTCTTAGATATCTGAATGATAATCTCTTGTGGGAGTCTTGTGGATTGTATTTGTTGGTTGTTGATTATTCATGTGATGAATAGAGTACTTTATATTTCATTTTACATTTATGGCAAGTTCCTTTATTATGTCAAATGTTTCTACAGATAGATTAATTAGCATAGTAAATGCCCTTATAATGTTTGCTTCCATAGGAATTCAAGTATGTGACTTGAATGTGATGGACTATATTTATAAGAAGCTTCATTCTTAAATGGTCTCTGGTCGTAGTATCATCTTAGAAGTTCAGGGCGATGATGATACATAAAGACTAGCATGTGCGTTGACTGATGACCGGTTCTCACAGGTCATGATATTGTGATATCATGTCATCACATGGGTACTTGTTAGTGAACAAGTTGTACTGGACAGACCCACCTTGAGACTACTTTGTGGGTTGTTGTATGAATGTGTCACAAATAGTTCTCAACTGACGATGGTGTTTATGGTTCTTTGACCTGAAGTCACAACATTCATCAAGTGAGGAAGAACGTACTTTGATGTCATCTAAAGTCTTCCTTGAGAAAGGTTGATGATAAGGGTGATTATTGGGTATGCTAAGATTCATTTGGGTGTTTGTGTGTGAGCAGATATGAGATTTTGCCCTCCTATATGATAGGAGTTACATCCATGGGCCCCTTGATGGAATGAGACTGAGAAATGCATGGCCATGCTTGGTTGAGTAAATAATTGATATCGAGCTCACCATTTTCAGACAGTCTATTCTAGATCAAGGAATTAGCATTGAATAATTACGAGGGTGACATGGTCCATGCCTCTAGTTCTATCCAGATTTAAGGGACAAAGGGACATGACAACACTGATACATTGGTCAAGACAGGCTTGTTGAGTTATGAACTCTTATTGCTTGGGTAGCAATGATGCATTGCTAGATGCCGCTCATTGTTTGTGAGACTTTTTTTGATACATTCAAGATCAAGTGGGAGACTGTTGGTGTTTCCATGGTGATCTGGAAGTGGTCAAATATCTAGTCTCACAACCAACGCGATATGAGCCTATGGGGTCGCACAGAAGAGTGCTTGGAGAAATTGGAGGAAGAATCCTGTTGACAAGGGATCGGATTAAATCAGGCGTTTGTCGAATGACTAATGTAGAGCGTTCGTCGAACGGCGTTCATCGAATGCCTAGCGTAGCACGTTCGTCGAACGGCTCGTCGAACGACTAGTGTAGCACGTTTGTCGAACGACTAATGTAGCGCGTTCATCGAACGACGTTCATCGAATAGTTCGTCGATCGACGTTCGTCGAATAGTTCGCCGAACGGCTTGCGTAGCGTGTTCGTCGAACAGCTCGTTGAATGGCTAGTGTAGCACGTTCGTCGAATGGTTCATCGAACGGCTAGCGTATCGCGTTTGTCGAACGGCCAGCGCGTTCGATGAATGCTAGCCAGTTCGTCGAACACAGTGTTCGACCTATTTATTTTCGACCGACGCTTCTCTTGATTGCTGGAGGTATACAAGAATGCGATTCTTTTAACCTAATCAACCGATTTATTTTTGGCGATCTATTTTGCGAGAGAGTCCGATGGAAGAGTTCCCGAAGGCTTCTGACGAAAGTGTTCCGACTGGTCGATCCCACCGCCGCCGCCGCCTATCCCTGTCATCAGACCTAGCAGTCCGTGGGAGATGTAGAGAGCAGTTCTTCTCCGACCTAGATCTTGTGCGACAAGAGGCTAGGGTTCTTCAACACTCGTGTGGATTTCCCGTAGAGGCGCATATCTATTTCAGCGCTTGGAACTCAAATTTTGTTCTCTGGATCTGTCATTGGAGCACCTCGGTTGAGTATAGACTCAACCCCCTTCAGGTATAATTTCTGCAATGTGTTATGGCTGTTATTTAATTTCTTGAATCTATGAAATCGCAAGTTACATATAACTGTTTAGGGTTGTTCTAGTTATTTTATTCCGCTGCGCATATATGATATGCTGTATTATCATTTCTGAAATGGCATTAAGAAAACCCAACAGCCCAGCCCTAGTATGGGGGCGATAGAGGTGGGCGACCAGCCCCCTCTCGCCCAGCCCCAGTAGGGGGGAGAGAGAGGTGGGCGGCCAGCCCCCTCTCTCCCCAGTAGGAGGGAGAGAGGGGTGGGCGGCCAGCCCCTTCTCACCCAGCCCCAATAGGAGGGCAAGATCGATGGGCGGCCAACCCCCTCTTGCCCAGCCCAAGTAGGGGTGGGGGGGGGGGGGGGGGGGCGAGAGAGGTGGGCGGCCAGCCCCCTCTCGCCCAGCCCCAGTAGGGAGGTGAGAGAAGTGGGCAACCATCCCCCTCTCGCCCAGCCCAAGTAGGGGGAGAGAGAGGTGGGTGGCCAGCCCCCTCTCTCCCAGCCCCAATAGAAGAGTACGAGTGGTGGGCTGCCAGCCCCCTCTCGCCTAGCCCCAGTAGGAGGGAGAGAGAGGTGTGTGGCCAGCCCCCTCTTGCCCAACCCCAGTAGGAGGGCGAGAGAGGTGTGCGACCAGCCCCCTCTCGCCCAGCCCCAGTAGGGGGGTGAGCGAGGGAGGCAACCTACCCCTGCTCTCCTAGCCCCTGCAAAGGGGCGAGCAAGGGAGGCGGCCTGCCCCCTTCTCTCCCAACCCCAACAAGGGGGCGAGCGAGGGAGGCATCCTACCCACTGCTCTCCTGGCCCCAAAGGGGGGCGAGCGGGGAGGCATCTGACCCCCACTCGCCCCGCTCCAGAGGGGGTTTGCATTTAGCATCTCGGAATGGCGGGATTTGGCTATTGGCAGTCCAAACTTGCGGGTATTTTCGTAATCTCTTAGGCCAGAATCCGACTATTGGAAGACCAAGTGTAAGAAACTGTAAATAGGAACAAGGGGCACCTTTGAAAGGTTGACTCTCTTTGGGCACTCTCTCCCCAAGTTTCATTGGTGGGTGAAGAGAGCCTCCAAATGTGCCCAAGCTTAGCATTGGCTTGGGAGGGGAAGCACTCTAAGATCTTTCGGGTGTGTGGTGGGACCTCCTCGCTAAGCCCTTGGTCTTGTTCCCAGTTCCAAAGTCTTCAACGTAGCGCTCTCCCTTGAGAGACGTAAGTGTGAGGTCACCCCCCATCTTCGGGGGCCCGAGCTCCACAAGAGATCATGTATTGGTTTCAAGACCCAAGACCTGTCAGACCAGTGGTCCCCTCTCCTGCACACTGTCATTGTCATCCCACTCAGATGGTGAGGCAGAAGAGAAGATACAATAGGTTTGAGTGTTGGTGTTGTGGGAAAATGGGTCACTTTGCCCTGGACTGTTGGTTCAACCCAACATGACCTAATGCAAAGAGAGTACTGACCACCCTGTGATGTAGTGTCCTAGTTTATTCCCCTAACAGAAACAAAGGACCCCAATCTAATTGGGTGCCTAAGGGAAAGTAATTTTTCTTGCAGGTATGTCCAAATGCCAACATATCTCCCATTTTGTATTTGGACAGTGGCTGCTCCAGGCATATGACTGGAATATGGAGCTATCTAAGAAACATCACCCCTGTGGAGAATGGACCAACAGTGATATTTGGAGGTTCAGAAAAAGGGGTGACCAAAGGCTATAGCAACATCTCAAATGGGTTAGTTACCATCACGAATGTAGCTTATGTGGAGGGATTGAATCACAATCTCATAAGCATAAGTTAACTTTGTGATCTAGGTAATGCCATTGTTTTCCACAAGGATAAGTACTTAGTTAAGAAATCCTTGGACTCTGAGGCTACCTTAACTGGCACGAGGAGTGGAAATGTATATTGCTTAAATTTCCTTCAATCAAATTCTTACATGCCTCTTTGTCGTGTAGCTAATGAGAAAGAGGCTATATGTGTTCAATGGTATAAGAGACCTGCTCACATTAATTACAAGACCATAGTCAAGCTTTTCTCTCTAGACCTAGTCAGAAATAGACCCAATCTTAATTGCATTAAGGAAGGTCCATGTCATGCAAGCCAACATGGCAAGCAAACTAGGACAAGATGTAAGAACATATCCGTTAAAGACTCTTCTAGGTGCCTATTTCTATTGCACATGGATCTATTTAGTCCTATGTCAGTTCACTGCATTGGAGGGAAGGCTTACACTCTTGTTGTAGTTGATGTTTATTCAAGGTTCACTTGGGTATTATTCCTTAAAAAGAAGCCAGATACCTTAAACATCTTGAAGAATTTTGTCAGGCAAATCCAGAATGAGATGAGAAGCATTGTGGTCAAATTCAGAAGTGACCATGGTACATAATTTTAGTCTGGAGCCATGACATAATTCTGCCAAGAATTGTGTATCATCAAGAATTTTTCTCACCTAGAACTCCTCAACAAAATTGAGTTATAGAGAGGAAAAATAGAACCTTAATAGAGGCTAGCAGGGCAATGCTTATTGACACCTCTCTACAAGAATACTTCTGGGCAGAGGCTGTCAACACAGCTTGTCATGTCCTAAATAGGACTTCTATCATCAAAGATCAAAAGAAAACTCCCTATGAGCTGATGAAAGGCAGAAAACCTACATTATCCAACTTCAAAATTGTTGGGAGCAAATGCTATGTAATCAATAATGGAAAATCCAAACTAACTGAATTTGTTGAGAAAATTAGTGAACATATTTTTGTTGGCTACAACTCCTATAGCAAAGCATATTGGGTGTACAACATTAATACCCTAGCAGTTGAAGAATCTGTACATGTTGTATTTGATGAGACTAGCCTTATTCATAAAGTCTGGTCTAGTTCATTAGTGGATGGAGGTTCAGTAGAAAAAATGGAGAAGCAATCCATGGAGGATAAGGCTGAAACCTCAGGAGGAGACAAAGACCATCCACTGACAACAGAGATGGAAGAAGATGTTGTAGAAGGATTGGAAATAGCTGAAGAGGTACAACTTGCTGAACCTGCAATAGAAGAGATCCCAAGAAGACAGCCAGCTGCAATTAGAGAAATAAGACATCACCCTCAGGAGCAAATCATAGGAGATGTCAATCAAGGAGTGGTAACAAGGAGCAGGGCTCTAAATGAAACATTATATTAAGTTTTCTTTCTCAAATTGAACCCAAGAAATTTGAGTAAGCAAATCAGGACAAATTTTTGATCGCTGCAATTCATGAGGAACTAAATATATTTAAAAGATGCAAGGTATAGAAGTTAGTTCCCAGACCCTAAGGACACAACATTATTGGAACCAAGTGGGTCTATAGAAACAAATTGGATGAGAGTGGAGTCATTAGTAATAATATAGCAAGGCTGGTAGCAAAGAGCTACATACAGGAAGAGGGCATTGACTTTGATCAGACCTTTGCCCCTGTTGCAAGACTGGAGGCTACAAGACCGTTCCTAGCCTATGCAGCCTATAAATGGTTCAAAGTTTACCAGATGGATTTGAAATCAGCCTTCCTGAATGGAGAGCTCGATCAAGTAAGAAGTATAGGTAGAATAACCCTCAGGTTTTGTTGACTCTAGTCATCCTGATTTTGTTTATTTCCTTAGAAAAACATTATATGGTTTGAAACAGGCTCCCAGAGCCTGATATGAGACACTGCCAAGTTTTCTCATTGAAAATAAGTTTTCAAGGGGGACGATTGATAAAACATTGATCCTAAGGGAAGTAAAGGGCAAGATCTTGCTAGTGCAGATCTATGTGGATGACATTATCTTTGGCTCTACATATGACAATCTCTGCAAGAAATTTGCCAATATAATGCAGGGAAAGTTTGAAATGAGCGGTATGGGAGAGCTCAAATACTTCTTAGGTCTCCAAGTGAAACAATCTGTAGATGGTATATTCATCTCACATACCAAATTCACTAAAGAGCTAGTTAAGAAATTTGGACTGGAGAGTGCTTCTTCTATGAAGACTCCCATGGGATCCAATGTGTCTCTGGAAAAGGATGAGAAGGGAATACCCTTTGATGAAACCAAGTACAGATGAATGATTGGATCTTTGCTCTACCTAACTGCAAGTAGGCCTGACATAATGTTTGCCACATGTGTTTGTGCTAGATATCAGGTGAACCCCAAGTACTCTCATCACACCTCTGTTAAGAGGATTTTAAGATACCTAAAGGGTACACCTAATCTTGGCCTATGGCACCCTAGGAACACTAGGTGTGTGTGAACTAATAGGGTATTCAGATGTAGATTATGCATGGTGCAAAGAAGATAGGAAGAGTACTATAGGGACTTTTCAATTCCTTGGAGGAAGACTGATCTCATGGACTTTTGTAAAACCTTATTTCATATTAATAAAACATGTCTCTACTTTATTTCAATTATTTTACTTGATTTCTCATCTTCTTAATCACGCATTACTTCAAATCTTTTCAAAATATAATATAAATTTTAAAACCCTTATTCACCCCCCCTAAGGGCACCTACCGATCCAACATCTTTATGGGCTTATTAGACGGCATTCCAAACTGCAATCAGGTGTACACCGTATCCACTAGTCTATGGAAAAGCGTGCCATTTACCGGTGGAATTAGAGCATCATGCATATTGGGCACTCAAAACCCTAAATTTAGATATAAACTTAGCCTCCGAAAATAGGAAATTTCAATTGAATGAATTAGATGAATGGCTTGCAAATGCCTATGAAAATAATAAATTTTACAAGGAGCGCACTAAGTATTATCATGACAAAAGAATTAAAAATCCAAAATCTTTTTCACCGGGAGATTTAGTCCTTCTTTTTAATTTGCATCTTAGGCTTTTTCCAGGCAAATTGAAGTCCCAATGGTCCATTTATTGAACACACAGAACAAGGCTCATTTAAGATTAATGGGTAGCATCTAAAACTATATCACCCAGGCGACCCCTCTGATGAAAAATTGAATCACTTAACCTGCCAAATGTTCAAAAAAAGAATTTCCACTTAGTCAAGCTACGCGACGAAAAACAAAGCGCTTTTGGGAGGCACCCCAATGTTATCCTTTTTCGTTATCTTTTATTTTGTTTGTTTTTATCTTATTTTTGCATGTTTAGTTCCGTCAACCCCGACTACCAACCAAGGAAATTCTTTTTCATTATCTTTTTATTTACCTTGTTTGTACTCCACACTTAGTTTTAAACATTGAGGATAATGTTTAATTTTAAGTATGGGGGTGTAGCTTAGTTATCTATGTAATTTTGTTTGAAAAAAAGATAAAAATATATATTTATATATTATAAATATCTAATTTCTTGGAAAGGGAGGTTTGGGCTTGTCATCCCATCTCACTTCCTAGTACCTTGCGAACCCTTTACAGGGTAGACCTTGGGAAGTCTAAGAATATATATATATATATATATATTTATATATTTACCCCTCACCTTGTGTATTTACTATATTCTCAAAAATCAAGTTTGAGAAGTAATTATAAGCATTCTTATGTTTTTAATCTATCTAATGTTTTGTTTTATTAGAATTTGTTAGATTTAAATTTGAAGTAATTTAGTTTTAAGAAACACTTTATGTTTTTAATTCAATTATAGATCGTATTTAACACTACTTCTCTTTTTAATTTTAAATAGCTTCACTTTGTAGTAAATTGACCAAACAACCTTGGATTTTTATTATATTCTCAACTAACTTTTAGATCTTAGGAAATTTCATTTCACTAAGAAAGTTGCTCTCAAAATAGTTTAATTTAAAAAACTAGAAATAATTCTTTATCCCCCACCCTTTGTTGGCAAATATAAGAAAGTAGTAAAAGATCATATGTCATGGGAATAAGAGGATGAAATTCATTATCCCCTACACATATGCACCAAAAATCATTTAAAAGAAAATATGTCATGAAGTAAGAGGATAAAATTCATTTCTTATAAACCCGTGACCTGGGGCGTGTAACTTTAATTAACGTGGCAGGCGTGCTGGCAGCTGGTGGTGGGGTCCCGGCCGTGAGTTGGATGTCACGCCTTGGGCCACGCCCGTGACCTGGGGCGTGTACTTGGCAAATTCTGAACATTCGTCGAACTCAGCCATTTCGTCGATCTCCTGAATTATCGTCTAACGCAACAGCCAGGGTAACTCCCTTGGTCACGCCCGTGACCTGGGGCATCTACTTGGCGAATTCTTCACGGAATGACTCCGGGGTGACAGAAGCAGGCCTGGAACACATCTTTGGCTATCACGCCCTTGGTCACGCCCGTGACCTTGGGCGTGTACTTGACAATTTTGCTCAAAATGCCCAGAAATCCTGAAAAACACAGAAAAGACTTAAGTTAGTTTATAAAATTAAAAGGGAACATATTAAATAATAAAATACATATAAATTATATAAATTCATATTAAAACTACATTAAAATTATACTAAAAGATGAGTACAAAAAGTACTCATCAATATGGATTAAATCTGAATATTTAGAACATTTCTAAATCTTTAGATTTACATGTACCAGATGCTAGCACATGCAAACACCTTTATGGAAGTAGGCAATCTAGTCTCTCTATGCTCCAGTTTCACAAACTAGCATAGAGAAAGACGGTTACTGCAAAGGGAACAATTTCTGAAACTTGGAAATCAGCTGAACCTCCCTCTGATACCACTGTTGGGTTTTCCTTAAGGGTAGACACATCAGATGTGTGCAGTGGAATATTCAAGAACAACTCAAAAGTTTCTAGAATGGATCTTTCCGAAACTATGAATTAAGAAATTGCAATTATAAATAAATTACCTGTTCGGGATTGAGTCACAACTCAATCGGATGATGCAAGAAGAATCTTTCTAGGAATTGGATTCCTATTCCGATTCTTCTTCTTCCTTGTTCTTGCGGTTGAATCGAGATTGGCAAGCTCATCTGAAGGATTAAGTGTAGAAAATGGATCCATACCTCTATAGAAGATCACACGAGCTTTAGGAGAACCCTAAGTCTTTGTCAAATAAGTATTAGGTCAGAGAAGGAGAGCCCTCTACATCTCCACAGATTGATAGATCCTACAAGGAGAGGCGGCGATGGATCTTCAAGAATAGAGACCAGAGACGACAACTTATCAAGGAGGAACGATTCCTTTGAAAGAAACTAAGGGATAAATGATCGGTAAGTCTTCCGTCACTCTCGGTTCTTCTCGATCTCGTGAATAGATTGATCTCCTAATCTCATCTAGAAAACCTAAAGTATGGCCTTATATACCCATAAGTATAAAGTAGATAGAAGTTTTCTCTATCAGCAGACCCAGCAGAATAGGACATAAATAGTCATCGGGAAAAACTCTTTATTCGTCAAGACATCTCAAAAAATTCATCGAGATAGTCTCAGTCTCGACGAATTCATCGAGACATTCTCTATGAATTCATCGAGATAGTCTCGACGATTTTTTCGAGACAGTCTCGACGAATCTGACCTGCGATAGATCATTCCGTCGAGATGGTCTCGACGAATTTGTGTAGACGTCTGGACAAATTCGTCGAGACAACTGACGAGCCTTTCAAGACAGTCTATGTATTCAAGATGTTCTCGACGACATTGATCATGAGTTGATATTCACAATATCAGCTTGTGATCTCGACTACTGGCAATCTATCACGACAACATTTGCAATGACATCTTGAAGTCTTCTCGACGATATTCATAATATCATCTCAAGGCCTCATCGACATGCTCCACACAATATTCACAATATCTAAAGAGCAGTCTTCCTGAACTAACTCTATTCCACATAGACATATGATTGGTCCATTCACTCATTTCTAATAGGAGCAAGGCCAACACAGTCCTTTCTCCACTTTCTCCAAATGCTCATATGTGCGACCCTATAGACTCATATCGCATTAGCAGTAAGACTAACTACTTGATAACTTCTGGACCATCTTAGAAACTCCAACAGGGAGGTACACAACTCTTGGCAGAATTCCGTCATGGCTCCTGACTAGAATTCTGGACCATGGTCACTTCTGAACTTGACCACAGCACATTTCATATCATTCTAGATCTGTTTGACAAACTTCTTTAAGTTCTCTAAGGTATTTGACTTCTTTTTAAAGAAGAACACCCAAGTGAACCTTGAATTGTCATCAACTACTACAAGGGTATAAGTCTTCCCTCCTAAGTTGTGAACTAATAGAGGACAAAACAAATCCATGTGCAACATGAATAGGCACCTAGAAGAATCTTTATTAGAGATGCTCTTAAAGCTGGTCTTAGTTTGCTTGCCAAATTGGCATGCCTGATAGGAACCTTCTTCAATGCAATTAATGTTGGGTCCATTTCTAACTGGGTCTTGAGAGAAAAGCTTTCTTATGATTTTGTAATTAATGTGAACATGTCTCTTGTGCCATTGAACACAAAGAAACTCTTTCTCATTAGCCACAAAGCACATTGGCATAGAAGAATTTGAATGAAAGAAATTGAGACAATACATATTTCCACTTCTAGTGCCAGTTAAGGTTGCCCCAGAATTTAAGGACTTCTTAACTAAGCACTTATCCTTATAGAAAACAATAACAAAACCTAGATCACAAAGTTGACTTATGCTTATGAGATTGTGATTCAATCCTTCCACATAAGCTACCTTTGTAATGGTGGCTAATCCATTAGAAATGTAACCTTTACCTCTAGTCACTCCTTTTTCAGAACCTCCAAATATAACTTTTAGTCCATTCTCCATTGGGGTGAATATTCTCAAATAACTCCTTACTCCAGTCATGTTCCAGGAGAAACCACTGTCCAAATACCGAATGGGAGATTTGTTGGCCTTTGGTCATTCTTGCAAGAAGATCACTATACCTATGTGCCAAAATGGATTTGGGTCCTTGGTTTCTATTAGGGGGACAAACTGGAGGATCAAACTTTTGAGTTGTCTGCACTCTTCTTGCTCTTGGCACTGTTGGGTTGAACCAACAGTCCAAGGAAAAAATGACCAACTTTCACACAGCACTAGCATACTTGTTGTATCTTCTCTTCTGCCTCACCATCTGGGTAGGATGGCAATGTTGGTGGGCAGGAGTGAAGACAACTGTCCTAGCAGGTCTTTATGAACCTCACAAGTGTGAGTGTGTAGTGGAGTTGGTCTCACCACCTTTTGGTTTACCTTCTTGGGAACAGGCTTGATAGAAACTGTCTTTCCCTTGCTTTTGGGTGCTATTGTAGCAGGTCTATGGACAAAAGGACCTGGATTCTTCATTTGAATCTCTTCATGGGGTGCTTTAGAAGCACTCAACTGAAAGCATGCTCTTCTATTTTTGGTAGAGGGCTTGCTGCCACTTGCTGATCAAGCATTGGTCAGATGACCATATGCAGATTCCTGGTCAAAAGGATTTAATGTCAGCAGCACCTTCTTAAAAGAAGGTAGGGCTTCAGAAGCCTTGCCCTTGACTGTCTCCTTATTAAATCCTACACCACTTTTGAATGGTGCAGAAAAATTGTCAATAATAGGAAGGTCAGTCTTGGACTTTGAAAACTGGCAACAATTCTTTTTTCTGCCAACAACATTTCCTCAAGGTCTTTGATGACATTGTTCTTCTGACTCAACTCAACAATTTTAAGCTTTGTGGCTTCCTTGAATTTGTCCACTTCTTTGCTCATAGCAGCCAGCTTCTCAGCTATCTCCTAGAGCTCAGAGTGGGTGGTTTTTAGGGATGCTAACTCCTTAGACTAAACTATAAGGAGTTTCTTGCTTTTCTTGAAAGCTTTCCACAAAGCCTCATATTGGTGCATTAATTCAGATTCATCCTCATGTGAGGATATTGAGGATGTGCTATTGTGAGCAGACTCACATTCATCATTATGCATAGAATCTGCCACTAATTCAGAATCAGAGGCAGACAAAGGAGCTCTAATAAGTACCTTCCTAGAAGAGGTGTTCTCATCCCAGATTTCTTCATATATGTCCATAAGGCCAATAAGAACTTCCTCCTCAGTTTCTGATGAGCTTGAATCAGAATCACTTAGGGTTCTAATTTTCTTTGCAATTAATCCTTTCTCTGATTTCTTTTTGTCCATTGGATTTCTTTTATCTTCATATTTCTTTGATTCTCTCTTCTTAGAGGGGCAGTCAGCAATCCTGTGACCTGTCTTCTTATAGTAGTAACAAACTATGTTTATTAAATCAAATTTACTAGGTTTAGATTTATACCTTTCCTCCCTTAAAGATTTAGGTCTGTCATGTTGACCAAATCATTTAGAGCATGCAGAGGATGACCAATGGATGTTTCTCATCCTTATAGACATCATCTTTTTGAACTGCTTAGCAAAGAGGGCCAGTTCTTTAACATTGTTGTCAGATTCTGATGTGCTGGCATCAGATGCTTTACTGCTCTCAGAGATATCCTGAATTGCAGGAGTCTTGTCCTTGGTTCTCCTCATGCTTTCAGCCTTAAGGGTCATGGACCTTTCTCTCATGCTCCCTCTTGATCTTTCTTCTTCAGCTTTTCTAGTGTTAAGATGATGCTCATGAGATAATAGTTTCCCATACAGATTCTTGGGCTCCATGTTGCCTGGTTGACCCATTTCCCTGATGGCACAAATTTTAATATCTCATTCCTTAGTGAGGGATCTAAGGAATTTGACATTTAGGTCTAAGTTTGCAAACTCCCTTCCATAATTTTTCAGACCATTCACAATTTTAAAAAATCTCTCATAGTAGTTGGAGATATTTTCATTCTTACCTTGTTTGAAGGCCACATATTCCTGATTTAGGAGAGACTTTCTATCATCCCTTACTTCTTCAGTCCCCTCAATGTGGACAACCAAAGAGTCCCACATCTGCTTAGCAGTTTTACAGTGAATAGGTTTTGGAGGGTTGAGTCATCAATAACACTCACAATAATGTTCTATGCTCTCTAATCAAGGGCCACCAGGGCAAGTTCATCCTTCCTCATGTCAGGATATTTCCTTGGCACTCTCAAGTTAGGATCAATGGTAGATGCAGTGATGGGTATGAAGGGTCCCTCTTGAACAACCACAAAAAACTCTGGGATCCGCATCTTCCATGAACAGTTTGTCCCTTTCTTTCCAAATGGGGAAATTCTCTTTAGTGCAGGTTGGGAGGTTCATGGATCTCATTTCTCTGTAATGATCACTTCCAGTCATAGGGAATAGTTCCAAGATCTAGATCTAATTGTTAAGTCACTCTTTGATCAACTTATCTCTGATACCACTTGTTATATATGGAACTATCACCTAGAGGGGGGAGAAATGGTGATATGACTGTTTTGAAATTTATGCACAAAAGCAAATAGAACAGATTACAGCAGAGCAAACAAACACAAGGCGCAACACACAAGGACACCAGATTTTTCAGTGGTTCCTCAAGACAATGTGTCTTGCGTAGTCCATTATCCCTCTGCGCCTATCTAGCAGTGTGCTAGAGTTAGCAAACTCCACCAAATCTCAGATCTTCTCCACAGATCTTACAGCTTAGGCACTGCAGGCCCTCCAACTCAAATCCTTCTAGAATCCTACCTTAGGTTCCAGGAACCCTACAACTCAGGCATACCAGGCATTACAACTCAGATCTATCACAAATCCTACCTCAGGTTCTCACAGAACCCTACATCTCATACTCAAAAATGTCCTACAGAGAATGTATAAAATACAAGAATGAACAACACTTTTAATAGTAAAGAAAATACTTGAGAGTTCTTCTGAAGCCAGATGTTGACGGCCTCTGAACTTGAAGAGAAAACTATAAAGATCTTTTCTTGATGAACCCAAGCTTCTCTTCAATATTTTCTTCAATTTGGAACACAGATTGACAGTCGATGTTGGAGAACAGAGAGCAAGAGCATATTATTCTCGAGAGATTGTTCCTTCTTCACACAACTGTTTTTACTGTTTGATTAATCCGATTGTTCTTCGTAGTAAATTAGGGCAGACACTATTCCTATTTATATGACTGGGGGACCATCTAATGATTTACTCAGAGGTCTTGTAAGTGTCAAAAGCCCATTCCTTAACGACATGCGTTAATTGGACCATCAGTTGGCGGTATTAAATGCAGGCAGCGCAATTCAAAAGATCTCGGTCTATCTCAATGATTTGAGCAACATCTCGACGACAGAGCTTGTCGTCTTGACGATCCATCTTTGACTTATACAAATCTTCAAGTCTTCTTAAGTCTTCTCATGAGAAGGATATCTCGATGATATGAGATATCTCAGCTATACTTGCAATCATGGCGACATGAAGTCATCTCAACGATGTTGTCGTGAACATCTTGCTGATATATGGTCTTCTTCTGAGAAGGATATCTCATCGATATGAGATATCTCAGCTACACTTGCAATCACGATGACATAAAGTGATCTCAACGATGTTGTCATGAACATCTTGCTGACAAAAGGTCTTCTCATCGATATCGTCGAGATCTTCCTGATAATAAGCAACACTTCAACTCCAAACTATCTCCACTAATTTTGACTTAGTCTTCTCGATGACCAAGCTCCTTTACGACGATGTCGTCGAATTAGCTGGACATTTTAATTAAGATTCCTGAAGAACTTCTGCAAGGCAGTCTTTCCAACGACAACCTTTCTTTCTCGATGATAAGCCTAGATTCTTTCAACGATAAAATTAAACTTTCTCCACAAAGAGTTTTATACTGATTCAACGATACGAGTAATATTTCAAAGATATATCTAGCCCTTCTCAATGATTTTGGACTTAGAGGGATTATAGAAGTACTGGACATACAGTCTATTCTCTGCAGCTATAGATAAGACATACCATCAAATACATAGTGCTTTTATCATTGACATGAGCACTTCTACAAATCAGGAATATTGCTAGGCACTGTTCCCAACACTGTCCTCTCCTGATCCTGCACCAGCCCTACTTTCTCCTATTCCTATTCTAACAGCTCTAGCATCAGCTCCCAGACAAAGGGACACATTCAGAGGAAGAAACATAGTCAAAGGAAGAAACACATTTAGAGGAAAGCAATATGGGAGAAACATACCTATTTGGGAGAGGTACACTCTGGAACAGAGAAAACGGTTCAAAAGGACAGGTCATACAACAAAACTTATGAGAAAGTTCAAATACTTGAAAATTAGATAACGGTGTATACTATCCCAATTCTTGAGAAATTCTTCGAAGAGAGTAGTGAAAGAGAGCAGTATGAGTATGATGCTTCTCAAAGAGAAATTGAGGAGAAGAGAAGGAAATTCATTGAAAGTCTAAAAAAGGGGAAAGATATTGTGGAAGAAGAGCAAATAAAAGAGGCAATCCAAATTCCAAGTACTCTATTTGATTCTTCAAAATATGCTAACAAGAACCCTTAAGCTAAAATCCTGAAAGACAAAGCACAACTTGACAAAAGGGGTCTTGGATGTAATCAAGACATAGAAGATTAACCATACAAAAGAAGAAAAGATTGTTTTTAAGATAGCTCCAACTCCTGGTATCACACAGTCAACATTCCTAGTGCTAAATTCAGAAAAGCTTGGCCTGGTTGAAATAAATGAACTATCTTCTAAAATCATCATTCTTGGATTCAAGATCAATGATGTTTACCCTGATGCAGAAACTAACTTGGAGAAATTATTCAAAGGACATGATAGAATACAGAAGAATCCATAGAAGGCCAACCCAGCTAACTTAAAATAGGTTGAAGCAAAGTTCAGGGAAGTCTATGAGGCCTTATTTACATTTCTCAAAAAGAAAAAGTAGTATACATCTTTGGGTAACTAATTCTGATGAACACACATTTATATTAATCAGATTTGTTAGTTTATGTTATCATTCTGTTACAGTATATTTTATGTACTATTCTTTATTTTAAAATATGATTGAAATCACTTAAAATATTTGTAATATTTGTTAAGATAAATAGAGGGAAATTGTTAGGAAAAATATCCTCTGGATTTATCTTACAAATTATGTAAAAGTGATTTCATTGTCGAGGATGCATTACCCATTATGTATAGTGAGGGTAATATGGTCATTAGACATCCTAGGATGTCACACTCATATTAGGGTGTCAAAGACCAGTCCAAAAGAGTGCAAAATCCTGTTGATTTAATTCTGCGTCGAATCGAAGTCAACACAACTTCAAATTCAAGTCGAAGTAACTTTGAATAGAAGTAAGGATAACTCAGACTGGCAGTCGATGTATCAATTGAAGTCAAAGCAACATCAAATGGCATTCGACGCAGAAGCTTGAGTCAGTCAAAGGAACATTTGAAGTCGAGGAAACTTTGAATTATATTCGACGCAGAAGTCGAAGCTCAAAGTCTAGGTCTTCTTCTCAACGGATACATCGATGAGGACTCAATGCAATGCCGATATCAAGGATCATTTAAAAGATGAGGGAGATGTCGATGCAGCTTCTATTAGAACTCAGGGGGTGCATTGATAAGTAGGCAAAGGTATTCGACGTAACATCGAATATAGACACAGAATTAGAATACGTCCTGGATTTAATTATGAAGCTTATTCAGAAGTTATAAATGGAAGTCATTTGAATTCTAATGGGTCGTTCATAACCAAGAATGGAAAGAAGAACTCCAGAGATACAATAAAGATATATTTGTAAATTATTCGAAAAGATTTTTTATGGGCTATAAATAGAAATAGAAAGAGAGAAATACTACTGCTTGGACATTCCTACTAGGGATACAATAGAATAAGAAATTAATTCATCATTATTCGACAGAAGAATAAGTATACTGATGAAGATTGACAACAATGATTTTATTATAACAATTTGGTCTTCTTTCTTCTCCAGCTCTCTGGTTTTACAGAAAAGACTGAACAGATCTCTCTACAGGAATACTAAATGTTCTTCTTCTTCCTCTCACTGCAATAAGCAAATAGATATACAGAGATCATCATTAGGATCAGTGCTTTTGCAATCCTTGCACCTCTCTCTCAAGCAAAGATTCATTTACTGAACAAAGATCCAGAGAACACTAAGTGGTTGAATCCTCATTAACTGTTGATGGAAGATTCATTAAGAAGAATCATCTTCAACTTCTTCTTCTTCTTTACTCTATCTTTCACTTTGGTAAAACTTATTAAAGAGTCCTTAGAATCCCTTTTCAAAGGATTCAGTGGTTTAAGAGCTCCTTAACAAACAATCTAGTGTTGGTTCAAGATCTCTTTATCAAAATATTTAGCTTGGTTCTAAGAGTTTCGTTAACAAAATACATGGATCTTGGTTATAAGAGTCTCCTTAACAAAATACTCAGACCTTGGTTCTAAGAGTCACCTTATGAAAAACTCAGGCAATGGATAGTGTAATCCTACCAAGGTGGTATGAGAGTGAAGTACCCATATTTTGGAGAACCACTATAGATCTTGTCTCAATCTGTGCTGTGAATTTTTTGTGATGTCCCTTCTTTATTTCTGTCATTATGTGTTTGTTTTATTCTGGATTGGATTTCAGAATGCATAGATGTTAGAATTATTTAATTATTCTATACATATATTGTGAAATGTTTTTTAAACTCTATTCACCACCCTCTAGAGAATACTCAGAGGACTCACTATGTACTTTCAATTCATCAAATATGCCCAGAATAATAAAAATTCATCAAATAAAGATACCTAATCTTCCTCGGTTGAATCTTCTAAAGCCATTAGATAGGTTTCTTCAGCAGCACATTCTTCATCACTGTCATATGAAGAGGAGTTTGACTCAGATTCTGAGTCACTCAGGGTTTCCGCTATGAAACCTTTTCCCTTCTTCATGTCCTTCTTCCTGAAGGACTTCTTCTTATGCTCGTTCTTGTTGCTGCTTCTATCCTTATGTTCTTCAGGATAGTTAGGGGCAATATGCCTTGGTTTTCTACAAGCAAAGCAGATTATTTTCTGCTTTGGAGTCTTATCAAACCTTAGTTTGTTTGATCTCCTTTCCTTCCTTCTAGAGTCTTCAGATGACCCATTTTCTAAATCTTCTGGCCAAGAGATTGGACATCTATTATTCAGAAGTGTAAGGCTCTCCATTAGTTGCCTTCAAAGTTATAGTCCTTTCTTTGGGAGTTGAGACTTTCTCCTTGGCTTTTGTCTCAGCTCTGCTCTTCAGTAGTAGCTCATAGGACTTGAGCTTGCCTAGCAAGGCATCAGTGGATATCTCTCTATGGACTCTGGACTCTCTAATGACCCAGATCTTTGAATCCCAAGTGCTTGGGAAGCACATGAAAAGCTTGTCATTGATCTCAATTAGTGAGATCTTTTTTGTCTAGACCCTTGAGCTCAATGATGATTAGGTTGAATATTTCATACATTTTAGCCACATTCTCTTCAGCTTTCTTTTGGAACTTCTCATATTGAGATATGAGAAGGGACTTCATGTCCAATCTTTCATCTGAGCTGCCTTCAACCAGTCTGGATAGAGATTCCCAGATTTCTTTTGCTGAGTTGCAGTCAGCCACCTCTTAGAATATATCATTTGACATAGTTGACACCTGGATGTTCATGGCCTTGGCATCATATGCCCTCACCTTATTCTTATCATCAGACCATTCGGCACTAGTGACAAGTTCCTGTATCACAGTCCCACTTGCACCTTTCTGAATGGTATTGGAGAACCTGATACAATGGCATCAAATATGTCTTCATCAATAGAATTCATATAAAGTTTTATTCTGGCCTTCCAGAGTATAAACTTATTCATATTACACATTGGTGGTCTTGTGGATCTATAATGTTTAGAACTTAGATTCTGAAAATATTTTTAAAATATAAGAATTTGAATGAGGGGATCTTTTGATCAAGGTGTTAACCTTTTTTTTTATCAACCTCAGACCTGTAGGTTATGGGCCCATCATGCTTCCTCTATGAAGATTGAGATAAGATTTATAGTGGTTCCCTAAAATATGGGTACTCCATTATTCTACCACCTTGGTAGGAAAACACTATCCAGTGTCTGAGTCTTTTGATAAGAAAACTCTTAGAACCAGGGTCTGCGTCTTTTGTTAAGGAGACTCTTAGAAACAAAATTTGAGTCTTTTGTTAAGGAGACTCTTAGAACTAAGTTAGATCTTTTGATACGAAGATCTTAAACCAACATTAGATCTTTTGTTAAGTAGATATTGAACCACTGAATCCTTTGAAAAGAGATTCTAAGGACCCTTCACTCAATTTTATAGAAGTGAAAGATGGAGTAAAGAAGAAGAAGAAGTTGAAGATGATTCTACTGAATGAATCCTCCTGCAATAGTCAATGGGGATTCAGGCACTTAGTGTTCTCTAGATCTTTGTTCCGTAAATGAATCCTTGCTTGAGAGAGAGGTGCAAGGATTGTGAAAGCACTGATCTTGATGATGATCTCTGTATATATGATTGCTTCTTGTAGTGATAGGAAAAAGAAGAAGAAGCCTTTAGTATTCCTGTACAGAGATCTGTCTAGTCTTTTCTGTAAAACCAGAGAGGTGGAGAAGATAGAAAACTGAATTGTTGTCAAAAAAGCATTATTATCTATCTTCTTCAGTATACTTATTCTTCTGTCAAATAATGATGAATTACATTCCTCTTCTGTTATTTCCCTAGTATGAATGTTGAAGATGTAGTATTTCTCTCATTCTATTTCTGTTGACAGCCCATCAAAAATCTTTTGGAATAACATCCAAATATAACTTTATTGTATCTCTAGAGTTCTTCTTTCCACTCTTGGTTATGAACGACCCTTTAGAATTCAAATAACTTCCAATTATTACTTCTGAATAAACTTCAGAATTGAATCTCGAAAGTATTCTAATTCTATGTCTATATTCAACATTGCGTCGAATACCATTGCCTTCTTATCGACACACCTCTGAGTTCTAACATAAGTTGCTTCAACATTTTCCTCAGCTTTGAATTGAACTTTGATATCGATGTTGCATCGCGTCCTTATCGACTTATCCGTCAAAATGAAGGCCTAGACTTTGAGCTCTGACTTCTACGTCGAATATAATTCAAAGTTGCGTCGAATTTAAATATTGTTTTGACTGACTCAAGCTTCCGCGTGGGATACCTTTCGACGTTGTGTCGACTTTAATTGATACATCGATTGCCAGTCTGAGTTATCCTTACTTCTTTTCGAAGTTACTTCGACTTCTATTCGACGTAAAATTAACTGAACTGAATTTTGCACACTTTTGGACTGGTTTTTGACACCCTAATATGTGTGTGACATCCTAGGACATTTAATGACCATATTACCCTCACTATACATCATGGGTAATGCATCATAGATGATGAAATCACTTTTACATAATTTGTAAGATAAATCCAGATGATGTTTTTCCCAACAATCTCCCTCTATTTATCTTAAAAAATTTACAAATATTTTAAATGATTTAAATCATATTGTAAAATATTGAAGAGAACATAAAATATACTATAACAGAATGACAACATAAACTAACACATCTGATTAATAGGATTGAGTGTTCATTAGAATTAGTTACCCAAAGAAGTATTCTACTATTTCTTTTGGACAAATATAGATAAGGCCTCATAGACTTTCATGAACGTTGCTTCAACAGATTTGAAGTTAGCTAGTTTGGCCTTCTCTGGATTCTGTCATGCCCTTTGAATAATTTCTCCAAGTTAGTATCTGAATTAAGGTAGACATCATTGATCTTGAATCCAAGACTGATGATTTTAGCAGTAAGTTTATTTATTTCAACCAGGTCAAGCTCTTCTGAATCTGGCACTATGAATGTTGACTATGTGATGCCAGGAGTTAGAGTTGCCTTAAAAGTTATCATTTTCTTCTTTTGTATGGTTGATCTTCTATGTCTTGATTACATCCAAGACCCCTTTTGTCAAGTTGTCCTTTATCTTTCAGGATTTTAGCTTGAGGTGTCTTGGTAGCATATTTTGAAAAGTCAAATAGAGTACTTGGAATTTCGATTGCCTTTATTATTTGCTCTTCTTCCACAACATCTTTCCCCTTTTTATTCTTTCAATGAATTTCCTTCTCTTCTCCTCAATTTCTCTTTGAGAAGCATCATACTCATACTTGATGGCGACGATGCCCCGCCATATGTTCTTGACCAGTTCCTTGACGACGACGACTCGACAAATTTTTTTGGTCACTGCCGCAACACTACATTTGAAGACTCTGACGGACGATGCCGCAACAACAATCATGGTGTACGCCATCGCCGCGACAACCATTTTGAAGAACGCCATCGCCGCACCGTCACGACGAATGCCATCGCCGTTACAACCTTCGTCCGCGGCGCAAGATTAATTATTAATAATTATAATTATTTTTATTATAATTATTAATTAAAATTTTACCAAGCTTTATCTTTTATTTTGGACTTTGTTTATGTCCATGTTTTATTTTAACTTTGGACTGCGTTTAGCCATGCTCATGTTTTATTTTAATTTCGGACTGCGTTTAGCCATGTTTGTTGGCTAGCCTATAAAAAGCTATCTTGTATTAGAGCTTGATCAATCATTGAATGAATGAAATTTGAAACCCTAAATTTTCCCTCTTGAAACCTCTCTTCTCCTAGTAGCCCCCTCCCTCTCTCCCTCTCTTCCTTTCATTCTCGTTCTCCACTACGACTCTTTCTCACATCCCACTCTCGTTCTCTCTTGCTTTCAACACAAAGGATCTCCTATCCCTTTCCTTCAAATCATTCGGCCAACCTAAAAGCTTATTCTTTGAAGATTTCATTCAAGGTGCTTGGTGTTAGTTCGTGTGGATCTTGGATCCGGTGTGAAGCGAATACGACAGATGAGTTTCTCTCCAAACGACACGTCTCCAGTGGATCCGTTGAAGAACGATTCAGGTGAGTGCATGCTTGAGGATAATCCCATCTCAAGCAGGGTAACGAAAATTTCTACTCGTGAGATTTTCCCTCTTGTTAATTTCTTGTGGTGGTAATTTTGGCGTGATCTTCGAATCACTTGAATATTCATGGTTTTCTTCGATCGATTTGTGCGCTCTTCTTATTTTTCTTAATTTTTGAAGAGGATTGGCGAACCTCAACTTTTTGTTGGGAGAGATCTACCCTTTTGAAATCGTAAATTTTGGTGGATCTCTTTTGGTACAACTCAAGCTCGTTCGGACCGGGTTGATCCTTTTAGTCGGGAAGAATATTGGCCTATAGCCATCTATTCAACCTCTAGCGGCGTGACTACCCGTACGTTAGCATCTAATTGATAAATATTTCGTTGCGTGTACGTTTGCGAATAATTTTGTTCGATCGTAAAAATTGGGAACGTTGAGAGGGAACGCGTGCGTGTTCGTAGAGATCTTGTCGGAGAGCGTAGCCTGCATCAATTTGGTATCAGAGCTAGGTTCGTGTCAATTTCTTAATTGACGCATCCTAAAATTTTCTTAGAACGCTGGCACACACAATTTTCACACGATTTCGTGTTCAAAATTTCAAAATTTTTAATTTCTGATCTGCGAATAACGGCATAAAAATTTTATTTCTCTCCGAAAACAAAAAAACAAAATTTATGAGAATTCTCCATATTTTTATCAGTAAGAAAATCAAAAAAAATATTTTAATTACCCTAGTTCTTAAGTGGGAATAAAATTATCTTTTATAAAATTTTGACCTATTTAAAATTTCTGGTCTGCGAATAGCGGCCTAAAATTTTTATTTTTTCTGCGAAAATAACAAAAAAAATAAAAATTAAATTCTGAAAAGTCAAATTCAAAAATTTGAAATTCAAATTAAAATTTTTAAAATTCAAATTCAAAATTCAAGTTTTTGAAATTCAAATTTTTTTATTTTCACATTCAAAGTTCAAATTTTTGAATTTCAAATTCAAATTTTTGAAATTTAAAATTCAATATGTTGAAATTCAAATATTTCTGGAAAGTCAAATTTTTCTAGAATTTCAAAATTGTTCTTATAAAATTCTCTTTTATAAATCTGTCTAATTCAGATTCAATTTTTTTTTATCATTGCATGTTCATTAGTTCTGGTCCCGAGTACACACCTACTCTTCGGGCATGGCTCATGACGTTTATGTTTCCCGTTTAGATTACTTGTATGCCAAAGTTATGGCTAATCGCACCCCAACTTTGCCTCGTGACATACGACAACCAAATCGAAACCACTCGCCGGTTGATGATTCGACGTGAGATGAATCAACAACTATGGGAGATTCGGGAAATGGCGGCCCAACTTTCGGCCAACCGAACCCCTCCTCTGTCATCATACCATCGAACCCAAATTTTGATGAGTTATCTTCCCTTAGACAAGGGAATCGATCGGTTGTGGAGTACATGGGCCTCCTGAAGGACATGATGGCTAGGTGCGATGTTAGGGAGATATCTGAGGTCACCCTTTCGCGGTTTCGTAAGGGGCTTAACCCCGACATTCAAGGTAAACTCCTTCGTTATGAACACACAGATTTAAGCACCGCCTATAATGCCGCGTTGGATATTGAGAATCATCATGCTCACGAGTCCAAGTCTCGTTACTTTCAGAAGGGCAAGTCCATCTTAGGACCTCCCCCTCTATTATCCCTGAAAGATAAGCGTAAGTTCCGGTCCACTGACTCGAACTCGGTTGTCATTACGGCTAGGGATACCATTAGCCCGCGCGGTGGGAGTATTCCGGTTAGTGAGGTTCCTCCCATAATTTCTACACACAATGCGTCGGGAATGTCTCCTCCCGAACTTCTTGATATAGTTTTTGAACCTTCTGACAATACTGAGTATGTGCCCTTGACTGAGCCTACCGCTAAGGGCGATGTCGTTATTAAGGAAGAACTTAGCAAAGATGAGGAGATTGGTTACCCTAGTGATATGGAAGAGGACCTCCCCTCTGATCCGGTTTTAGATTTGTCTGATGATTCTGATTTGGAGGACGTACCTAGTGCATTGGAAGATTTACCTTGCGAGGAATGGTTAACTTTGGGTGACTTTGACGTTGAAAACCTGGAATATATTTCTTTAATGTTATCACCTTTGCCTAAAACTCATTGTGAATTAGAAATTTTGTCAGGTTTGATTTTGTTGGTCCTCCATCCTGACCCGTGGACTCGACCTGTGAAATTTTTAGGACATGAAATTCTTATGCCTCATCCTAGCCAGTTGATTTTGCCTATGTTACTAGCCTCTCCGTTGGCCATGTCCCGTCGGACATGTTTTGTTGAGTTGTTAGATTTTGTTCTCGGTCTTTTCACCACCCTTCATAGATCTTACTACGCGTCACCTTTGATTGACAATTTTTTTGAGTGCCCGTCTACGGGTTTGTTGGCAGTCGCGAGCGATTTTGATTCTGTGGCGACCGTACCCCTGTACTTAGTTTCTTCACGACATACGTACTCATACAGTCCAGTTGCGCATATTACTCCTCCAGGTTCTTACAACATTCACCTACATGTGTCTATGATTTTAGCTGACCACATGGGTACTTGGGATTTACTTTTTCCTCATGCTCAGTTTGCGAAAAATAATTCTAAAAATAGATCAACCGGGTTGTCTCCGAATGAGACTGTGCACGGATACAAGGCACTGGTGCCACTTGATTTGATTCTGTTACCTCCATAATATAAGTCAAGTCAATTTGCACAAGACTTTGCCTCTTACATTCATAATTTACATAAGCACATTAAGGACGCGTTAACTACACAATACACATCTTATCAATTTCATGCTAGCGTACATAAGAGAGCATCTCACTTGAAAGTTGGCGATTTAGTAATGGTGCGTCTCATCCCTGAACGGTTGCCTTCGGGCACCATAAAAAAGTTAGCAAATCAGCAAGCAGATCCATTTCGAATTTTAAAAAAATTAGGAGAAAATGCTTTTCTTTTGGAGTTACCCACTGATTGGGGAATCTTTCCTATTTTCAATGTTTCAGATTTAACGCCATATATTTCTCCACCACTTAAATTAACCGGCTGTATGTTTGTCTCCACTATATTTTCTAATGGGTTCGGGGGTGAGCTTGTGCCTGGATCGATCTCTTCATTGGTCTCCATTGGAGGTACGTCGAATGTTGATGATGAAACTTTTTCTCCTTATTTGCCCCACGCATTTCCAAGGTTTCCGTAGAACTTTGCTTTGTCTGACAGGTGTTTGTTGATGGCCCACTCATCAATGATGAGTGATTTTGAGTGGGGGAGGATTTATGGCGACGATGCCCCGCCATTTGTTCGTGACCATTTCCTTGACGACGCCGACTCAATGAATTATTTTGATCACTGCCGCAACACAACATTTAAAGACTCTGACGGACGATGCAACAACAACAATCATGGTGTCGCCATCGCCTCGACAACCATTTTGAAGAACGCCATCGCCGCACCGTCACGATGAACGCCATCGCCGTTACAACCTTCGTCCGCGGCGCAAGATTAATAATTAATAATTATAATTATTTTTATTATAATTATTAATTAAAATTTTACCAAGCTTTGTCTTTTATTTTGGACTTTGTTTATGTCCATGTTTTATTTTAACTTTGGACTGCGTTTAGCCATGCTCATATTTTATTTTAATTTCAGACTGCGTTTAGCCATGTTTGTTGGCTAGCCTATAAAAGGCTATCTTGTATTAGAGTTTGATCAATTATTGAAAGAATGAAATTTGAAACCCTAAATTTTCCCTCTTAAAACCACTCTTCTCCTAGCAGCCCCCTCCCTCTCTCCCTCTCTTCCTTTCATTCTCATTCTCCACTACGACTCTTTCTCACATCCCTCTCTCGTTCTTTCTTGCTTGCAACGCGAAGGATCTATGATGCGCAAAACTATATCCGCAAACGATAATGGCAAGTGTACCGTATCGAATGTAGTATAGGTTATAAAAACCAAGGTCGTATTAGACTCGGGACGGCTGATTACTCTTACTTTGGAAAATCGCTATTATTTTATCGAATAAAACTTGGGTTGGTTGTTTGCAAGAAAGAGAAATAATTTGTTAAAACTATGATTTAAAGGGCTAGCACTCAACCTTGAACCACCTTGGAAAAATAAATAAATAAAAAAATAAAACTTCTAATTCTCTTTAAAAGAAATGCTTGACCGTGGAGGTTCCCGAATTATTAACGCACCTCTCTCGAGGATGCGCTAAACTGAGTTTAGGTTGATCAATCGAACTCTCGTTTTAGAATCGAAACCCCTAAAACTCGCCTTATCGAAGTGAACCCCTCTATTGGATATGACTCTAATCTGGGAGATTTATGTCGTCCTATCTCGAGGAGTGCATTCAAATCTCTTTATCCTTGAAATGATCAATTCGAACTCAAAACCTCTCGGTTTTTAGACTACAAAAATAAGAATGAGATTTATATATCGATAATATAATCTCAATCAATATAAATTCAAGGATAAATCTTAAGCGATCTAAATAAGAGAAAAAAAAGTTCTAAACTAACTTATGAATTATATTTTCCTTGGATCATCTTGGCCGAGTACTAATGGAAATTTAGCTACTCATGGAGATGGATGAATTGAAAGAAATAAAAGAGTACATAAAGGAAAAGAGAATAGAATAAGAGAAAAGAGAACTAATTTTATTGATTTGCAAAAGAAATTACAACTAGGAATTAAAAGTACAAGCTTGGGAAATAATAATGCAAGAAGGAAAAGACATACAAGAGTAAGAAAATAGTGCAGGAAAAATAAGCTAGAACTCCCAAAACTTCTCCCCAAACATCTGGAAAAGCTCCCTTTAAATAGGCAGAATTTTGATGTTACACGCCCTCGGTCACGCCCATGACCAAGGGCGTGTAAGGGGCGTGATCTGTGCTGGCAGAGGGGGCGCAATTTGGCGTAAATGCGAGCGTTTCAGTCGCGTCACGCCCTAGGTCATGCCCGTGACCTGGGGCGTGTAATCTATAAATCTTGCAGCTGGTGGGAAACTTTGGCTGGAAAGGGCGCTGTTGAACTTTCATCGATCTCAGCGTTTTCGTCGAACACAGCAGCAGGGCGCAATTCGTCGATCGCCTGAATATTCGTCGAACGCATCAATGGATCAGTTCGTCGATCGCCTCAATATTCGTCGAACGCAGCAATGGAGCAGTTCGTCGATCTCCTTAGTTTTCGTCGAACGAAGCTCATATCCAGTGGTCACGCCCCCAGGTCATGCCCGTGACCTGGGGCATGTAACTTTAAAATTACGTGGCAAGCGTGCTGGCAAAGGGTGTTGGGTTCCGGTCGTGACTATGATGTCACGCCCTTGGTCACACTCATGACCTGGGGCGTGTAATTAGCGAATTCTTCACGGAACGACTCCGGGGCGGCTGAAACCTGTCTGGAACACTTCGTAGGTTACACGCCCATGGGTCACGCCCATGACCTGGTGCGTGTAATTTTATATTTTGCTCAAAACAGCCCAGAAAATTTGAAAACACAAAATAAACTCAAGTTAGCTTATGAAATAACAAATGGAAGGATTTATATGAAATAATTCATATAAATAACATAATTTCATATTAAAAATATAATAAACCTATACTAAAAGATGAGTAAATAAATCACTCATCAAACACCCCCATACTTTCTCCTTGCTCGTCCCGAGCAAACCATTCGTCATAAGGGTAGGAAAAATTAATGGTAGAAAGAAATATGAAAGCTAGAGAGTAAAATGCAAAGTTTTATGCTGACATGCGTAGATGTTTTAGTAAAAAGACGTTCTTGGTATAAATACTAATTGATGAGATATTTAGATTGCGTTATAATTATTTATTATCACTTTTAAAATGAGTCGACGGTCAATCAAAAAGTTATGTAAAGGGAGAAAATAACGTGATTGCTGAGATTTAAATTACAAGACTTGAACGCTCGGGGTGGCCTCCCAAGAAATCCATCAATGTCGATGGCCATAGGCTTGCCCGTTTGCACCTTCTCCACTGCACTTCATACTAAATTGACTCTATGGATCTTTAGGACTTAAATAGGGTATATTTTAAGGCTCGGGTTTAAGGGTGAGGTAAACAATGATAAACATGAAGGCGCATTCCACTTAAAAAAAGTTTTGAGGTAAAAGAAAATGATGACTACCACAAAATAATGAAGCTTTACCCCCATACTCATATTTTTCTAAGGGGAAACACTCTCATTCTCTTTTATTTATATCACGAATCTTCATAATTGGGATCATTCCAAGTATGCATGTGCATAACTAGGCCACATATCATTATGAGATTATTTACTTTTGATATAAAACATTTCTTTTGAATTGATACGCATAATTTTTTCCTTTCGTAGAATCGTACCCAAATATTTCTTTTTTTTTCTTTTATTATATTTTTTTTCAATTTTAGCTCAAAATTTCAAGTGCTTGGGTTTTGGGCTTCTTAGCTTTGGTGCCGAAATGATGAGGGTGGTTCAAATAAAGGTGTAAGGCTCAAATTTGTGTGAACAATGGTAGTAAATCGAGGTTGGGTGCAAATGCTCAAACTATCCAAAGAAAGGCCTAAATCACTTCCGTAAGGTTAATTTGTCTAAAGTGCACCTGTTTCGAAAATAGCTTGGGCAAGTTCTAGACATCGAGAAAGGACACCCTTTTGTTTAAATCGAGTAATAGCTTTCTAACAATCTTTTACACACTCACCTAAACTACTTTTAGATAAGACTGGATTAGATTTAAAAGTGAAATAAATTATTACTGCGCAAATAAATAAAACATAATTTTAGATCTAAGCCAAGAATTTAATTTTACAATGACCCTACTCAAATACAAGCATAAGACTAGGAGCACTACATGAGTCAACAATTTTACTCAAAAGTTGCAAAAAACTATTCTTGCACAAAAAATTCTTAGTCCAAATGAAAAAAATAAGTCTACTTTAGAACTTACAATTTAGCAAGTTGGGATGTTTTGATAAAAATTAAAAAAAATGAACATAAATAAATATATATATATATATTTGTTCTTGGACTTCCCAAGGTCAACCCAGTGAAGGGCTCGCAAGGTACTAGAGGTTGTGATGGGAATTCAAGCCCAAAGCGTACTTTCCAAGAAATTTAATTTCGATTTTCTTTTTTTTTTCTTTAAAAAAAAAACTAAGCTATATTAAATCAGAAAATTGCACCCCCATACTTAAAGCTAAACATTGTCCCCAATGTTTAAGACTAAGTATGAAGACAAAAACTAAAATGACAAAAGAGAAAATGGTGAAGAGGGCTTCCCTGATTGGTAGACGGGGTTGCCGGACAAAAAACCTGCAGAATTAAATTAGAAAAAAAAAACAAGAAAAAAAAACGTTAACATTGGGTTGCCTCCCAAAAGCGCTTTGTTTACCGTCGCGTAGCTTGACTAAGTGGCAATTTTAAAGATTTTGGAAGTGAATGATTTCGATGTTTCCGGACGCTGGGTCGCCGGGGTGATATAATTTTAAACGTTGTCCGTTGACATTGAAAGAGCCTTTTTCGGGTGCTCTATTAGCACCGTTTCGTATGGCCAAACTTCTTTAACTATGAAGGGACCAGACCATCGTGATTTTAATTTACCCAGAAAAAGCCTAAGTCTAGAATTAAATAAAAGGACTATGTAACACCTCCCCCGTAATGACCATATAACATGGGTCCGGCCGGGACCCCACAACATATAACCGCCACAGTTTCAGCATTAAAAGATGATATAAACTACCCAGCTCAAAGCTCAGACAACACAGCGGAAACAAAACTAAAAACCACAGAGATTGTCCACAATTAACATAGGAGCGAAACTGGCCTTAAGGCCTTACAAAACCAAAGTCCAAGTCATCAAACATTCATCACAAATATAAAATCCCAAAAGAGGGAGAAACTAGCTTCCCTAGGCTACCTCAGCATGCAAGATGGAACATCAAAAGATGAGTACCGGAAAATAGGAAAACAAGGTAAACACTTCATGAGGCTTTAGACCTTTTTGGCCTGCGAGCTCATTCTAGCCTGCGATCCCTGGCCTGCATCCAAATCACAAAGAGCGGTAAACGAGGGTCAGCTATGGCTGACCACAAACGGTGTAACAACACCCCTCCTCCCGACCGTCCTAGCGGACCCTGGGGAACTACATCACCCTGCAAGTCAGCACTTCGTATGCATATGAAAATACGGAAAGAAGCAACATAAAACAACAGGCATGAGTGTCACAAACAACATCCACATTTCTATGTTGAACAAGTAATAAAGGGGCCTACAAATGCGATATGAATGCAAACCCGGGTTTCACCCAAGGCGCCCTAAAGCGTATGAGTCTAACACAACATCATACATCATCAGCACAATCACGGGGTACTCAACACTTCCCCCAAAGGGCATCGTAGCCCAAGGCCAAGAACTCACGCCGAGACCCACCTCGCCTGGCTCTCCATGCCATCGGGCTTGTCAAGCAGCTCACACATTCTTGCCTCAAACCACACAACCGATGCTATGAACCCTGGCTTAGACTCCGAGCAAACATCCCAAGACCCTGGTCTTACCGTCGGGACAACGTCCACCGACTGCCTCGCCTGGCGACCGTTCCGGGCTCGTCCGTTAGCACAGCCGTTCTCGTTAGTTAACCCCGAAGAGACTAATCTTGTCGGGACACTTTCCACACGTGAATATCAGTCTTCACGAGATAGCCAGCCGACCACAAAGACCAATCGCACCTTCGCACAACACTAGGCATCACAAGCCCCATAATCCGCACATTATTTCCCCGCCCAAAACCCAACATTCGTTACCACACGAAGCTACAAGGGCATCACAACGACGAATTCGCCGTATTCGGATTTCTAACAAAACCCCTAAAATGTGCGTCAATCAACATCACCGAATCGGACCGACGGTCGCAAAACCGGCTTCACCCACAAAGCCTAATCCACTAACGGAGCGGATTTCTAGTGCAAATCATGTCGGGGACGGACACAATCAACCCGATGGTTCCTCTTGAACCGAGGCGACCCGGATCCCTCTCACTCAACACATCCGGTGCCAAAATACAGAAAATAAAGGGATGCCAAGCACGCATCCTAAAGACCGGGAGGAGAAATGTCGTTACCTTTTGAGATCTCCTCCTAGCCATGCAAACTTGAAAAGAAACGGAGAAGAAGAAGCGTCTCGACGTTCCCTACGCGCTGCCGGTCTTGGATCGGCGAACGGAGCTCCAAAGCTCCAACAATGGCGGGATCTAGTTCTCTTCCTCCTCCAACCCTTCCTCTCTCTCAAACCCTCAAGACCCAACTTAAGAGAAAATGAGGAGGGAGAGATTCTCAGCCCTACTTAGGGTTCTCCCACGAGCCCCTCACAGCCGTCCGATCAAAATCAAACCAAACGGTCGCCCAGAAATTTGCTGATTATGGATCTATTTCCGTCAGTTTGCGAACACACGGTCGAACGCACGACCGTGTGTAAAAACGCACGAGTAAATTCAGAACTCCAAATCTTCCAGCCGAAGAGCACGCACGGGCGGATCGATCGTGCGTCAAGGAAACGCACGATCGTGCGTTTAAGAAAAATCTGCCATTACGGCAGTTTTCAACGACGAAGACCTAATGCGCGGCGTTAATTCTCAGATCAGCAAAAATGGCGTGTTACAACTCCACCCCCCTTAAAAGAATTTCGTCCTCGAAATTTCAAAACTGAAATAGAAAATTGCGATGCATACCTGATGCAAAAAGTTCCAGGAAGTCCTCCCGCATCCCTTGCTCAAGCTCCCAAGAGAATTCGTCTCGCCCGCAATTGTCCCATCGCACCTTTACAAGCCTGACTTCCTTGTTACGCAACTGCCGGACATCCGAGTCCTCCACGCAAACCGGACGAACTCTCGTCCTCAAATCCTCTGTCACCGGCACCGCCGCCGCTTCAACCACGACGCTTGGCTCTACCAAAGCTTTCCTCAGCACAGAGACATGGGAAATATCATGTAATCCACTCAGCTCAGCGGACAATGCCAAACGATAGGCTACTTCGCCTATACGCTCCGTAACCTCGAACGGGCCCAAATATCTCGGACTCAACTTCTTGAGTAGCCGCACACGCGAAATACCCTTGAACGGCTTGATCTTCAAGTAGACCATGTCGCCCACTACAAACTCCACATTGCGCGCATTAAAATACTTCGCTTGTCGATCTTGAGCAACCTTCATGCGCTCCTGAATCGTCCGCACGATCTCGCAAGCATCTGCCACCACTTGCTTTCCCAAAAGCTTAGTGTATCCCGCCTCTGCCCAAGACATCGGCATTCGACACCTCTTTCCATACAATGCTTCGTATGGCGCCATCTTGATACTTGCCTGGAAGCTATTATTATAAGCGAACTCCACCGTGAAAAGGTGGTCTTCCCAACTCCTACCAAAGTCAAGAGCACACATCCTCAACATATCTTCCAATGTACAGTTCGTTCGCTCCGTCTGACCATCGGTCTGCGGATGGAACGCGGTACTAAACTTGAGTTTGGTGCCTAAACTTTTCTACACTAACCTCCAGTCCTTCGACGTGAACCGCCCATCACGATCACTAACAATGCTCTTAGGAATCCCGTGCAACCGCACAACATTTCGAACATAAAGCTCCACGAGCTTCTCTACGCCATCACCCTTCTGATTCGTAATGAAGTGAGCCACCTTGATAAGACGATCCACTATCACCCAAATCGCATCGTTACCCTGCTGCGATCGATGCAAGCCATGTACAAAGTCCATGGAGATATCGTCGAATTTCCACTCGGGGATAGGAAGAGGCTTCAAGAACCCACCGGGCCTTTGGCACTCAGCCTTCACTAAAGCACAAGTCTGACATCGGCTTACATACTCAGCTACGTCCTGCTTCATCCCAGGCCACCAAAAGGATTTCTTCATATCCGAGTACATCTTTGTACTACCTGGATGAATGGAGTACTTTGTAAAGTGAGCCTCAAACATCAACTCCTCATGGAGCTTGCCAAAACACAGAACACACACCCTTCCGTCTCTCTTCAAAATCCCACCGACCATCTCCCAAGCATTGTCTTCGCTTTGCTGAGCTTCCAACATCAACCGTTGGCACTCTTCGTCTGCACTAGTCACCTCTCGGATTCGATCCATTAGATCACACTGCACTTCAATCCAGTTCAACCGAGCCACGCTAGACTCATCTCTAGCCACACAAGCAATGTCAAGAGACTCCAAGTCTCGCACCAAACGCTCGTCATGTGCCTCAATCCAATTACCTTGCCCGGAGTACTTCCTACTCAAGGCATCCACCACCACGTTGGCTTTACCTGGCGTATAATGAATCTCCACGTCGTAGTCCCCAAGGAACTCAACCCACCTACGCTGCCGCATATTCAGATCCTTTTGGTCTAGGAGATACCTCAGGCTTTTGTGATCTGTGAAGATCTCCACTTTTGCACCATAAACGTAGTGCCGCCATAATTTTAACGCAAAGATTACCGCCGCCAACTCCAGATCATGGACGGGGTAATTTCTCTCTTGAGTCTTTAACTGCCTTGACCCATACGCTATTACCTTGCCGTGCTGCACCAGCACGCAACCCAAACCGCAACCTGACGCGTCACTGAAAATCTGAAATCCTTTCGTCCCACTAGGAAGACTAAGGATCGGAGCAGACATCAACCTTTCCTTCAAATTCTCAAACGCACGGGCGCACTCCGGCGTCCACATGAACTTCTGGTCCTTGCGAGTAACAGTAGTGAGGGGCAAAGCCATCCGCGAAAAGTTCTCCACGAACCTTCTATAGTAACCGACTAGTCCAAGGAAGCTCCGGACTTCCGCCACGGTTCTCAATACAGGCCAATCTATAATGGCTTCAATCTTGGCCGGATCTACCGCCACCCCATCTCCACTGATTACGCGAAAAGTTCTCGATCCAAAACTCGCACTTTGAGAACTTAGCATAAAGCTGGTTCTCCCTTAGAGTCTGCAATACTACCCTCAAGTGAGACTCATGCTCCGCTTCCGATTTTGAATAAACCAGAATATCTTCTATGAACACCACCACGAACGAATCTAAAAATGGTCGAAAAACCCTGTTCATCAAATCCATGAACACAGATGGCGTGTTCGTCAATCCGAACGGCATCACTGAAAACTCATAGTGGCCATACTGAGTCCTAAACGCTATCTTGGCAATGTCCTCTTCTCGAATCTTCAACTGGTAGTACCCCGATTTCAAGTCCAACTTGGAGTACACCACCGACCCCACTAACTGGTCGAACAAATCATCGATTCGGGGAATCAGATATTTATTCTTGACGGAAAACTTATTTAGCTCGCGGTAGTCAATGCACAACCGCATACTTCCGTCCTTCTTCTTTACGAACAATACCGGCGCGCTCCACGATGAAGAGCTGGGCCTAATGTACCCTTGCTCTAACAACTCTTGCAATTGAACCTTAAGCTCGGACAGTTCCTTCGGTGCCATCCTAAATGGAGGATGCGACACCGGCCTCGCACCCGGTACCAACTCTATCGAGAAATCGATTTCGCACTGAGGAGGTGCTCCCGGAAGCTCCTCGGGGAATACATCCTCAAACCCTTCCACCACCGGAGCATCTCCAATAGCCAACCTTGTGGAGTGAGTCTCCAACAAAGCTATAAATGCCTCGCCTCCTTGGTTTACCGCACGCCTCATTTGCATAGCGGAAATCAGGGAGCAAGCCACTCCGCTTAGGCCTTCGAACTTGACCTCTGCTCTACCTTTTCCTCTCAGGGTTACCACCTTCAACTGGCAGTAGATACTAGCTTGTTGCTCTGCAAGCCAGTCCATCCCCAAGATAATGTCAAATTCGACTAGTGGCAGAATCGCTGCTACCAACTCAAAATCACAATCGCAGATTTGCAACACAATTCGTCCTTTCCTCACGGTGGTCATGAAAGACCCATTCGGCATGCGCACGCTTAGCTCCACCTCTGCCTCGACGGACTCAGCGCCAATCCTTCGGATAAAGCTTTCCGCGAGAAAAGAGTGTGATGCTCCCGTGTCGAACAACACTCGAGAGGGGTAGCCCAAAACTAGCACGAAACCTAACCACGTGCACAACAAACATAAAAGACCGCAAACTACATTACAATAATGAACAAAAACTTAAACTTTTCGTACCTGTCACCACGTCGGTTTTACGAATCGTTTCTTGCTGCCCAAGATTATACGCACTAGGCTGCACCGGAGGGAACCGCGAAGCACTAGACTCTGCCGCCTTTCCTTTCTCAACGGCACTAGGGCCGGAACGCACCGATTGTTCCTGCCTCGGCTCTGGCTCAGCTCCGCCCTCGATACAAAACCGACTTATGTGTCCCACCTTGCCACATTTGAAACACGTAAGCGGACCTCTGGAGCGGAAGTCTCCTGAAGGTGCGCCACTTCTCTCTGTTGGAACAACCCTATTACTGATTTGGGCTAGGATCACTATATGTTGATTAGGATCTGCATTGACCCCATTGTATAGTCTTAGGGTCAAGTTTTAGGCTGATTAGATTAGTTAGAACTTAGGAAAACTCAAGCTCAACAAATGGCGAGTGGTGTTCGACGAATGACCAGATTCGTTCGACAAATTGTTTCCAGCTGACTGAAGAAATTTAGACAGTTCCAGCACTCGACTTTTTCTGAGCAACGCTCGACAAATGGCTGGCAGCGCTCGACGAATTCTAGCCAGCGCCCGACAAATGACTAGTGGCGCTCGACAAATTCTAGCCAGCGCTCGACAAATTCCTTTCTGAAGCTCAGATAAATTTTCTCAGTTGGTTATTAATTCTCTGAACACAAATCAGCAGAATAACAGATATATTTATTTCTCCTTGGACGTATTCAGTCGGCCATGTAAGGATATCTTTCTCATTTATTATATCCTTATATTCCTTTTATTCCAAGAAAAAGAATAGTCGCTGACATTTAATGCCAAGGCATCTTTCTCGACAAAAGGAATTAAAAGGACCTGCCAAAGTCGTTTTGGGTGGCTACCTAGTTCCAAGAAGGATTTAAGTCAGAAAAATATATTCCTTAAAGGGCAGAAGATTTTTTGAATTTGAATATAGACAAGTTATCAGAGAAGAAAATTAACTAACAGAGAGACAGTCGATTATTCCTATAGAGAACAGAGAAAAACTTGACCATCTCTCTCACTCTCTCTCTGTTATCACAGAACAAGGAGAACAGAAGAAGGATTAGAAAAAAGAAGAAGAAGAAGAGAACATACTATTTTCTTTTCCAGTTTTCTTCTTCATCAAAGCAGCATCCTCATCAATATGAGAACAATATTCAATCTCTGAGATCTGCTGCAAGACAAAGTCTTTCAAAGAGCAACAACAATCTGAAGATTAATTTCTTCCAGATAATCTACTACAAAGACTTCTGTTTGAGAAAGCTCTGTTCACAAAGCTGTCATCAACTCTCATCAGACAGGGGGAGCTTTCTGCCTCAACACCATTTGTCTTCTCTCAGATCATTGACAGAGAAGAACATTTTAAACCTTTTTTCTCATCTTGTACAAGGTTAATACTCCCTCTAAAAGTTTACTCAGTGGTGGCAAGACACCTTATCAAAAAATCCTTGTGTGGTTTTTAAGCACCTTATCAAAAGCTTATTGGTGTGTGGACACCTTATCAAAAACCCCTTGGTGCCTGGGCACCTTATAAACCCTCCTAGTGGATTCCTACCAAGGGTGGTAGAAGAGTAGACGTACCCAGATTTATTGGGGAACTACTATAGCTCCTTGTGTCTTCTGTGCTTGCTTATTTCTGTGTGTTTGTGCTGTGTGCTTTTTAATATTTCTGTCTTTATCTTTAACTCTCACTGATTACACATATACTTACACAGTATTTTAAATTCCGCTATAAAACTAAACAAAAAGTTTTAATACTCTATTCACCCCCCTCTAGAGTAACTTAAGTTGTTATCCTGCACTCTCAATTGGTATCAGAGGGGTGTTGATTCTGTATAGGCTAACACCTGAATCACAATGATCAACCAGATATTAATTTTTCTAAGAGTTTCCTTCTCTCTAATTTTATCATATTTAAAACTCATGGCACAAAACAAGGAATATTCCAGCACAAGACCTCCTATGTGCAATCTCAATAAATTTGCACCATGGAAAGCAAGGATTAGGCTCTATATGAACTCCATTGATGAAGAGATTTTTAATGTTATTCTAACAGGGCCTCCAGCACCTACAACATCATCTAATACTGCAGCAACAACAGACAATACTGCTGCTCCACCTCCTGAATGGACTGAAGCTCAGAAGAAGCAGAGAAATGCAGATGCAAAGGCCATGAACATTCTGGCCCTAACTATGTCAGATGACATATTCCAGAAGGTTGTTGAGTGCACCTCAGCAAAATAAATTTGGGAATCTCTCAACAACATGGTGGCAGGCTCAACAGATGAAAGAAAAGATAGAAGATCTCACCTGATCTCTCAATATGAGAACTTCGAGAAGGGAGAATCAGAAAATGTTGCTGATATGTACAATAGGCTCAGCCTCATAATAAATGAGCTGAAGTCTCTGGACAAAGTGATCTCACTCACAGAGATTAATGACAAAATTGTTATGTGCTTCCCCAGCACATGGGACTCCAGAATCTGGCCAATCAAGGAAGCCAGAAGTCTCAATTAGATCACCACTGAAGCCTTGTTGGGCAAGCTCAAGTCTTACGAGCAGCTTATCAAAACTAGGGAAGCTGAAGAATCTACTTCATCTCCAGCACCCATGAAGGAAAGAAGCATAGCCTTCAAAGCTGCAGAAGATAAAGGAAAAGATCCTGACAAAGAGGAGTTTATGAATCTGTTTGCCAAAAGATTCTACAAGATGGCTAAGAAAGACATCAGAAAACAGCTATCCAGAAGCCATGACAAGCCAAGGTATGACAAAAATCACTCAAATGAAATTATATGTTTTGGTTGCAGGAAACCAGGACACATTGCTCCTGAATGTCCAGAAATCCAACACAAGAAGGACAAGAAGGAAAGAAGAAAAGAAAAGGAAGAAAAGAAGGGCTCCAGCAAATCTTCCTCCCACTCTCACAAAAAGAAGGGAAGAGGATTTGTAGCAACATCCTGGAGTGAAACAGAATCTGAATCTTCATCTTCTACTTGTTCTTCTGATGAAGAAGAAACAAAAGAAAACAGCCAATGCTTAATGGCTACTTATGACTCAGACAGTGAGTCACAATCAGCATCATCGTCCAGCTCCAGTGATGATGAAGAAGAAAAAAGTTTTTGCATGATGACAATCAATGCCTCAACCAACAATTCTGATGAAGAGAAATCAGAATCAGAAACAGAAGATGATATTGATGAGGTATTATCTAGCTTTGATTTTACTTCTATTTAATTCAAAGATGATTTCAAAATTCTTTGCGAAGACTTAATAAAATCTGAGAAAGAAGTAATCTCTCTCAGAAATAAGTTCGCTGAAATGAACAATATAAGTGAAGAGAATGCAAATCTTAAGAAAGATTTGGCTGCCTCCAGAGAACACATTACTCTTCTTGAGAATAAGTTATCTGAAGCCAAAGAGTTTGAAGAATCCCTCAATGGGAGAAGTATCAAACTGATGGACATCACAAGCACTGTCAATGCTAGATTTAACAATAGCAAACTGGGATTGGGTGCTTCATCAAGTGAGCCATCTCTGATTAAGAAAAACATCCTCTCCACACCCATAAAATTCATTTCTGCTAAAAGCAAAGAGGCTGCAGAAAGAAATAAAGACATTTCAAGCAAGTCAGTTAAGGATAAGAGAATTCAGAAGAATTCGTCGAACGAAGCTCGACAAAAAGATTCAAATCTGTCGAACAGGGCTCGACGAAAACTGAGAACAAATTTTCAGTATAGTTATAATATGAATAGTGGTCGACGAATTTATTCAAATTCTTCGAACAAGCACTATACAGAAAACTCTAAGAATTCTAATCCTAAATATACTAAAAATCCTTTTACTGAGTGGACTATACCTCCAAGGAGATATCATCCACAAGGCTATAAGGATCAGCCTGAAATGACATTTATCTCTGAATTTTGTGGTAACATAAAAGGACCCAAGGTAGTCTGTGTCAGAAACAACTAGTTTATGTTTTTGTCTTTGCAGGTACACAGCTATCCAAGATTAAATCAAAAATGGTACTTGGACAGTGGCTGCTCAAAGCATATGACAGGGAACAAGGCCAACCTGAACAATTACAAGGCAAATCTTGGACCCAAGGTGATCTTTGGAGACTCCAACTGTGGACAAACCAAAGGCTATGGTCAAATTAAAGTTGGAACAGTGACATTCAAGGAAGTAACCAATGTCAAGGGTCTGAAGCACAACCTCATCAGCATAAGTCAGTTATGTGATGAAGGTTATCAGTTAACATTTAATAAATCAGAATGCATTATTAAATCCTCTAATAATGTTATTGTTCTATTAGGTATTAGACAAGGAAATATATATTTAGTAAATTTCAACTCATCTAAATCAGAAATTTGTTTATTTAATGAGCTAAGCAAATCTAGTGAATTATGGCACAATAGATTAGGACATGTAAACCTTAGGACCATTGCTAAACTAGATAAGGATAATCTTGTTAGAGGCTTACCATCAGGATCATATAAGAAAGAAGGTCTTTGTAGGGCATGTCAATTAGGTAAGCAAACCAAAAATAGCTTTAAATCATTATCTAAAAGTGATTCACCTAGAATCTTATACTTGCTACATATGGACCTTTTTGGACCTATAACAATAAAGAGCTTAGGGGGAAAGTCTTACACTCTAGTTATTGTAGATGACTTCTCTAGATTCACTTGGGTGTTCTTTCTGAGAGAAAAGTCAGATAACTTTAAAGTTCTTACAGGCTTTCTTAAGAGCATACAGATTGAGTACTCTACTGTAGTTGCATTGATCAGAAGTGATCATGGCACTGAGTTTGAGTCTCTTCTCATGCAATAATTCTGTGAGATGGAAGGTATCAGGCATTGCTTCTCAGCTCCTAGAACTCCTCAACAAAATGGCATAGTTGAAAGGAAGAATAGAACTCTAATTGAATCAGCAAGAACATTGCTTGCAGATGCTAACTTGCCCCTAACTTTTTGCGCAGAGGCTGTCAGCACAGCAAATTATGTTCTGAATAGAAGTTTGATACACAAACTTAAGGGTAAAACTCCCTATGAATTGCTTAAAGGGAAGAAACCTAAAGTTGATTAATTTAGAACTTTTGGATGTAAATGTTTTGTTCATAACAATGATAAGAAATACCTTAGAAAATTTGAACCAAAATCTGAAGATGGAATCTTCTTAGGATATTCAATAGTTAGCAAAGCATATAGGGTATTTAACAAATCCTCTCTTAAAATAGAAGAGTCTATGCAAGTTTCCTTTGATGAAACTAACATGTTTTACAAGGAGAAGAACTCTTCTACCAAGAACACTTTGCAGGTACCAGCTCTATGTGAAGAGATTAAAGGGTTAAATTTACAGACAGGAGATTCACTGCATCCATTACCTCAAACTCTTGAAGACAGTGAAGAAGAAGATCATCCAGAACTTGTTGATTACCTAAATCAAGTAACAGCAGAACATCCTCCACAGGATGTGACAGCTGAACTAATTCCCAATGTGGATACTGCTGCTGAACCAACTCCAACTGCTGACCACATCACAGTTAGAGATCACCCAATTTCATAAGTTATTGGTGATATCACAGCAGGTGTTTAAACAAGGCATCAACTACATAAAATCAGATGCATACTTGTTTCCTATCACAAGTTGAACCTCAAACCATAAAAGATGCAGAACAAGATCCAAATTGGATTCTTGCAATGCAAGAGGAACTCAACCAGTTTGAAAGAAACAAGGTTTGGGATTTGGTTCCAAGACCAAAAGGCCATCCAGTTATTGGCACCAAGTGGGTCTTCAGGAACATGCTTGATGATCAAGGCAATATTGTGAGAAACAAAGCAAGATTGGTAGATCAAGGATATTCACAGGAAGAAGGCATAGATTATGATCAGACATTTGCCCCTGTTGCAAGGCTTGAAGCTATAAGGATTTTCTTGGCCTTTGCTGCATTCAAAAAGTTCAAGGTATATCAAATGGATGTGAAGAGTGCTTTTCTCAATGGATACATCAAAGAAGAAGTCTATGTGGAACAACCACCAGGTTTCATCTCTCCAACTCATTCCTCCTATGTATTTAAGCTTAATAAAGCTCTTTATGGTCTCAAACAAGCTCTCAGAGCATGGTATGAGACTTTAGCTAATTTTCTCTTGGAAAACAATTTCTGTAGAGGCATAGTAGATAATACATTATTTTACAAAGTACATAAAAATCAAACTCTACTAGTTCAAATATATGTAGATGACATTATCTTTGGATCTACTGATTCAAATTTGTGCAAAAGATTTTACAATCTAATACAATCAAGATTTGAAATGAGTAGTATGGGTGAATTATCATAGTTCCTTAGTCTTCAAGTGAAGCAAACCCCATCAGGAATCTTCATCTCTCAATCTAAGTATGCTAAGGAATTAGTGAAAAGAATTGGAATGTCTGATTCTTCTTTTAAGCACCCATGGCCTCTAATGTTGTTATTAATACTGATGAATCAGGGAAACCTATTGATCAGAAAATGTATAGGGCAATTGTTGGCTCTCTACTCTATTTAACAACGAGTAGGCCAATATAATGTTTGCTACATGTATTTGTGCTAGGTTTCAAGTTAACCCTAAAGAATCTCATCTTACCTTTCTAAAAAGAATTTTAAGATATATAAAGGGTTGCCCTAATCTAGGACTTTGGTATCCAACAGAATCTGAATTTGAATTAACTGAATTCTCAGAATCAGATTATGCTGGATGCAGGGTAGACAGGAAAAGCACATCAGGAACTTGTCAGTTTCTTGGTGATAGGCTTGTGTCTTGGTTTTGTAAGAAACAAACATCTGTGTCTACATCAACAGCTGAAGCTGAATACTTAGCTGCTGGCAGTTGCTGCTCACAGATATTGTGGATACAAAATCAGCTCCTAGACTATGGTGTCAACTTAAATAATTCAGTTATATTTTGTGACAACACTAGTGCAATATCTATAGCACAAAATCCAGTTCTCCATAGTAGGACTAAACACATAGAAATTAGGCACCCCTTCCTTAGGGACAATGTGGATAAAAACAAAATTTGCCTACAATTCATTTCTACTGATTTGCAAAGAGCTGATATTTTCACCAAGCCCTTGGATGAAAAGAAGCACATCTTCTTTATAAATCAACTAGGAATGATAGATGGAGACTCAATCTGTTAAAAATTAAGTATTTCTATTTATCACACAAATTCGTCGAACGGAGAACGATAAATTTGAATCATTTGTCGAACGGTGGTCTATGAAACCTCTTAAACGCAGAGTCAGTTAAGGCAATCTCATTTGTCGAACGATGGTCGACGGAAAAGATTTTCTCGTTGAACGCTTTCAGACAAAGAAATAAATCCTTTTCGACTTCTAATTTTATTAGGTTTTGTCGAACAGTGGTTTACGAATGCGCCCTCATTCTTCGACCCTTCTATATAAGCTTTATTTTATCTTATTCTAAGCTTTGCGCCTACAGAAATCGTCTTTCCCTCTAGTTCCCCTCTGCACTTGATCTTCAACTTTCTTTGCAGGAACAATGGCGATTCCTCAGGCCTCTCTGCTCCTTGTGAAGTTTGACGCAGGTTTCGACATTGAAATGGACTCGTTTGTACAGTCTGACCAAATCTTCAAAGATATTCTTCAAATGCTGGAAGAACAACATCTAAGGAAGTTTCTAAGCACCAGGCAGAAGATAGCTGTTGCAGAGATAAAAGAATGGGTTTACCCTGCAAAACTAGTCGATGAAAGCTTGTCGGGAACAATCTCAGGTCATCAAGTCTCTCTCTCTCCCACCATTCTTTCTGAAATTTTTGGTTTTGAGAATGGTGAAGATGACTTAGACATAAGCTCAAATGAATTTGATGAAGCTTTAGTCAAAATGGGCCATTTGACTGGAAACCCTAACCACCTTCTGAAAAAGAACTTGTCACAGGACTACAAGTTCTTAGCAGACATTGTTGGAAAAGTCTTGCTGGGCAAGACATCTGGGCATGACTATATCAATAGGCACCAATTTTTGTTGATGGTGGCCTTGATGGAGAAGAAGAAAATCAACTGGGGATCAATTCTTTTTGAATTGATAAAAAAGAAAAATTCCAAAGATAGTGTAAGTTTTGGAAGAGTTATAGGAATTTTTCTGCAGGAAAGGCATCCAGACCTTTTGGTGTCACCAAAAGTGACAATAAATGCCAGCAAGAGGCTGACCTCAACACTCTTTGCTAAATGGGATAGGGTAATTCCCAAGAAGAATACAGGAGCTGATGCCTCTAGAAAAAGGAAAACTTCTGAGGACACAAGGACTGATCAAGTCACTCCCTCTACCCTTCTAGAAGCTCCATCCTCAGTTCCTTCTCCTTATCATATCCCATCTCCACCTGCTCAATAGTCTCCTGCACATTCTCATTCTTCACCACCTCCTTCAACTGCCATATCACCCATCAACGATATTCCACCTCTATCTCCAGAACCACTACCTACCACACCTCCATCTCCAATACATAATGAATATCATTCACCCACTCATTCTCCTAGTCCAATCCATCCAGACATTCCCACACATACTACCAACATCAGCAATATCTCTCTAATTCCTCCAATCTCATCTCCATCCACTTCGCAACCATCCTCTATTCATCCACCAGATTATCCATCCCTCAACCTCTCCTCCATTGCTGATCAGGTTTTTGATCATATCCTTCCTAGAATAAGCCAACTCCTGGATGCAAAATTTGCTCCAGTTCTTCAGGCAATTTCTGCTCTATCTGCTAAGATAGCTTCTCTTCCTTCCTCTACTGCTGTCCCTTCTTCTAGGGGCCTAGATTCAGGCTGCCCTGAAGCTAGGCAAGGGGAGATGTCCTATGAAGAAACTCCAGAAACAGAAGCTACTCCAGAAGATACATAAGTTACAATTTTTGATACAGATATGATTGATTCATGTATAATATCAGATACACAAGTTATAAAAGAAATAAATAGTATATGCATTCATCCATCCTGTGATCTATATAGTTTATTATCAAAATTTGATGTCACATATACTTCAAGGGTATCATCAAAAGTATACATTGAGGATTTATCAAAGGCTCTGATATGCCTTCCTCAGAAGACTCGTTCTGATATCATACAAAATTACATCTCCTCTATTCCTTCATTCACTGATCAAGACATTCAAATGAAGGATCCTTCTGCAGAATATGAAGATGATCTTGCAGAATTCCTTGATGATACAGAAGATCACCCTACTCCACCAGATACAACAGTCTCACAAATTGCTTCTTCACCTCCAATTCCTGTATGGAATGAAGAACCAATGCCAAGCTTTGATGAAATCTAGAAAGAAGCAGATGCAGAGTTTGACAAAGCTGAAGAAGAAAGATTAAAGGCTCGTGAAGCAATCAATAGAATTGATGATTTATATAATAAGCCAATCTCCTTTTCTGACTCTAAAGATGATGATGATGGTGACAACAGTGATTCTGATGATACATTTTCACAGAAAAGAAAGAAAAGAACAGCTAAGTCAAAGGCTGCTCCCAAGCCTCCAAATCCAAAGAATGACATTCCGTTGAACATTTTGTATAATGTTCCTCTTGATGAGAAAACTCCTTACTGGATGAAGCTCTCTAGAAATGAGAATAACAGGAGGAAGAAATTCAAGAAGACTGGCTACATCCCTGACAAACCACTCAAGCACAATCATCCTCCTCCTCCTCCAGCAGCTGGTGCAGCAGGATCAGCAGGTGTATCATTTTCTTCTTAGAAGCAAAGCTCACAACAATCAGGGAGACCTGGTAGTTCTTGTGGTTCTCAAACCTCTGGATCAGCCAGTGCTCCTCCTTCTAAGAAATCTGCACTTGCCTTACAAGAAAGTCAAACCACTATTTCACCTCAAATATCTTCAGAATACAAACTTCACATTTCTGATGGATCTCTTCACAGAGACAAAGCATCTCAAAAGGTCACTCAAGACAAAGATGATTCAGAAGATATTTATTATTCTCCAGATCCAGAAGAAGAAAGAATCTATCAGATGGCAAGACTGAAAGAGACAATTGCCGCTGCACAGATTAACAAGGCAAAAGCAGAAGGCAGAGATTAATCAAATATTTCAACCATGTCAGAATACAGAAGGAAAGAACTTTAAAAGTACAAACCATCTAAAGCATTCAATGCTGGGGAATATATTGATATGCACCCAGAAGCATTTATTCCTCATGTCAAAGAATAGAAAATCATTGGAGCTCAAGATCTGCTTATCAGCAAAAAGAAATCAGAAGATCCTAACAGGAAGATCAAATTTAAGACACCTTCTCAGGACAAAAAGTCTTAAATCTTTTCTTGTTTATGACTGTAAAGTTTCTAAACTCAGAGCATCTTACTTTTATCTTATCTGATGATCTATTTAAATCTGTCAGATATATTTCATTTTATCTTGCTCTATTGATTATACTCTCTGTTGTGTTTATTCAATTATTTGTCAAATAGTATCCTAACCCAAATACGGGGAGATTGTTGGAACAACCCTATTACTGATTTGGGCTAGGATCACTATATGTTGATTAGGATCTGCATTGACCCCATTGTATAGTCTTAGGGTCAAGTTTTAGGATGATTAGATTAGTCAGAACTTAGGAAAACTCAAGCTCAACAAATGGCGAGTGGTGTTCGACGAATGACCAGATTCGTTCGACAAATTGTTTCCAGCAGACTGAAGAAATTTAGACAGTTCCAGCACTCGACATTTTCTGAGCAGCGCTCGACAAATGGTTGGCAGCGCTCGATGAATTCTAGCCAGCGCCCGACAAATGACTAGCGGCGCTCGACAAATTCTAGCCAGCGCTCGACAAATTCCTTTCTGAAGCTCAGATAAATATTCTCAGTTGGTTATCAATTCTCTGAACACAAATCAGCAGAATAACGGATATATTTATTTCTCCTTGGACGTATTCAGTCGCCCATGTAAGGATATCTTTCTCATTTATTATATCCTTATATTCCTTCTATTCCAAGAAAAAGAATAGCCGTTGACATTTAAAGCCAAGGCATCTTTCTCGACAACAGGAATTGAAAGGACCTGCCAAAGTCGTTTTGGGTGGCTACCTAGTTCCAAGAAGTATTTAAGTCAGAAAAATATATTCCTTAAAGGGCAGAAGATTTTTTGAATTTGAATATAGACAAGTTATCAGAGAAGAAAATTAACTAACAGAGAGACTGTCGATTATTCCTACAGAGAAGAGAGAAAAACTTGACCATCTCTCACTCTCTCTGTTATCATAGAACAAGGAGAACAGAAGAAGTATTTGAAAAAAGAAGAAGAAGAGAACATACTATTTTCTTTTCCAGTTTTCTTCTTCATCAAAACAGCATCCTCATCAATCTGAGAACAAGATTCAATCTCTGAGACCTGCTGCAAGACAAAGTCTTTCAAGGAGCAACAACAATCTGAAGATTAATTTCTTCCAGATAATCTGCTACAAAGACTTCTGTTTGAGAAAGCTCTGTTCACAAAGCTGTCTTCAACTCTCATCAGACAGGGGGAGCTTTCTGCCTCAACACCATTTGTCTTCTCTCAGATCATTGACAGAGAAGAACATTCTAAACTTTTTATCTCATCTTGTACAGGGTTAATACTCCCTCTAAAAGTTTACTCAGTGGTGGCAAGACACCTTATCAAAAAATCCTTGTGTGGTTTGTAAGCACCTTATCAAAAGCTTATTGGTGTGTGGACACCTTATCAAAAACCCCTTGGTGCCTGTGCACCTTATCAACCCTCCTAGTGGATTCCTACCAAGGGTGGTAGAAGAGTAGACGTACCCAGATTTATTGGGGAACTACTATAGCTCCTTGTGTCTTCTGTGCTTGCTTATTTCTGTGTGTTTGTGCTGTGTGCTTTTTACTATTTCTGTCTATATCTTTAACTCTCACTGATTACACATATACTTACACAGTATTTTAAATTCCGCTATAAAACTAAACAAAAAGTTTTAATACTCTATTCACTCCCCCTCTAGAGAAACTTAAGATCTGACCTCCACTTTCACTCTCCCCAGGCCTGCTAGGACGGGGCTTCTTCTTCCATCGGTTGCCCTCGGACCTCCACTGAGACTGAGACTGAGAAGGCTTTCCTTCTCCCTACTTTGCCGCCAAACCCTTTCGCCGCTGGGTTCGCTCCATATCGCTTTCCAAAGTGCGAGCGGCTTCGACCAACTCGTTAAATCCTGCGCTCTTCAAGGCAATCAATGGCTGCCTCAAATTCTCCCTCAGGCCTTGATAGAAGAGATTGTCCCTCTCTTCATCGTCTGCCATAGTCGTTCCCGCATAACGACCCAACCGAGTGAACTCTTGCAGGTATTCGTCCACTGTCTTCTCACACTGCACCAAATGCAAGAACTGTCGGTACAATGCTAACCTTGTCGAAGACGGAATATAACGCTTGAGGAAGGCGTTCCCAAACTCCTCCATGGACGGAACACGCCCAAGAAAATAGCGACCGCTATGGTTCACCCACCACAGCTTCGCATCACCCTCTAACATAAAACTCGCGAATTGGGACTGCCTCTCCGCTGGGGTCTCTGCTGCCTTCAAAAGTTCCTGGATCCTCGAAAGCCAATCTTCGGCATCCGTTGGAGTGCCAACTCCCTTGAATGTCGGAGGATGGAAACTCAAGAAGTACTTCATAAATCGATCGCCCATCACAAAATCTCTCTCCGCTAATGGCTCTGCCTGCCACACTTCAACCTCCGGTGTGGCTGGTGTAGCCGCCGGAGTAACAGGAGTCGTAACTTGCACAATGGGCGTCGGAGCCCATGGCATCGCTGTAGCTTGAGCCTCTACCATTGCTTCCGCTAGCATGCGACAAAAATCAGTCGGGGGCATGCCCATACTCATGAGGCCCGAAGCAGTAGCACTGCTTCCCGAAGGCTCCTCTTGCCTTCTCGATGTCCCCGCATCGTCGCCAACATCCTAGCATAAGCAAGGAAATAAACTCATCAAGTTCTACTCGCAAGACTCGAACACAGGGATACTCATGATCCCGCACAATATTCCTATGTGGACAACCTCTTCACGTGATCCGTCAACACTAGACCTCGCAAGAATACTAAACCTCGCTCTGATACCAAATTGTAACACCTCCCCTGTAATGACCATATAACATGGTTCCGGCCGGGACCCCACATCATATAACCGCCACAGTTTCAGCATTAAAAGATGATATAAACTACCCAGCTCAAAACTCAGACAACACAGCGAAAACAAAACTAAAAACCACAGAGATTGTCCACAATTAACATAGGAGCGAAACTGGCCTTAAGGCCTTACAAAACCAAAGTCTAAGTCATCAAACATTCATCACAAATATAAAATCCCAAAAGAGGGAGAAACTAGCTTCCCTAGGCTACCTCGGCATGCAAGCCGGAACATCAAAAGATGAGTACGGGAAAACAGGAAAAATAAGGTAAACACTTCATGAGGCTTTAGACCTTTTTGGCCTGCGAGCTCGTTCCAGCCTGCGATCCCTGGCCTGCATCCAAATCACAAAGAGCGGTAAACGAGGGTCAGCTATGGCTGACCACAAACGGTGTAACAACACCCCTACTCCCGGCCGTCCTAGCAGAACCCGGGGAACTACATCACCCTGCAAGTCAGCACTTCGTATGCATATGAAAATACGGAAAGAAGCAACATAAAACAACAGGCATGAGTGTCACAAACAACATCCACGTTTCTATGTTGAGCAAGTAATAAAGGGGCCTACAAATGCGATATGAATGCAAACTCGGGTTTCACCCAAGGCGCCCTAAAGCGTATGAGTCTAACACAACATCATACATCATCAGCACAATCACGGGGTACTCAACACTTCCCCCAAAGAGAATCGTAGCCCAAGACCAAGAACTCACGCCGAGACCCACCTCGCCTGGCTCTCCATGCCATCGGGCTTGTCAAACAGCTCACACGTTCTTGCCTCAAACCACACAACCGATGCTAAGAACCCTGGCTTAGACTCAGAGCAAACGTCCCAAGGCCCTGGTCTTACCGTCGGGACAACGTCCACCGACTGCCTCGCCTGGAGACCATTCTGGGCTCGTCCGTTATCACAGCCGTTCTCGTCAGTTAACCCCGAAGGGACTAATCTTGCTGGGACACTCTCCACACGTGAATATCAGTCTTCACGGGATAGCCAGCCGACCACAAAGACCAATCACACCTTCGCACAACACTAGGCATCACAAGCCCCATAATCTGCACATTATTTCCCCGCCCAAAACCCAACATTCGTTACCACACGAAGCTACAAGGGCATCACGACGACGAATTCGCCGTATTCGGATTTCTAACAAAACCCCTAAAATGCGCGTCAATCAACATCACTGAATCGGACCGACGGTCGCGAAACCGGCTTCACCCACAATGCCAAATCCACTAACGGAGCGGATTTCTAGTGCAAATCATGTCGGGGACGGATACAATCAACCCGATGGTTCCTCTTGAACTAAGGCGACACGGATCCCTCTCACTCGACGGATCCAGTGCCAAAATGCAGAAAATAAAGGGATGCCAAGCACGCATCCTAAAGACTGGGAGGAGAAATGTCGTTACCTTTTGAGATCTCGTCCTAGCCATGGAAACTTGAAAAGAAATGGAGAAGAAGAAGCGTCTCGACGTTCCCTACGCGCTGCCGGTCTTGGATCGGCGAACGGATCTCCGAAGCTCCAACAATGGCGGGATCTAATTCTCTTCCTCCTCCAACCCTTCCTCTCTCTCAAACCCTCAAGACCCAACTTAAGAGAAAATGAGGAGGGAGAGCTTCTTAGCCCTACTTAGGGTTCTCCCACGAGCCCCTCACAGCCGTCCGATCGAAATCAAACCAAACGGGCACACAGAAATTCACTGATTACGGATCTATTTCCGTCAGTTTGCGAACACACGGTCGAACGCACCACCGTGTGTAAAAACGCACGAGTAAATTCAGAACTCCAAATCTTCCAGCCGAAGAGCACGCATGGGCGGATCGATCGTGCGTCAAGGAAACGCACGATCGTGCATTTAAGAAAAATCTGCCATTACGGCAGTTTTCAGCGACGAAGACCTAATGCGCGTCGTTAATTCTCAGATCAGCAAAACTGGGGTGTTACAGACTAAGTCTCCCTGTGAAAAAGTTTTTGGATATTTGATTTTTTTATCATGATAAAACTTTGTGCGCTCCTTATAAATCTTATTATTTTCATAGGCGTTTGCGCGCCACTCATCTAATTCATTTAATTGCAGTTTTCTATGCTCGGAAGCTAAGTTTAAATCCAAATTTAAAAATTTTAGCGCCCAAAAGGTGCGATGTTCTAATTCCACCGGTAGATGGCAAGCTTTTCCATAGACTAATCGGTATGGTGTACATCCGATGGTGGTTTTGTAATCTATCCGATATGCCCATAGTGCGTCGTCTAATTTTAGCGACCAATCCTTCCTATTAACTGACACAGTTTTTTCTAAAATTCTTTTAAGTTCACGATTCACCACCTCCACTTGGCCATTTGCTTGTGGGTGGTAGGCGGTAGATAGCTTGTGGGTAAATCCATACTTTGCTAAAATTTTAGCAAGTTGGTTGTTACAAAAATGTGTGCCCCGATCACTAATTAGTGCTCGGGGTGTGCCAAATCGTGAAAATAAATTTTTTAAAAAATTTACGACGACTCTCACGTCGTTAGTGGGAAAAGCTTGTGCTTCTGCCCACCTTGACACGTAATCGACCGCAACAAGGATATATTTATTATTAAAAGAGGAGGGTAATAGACCTATGAAATCTATTCCCCAAAGATCAAAAATTTTGCATTCTAGAAAAATATTTTGGGGCATTTCGTCCCGGTTAGAAATGTTACCTGACCGTTGGCACCGATCACAATTACTCACAAAATTGTGAGCATCTTTGAATAAGGTGGGCCAATAGAAGCCCGATTTTAGCACCTTTTTTGCGGTCCGGTTCGCTTGATAATGGCCACCGGTTGGCCCTTCGTGGCAGTGCCGCAAAATTTGGGCGCCTTCCTCGCCCGAAATACACCTTCTTACCACTTGGTCCGCGCAGACACAAAATAAAAAGTGGTCCTCCCAAAAATAATTTTTCAAATCCGAAAAGAATTTCTTCTTTTGTTGACTTGAAAAATCTTTTGGTAGGACCCGGGCCACTAAATAGTTGGCCAAATCCACGTACCAAGGGGTGGAAGAAGTCGTTACCTTTTCGATGGCAAGGAGGCGCTCTTCAGGGAATTTGTTGTCAATTTTGGCCTCCACTAGCGCTCCTGCAGCCAGATTCTCTAACCGTGAGAGGTGGTCGGCTGCAACATTCTCCGCTCCCCTTTTGTCCTGGATCTCCAAATTGATTTCTTGTACTAGGAGGATCCACCTTAGCAGTCGAGGCTTTGCATCTCCTTTTTGTAGCAAATACCGGAGAGCGGAATGATCTGTAAAAACAATAACTTTTGAAAGCGTCAAATATGATCGAAACTTATCAAACGCAAAAATTATTGCCAAAAATTCTTTTTCCGTTGTTGTATAATTTGCTTGCGCGGATGTTAGTGTTTTGCTTGCGTAATAAATCGGGTGAAAATATTTATTCACCCGTTGGCCTAAAACCGCACCTACAACAAAATCGCTTGCATCACACATGATTTCAAACAGAAGGGACCAATTTAGCGCGATTAAAATAGGAGAATTGATAAGCTCGTTTTTAATTTTATTAAATGCTTTTAAACATTCATCATCAAAATTAAATGCAGATTCTTTTTCTAAAAGATGAGTTAGCGGTTTCGTAATTTTTAAGAAATCTTTTATAAACCGCCTATAAAAACCCGCATGTCCTATAATACTCCTAATAGATTTTACATTAGTAAGAGGGGGGAGATTTTCTATGACCTCGATCTTGGCCCTATCGACCTTGATCCCCTTACTAGAAACTTTATGTCCGAGGACTAACCCCTCTCGGACCATAAAGTGGCACTTCTCCCAGTTGAGTGCCAAATTCGTGTCTTCGCAGCGTTGAAGAACACGATCACGATTATTTAAGCAATTAGTAAAAGAATCAACAAAAACAGAAAAATCATCCATGAATACTTACATGACGTCTTCTATAAGTTCATTAAAAATTGCCAACATACATCTTTGAAATATAGCCGGCGCTTTGCAAAGACCAAACGACATTCTTCGATATGCGAAGGTGCTGAACGGACAAGTGAAGGTGGTTTTCTCTTGATCTTTGGGAGCAATTGGGATTTGAAAATATCCCGAAAGACCATCGAGAAAACAGTAGTGCGAATGACCGGATAAGCGTTCTAAAATTTGGTCAATAAAGGGTAACGAGAAGTGATCCTTGTGGGTAGCATCATTTAATTTTCTATAATCGATGCATACACTCTAACCCGTAACAGTACGAGTCAGAATCAACTCATTATTTTTGCTGGTGATTACCGTTATTCCTCCCTTTTTAGGCACGACTTGCACTAGGCTAACCCAAGTGCTATCAGAAATCGGGTAAATAATTCCCGCGTCTAATAATTTTATAATTTCGGCCTTAACGACTTCCTTCATATTTGGGTTAAGGCGTCGTTGAGGCTGAATAGCACCGCGAGAATTATTTTCTAAATTTATTTTATGCGTGCAAAACGAGGGTCTAATCTCCTTTATATCCGAAATTTGCCATGCAATTGCATGGCGGTGATTATTTAAAATTTTGATTAATTCGGAAATTTCCGAATCGTTAAGTGCAAAAGATATTATTACGGGCAATTTTGAATCTTTTTCTAAAAATATATATTTTAGATGTTCCGGTAATTGTTTTAAATCTAAACTCAGTGGCTCGTCGTAAGATGTTTTTATTTTAGAAATATTCTATTTTACTTCTTCAAATTTTGGCGGCCGAGTTATTTCTTCTAAACAAAATAAATTTGCAATTTCTGGATTTTCAAATAAGGGTGAAATTATTTCAAAAAACGACATTATTTCCTCTTCAAAATTTGTTTCTAAGGTGAAACAAGAGTCGTCATTTGGAAACGCATTTCTCATTGATTGATTTATGTTAAAGGTAACTTCTTCATCCTCCCCAACTCGTAGGAGAAGGTTTCCGTTACATACGTCAATTATAGCCCGAGCGGTGGCTAGGAAGGGCCGGCCGAGTATGAGTGGTACTTCGGCGTCCTCTTCGATATCGAGGATGACAAAGTCTACCGGAAAGATAAACTTGTCAACCTTCACTAGCATATCCTCAATGATCCCGATTGGATACTTTACGGACCGATCCGCTAGTTGTTTGCTTATATTGGTTGGGCCTGGGGTGCCCAAACCAAGCTTCTTAAATAAGGAGAATGACATAAGATTTAGGCTCGCCCTAGATCGGCCAAGACATTTTTAATTAATAAATTCCCGAACAAACACGGGATGGAAAACCGTCCCGGATCATTTAATTTTTCCGGCAATTTATTTAGAACTATCGTCGAACATTCTGCGTTAAGAGAAACACGAGAAATATCTTCAAGTTTCTTTTTATTTGATAATAAATCCTTAAGATATTTCACGTATTTAGGCATTTGAGAGAGTGCCTCGCAAAATGGTACGTTGATTTGTATTTGTTTTAAAATATTTATAAATTTTTTATACTGCTCCTCGTTGCGCTCATTTTGTAATTTAGAAGGATATGGAATAGAAGGCGTTTGAATAATGCGCAGAGCTAAATCAGAAGAATTTAAATGTGGAGTTGGAGTTGAAATGTTTACCTCAGGCTCGGCCAAATTTGAACTTTTTACCTCCTTTCCGCTGCGGAGGGTTATAGCGTTGGCGCTCTTCCGTGGGTTGGGCTCAGTATTGCCCGGTAGAGCTCCCTGCTGTCGTTTGGAGAACATCTTGGCGAGTTGTCCAATCTGATTTTCTAGACTTTTAATAGATCCGGAAAGGTTCCAGATATTGGAGTTAGTAGTGGCAACGTATTTGGTGAAGACCTCTTCAAGTGAAGGGGCCTTTGGTGGTTGTGGTGGAGCGAATCTAAGAGGATTCGCTTGTGGGGGGTGTTGAGCATTATTGGGGTTGCTCCATGAAAAATTTGGGTGGTTCCTTAAACCCGGATTATCTATTTGGAAGATTATTATTTGGGTTATAAGGAGGACGATAGGAGTTCCCCATATAATCAACTTGCTCTTGATTAAAATTATTATAATAATAATAATAATTATTATTATTATTATAGTTATTAGCCCTGTTAGTGGCGGAGGAAGCAGACATCTCCGCCAATTGCTTAGTAAGTCATTCTACTTGGTGTGCTAAATTCGGGGTGGCCTCGACTTCAAAGAGTCTGGTCGGTTTGTTAGGACGCGACCGTGGCGCATTCCACTGATAAGCATTCATGGCCATCTCTTCAAAAAGCTCTTGAGCAACTTCGGGGGTTTTGTTATTAAGCGTCCCCCCGTGGCTGCATCAATCATATTCCTTGTTTGGAGATTCAAACCATTGTAGAAAGTCTAAACTTGTTGCCATACGGGAAGGGCATGGTGAGGACATCTCCGCAAAAGTTCCTCAAAGCGCTCCCATTTGTCGTAGAGAGACTCCGATTCTATTTGCATGAATGAGAGAATGTCCGTACGTAATTTAGCGGACTTTGCCGGAGGAAAATATTTCGCTAAGAATTTCTCCGTCATCTCGGCCCTTGTAGTGATGGAACCTCTAGGAAGAGATCCCAACCATTGCTTGGCCTTAGTACGCAAGGAGAATGGAAATAAACGCAAACAAATGGTGTCATCGGTGACGCCATTGATTTTAAACGTATCGCAAATTTCCAAAAAATTTAATAAATGTAAATTTAGATCTTCATCTGGTAAGCCATCAAAGATGACGGTTTGCTGTTGTTGGAACATGGTCTTCCGCATCTCCTAGGTTTGATAATAACAAAACCTATGTGTATTTGATCTTGTGTGTTTAAGTGTGCAGGATAACAAAGTCCACATGACTCAAGGATTACATAAGAAGGTTGCCCCCAAAGTTGAGCCATCAAATACAAATCTTCCACTAGCGCTGGCGGGTAGCACTAGCGCAGGCGCTAGCTGTCGTTCGATGAACTGTTAGCGGCTAAGTCTATTCGTCGAATGTTCTCGTGAACTCCCGAAGAATATCGACAAACGCAGACAGAAGTCAAAAAGGCAGACTTGTGAAGGAAATTGAGCGGCTAAGTCAATTCGTTGAATGTTCTCGAGAACTCCCGACGAATTCCGACGAATGAAAATAGAAGACAGTACTCCCACTAGCGCTGGCAGTAGCACTTAGCCCCCTGGCGCTAGCGATGATAGCGCAATTCCGGGAGCACATATGGAAGGAGATAACGCCTGGCGGTAGCCGATAGCGCAGGCGGTAGCGACGCACACAGTTGGCAAGGAGGAATTGTTTCCTCAGATTGAAGATTCTGCCGTGCAAAACATGTCCTAATTTGGGATAGCGTCGGCGGTAGCTGATAGCGCCAGCGATAGCGCAAAGCAATAGAGGAAGGCGGCCGGCTTGCTTAAAATGAAGGATTCTCACGCGGAGAATATTTCCTAAACTGGGATAGCGCCGGCGGTAGGGATAGCGCAGGCGCTAGCTCCAAGGCTATAAAAAGGACCCCTTGGATCCGTCTTCTTCATTCTCTTTAGATCCAGAATTCCAGAGCTTTGTGCCACAACATAGAGAGGAAGGTTCAGAGAGATACTCCCACAAATCCATAAAGACTAAAGGAGATCCTTGGAGAAGATTTCAAAACGCGTCATCATCGTGACGAAAGACTGCATCGACTACGATCATACTCTGCGTCTTCATCTACTTCTCCAAGAGATCCACATAGAGGGAGTTTTACATTATTGTCTTTTCATTTCATATCTTTTCTGTAATCGTTTAGTGAAATTCGCCTCGTGTTGGCGACTAGGTCTGGGTAGGACTTAGGGCTGAAATTCGCCTCGTGTTGGCGACTAGGTTTCGGGTGTAGGTCTAAGGGGTGCTCGAGGCCATATCCGGGGAAGGGTTGGCTAGAGCGGCTTGAGACCGTATCCGGGGAAGGATCGGCTAAAGCCAACCGGTTCGTGGGGATACGAGTCGGTATAGAAAACAAAAAGAGTTTTTTTTCATTAGCTTTGATTTCTAGATTCGACAAGAGATCAAGTTTTGTAATCATGCGTCTCAAGTTAATAAAATCATGTCTTTACTTTTACTTCACTTGATATGTCTTGATCTTCTTGAGTTTAATAATCAAAGCTTTTTATAAAATATTCAAAATATATCAAAAGTTTTTAAAACCCTTATTCACCCCCCCTCTAAGAGTGCCTACCAATCCAACAAGTGGTATCAGAGAAGGTTATTCCAAATCGGCTTAACAACCGGGAATAATGGCGTCTCATGATCTCGCTTCTACTAGTGGGGTAAATTTTTATGAAGAAGAAAAATCTCTTAAACCACCGTTATTTGAAGGAAGAAATTATAAAGGATGGAAAATAGTAATGGAAAATTTTCTTAAACGTTTAGATGAAAAAGTTTGGAATATTACTATCAAAAAACCACATAGCGTATTAAATAAGAACGAAATGGTTTTAAATGCAAAATCTATGAATAGTCTATTCTGTGCGTTAGATCATAACATTTCCAAACTCATCTATACTTTTCCTACTGCATACGAGATGTGGAATTTTCTTGAAATAACTTATGATTCTCCTTCTGCAGGTATGGAACAATTACAAGAACTGGAGAATATGCAAGCCTGCACAAGTATTCAAGAAAGCTCCACACATGACGGATCCATGAAGTACACATCAAATGGAAAAGAAGAAGAAGTACTTTCTTCGAAAGAGGAGTGCCAAAAAGATGTAAAAGAAATGATATGCTCAAATCGTGCCTCTCCTGAAAGCAATGCAAGGAAATCAAATCCCATCTTTTGTACTTCTATTTCTTCATTACAATTGCTTCGAACTACAAAGCGCAAAATTAAGAAATTAAAAATTGCTAATAAACATTTGCGCTTAGAAAATAAAAATTTAAAGGAAAAAATTAATGAAGAATCAAATTCTAATTTATCTAGTTCTACACATGGCTCCTTAGTTGAAAACACCACAACTTGTGTAGAATATAATGAATTAAAAGAAAAGCACAAGAAACTTGAAAAGGATTTTATTTTAGTAAAAGAACAAAATGAAAAATTATGTTTAGAAAATTCATCTTTGATAAATGATTGTGCAAAGTGCAAAGACTATAAAATTGAAATTAAAGAGATGGATGAAACATTTGATGAATATAGAAATAACTATCAAGATCATATAGATTCAATTGTTTCAACTCTTAAAAATAGCACAATCACTTATAATAAAGCTAGACATAATTTAAAGATTAAAAATGATGAATTAAAATCAAAAATCAACTTGCTTATGAAAATTGTAAATACAAATTCACAATATCAAACTATATCTAAAAACAAGTTGAATATGAATATGAACATCCTAACTAAGTCTAATAATGGGAGCAAGAATCACAAAGTGTTTGCAAATCAAAATCAAAATCATCATTACTTGCAAAATCATGTTTCTCCCAACTCAAAATTAAAATTGCACAAATTTCCTATGAACAATACTTTTAATAATCATTACAATCATAATCATCAATATAAAGATTATCATAATGGAAATTTGAAAACTAAAAATAATGTTAAACCAAGATTTGAATGGAGACCCAAAGTTAAAGATGAAACACAAACTCCACTCAAAAGGGCTCATTCACTTCCATCTCCCCAAAAGCAAACACGATGTATTTGGGAACCCTAAGGAACCGTCACATCCGGTCCTCTTTGGATACCTAAATATCCTATTCATTAGTATCCAATCATTTGCATGAAGTAGAAATCAACTCAAAATAAAATATCAATTCTCTACTTTATGATATGCTTAATTTCTTTTGCTCTTTTTTTTTAATTTTTCTTTGAGCCGTCATGATATGATCACTTTATATAACTTGTGATATGACTCTCACATATTAAACCAAAATTCATAAACAAATCAAATTGAATAAAGTTGAATAAAATGTCATATCATCTCTCAACTGATCTACTTATCTTTTTTATTTCTATCCTTTTAAATCCATTTCCTAAAAGTCTTATAAAATTTGAAAAACTAAATTTGTTATATGATATTATCAAGACTAAATGAAATAAGTGTCAAAATGGATTTAAAAGGTGTATTTTAGGGGTATTAGGCTAAATTTATAAAATGCGCAAGTTTTGCTTAGGTTGTTAATATATTTGCGTCATTTTCAATTAACCCAAGTATGTTTGATCATAATCATGTTTAAATCGGAATTGAAAAATTGCATGAATATTATTTCACTTATTTATGATCATTTCACTCATGCATATGTTGTGCAAAACTCAATAATTAAGGTATAATAAATATGAAACTCTAATGAAGATGAAACTCATGTACTAATTTTAACTTTCGCAACTTCATGCGATTTCTTCTCGTCTCATCACTTCATTAGACATGCCTTACATTGCAAAAACATAATTAAGAAAAATCGGAAGCATTCGAAGAAAATCTAGGTCATATGATTAAAATAAGCACTCTCTGTGAGCTAACGCAGGCGCTAGTACCTAACGCTGGCGCTAGCTCGAGTCTCTGATTTTCTATAATTTTAAAATTTTGAAAAATCAACAAAAATATATGTATTTGTTTAATATTCAAAAACCAAAGAGAAAATTTACAAAACTCTTCAAAATAAACATATTTTCTTATATTCACTATTCACCTTACAACGTTTCTATCTAATAATTTGAAAAGGTTGAATATGAATTTTCTTTAAAAATTCCTCATGTACATTATCATGAATAATTAATTACGAGTTCTTAATCACTATGAATTAATATTAATGATCATATATAATAGTCATGCAAAATCATATGATCTTCTAAGTCAAACATCAAATATAACTACAAAAGATTTTATTCCTTCGAAACATATAGTCTGTGATCATGATTACTATATGAATCTATTATGTGTTGCATAGACCATAAAATCAACTCTATATCCATATGAATAAATACATTAGAATCATCACGTTATTCTATTTCTAAAACTTGAATCTCTATTGTTACATACATGCAACATTGTATCAACAAACCTTGGTATAACATTAATCTCAAACTTATCATACTAACATTGTCGACCAAAGAATATTTGTGTCTATGTTAGGCTTTATATGTTTACCAAGACATACAGGCTGGGTATTCTCATCTAGGGCTTATTCATGGTATTCCTGTGCATGAACATTATGGTTAAAATCATGCATATTTGATTTGCTCATTCATGTCATCTCATACAAAGTTTAGGTGGTAAGCTCATATACAAAATCGCCAATGTTTCATGAAATTTGCACTATCTAGACATTTCCTAAAAATCTGAAATTTCAGCATAAAACTACTATTATGACACTTAATCAAGATCAATAATTACAAATTTCAAAATCATCCAAAATCGGGTACTGTTTCTCGCACTAGCGCTAACGCCGGCGCTAGTGCACCTATGTCTTTTTTTGTATTTTTAAAATTTTGAAAAATCCCTAAAAATATATCAATCTATGTGTACTATTCATTTCTGCATTTTTGCTTTTATTACATTTTTGAAAAATCAAATACAAAAATACAAAAGCCAAATTACAAAAAAATTATATGTTTTGCCTTTGTGTTTTTCTTTTGTCATTTGTTTAAATTCTATTTCTAAAAGCAAAAATCAAATACAATAATATAAAACAAAAAAATTATCAAAAATTGTTATTTTTTGAACTTTACTTTTTACTTGTATTTTGCGAAAGGGTGATTTGGGCCATCATCCCATCATATCACCTAGTACCGGGCGAACCTCTCACAAGGTAGTCCTCGGGAAGTCCAAGATCAATTTTATGAGATCAAACTTTAAATAAAAATTATTCTTCAAAAATATCAAAAATATTGTATGGACTTCATTGAAAATCAAGCATGAATTAATCTATTATTTAGAACTTCTATAATGTTGCAATTTATCTTTTCAAACTACATTGAACATTGCTTTCATCATGCTTTGATATATCTATTAATATGTGCATAAATTATATTGAAAGTGGTGTAGAACTAAGCTTAGCATGCCTCTAAGTATGAGTAAATATTTTATGTTTGATAATGATCTTTATTCACTCACTTATTTTGGCATTTTCAATATTTGTGTTTAATCTAATAATGCTTGTGTATGTTTTGTATTAGTACAATGAATTAAAATTGCAAAAGTATCTTACCTACACTCCTTTATTTGCATTTTTAAAAATTAAGAAAAGTGGTTATCTTTCTTATAAATTATATTGGTTTGCAAAAAAAGTGTATTCGGAGAACTTTGTACTAAAACAAAAATCATAAAATAAAGTGACAAAGATAACTCCACCAAACACTACTTGAACCTCCTGATAAGTCTTAATAAGCGTTGTGAGGTTGAGCACCTTGGAAAGAATAGTAAAGTATCTTGTGCAAACCATAACTTTCTTTCAAAATAAAAACCACTTATTCTTAAGTACACTGAATCACAATAAAAAATCAATATTGAAGAATAAAATTATGTGATCCCCCAAGCACTACTTTGCACCCTGATAAGTCTTAATGAGCATTGTGTGTGCAAAACACCTTGGTAGTTGTACATTTTTTTTGTGCATTGAAGTTTGTGGAAGTAAAATTATTTGTGTTTTATTGTGCTCTTACTTTACATATTACTTGTATTTTTGATTAAAACATTTGTTTACTCTACTCAAAAATACACTTATGTGCACATCATTATCTTCCATAACACTTCTTCTTATGAGTATTAGATCCTAACCCAAATTCTATACTACTTTTACTTATGAAATGCACTAGATAACCTAGCATGCTTTCTACAATGTTTGGTATGTTTTGAAATTGTGAATTAAAGTAACATTGTAGTAATCTCTTTTTGATAACATTATTTCATGCTTGGTTACATTATTGTTAAACTTAAAGATTTTAATTGAAAAATGATTTACAAAAACATCTTATTTTTGAAATTCAACTCATATATTTTTTTACGGATCATCATTGATTACAATAAGATGTTTCTTGTATTTCTATAAGTCTTCCGCATCATCACCATATAATTGTTTTACCTTGCACTTTCATGCTTATTTAAAGTCTTTCATTTTGTGTGCATCATCACTTGAATCTTCAAATTCCTTTCTTGCAACAAGTGGTAGACTTGCGTGGTAAACTTTATATTGGTTGCTTTTAACATGAATCTTTTTGCTATAAAACTCTGATTTAATTCTATGAAAATATTATTATGCTAAAATTTTGATTTATGAATGGATTTCAAAATAGCTATGTGAGTGTTTTCATAAATTCAAATAAAAATATAAATCCATAGGCTATGTTATTAGATTTAAAAAGCTTAAATGTTTCCAATAATTATTATCCATGACTTCATTTCTCACCATAGTGGGGGCGTAGGGTTGTAGACATTAGATAACCATTATCTCTAGTCATGTCTTGTCCTTAACCGATGAGTGTTCCAGTGGAGCCCTGCAAGACACTGGGGGGAAAGAGTGCTAGGTTGAGTTGTGTCTAGTGTTTGCATATGGGACTAACACCCCAATCTACGGCATGTATGCAGCTCCTCATGCCCATCCGCCACTTAGTACAGGGCTAGGGTGTAGACATATTGTCTGGGTAGTTTAGTTACTTGGAAATCATTACATTTGTTTATGCTACAAACTCTAATTTATGAAATTGTTGTAATACTCAAAACTCTGATCTATTTCAATAAAACGTATTCTAAAACTCCTTATCATTTCCTTCTCTAAAAGCTCGATCATGCTCTTATCTAATTATCAACTTTTAAGTGGTGTCTCCTTACTCGCTTTTGCTAATAACAAAAGGGGGAGAACTAACATGATAAATATTAATCTACTATCAAACTATAATGCTTAATTAAGATGATAGCTTACATATTAGGAGAGCATTCACTTAGGGGGAGCATGTATTTAGGGGGAGCAATTATAAATGCTAAAATCATTCATTATCCTAAGTCATCACTCTCACACACACACAAGTATGTTTCTCATGCTTATATATATTAATGCTCTGATTTATCATTAATGGTTTTGTTATTATCAAAAGGGGGAGTTTGTTGGAACATGGTCTTCCGCATCTCCTAGGTTTGAGAATAACAAAACCATTAATGATAAATCAGAGCATTAATATATATAAGCATGAAGAAACATACTTGTGTGTGTGTGAGATGATGACTTAGGATAATGAACGATTTGCACTATCAAAAGGGGGAGATCTTGTGTGTTTAAGTGTGCAGGATAACAAAGTCCACATGACTCAAGGATTACATAAGACGGTTGCCCCCAAAGTTGAGCCATCAAATCCAAATCTTCCACTAGCGCTGGCGGTAGCACTAGCACAGGCGCTAGCTGTCGTTCGACGAACTATTAGCGGCTAAGTCTATTCGTCGAATGTTCTCGTGAACTCCCGACGAATATCGACGAACGCAGACAGAAGTAAAAAAGGTAGACTTGTGAAGGAAATTGTGCGGCTAAGTCAATTAGTCGAATGTTCTCGAGAACTCAGACGAATTCCGATGAATGAAAACAGAAGACAGTACTCCCACTAGCACTGGAGGTAGCACTTAGTGCCTGGCGCTAGCGATGATAGCGCAATTTCGGGAGCACATATGGAAGGAGATAACGCCTGGCGGTAGCCGATAGCGCAGGCGGTAGCGACGCACACAGTTGGCAAGGAGGAATTGTTTCCTCGGATTGAAGATTCTGCCGCGCAAAACATGTCCTAATTTAGGATAGCGCCGGCGGTAGCTGATAGCGCCGGCGATAGCGCAAAGCAATAGAGGAAGGCGTCCGGCTTGCTTAAAATGAAGGATTCTCACGCGGAGAATATTTCCTAAACTGGGATAGCGCCGGCGGTAGCGATAGCGCAGGCGCTAGCTCCAAGGCTATAAAAAGGACCCCTTGGATCCATCTTCTTCATTCTCTTTAGATCCAGATTTCCAGAGCTTCGTGCCACAACATAGAGAGGAAGTTTCAGAGAGATACTCCCACAAATCCATAAAGACTAAAGGAGATCCATGGAGAAGATTTCAACACACGTCATCATCGTGACGAAAGACCGCGTCGACTACGATCATACTTAGGGCTGAAATTCGCCTCGTTTTGGCGACTAGGTCTCGGGTGTAGGTCTAGGGGGTGCTCGAGGCCATATCCGGGGAAGGGTTGGCTAGAGCAGCTTGAGGCCGTATCCGGGGAAGGATCGGCTAAAGCCAACCAGTTCGTTGGGATACGAGTCGGTATAGAAAACAAAAAGAGTTTTTTTTTCATTAGCTTTGATTTCTAGCTTCGACAAGAGATCAAGTTTTGTAATCATGCTTCTCAAGTTAATAAAATCATGTCTTTACTTTTACTTCACTTGATATGTCTTGATCTTCTTTAGTTTAAAAATCAAAGCTTTTTCTAAAATATTCAAAATATATCAAAAGTTTTTAAAACACTTATTCACCCCCCTCTAAGGGCGCCTACCGATCCAACAGCTGTACCATTTGAATGATACTCGTTTTGATTTCAAAATTATTATTCGCCACCGCCGGACGAATAATGCTAGATTGTGTTCCCTCCCAATTTGGCCTCGCATAATAGGACATAGTCCGTAGAGGGGCCTCATTAGGTGCGCTCGATTTCCGGATCAAAACAGAATTCTAGATTGACTGAAGAGTCTCCTCGGGTCATAAACCAAAAATAAAAGAGGAAAAGATGTGAAAAAGATAAATAAAATAAAATAAAATTTTAGATAAATATTTTAATTATATTATTTTTTTATATAAATTTTTTTAATATATAATTTTTTTTGTTTTTTTATTATGGTGAATTAAAATTAGTCCTGGACTTCCCAAGGTCAACCCGGTGAAGGGCTCGCAAGGTACTAGAGGCTATGATGGGAATTCATGCCCAAAGCGTCTTTTCCAGGAATTTAGTTGCACCTTAAAGATAAGAAAAGAAAAGATAAAATTAATAGATATTTCATTTTCCAAAATATCAACCATTGCAACGGCGCCAAAAACTTGATGCGCAAAACTATATCCGCAAACGATAACGACAAGTGTACCATATTGAATGTAGTATAGGTTATAAAAACCAAGGTCATATTAGACTCGGGGCGGCTGATTACTCTTACTTCGGAAAATCGCTATTATTTTATCGAATTAAACTTGGGTTGGTTGTTTGCAAGAAAGAGAAATAATTTGTTAAAACTATGATTTAAAGGGCTAGCACTCAACCTTGAATCACCTTGGAAAGAAAAATAAATAAAGAAATAAAACTTCTAATTCTCTTTAAAAGAAATGCTTGACCGTGGAGGTTCCCGAATTATAAACGCACCTCTCTCGAGGATGCGCTCAACTGAGTTTAGGTTCATCAATCGAACTCTCGTTCTAGAATCGAAACCCCTAAAAATCGCCTTATCGAAGTGAACCCCTATATTGGATATGACTCCAATCCGGGAGATTTATGTCGTCCTCTCTCGAGGAGTGCATTCAAATCTCTTTATCCTTGAAATGATCGATTCGAACTCAAAACCTCTCGGTTATTAGACTACGAAAACAAGAATGAGATTTATATATCGATAATATAATCTCAATCAATATAAATTCAAGGATAAATCTTAAGCGATCAAAATAAGAGAAAACGAAGTTCTAAACTAACTTATGAATTATATTTTCCTTGGATCATCTCAGTCGAGTTCTAATGGAAATTTAGCTACTCATGGAGATGGAGGAATTGAAAGAAATAAAAGAGTACATAATGGAAAAGAGAATAGAATAAGAGAAAAGGGAACTAATTTTATTGATTTGCAAAAGAAATTACAACTAGGAATTAAAAGTACAAGCTTGGGAAGTAAAAATGCAAGAAGGAAAAGACATACAAGAGTAAGAAAACAATGCAGGAAAAATAAGCTAGAACTCCCAAAACTTCTCCCCAAACATCTGGAAAAGCTCACTTTAAATAGGCAGAATTTTGATGTTACACGCCCTCGGTCACGCCCGTGACCAAGGGCGTGTAAGGGGCGTGATCGGTGCTGGCGGAGGGGGCGCGATCTGGCGTAAATGCGAGCATTTCAGCTGCGTCACGCCCTAGGTCATGCCCGTGACATGGGGCGTCTAATCTCTAAATCTTGCAGCTGGCGAGAAACTTTGGCGGGAAAGGGCGCTGTTGAACATTCGTCGATCTCAGCATTTTCGTCGAATGCAGCAGCCGGGCGCAGTTCGTCGATCGCCTGAATATTCGTCGAATGCAGCAATGGAGCAGTTCGTCGATCACCTCAATATTCGTCGAACGCAGCAATGGAGCAGTTCCTCGATCTCCTTAGTTTTCGTCGAACGAAGCTCATATCCAGTGGTCACGCCCCCAGGTCATGCCCGTGACCTAGGGCATGTAACTTTAAAATTACGTGACAGGCGTGCTGGCAGAGGGTGGTGGGTTCCGGCCGTGACAATGATGTCACGCCCTTAGTCACGCCCGTGACCTGGGGCGTGTACTTGGCGAATTCTTCATGGAACGACTCTGGGGCGGCTGAAACCTGTCTGGAACACTTCGTAGGTTATACGCCCATGGGTCACGCCCGTGACCTAGGGCGTGTAATTTTATATTTTGCTCAAAACAGCCCAAAAAATCTGAAAACAAAAAATAGACTCAAGTTAGCTTATGAAATAACAAATGAAAGGATTTATATGAAATAATTCATATAAATAACATAATTTCATATTACAAATATAATAAACCAATACTAAAAGATGAGTAAATAAATCACTCATCAATCTCCTATCCTTTCCTTCAAATAATTTGGCCAACCTAAAAGCTTGTTCTTTGAAAATTTCATTCAAGGTGCTTGGTGTTAGTTCGTGTGGATCTTGGATCCGGTGTGAAGTGAATATGGCGGATGAGTTTCTCTCCAAATGACGCGTCTCCGGTGGATCCGTTGAAGAACAATTCGGGCGATTTCATGCTTGAGTATAATCCCATCTCATGCGGGGTAACAAAAATTTCTACTCGTGCGATTTTCCCTCTTGTTAATTTCTTGTGGTGGTAATTTTGGCGTGATCTTCGAATCACTTGACTATTCGAGGTTTTCTTCGATCGATTTGTGCGCTCTTCTTATTTTTTTTAATTTTCGAAGAGGATTGGCGAACCTCAACTTTTTGTTGGGAGAGATCTACCCTATGGAAATCGTAAATTATGGTGGATCTCTTTTGGTACAACTCAAGCTCGTTCGGACCCGGTGGGTTCTTTTAGTCGGGAAGAATATTGGCCTATAGCCATCTATTCAACCTCTAGCGGCGTGACTACCCATACGTTAGCATCTAATTGATAAATATTGCGTTGCGTGTACGTTTGCGAATTATTTTGTGCGAACGTAAAAATTGGGAACATTGAGAGGGAACGCGTGCGTGTTCATAGCGATTGTGTCAGAGAGAATAGCCTGCATCAATATTGCTCTCTTTCTTTACTCTGTTCAAAGACTTTTTCAAGAATTGGGTCAGTATACACCTTCATCTAATTTTTAGGAATGTGAACTTTCTCATAAGTGCTGTTGTATGACATATACTTTTTATACTATTTTCTCTGTTCCTTAGTGTACCTCTCCCAGATAGGTATGTTTCTCTCATATGTCCTTCCATTGAATGTGTTTCTTTTAAGACTGTTCTTCTTCCTCTGAATATGTCCCTTTGTCTGGGAGCAGATGCTGGAGCTGTTAGAATTGGAATAGGAGGAAGCAGGGCTGGAGTAGGATCAGGAGAGGACATAATAGAATCAGAAGCATAAGTAGACATAACATGTGGTACTGTTCTTGATTCTTCAGAAGTAGGCTTGTGTTTTATGTTCTCAGGGATGTGTGAATCAGCTCATATTGAGAACACTTTCAAACTAGCCCAATAGTCCTCGTCATTTGAAAATTGATTAGACTCACTTTAAGACTCCCCCCTTATTAGGTGGGTTACCCGGGTCTTATGACCAGAACCGCCGCCTTACGGATGACACCAACATACGTATTAGGCACCCCCGCAAGACGCCAATCCTACCGGCTATTACGATCATTTAACTTTAGGCCAATAAAGAGAAGAATATGAAACTAAAACAACAAGTCCACATCACAAATGTTATAAAGAAACAGATTGTCCATCATGAGCACAAAATAGAGAGAGGGGCTTATGCCCGATACATAACCAAATGAATAAAGTAAGTAAACTCTCTCTCTCTCTCACTACAACTCTACGCGGAAGCTAAACACTCATATCTGTTGGGTTTTTCTAGAATCATACATCACATGTATGCGCAGCGGAAATAAAGAGAACAACCCAAAAGAGTTTGGATTGGGCCACGAACATTGAATCAAGAAGTTAATAAAATTGCTAGGTATGAAATTACCTTAGTGGAGTTGGATCGAATCCAACCTAGGTGCTCCAAGAAGAAGAATCCTATCAGCGGCTATGCGAGAGTCCTCACATAGAATGATGTCTACGTCTCTACAGTGACCCACACGAGCCGGGAGAAGAACGACTGCACCTTGCACTTCCACGAACTGCTAGGTTCGCTCCAGGAAGAACAATCACGGCGACGATCGCCAGAGAGGAGGTCGGCGGAGGCGAACGGGGCGGTGGAACTCTTTCCGTCTAGGGTTCGGGCGAGAGGCGGAACTCTTTCCGTCGGCTGAACCTTTCGTCACACACAAGAACCCTAAAAGAAGATCTATTTATACCCAAAGCATAAACAGGCTTCTAGAAGAATCACTATCCGCAGACCACAACAGAATTGGGGTTTCTGTAACAATTCGTCGGGATTCCACGGAACAACATTCGTCGAGTTTTCACAAAACAATCCGACGAATCCGACGAATCATATCAGACGGCAACATTTGCCATGTTAATGATCTCTGTAAAAATTCGTCGAGTTTCCATGGAACAATCCGACGAATCTGACGAATCATATCAGACGGCAACATTTGCCGAGTTAAGGGTCTCTGTGATAATTCGTCGAGTTTCCACAGAACGATCCGACGAATTCCGACGAATCCGACGAATCATATCAGATGAATTCCGACAGCAACATTTGCTTTACCTCCCCGATTCTATATGGTGATTGGTAACCTTTACCAACACAGTCAATCTTCCAACTTCTCCACATGCTCTTATGTGCGACCCTGCAGGCTCATATCGCGTTGGCAGTGACATTACATGTTTGACCACTTCTAGATCACAATGGTAACTCCAACAATATCATCCAGCACCTGTCTCGTAGTGGAAGTAATGCGCGACATCTGCTCCTCAGGTCCTGCCTCCTCTTCTAGTTGGGGCTCCTGCTCCTCGGGCACCTATGGTCATACCCGACTGTTAGTCATAAAGACTAAGTTGATTTTGTCCCCGCCTTCCCCCGCGACTCCTAGGCACTGAGCGGGAGGAAGAAAGCGGAGGACAACAAGGTGGAATAATCAAAAGAAGGTGACAAGGGAATCTATGCTAGTAAGTATATAAATAAAAAAGAACTACTCTAGCAGTGTAAACAGGTAAACAGTAATGAACGGTAAGAAGTATGTAAGTAAAGCAGTGTGCGCATGTATAGCAAATAGGTAAAGAATTCTACCATTACATAAGTATCTTAATTTATATGAACGCCTTTACAAACTTATAAGTTACGATTTCTAGGAATATAACTTATCATATAAAAGAGCCCAAACTAATTTATATGATAATGGTCTACATTTAATGTTCTACAGTTTGTGAATGTTATGATATGCATGTTATGATATGATTCATGCAAGAGCAACTCGTCCACACGACTCTGTGATCACAGACCTTTAGTTCCCAATTTTTGGAGCTAGCTTCACTCTCTGGTTCCACCGTTGTGGCTACGGCAGCAGTGGAGCGGGCACCTCCACTTCCTGGGTAGATATACACACTACCATGCCTAGACCCTTCGTATGACTCTGTACACGTCCTAGGTGCACTCTAGAGTCTTGTGTACTCTTTGCTGGAATCCACCAGTCTTAGAGTTTGGGTGTGCATCCTTGGGGATAGTCCTCCAGACCGTAGTATAAACAACCTACTGGCCCCGTAAACCCTCACACCCGCCTAAGTCAACGTACTGCCGTCGGTGTGATGATTGGTCCAGTACCAAAAACCAACCACTAAATTGTTCTTATGCACATGCATGTTATAACCACCCGAGCCTTCAACTTGTAGGACCAACCCGTCCTATTATACAACCTCCCGATCCTCCAGTTCGCAGGACCAACCCGTCCTGTTATAGAACCTCCCGAGCCTCCAACTAGCAAGACCAACCCATCTTGATATACTGTTTCCCATATTGTAGCCAGGGATGAGGTTCACTAAGTCTCTTGATTAATTAGTTAGACATCTCTTGACTAATTATTATTATACTTAGAAGTTTAGAGTGAATCTTGGACTTCCCGAGGTTTATCCGGTGAAGGGCTCGCAGTGGTACTAAGGAATGTGATGGGCTGAAGCCCAAATCCCCCTTTCCTAGACATTTACTTTTATTGTTGGCTACCTTTTCTAAAGTCCCGCTCTCCTTATTACTCTTTATGACTTAGATGCTTTATGACTTATCCTTCACCCTATTCCTAAGCAAACATTCTCTTGAACGATGCTCAACACCTAAGATCTCTCATCCTATAAGTGGTGTAGGCCTTGTGTAATTCTCAATATTCCTAATAACACTCTAACGATATAATATGAACAATTACCATGTTGTGTGATTACTATTCTCTCATAACGTAATCCTTACCCCTTTCTGTATAGTGCGACACGAGTCTAAATTTATCCCTAAACAATAGTGCCAACGTACTGCAAAAATTCTTCACCTTCTAGGGGCTAATATAAATGATATGTTACGATTATAATCCAAATTTCACTAATTTTCTAAGTGATCTTGATCGTTAAATCATCACATTACGTTTTTACTATTCACAGACCAAAATGAGATTGAACTAGATTTGATTTCTATGATGCAATTATGACCATATCATGTCCAAATGAGTTCCAATTTTTACCATAGGTTCAAAATGGATAATTTAAGGGTTGACTAGAGTTTTGACATATTTCAAATAAATTTCACTTCAATTTAAAATCAATTAATCAATTGACATCTTCTAAATTACAAAGGAAGTATCTTGACAGTAAGTTAAATCTTGCTAATAAAATTTCCAGAGATGATAGATGACATAATAACATGATTTCCAAAATTCTATAAATTTTCAGAGGATTTATAATCATAATTTTCATTTAACATAAAAAGGATGAAAATATGACTTTACACATCAATTACTAGTTTATGTCTTCCAATTTTTTTGAAAAAATTACTATAGCACTATAGCGACCTAAAAACATCACATCCAAAGTTTCATAATCTTCCAGTTATGTTTCACCATAGATAATTCATAAAATAAGAAGTGTGACAAACTGATTATATTGAATTTACCATGCATAATATATCCAAAAATTCTTCCAAAAATTCCAGAGATTCATAATCAGATTCCTAATGATTTTTTAGAGTTTCAAAAATTTCTCAAACATTTTGCTCAGTGAAATTTCAGTTATTCAGAAATGTGACCTAAGATAAATTTGATAATTTCTAAAGAAATAATCTCTGAAGCTTTCTAAAAATATTTGCAGAGATTCTAAATGGTATAACAAGTGATTCTCTAGAGTTTCAAAATTTTCCACAAGGTATTAGCCATGAACATTTCACAAATACATAAGTGTGCCATAAATCTTATTGATCATATACATAGGATTTTTTATCCCAAAAATCCTAAAATTTTCCGAGGTAATGTATTATGTCATAAGGAGGGTGTGGCCAAAATTTCAGAAGCTAACACTATGCCATATGTAATACACAAAATATCTCTTTTGGATATTGGCACACGATAACACATTTTACGTAGAGACTTGCAAGTGGAATTACCCTACATGCAGAGGTCCAAATACTCTCAAATTTTAACCATGGTCTAATAATGGCCTAATAAGCATGAAACCCAAATATGGGGTCATTTGGAGATTTACAACTCTATACATTTCATTTATTTGATTTATCATATTTTGAACAAAACTGTAGGGAAATTATCTCCAAAAAATTCTAATTTTTGGAAGGGTGATGTGTTCCCTCATGTCTAATCTAGGTTTCAAATTTCCCATGTATGCAAGGTATTTTGACAGATATTTGCACAAAATACACATGCACACACACTTTGTACACCCATCAACAAAACTGGTGCTCAGGGGGCTCTAGTGCACCAAATCACATGAAATCTAGGCCAAATTAAAGTTAAGACACAGAACTATAACTTTCATGTTTAGGGGTTTTGCTATTTTTGCCTTTATGTCACATAATTTTAAGATATAATTAGCTGTTCAAAGTGTGACAAATCAAAAAAGTGATATTAATATGTTCTGCATTTAGCAGATCTCCAAGATCAAACGGCAAGGGCATCGTCTTCTACTTTAAGCCAAGGGCTCTGATTGCCCCGACCTGGAGGTCTTTGATCCTCCATTTCCCATCCATCCACGGTCCACCATTGCCGGCCACCACCTCCACCATCTTCCTTCAGGTGGTGGCTCCCGCCAGGGGGCGATACCGCCGCCGGAGATGGCTTCTCCAGCTATCCCAAGCAGGAGAAAAATATCAAGAAAACTCCCTCAATCTCACATGGGATCGGGTTCAATTGAGGCCTATTTCTCTCCTAATTGGACCTAGATGCTGGCGCAGAGGGAGAGGGGGAGAAATCAACCTGAATGGGGACTTGAGAGCGAGTCATGTGTCGGGGCGGCATGACGGCGTGTATCTCCGGCGAGCTTGCTCAAATACTTGATCCGACAACTAATTTCTTGCTCCAGGTGGCCATCCCAACTTCTCTCCTCCTTCTGAAGCTCGTGGAAAGGTCTAATGGAGTTGGGAATTGTTGTATGTGAATTTCCTATTAAGGCAAGGCTTGACCATGCCTTGGTTGTTCCTCCCAGCGGCCAAGTGGCATCTGTTAAGCCCAATTTGGCTGGGAATTTACTAAAGAGCTCAGGCATGGCTTTGGGCAGAGGAGTGGAGTGCCAAGTGGCCTTCATTCCTCAAAATCCTCTTTGTCCTTAATGGATTTTGGGGAAAGACCCATTCTGCCCCTTTGCATATCATCTCTCTCCTATTTTCAGAGGGCCTGTCTGGTAATTAGGCATGTGGGATACAAGATGGGCTTTGGTTGAGGCCTTATCCCAATTGAATTGATTGGGGCTTTTAATTTCTTTCTTAAAAGAAAATCAAAAGAGGGTTCTCGTCGATCGACGGGAGGTCCCATCGATCGACGGGACCATCCGTCGATTCTATCTAATCCTTAGTTAACATCCATCGGCGGGATGTCCCGTCGATCGATGGGACCATCCGTCGATTTTACCTACCAGGAATAATTCCTTCGATGGGATGACCCATCAATCAACGGGACCATCCGTCGATCTTTTCCTGACAAACCTAATTCTATCGACGAAATGTCCCATCGATCGACGAGACCATCCCTCGATTTTTACTTGGCAGAAATAATTCCTTCTCTAATCTTGATGCAGATCAGAGGGATCTCTATCATCTTCCACCTATTGTGGACCACATGTGAGTTCTCTCAATTTCAATGTGACTCAAGGCCAATACATAGCTCTGACCCACTTCACACACCACATGGCCTACCATAATTTTAGTCAAGGGTCTAGTAGGTTGATGGGATGTTACACTCACCCTGATTTGATGACTCCCCCTGAATTGCATGCAGAAATTTGTGAGGAGAGGATGGTGCATGTGCCAGAGTGAATAGGAGGAATATAAAGAATCTGGGACATCTAAATTTAGGCGTGCATTATTTTTGCACGCATGTACACGCGTGTGTATATGTGTGTGCACAATTTCGTGCCCAGTTCTTTCTCTCGTCGTTGACCTGGCATAAGCATGTGTGCTTCGCGTCACACGCCCGTGTGCCCTATTTTATTTATATGCACTGCTCGTGATTTCAGACAGATCGACCAATGGGAAGTTACATTTTCCGCCTTTTTCTTCCACAAAGGACTAAGGTTCACCCATGCACTCTTCCCATCTTTCAAGAGCATTAATGTGAAGATTCATCCATCCTTCTCCTCCGCTAAGCTAAGATCTCGAAAGGACCATGTGGATAGTGTAGTTCAATATAGAAGACCGACTCATTGGGGATAGGTGACAACTTTCCCTCTACCTCGGATGCACCTGATGAAGGCTTGAAGGGCTCGGATGGGATATCCTTCCCTCTCTACGACAATGTTTTGTGCACTATTTGTATTTCTCTCTTCTTCATCTAGCCATTTAGAAAGATATTCAAGTATTTTTCCTCTTCATTTTGATGATGGTTGTATGAAGATGTCTTAAACTCATCTTTGTGTAAATCTTACATCAAGTTTTCTCTTGATTTCATTCATTGCATTTGGTGTAGTCTAGGAGGCCTAGCCTCATGTTGTGATCTTGTAGTTATTTCATGTAGTTGTGATTTTCTTGTGATTGTGTTGTGCATTGATATGGAAACAAGAAAAGAGGTGTCGGCGACCTCACCAGTCTCTCTTGAGCAAAGTGGTGAAGTCGATCCGCTTGTCTGTTTGTGATTGTGACACAGTGGCGGCGACCCGTATTAGTGTAGTTTTATTTTCTGTGTTTATAATTTAGGAACCCCCCCCCCCCCCACCACCACCACCAAATCAACAAACTACAATTTCATTTTTCGATATTAATTTATGCTTTTCTATAATCTATAAATCGCACGAGCATTACATATTCCACATGAAATCGATACTCGGGGTAACTCATCATTTTATATTACTTGAACGAATGGTGCAATTGCGGTAATCGCATCATGTTTTTGGCATCATTGCTGGGGAATACGACATCTTGTGATTTTTAAAATTTGGAAAACAGTTTGTAAAGGTTGTTTTTCATTTTTATTTCCCTTTGTCTAGTGATTTTAAATTTTCATTATACAGGCGCATCCGTTACAATTATGTATATGTGCAACTTGTTTATGCATCCATTAATTTGTGAATTCTCCCCGAGGCATTATGTATTTACTTTCTCTATGCTGGTGGTGCAGGTCATATAATCATTGTAGTGATGACTGTTATTCAAGAGACTGTAGTTATAATTCATATGACTCACCTTATAAAGCACCAACATCCTATGGTACATCACATGAAGCACCCCATTCTTATAATTATGCACCCCCACTACAACCATCATCCCCTAATTTCAGCTCGGCCCCTCAATGGTCGAGAGGAAATAGGAAACAATACGTATTTTGTCATAGCACCGATCACGCGTTGAAGGATTGTGTTGCATTTCAATGTCATATGGAGGAGGATAACGAACCAGATATTTCAACTGTTCATCCTCTTCTCACTTCGGCGTTCCTTCAGCCTCTGATAATGTATACACAACACCACCTTGTTTATGCGGGACTGCGAATATTCCCATCAGAATCTCTGCTAATCGGTGTAATGATATGGTGGAGTATCCTCTCCCTACACATTCATTACTCCTTTGGATTCACCCCTAGAGGAACCGTCCAATATATTCTCTGAGTATGTGTTTGACACAGTTCCTTCATTGCATAACTTTTTTGCACTCATTTCAACTGATCATTTTGTCTCCATCCCGCAGGACAGGGTTACAGAGATTGTATCTGTTCAGCAAGAGTTAGACTATGACATCCCATCTGTTGAGGAAATTCCAAGTTTTTCACCAGTTGGTGATGCCCACATCGCTTGCGTGGCTCCTACACCATCTAATTTCTCCTGCCCAGCCTTAGATGATGATAGCAATGACTGGGAATTTGAACCTATTGGGAGTGAGACTGGGACCACTCCCTATATATTAGTTTATTTTGTCTTTCCTCTAGTTTCTTTCCTAATCCCCCTTAATCTTCTGAACCCGTGCAGGTTGATTTGTCACAGGTACTCCATGAGGATATTTAGCACCATGCTTAAGTCAATGAGGTGAGCATCCCCCAATGTTAGGAGGTTGATCCCCTTCCATATAGGAGGCCCCATTCATTGCCTTCTACTCCTGCATCCTCCTTGTTGATGATGACACCTTGCTGGGCAAGGACAAGTATTTTGGTGAGATTAGTGAGGATCACTCCTCCTCTTCTTACTTTCTGTTCCATCTACCTATGATGAGTAAGTATTATTATTTAGGTGAAGGGGTAGATGTTTTATCACTTGTTCGGTACCCTCTACCGATACGGATATTAGAACATCTACCTGTTCATTTCTCTTTCCATACTCTTATTAGCTATAATTTTTTTTAATAACTAAAAAGTCGTGTTGGGGAGATAATAAATCCAATAGTTATCTTGTTTTTATTTGCATTTTTATTTTTCCAAGTCTAGTGTAATTATTTAAAATTCATATTATTTTTCCATTTGGCTTTGTTTTGGATCTAATCATATGCGCAGGATCCGGCTGGGTCGTGCATTCTTGTTAGTCAACCTTGGGTCGGGTGCACATTTTGGCAAATTCAAAGTTCAAGTCATCTTGGAATGCCCCATCTCGGGCATTGGGTAACTTGTTTCTCTCCCTTATTTTCATATTTATTAGCAATGAGGTCAATGCAATGTTTATGTCGGAGGGGGGGGGGGGGGGGGGGGGGGGGGGGGGGGTAGATAGCTTATCCATTTGTACATTTACACTCATCTCGCATTCCATACGCACTATTATTTTTCAAAAAAGTGCTCCAAATTTTGAAAAAAAATCTTTTTCCTGCACACGTACATTAATTTCTGCACCCACGCGCTTAGGACATGAATAATTGTTAGTTACTAATTTTTCTATTTATTTATTGGTGTATATGTTAGATTAATTTAAAATTATAATTGATTCTGGTAGTGGGTTGTAAACTCGTGCAGTGCTCCTAGTCGAGTGCATGTGTTCATGGGTAGAAATGGGTTTAGAGTTAATTTCTTTGCATGTATTAATTACACTCTCTTTTTGCTAATTATTGTCTGTTTATTTCCACTTTGAGTTGGAGCGTGATCGCGTCCGATACTAGTGTATAGTTGTGTGTTATGTTACTTGAGGCGTATTATAAGATCATGATGAAGGGGTGTCCTTTCTTAGTGTCTAGAATTCACCCCTAGCTATCTTCGAGGCATGCACATAAAATTTAATTAACTCAACTTAAATGATTTAGGCCTTTCTTTGGACACTTTGATTCAATGCTTTCGATCTTATTTTCAATACCATTGATCACGTTGATCCTTACACCATGTTCTTTGATATTCTCCTCCACCGTGCTATCACAAAAGATTGAAGGCCCAAATCCTCTCACATAGCTTCGAGGTGTGTTTAAAAACTTGATCATGCTATTTTGGTTAAAGGTTGTATTTGTGATATTGGTGGCATGCCCATTGCTCATGAGGGTGTTTTTTTTAAATATGAAAACAAAAATCTGAAATAAAAGTGAAAAATGAAAAAGAAAAAAAACAAGAAAAAGAAATGTATTTTATTTTTGGTGCTGAGCTAGTTGAGAGTGATCCCATTATTTTAAGTCCAAGTCAGGGGGTGTCACTCTCACTATTTTCTTGTGCTATTTTTTGTATGCTAGCTCTTCATTTTGCTTAAGTGTGAGCTTTTATTCATCAAGTTTATCTTTGACTTCCCTCGCCTTAATCCTAGTCCCAAAGAGTTCATCCTAATCAAAGTCCTATGGATTTTCAAAGTTAATTTTTAATAATATAGCGGAGAAGTTGTGACCGGGTGAGCCTATGACCATCATCATTAATGGATTTCTTTTGAGGCCACCCTGGTAGTTGTGCATCTATAATTCCAATCTCAGTGCTCTCTACTTTCGCTTCATGCAATGCTTAGGACGGTTTTAATACTCTTTTGTAAAAGTGGATATAGTTGCTTTCGATGATTTGTGTAAATAGTGTTTAATTAGTTCATATGTTCTAGAACGTCTCACTGACTTGCTTGTACTCTCCATGGGCATGATACTTCTCGATCCACTACCCATTTTCAGTTTTGATTTTCAATTAATCTCTCGTATGCCCCGAGGCACATAGCTTGTTCTGGATGAATAATCGTTCAAGTCTGGGGGTATTTGATACACGTATTTTGCTTAGTGTTTTTGCCCTGTATTTCTTATTATTTTCATCTATGTTTGCGGTGTTTATGTAGGATTTTAGCTTATATTATTGTATGTGGAATATCTGGACTATATGGGTCAAATGTCATTACAGGTGTGGACATTTCATGCAATTAAGGGGAGGCTATGTCAAAATTGTGTCATGCACACTCGTGCAGAATTTTCACACGCACGTGCGTCTCTGTCTCTCTTGAATTGGACACATTTTTTGATCTGAATTTGGGCATGCAATATTTATGCACGCTCGCTCGCACGCATGTAAATGCGCATGGCAAGTTGGCTCCCAGCTCTATCTATTATCGTTGACTTGGCACACGCACGTGCGCTTCGCGTTGCACGCCCATGCGCCCTATTTTCTTTATACGTGTTGCTCGTGATTTCAAATGGATCGGCCGACAGAAAGCATCATTTTCTGCCTTTTTCTATCTCTAAGGGCTAGGGTTCACCAGTAGGCTCTCCCCATCATCCAAGAGCATTAAAGAGAAGATTCATCCATCCTTCTACTCCGCCAAGCTAGGATCTCGAACAAAAAATGTGGACGGTGCAGTTCAATCGAGAAGACGGACTCATTGGAGATAGGTGACATCTTTCCATCTACCCATGATGCAATTGATGAAGACGTGAATGGATCAGATTGATAACTCGGGATCTCCATCCCTCTCTATGGCAAACTCTCAAGCACTATTTGTATTTCTCCCTTCTTCTTCCGCCCATTTAGGAAGAGATTTATGTATGTTTTCCTCATTATTTTGATGATTGTTGTATGCACATGTCTTGAACGAATCTTTGCGCAAATCTTACACCTATTTGTTCTTGATTTCATTTATTACATTTGAAGTAGTCTAGGTGACCTAGACTCTAGTTGTGATCTTGTGGCTATTTCATGTTGTTGATTTTCTTGTGATTGTGTTGTGCATTGTTATGGCAATAAGCAAAGAGGTGTTGATGACCCTCACTAGTCTTGAGCGAAGAGGTGAAGGAATCCCGCATGTGTGTTTGTGATTATGATGTGGTGCCACCGACTCACATTAGTGTAGTTTTATTTCTGTATTTATAATTTAGGAACCTCCCACCCCCACCCGACCAAATCAATGAACTACATTTTCATTTTCCGCTTTTACTTTCTGCTTTTCTAAATTCAATAAATCCCACGAGTGTTCCGTATTCCATGTAAGATTGATACTCGAGGTAACTCCTCATTTTAGATTACTTGAATGACTAGTGCACTTGTCGTAATCGCATCAGTACTCCAGGATGATATTGAGCATACCGTCCAAGTCAATGAGGACAACATCCCCTTATGTTAGGAGGTTGATTCTATTGGAGCATGTATTCCGCATCTCTTTGTTTGAGAATAACAAATCCCACATTTTATTTGATCTTGCTTGTAATGTGTTTATAGTGTGCAGGAACTATTGGTACAATATCCATATAAGTAGAATGTTGAATGTAGATGATCCACTAGAAAGAGAGCTAACGCCCAGTGTTAGAGTTAATGCCCGTGCTAACTTATCGTCGAGAAGGGATATCGTCAAGAGGATGCTATTATGAAGGGAATGTCGTTAAGATAGAAACCACAAGATAATGCGAGTGTTATGAGCTAATGCAAGCATTACGAGCTAACACGACCGTTACGAGCTAACGCGCGTGTTACGAGCTAACGCGAGCGTTACGAGCTAACGCGAGCGTTACGAGCTAACGCGAGCGTTACGAGCTAACGCGAGCGTTACGAGCTAACGTAAGCATTAGGTCATGTTCTTACACATTCTTCCATTACTTCAATAGTTGCGCGGTTCAGCCATGTTCATACACAATCTGATAGCGTTGTGTTGGGTATTGTATCCACAATAGCATGGATTTGAAAAAGTCCCACTTGAACTACGATGAATTAAATGTGCATTTGATGCTGCATTTTAGTTATATTGTTGCAGGACTTTAAATGCTAAGTACAAACCAATGTCAGATTACAGTTGGTCATAAAACACAGGACTATATAATGTAATTCTTAATTGTGTAATACATGTTGTTGATTCATGTGTAATCTCTTTATTGGTGTGTACTTCATTTCCAAATGCAAAGGGAAAATAAAGTATAAGTTGTTTACTTGATTCTGGATTGACAAGAATGTTCTAAGCCAAATTCGTCAAGTACTTATGAGAAGACTTGATTCATTTGTCGAGATCTCATGTGAGCACTCGACCAATTCGTCGAGTTTACTCGAGAGCTTTTTGAAAGTATAAGATCTTGTTTCCAGTTTTGTCCAAGTCAAATTCTTTGAGTGATCTAGTGATTTCGTGTGAATACTCGATGAATTCGTTGAGTACTCTTGAGAAGTCTCGTGATCACTGAAGTGATGTTTTATTCTGTTTCAAATCTAGGCCAAGTTTAATTCGTCGAGTATAAAGTTAAGAGTAATCTGTCGAGTAATCCAGAGATGCCATGTGAACACTCAACGAATAGACTTAACAATTTTTCCTTTTTGAATTATTGATGGCTTTTCTTTAGGGCACCGACCATGTTCATTACACATGGAGCTCTGTCTTGATGTCTCATTCTATCCGTTAGAAGAGGAATCCCTATAAATAGTTAAGGGTTAATTTTATTAAACCCTAATCTTGAACAGTTAAAGAAATACACAATTCTCTCTGTCAGCATTTCTCGTTTTCGCAACCGATGAACTCATCGCCGACAACTTGATTTCATGATTCCTCTCAAGGAAAAGTTTCAACGGGATCTCTGATTTCAAATATTTCAAGTTTCTTTAAGATCCAGTCGATTCTCAATTTTAAATCAATATATCTCAACTTCAAGTCATTCTTCTCCTTCAACCTTCAAGGTCAAGTTCCTCTATTAAGCAAGGAAGAAGCATCATTTTTCTCAGATCTGAAGTTGAATCTCTTTGAGATTTCTAAGAAGATGGTTTTCAATCTAATGTTTGTAAAGAAATCTTTTTACAACTCTTGTGAAAAGTTTTACTTCCGAGTTTTGTAGATCCTAGTTTAGAGGATCGAGTGTAGGAGAGGTTGTGCCCGGGTTTTTGTAGGGGACATTGTCTCCGAGCTTGTAGGAGTTGAAGACTCTGAGGTATAAGATTTGTTGAAATTTGAGTTTGGTGTAGTAGCCGAGTTTATCCCGAAGTGCTAGATAAGCGAGGCGGGAAAGTGGACGTATTCATTCTGGGGAACCACTATAAATCCTTGTGTCTATGTTGTGTGTTTTCTCTTATTCTGTGTGCATAATTCTTAAAGTATTTTCATTCTGCTTAATACCATATAACTCACCTATTCACCACCTTTAGGTAATTTAGGTAGACAAATAGATACTTTCAATTTGTATCAGAGAATAAAGTTACAAGACCAAATGGAAGAGCTAAGTCATGAGTTGAAAAGCAAAATACATGATGCAAATGTATATAATTATCAGAATTTTAAGTGGCTTCATGAAGAGTTAATAGGGACAATTCCAGATCCACCTGTTGAGGGCTCAGGGCAGCCTCATCTGTTTGAAGAAGGATAGTATACTCCTCCAGAGCAATATCCTCAAGTTTGGCCTGATACTGCTGAGGAAGAATTTGGAGAATCTTCTAGACCTTTTGTGAAAAAGAGAAAATATGGGGAAGGACCCTCGGCTAGGAAATCAGATCACAGTCAGAGCAGAGCTGAACTTTGGAGTCCTATCTCCAAAGGCCTTATTTTGGATACTTTCACATTATTAGATATTGGAAATGAGAACCACAATGATTATTACAACATAGATGAATGGGAGAAGCATGAATTATCAAATGTGAGGAGAAGGATTCATTTCAGCAACAATGGAAGCTCAGATGATGCACCTCCTCCTCCACCAAGATATTATCCCAAGCCTTATGCATACTTTGACAAGCAATTGGAGAAGAACTAGAGGCATAAGTCCAAGATGTCTCAGTGAAATGTTGTGAATTGTGAATGCACTTAAGAACATTTATATAAACATTAATGTTTTGATGATCTAATCTTTAATTTCAAATTCATTATATCGTTTTCTGTATCTGGGATTATAATTATTCTCTATGCAATTCAACTTAGTACATAGGGTTTTGACTTCTTCAAATAGGGGGAGATTGTTGGGTATTGTATCCATAATAACCTTGATTTGAAGAAGTCACCCTTGAACTAAGATGAATTGAATGTGTATTTGAGGCTGCATTTTAGTTATGTTGTTGCAGGACTTTAATTGCTAAGTACAAACCAATTTAGACGACAATGTGTCATAAAACACGGGACTATACAATATAATTCTTCATTGTGTAGGACATAGTGTTGATTCATGTGTAATCTCTCTATTGGGGTGTACTTCACTTCCAAGTGCAAAGGGAAAATCAAGTAGAAGTTGTTCACTGGTGTTGAAACCGATTTCTCGATCTCGAGTGGAGCTCGGGGCCCTCACCGAAATGAGGGGCAGCTAGCCCTTACCGGTCCCTCGGGAGAGGTAAGGTTGATGACTCGAGCCAAGAACGAAGACCCTAGTCTCAGCGAGGAGGTCCCTCCACTAACCCGGAAGATCGTTGAGCGCTTCCCCTCCCAAGCCAAAGCTAAGACTCGGGCACCTTGGAGAGCTAGAGAGCCCAAACCAAAGCGACCTAGGGAGAGAAGAGCTCAGATAATGAACCGTCTACTTCCAAGGTGCCCTTTGAGGTCTATTTATAGATTTCAGTTTTGTGGTCTGTCAATAGCCAAATCCCGCTATCCAGTCTTACTATCCGCACCCCGGATTGGTCTGCTAACAACCAAACTCCGCTGTTTAGAGAAGCTAGGTGCAGACCACCGGGGGCCTCTTGGTAAAAATCCCTTCCTGGACCTCTACGGGGCGAGCCAGCCCGCTTCGCGACCTCCCTCGCGAGTGGAGCTCGCGAGCCTCTGGGTCGGTGAACTCCAGAGGTATTATCAACTCTCACTCGAGGCGGGCTCGCCTAGCGGACCCCTTCCTCGGATGGTTGGGCTCGCTCCTCGCGACCCGGCCAAGCCGACTGCCCTCGCGAGCGGAGCTCGCGAACCCCCGGGTCGGCGAACCCCAGGATGGCTATCCGCACCCCAAAATGGCTAACTGTACCCCGAAATGGCTAACTGTACTCCAAGAGGTTCCGGGCTCGCCTGGCGAGCTTCCTCCTTAACCGGTCGGGCTCGCATACACTGCCCTCGCGAGCCTCTGGGTCGGCGAACCCCAGGATGGCTATCCGCACCCCAAAATGGCTAACTGTACCCCAAGAGGTTCCGGGCTCGCCTGGCGAGCTTCCTCCTTAACCGGTCGGGCTCGCATACACTGCCCTCGCGAGCCTCTGGGTCGGCGAACCCCAGGATGGCTAACCGCGCCCCAAAATGGCCTTCCTCGCGAGTGGAGCTCGCGAGCCTGCGCCACCTCGGCGAGCTTCAAGGAAGCTGGTTAACTCCCCTCCGCTGGGCTCGCTCGCCTACGCAGTCTCTTGCTCTTCCTTGACCTACCTCGCCGGAGATCAGGGTTCGCCCCTCTGGGCTCGCCTCCTTGAGCGCGAGTGGCGAACATCGGGGTTGTACACAATCCCCGCTCTTCGCGAGGTTGCTCTAAGCTCGCGAAGATACATCCAACCCCTGATGTTCGCTGATTCTGCTAACGTGGCGGGAATCTTTCCGGTGGGCCCCATGCCTGAAACTATAAATACCGTCCACCGTGGCTAGTGATCGAGCCTTTCCTTCCCCTTCCTCCTCGCCGAAATCCTTCTTCCTTTTGGATGTCTTCCAAGCAGAGCGCGTTGGAGCGGCTGAAGGCTTCCAGGGAGATGGCGAAAGCTCGGGCCGCCGAGCACAACGCCTGGATATTCAACCCTGCCGCCTCTTCTTCCCCCCAGACTAAGAAAGCTAAGTCGGTTAGGAGGTCGCCGGAGGAGGACGCGACATCGCCACTTGACTCGTCCCCTCTGCCGAATACCGAGCTTGCACAACAGGTATCCTTTGCCCAAAGCCTTTTCATCGACTCCTTGCTCATTCTCTTCCTCTTCGCAGAATTTTCCACCCGAGGACCGCATGGCGAGCCTCGCGCTGACCACTTCCCATGCTTCGTCCCCCGCGAAGCTGGGATCGCTAGATGCTGGGGTCGGGACCTCGTCCCAACAAGCGCCTCTCTCGCAACCTCGTAAGTCGCTCGCCTCCTCCCTTATTCCTGCATAAGTCCAGGCGGTATCTACGCGTTTGTGGTCCATGTAGGTACCCCATCGCCGAGCCCCAAGGAGAAAAGCTCTACACCGGCGAACTCGCCGGTCCCGCCTAAGGTTAGCGTGGTGACCCCTGGCTTCGGTCTGATGGGGAAGCGAAGCCCAGGCGGCTCGCTTCTCGACGGTGTCAAAGTCGCGGAGAGGGCGGTATACCCTCCTGGTCTGGGGAAACCCCACGTCTCGGGATTCCGCGAAAACTTCCGGGGTCGGCCGGAGTCCTCGTGCAAGCCCCATCGCGAGTCCCCCTCCTCGCCAGGTTGGCATGTTTTCGCGAGCTCCCATCTCTTGTTTGCCTTCAGATCCTACTAACTCTCTCCGCTGAAATTCCAGGGGCCTCCCCTGAGTCAGAGCACGGGAGGATGGAGATGTCACCACCGCCTTCGCCCAGCCAGATTGAAGATTTCTTGGGTGACCCTGGCGACCCCGTGCGGATGAAAAGCCGGGTGTCCGAGGTGCTTCAGAAGCACGGCATGATGTTACGCGAGTTGGAAGAGCGGTATGACGCGGATCGGGCTGCCTTTGACGAGAGATTCGCCGTGTTGGAGGACGCGAATGCGCGCTTGATCGCCGAGGCGGAGCCGGTGCCTCGCGCCGACGTTACCTCACCCGGCGTGCACATCTCGCGGGGCGAGGATCAAGCGCACCTGATCTTGCGCGAGTTTAAAGCGCTTCGCGACTACCATTATCCGAGAGTGCCGCCGCGTGCGGGGAAGCGAGGCCGGGGTCGCTGGAAGTGGCTTCCTTACTCCTGAGACCGCCGCGAGTTGAATGCTACCATCCCGCTGTTTTTGCTTCTTTTATTACGTCTGTATGAACAATATTTGGTGTGGCAATACTCGCGAGTCTATCGTGACTCGCCTTTTATCATTTTTCTTTTATTATTCTATTTGTTTCGGCGGTGTGCCTGTGGTTTGTTTAGTCCGTTCGCTGTGTTTGATACGTTCGCCCTCGTGGAGCGTTTGTTTTTATGCAACGCTAGGCATAGACCCTTTTTCCTCGCAGGCTGGCCGCGGCGAGCTTGGGTTCGCAGGACTACTATACTATCGGGTAGGATTTTACTTTGTTTCCGTTATCCGCACTCCTGACGCTTCGATTCCCGTGCCCATCAGAGCCCTCTATAAATAGTTTGGATTCAATCTTCTACCCGTCGCATTTATTTCTCCCGTCTTCTCGCGCCTACGCTCATCTCCGTTCTCGCAAGATCGCGTTCGCGTTCGCTGCTCGTAGGCTGTCTTTTCCTGACTCGATGCGGACGAATCAGCAAGTGGGAGCGGACGGCGAGAGCGAGGGGCGGTCCAAATGCGCCTCAGCGTTTCAAGCCCACGAGTTCTACTGCGCGAACATCACAGCCGAGGAGTATAAGCTCGCGGTGGACCGCTATCTCCCGGAGGGTTACTCGGCTCGCTGTCCAAGCGAGAACTCCACCTTAAACGAGACCGAGGCTGACGAGCTCGCGATCCCCATCGCGCATTTTGAGAATGGGTTGCGACTCCCTCTGTGGCCTGAAATCCGTCAGGTATTTCGCCTGACCTCCTCGCTGCCTCGTGTTCGCTATCGCAACTTTCTCATCGTTCTTTGTAGGTGTTGCGATATTATGGGGTGTTGCCGAGCCAGTTGACCCCCAATGCGATCGCGGACATTGTCGCGTTCGCCTGTTATCTGCGGGAAGAGAGGATCGAGTTCAGCCTCCTCGTCTTCCGCAAAGTATTTTCTTTCCGCGCCTTCCGAGATGGGACTACCTATTTCGCGAGCCAGCACGTCACCGTCTGCGAGACGGTGAACAAGAGCCACTATTGGACCCAGAAGTTCCTCCTAGTGAAAGGACCCTTCGGCAACCTCCACTTCACCCCCATCCAGCGGGATGACGCCACTTACCGCCCTCCGAGCTCGCTGGGCGGCGCCGACGCCAAACTCCTCCAATACCTCTCCGGCAAGAACTTCGAAGTCGCCTATCTGCGGCGCAGCGTCGATTCGTTACTCCCCGTTCCTCAAGGGGAAGGTAGGGTTCGCTCGCGCCTCACTTTCTTTTCCCTTTCTTCATCGTATAACGCTTACTTTACAGGTGAGCGCGAGGTCCCCGTCAATCCCCCGCACGCGCAGGGCATCACCCTCACGGTGGATACTCTCGCGACCGCGGCGGCGGAGGCTTGCCGCGACCTTCCCGCCGTCGGGTCCGGCAAGAAGCGGCCCCCTTCTGCGAGTCAGCCGAGTTCGCGATCCTCCAAGAAGCTGAAAGGAAAGACCTCCGCTATTAAGGATAAGAGCGCAGTCGTCTACCTGAGCGAGACCGACGGCTCGCCTCCTTCCCCTGCGGAAAAGCTTGACCCCCCGGTGAACCAGGGTGCTGGGAGTTCCTCCGTGACCCCTCAACCCAAAGGTCACAGGAACTTTGGTCTAGGCGAGAAAGTCTCCGACCTCCTTGGCGAGCCCCTGCTCGCCTGGGACCCCAATGCCAACCGAATTTCCTGCTCTACCCTTCACCCTTCCTGGGTGGAGCTTGGCAAGGCCGGGGAGGAGGCGTTCTCTATCTCCTTCGGCTTATATGGCCGCGAGGACGCCGCCGCTTACAAAGAGATGGGGCCCAGACAGTTGGTCTATGAAGAAATGCGAGCCCAATTCCGCTCGACGGAGCTCGCACATATGGCGGGGCGTCGATATCTGCAGGCGGACAGGGACATCCGCGCGTACAAGAAAGAGTTGAAGGAGGCTCGCGAGGAAATCAAGGGCCTCAAGGAGAAAGAAGAAGCGACGGAAACCCTTCTCGCCGGGATGCAGGGCAAGATGGTACGCGACCCCCGGGTTTCTTTTCTTTGCTGTTTACGATCTCTGGCCTTCCCCTAACCCGCTTGATGCTCAGGATGCCGACATGGCCACCAAGCTCCTCGCTCGCAACGGCGAGCTGGAGTTGGAGAACATTATGTTGAAGGCTCGAGTGGATGAGCTGGTTCGCGGCGTGCTACCTCCCTCTCCTGGGCGAGTCGGCTCTCAACAGAGGGCTGCCGAAAGTGAGGAGCAGAGGAGGCGGGATGCACAGGAGGTCGCCAACCTTGTTTTCACTACCCTCAAGGATGCAAGCCTGCTAGCCGAGGACGCGATGGAGTTCACAGCGGAAGACGTTTGTCCGGACCTCTTCGCCATGGCGCCCTGGTTGGGGACTCGCAAAGACGGCGAGGGCCCTCTAGGATGAATTCTTTTCTTCTTTCCCCCTTTTCGCAAATGTATATCATTTTTGGGCTGGCGAGATCGCTGCCGAACATATAGTTATAACTTTTTGTTAACCTTTATGATCATGCTTGTGTTTATTTCTTCTCGTGGATTTCTTTTCCAACCTCATAACTAATCGTCACGTGATGGTGCTCCCGGAGAGTTCGCGAGCGTGCGCGCCTGGGCTCGCCTCGCCGAGGTTTTCTTTTCAACGGGTCTCGCGAGCCCGGGTTATCACCGCTCGCGAGCACTGCCCGGCGAGCCTAACTTTAGTGAGTATGGATAGTCATCCCGTGAGCCGAGATTCCCTGACTAGTATTCCAACCTGTTATCTTAGTCCTTGATTCTTATTGCTAGCCTTGCCAGCCTTCCCAGGGGTTAGCCAGAACCCCCCGTCTAGGTGAAAGCCCGGGAGCGGAATCGACCTGGGGCATTCCAGCACCAACACATCCAACCTTGCCAGCCTCTCCAGAGATCAACCAGAACCCCCCGTCTAGGTGAAAGCCCGGGAGCGGAATCGATCTGGGGCACTCCAGCACCAACATATCCAACCCTGCCAGCCTCTCCAGAGATCAACCAGAACCCCCCATCTAGGTGAAAGCCCGGGAGCGGAATCGATCTGGGGCATTCCAGCACCATCGTATCCAACCTTGCCAGCCTCTCCAGAGATCAACCAGAACCCCCCGTCTAGGTGAAAGCCCGGGAGCGGAATCGATCTGGGGCATTCCAGCACTAACATATCCAACCTTGCCAGTCTCTCCAGAGATCAACCAGAACCCCCCGTCTAGGTGAAAGCCCGGGAGCGGAATCGATCTGGGGCATTCCAGCACTAACATATCCAACCTTGCCAGCCTCTCCAGAGATCAACCAGAACCCCCCGTCTAGGTGAAAGCCCGGGAGCGGAATCGATCTGGGGCATTCCAGCACCATCGTATCCAACCTTGCCAGCCTCTCCAGAGATCAACCAGAACCCCCCGTCTAGGTGAAAGCCCGGGAGCGGAATCGATCTGGGGCATTCCAGCACTAACATATCCAACCTTGCCAGCCTCTCCAGAGATCAACCAGAACCCCCCGTCTAGGTGAAAGCCCGGGAGCGGAATCGATCTGGGGCATTCCAGCACCATCGTATCCAACCTTGCCAGCCTCTCCAGAGATCAACCAGAACCCCCCGTCTAGGTGAAAGCCCGGGAGCGGAATCGATCTGGGGCATTCCAGCACCATCGTATCCAACCTTGCCAGCCTCTCCAGAGATCAACCAGAACCCCCCGTCTAGGTGAAAGCCCGGGAGCGGAATCGATCTGGGGCATTCCAGCACCATCGTATCCAACCTTGCCAGCCTCTCCAGAGATCAACCAGAACCCCCCGTCTAGGTGAAAGCCCGGGAGCGGAATCGATCTGGGGCATTCCAGCACCATCGTATCCAACCTTGCCAGCCTCTCCAGAGATCAACCAGAACCCCCCGTCTAGGTGAAAGCCCGGGAGCGGAATCGATCTGGGGCATTCCAGCACTATCATATCTAACCTTGGCACAGCAGCAGTCAGAAACACAACGAACGAAAGTAAGATAATGATTGAATGACATAATAAAGTTTTTAAGGGTAGAATCGTTTCAAATCATCCCCACTTCGAGCTCGGTCAAGGGGTATCCCTTCCACATCCCGGAGGTGATACCCCCCCGACTTGAGCACCTCGCTTACGACATAGGGGCCTTCCCAGTTGGGGTTAAGCTTACCCACTGTGGCCCCTCTGCCGGCCGCATCGACCTTCTTCAGGACTAGGTCCCCCTTCTGAAAGTGTTTGACCCGGATATGTTTGTCAAAATACCGAGCCATCCGCCTCTTGACCTCTTCCTGCCTGATGGTGGCTAAGTCTCGGAGTTCTTCCACCAGGTCCAGGGATAGCCTCTGCTCGGCACTGTTACCCTCTAGCCATTCTTCATCCCCCTCGCATGCAGCGGTCGCCCGGGGGGTCTTCACCTCGAACTCTATGGGGAGAACGGCCTCGGACCCGTGGGAGAGCTTGAATGGAGTCTCCCCGGTGGCGGTGTTCGGAGTAGTCCTCATGGCCCAGAGGACGGAGGGTAGTTGTTCCACCCAACTTCCTCGTATGTTTTCCACTTTCTTTTTTAGCAGGTTGACGATTATCTTATTTGCCGCCTCCACTTGCCCATTGCTCCTCGGGTGGTGGACTGAGGCAAACCTGAGGTCGATGCCGAGCTGAGTGCAAAAGCCGACGAACTCCTCACTCGCGAACTGTGGCCCATTGTCCGTCACTATGGCCAAAGGGAGTCCATGTCTGCAGATTATTTCCCCCCACACAAAATTCCTTACAACCTGAGAGGTCACCTTAGCTAGCGCCTTCGCCTCTACCCACTTGGAGAAGTAGTCGATCATGACTAGCAGGAACTTCCTCTGACCGCTGGCTTGGGGAAAGGGGCCGACCAGGTCTAACCCCCATATGGCGAAAGGCCAGGGAGCCGTGATGGACCGGAGCCTCTGAGCGGGAAGGAGCTGGAGCGGAGCATAGAGTTGGCACTTCTGACACTTCCTTGTGAAATCTGCTGCATCCTTGCTGAGAGTGGGCCAGAAGTAGCCTTGTCTCAACACCCTCCCTTCCAGGGTCCGACTCCCGGAGTGACTGCCGCACTCCCCGGAGTGAATTTCTTCCAGGACCCTCGGGACCTCTTCCTCGGAGACACAACGAGCCAGAAGTCCTGAGAGAGTCTTTCTATATAGCCCCCCTGCATGCAAAGAGTAATAGGCGGACTTATACCTGAAGCGCCTCTTGTCCACATCCTCTCCAGGGAACTGTCCGGAGGATAGGAAGGTGATGAATGGATCCATCCACGAGGCCTGCTGATCCACTTCCATCGACTCTCCCTCCTCGATGGAGGGTCGGAAGAGTTCCGAAGTCGTTCCCCCCGCTCGAGGACCGAACTTGGCTAGGAGGTCCGCCTGGGTGCTCTCCTCCCTCGGCACGCGTTTGATTGAGAAGGTGCGGAACTGCCCGATGACTCCCTTAACCTTCTCCAGGTACAGTAGGAGGGTTGGATCCTTTGCTTCAAACTCGCCTTTGATCTGGCATGCCACCACCATGGAGTCTGTGGAGACCTCCACGTCCTGCACACCCAGTTCCCGGGCCAGCCGAAGGCCCGCTATCACTGCTTCGTACTCCGCCTGGTTGTTGGTAATTGGAAAATGGATGTTCAAGGCTTGCTCAATCCGAGTCCCCTGAGGACTCACTAGGACTATTCCCCCCCCGAAGGAGTGTTTTCCCGACGCTCCGTCCACCAACATCTTCCATGCTTCCGGGGAAGGTGGCTCGTGCTCCTCCACTTCGGCCGCGTAGTCGGCCATGAAGTCTGCCACTGCTTGAGCCCTGATGGATGTCCTGGGTACGAAGGTGATATTGAACTCGCTTAATTCCACGGACCACTTTGCCAACCTTCCTGAGTGTTCCACCCCTTCCATGATTTTGCGGAGCGGATGGTCGGTCACCACTTTAATTGAATGGGCTTGAAAGTAAGGCCGGAGCCTCCGGGCCGATACCACCAAGGCGAAGGCTAACTTTTCTAGGATTGGGTATCGGAGTTCCGCCTTCTTCAGCACTCGACTAACATAGTAGATTGGGAACTGTTTCTTCCCCTCCTCTCGGATTAGCACGGAACTTACTGCCTCGGATCCTACCCCTAGGTATAGAGATAGGTCCTCTCCTGGTCTCGGTCCCTGGAGTAGAGGGGTTTTAGTGAGCTGTTCTTTCAGGGCTTGGAAGGCCCTCTCGCACTCCGGGGTCCATTCGAACTTCTTGTTTCCCCGCAGTACTTTGAAAAAAGGTGCACATTTCTCTCCCGCCTTGGAGAGGAATCTACTGAGCCCAGCCAATTTCCCTGTGAGGCTCTGGACCTCCTTCGGGTTCTTCGGCGACTCTAACTCCATCACCGCTTTAACTTTGTCCGGGTTGGGCTCCACTCCCGTGGGGGTGAGCAAATGGCCCAGGAACTTCCCTCGGCATGCCCCGAAGACACACTTCAAGGGATTGAGCTTCATCTTGTACCGCCGCAGGGTCCCGAATGTCTCTTCGAGGTCTCGGAGGTGGGTCCCGAGGTCTCGGCTCTTAACCATGAGGTCGTCGACATAGACCTCTAAATTTCTTCCTTTCTGTTCGCGGAAGACCCTATCCATCATCCTTTGGTATGTTGCCCCTGCGTTCTTGAGCGCGAAGGGCATCATCTTATAGCAATAACATCCATCCCCCGTGATGAAGGAAACGTCCTTAATGTCCGGGGGATGCATGCGGATTTGATGGTAACCTGAAAAAGCATCTAAGAAGGACATTACAGTAAAATCGACGGCTGAGTCAACCAGCGCGTCGATTCTGGGCAAGGGGTAGCAATCTTTCGGGCATGCTTTATTAAGAAGTGAAAAATCGATACACATACGCCACTTACCTCCACCCTTCTTTACCATAACGACGTTGGAGACCCAGCCTGGATACTGGATCTCCGATACAAATCCGGCCTGCAGGAGTTTGCCCACCTCCTCGCGGATGGGCCCTTCTAGCTTGTCTGCGACGGCTCTCCTCTTCTGGCGGATGGGACGGGCACCGGGGTCGAGGTTGAGGCGATGGCACGCCACATCTGCATCGATCCCGGGCATTTCGGCGGCGCTCCAAACGAAGACGTCCACGTTCTGTTGCACGCAGGCTAGAATCTCCGCCTGATCTCCTGGGCTGAGTCCTCCGCTGACCCGGACTTTTTCCACCACCCCCAGCCGGGTGACGACCTCGAGCTCCACGACCTCGTCCACGGCCTCCAACCGGGACTGCTCCCCCCAAGCCTTCTCTTCCTCGGCACAAGCGGGAGCTTGAGTCTCTTCCTTGACTTCCTTCCCTACCACCATCAGCTCCTCCGTCCTTCTCTCTTGGGCCTTCTTCTCTTCTCCCTTCCTCTCCGTCCGGGGTACCTCAGCTACCCCTTCCTGGACATGAACTTCACCTCCCTTCTTCTCTTCAGCCACCTCCAAACCTCCAACTTCGGCTACCTCCTCCATCACCTTATCCCATTCCTCGGCTTCTCCCATCCAGGAGATGGTGTTGACAGCCGTCACGTAGCACTGTCTTGCTACCTTGGGATCCCCCCTGACCCGCACCTGGACCCCTCCGTCGTTGAATTTGAGGCACTGATGAAAAGTGGAGGGGACGCAACGGAACGCGCTGATGAGTGGCCGTCCGAAGATGGCGCTGTAACTGCTCGGGGCGTCCACTATGACAAAGCGACAGTTCCGAGACTGCCCACCCAGGGTCACATGGAGCCCTACCCCTCCTTCTACTTCCTTCCTCTCTCCCGAAAATCCGAACAGAGGGCCATCCGAGGCCAACACCCTTCTGGGCTCCACCTCCATCTTGTCGAATGCCTTCTTGAAGATGACATTGACCGAACTCCCATTGTCCACTAGGATCCGGGAGACGGTGAAGTTCTCGATCGCCGTCTGGATGACCAGCGCGTCGCAGAACGGGTCTTCGTAGCTCGGCATGTCCTTTTGGGTGAAAATAATTTTCTCGGTCGGGGGTGGAGCGGTGGATGTTGACGCCACGCTCCGGCGGTAGATGGTATGGAGACTGGCCTTGCGGGTCGCCTCCACCCCTACCCCCCCATGGATCACTCCGATCCCTCCTCTGTTCCCCAGATCTGCTCTGTCCTCACATCTTTCATCCTCCTCCCGAGGTTCCACCTCCACGATCCTCAACGGCTGCTGCGGTGGTGGTGCGGGTGCTCGGCCCCTCTTCACCTCCAGGAACTCCGGACAGGTGTCCGTGGAGTGGCCTTCCACATCGTGGAAGATGCAATAGGGCACCGCCGCTTCCCTTGCCCCAGTCTCTGCTATCCTGTTCCTTCTTCTCCTAGCGGCCGCCGCCTCCGCTTCTCCTCTTCCCCTTCCTCTTCCCCGGCCAATTGCAATGGCCTGTTGAGGTGGGGGAGGCAACTGCATCGGGCCTTGCCTCCACCCCAACTGGGGGGGTCTCCATTGTCCCTCGAAACGGTTACCCCTTCCTGGGCCATAACCCCTTCCTTGCCCCTGCACTCCTCCACCCTGCGGCCTCCATCCCCCTTCCGGGGCCCGGGGCTCTTCTCTTCTTCTGACCTCTTGCTGCCTCACCTCCGGCTCACCGAGCTGGGCCAGCCTCTTGGTGAGCTCGGGGTTGGCTTCTTCGCTTGCTACTTCCTCCGCCACCCTCTCCATCAGCTCCTCATAGGAGACGGGGGCCTTTCTTTTCAATGCCATCTTGAAGAAGCTTTCCTTCAACCCGACCGTGAAGGCGAGTTGAAGTGCAAATCCGGGCACCTCCTGGGTGAGCTGCACTTCCTCCTGGAACCGATCCGCGTACTGAGCCAACGTCTCCCTGGACTCCTGCTTCACCGCGAAGAGGGAATCAGCGTCCTTCTTCCTCCTCTTTGAAGTTGAAAATCTCAACAAGAAACTACGGCGCAGGTCCTCGAACGCGTAGATGGAGCCTGCCGGAAGCGAATGAAACCAGTCCCTGGCCTTCTCCTTGAGAGTGACGGCGAAGAGCCGACACTTGAAGGCATCGGACATCGGCCTAATGGAGACCGAGTCCTCGAAAGACTGCAGATGCTGAACTGGGTCATCTCTGCCATTGTAGTACACTCTATCCCATTCTCCGAATCCCGCCGGAACGGGCGCAGACAACACTAACTCGCAGAAGGGGCTCCCCCCTCCCACCATCTTCTCTCGCTCGGCTCGCGGACCCAGCTCGCTCGCCAAGCTCGGGATCGCACTCGCGAGGGCGACGCTCGCCTGAACCACCCCGGCTGTCGTCGCGTTTTCCTGGCGTGCGCTCGCCTGTGTCGTGCTCGCTGGGGCAGAGCTCGCCGGCACCGAATTCGCCGGCGCGGAGCTCGCTAACACCGGGCTCGCCGGACTGGCGAACAACACTCGCCCTTCCCTGTCATGTCCTGGTTCAATGGCAACTTCTTTTCCAGCCCTTCCTCCTGGTGCCTTCTCGCCGACTGTTGTTGGGGGAGTGGTCGCCTGAGGTGCCGGGGTCGCGAATTCGCTCCGCAGAGCCGTGACCGTGAACCCCAAAGTGTCGAGCACCTCCTTCCTGAAGTCCGCGAACATCCTAGCCATGGCCTCCTGAGGGGTCTCGCCGAACTCCTCGCCCTGCTCTTCATCTCCAGCCATAACTCGTCTCTGGGACTTTCTTGAACCAGCCGCGCTCCACGCTCACCGCACCAAAAATGTTGAAACCGATTTCTCGGTCTCGAGTGGAGCTCGGGGCCCTCACCGAAATGAGGGGCAGCTAGCCCTTACCGGTCCCTCGGGAGAGGTAAGGTTGATGACTCGAGCCAAGAACGAAGACCCTAGTCTCAGCGAGGAGGTCCCTCCACTAACCCGGAAGATCGTTGAGCGCTTCCCCTCCCAAGCCAAAGCTAAGACTCGGGCACCTTGGAGAGCTAGAGAGCCCAAACCAAAGCGACCTAGGGAGAGAAGAGCTCAGATAATGAACCGTCTACTTCCAAGGTGCCCTTTGAGGTCTATTTATAGATTTCAGTTTTGTGGTCTGTCAATAGCCAAATCCCGCTATCCAGTCTTACTATCCGCACCCCGGATTGGTCTGCTAACAACCAAACTCCGCTGTTTAGAGAAGCTAGGTGCAGACCACCGGGGGCCTCTTGGTAAAAATCCCTTCCTGGACCTCTACGGGGCGAGCCAGCCCGCTTCGCGACCTCCCTCGCGAGTGGAGCTCGCGAGCCTCTGGGTCGGTGAACTCCAGAGGTATTATCAACTCTCACTCGAGGCGGGCTCGCCTAGCGGACCCCTTCCTCGGATGGTTGGGCTCGCTCCTCGCGACCCGGCCAAACCGACTGCCCTCGCGAGCGGAGCTCGCGAACCCCCGGGTCGGCGAACCCCAGGATGGCTATCCGCACCCCAAAATGGCTAACTGTACCCCGAAATGGCTAACTGTACTCCAAGAGGTTCCGGGCTCGCCTGGCGAGCTTCCTCCTTAACCGGTCGGGCTCGCATACACTGCCCTCGCGAGCCTCTGGGTCGGCGAACCCCAGGATGGCTATCCGCACCCCAAAATGGCTAACTGTACCCCAAGAGGTTCCGGGCTCGCCTGGCGAGCTTCCTCCTTAACCGGTCGGGCTCGCATACACTGCCCTCGCGAGCCTCTGGGTCGGCGAACCCCAGGATGGCTAACCGCGCCCCAAAATGGCCTTCCTCGCGAGTGGAGCTCGCGAGCCTGCGCCACCTCGGCGAGCTTCAAGGAAGCTGGTTAACTCCCCTCCGCTGGGCTCGCTCGCCTACGCAGTCTCTTGCTCTTCCTTGACCTACCTCGCCGGAGATCAGGGTTCGCCCCTCTGGGCTCGCCTCCTTGAGCGCGAGTGGCGAACATCGGGGTTGTACAACTGGATTCTAGATTGACAAGAATTTTCTAAGTAAAATTCGTCGAGTACTCACTTGAAGACTCGTTTCATTCGTCGAGATCTCACCTGAGCACTCGACCAATTCGCCGAGTTTACTCCAGAACTTTCAGAAAGTATACGATCTTGTTTCCAGCTTGGGCCAAGTCAAATTCGTTGAGTGATCTAGTGATTTCTTATAAATACTCAGCGAATTGGTCGAGTACTCTCGAGAAGTCTCGTGATCACTGAAGTGAAGTTTTATTTTGTTTCAAATCTAAGCCAAATTTAATTCGTCGAGTAGTTAAGAGTAATTCGTCGAGTAATTCAGAGATGTCATCTGAACACTCGACGAATGGACTTTACAGTTTTTCGTTTTTGAATGGTTCACAACTTTCCTTTAGGGCACCGACCTTGTACCGTACATGTGGTGCTCCATCCTGAAGTCTCATTCTATCTGTTAGAAGAGGAATCCATATAAATAGTTAAGGGTTAATTTTATTAACTATAATCGTGAATAGATAAAGTACACAATTCTCTCTGTCAGCATTTCTCATTGTTGAAACCAGGACTTGGCTTCTTTGTGGAGCTCCGGCCCTAAAGGATGAGGGGCAGCTAGCACTTACTGATTCTTCGGAAGGAACCGACCAGAGACTCAGAACTAAACACAGACCCTTGGTCGCAGCGAGGAGGTCCCACCACACACCCGGAAGATCTTTGAGCGCTTCCCCTCCCAAGCCAAACCTGATACTGGCACCTTGGAGAGCCTGAGAGCTAAGCCAAGATAGCCTAGGGAGGAAGAAGCTCAGAAACTGAGATTGGAATCCTCTCCAATGGTGCCCACTAAGGTCTATTTTTAGTTTTTGAGTCTGGTCTGCTAATAGCGGGATCCCGCCTTACTCTTTTGCTAAACGCAGCCCAAAATGGTCTGCCAACAGCCAAACTCCGATGTTTGGAGGGGCTAACTGCAGGCCACCAGGGGTTTTTAGGTAAAAGTGATCATGAACCCTTCCTGGCGAGCCGCCCACAAGAGTCTCTTTCGTGAACCGAGTGGCTCAGGTCGCTTGCCTCCCAGTGAATGACCGACGAGGGGCTGCCCCGCTCGCCTTCCTGCGAGCGACCGACGAGAGCCCGGCTGGCCCGACACCCTGGCTCGCTAGCCTTCTTACTCCATTCGCCCGATGGCTCCTTTGTCTCTGCTGAGCCCCTGGCGGACACCGGCGTTGTACACAATCCCCGCTCTTTGTGAGGTTATTTTAGGCTCGCGAAGAAACATCCAACCCCTGGTGTTCGCCGGCCCCTTGGTCACATGGTGAGAATCTTTTGGTGGGACCCATGCCCACTGCTATAAATACTCTTCCTTCCGGCCGGAGCATGAACTCTTTCTTCCCTCTCACTTCATTTCCCCTCGCAACTGTTCCCTTTGAGATGTCCAAGAAGGAGGAGATACTTGCTCGCCTCAAGGTCTCGCAGACAGAATAGAAGGCTAAACTCGCCGAGCTCGCCCCCTGGATCTCTCCAAACCTGCCCCGCCCCCGCCTTAGGTTAAGAGTTCTAAGACCATCAGACGGTCGTCCAGGGAGGATGAGTCATCCCCGTTGTCTCCCTCTCACCTCCACGAGCTCGCCTCACAGGTTCTACTAAAAAGGGACTAGATATCCCAAATTGTATTCGCTTAACTCTGTTTCCTTGCTCGCAGGACCCTTCCGCAGAGAAGAATCTTACCAGGACATCTCCAACAGGGTCTCTCCCCCCGTCCCCGTGGAAGATTGATCCCCCCTGATGCGAGGACCACTGACATGCGAGCCTCACCCTCGCATCCTGCTAAGCCATTTATCTTGTCCTCTCTCGCTCTTCTTTGATTGCTGACCTGCCTCATTTCATCTTGCCATGTCTACTCTCGCAAACTTAGAAAGGCGAGTCCCCACTCCGGTGGGCTCGCTGACCCCACCGAAAATGAACATCATTACCCCCGGATTCGGCACTCTGCGCCAACGAAGCTCGGGTGGCTCACTACTTGCCGAACCCCGGGTTGATGATAGGACGACGCACCGCCCTGGCTTGGGAAAGTCCATCACCCCATCCTTTACTGAGGCCTTCAAGGGCCAGCCGAGCTCTTCTCTCCCTCGACCGCGTACCATTCTCGTCTCGCCAGGTTAAGTAATTTCTGCTGATTATCACTCTCGTTGCCCCTTATGCTGATTTTCTTTCATTCGCAGGTGCTCCTCAGACCCTGACTACTGAGTCCGAGCACGGGGAGGTGGAGATGTCACCCCCGACCTTGCCGAGCCAGGTCGCGGATTTCTTGGGGGACCCCAGAGACCCAGAACAGATGAAAAGGCGAGTCGCCGAGATATTTCAGAAGCACACCTTGATGCTGCGAGAGCTATACGATCAGAACCGGATGAACATGTCCGCTTACGAGGAGAGGTTTGCCACCATGGAGGATGTGAACGCCCACGTCCTCGTTGAGGTACAACAGGTCGCTCGCGGCAAGGTCACCTCACCTGGGGTGCACCTCACGCGAATAGAGGACTATATGCGGCTGATGTAGCGCGAGGTCCAGTCTGTCCGCTAGTACCACTATCCGAGGACTCCACCGCGCTCCGGTGTGCTAGGCCGTGACTGCTGGAAATGGCATAACTACTGAACATCTATCATTCATTGTAATTTGTTTCTTGCTCTCGCTACTTTCCCCCCACCTCCGGGGGTTCTGAATAATTAGGGACATTATAATAAGGTTATTCCCGCTTGCTCGCGAGCATTCTTTCTCGCTTCATATGATTTTTATCGCAATGTTAATAGTGCTTGCGCCTTGCTTGTTTTTTTGCTCAAATATATCTGGCTCGTGAGATATCGCCTCGCCCTCGCGGCTTTTGCTTTTCCTTTCTGCAGTTTTGGCTTGCCGTCGGGGAATCAGCAGACTTCTCCAGAAAGCCAACCCGCTTGGAGCAGATAAGGCCCCAAGAAGCTGAAAAATTACCGCGCGATTCTGCTATCCTCACCCCCCGTCGCTTCGTATCCTTCCCATACTTTTCATTTCTATAAATAGTCTTCATCATTTACTTTCTAACTACCGCATTAACTGTTCTCTAGCCTCTCTTTTCTCTTCCAGGCCATCTCGCAAGTTTCAGCTCGCACTCGCTCTTTTCCCGGTTCGCAACTACTAACATCATGGTTGTCGAGGGCGAATCTGAAGGGCGAGCCAGGTGCGCCTGGGCTTATCGCGACCACACTTTCTTCGGCGCCTCGCTCATCAGCGATGACTTCCTCGCCATAGTGGACAAGTACATCCCTTCGGGGTTTGTAGCTCGCCGCCCGTCGAACACCGCCACCCTGAACAATCCGTCCACCGACGAGCTCACCATCCCCATTGCTCATTTTGAGAATGGGTTGCGGTTCCCACTCTGTCCAGAAGTACGCCAGGTAATTTACCCGACCCTCGCAATTCTGACTTGCCTCGCCGGGAGCATGCTAATCTTATCTTGGTGAATTTTTCAGGTACTCAGGTACTACGACGTCCTATTGAGCCAGATGACGCCGAACGCGATCGTCGTGGAGGTCGCGTTCGCTTGCTACCTGCGGGGGGGAGAAGATCGATTTCATCCTGCTCGTCTTCCGCAAATTCTTCTCCTTCCGCGCGTACAAAGATGGGACAACCCACTTTGCGAGTCAGCATGTCACCGTCTGCGAGACGGTGAAAAAAGCACACTACTGGCACTAGAAATTTGTCCTAGTAAAAGGACCGTTCGACAACATCCCCTTCTCCCCCCTCCAACATGATGATGCAACCTACCACCTTCCTGCCTCGCTTGGCGGTGACGACGCGAAGCTATACAAATACTTGGACGGTAAAAACTTCGAGGTATCCCACCTCTGACAGAAGGTGGACTCGCTACTGCCGGTCCCGCAAGGGGAAGGTTCGGCTCGCACTCGCAAGCTCCTATATTTTTTCTCATTCTATCTGCTAACTCTTTCTTTTCCCTTGTAGGAGAGCGGGATCTTCCCATCCATCCCCCGTATGCGAGGAGCGCTACCTTCTCTTCAAGCACTCTCGCCGTCACGATCGCTGATGATTGTCGAGAACCCCCTGGCTCAACTTTGGGTAAGAAGCGGCCACTGCTTGCGAGCCAGCTCACCGCGAAGCCCCCCGCCAAGAAGAGGAACAAGGACACCCCCTTCGAAATAAAGGGGAAAGAGGTCGTAGACCTAAGCGAGTTGGAGACTCCGCTCACCCCCTCCGCGAGCCAAAAAAGCTGCCCAGGAGGGCAGCGAGCCGAAGGGCACTCCTGGCAGGCCCAAGCCAATCACCCACAAGAACTTCGGCCTGGGCGCTAAACATCCTGACGCCCTCGGCGAGCCGGTGCTTGCATGGGATCCTGACATCAACAGGATCTCTTGCACGTTGCTCCTCCCCTCCTAAGTTGAAAGAGATAAGGTTGGAGGCGAGTCATTCTCCCTCGCCTTTGGGCTTTATGGCCGCGAGGACACCGCCAATTTCGGCGCCCTGTGGTCCCGGCTGCTCGTCAACGAGTCCATGCGAGCCCACTTCCGTTCCTTAGAGCTATCCCACATTGTGGCTCGGCGGTACCTCACCGTAGAAAGGGACTCTAAGGAGATCCAGCGTGATCTCAAGGCGGACACCGACGAGGTTGTAAGCCTCAAATGGAAAGACGCCATCCCGGAAGGTCTCCTCGCCAGCCTTCAGGGTGGAATGGTAAGTCGTCCACACAACTTCCATCTTACTCGCTATATGTTTCTCTTGACTTAAATTTATCTTTTTCAGGATGCCGAGACTGCGAGCCAGCTACACTCGTGGAACGCCGACCTGGAATCAGAGGTCGCATTCCTCAAGGCGAACATCTGCGAGCTGACCAGAGCTGCGCTCCCTCCATCCACTCAGCGAGATGGGACTCGCAAGATATTACGAGACAAATTGGAGGCGACCCGCAAGAATTCCATGGGCATTGCCAACCTCGTCTTTGAGACCCTCAAAGGGGCGGGTCTGCTTTCCCCAGATGCCCTGGAGCTCGGCATCGAGGACGTCATCTCGGACCTGTTCGCGCTGATCCCGGGGCCCGACGACCGCGAGAGCGAGGAAGAGCTGTCCAGCGACCAGCGTTAACTTTTTAATTTTCAATGAATTTTTTTTGTTTTTACCCGACGAGTTCGCCGTTATTTTGTAAAACACTTTTGAGAAAAGAAACATGGAACATTTTTCTATCTTTCAATTGCTTTTCCAGCTTTCTCGCGCCAGTATTATTTTCTACGCTCATGCACGTGTATTTTGTTTCATTTATGCTCATATGCTCGCGTCTCAACGCTATTATTTATGCTCGCATTCACAAACTTCTCATCGTCGATAGTCATAAGGTTTACAATTTCATCATGCTTTCCTTTGGTCTCGCTACCCTACCTCGCGCATACCTAAGAAGGCGTTCACGTAGCTTCTCTCGCATAGACACTTCGTTAGGCAGACCATCTGTTTATTTTCAACATTGGGTAAGGCATGGGCCGCTACACACTTCTGGCTCGCCTCGTTTGGACCCTTGCGAGTGGGGTCGATGTTGTTCTACCTCGCTCGTTCAACCCATGCGAGCATTCAGTGCTGCCTGTGAACCACTGTGTTGGCGGATCTCCCTGACTCACCAGTTTAGCCATCCTGTATAAATTTTCCAAGTATTTTTGCGAGCCAGGGTCTGACCCGACGAGCCGTGCATCCATCGCATCCAGTCGTATCGCCATTACCCCTGGACTTGGCGGTTTTCATCAATTGCTATTTTTCACTTCTCGCGAGAGAGCTCTTGGGCTCGCCCTATCCAGGCCTTGAGAGATTTGGCGGACCAAGACCCTTAATCATGAATAACTTACTTGCCAGCCTCTCCAGAGATCAACCTGACCCACCGCTTATGAGAGCCCGACAGCGGAATCGATCTGGGGCACTCTAGCACCAAAACTTTCGACCTTGCCATCCTCTCCAGAGATCAACCTGACCCACCGTCTATGAGTGCCCAGCAGCATAATCGATCTGGGGCACTCCAGCACCAAAACATTCCACCAGGACAGCCTCTCCAGAGATCAACCTATCCCACCATTAATGAGAGCCCGAAAGCGAAATCGATCTGGGCCACTCCAGAACCAAAACTTTCCACCTTACCAGCCTCTCCAGAGATCAACCGGACCCACAGTCTATGAGAGCCCGGCAGCGGAATCATTCTGGGGCACTCCAACACCAAAACTTTCCACCTTGCCAGCCTCTCCAGAGATCAACCTGACCAACCGTCTATGAGAGCCCGGCAGCGGAATCGATCTGGGGCACTCCAGCACCAAAAATTTCAACCTTGCCAGCCTCTCCAGAGATCAACCTGACCCACCGTCTCTGAGAGCCCGGCAGTGCAATCGATCTGGGGCACTCCAGCACCAAAATTTTCCACCTTGCCAGCCTCTCCAGAGATCAACCTGACCCACCATCTATGAGAGACCAGCAGTGGAATTAATCTGGTGCACTCCAGCACCAAAACATTCCACCTTGCCTGCCTCTCCAGAGATCAACCTGACCCACCGTCTATGAGAGCCCGGCAGCGGAATTGATCTGGGGCACTCCAACACCAAAACTTTCCACCTTGCCATACTCTCCAGAGATCAACATGACCCACCGTCTATGAGAGCCCAGTAACAGAATCGATCTGGGGCACTCCAACACCAAAACTTGGGGACTCCTGCTTAGAAAAGATCTCCAAACAAATATATTTAGATTAGAACATATAACAAGTCAATTACAAAAAGCTTCAAGGGTAGAATCATTTCAGGTTATCCCCACTCTCGGACAGGCCGAGGAGTACCCCATCCACATCTCGGAGGTGGTACCCTCCTGACTTGAGCGCCTCGTCTATAATATACGGCCCCTCCCAGTTAGGATTGAGCTTTCCCACCGTGGATCCTCTCCCAGCCGCGTCAACCTTCTTCAGCACCCGGTCTCATTTCTCGAACTATTTCACTCGGATATGCTTATAGATGTACCGTGCCATCCGCCGAATGACCTCTTCTTGTCGGATGGTGGCTAAGTCCTGGACCTCTTCCACCAAGTCTAGAGATAACCTTTGCTCTTCCCCATTTTCCACTTGCCATTCTTCATCCCCCTCGCCCGCGGCGACCACCCTGGGAGACTTTACTTCGAACTCCACTTGGAGAATGACCTCGGACCTGTGGAAAAGCTTGAATGGAGTCTCGCCCGTGGCCATGTTCGGAGTGGTCCTCAGGGCCCAGAGTACCGAGGGTAACTGCTCTACCCAGTCCCCCCTAAGGTTCTCGGCCTTCTTCTTCAGCAAGTTCACGATAATTTGTTTGCCACATCCACCTGTCCATTGCTCCTCGGGTGGTGGACTAGCGCAAATTGAAGGTATATGATGAGCTGGATGCAGAAGCTGATGAACTTGTCGCTGGCAAACTGCGCCCCATTGTCTGTAACTATGGATAACGGGAGCCCATGCCTGCATATTATCTCACCCCATATGAAATTTCGAACTACTTGAGACGTTACCTTGGCCAGCGCCTTTACCTCTAGACACTTGGAGAAATAATCAATCATCACCAACCAGAACCTTCACTGGCCACTCACTTGCGGGAAAGGACCTACCAGGTCCAAGCCCCATATAGCGAAGGGTCAGGGTATCCTGATGGACCGAAGCCTTTGGGCTGGCAGGAGCTGGAGAGGAGCGAACAACTGGCACATGGAACATTTCCTTGCGAACTCCGCCGCATCCTTGTTGAGGGTAGGCCAAAAGTAGCCCTGCCTCAACACTCTCCCCTCCAAGGTTCGGCTCCCGGAGTGGCTGCCACACTTCCCCGAGTGAATTTCCTCCAGGACCCTTGGGACCTCCTCCTATGATACACAATGTGCTAGGAGTCCCGAGAGTGTTTTCTTGTACAGTCCTCCTGCATGCAAGGAATAATATGATGATTTATACCTGAAGCACCGCCTATCCACATCCCCTTCGGGGTAGTTTCCCGATGTCAGAAAGGTGATGAAGGGATCCATCCATGATGCCCGCTAGTCCACCTCCATCAGCTCACCCTCCTCGATGGATGGCCGGAAGTGGTCCGACACCGTCCCCCCTGCCCTGGGACCGAACTTGGCCAGGAAGTCTGCCGCAACACTCTCCTCCCTTAGCACGTGATGGATTGAGAAGGTCCGGAACTGCCCGATGAGCCCCTTGACCTTTTCCAAGTATCGCTGAAGAGTCGACTTCTTTACCTCGAACTCCCCCTAACCTGGCATGCTACCACCATGGAGTCCGTCGAGACCTCCACATCCTGCAATCCTAGTTCCCAGGCTAGCCGCTGGCCCGCCATTACTGCCTCGTACTCCGCCTGGTTGTTGGTGATAGGAAAATGGATATTGATTGCCTGCTCGTTCCTCGTACCTTGGGGGCTTACCAAAACCACCCCTCCCCCGAAGGAATACTTTCCCGAGGCCCCGTCCATCAACATCCTCCAGGCCACCGAGCTGGGTAGCTTGGACTCTTCCACCTCGGTCACATAGTCCGCCAAAAAGTGCGCCACCACCTGGGCCTTGATGGACAACCTAGGAACATATGAAATATCAAATTCACTTAGCTCTACCAACCACTTAGCCAACCTCCCCGAGTGCTCCACCCCTTCCATGATGTTGCGAAGGGGGTGATTGGTCACCACCTTGACCAAATGCGCTTGGAAATAAGGTCGGAGCTTCCGGGCCGACACCACCAAGGCGAAGGCCAACTTCTCCAGGATTGGGTACCGAAGTTCCTCCTTCCTTAGTACTCAGCTAACATAGTAGATTGGGAGCTTCCTTCTGCCTTCTTCCCTAACCATCATTGAACTCACTGCCTCGGGTCCTACCCCCAAGTATAGGGACAAGTCCTCTCCTTGTCTTGGCCCTTGTAGCAAGGGAGCTAGGGTCAGTTGTTCCTTCAGCGCTTGAAAATCCCTCTCGCACTCAGGGGTCCATTCAAACTTTTGCTTCACCCGCAGCACCATGAAGAGGGTGCACACTTTTCTCCTGCCCTAGAGAGGAACCTGATAAGCCCGACCAACTTCCCCGTGAGGCGCTGAACCTCCTTCGCGTTCCTTGGTGACCCTAACTCTATGATGACCTTAACTTTGTCTGGATTGGGCTCCACTCCCGCTGGAGTAAGCAAATGGCCCAGAAACTTTCCCCGTCAAGCCCCGAAGACACACTTCTGGGGGTTGAGCTTCATCTTGAATTTTCTCAACATCCAGAAGGTTTCTTGAAGTTCATGGAGGTGAGACCCAAGGTGTCGACTTTTCACTATGAGGTCATCTACATAGACCTCCAGGTTTCTACTATTTTGCTCTAGGAAGACCTGGTCCATCATTCGCTGGTAAGTGGATCCTGCATTCTTGAGCCTAAAGGACATCATTTTATAGCAATAACACCTATCCCCTGTGATGAACTAGACATCCTTTGTTGGAACATGGTCTTCCGCATCTCCTAGGTTTGAGAATAACAAATCCTATGTGTATTTGATCTTGTGTTTTTAAGTGTGCAGGATAACAAAGTCCACATGACTCAAGGATTACATAAGAAGGTTGCCCCCAAAGTTGAGCCATCAAATCCAAATCTCCTACTCGCGCTGGAGGTAGTACTAGCGTAGGCGCTAGCTGCTGTTTGACGAACTGTTAGCGACGCTCGTCGAAATGCTCATGATGACGTTCGACGAAAATTTCATTCGACAAACTCCTAGCGGCGTTCGACGAATTTTCGTTCGACGAAATTTTCGTTCGATAAACTCTTAGCGGCGTTCGACAAATTCTCGTTCGACGAAATATTAGATTAAGCGCAATTGCCGGGAGAACTTATAGAAGGAGATAGCGCCAGGCGATATCCAATAGCGCAGGCGATAGCGAGGAGCACAGTAGGCAAAGGAGAATTGTTTCCTCGAATTGAAGATTCTGCCGCGCAGAATGTGTCCTAATATGTGATAGCGCCGGCGGTACCGCTAGCGCAGGCGCTAGCGCTGAGTCTATAAAAAGGACATCTCTTCTCTCATTTCAGAGACACATCAGAGAGATATCAGAGAGAGATAGAGTGCTAGAATTCCAGAGGATATCTTGGCCGAAAGTTGATGTCCTACCAAAGCTCTGCAAACTTCTGAAGGAGAATCTCATCATGCCAGATCCAAACGAAGTCCGCTTCTACAACGCTTACTCTACAACGGATCTTCGTCTCCAACTTCAGAAGTTCATCAAGAGGGAGTTTTTATTTTCATTATTTCATATTTTTTTTGTAAACGGTTAGTGATATCGCCTCGTGTTGACGACTAGGTCTAGGTAGGACTTAGGGGGAAAACTCACCTCGTGTTGGCGACTAGATCTTGGCTAGGTCTAGGGGGTGCTCGAGGCCATATCCGGGGAAGGGTTGGCTAGAGCAGCTTGAGGCCTAATCCGGGGAGGATAGGCTAGGGCCACCGGTTCGTGGGGATGTGAGTCGGGATAGAAAACAAAAAGAGTACTATTCATCGCCACCGATTTCTAGCGTTATAGAAGTCAACTTTTGTAAAACCGTATTTGATATTAATAAAGCATGTCTCTACTTTATTTCAATTGTTTTATTTGACTCTTTATTGTCTTTGTCTTGCATTATTACAAAGCTTTTCAAAATATCACTAAAGTTTTTAAAACCCTTATTCACCCCCCCCCCTCTAAGTGCGCCTACCGATCCAACAAGTGGTATCAGAGGTAGGTTATTCCAAATCGGCTTAACAACCGGGAATAATGGCGTCTCATGATCTCGCTTTTCCTGAGGGTCAAGGGGTTAGTCGACCACCTCTCTTTACTGGGTCAGATTTTAACTACTGGAAAAATCGAATGATGTGTTTTCTTATGACCATGGATGTAGATGTATGGAACATGGTAGAAGTTTGGTACTCTCCTCCTACAACTGTAGTGGGAGAGGCGACATTAGCAAAACCAAAAGATAAATGGGACGATAATGATAAACTAAGGTGTAAAAATAATGCTAAAGCAATGAACGCTTTATATTGCGCTTTAAATAGGACTGAGTTTAATAGAATTTCTGCACGCACAACTGCTTATGATATTTGGAATCAATTGGAAGTACCTCATGAAGGTACATCGCACGTGAAAGATGCAAAGCTATTCAAACTGGAATCTGAATATGAAAAATTCAGGATGGATACCGAAGAGGACATTAACTCGATGTACACCCGCTTCACCAAGATCGTCAACGCTTCAAAGGCACTTGGAAAGACCTACTCAGACGGGGACGTGGTGAGGAAAATTCTTCGTTCCTTACCTCCAAGGTTCAATCCAAAGGTGACAGCCATCTCGGAGTCGCACAACTTAAGAACGCTCCAGATCGAGAACCTTATTGGGAATCTCAAAACCCATGAGGTAGAACTCCAGATTCAACACGATGAATACAACAAAGAGCCAAAGAAAAAGGCGCTAGCACTAAAGTCAAAGAAGGAGAGCATCGAAGATGATGATGAAGATGAAGAAGGTCTCCTGGTGAAGAACTTCAGGAAGTTCATCAGGAATCCGGAAAGAATGAACAGATTCCGCAAATACTTCCAAAAGGATACTCGACGAAAGGGATCTTCCTCTTCATCAAGGAAAGAAAACGGAAGCGAAGATGAAGAAGAAAGACCACCACCAGAGTGCTACCACTGCAGAAAGACCGGGCACATTCGGAGTCAGTGCCCAAAGTATCAAAAGGAGCAAAAAGAACAACACAAAGCAAAAGAGAAGAAGAAAGTACTGAAAGCCGCAACTTAGGATGATTCTTCCTCTGAAGAGTCAAACGAGTCTGAGTCAAGTAGCGAGGAGGAAGCAAACTTATGCTTAATGGCAAAAAGCAATGATGACGACACCAGTGTTCTTAGTGACACTGAGGTAATTCCTCCTACTTTCGAAGAACTCTATGATGAATTTGTTTTAACTTGCAAATCCTATGATCAAAGTATAAAAGATAATATTATATTAAATCGTGAAAATGAAGCTATTATCAAAGAAAATCATAAGCTCACAAAAAAATTGATTTCCCTTGAAAAGTGAAAGGTTTCATGTCAAGAGTGTGAGCACTCTTTATTTAAGACAAAAGAACTTGAAGTTTTTCTTTCTAAGTCCATTGCACAAAACAAAACTATTGCAAAAGAAAAGGGGGACTTAGAGAGAAAACTAAAAACCACTCTTTTACAAATTGAAAATAATAAAAAGGGATTTGAAAATAAATGTGTTATGATTGTACAAGAAAATACTTTTCTTAAAAAACCAAATCATGACCTCAATATAGCCATAAAAAAATTTGGGATTGGTCAAAAATCCCTGGATATGATTTTGGGAAACCAATGTTATGGTTCTGGAAAATTTAGGGTCGGATATAAAAGTGAACCCTACCGCCCAGCGCTAGCCACTAACGCCGGCGGTAGCGCAACTGTTAAAAAATCTTCTGATTTCTCTAATGTTCAAACATCATATTGCAAGAGCAATGTAGAAAGTCAGAAAAGGGTCTCAACCCCCTTTATTTCGTGTGCTAATTGTCTTAAGTTTGGACACACATCTAGCTCTTGAAGGAATATAAAACAACGATCGTTAAAACAAATCTGGGTACCTAAGAAATCCACTTATTCTATGGGTGGTACCTCTTGGGTATCTGGATCTTTACTCTCACCTTCTATCTAGATTTACTGGAAGGCTAAGGAAATGAAGGACGTGTGGTACTTGGACTCAGGCTGCTCCAAGCACATGACGGGCAACAAAGCAAAATTCCTTAGCCTATAAAAGAAGAAAGGAGGGATCGTAACGTTTGGTGATAACGGTAAAGGAAGGATCATGGGAGTTGGTACAGTGGGTAAGGAATCTTTTCTTATCTCAAATGTTCTTTATGTTAGGTTTGAAACATAACTTAATATCTATAAGTCAACTATGTGATAAAGGATTAAACGTATTATTTGAATCATCCACTAATCTTTGCAAAATAATTAATCCTAAATCAAAAGATGTGTTACTAACTACACCTAGAATTCACAATGTTTACATAGTTTCGTTTCACGATCTTTCAAAATCATTTATAAAATGTTTTATAACCAAAAATGATGAATTAGAACTATGGCATAGACGTTTAGGTCACGCTAGTACAAAGCTCATTTTTAAACTAGCAAAAAGGGAATTGATTAGAGGATTTCCTAAGTTGAATGAAAATTTATCTTCACTATGTTCTCCATGCCAAAAAGGAAAATTCACAAAATCATCTTTTAAAAGCAAAAATGAAATTTCTGCTTCAAAACCACTACAATTAATTCATATGGATCTCTTTGGTCCCGTTAACACCGCAAGTCTGGGCGGTAAAATATACACTTTTGTTCTAATAGATGATTTCTCTAGATATTGCTGGACTTTATTTCTCTCTTCCAAATCTGATGCGTTTTGCGAATTCTCAAAATTATGTACTCATATTCAAAATGAACTAGATTTAAAAATAAAATGCATTCGCTCAGATCATGGAGGTGAATTTGAAAATGAAAATTTTAAATCTTTTTGTGAAATATTAGGTATTAAACATGAGTTCTCCGCTCCACGCACACCTCAACAAAACGGTGTTGTAGAACGGAAAAATTGGACAATCCAAGAACTAGCACGCACCATGTTATCTGAATATAAATTACCTAAGTCTTTTTGGGCCGAAGCCGTAAGCACATCATGCTATGTAATGAATAGAGTTATGCTTCGCCCATCACTAAATCTCACACCATATGAACTATATTTTCAAAAGAAACCTAACGTATCATATTTTAAAGTATTTGGATGTAAATGTTTTATTCTTAATACAAAAGATTCTTTAGGAAAATTTGATTAGAAATGTGATGAAGGAATATTTCTTGGATATTCTTCAACCAGTAAAGCCTATAGAATATTTAATAAAAGATCTAGTAAGGTTGAAGAGTCTATTAATGTTAAATTTGATGAGTTTATTCCATGTGCAGAGAAGCTTTCTACAGGTACAAATGATGAACCTTTGCCATCTTTGGAGCACGACGAAGAGGAACCGTCCAAAGAAGAGGAGGAGATGTCCAATGAAGTTGAATATGTACCTCCAAGCGTGTTGAACTTCTCAAAATATCATCCAAAAGAATTAGTCATTGGGGAACCTTCTACTGGGGTAAGAACTCGATCCTCTCTTCATGAAACGTTTTCAAATATTTGCTTTGTTTCCGAAATTGAACCTAAAACCGTTTCCACAACTTTAAATGACAAATTTTGGTTTTTGGCTATGAATGAAGAGTTAGGACAATTTGAAAGAAATAAAGTTTGGAATCTAGTAGATAGACCATCTAATCATCCAATTATCGGTGTAAAATGGATCTTTAAAAATAAATTAGATGGTGAATCTAGAATTATAAGAAATAAAGCGCGCTTAGTTACTCAAGGTTATTCTCAAATCGAGGGGGTAGATTTTGAAGAAACTTTTGCACCCGTTGCTCGCTTAGAATCTATACGAATATTTTTGGCATTTGCGAGTTTTAAAAGAATAAAATTATTTCAAATGGATGTTAAAAGTGCCTTTTAAAACGGGTTTATAAAAGAAGAAGTTTAGTAGAACAACCCCCCGGTTTCATAAATGAAAAATTCCCTAATCATGTTTACAAATTAGAAAAAGCGCTTTATGGGTTAAAACAAGCTCCCCGTGCATGGTATGATCGACTACATCATTTTTGTTAAAACACGGGTATGTTATGGGAAGTGCAGACAACACACTCTTCATTAAGCATAATAATAATGATCTAATTATTTTACAAATATATGTTGATGATATCATTTTTGGAGCCACTAATGAAGAGTTGTGTAATGAAGTAGTCTTAGTAATGAAAAATGAATTTGAAATGAGTCTTGTAGGAGAACTATCATATTTTCTTGGTTTTCAAATCTCACAACGAACTGATGGTATCTTTATTTGCCAAACAAAATATGTTCACGATATGCTTAAACGATTTGGATTTGAAAATCTTAAACAAGCTTCTACTCCTATGAGTGCTTCTTTAAGACTAGGAAAAGATGAATCCGGAATTTCAATTGATCAAACGTTATATAGAGGAATGATATGATCTCTTCTTTACTTAAGTGCATCTAGACCAGATATAATGTTTCCCGTATGTTTATGTGCTCGCTTTCAAGCCAATCCAAAAGAATCTCATTTAAAAGCAGTAAAACGTATTTTTCGTTATCTATTAGGGTCATCTAAATTAGGATTATGGTACCCACACAATGATTCATTCACACTCCACGGCTATTCCGATTCGGACTACGCCGGGTGTTCTATAGATCGAAAAAGCACTAGCGATACTTGTCACTTTCTAGGACCCTCTTTAGTAGCTTGGTCTAGTAGGAAACAATCTTCGGTTGCACTCTCCACCACGGAGGTCGAATATATCACACTTGGTAGTTGTTGTGCACAAGCATTATGGATGAGTCAAACACTAGAGGATTTTTGATTTCATCTTAAAAACATTGATATTAAATGTGACAACAAAAGTGCAATAGACCTTACATATAATCCCGTACACCATTCTAGATCCAAACACATCGATGTTCGTCATCATTTCATTAGGGATCACATTAAGAAAGAGCATGTAAAAGTAAGTTTCATTGGCACAGACTCTCAACTCGCTGACATATTTACTAAACCTCTTCCCGATGCAAGATTTCGATTATTACGACTTGAGTTAGGTGTCCTAGATCTTTCAAGTTAAACCACATTCACAAAACACAATTTTTGCTATTTTTAACCATCGAAAACATCTCCTAAAAATCTGAAATTTCAACATGAAACTACTATTGGGACACTTAATCAAGATCAGCAATCAAAAATTTCAAAATCATAAAAAATCGTGTACTGTTTCCCGCGCTAGCGCTAACGCCGGCACTAGCGTACTTATTCATTTTTCTGTATTTTTAAAATCCTGAAAATTTCTTAAAAATATATTAATCTATATGCACTATTTATTTTTGCACTCATGATTATATTTTCTTTTTGAAAAATCAAATACAAAAATACAAAAGCTAAAATTACAAAAAAAAAATTGTTTTGTTTAAAGTCTATTTCTTATGCAAAAATCAAATACAAAAATAGAAAAGCAAAATTACAAAAAAAAATTTTATGTTTTTGCCTTTTTGTTTTTGCCATTTGTTTAAAGTTTATGTCTTTTTGCAAAAATCAAATACAAAAGTATAAAACATTTAAACTATCAAAAAAAACTGTATGACTTTTTCCTATGAAAATCAAGCATGATTTAATCTATTCATTAGAACTTTGCACAAGTATCTTACGTTAACATTGTTTTCATCATGCTTTGATATTTCTATTAATATGTGCATCAAGTATCGTTTAAAAGTTGTGTAGAACTTTGCTTAGCATGCCTCTAAGTATGAGAAAATGTTTTATGTTTGATAATGATATCTATTCACTCACTTATTTTGGCATTGTCTACTTTTGTGCTTAATCTAAGAATGCTTGTGTATGTTTTGTATTAGTACAATGAATTAAAATTGCACAAGTATCTTACCTACACTCCTTTATTTGCACTATTAAAAAGTTAAGAAAAGTGGTTATCTTTCTCATAAATTATATTGGTTTGCAAAACAAGTGTATTTGGAGAACTTTGTAGAAAACAAAAATCATAAAATAAAGTGACAAAGATAACTCCACCAAGCACTACTTGAACTTCCTGATAAGTTTTAATAAGCATTGTGAGGTTGAGTAACTTGGAAAGAATAATAAAGTATCTTGTGAAAACCAAATCTCTGTTTCAAAATAAAAACCACTTACTCTTAAGTACACCGGACCACTAGTCTCAACATTAAAAATAAAATAGGTGATCCCCCAAGCACGACTTTGCACCCTAATAAGTTTTAATGAGCATTGTGTGTGCAAAGCACCTTGGTAGTTGTACATTTTTTTGTGTGCATTGAAGTTTGTGGAAGTAAAATCATTTGTATTTTATTGTGCTCTTACTTTATATATTACTTGTATTTTTGATTAAAACATATGTTTACTCTACTCAAAAATACACTTTTGTGCACATCATTATCCTCCATAACACTTCTTCTCATGAGTATTGGATCTTAATGCTGATTCTATACTATTCTTTATTTATGAAATGCACTAGATAACCTAGCATGCTTTCTACAATGTTTAGTTTGTTTTGAAATTGTGAATTAACATAACATTGTAGTACTCTCTTTTTTGATAACATTATTTCCTGCTTGGCTACTTTATTATTGAATTTAAAGATTGTACTTGAACAATGATTTACAAAACATCTTCTTTAAAAAATTAAACTCATATAATTTTTTAATTATCATGTCTTACAAAAGATGTTTGCTTGTATTTTTTCTAAGTCTTCCGCAACCTTACATTTACCCTGTATTTGTTTATGCTACATATTCTGATTTATGAAAATATTGTGATGCTCAAACTCTAATCTATTTCAATGAAAAGAATTCTAAAACTCCTTATCATTTCCTTCTCTACAAGCTCGATCATGCCTTTCTCTTTTAACAATTTTTAATCTGCTATCAAAATATAATGATTAATTAAAATGATAGCTTACATATTAGGAGAGCATTCACTTAGGAGGAGCATGCATTTAGGGGGAGCAATTCTAAATGCTAAATGCTAAAATTATCCTAAGTCATCCCTCTCACACACACACAAGTATGTTTCTTCATGCTTATATATTAATGCTCTGATTTATGATTAATGGATTTGTTATTATCAAAAAGGGGAGTTTTTTGGAACATTGTCTTCCGCATCTCCTAGGTTTGAGAATAACAAATCCTATGTGTATTTGATTTTGTGTGTTTAAGTGTGCAGGATAACAAAGTCCACATGACTCAAGGATTACATAAGAAGGTTGCCCCCAAAGTTGAGCCATCAAATCCAAATCTCCTACTAGCGTTGTGATAGTACATTATTTATTGTTATTTTTATATAATATTTTAGTAGTAATTAATTAGTTTTTATATAATTTTAGTTTAATATATGTCTAATTCACTTTGTTTTGTGTTTTCAGGTAATCTGGGGCTGTTAATAGCAAATTTCAAGCTCATAAGAGTAATCAGGAGAATATTTGGAGAATTTCAGCCGAAATCGCAAAGTACACGCCCTTGGTCACGGGCGTGACCAAGGGCATGACTTTATGTCACGGCCGTGAACCAGCCCCGTGTATTCCAGTTGAAGATGTTAGCCGCCACGTCAGATTAAAATTACACGCCCTCTAACACGGGCGTGACAGAGGGCGTGACCTCAATGTCACGGGCGTGACTTTCCCGAAATGCATTCATTTCAGCCAGCAATCAATTCCCGTCGTTTCTAGCTTACACGCCCTCGGTCACGGGCGTGACCGAGGCTGTGACTCTTCTGCAACCGCCAGATTAACTCCAGATCGCAGCGTTTCCCGCCGTTTCCAGACCCGTTCAAGACACGCCCTTAGTCACGGGCGTGACCGAGGCCGTGACCCGCCATGCAATTGATTTTTGGCGGTTTCTCTTCCTCAACGTTCCCGGGCTTTCAATACGCAGTTACGCAGCTTACACGCCCTTGGTCACGGGCGTGACCAAGGGCGTGACTCACCAATTTTCTGCCTATAAAAGCCAGCTGCTGCCAAAGTGATGGGCATCCAGTCCATGCTTCGATTGGATCATTTCTAGTATAGTTTTCCTGCATTTTTAGTGTAACTTTATTTTATGTCTTGTCCTTTTATTTCCTATTTTAGATTTACTTTCCCAGCAATTGTAATTCTTCTTTCTTAGTTATAAAATGTTCTTTTTCTTTAATCATGAGTAGCTAATTTTGTAGCATTTGATCGGATGAATTCCTAAGCTTTTATATTTCATAATCTTTTATTCATTGTTTGGATTTTGAAAACAAAGATTTACCGTTGATTTGCAATTTTTGGTTTCATATTTCTAGGGTATGATAATCAAGTTTGATCCATATTTTAGTGTATCGAGAGATCCTTAAATACGGTAGATCGCTCATCGGTAGAAAGAATTGTTCGCACTCCTCGAGAGAGGGTGTTGCAAATCTTCCGGATTGGAGTCAAATCCAATAGTGGGGCTCACATCATAAAGCAAGCTTAGGGGTTTTGACTGGCCGAGGGGTCTTAATCGATCAACCTAAGGTTAGGTGGTAGTTCTCTCGAGAGAGGTTCTATCATATTTTGGGAACCTCCACGGTCAAGTTTGTCTAAATTGATTTCTTCCGAATTCTAGATTTATGAAATATTTTACTTAAGAAGGATTCCCGATCAAATGTTTTTCTTCTTTTAATTATTTACAAAACTCTATTTTACTTTCGATAAAATAATATTAATTTGCGTGAGTAGAAGTAATCAACAGACCCGTGGAATACGACACTTGATATTTATTTGTTTTAAATATCCTATGCTATGACCGATAGGTGCTCTTGCCTATAGTTCGTAGAATTTGGAGAATATTATTTACATCCTAAATTTTATCTCATCAGGTTTTTGGCGCCGTTGCCGGGGAAGTATTTTTGTTGATATTTTGAAAGCGTAGATTTTATTACTTTTATCATTCTCTTTCTCCACCCCCATTTTTATTTTTGCTTTATTTTTAAATTTCATTCTATTAAGTGACGGTTGTAAATTTTTCTTTCTTCAAACATGATGTTATCGCAATTGGCCGCAAAAGTTGCCGAGCTTCAAAATAAAGTCATTCTTTTGGAAGCCGCACGAATGCGCCAATTTTTTTGTCCTTTTTGTGGGGGTCATCATTCTTGTGAGGAATGCTATTTTTCATTTCAACATTTTTCTAATGACAATCAAATTAATTTTTCTAATGAAAATTATAATTTTTATAATGAAAATAATAATTTTTATGATGAAAATAATTTTTCTTTAAATAATGATTTGAATGAATTTCCTTCTTACTCTGATGTTGATTATTCATGGTGGCAAGGTCACCCGGATAGTTTTTAGTGCGAAAATGGAAATTCCTTCAATTATGATTTGCATTCCTCGCCTTTTCCACAAATTTGTTCTTCTTCTGATCTTGAAATTTTTCCGAATGTTATTTCTCCCACTTTAAATGTTTATTCTCAAGATCAAGAAGAACAATTGTACCAAGAATTTCGCAAAGTCATGGAGACACCGGACGAATTAGAAAATGAAAATTTTTCTTCTTCTCCTTCGCCCGCCCTTTCTTCTCATTCTCATGAAATTATAATTCATGAAGAAATTGTGTCTCATGAATTTTCTCCCCTTTGTATTGATTTTTCTGATAATTCTTTTATTTTTGAAAATAAACAACCGACGCTTAATCATGTATTTTCGCAAGAAACTCCTCCTTGTGAAAAATTTTTTGACTCGCTTAATCTTGATTCTTTTTATACTAATAATTTTCTTGTAGATGATGAGCCGTTGCAACCAAACGTTTTCACCGATCCATTTGCCGCTCATCTCCAGCAATCCAAATTACCTAAGGTATGTATAGGTAATTTGGATTCACAATTTCAAGCTGACGGACAACCAAAGAATCACGACTATAGCGGAGGAGTAGTTGGGCAGCGGATTTCAGCATGCTCACCTGAGCATGAATTAAGGGAGTTGCCTGTGTACCTTTCTTTTTATTTTCCTTTTTCCTAACAATAACCGTCTAGCTTAAAGACGGGAAAAAGAAAGCGCTCTTGGGAGGCACCCCTTGCTTATCTTTATTTTTCTTGCACTTTACTTTTTCCGCATTTTATTTTCTTTTCCCTCCTGCTTGGCTTATAAACATTGGGGACAATGTTTATTTTTAAGTATGGGGGTGTATTCTCCTATATTCAGTTTTTATTAAAAATCCAAAAAAATTAGAAAATCTTTTTCAAAACTCATAAAAAAATTGATTTTTTTTATTCTTTATTTTCAATTTTGTTATAAAAATTTACAAAATTCAAAAAAAATGTTTTCATTTAAAAAACTATTTTAATTTCCAATAAAATAAATTTTGTAATATTAAATTTCTCCAAACTTCATTTATGCAAAATTGATTTTAATTATGAGTTTTCTTTATAGGCTTTTTAAAGAGTTTTCTTTTTATGTAGTTTTAATCTTATATTTCTCTTCAAAATATGTTAGATTTAATTTTTAGATGAATTTGATTTAATGAGTTTTTCATTATCTTGATTTGTTTAGAATATTTCTTAGTTTTACTTTCTCTCTTTAAAATATCATAATTCAATTTTGTAGTAATTGTGTTAAATATCTTTAGATTTTACTTATATTAACTTGAACTCATAGTTTCTTATAGATTGCTCAATTTGTTTTTTATGCTCTTAAAATGTATCTTTGGAATTTTTGTAGCCTTTAAACCCTATCCCTTCCCCTACCTTCTTATTTGACCCTTTATTTGGCATAAAAAAAAGGTTTGAAAAGATCATATGTCATGGAATGAGAGGATAAAATTCATCATTCCTAAACATATGCACCCAAATTTTTAAAAGATTATATGGTATGGAGATGAGAGGATAAAATTCATCACTCCTAAACATATACATTTGGGATATTAAAGAAGAAGGAATTTAAAAAAAAGATGGAAATGAGAGGATAAAATTCATCATTTCCTATATTCAAAGTAACTTCTTCAATGCCAATTTTACCCTGATTAGCCAAGTTTATTTGCTTATCCAAGATATTTTTGAGAGAGCATAGTTAATTTTTTGTAGTTTTCTAAAAGTTTCTCATGATTGTAAAGTTTATATAATTTTAATCTTGGATTATTTTACTTAATTCAATGCAATTTTGTTTATGAAGATTTAGTTAGAGAATTTTGAAACTAATATTTATTCTACTCATTTCAATTTATGAATTATAAATTATTTCTAATAAATCTAAATTTTAATTTCTTAACTTAATTTGATATGAGTCTTATAAAATTTGGAATACATAATTGGAAGTAAATCTTTTTGGAATGTCCTATAAATTCTTCTCATGCTTATAAATTAGTTTTGCTCTGGAATAGCAAAAGCTTAAGTATGGGGGTATTTGATAGTACATTATTTATTGTTATTTTTATATAATATTTTAGTAGTAATTAATTAGTTTTTATATAATTTTAGTTTAATATATGTCTAATTCACTTTGTTTTGTGTTTTCAGGTAATCTGGGGCTGTTAATAGCAATTTCAAGCTCATAAGAGTAATCAGGAGAATATTTGGAGAATTTCAGCCGAAATCGCAAAGTACACGCCCTTGGTCACGGGCGTGACCAAGGGCGTGACTTTATGTCACGGCCGTGAACCAGCCCCGTGTATTCCAGTTGAAGATGTTAGTCGCCACGTCAGATTAAAATTACACGCCCTCTAACACGGGCGTGACAGAGGGCGTGACCTCAATGTCACGGGCGTGACTTTCCCGAAATGCATTAATTTCAGCCAGCAATCAATTCCCGCCGTTTCTAGCTTACACGCCCTCGGTCACGGGCGTGACCGAGGCCGTGACTCTTCTGCAACCGCCAGATTAACTCCAGATCGCAGCGTTTCCTGCCGTTTCCAGACCCGTTCAAGACACGCCCTTAGTCACGGGCGTGACCGAGGCCGTGACCCGCCATGCAATTGATTTTTGGCGGTTTCTCTTCCTCAACGTTCCCGGGCTTTCAATACGCAGTTACGCAGCTTACACGCCCTTGGTCACGGGCGTGACCAAGGGCGTGACTCACCAATTTTCTGCCTATAAAAGCCAGCTGCTACCAAAGTGATGGGCATCCAATCCATGCTAATTCGATTGGATCATTTCTAGTATAGTTTTCCTGCATTTTTAGTGTAACTTTATTTTATGTCTTGTCCTTTTATTTCCTATTTTAGATTTACTTTCCCAGCAATTGTAATTCTTCTTTCTTAGTTATAAAATGTTCTTTTTCTTTAATCATGAGTAGCTAATTTTGTAGCATTTGATCGGATGAATTCCTAAGCTTTTATATTTCATAATCTTTTATTCATTGTTTGGATTTTGAAAACTAAGATTTACCGTTGATTTGCAATTTTTGGTTTCATATTTCTAGGGTATGATAATCAAGTTTGATCCATATTTTAGTGTATCGAGAGATCCTTAAATACGGTAGATCGCTCATAGGTAGAAAGAATTGTTCGCACTCCTCGAGAGAGGGTGTCGCAAATCTTCCGGATTGGAGTCAAATCCAATAGTGGGGCTCACATCATAAAGCAAGCTTAGGGGTTTCGACTAGCCGAGAGGTCTTAATCGATCAACCTAAGGTTAGGTGGTAGTTCTCTCGAGAGAGGTTCTATCATATTTTGGGAACCTCCACGGTCAAGTTTGTCTAAATTGATTTCTTCCGAATTCTAGATTTATGAAATATTTTACTTAAGAAGGATTCCCGATCAAATGTTTTTCTTCTTTTAATTATTTACAAAACTCTATTTTACTTTCGATAAAATAATATTAATTTGCGTGAGTAGAAGTAATCAACAGACCCGTGGAATATGACACTTGATATTTATTTGTTTTAAATATCCTATGCTATGACCGATAGGTGCTCTTGCCTATAGTTCGTAGAATTTGGAGAATATTATTTACATCCTAAATTTTATCTCATCACGTTGGCGGTAGTACTAGCGCAGGCACTAGCTGTCGTTCGATGAATTATTAGCGGCGCTCGACGAAATGCTCATAACGGCGTTCGACGAAAATTTCGTTCGACAAACTCCTAGCGGGGTTCGACGAATTTTCGTTCGACAAAATATTGGATTAAGCGCAATTACCGGGTGAACTTATAGAAGGAGATAGCGCCAGGCGATATCCGATAGCGCAGGCGATAGCGAGGAGCACAGTAGGCAAGGGAGAATTGTTTCCTCGGATTGAAGATTCTGCCGCGCAAAATGTGTCCTAATATGGGATAGCGCCGGCGGTACCGCTAGCGCAGGCGCAAGCGCTGAGGCTATAAAAAGGACGTCTCTTCTCTTGTTTCAGAGACACATCAGAGAGATATCAGAGAGAGATAGAGTGCTAGAATTCCAGAGGCTATCTTGGCCGAAAGTTGATGTCCTACCAAAGTTCTGCAAACTTCTGAAGGAGAATCTCATCACGCCGGATTCAAACGAAGTCCGCTTCTACAATGCTTACTCTACAGCGGATCTTCATCTCCAACTTCAGAAGTTCATCAAGAGGGAGTTTTTATTTTCATTTCATATTTTTCTTGTAAACGGTTAGTGAAATCGCCTCGTGTTGGCGACTAGGTCTGGGTAGGACTTAGGGGGAAAACTCGCCTCATGTTGGTGACTAGATCTAGGCTAGGTCTATGGGGTGCTCGAGGCCATATCCAGGGAAGGGTTGGCTAGAGCGGCTTGAGACCTAATTCGGGGAGGATAGGCTAGGGCCACCGGTTCGTGGGGATGCGAGTCGGGATAGAAAACAAAAAGAGTTTACTATTTATCGCCACCGATTTCTAGCGTTATAGAAGTCAACTTTTGTAAAACAGTATTTGATATTAATAAAGCATGTCTCTGCTTTATTTCAATTGTTTTACTTGACTCCTTATTGTCTTTGTCTTACATTATTACAAAGCTTTTCAAAATATCACTAAAGTTTTTAAAACCCTTATTCACCCCCCCCCCCCCCCTCTAAGGGCGCCCACCGATCCCACATCCTTGACGTCGAGGGGCGGGGGGTGCATGCTGATTTGATGATAACCTAAAAAAGCATCTAAAAAGACATCACAGAAAAAATGACGGCTGAGTCAACCAGCATGTTTATTCGGGGCAAAGGGTAGCAATCCTTGGGGCATGATTTATTAAGCAAAGAAAAGTTAACACACATTCTCCACTTAGCTCCCCCCTTCTTCACCTTAAACACATTGGAGACCCAGCCTGGGTACTGGATCTCCAATACAAACCCTGCTTGGAGGACCTTGCCCACCTCCTCTCGGATGGGCCCTTCCAGCTTGTCAACAAGGCTCTCTTATTCTGTCGGATAGGTCAGTTTTCGGGATCAAGGTTGAGGCGGCGACAAGACACATCTGAATTGATCTGGGACATCACTGTCGTGCTCCAGGTGAAGACATCCACATTCTCCTGCACATAGGCCAGGATTTGCTTCTGCTCCTCTAGGTTGAGCTCCCTGCTGATCTTGACTTTTTCCGCCACCCCAGCTCGAGTGGTGACTTCGAGCTCCATGCTCTCATCCACAGCCTCCAGCCGGGATTGCTCCCACAGTCACCCTCTTTCTCCTCACCCTGAGTCAGCACTTCGGCCTCCTCCTCCTTTCTCTCTTCCCAAACCTCCATCAACTCTTCCACACCTTCCTCCTGGGCTTCTCCTTCCTCCTATTCCCACTCCTTCTCCTCTTCGAGCCCCGTCGGCTCCCCCATCTCCCGATCCCACTATTCCTCCTCAGCCATCTAGGAGATGGTGTTCACGGTAGTCACATAGCACTGACGGGCTACCTTCGGATCTCTCCTTATCCGGACATGGACTCCTCCTCCCCTGAACATGAGCATTCGTGGAAGGTGGAGGGGACGCAGCGGAACATACTAATGAGTGGCCGTCTGAAGATGGCACTATAGTTGTTGGGGGAGTCCACTATGACAAAATGGCAGTTCATGGACTGCCCCCCCCCCCAAGACTACATGGAGTCCCACTCCCCCCTCTACATCTTTCCTCTCACCGGAGAACCCAAACACTTGGCCGTCCGAGGCCAACACCCTCTTGCTCTCCACCTTCATGTCGTTAAACGCCTTCTTAAAGATGACGTTGATCGATATCCCATTATCCACAAGGATCCGGGAGACGGTGAAGTTCTCGATCGCTGTCTGAATGACCAGCGCATCGCAGAAAGGGTCTTCGTGACCCTGCATGTCATTCTGAGTGAATGAGATCTTCTCTGCTGGGGGTGGGGCTATAGGCGTCGAAGCCACGCTGCGATGATATATGGTATGTGAAAGATTATATAGGTATATGATCTAATTCACCTAGAGGGGAGGGGGGGGGGGGGGGGTGAATAGGTCTTTTGATTTTTACTTATTTGATATAGATATTTAAAATTATTCTAAGCAAGTAATCAAGCACACCCAGAAAACACACAAGTGTTTATAGTGGTTCCCCAAGACAGTGTGTCTATTGGTAGTCCACTTTCCCTCTTCACCCTTCTAACAATGTGTTTGACAGGGCCAACTCCTTCAAACTCAGCTCCAAGAGCTTACAACACAGATCCCTCAGGATCTATCAGGTTTTCCCAAACCCTACCTCAGGCACAGCAGCCCTACCTCAGAGGAAACCACCTCCTACAGCTCAGACAACCTCCTGGTCCAACCTCAGATCACACAGATCCTACCTCAGAGGAATCCACCTCCGACAACTCAGACCACCTGCTGGTCCTACAACCTCAGGCCAAATGTCCCTACAAACTCATAACCCAAAGGCTCACACAGAAGATATAATGAGGTTTACAGAATGAAAAAAGAAAAGATCAAGCATGTTCTTCTTCTTCTTTTCAGCTGCTGTTGCAGACTTGAATCAGGGAGGAGTGGTACAGCTCCAATATTGATTCTACTTGATCAGCACTTCGGATGAAGGACTGGATCTACTTGCTCTATCTTGAGATGAATCAAGATGAGCTATCTCTTCCTTGCAGCCTTATGTTAGCACAGTTCTTGGCTGCCGACATTGGAACAGTTTGCTTCCGCTTCTTTGTGTGCTTGAGAGAAAGATTGATAGCAGAAGTGCTTTCTCAACCCTAATTTATCCCTTTTATACATCCTCGATCTTCAACGGCTCTCAGCCGTCCTTTTGACTGATATGGGAGTGACTGGTGGACCCCACAATGCCTTTCTGTAGCTTGCGCCAAGGGCAGAACCCGCCATGTCACGTTTGAACTATCTCAGCAGTTGGGCTGAGATGGCTTCCACTTCTCAGTAGATTTCGTCGATCTGCAGAGAAGTTTCTTCATTCGACGAACAACATTCTGCGTTCGACGAACTTCATTCTTCGTTCGATGAACACGCCAAGTCTTAGCACTTGCTTCTGTCCCGTCTTTGCGTTCGATGAACTGAGTTCTGCATTCGATGAACACGCCAAGTCTCAGCGCTTGCTTCTGTCCCGTCTCTGTGTTCGATGAACTTAGTTCTGCATTCAACGAACTCGCCAAGTCTCAGCGCTTGCTTTTGTCCCGTCTCTGCATTCGACGAACTAAGTTATGCGTTCGACAAACATCATTCTTCGTTCGACGAACCCGCCAAGTCTCAGCGTTCGATGAACTACATTCTGCGTTTGACGACCTCGCCAAATCTCAGCGGATATTTTCTGCTTCTTTCCCATCTCAGCGGATCCGCTGAGATAGCCAGCTGTCTCAGCAATTTCTTCTATTCGCAGCTCATCTTGCCCAGATGCCTTCTCAGCGGCTCCTGACCTCACCTCAGCGGTTCATCTGAGAGAACTCTTCATCTCTTAGGAGATGATTTCTCCTGATCTGAGGGCATGATTAGCCATTTCTCTTTAGTTACCTGAGCTTGTATATCTTACAAAAATATGGCTTTATCAAATACATCTTTTACTTAGCATTGTGAGTGATGCCTTTTCAAATCAAAGGAATATTAAGGGCAATATTCCCAACAATCTCCCCCTATTTGAAGAAGGCAGAACATTCCCAATGCTAAGGTACATAGCCAACATAAACCTATCATGAAAATGATCTATATAGCATTCATGATAACATTGCTTCTAGAAGATAAGATTGTTTAAGCATTCTATTAAAACTCATGATTGTTTATATTAAGCTTTGACTAACTCAGAGGACAATCCTTGTACTCAAAGATGACTCTGAGTTGGTCTAAGCATTGGCCATTTCCCCCTTTATGATTTCTTCAACTATTTTTCCCTCTAGGGATTGGGAGGCAGCAGCTACATACCCTGAGAGGGTTTAGAAAGCATTTTCCAAAACCCCCTTTAGGTCATCCTTCATCTTCTCTGACTCTCATAGCATTGGCCATCTCCCCCTCAACCTGAGCAGGAACTTGCTCCCACTCAATGTGAGTACTATTAGCTTTATTAGCTGTTCTTGTTCATTTTGAATAACCGTTTCTAGCTCCCTGCACTTGGAGCATTAGTATTGTTCTTATTTTTGTAAGTGTAAATTAAACTTATGTCATAATGCTGAGTTAGTCGAACTCAAAGTCGACATTCGTAGAACTCAGGAAAGAGTTCGCCGAACTCAGGAAAGAGTTCGTCGAACCCAAATTTTTCCCAGCTGAGCCCTTAGTCTTCTTTAGTTTGTTTTGGATACTTATCCACTGAGACAGTTTGGTTGTCTCAGCTGATCAGCTGAGATGGGTCTCACCCTGAATTCAAAGTATTTAACATTTTAGGGAGATTATCTACTCTATCATGTGGACTATGCCTACTGTAAAGTTGATCAATTCAAATTTCAATTTATCATAACAGTACATATTGTGAGAATTGTACAGATGAGAACATAAGCATTTTAACAGTGGGTATAGATTCATAAGTGAACTCATTCTAAATTCAACATTCCTAAGTCAATTTTGAAAGAATTGAACTTGGCCTCATCCAGTGGCTTGGTGAAGATATCAGCTACTTGATTGTCTGTGGGGACATATTCAAGTTTGATATCTTCAAACTCTACATGCTCTCTAATAAAATGGTACCTAATTTCTATGTGCTTGGTCCTGTTATGGGAGATAGGATTTTTGGCAATAGAAATAGCACTGGATGAGTCACACAACAGGGGAGATTGACTAACCTTGATGTTGTAATCCCCCAATTGATGTTGGATCCACAGAAGTTGAGCACAACACCTGCCTTCAGCAATATACTCTGACTCAGCTATGGATATGGCCACACTGGTTTGCTTTTTAATGCTCCAAGAGATCAGCCTCCTCCCTAGGAATTGACAATTACCACTTGTGCATTTTGTCTTCTTTGCACCTTGCAAAATCTGCATCTGAATAGCCTATCAGTTCAAAGTCATTGTTCCTAGGGTACCAATGGCCAAGATTTAGGCTGCCCTTGAGGTATCTCAAGATCCTCTTGATAGAGGTGTAGTGAGATTCCTTAGGACAAGCCTAATACCTAGCACAAACACATGTAGAATACATAATGTCTGGCCTACTAGTATTCAAGTACAACAAGGATCCAATGATACACCTGTACATGGATTCATCAAAGGCCTTCCCCTTTTCATCCTTGTCTAGTGATACATTAGATCCCATGGGTGTTCTCATGGTGGAGGCTGATGATGAGTCCTGATCATATACACATTTATGGACTCATCCGGGCCGTTATTTAGTCATTTCTCCGCACTTTAGCCTTGTTATAGTTTATATTTGATAATCCATGCTAGGTGCACATCTAGGCCCACTTTGGTGTGATTTTTGTGCTTATTGTCATTAGTAGTATTCATGTGCTGTCAAGTGCCACTTTCAGTGGCTAAATCTGTGGTTGTGCTGGAATAGGAGTCGTGCAAGTTTTCCCGGTGCAATTCTGCACAGGAACACTGCGCACGATCGCCGGTTCTATTGCGCACAACCACTGGTCGTGCGCTACTGATCGTGTGCACTTAACCTTCTTTTCACGAGTTCTGTTTGGTGCAGTGTGCACGCCCACCAATGCCAGCGCGCACGACCACCGGTCGTGCGCCACTGCTCGTGCGCATTTGCCATTAAATTTCTGAGTTCTGTTTGCTGAAGTGCGCACGACCATCAACTCCAGTGCGCACGACCACCGGTCGTGCGCCACTGTCCGTGCGCACTTAACATTTATTTTATGAGTTCTGTTTCGTCTAATGCGCACGACCACCGACGATAGTGCGCACGACCACCGGTCGTGCGCCACTGGTCGCGCGAACATTTTATTTTATAATTTCGTATCTTGCAGGTTCCACCCAGGCAGTGCGCACGATCGCAGAATTCCAGTGCGCACGACCACTGGTCGTGCGCCAATGACCGTGCGCAGTATTTATTCCAGCGCCTATTTAAACGCCTGTTGCGATTTTTAGGGGATTATCAGCCGCCGGGAGCGGAGTTCCTGTTCCGTACGCCGCCGACCTCCACCGTGGGACGCCTCCACTTCATCTTCTATGCAAGGGGAAGCCTCCTCCACCCATTCCAAGACTTCCTCCATTGTCCGTGAGTGTTCTCCATCGTCCGCAAGCCTCCAAGCAACCATTCTCTCATTCCGCCCGGTGAGAAGAAGAAGGAACCTGAAGTCGAAGACGACGGAGCTACGTAGGGAGATCGTGACAGCTCTCTACGCCGGAAGCATAGTCCGCCCGAGTCCGGAGGTAGCCCGACAACCTACCATTCCGGCCGTGAACGGCCGCTAGTCTTCACCATCGGTTATTTCTTTCCTCTTTCCTCCATTGTACTCGTTGAACCGTGTAAACTCGAATATTATGATGATGTTTGTTGAAATGAATGTTTCCTTATTGTTCTTCATAGTTTGCTTGTGATTCACTCCGTTCTCACTCACTCACTCGCACACGCACGCAAGGTGTTTGTTCCGTGTTAGCAAGAGCTAACGACGGTTGTGAAGAGGTGTTTACGACCCTCACCCTTTCGCGCTAGAACACACTCCATTCCGCCTCACGAAGCACGGCATCGCGGCCGTTGCATCCATCTCACCTTGCGAAGCGGTGTTTTCGACCCGCATTTTTTTTTGTTGTTGTTAAGATTAGGAAACCCAACCAAGAACCCCCCCTTTTTCATGTGTGTTTTGCTTGTGTAACAAGAGTCACGCTACGCATTTCGTTCACCCAACCTGCATTCCTCAAGAGACCGACATTCGGGGAGTCCACTCTCCACATTTATTACTTGACAGCGACCGGTACACATGCCGACACGCATCAAGTTTTTGGCGCCGTTGCCGGGGAATGCAGACGTGATGAATTCGTCTGCGTGAAGATTTGTTGCACGAGAATTTTCTTTTCTTTCACCTCTCTTGTTCACCCCTGGTATCTCCGTTTCTTTTCGATTCACGCTTCTGATTACTTTTGCCTTTTCCATCGTTCGCTAATCGTTTTGTTTGCAAGTAGTCGCAGCATGACCTCCATTCAGGAATGCATCTATCAGGGAAGCTTAAATGATTTAAGGGATCAAGCAGAAAGAAACAATCATGACTTCGGGATCTCCCCCGACGTCATTGAGTACATGTCTGGGAACTGCAAGTTCAGCGGGGATGAGCATGAAGACGCGGTGCAACACATGCAGGACTTTTTAGCAATCTATTACACATGTGTATTCAGTGGAGTTGAAAACGACCTGCAAAAGATTCTGGCATTTTCATTCTCCTTGCATAAAAAAGCCAAAAGCTGGTATTGGGATATCCGGAAAAGAGAGGTGATCACATGGAAACAATTCGAAGGGAGATTTTTGCAAGAGTTTCAACATCGTACCCAAGCCTTGGACAAGTACAGGGAACTTGTAACCTTTGGACAGGGGAAGGAGGAGACGTTAGTTGATGCTTGGGAGCGTTTCCAATCCTTGCATAGGGGATGCTACCGTGAAGATCTTTCAGAAGCTTTCTTAATTCAGACTTTTTATTTCGGAGTGCGGGATAATTTCCGTCTTCTATTTGATATGGCAGCTGGAGGGGCCCTGTTTAATAAATTGGGGAATGACGCGTGGGTAGTGGTCGTGAATGTTGTTCACACCAGTCAGCACTGGAGTCATATCATTCGCTCCCCAAGTACTGCTGCAGTTAATGCCGTGACATTCAAAGGAGCAGCGGATTTTTCGCCGCCAGAGCAACCAGAACAGTTAGCAACTTTGGTGGTCGGGGTATTGAACAAAATGAATGACCAATCGGCCGCAATCCAACAGCTTCGCTCTACTATAGGGACTCTGTCCGATGTCGTTTCTGGGCTTGCAAGTCAGCATCCTGAGTCAGTGAACACCATGCGATTGAGAAGTGGGAGAAGTGTAGACAATCCTCCTCGACAGGAACCTCTTGCGTGTTCCACTGACAAGCATAATGAAGACACTCCCGAGAAGCTGACTCAGATTCATATTGAGTCGCATCCCGTGAGCGAGGCACAAACCTCGAAAAGTGCTGTTCACCCCCCATTCCCCCACAGGCTGCGAAACGAGAAATCCGAGAAGCAATTCCGCAGATTTTTGGAAATAATGAAAGGAGTGCAAGTGAGCATACCACTGATTGAAGCTATCTCTCAAATGCCGGGCTACTCCAAATTTTTGAAAGATTTGATCTCAAAGCGGAAGCAGTTGGAGGGTCTCAAAACTATCGACCTCACCGAGGAGTGCTCCGCCATCATTTCCAATATGCCCACTAAGTGCAAGGATCCGGGCAGTTTTACGATTCCCTGCAGGATCGGCCATCACCGTTTCAGCCAGGCACTCTGTGATTTGGGGGCATCAATCAACTTGATGCCGCTCTCTATCTTTCGTGAACTTGGTGCTGGGATCTTGAAGCCAACGCAGGTAATGCTGCAGCTTGCTGATCGGTCGATCAAGAAGCGGTCGGGAATCGTCGAGGACCTCACAATAGTTGTAAACGGTCTCACCTTTCCAGCTGATTTTATCATTCTCGACATGAAGGTCGATACAAATGTTCCCATTATCTTGGGGCGGCCCTTTCTCGCTACTGCTCGTGCTATTATTAATGTGGAGCAGGGGGAGCTCACACTAAGACTGGGGGAGGATGCTATATCTTTCAATGTCCATAACCCGTCGCAACTCTTTGAAATTACAGAGTGTGAACCAGCAGAGGCGCTTGAAGAATTCGATGGTCAGAACGATATGGAGTTGGATGACCGCGAGGTGTGCTGGCAGCACGAAGACGAGGAAGAAGGGGGTGCACACTCAAATCACCCTGATTTGTCACATTCAAGCGGAGAGCCCTCCAACGATTCGGCTAATCCAAACCCATGTCCGGCTCTCAAACAACTTCCGGATTCTCTAAAGTACGTGTTTCTTGGGAAAAAAAACACACATCCGGTGATTATTTCCGCATCCCTATCCGCCGCCAACGAAACTGCATTAGTGGGCGTGCTGAGAAGGTACCACAAGGTCTTCGGACGTTCTCTTGCTGACATTAAGGGAATCAGCCCCACGGTCTGCATGCATAAGATCCTCCTTGAAGATCAGTACAAACCGACAGCACAGCCCCAAAGGCGGCTGAACCCGAAAATGCAAGAGGTAGTAAAGGCTGAAGTGATAAAGCTTTTAGACGCTGGCATCATTTACCCAATCAGCGATAGCAAATGGGTCAGTCCAGTCCAGGTGGTACCGAAGAAGGGAGGGATTACTGTCGTTGCCAATGAAAAGAACGAGCTGCTACCGACCCGAATGATCACCGGGTGGAGAGTCTGCATCGACTATCGCAAGCTGAACGATGCGACGCGCAAGGACCATTTTCCGCTCCCCTTTATTGATCAGATGCTAGAAAAGTTAGCGGGGCAGGATTACTACTGTTTTTTGGATGGGTACTCTGGGTACAATCAGATTTTAATTGACCCATCTGATCAAGACAAGACGACATTCACATGTCCCTCCGGTACCTTCGCGTTCAAAAGAATGCCATTCGGACTGTGTAATGCCCCCGCAACCTTCCAACGTTGTATGTTCGCTATTTTTGCTGACATGGTGGGGGACTTCCTCGAAGTCTTCATGGATGATTTTACTCTATTTGGCAGTAGCTTCGACATTTGCCTGGCGAATTTGGCCAAGACCTTGAAGCGGTGTGAAGACACCAATCTTGTCTTGAACTGGGAGAAATGCCACTTTATGGTGCGCGAAGGAATTGTGTTGGGGCATAAAGTTTCCCGCAAAGGGCTCGAAGTAGATCAGGCGAAGGTAAGTGTCATCAGAAACCTCCCTCCACCCATGTCAGTGAAAGGCATTCGAAGTTTTCTTGGTCATGTGGGCTTCTATCGAAGGTTCATCAAGGACTTTTCCTCCATTTCAAAGCCCTTATCTCGCCTGCTGGTTAAGGACGTCCCCTTCCACTTCGACGAAGCATGCATGCAAGCCTTCGAAACTTTACGGGGACAACTCATCTCAGCCCCAATTTTGGTGGCACCCGACTGGACTTTACCTTTTATTATCATGTGCGACGCAAGTGATGTGGCCGTAGGTGCTGTGCTCGGTCAAAAGAAAGATAAGACCTTTCACACTTTTGCGTATGCCAGTTGAACTCTCAACAGCGCACAAGCAAATTATACCACCACGGAGAAAGAAATGCTAGCCGTGGTCTTCGCCTTTGAAAAGTTTCACTCATATTTGGTACTTTCCGAAGTGATCGTGTACACGGACCACGCCGCTCTCAAGTATCTTTTCAGTAAGAAAGAATCCAAATCGCGTCTGATTCATTGGATTTTACTTTTGCAGGAATACAATCTGGAAATCAAAGACAAGAAGGGGGTGGAGAATTTGATTGCTGATCATCTCTCGCGTTTGGAGTACGACACTCCCAGCAGCGTTGTGGAGGAAACGGACGACTATTTCCCAGATGAAAAGTTATTCGCAATTACTACGTCCCCCCCAACTGCATCTTGGTACGCAGATATTGCTAATTACTTGGCTTGCAAAACGTTCTCCCCGAGTCTGTCTCCTCAGCAAAGATGGAAGCTTGCCTCTGACTCAAAATACTATTTTTGGGAAGATCCGCTCTTATTCCACACGTGCAGCGATGGGATTATTAGGCGTTGCATTCCGGAAGCTGAGTTTCATTCTATATTACAGCACTGCCATGACAGAGAAGCTGGCGGGCACTTCGGGGCCGTTCAAACAGCACGAAAAATCCTGCAATGTGGATTGTTTTGGCCGACCCTCTTCCGGGACGCCCATGCCTATGTTACCAAGTGCGACAAATTCCAGAGGACCGGAAATATTTCCCGGCGTGACGAGATGCCCCTTAATAACATGCTGGTCTGCGAACCCTTTGATGTCTGGGGAATAGACTTCATGGGTCCCTTCCCGATGTCTCATGGTAAGCATTACATTATTGTGGCAGTTGATTATGTCTCAAAATGGGTGAAAGCTGAGGCGGTTGCCACGAATGATGCCAACACAGTGCTACATTTTATCCACAAGAATATCTTCTCCAGGTTTGGGACGCCGAGAACTATCATCAGCGACGGCGGTAGTCATTTTTGCAATAAGCAGTTTGTGCAGCTAATGAAAAAGTTTGGGGTTCATCATAAGATTTCTTTGGCATACCACCCCCAAACATACGGGCAAGTCGAAGTTTCCAACCGCGAGCTCAAGCGAATAATTGAGAAATCAATACACTCAAATAGGAAGGAGTGGGCTAAAAAGGTCGACGATGCATTATGGGCTTACCAGACTGCGTTCAAAACACCCATCGGCATGACTCCGTTTCAATTGGTCTATGGCAAGGCATGCCACCTCCCTGTGGAGCTGGAGCATAAAGCACTATGGGCAACCAAACTGTTGAACATGGACATTGGAGCCGCGGCCGAGGTGCGTCGTTCCCAACTCAACGAGTTAGAGGAGTTCCGTCATTTCGCTTATGAAAACGCTCGTATCTACAAGGAGAAAACGAAGAAATGGCACGATCAGCATATCATTCCTAAGGAGTTCAAAATTGGGGACCAAGTGCTGCTCTACAACTCTCGTCTCCGCCTCTTCCCAGGGAAGTTAAAATCGAGGTGAAGTGGTCCTTTCTCCGTGACCGATGTCTCCCCCTTCGGTGCCATAGAAATATCTGGAGATAAGGGGGACAAGTTTAAGGTCAATGGACATCGGCTGAAGTTATACGATGGCGCCACTATAAACAAGGAGTGTCAGTTGCTGACATTGGGAGATGGACATCATACAAGCACCGGCAGCTGATTTTCCCTTCTTGTTTCTTATTTTTGCGAAACTCTATTTTTGAGAACTCCTCTTTTTAAGTTTTGCACTCTTTAAACACTGCTAATACAGGTATTTGGTCCAGCTTAAGGACGTTAAATGAAAGCGCTACTGGGAGACAACCCAGATTTCCTGATTTCGTATTTCTCCTTATCTAACTTCTTTTAGTTCAGCTTTTGCATATGCTTTTGTTGTTTTGAGTTTGTGCTTGCAGGTTTTGTGTTCGATGGTGCGGATGCTGCGGACTATTCCTGTTCATAAACGCCAATCGTCTGGTGTGCTCAATTCTGAGCATTGGGTAACATTTTCTCCCCTCTTTTTGCTTCCAATTGTTAGATATATTGTTTAGATTAAGTCTGGGGGAGCGTATGTTGTCACCCACTGTGCACGAGTTGCACTGCATACTAGAAGGTTGTTTCTTATTTATTCCAGTCATTATCATTGTTTTCATGCTTCACACACCACTTCACCCACTTGAGTGCGTGCTTATCTTTTTGTCGTTGTTCCGTTTAAACTATTTTGGTCGGAATGTGTAATAGATTGTTAACGTAGGAATTATTATTTGGAGTGCGATGTTGACTCATGTAGTGTTCTAGTCACTTCGCATGTTATGGTAGAATTTGAGTAGAACTAGATTTTCTTTATGCATCTAATTTATGTTTAGTATTTCTGCGTAAATTTAGATTTAATATACTCAAGTGGTGAATTTGTATGGAGTTGACGATAACCCGGTGTTGTGTGTGTGCGATTACTAGTCGTGTGTTGCTCGAGTCGGGAGGAAGGTTTACCTTTCTCGTGGGCTAAGAACTTGCCCCAAGCGACTCTCGAAGCATGGGCGAGAGCGACTCGTCGAGTTAAACATGATGTAGGCCACCCTTTGGGTAGTTTGAGCTTTGTTATTCCATGTCCATTTCGTTCACCGTTGCAAGCCAAATTTGTGCCTACCAATCCTTTGTTCAGCTCCTCTTCATCCACCAAAGCCTGAAGCCTATCCTACCCCCGCAACCAAATTGTTTTAAACTACGCTCATAATTCTCAACTTGTGTGGTGTGTGGAATCTTTGTGTTATGAAGAGAAAATAAAGTCTATCTGCTGATTTTGAACCAACCGGAGGATATTTAAAAGAAGTAAATGATGTTAAAAGAAAAAAAAAAAGAGAATTTTGAAAAAAATCCTTCCGAGCTAAATAAAAAAAATCTGTTGGTATTTGTGAAGTAGGCCGTGTGCACACCTGGTTTTCATGATAAGTCTAGGGGTGTGTCACACGAGCATCGTTGTTGGTCTTGCGTGGTGCAGCGTTCTGTTAGCTCACTTGGGTTGCGTAGCCATCGTGTTTAACTTTGAATATCATACCGTAACCTAAGCCCCGTTTTAATCCTATAAGTCCTACTGATTTGATTTGCGAGTTTGCTAGCGCCGTGGAGAGAGTGACCGGGCAAGCGTATGGTTCGCGACGTTGATAGATTTCAGCGGAGTTATTCCTAAGCCCCGATCTTTTGCAACACCCGCCTCAGTATCTTGTCACTTTCACACCGGGCATGATCGTCAAATTCTTCATAATTCTCCAACTGAGTATAACTAAATCTTTACTTACACTTTAATACTCATGTAAATTAGTTAGCACAGTTAGAATCTCCTTCTGCTAGAATCTCTACTCGCATGCGTATGTTACTTCGCACCGTACTCCCTTGTGTAATTCTCTATGTTAACTATCGTTTTCACACTCCGCCGGATTCGTTTGCTCGGGACGCGCAAACAGTTAAGTCTGGGGGTGTGATGAGTCCTGATCATATACACATTTATGGACTCATCCGGGCCATTATTTAGTCATTTCTCCGCACTTTAGCCTTGTTATAGTTTATATTTGATAATCCATGCTAGGTGCACATCTAGGCCCACTTTGGTGTGATTTTCGTGCTTATTGTCATTAGTAGTATTCATGTGCTGTCAAGTGCCACTTTCAGTGGCTAAATCTGTGGTTGTGCTGGAATAGGAGTCGTGCAAGTGTTCCCGGTGCAATTCTGCATAGGAACACTGCGCACGATCGCCGGTTCTATTGCGCACGACCACTGGTCGTGCGCTACTGATCGTGTGCACTTAACCTTCTTTTCACGAGTTCTGTTTGGTGCAGTGCGCACGCCCACCAATGCCAGCGCGCACGACCACCGGTCGTGCGCCACTGCTCGTGCGCATTTGCCATTAAATTTCTGAGTTCTGTTTGCTGAAGTGTGCACGACCATCAACTCCAGTGCGCACGACCACCGGTCGTGCGCCACTGTCCGTGCGCACTTAACATTTATTTTATGAGTTCTGTTTCATCTAATGCGCACGACCACCGACGATAGTGCGCACGACCACCGGTCGTGCGCCACTGGTCGTGCGAACATTTTATTTTATAATTTCGTATCTTGCAGGTTCCACCCAGGCAGTGCGCACGATCGCAGAATTCCAGTGCGCACGACCACTGGTTCTGCGCCAATGACCGTGCGTAGTATTTATTCCAGCGCCTATTTAAACGCCTGTTGCGATTTTTAGGGGATTATCAGCCGCCGGGAGCGGAGTTCCTGTTCCGTACGCCGCCGACCTCCACCGTGGGACGCCTCCACTTCATCTTCTACGCAAGGGGAAGCCTCCTCCACCCATTCCAAGACTTCCTCCATTGTCCGTGAGTGTTCTCCATCGTCCGCAAGCCTCCAAGCAACCATTCTCTCATTCCGCCCGGTGAGAAGAAGAAGGAACCTGAAGTCGAAGACGACGGAGCTACGTAGGGAGATCGTGACAGCTCTCTACGCCGGAAGCATAGTCCGCCCGAGTCCGGAGGTAGCCCGACAACCTACCATTCCGGCCGTGAACGGCCGCTAGTCTTCACCATCGGTTATTTCTTTCCTCTTTCCTCCATTGTACTCGTTGAACCGTGTAAACTCGAATATTATGATGATGTTTGTTGAAATGAATGTTTCCTTATTGTTTTTCATGGTTTGCTTGTGATTCACTCCGTTCTCACTCACTCACTCGCACACGCACGCAAGGTGTTTGTTCCGTGTTAGCAAGAGCTAACGACGGTTGTGAAGAGGTGTTTACGACCCTCACCCTTTCGCGCTAGAACACACTCCATTCCGCCTCACGAAGCACGGCATCGCGGCCGTTGCATCCCTCTCACCTTGCGAAGCGGTGTTTTCGACCCGCATTTTTCTTTGTTGTTGTTAAGATTAGGAAACCCAACCAAGAACCCCCCTTTTTCATGTGTGTTTTGCTTGTGTAACAAGAGTCACGCTACACGTTTCGTTCACCCAACCTGCATTCCTCAAGAGACCGACATTCGGGGAGTTCACTCTCCACATTTATTACTTGACAGCGACCGGTGCACTTGCCGACACGCATCAGCTGACTCCATCCTAAATTTCTTGATGAGCTCCTTGGTGTATTTAGTCTGGGAAATGAAAATTCTATCATCAGACTGTTTCACTTGGAGCCCAAGGAAATATTTAAGTTCACCCATACTGCTTATCTCAAACTACCCCTGAATTAGATTGGCAAATCTCTTGCAGAGTTTGTCATCAGTAGACCCAAATATTATGTCATCAACATAGATTTGGACTATGATAAGTAGAAATTATGCCTATTTTTAGTATATAATTTAGTTTAATATTTAATATAAATTAATATTAAATTATGTATTATTTCATTATAAATCCTTTATTTTATATTTTGACCACTAATTTATCTTTTAATTCTATTTTGTAGGAATAATGTTGCGGTCATGCTCCTAAGTTGGAGAATGATGTATTTGCTTGAGTTGCCACGTTAGCCGCGCCCGTTCGAGCCGCATAAGTCTAAATAAATTCATGTCACCGCAACGTCCGCTTCACCGTACCATCTTCCAAGCTACATCAGTTCAAGAAATTAACTCCGCTTCGCCGGGCCATCTTCGCCAATCCATGCAACATGGTCGCGCGCCTATTCAAAGCTACACTCGTCGCGATGCCATCTTCGCCAACTCCGCAAGCTCATGCCACACAAGTCCAAGCTGCACAATGCCATCGCCTCCACCTTTGCATGTCGCCGCCACCTTTGCATGTCGCCGCCACCTTTGCATGTCGCCGCCAATTCCGTCAACCCAACTCCATGCTATGCCACCAAACATGCAAAATCCCTTCACGTAAATCTCATGCTCAACGCCACATCACCACCTTCCTTAATTTGGTCAGGCCCACTATTACTTTCATAAAATATTTAATTTCCACTACACTCCCATATTTATTTCCAAGAGCCCGTACACCTCCTCTTCATGCATGCATAACCGGCCTCCCTCATTAATGTACCGTTCATTTCTTCTCCTCCCATTTAAAATAATCGGTTATTATTATAATTCATTATGACAGTAGCATATAATTATTATTAAAAAAACCACTTCAGCTCCTCTTTATGCAGCCGTTTCTCATACAATTTAAATCAAGGCAGCCAATTTATATCAATTCAGCCGGTCCACATTTGCTGAATTAAATGTTGTCTTTCATCTCCCTCCATGTGCATGTGTTGTCATTTCATCTTCCCCCTCCTTCATCTATAAAAGGAGAATAACTTCAAGATGCCAAAGAGATTTGATCATATCAAGTATCAAGAGAGTGGAGATACAAAGTTAGAAGTTTTGAGAGGCTATCTCTTCCTCTGCCCATTTGGGCAGAGTATGCATTTTATTTCCTGTATTTTCCTTCTTATAGTGTTAGATTTTATTTTACTTCTATTAGTTTGTTAATGTAGTCTTGATTATTACGAACGTTGGAATGAAATTATCTTCTTCATTATAATCGTTCATTTCTACCTTCGATTTATTTATGATTTATATCGGGTTCATATGTCGATGTGTGGACTTTCGTATCTGATTCCGTATTCTAGTAGCCGAGAGGCTCATGCATACGAATTAATCGTTCACGAATAAAAGAGATGATCGCAACCCTCGAGAGAGGATGACGAAAATCTTCTGGATAGGAGTCAAATCCTATAGCGGGATTCACCTCGTTAAAGCGAGTTTTAGGGGTTTCGATTGTAGAATGAGAGTTCGGTCGATCTGTTGGAGCATGCGTTTCGCACTCCTCCGGTTTGATAATAACAAAGTCCCATTTGTATTTGATTCTATTTTTATCAATGGTGTGCAGATAACAGGTATGAGATGTTCACATTTCTGTTGGAGCTAAAATTGAATGTGGGAAAATTTCACTGTCGGAAAATTCCGACAGTCACTGTCGCCCAGGTGACAGCAGAGAAGTTACAACTACTTCCCTCCACGGCAGATCGACGAAAGGCAGTTTTGCGCTGTCGGAAATCCGACAGCGATGTCGCCCAGGCGACAGCTCGGCGGTTACAACAACTGCCCACGTCTCCACCCACGACCGGCAGTTTTTGCACTGTCGGAAATCCGACATCGATGTCGCCCAGGCGACAGCTCGACGGTTACAGCAACTGCCCACGACTCCACCCACGAAGGCACTCCAGCGGCAGTTTAGCGCTGTCGGAAAATTCCGACAGTCACTGTCGCCCAGGCGACAGTGAATTTCTATAAATTGGTTCCTTTGGTTCGTGCATTCCAAGCTTTTGAGAATTCCAGTCCCTTCCTGAGTGCATACGAACCAGAGAGCTCCAGAACCTCCTCAACTCCCATTTGTGCAAAGAAGGATTGAAGATTGAAGACGAGATCGGGCGCGCTTCTACATCATCAATCATCTCGAGGCTTCAACAATCCGTTCAGAGATCTAATTTTCTAGGGAGTTGTTCTTTTCATATAGTATTTTCATTCACATATTTTTCATTTAGTATTGGTAGAGAAATCATCGTCTTGCGTGCGGCGTCTATGTCCTTGCGCGGCTTAGGGGAAAATCGCTTCCTTGTGCGGAGCGTCCAAGTCCTTGCGTGGCTTGGTGGGAAATCGTGGCCTTGTGTGCTACGTCTAGATCTTGGGAAGATCTAGAGGATAGGCTTGGGCTTGGTCTTGGGAGAGACAAGCGATAGCCTTCCGATCCTTGGGAGAAGGATTGGTAAACCAAAATTGTAAAAAAATTTTAATATAATTGTGCCTTGATCTTAATCATTGTTAAGATCATTTTTATTGTACTCAAATTTCATGATTAATATAATTAAGTCTTTTTCTTTAATTACATATTTGGTGGCATAATCTTTATCTTAGAAATTTGTGTTTTGGTTTAATACTAAAATTGCATTGGTTTGAAAGTATTGAGAAGTAATTTTTTAATAAAGTAAAATCTCTTTAAAAATTACTAAGTAAAAATTAATTTTTAAACACACCCTTATTCACCCCCCCCCCCCCCCCCCCCCTCTAAGGGCGTTATACGATCCAACAAGTGGTATCAGAGGGAGGTTACTCCAAAATGGTTTTACCACCGGGAGTAATGGCGCACAACGATCACGCGTTCGTTGAAGGGCAAGGAATTAGTAGGCCACCACTTTTTACGGGCACAGACTATAATTATTGGAAAACACGTATGCGTTGTTTTCTAATTGCGCTAGATATAGAAGTCTGGAATATGGTAGAATCTAGTTACACTTCTCCAACAATTGTTGTAGGAGATGTAACTATGGATAAGCCCAAAGATAAGTGGGATGATAATGATAAATTAAGATGTAAGAACAATGCAAAAGCCATGAATGCTTTATTTTGCGCACTAGATCGCACTGAATTTAATAGAGTTTGTGCTTGTAATTCTGCATTTGAAATTTGGAATTTATTAGAAATCACTCATGAAGGTACTTCGCAGGTAAAGGATTCAAAGCTATTTCAACTGGAATCTGAATTTGAAAGGTTCAAAATGGAGGTAGATGAAGAGATTGATACAATGTACACACGGTTTACAAAAATCATGAACGACTCAAAGGTGCTAGGAAAGGTGTTCTCAAATGGAGATTTGGTAAGGAAAATCTTAAGATCACTTCCCCCGAAGTTCAATCCTAAAGTGACTGCAATTTCCGAGTCACATGATCTTAAGACCTTACAATTGGAGAGCCTCATTGGGAACTTGAAAACTCATGAAGTTGAATTAAAAATTCAACAACAAGAGTATATGGAGCCAAGGAAGAAGGGATTGGCTCTAAGATCAAAGAAGGAAGAAACTAGTGATTCTGAGGAGGATGAAAAAGATGAGGAAAGTTTATTTGTTAAAAAATTTAGAAAATTTATGAAAAATCCGGAGAGAAGGAATTCGTTTCAGAAGTATTTTAAGAAGGAGACTTTTAGGAAGAAAAAAGGAAAGGAAGGCGATGAGGAGGAAGAGAGACCGCCACCGGAGTGCTATCACTGCAAGAAGTTAGGACACATTCGAAGCAAGTGTCCAAAGTACTTGAAAGAACTTAAAGAAAAAAAGCACAAAGGGTCGAAGAAGGTGTTGAAGGCGGAAACCTGGGATGATACTACGTCTGAGGATGCAAGCAGTTCCGACTCAAGTAAAGAAGAGGATGCCAACATATGCTTAATGGGAAAGAGCGTCATATCTGATGACGAATGCAGTGTCCAAAGCGACACTGAGGTAACTCCTCCAACCTATGATGAATTATTTTCTGAATTTTTAAAGACTTGCAAATTTTTTGAAAAAAGTTTAAAAGATAATGATCTTCTAAAATCTGAAAATGGAATTTTACTTAAAGAAAACAAAAAATTGTTAAATGAAATTAAGACTATTGGAAAAAGAGATATTTCTTGCCAAGAGTGTGATCACTTTTTGGGAAGAATTAATGAACTTGAAGAATCTCTTTCCAAATCTCATTCTACAATAAAAGTACTTACTAAAAAGAATGAGATTTTAGAGAGAGATCTGAAATCTTCAATTTCCAAAGTCCATGAGGGAAAGAAATCTTTTGAACGAAGATGCGTAAATCTAGTATCCGAGAATACAAAAATGAGACACCAGATTCATGACTTAATACTAGCCATGAAAAAATTTGGAATGGGCCGAAGATCACTGGATATGATCTTAGGATACCAACGCCATGGATCTGGAAGGTTTGGGCTCGGATACACATCTGGAAGCTGTCGCCCGGCGACAACCACTGTCGCCGGCGACAGTGAAAAGTCCAGAAAATTCACTTTTAAAAATTCTAAAATTAATGAACTGATAAATACTGCATCCTCATCCAGTAAAAGTCCAGAAAAGTTATACTCTTCTAAATACATTACTTGTGCCAAATGCAATAGATTTGGTCACACTACGGACTCTTGCTGGAAGGAAGGAAAAAGCAAAATTAAACAAATCTGGGTGCCTAAGGCTTCTACCTATACTATGGGTGGAACCACTTGGGTAACCAGATCTTTACTCACCTCTTCTTTCTAGGTGTGTTGGCAGGCTAAGGACAAAGAAGACGTGTGGTACTTGGACTCGGGTTGTTCAAAGCACATGATGGGCAATAAAGAGAAGTTCCTTAGCCTAGAGATGAAGAAAGGAGGAGTTGTTACATTCGGTGACAATGGAAAAGGAAAAATCATCGGCATCGGTGTTGTGGGTAACGAAAATTTTTCAATTTCAAATGTTTTATTTGTAGAAGGATTAAAGCATAATTTGATTTCTATTAGTCAATTATGTGATAAGGGTTTAAATGTTTTATTTGAATCTTCTACAAATTTGTGCAAAATTATTAATTCCAAAACAAATGAAATTGTTTTTACCGCACCTAGATGTCATAATGTATATATGATTAAATTTCTTGATTTTTCAAATTCTACTTTAAAATGTTTTTTATCAAAAAATGATGAATTAGATTTATGGCATAGGCGACTTGGACATGCTAGTGCCAAGTTAATTTCAAAACTTTCAAAAGATAAATTAATTAAGGGTTTACCTTTGCTAAATGGAAATTTATCTTCTTCACTATGTGTGCCTTGCCAAAAAGGAAAATTTTCAAAATCATCTTTCAAAAGTAAAAACATTATTTCTACCACTAGGCCACTTCAATTAATACATATGGACTTATTTGGGCCAATTGGAATTTCTAGCTTAGGAGGTAGAAAATACACATTTGTTTTGATTGATGATTATTTTCGTTTTTGTTGGACTTTATTTCTAACCTCCAAATCCGAAGCATTCTCAGAATTTTCAAAATTATATTTGCGTATCCAAAATGAATTTGAGTTAAAAATTAAACGCATACGATCGGATCATGGAGTAGAATTTGAAAATGAAAAGTTTATTTCTTTTTGTACGGAGTTAGGAATTAAACATGAATTTTCCGCTCCACGCACACCACAGCAAAATGGTGTAGTGGAGAGGAAAAATAGAACTCTTCAAGAGTTAGCCCGTACAATGTTATCTGAATTCAAATTACCAAAATCTTTTTGGGCTGAAGCGGTTAGCACGGCATGTTATGTAATTAATAGAGTAATGCTTCGCCCTATTTTAAAATTAACCCCTTATGAATTAATTTTTAATAAACAACCAAATGTTTCTTATTTCAAAGTTTTTGGTTGTAAATGTTTTATTTTGAATTCTAAAGATTCCTTAGGAAAATTTGATGAAAAATGTGATGAAGGTATTTTTATTGGCTATTCTTCAACTAGTAAAGCTTATAGAATTTTTAATAAAAGAACAAAAATAGTTGAAGAATCTATTCATGTTAGGTTTGATGAGTTTGCTTCATGTGTAGAAAAGAAAATTACAGGAAAAGAAGATGAACTCCTTCCCACGGTGGAGAATGATGAAGAAGAACTTGGAGAAAATGAAGAAGAAAAAGAAGAAGAAAGAGAAGAAGAAAGAGGAGAAGAAGATAGAGAAGAAGAAGAAAGAGAAGGATATGTGCCTCCAAGTGAATTGAGATTCTCAAAGGATCATCCAAAGGAGCTTATTATTGGAGATCCGCAAAAAGGGGTTAGTACTCGTTCATCACTACATGTTTTATTTTCAAACCTTTGTTTTGTTTCTGAAATAGAACCAAAAGATGTTTCCACCGCTTTAAATGATGAATTTTGGTTTTTAGCTATGAATGAAGAACTTAATCAATTTGAACGTAATAAGGTTTGGAATCTTGTAGAACGACCAAAAAATCGTCCTGTAGTTGGTGTTAAGTGGATTTTTAAAAATAAAATGGATAATTAATCTAGAATTGTTAGAAATAAAGCCAGATTAGTTGCAAAAGGTTATGCACAAATTGAAGGGGTAGATTTTGATGAAACTTTTGCACCCGTAGCAAGATTAGAAGCGGTTAGAATATTTCTTGCATTTGCTTATTTTAAAAGATTTAAATTATATCAAATGGATGTCAAAACCGCATTTTTAAACGGGTATATAAAAGAAGAAGTTTATGTAGAACAACCCCCTGGCTTTATAAATGAGAAATATCCAAATTATGTTTATAAATTAGATAAAGCGCTTTATGGATTAAAACAAGCGCCTCGTGCTTGGTATGATCGATTAACTCAATATTTGTTAAAGCACGATTATAAAATTGGAAGTGCTGATTCTACACTCTTCATTAAGCAAATTGATCATGATTTAGTTATTTTACAAATTTATGTTGATGATATTATTTTTGGAGCCACTAATGAAGAGTTGTGTAATGAAGTAGTTCAAATTATGAAAAATGAATTTGAAATGATTATGGTTGGAGAACTTTCATATTTTCTAGGTTTTCAAATTACACAAAAACATGATGGAATTTTTATATTTCAAACCAAATATATTCATGATATGTTAAAAAGATTTGGATTTGAAAACCTTAAGCATGCAAACACTCCTATGAGTACTTCACTAAAATTAGGAAAAGATGAAAGTGGTGTTTCAATTGAACAAACCCTTTATAGAAGTATGATAGGGTCTTTATTGTATTTAACCGCATCTAGACCTGATATTATGTTTGCCGTTTGTTTATGTGCTAGATTTCAAGCTAATCCTAAAGAGTCACATTTAAAAGCGGTGAAACGTATCTTTAGATATCTCATAGGCTTATGGTATCCTCATAATGATTCCTTTATTTTGCATGGTTTTTCGGATTCTGATTATGCGGGATGTTCTTTAGATAGGAAAAGCACTAGTGGCACTTGTCACTTTATCGGCCCCTTACTTATTTCATGGTCGAGTAGGAAACAGAATTCTGTTGCCCTCTCAACTACCGAAGCCGAATATATTGCACTAGGTAGTTGTTGTGCCCAAGCTCTTTGGATGTCACAAACATTAGAAGATTTTGGCATGCAACAAAGTAGTGTAGAATTAAAGTGTGACAATAAAAGTGCTATAGACTTAACTAACAATCCCGTATTACATTCTAGATCTAAGCATATAGATGTCCGACATCATTTTATAAGGGATCATATTAAGAAGGGTAATATAAAAATCAACTTTATAGGCACGGAAAATCAACTAGCAGATATATTCACTAAGCCGTTACCGGATTCCCGTTTTTCTATGCTTAGGCTAGAATTGGGAATTCTAGACATTTCACAATGAATATATCACTATTTAAAGCCTATAAAATAAAAAAAAAATTATTATCACAAAACATAAACAATGTACAAAGAAAAAGCCAAAATCTTAAAAATCAAAACATAAAATTTCAAAAGACTTAACAAAAATTCAACATCATTAATATTACATCAATATTGTTCAAATAAAAACAGTAGAAACAACTTAAGGATCAAGTTCATTAAACAAAAGCAGAAATCTAAAGAAGTTCACTATCGCCCAGGCGACAGTGGATGTCGGAAATTTCCGACATCGCCCAGCAGCAGCAACAACATAAAACTACTCTAAATCTTCATAACCAGCCCCGCTGCTCTCTAGACAATCTTCTGGAGGTCCTCGTCTCACGGCTTTACCACGGCGAGTCCGCCTCACCGATTCGCGTGGCGGTTCTTCGTCCGGAACTTGCCATTCGGCCTCTTCCTCCGGAGTTGGCTTCAACTTCAGACCTTTAACGAGAAACTTCATGAATTTCTGCATTCGACTACGGTCCTTTTTCACTTCCTTCTTGTGATCCTCTAATGAATCACGCAAATCATCAATGGACTCTCATAGTGATCCTGCCCTAGAAATGGTCGGCTCTCTAATCTCAATCCCTGGATGAGCTTTTCTCTACAGCTTCTTCACCTTCATTGAACCCGTATAATATATTTCCGGATAACAATCATCCAAATAAGCACCTTGCACTATCCATCCATACTTCTTATAAAGTACACGTTGTATTATCGCCCCCATTGGCAGCGTATGAACCTTCACCCATCTTGGATGCTTTAATCTATACGCATACCTAATCTGAGAGAGTATGAAGTCTGCCACATCAAAAAGCTCATCCTCCATAATATAGTATGTAAAGAGGGTCAACTGAGCCGTAATACTTCTTGTATCTCCACTCTTCAACATCACTGAATTCCTTAATATATCTTGGACTAAGAAAGCATCCGGAGTAAGTGTCGTAACTTCAGTGGTAAGAGTCTTCTTTTGATTCCCATGTAAACTCATGTTTACAAGGGTCCAATCTCTATCCTTTCGATAATTCTCCACTATATCAGGCATATTCTCACTCATCACTAGTCCAAATTCCTCTCGTAGATCAACATGTGTTATTTCCACATGTTGACCTTGGATCTTTGATCTAACTCCGCCATCCAATTCAGTGAAATTTGGGTCTTCCAAATGGTTATAAAATTCACGAATGAAAAAGGAAGAAAACCCCTCTGGTGTGATTATTGAAATTATACCTGCGTTCGCAAGCCGATCATAGATATGATCGTGCTTTGGCGACTCAAATTCCACATACTTCGCTATTCCAACAATAGCCTTCTCCACCCCAGGAAAAACTTGATATGAACTATGTGCATCTTCCGAAGTACTCCTTCGAGCTTTGGAACTAGAAGCCATTCTGCAAATAACAAAAAAAATTTAGATCAAACATGTGTTGTGCACTGGAACACTGTCTCCCAGGCGACAGTGACTGTCGGAAATTTCTGACAGCTCACCAAGTGATTTCTCTCAAAATTTTTTACATATCCTTCCAGATCTACTCAAAATCAATGTTATTTCAACATCATGTTTTAAAAAAATTATGTTTTTCAAATCAACATATTCTACAAATCCTTTACTATTCATCATCTTCAACCCTCTACACTAAACTAGATCTACAAAAACCCTTTAGAGAATGAACAAATGGAACCCTTCATCACAAAAATCACAAAATCAAAAATTTTAACAAAGATCCAACAAGATCCACTTGTTTTTAAACTAGAACTTCAATCATTTCCACAAAAAAGTGCTTCCGCTTACTCTTTCTTTTTATATCCTATATCCATTCCCTTAAGAACTACTCTTTTCTCTAATATTAACTTTTGCTAATATCAAAAGGGGGAGAATTAAAAGTATAAAAAGACCAATCACAAATCTATTACACCTACACAATACATCATATATTTAGGGGGAGCATATATTTAGGGGGAGCATTCATTTAGGGGGAGCTTTCATCTAGAGGTAGATTATTTATTTTTAAGAAAAATATATCATGTTATTTTTTATGCACACACCAAAGGTTAAAATCAAATCTAAATAGACATGATTTCTTTTTATACGGATTTGTTATTATCAAAAGGGGGAGATTGTTGGAGCATGCGTTTCGCACTCCTCCGGTTTGATAATAACAAAGTCCCATTTGTATTTGATTCTATTTTTATCAATGGTGTGCAGATAACAGGTATGAGATGTTCACATTTCTGCTGGAGCTAAAATTGAATGTGGGAAAATTTCACTGTCGGAAAATTCCGACAGCCACTGTCGCCCAGGCGACAGCAGAGAAGTTACAACTACTTCCCTCCATGGCAGATCGACGAAAGGAAGTTTTGCGCTGTCAGAAATCCGACAGCGATGTCGCCCAGGCGACAGCTCAGCGGTTACAACAACTGCCCACGTCTCCACCCACGACTGGCAGTTTTTGCACTGTCGGAAATCCGACATCGATGTCGCCCAGGCGACAGCTCGACGGTTACAGCAACTGCCCACGAATCCACCCACGACGGCACTCCAGCGGCAGTTTAGCACTGTCGGAAAATTCCGACAGTCACTGTCGCCCAGGCGATAGTGAATTTCTATAAATTGGTTCCTTTGGTTCGTGCATTCCAAGCTTTTGAGAATTCCAGTCCCTTCCTGAGTGCATACGAACCAGAGAGCTCCAGAACCTCCTCAACTCCCATTTGTGCAAAGAAGGATTGAAGATTGAAGATGAGATCGGGCGCGCTTCTACATCATCAATCATCTCGAGGCTTCAACAATCCGTTCAGAGATCTAATTTTCTAGGGAGTTGTTCTTTTCATATAGTATTTTCATTCACATATTTTTCATTTAGTATTGGTAGAGAAATCGTCGTCTTGCGTGCGGCGTCTAAGTCCTTGCGCGGCTTAGGGGAAAATCGCTTCCTTGTGTGGAGCGTCCAAGTCCTTGCGTGGCTTGGTGGGAAATCGTGGCCTTGTGTGCTACGTCTAGATCTTGGGAAGATCTAGAGGATAGGCTTGGGCTTGGTCTTGGGAGAGACAAGCGATAGCCTTCCGATCCTTGGGAGAAGGATTGGTAAACCAAAATTGTAAAAATTTTTTAATATAATTGTGCCTTGATCTTAAGCATTGTTAAGATCATTTTTATTGTACTCAAATTTCATGATTAATATAATTAAGTCTTTTTCTTTAATTACATATTTGGTGGCATAATCTTTATCTTAAAAATTTGTGTTTTGGTTTAATACTAAAATTGCATTGGTTTGAAAGTATTAAGAAGTAATTTTTTAATAAAGTAAAATCTCTTTAAAAATTACTAAGTAAAAATTAATTTTTAAACACACCCTTATTCACCCCCCCCCCCTCTAAGGGCGTTATACGATCCAACACGATCAACCTAATCTCAGGTGGGCGTATTCCTCGAGAGAGGTGCATTCATAAATTGGGAATCTCCACGGTCAAGGATTGGATTAGACGATTATAAATTATTATATTTTATTTCATTTCAAGGGTTTTTTGATCAAGTTAGTTCTTTTTTATTTCGTATTTTCGTTCCTCTTATAATTTCCGTCTGATAAAATAATAGTTGTTTTCTCGAAGTAGCAGTACTCGACAGACCCGAGTTTTAATACGACCTTGATATTCTTTATATCCTATGCTATATTTTGATAGGTACACTTGCCTTAATCAAGTATAGATTGGAGAATATGAATTTCTTTATCAGACTAGGAGACACTTGCCCCTTGTTTACCTAAGAAACAATATGTTATCTATCTTTCCCCTCAAGAACTTGTTCTTGATGAGAAACCTGGACAATGTCTCATACCAAGCCTTAGGGGCTTGCTTAAGACCATATAGAGCTTTCCTAAGTAGATAAATATGAGATGTAAGAGTAGGATGGACAAAACTTGATGGCTGCTCTATATATACTTCCTCTTTCAGATTTCCATTTAGGAATGGTGATTTGACATCCATCTGGTACACTTTGAAGCCTTTAAGGGCTGCATATGCAAGGAATAGCCTTATGGCCTCCAACCTTGCAACTGGGGCAAAGGTTTGGTCAAAGTCTATTCCTTCCTCTTGCCTATACCCTTTTGCAACAAGCATAGCCTTGTTCTTGATGATTGTCCCATTTTCATCCATCTTGTTTCTGAAGATCCATTTGGTGCCAATGATGTTGTGTCCCTGTGGTCTTGGCACAACTTCTATACTTTGCATCTCTTGAATTGCAAAAGTTCTTCCTGCATTGCCTTAATCTAGAATGGATCCAAGTTGGCCTCTTCAAACTTTTTAGGCTCTTCCTGTGACAGGAAACTGAGGAACAAGGCCTCATTGTGAGCCCTACTCCTAGTTGTCACACCTTGTTAAACATTCCCAATAATCTGCTCCAAGGGATGATCCCTTAGTTGCCTTGTAGCGGCAAGGAGTCTATACTCTACATGCTGAATTTCTTCCACTGGGTCAGCATCTTCTTCAGCATCCTGCACCTCTACTTCTTCTGGAATTGCTGCATCAGCATGTGCTTTAATGCTGCTGGATGGTTCTTGTATAGATAGTTCTTCCATGGCCCTTTCACTTCCTGTCAAAACAGAAGAACTAGACCAGCCCTTATAAATTAGGCTGGTCTCATCAAACACGACATGCATGGATTCTTCAACAACATGGGTTTTCTTGTTATATACTCTATAGGCTCTATCATGTGAGCTATAGCTAACAAGAACCCTCCAAGTAGCATTTTTCAGCAAACATGGTTAATTGAGATTTTCCATTGTTTAAAATGTAGCAATTAGATCCAAAGATCCTAAAGTATGAAATTGTTGGTTGTTTGCCTTTTAGAATCTCATAGGGGGTAATTCCATGAACTTTATTGATGGAAGCTCTATTGAGAACATAACATGCAGTATTGACCGCTCCGCCCAGAAATATTCTGGGAGTGAAGAGTCACTAAGCAATGTTCTCCCAGCTTCTATCAATGTTCTATTCCTCCTCTCAGCCAGCCCATTTTATTGTGGGATCCTTGGGGAGGAAAACTTGATGAGTCCGAGAATTTCACTATTTTCGGGACTCATCTGGGCTATTTTTTCACGCATGTGCACTACACTTTTAGCTACTTTTCATTCATATTGATCTATATAGGATTTCACGCACAAGTGCACTATTTTGCCAAGTGTTTGCATGTTATTAGTAATTTCCTAAGTTTTTATTGTTGAATGCCTAATTTCTGGAATCCTTGGGAGTTTTCATTGCAACCTGGAGGCATTTGGGAGAGATCGGGCCGTTTCGAGCACTTTTGACCAAACGCACGGTCGTGTGTTTTCGAACGCACGGTTTGCCGTCCGTGCGCGAATAAGGGCTTAAAAACGGGGGCCAGTTTTTACCCGTGCATTTTTTGTTCTGACGTTTCTCTTCCTATAAATAGGGGTTCGCCCTAATGTCGCATGTATCCATCTCCGCCCCGTAACCGCCCATCCACGGATTTTTGGGAGTTTTTCTTCCCCCATTCGCCTCCCTTCGTCTATCTATCCTCCGTTCAAGATCCGGGCATCGATTCATCATCCAAACGTTCCGCTTCCTCCACTCCGGCGAGTACTCAACCACCCAACGCTATTCCGGTGAAAAGACGAAGAAGACGCAGAGATTCAGTGCAAGTTTCAGAGGTTCAAGTGAAGAAGATGGGACGTTAGCGGGGGATTGACAACCCTTCGAGTATCCCGGACGTTGGCCGAAGCCGAGCCCAGATCCGGATTGACAACCCGGAATTCTGGCCGAGAACGACGGCGAGTCTTCATCCTTTGGTGACGAAACCTCTAACTCTCATTTTCATATTATTATTCGTTGTGTAATTTCTGAAATTTTGATGTATTGAAAAATTAATTTTGATAATATAATCATGTCTCGTTATGTTATTGGATGATGATCTCGTTGTGATAATCGTTCCGTTTCATTTACGTTCACAATCCACGCTATAGCAAAAGTGTTATTAGCATTTGCGAAGAGGTGCTTTCGACCCTCAACACTTCCGCCCTTGCGATCGCCCATCCGCGTGCCTTCTCATCCATCCGCGATTCGAAGCAGTGCGCTCAAGGCCTGTGTAAATCCATCCGACGTGTGAAGCGGTGACTGCGACCAGCATTGTTTATAAATTTGTTGTTAACTTAGGAAAACAAAACCAATCCAAAGCCCTTTATTTTATTTTTATGTAATGCTCGTAATCGATTTTAAATTCTAAATCACACTTACCAAACCAGCATTCCTTGAGAGACGATATTCAGGGAGTTACTCCCATCCTTATTAATTGTGCGACCGGTGCACTTGCCGAAACCGCATCAAAACTCTTGGATGATACCTAGTTCTTGACAAAACTATGTCATGGATTCATATTGAAACTCTGTACCATGGTCAGACCTAGTTCTGACCACAGAACATTGCAAATCATTCTGAATGGCCTTGACATGGCTTATAAAGACATTTAGAGTATCTGATTTCTTTTTAAGGAAAAATACCCATGTATATCTTGAGTGATCATCAACAATCACTAAGGTATGCAACTTCCCTCCTAAGCTCTGAATTGACATAGGACCAAACAAGTCCATGGGCAATAAATAAAGGCATCTCTTAGTGTCTTTGGAGCCAATACTTTTAAAAGTGGCCCTTGTTTGCTTGCCCATTTGGCAAGCATGACATGAGCCATTTTTAACACATTTTAAATTAGGACTATTTCTAACCAAGTTCTTAAAGAATAGTCTATGCATTGCCTTGTAGTTGATGTGGGCAAGTCTCTTGTGCCATTGAACACATAGAGACTCACTCTCATTTGCCATAAGAAACACAAGAGAGGAAGATGATTTGAAAATTAAATCTAAACAATAAACATTTCCACTCCTAGTGCCTGAAAGTATGGTTTCCAAGTCATTAGACTTTTTGATTAGGCACTTATCATTGTGGAATTCAATGACATAGCCAAGGTCACACAGTTGGCTTATGCTAACATGGTTGTGTTGCAACCCTTCAACATAAGCCACTTTAGTGATGGAGACTATGCCCTTTGTAATCATACCATAACCTCTGGTGAATCCCTTTTCTGAACCCCCAAAGATGACTTTGGGTCCATTCTTCACTTCTTTGTATTCCTTCAGTAAACCCTTGGTGCCTGTCATATGTCTTGAGCACCCACTGTCCAAATACCAAATCTGCGCAAGGCTGGTATTTGAACTAACCTACATGATGGAATTTAATTACCCTTAGGAGCCCAAGTGATTTTGGGTCCTAGGTTCTTGTTAGTGATGGAGACTATGCCCTTTGTGATCATACCATAACCTCTGGTGAATCCCTTTTCTGAACCCCCAAAGAAGACTTTGGGTCCATTCTTCACTTCTTTGTATTCCTTCAGTAAACCCTTGGTGCCTGTCATATGTCTTGAGCACCCACTGTCGAAATACCAAATCTGCACAAGGCTGGTATTTGAACTAACCTACATGATGGAATTTAATTACCCTTAGGAGCCCAAGTGATTTTGGGTCCTAGGTTCTTGTTAGTCTGATTAGATAACTCACACTAGCTGCACTCTTTACAGGAAGACTCTTCTTTGCATTTGGTACATTGGGATTGTACCAACAACCTATGACAAAGTGTCCCACTTTACCACAACACCAACATTCATGAATGTTGTATCTCCTCTTCTGAACATTTCCTGAGGAAACAGCATTACTGTGCCTTAGTTCAGGAGGGGAGACAGCTGCAATCTTCCTATTTCTCTCAATAATGATTTGACTGAATGTTAATCTATGTGTTGTATTAATGCCCTTTATTTTGATGACATTAGCTTGCTTTGGCTTGGTAGCCATACAATATCTGATGGCATCAGACACTGAGCAGCAAGTCTTATCAATAGATTTGACTGCAGAAATTTTCTTTGCTGAAATAAATTTAGAAGAGCTTGCACCCTGATTCTTGAATGAGGGGGCTGAGGTACCAAATACAAAAGGTCCAGGTTGGGCCATTTGAATTTCCTCATGGGGAGCCTTCATGGCACTCAATATCATTCCCTTTCTTCCACTATGGGAAGGATTGTTTTCCTTCCTATAGTTACTTCCATTCTTCCAGTGACCATACATGCTTTCATGGTCATACCTGTTGGAAGGAAGTAATACCTTTTGAAAGGTGGTTTGAGGCTTAGCCTTACCCCTGCTCTTTTCTCCACTCCCTTATCCTGCTTCCATTTTATTAAATCCTAGTCCTGTTCTATTGGATTGAGAAGAGAAGGAGTCAATAATAGGGAGCACAAATTTATTCTTGGAGAATTGAGCCACTAGGCTTCTTTCTTTCACAAGCTTCTCCTCAAGATCCTTGATGATCTTATTCTTTAGAGAAATAGAGCTCAACTGGACAATTGTTATCCCCTTGAGTTTGCTTATTTCTCTACTCATCTGAGCCACCAAAGTAGGAGACTCAGAACAATTTCTTTCAGCCATTTTGAGTGAGTCAATCTCTAGGGCTTGGATTTTGACAAGCTTCTTACTCTCTTACAGAGCAATAACTAGAACATCATATTTGTCAATCAATTAATTGACACCCACTTCAGATTCTGAATCATAATCATTAGTTGATGAGTGTGCATCAGATTCTGGAATTGATTCATACTTAGAGGAAGAGATAGGAGTAGGTACCTGGTCAGGTGTGTCCTGACAGTCTTCATCATCTGAAGTTATGGCCATTAGGCCAACATATTCTTCAGCATTTTCATCCACCTCCATATCATTGTCTGAATGTGATAGAGGGGCCCTGATGCCCACCTTTGCTGCAGGACAGTCCTCATCTTCCTCAGCAGCAAACAACCCAATATAGGCCTCTTCTTCATCATCTGAATCTGATGATGATGACTCAGATTCACTCCAGCTTTTGTCCTTCTTGGCTAGGAAGGATTTCTCACCTTTTCTTCCCTTCTTGTGATAAGGCTTGTTATCACCCTTATCCTTTCTTTTGACAGGACAGTCAGCAATGACATGTCCAGGCTTACTGCAGCAATAACAAATTACATTAGTTAAACCATGTTTAACATGTTTAGAGTCATACCTATCCCCTTTGGGGTGCTGCCTGTCTGCCCTGCTTGAATCCTTCCTAGGATGTGAGGAGGAGGAAGGCTTATTCTTCCACTTGTACAACCCCGATATTCGCTAGGCGAGGAGGCGCAGTTTAAGAAGGCCACATGACGAAGGAAGTAATAAGAGAGGAAGGCCATAGGGCCAGAAACCTCGCGAGAGGGGCCTTGGAAAATCTCTCTCTCTGAAGGCTCGCTGAGAGGCGAGCGAGAATGGTCGGTGAGATAGACACTCGCAGGCAGTTTGAGGAAGCTTTCTGAGCTCGACGAAAGGGGTCCCGCGTTCGACGAACTCTCTCGTGTTCGTCGAGCTCACCTGCGGTCATCGAGCTCACCCCTGTTCAGCGAAATCATCAGAAGTCGAGGGCTGGTATACCAATACCTCGCGAGCCGCTGGCAGAAGAGACATATGTTCGGTAAAGAGCTGTTCAGCGAAATGTGTTCAGTGCGCGACAAAGTCAAGAGGCGGTCTCGCAGGAAGGCTCGCGAGACCGGGCCTCAGCGTCCGGCGAGCTCAATTCTATGTTCGACGAATTGCTTCCCGCATTCGACGAACGGCTTGCTTCAATCTCAACGTCTCAGCGGTCGATGAACCGCCCGTCTCAGCGGTCAGCGAACAGTTTAACGTTCTGCATTCGTCGAGTTCATCTGCGAACGACGAAGTGCCCCGTGTTCGACACAATGAGTTTTATGTTCAACAAAGTCAAGAGAGGGTCTCGCGGGAAGGCTCGCAAGTAGGACTCGCGAGGTCCTCGCAGGGCGATCGCCTAGAAGAGGCATCACAAGCAGGACCCGCGAGAAGGCCCGCGAGAGCTTCGGCAGTAGTGTTCTCGCAGTTCCCTGCCCATAGGTTGATAGGGCCAAATTACCCTTTTACCCTTGGTGGTCTGCCTTTAGCTTCTCCAAACAGCGGAGTTTGGCTGTTAGTAGACCCATTTGGGGTGCGGATAGTAAAATCAAAAGGCGGAATCCTGCTATTTGCAGGCCAGATCAGAAAACCTATAAATAAGTCCTAATGGGCATCTTTGGAAAGGACTTCACTTCAGCTTCTCTCTCCTCAGGCTCTCCTTGGCTAGCATTTCCAGAGCTCTCCAAGGTGCCCGAGTCTCAGATTTGGCTTGGGAGGGGAAGCGATCAACAATCTTCCGGGTTAGTGGAGGGATCTCCTCACTGTGACTAATGTCTTAGTCATTTTCCTAGTCTTCTGTTGGGTCCAGCGTTCCTTCACTTCATCCGTAGCGCTTTTCCGTTGATATAAAGATCAAGTTGCACCTTCACCAACAGTCCAAGCTTTTGGTCGAGTTGGTTGCGATGGTTCCTCTCAATTGGTATCAAAGCAGGTTGCGGGTTCGAGACCTGGGGGGCGCTGATAATTCCTGAAATTTCTCTACCCGGGGTCAGGCGGCCGCAGCTATGTGTCAAGCCACATCTGAGCCATGTGGTGTGCCACCTCTGAGCCATGTGGAGCAACGCTGAGCTTGCGGGTCGTGCTGGATGCTGGGGGGGAGGGGGATTGTTGGGTCCTGCGTTCCTTCACTTGACCCGTAGCGCGTTTCTGTTGATATAAAGATCAAGTTGCGCCTTCACCAACAGTCCGGGCTTTTGGTCGAGTTGGTTGCGCTGGGTCCTCTCATCTTTCGTCTACCTTCTCTGAGGGATCAATAAGGGCTAGCTGCCCCTCATTTCGGTGAGGGCCCCAAGCTTCACAAGAGGCCGAGAAATCGGTTTCAATATTTTGGTGCGGTGAGCGTGGAGCGCGGCTGGTCCAAGAATGTTCTTAGGAGCAAATATTGTAGGAGGAGAGGATCAAGGCGAGGAGTTCAGCGAGTCACCACCGGTGGTTACGTAGAGGATGTTCGCAGATTTCAAGAGGGAGGTGCTCGACACTTTCAGACTCACGGTCGCGGCGCTGCGAAGTGAGTTTGCGACCCCAGCACCTCAGGCAACCGCTCCCCCAGCAGCGGTCGGCGAGAATGCCCCGGGGGAAGGGCCGGAAAGGAAGTCGCCGGAGGGTCAGTGCAAGACCTGGAGGGGTGAGTGCTGTTCGTCATCCCGGTGAGCTTTGTGCCGACGTGCTCTGTGACGGCGAGCTTTGTGCCAGCGAGCTCTGTGCCGGCGAGCGCGCGCCCGGAGGATACAATGACTGTGGGAGTGGTTCAGGCGAACACCGTTCTCGCGAGCGCGGTCCCCGCAAGCCCGAGTCTGGCGAGAGAGCTCGGGGGGCGTATGGAGCGAGAAATGATGGCAGGAGGGGGAAGTCCCTTCTGTGAGTTAGTACTTTCTGCACCTGTCCCGGCAGGGTTCGGGGAGTGGGACATGGTGTACTACAACGGCAGGGATGACCCTGTCCAACACCTCCAGTATTTTGAGGACTCGGTCTCTATCAGGCCGATGTCAGATGCTTTTAAGTGTCCGCACTTCGCCGTCACCCTTAAAGAAAAGGCCAGGGACTGGTTCCATCAACTCCCTACAGGATCGATATACGCCTTTGAAGATTTGCGCCGAAGTTTCCTGTTGCGATTCTCAACTTCAAAGAAGAGGAAGAAGGACGCTGAGTCTCTCTTCAAAGTGAAGCAGGAGCCGAAGGAGTCGTTGGCTCGATACGCGGACCGGTTCCAGGAGGAGGTGTTGCCCACCCAGTAGATGCCTGGGTTTGCACTCCAGCTCGCCTTCACGGTCGGGTTGAGGGAAAGTCCCCGTCTCCTGCAAGGAGATGATGGAGAGGGTGGCAGAGGAAATCGAGAGTGAGGAGGCCAACCCGGAACTCACCAAGTGGCTAGCAATGCTCAGTGAGTCGGAGGTCAGGTAGTAAGAGGTGAGGAGAAGGGAAGAGCCCAGGGCCCCGGAGGGGGAGTGGAAGCATCCTGGTGGAGGAATGCAAGGATAGGGAAGGGGTTACACCCCGGGGAGGGGTAACTTCAATGGGGGTCAAGGAAGACACCATTAGTTGTGATGGAGGCAGGGTCCGAGGCCGATCCCTCCTCCACCCCAGCAAGCCATGGAAATCAGGCGGTGAAGGGGAGGAAGAGGAAGGAGAGAAGAGGCGAGAGAAGAAGGAGGAGCAGGAAGGAGAAGAAAGAATAAGATGGCGGAGGCCGAGACAGGAGAGGTGAAGCTGTCGTACTGTGACTTCCATGATGAGGAAGGTCACGCGACGGCCACCTTCTTGGAGTTCCTAGAGACAAAAAGGGCCGAGTGCCCCCGCCGCGACAGCAACAACCGGTGAGGATTGAGGAGGTCGAGCCTCGGGAGGAAGAGGAGGAGAGGTGCGAGGACCGGGCCGATTTGGGGTCCCGAGGGGGGATCCGGGTGATCCATGGGGGGGGGTGGGGATTGAGGCAACCTGGAAGGCGAGCTTCCATACCATCTATCATCGTAGCGTGGCCTCGACATCCCTAGCCCCGCCCCCGACAGAAAAGATTTCTTTCACCCAGAAGGACATGCCGGGTTATGAGGACCCATTCTGCGATGCGTTGGTCATTCAGACGACGATCGAGAACTTCACTATTTCCCGAATCCTGGTGGATAATGGAAGTTCGATTAACGTAATTTTCAAGAAGGCGTTCGATGGGATGGAGGTGGAGGCGCGAAGGGTGTTGGCCTCAGACGGTCCATTGTTTGGATTCTCCGGGTAGAGGAAAGAAGTAGAGGGAGGAGTAGGACTCCATGTGGTTTTGGGAGGGCAGTCAAGGAACTGCCGCTTTGTCATAGTGGATGCACCCAACAGCTATAGCGCCATCTTCGGACGGTCGCTCATCAGCGCGTTCTGCTGTGTCCCCTCCACATTCCACCAGTGCCTTAAGTTCAATGACGGAGGAGTCCAAGTCTGAATCAGAGGAGATACGAAGATAGCAAGGCAATGCTACGTGACGGCTGTCAACACCATCTCTTGGATGGGAGAGGCAGAGAAATGGGACCAGGAGGTGGGTGAGCCGACAGGGCTTGGAGGAGAGGGACAGAAGGAGGAGATGGAGCAGAGGTCAGAGGAGCCGATGGAGGAGGAAGAGGTAGAGGGTCAGGCCCAGGGAGGGGGGGGGGGGCAGAAGACTTGATGATGGTTGGGCAAGAAGGAAAGGAGGGGGAGGTCGAAGCACTCGCTAGTGGTGAAGAGAAGGAAGGAGATTGGGGAGAGCAGTCCCGGTTTGAATCCATGGAGGAGGTCGTGGAGCTCGAAGTCACCACCCGAGCCGGTGTGGTGGAGAAAGTCAGGATCAGCAGGGAGCTCGGCCTGGAGGAGCAGAAGCAGATCCTAGCATGCGTTTAGGAGAACATGGATGTCTTCGCATGGAGTGCCGCGGAGATGCCCGGGATCGATGTGGATGTGGCTTTCCACCGCCTCAATCTCAACACCGACACCCATCCCATCCGTCAAAAGAGAAGGGCCATAGCAGACAAGCTGGAAGGACCCATCCGAGAGGAGGTGGGTAAGCTCATTCATGCAGGGTTTGTATCAGAGATCCAGTATCCAGGCTGGGTCTCTAACGTGGTCATGGTGAAGAAGGGGGGATGTAAGTGGAGAATGTGTATCGACTTTTCCTTGCTTAATAAATCGTGCCCCAAGGATTGCTACCCCTTGCCTAGAATCGACGCGCTGATTGACTCAGACGTCGGTTTCCCTATAATGTCCTTTCTAGATGCTTTTTCAGGTTATCATCAGATTCGCATGCACCCCCCTGACATCAAGGATGTCTCCTTCATCACGGGGGATGGGTGTTATTATTATAAGATGATGTCCTTCGGGCTCAAGAATGCAGGTGCCATGTACCAAAGAATGATGGACAGGATCTTCCGAGAACAAAGGGGAGAAACCTGGAGGTCTACGTCGATGATCTCATGGTAAAGAGTCGGGACCTCGAAGCCCACCTCCAAGACCTTGGATAGACCTTTAAGACTTTGCGGAAGTATAAGATGAAGCTCAACCCCTTGAAGTGTGTCTTCGGGGCTAGCCGAGTGAAATTCTTAGGTTACCTGCTCACCCCGGCGGGTGTGGAGCCAAACCCGGACAAGGTCAAGGCAATAATGGAGTTGGGATCGCCCAGAAATTTGAAGGAGGTTCAGAGCCTCACTGGAAAGCTGGCCGGACTCAGTAGGTTCCTCTCCAAGGTGGGAGACAAGTGTGCACCCTTTTTCAAGGTGGGAGACAAGTGTGGACCTCAGAGTGTGAGGGAGCCTTCCAGTCTTTGAAAGAACAACTCACTCAAACTCCTCTACTCCAAGGGCCGAGACCGGGAGAGGACCTATTCCTATACCTGGGGGTAGGGTCCGAGGCAGTAAGCTCAGTACTGATCCGGGAAGAAGGGAGAAAACAGTTCCCCATCTACTACGTCAGCCGAGTGCTGAGGAAGGCGGAGCTCCGATACTCGATTCTGGAAAAGTTGGCCTTCACATTGGTAGTGGCGGCACGGAGGCTCCGACCTTACTTTCAGGCACATTCGATCAAGGTAGTGACTGATCACCCACTTCACAAATTCATGGAAGGGGTGGAGCACTCGGAAAGGTTGGCAAAGTGGTCCGTGGAGCTGAGTGAGTTCAATGTTACGTTCGTGCCCAGGACGTCGATCAAGGCCCAAGCAGTGACAGACTTCATGGCTGACTACGTAACCAAAGTGGGGGAGCATGAATCGCCCCCCCCCCCCCCCCCCCCCAGTGGCATGGAAGATGTTGGTGGATGGTGCATCAGGAAAGCACTCCTATGGAGGCAGAATCATCCTGGTGAGCCCCCAAGGGACAAGGAACGAACAAGCATTGAAAATCCACTTCCGATTACCAACAACCAAGCAGAGTATGAGGCGGTGATAGCGGGCCTGCAGTTAGCTCGAGAGCTGGGAGTGCAAGATGTGGAGGTCTCGACGGACTCCATGGTGGTAGCATGCTAGGTCAAGGGAGAGTTTGAGGCAAAGGACCCGACCCTCCTGCGGTATTTGTAGAAGGTCAAGGGGGTCATCGGGCAATTCCGCACTTTCTCCATCAAGCACGTGCAAAGAGGAGAGAGCACCCCCACTAACCTCTTAGCTAAGTTCGGTCCCCGAGCAGGGGGAACGGTTTCGGAACTCTTCCGACCCACCATCGAGGAAAGAGAGTTGATGGAGATAGATCAGCAGGCCTCGTGGATGGATCCCTTCATCACCTTCCTATTATCAGGAATGTTCCCTGAAGAGGACATAGACAGACGACGCTTCAGGTATAAGTCAGCTTATTATTCCTTGCATGCAGGAGGGCTATATAGGAAAACTCTCTCGGGACTCCTGGCCGGTTGTGTCTCCGAGGAGGAGGTTCCGAGAGTCCTAGAAGAAATTCACTCCGGGGAGTGTGGCAGTCACTCCGGGAGCTGAACTCTGGAGGGGAGGGTGTTGAGACAAGGCTACTTCTGGCCTACCCTCAGCAAAGATGCAGCGGAGTTCGCAAGGAAATGTACAAAGTGCCAGCTCTATGCTCCAAAACAACTCCTCCCAGCCCAGTGGCTTCAGACTATCACAACTCCCTGACCTTTTGCCATATGGGGGTTGGACCTAGTTGGCCCTTTCCCTCAAGCTAGTAGCCAGAGGAGGTTCTTACTAGTCATGATCGATTACTTCTCCAAATGGGTAGAAGTGAAGGCGCTGTCCAAGGTAACATCTCAAGTTTTAAAGAATTATGTGTGGGGAGAGATAATTTGTAGGCACGGCCTCCCTCTGGCTATAGTGACAGACAATGGGCCACAATTTGCTAGCGAAGAATTTGTTAGCTTCTGCACCCAGCTTGGCATTGACCTCAGGTTCGCATCGGTTCACCATCCGAGAAGTAATGGCTAGGTGGAGGCGGCAAACAAGATAATCGTCAACCTATTAAAGAAAAAAGTAGAGAACCTCCGGGGGAACTGGGTGGAGCAGCTACCATCCGTCCTCTGGGCCCTAAGGACCACTCCAAACACCGCCACCGGGGAGACCCCGTTCTAACTTTCTCATGGATCCGAAGCAGTCCTTCCCATAGAATTCGAAGTAAAGTTCCCCAGGGTGATCGCTGCAGGCGAGGGGGATGGAGAGTGGCTAGTGGCTAATGACGCAGAACAAAGGCTGTCCTTGGACCTGGTGGAGGAACTCCGGGACCTGGCCACCATCAGGCCGGAGGAAGTCAAGCGATGAATGGCACGATATTTCGACAAGCACATCCGAGTAAAGCACTTTCAGAAAGGAGATCTGGTCCTGAAGAAGGTCGACGCGGCCGGAAGAGGGGACGCGATGGGTAAGCTTAACCCCAACTGGGAGGGTCCATACATTGTAAGCGAAGTGCTCAAGTTGGGGGGGGGGGGGGGGGGGGTATTACCTCCGAGATGTGGAAGGGGTACCTCTCAGCCGAGCCAGAAGTGGAGATGATCTGAAGCGATTCTACCCTTTAAGTTTTTTACTATTTTGTTTGTTGAATATCTTACCTTCTTTGTATGATGGTTATAACTGCTGTGCGAGAATAACAAAGGTGACAAGTATTGGTGCTGGAATGCCCCAGATCGATTCCAATCCCGGGCTCTCTCTAGACGGGGGTTACAGGTTGATCTCTGGAGAGGCTGGCAAGGAGACAAGTTCTGGTGCTGGAATGCCCCAGATTGATTCCGCTCCCGGACTCTCACTAGACGGGGGGTATAGGTTAATTTCTGGAGAGGCTAGCAAGGTGACAAGTATTGGTTCTGGAATGCCCCAGATCGATTACGCTCCCGGGCTCTCACTAGTCGGGGGGTACAGGTTGATCTCTGGAGAGGCTGGCAAGGTGACAAGTATTGGTGCTGGAATGCCCCAGATCGATTCCTCTCCCGGGCTCTCACTAGACGGGGGGTACAGGTTGATCTCTGGAGAGGCTGGCAAGGTGACAAGTATTGGTGCTGGAATTCCCCAGATCAATTCCGCTCCCGCGCTCTCACTAGACGGGGGGTACAAGTTGATCTCTGGAGAGGCTGGCAAGGTGACAAGTATTGGTGATGGAATGCCCCAGATCGATTCCGCTCCCGGGCTCTCACTAGATGGGGGGTACAAGTTGATCTCTGGAGAGGATGGTAAGGTTACAAGTATTGGTGCTGGAATGCCCCAGATCGATTCCGCTCTCAAGGTCTCACTAGACGGGGGGTACAGGTTGATCTCTGGAGAGGCTGCCAAGGTGACAAGTATTGGTGCTGGAATGCCCCAGATCGATTCCGCTCCCGGGCTCTCACTAAACGGGGGGTACAGGTTGATCTCTGAGAGGCTGGCAAGGTGACAAGTACTGGTGCTGGAATGCCCCAGATCGATTCTGCTCTCGGGCTCTCACTAGACGGGGGGTACAGGTTGATCTCTGGAGAGGCTGGCAAGGAGATGAGTTCTTCATAAAGGCAGGTTAGTAAGCCTCAGGTTGGCAAGCCTTCGGCGCTGACCAGGACCTTCTCGCTCAGCGAGAAGAAAGATTTCGCATGATAGTGTATGAGTGACGAGAATTATCCCTAAGAACTCCGGGGTAGCTGGTGCTCGGCGGAAAAGTCGCCGGCCCAAAGTGGGAGGCGAGCTCTCGCTGGGAAGGAGCATACCTTGCAAGACCTAGAGGGAAGTGCGTACCAAAAGGGTTATAATCCTAACGCAAATAGCGAAAGGCCAGGGCATCCAAAAACGTCCTATACCTATCTATCCGATAGCATAATGTGCGAGAACGAACATCGCGAGAACAACCTTCGCGAAGATGAATATCGCGGTAAGCAAGAACATGTATCAACATGAAAAAAAACAATATAGCTAAAAGAGCGAACACAGTACAAGGCAAAAAAAAACATGCACATATGCATTTCACGGTTTGATTTACATGAAGCGGCGATCTCGCCAGCCAAAATGAAGCAAAAGAACAAAAAGTAAAAATCCTAAGTATTAGAGATCACTCGCGGACCCCTCCTCGTCATCGCTACTCTTCACTGGCGGGAGCGGAATGAAGAGCTCCGGGACGATGTCTTCCAGAGTAACGTCGGCCATGTCGGCGGATAGGAGGCCGGCCGCCTTCATCGTCTGGAGGATATATCGAGCCGACTGGGTGGACTCCTCGCAGATTTCCTCGTCTCGCGCTCGCCTCTCTTCCTTCAAGGGGCGGGGGGAAGGGGGAATGGAAGCATAGGACAGCTTGCGATTACGAGGTTTTAACCCGGCCACCTCGCCCTCTAGGCCTTGAATGCGAGCGTCAGTTCTTTTGGCAGCTGTGGTGTCCTATAAGCGAAAGACAAAATTCAGAAAGTGAAAGGGTTGAAAGAGAGAAGTGGCGAGGTCTAGGTAACTCACCACACTGCTCGCTGCGGCGAGCAGCTTCTCCTTCAGCTGCGCATTCTCGGCGAGGAGTACCTGATAAGCCCTCACGAGCTCCACATTTTGTTGCTCTAGTTGCAGGCATCGCCTTCCTGTCATATGGGCGAGCTCACCAGAGCGCAACTGGGACCTCGCGCTCTCATAGGCGAGGGTCTTTGAGGTCTCGTCCTTGTAGGACCCGGCATCCTCGCGCCCATAGAGGGCGAAGGAGAAGTCATAGGCATGGACGCTGATGGTCGGCTTCTCTACCCAGGAAGGAAGGATGGTGGAGACTTCAGCTTTGTTATCCTCCGGCTTCCAATACACTAGGACCTCGCAGGTCTCATCCCTACGTCTCTGGCCGAGCCCAAAGTTCCAGTGGTTAACTGGAATGGGCGGGTCAGAGGTCTTCGCGGCCTCCTCGCTCTCCTCATCGACCCCCCTCTCCTCGGAGAGGATGGTTAGGTCAATCTCACCAGGGGCAGCTTCGGAGTGCCCCTTTCCCTTAGAGGGGGTGAGGGAGCCTTGGTTCTTCTTGCCTCTCTTCTTGGGCAGAGACTTTGAGGCTGGGCCCCGGATGCTGGGGGCCTCCGATCTCTTGCAAGATGAGAGCTCAGCCGGGGTGGTGGTATCACGGCAGGCCTCCGCTCCCATGGTAGCGAGAGCGTGGGTGGAGGAAGACTTCCGGTTTCTTGCGTAGGGGGGGTTGAGTGGTAGATCTCGCTCACCTGAAAAAGTGAGGGTTATCGCGAAAAACGTTGAAACCATGGAAGTTAGCGGGCGAGATCATTACCTTCCCCGGCGAGCACTGGGTGTAGTGAGTCGAGGTTGCGGCGAAGATACACAACCTCGAAGTTCTTCTTGCAGAAGAACTGGTATAAGGCGGCGTCGTGGCTGCCGAGAGTAGGAGGACGGTAAGTGGTCTCGCTGTACTGAACATGCGAGAAAGGGATGTTGCCAAAGTTCCCCTTTGACGAAGAGGAACTTCTGTGCCCAGTAGCGAGCTTTGTTGACGGCCTCGTCGACCTTGGGACCCGAGCCCACAAAGTAGGCGGTCCCATCTTTATACGCACGGAAAGAGAACAACTTTCGGAAAACCGGAAGGCTCAACTCGATGCGCTCCTCACACATATAGCAGGCAAAGACGACGATGACCGCCATCGCGTTGGGGGTCAGTTGACCTGGTATCACACCATAGTGTCTTAACACCTGGCGAGCAAGATGGCGAGACCGTCAGTTAATCGAGGAAGAATCCATTCTCATCTAAGGAAAGGAAGGCGAGATTAGTAGTTACCTGGCGAACTTCTGGCCACAGAGGTAGCCTCAGACCCACCGCAAAATGGGCTATGGGGATCGCGAGTTCATCAGGCAGGGGGACATTTATTACATCATCCTTGGTAGGTTGGCGAGCGGTAAACTCCGATGGCATAAAGTCGGCGACGGCGGTGAGATATTCCTCCTCCGTCAAGTTCGCCAGCGAGAAGGAGTGGTCAGTAAAGGCCCATGCACTCTTCAACCTGCCCTCAGCCTCGCTCTGGTCACTGGCCATATTGAAGACCTGCGAGGAAGAGAATTGCGCAAGAAAGAGGGGGAAATACGAGAGCTCCGGAGTAGTGAGAGAAGAGGGTCGACGGTAAATGCGGAGGTTGACACAGTTATGAAAACCTATTTATAGCAAAAGTAAAAGAGCAGGAAGAAGCCCAAGCGCCGCTGAGTGCGGTTAGCCAAAATATCACATCAGGATCGTAGGCGAGAACTCCCTGCGAGGTTAGCATAAACAAATTCTTTGCAAGGGCAGCATGAGCAAACGGAATAGAGAAAAGAACCCAGCGCGAGACAGTTTTAGCGGGAGCAGAAGGGCTCGTTGCGAGAATAGTATAACAAAGAAGGTGCGAATATAGAAATCACGAGCAAAAGCTAATAAATGACTATCAATAATTACTTCTGAATGGGAACTCACAAATATAAGTTGCAAGTAATTAGAGGATTGTTCAAAGTAGCGGCGAGCATTAACAGACAATAAAAGTTCACAGAAATGTAGGAGTCAGCGAGGATCGTGGGGGCAACCACTTCCATCTGCCGTCACACCGCGACCCGGACCTCGGCGGTACCCTGGAATTATAGTAATCCTCGGCCGCACGGCCCTCTCGATCCATCAGGAAGGCATAATCCCTCATCCTCGCGATGTGCACCTCCGGCGATGTGACCATCTCGTCTTGGGCGTGAGGCACCGCGGCTCGGAGTCTCGCGCACTCCTCCATCATAACAAATTGCCTATCTTCAGCGACCTCTCTATCCCGTCTCGCTTGAAGATTAAGGTACAGCAGCATCCTACCATGTTTTTGAAGCAACTCTGCGGTTTGCCGCTTCATAGTCTCGGGATCTCGCGGACCCCCCATGAAGTCTTCCACTTGATCGGGGAGCGGGGACACCCCCTCATCCCCAAACTCGGAATCGGTGGGCGGATTATCAGAATTCTCTGCAAAATATTACGGAAAGGTTGGATAACCCATTTAAGTTCGCGCATTGCATGAGGGCACCAGAATGCTTACCCAGAGGAGGGCTGATGAGTCCCAATTATATACACATTTATGGACTCATCTGGGCTGATTTTCTAGTCTTTGCACTTCACTTTAGACATGTTTTCATTCCTATTTAATACTCCATGCTAAGTGCACTTCTAGGCCCGTTTTGGTGATATTTCTTGTTCATCTTCGTTACTAGTTTTCATGCAGTGTTAAGTGCCACCTTCAGTGGCTAGACTTGTGTTGTATGCTGGATCAGGAGTCGTGCAGGTGTTCCCGGTACAATTCTGTACAGGAACACTGCGCACGATCACTGGCTCTATCACGCACGACCACTGGTCGTGCGCCACTGATCGTGCGCACTTAACGCCCATTTTATGAGTTCTGTCTTGCTTATCGCACGACCACTTACAATAGTGCGCACGACCACTGGTCGTGTGCCACTGGTCGTGCGAACTTGTATTTTATAATTTTCTTATCCTTCAGGCTCCGTCCAGGCAGGCGCACGATCACAGGATGCTAGTGCGCACGACCACTGGTCGTGCGCCAATGACCGTGCGCACTGTTTATTCCAGCGCCTATAAATTGTCCTGCTCGCGATTTAGGTCGGATCTTCCGCATTTCTTCCGCCCAGCTCCGCCGTTCCGCCCCTTCCGCAGGTTTTTCGCCCCCTAGGCCCCCTCCATCATCCAAGGGCTTCAAGGAGGAGATTCTACACTCATCTTCATCGCCAAGGAAGGATTTCTTTGTATCGTACGTGGCCGGATTGTAAAACGCTGGAGAAGACGGGTCCATTGGGAGGTGTGACAGCCCTCCTCTACCCTGGACGATAGTTGGGACCGAGCTAGGACGCGGATTGACAACCTGGTGCTTCCTACCGTGAATCTACAACGAGCCTCCGGATTCGGTCGTATCTCTTGCCTTTTTCTCTTCCTTATGTTGATGTAATGTTTGTAATCTCTATATTTTGATGATGTATGCTATGAACTATGCTTTGTAATGCTTATTTCATTTATTTGGCATTATTTAGTTCATATGTGTTAATTAGGTGCGCCGCCATCCATTTTCCACTCCACCACCGTGTCCGGTGCCGCACTAGCAATTGCTAGTGGCGTGCTTGTCGACGAGGTATTTGCGACCCTCATTCCGTTAGCCTACTCGTCCATCCGCCTATCGAAGCGTGGCATCGCGGCCCGTGTAATCCATCCTGCTTAACGGAGCAGCGCGCTCAAGGCCTGCACAGTTCGATTCCGCTTGCCTACTCGTCCATCCGCCCTTGCGACGCAGCGCGCTCAAGGCCTGCCTAGTCTCCATCCCGCCAAGTGAAGCACTGCATAGCGGCATTGCATAGGAGTAGTTTAAGTTGTTTTCTTTTATTTTCCACAAACCAAATCCCCCATTTCCGCATCCATCCGCTCGAAAGGACTTCAATCTCAAGTCCTTCATCGATAATAAACTCCACCTTACTGTGTTCCTTTGAGATAGATACTTGGGGATTCATTCCCATTTTATATTACTTGAACGATCGGTACACTGCCGTTTCGTGCCGCATTCTTACTACCGCCTATAGCGGTGTGCTAAGATTTGCGCATCAAGTTTTTGGCGCCGTTGCCGGGGAACACAGTCGTGTGAGTTTTCTGGAGAGGGAGAACCTGAGAGAGAAGCCCTTCCATTTGTAAATGCATTTCTTTGTTTTATTTCTTTTTATTCCATTTTCCTGTTTTAATTAGGTTGCTTTAGTAATTTTTGTTAGGTGTAGTATTTTGCACAATAGCATTTTTATTTTGAATCGTATTATCTTCACACTATATGGGCACATCTTAATTTCCGTTGCCGTTGGTGTGGAGCTACCTCCCACTCTAGTGATGAATGTCCTACGGAGAATAGTAGGCATAAGTCTTATAGCCCAGCATATGGAGCACCGACTTCGTCTGATACTCCATATGGTGCGCGTAAGTCTTATGGCTACTCTGCTGAGCCTTTACCGTCTTACTTCTTTTCGGCTTCAGCACCCGCTGTGCCAAAGAAGCCCACTAGGCAGTGCCGGTTTTGTCGGAGCACTGATCATGTCTTGAAGGACTGTGCCGAGTATCTTCGCCAATTGGACGAGGATGACGAGCCGGATATCCGGATCGTCCCAACTCCTAACTCTGGCGGCACACCTTCAACATCCGGTTTTGTGTCTATACCACTTTCACATCTTGAAGGATATGGCGTTGACACAGTCACCAGATGTGTGGCCGATCTGGGCACCGACATTGCTTAGCCTATTCTCCCAGTGCATCCACCACCCCTAGTGGATTTGATTCTTTGTGAGGAATCGGTGCTCGACTTTTATCTGAGCACTACTCCTCCCCCTGTTGTGCATACTACTTTTGTCTCTGACGACATTGTTGAGGATGTGTCGCGGGATGAGGCTGGCGATTTATGTGTTATGCCTGCTCCTATGGAGGAGGACAACCTTCTAGGTGAAGAGGAGCACTCCTCAACACCGGTGGAGGAAGTCCAAATCTTGGGCATGGCCACTGTCGATCCCGCTGAGCCTTGCGGCATTGATGACAATGCAAACATTAGTTTACTTCCCCAACCTGATGGGAGTTAGACCGGGATCACTCCCCCGATTGATGTTTATTTATGTTCTTCGTCTTCTTTATTTCTTGATCCCCTTCCTTCATCTGAGTCTGTGCAGGTTGAATCTTCACAGGTACCCCAGGAGGACTTGGAGCATTTTGCTCATGTCAATGATGTGAGCATCCTCTTATGTGAGGAGGTTGATCCCCCCTCCGTAGAGGAAGCTCCACTCATTACCTTTTCCTCCTGCCACCTTCATGGAGACGATACCTTGCTGGGCAAGGATGTTTTTGGTGAGTTGAGTGAGGATATTTCCTCCTCCACTTACATTCTCTACTCTCTACCTGTGAGGAGCAGGTATCTATATTTAGGTAGAGGGGTGACTGCTCTGTCTCCGTATCGGTACCCGCTACCGATGCGCATATTAGAACAGTTACCTGTGCACTTTTCTTTTCATAGGCCTATAAGCTAGAACTGTACAAAACCTGAATAAGTCGTGCTGGGATGACAATAACCCCAGTAGTTATCTTACTTTTATTGCATTTTCATTTTCCTAGTTAGAGAGGTTAGTTAATTTCTGTTCAGTTTTAGCATTTCTGCTTTCTTTTGTTTTTGTGGAGCTCACCCCTGCAGGTAGTCATTGCAAATTCTGAATGGCGGGTTTGCTTCAGATTTTCATGCATCTTCTGGTATGCTCACTTGCTGAGCATTGGGTAACACTTCTCCCTCCTAGCTTTCAGTTTTGTGATGTAATGTGTAGATTAAGTCTGGGGGAGAGCATGTGTTATCCACTATGCGTACGAGTTGCACCGCATGCTAGAAGTGCTTATATTTTTCAGTACCATCATCATTATTCCACGCTTCATGCACCACTTCACCCACATGAGCACGCGCTTTCCTATTTGTGTTGTTTCCAAATAAACTATTTTGGTTAGGAATGTGAATTGGGGTGTTAGCTTAGGAATTACTATTTGGAGTGCGATGTTGACTCGAGCAGTGTTCTAGTCGCACCCGCATGCCGCAGTAGCATTTGAGTAAAACTAGATTATTTCTATGCGTTTAATTTATGATTAGTATTTTTTGCATAGTTTTAGATTTGTTATACTCAAATGGTGAATGTGAACGAAATTGGTGATAACCCGGTGTTGTGTGTGTACGAGCACTAGTCGTGTGTTGCTCGAGTCGGGAGGAAGGTTTACCTTTCTCGTGGGCTAAGAACTTGCCCCAAGCGACTCTCGAAGCATGGGCGAGAGCGACTCGTCGAGTTCAACGTGATGTAGGCCACCTTTTGGCTAGTTTGAGCCTTGTCGTTCCATGTCCTTTTCGCTCACCCTTGCAAGCCAAAATTGTGCCTACCACTCTTTTGTTTAGCTCCTCTTCATCCACCAAATCCCGAAGCTTATCCTACGCCCGCAACCAAATTGCAGTTTAACTGCGCTCATAATTCTTGATTTGTTGTGATGTTTGGAACTTGTGCGTGTGAAGAAAAACATGTTTTATTTTGCTGAATTTGAACCAACCGGAGGATAAGTAAAAGAAGAAAAGTATGTTGTAAAAAGAAAACAAAATCTGAAAAAGAAATATGTCGTAAAGAAATCCTTCCGAGCTAAATAGAAAATCTATTGGTAATTGTGAAGTAGGCCGTGTGCACACCTAATTTTCATGATAAGTCTGGGGGTGTGTCACACGAGCATTGTTTTTGGTTTTGTGTGGTGCAGCGTTCTGTTAGCTCACTTGGGTTGCGTAGCCATCGTGTTTAAATTTGAATATCATACCGCAACCTAAGCCCCAATATAATCCTAAAAGCCCTATTGATTTGACTCTTGAGTTTGCTAACGCCGTGGAGAGAGTGTGACCGGGCGAGCGTATGGTTCACGACGTTGATGGATTTCAGCGGAGTTATCCCTAAACCCCGACCTTGTGCAACACCCGCCTTAGTGTCTTGTTACTTTCACACCGGGCATGATCGTTCGAATTCTTCATAATTCACCAACTGAGTATAACTAAATCTCTACCTACGCTCTAATACTTTCGTAAATTAGTTAGCATAATTAGAATCTCTTTTTACTAAATTTCAATTTGCATGCTTTTATTACTTCGCATTGTACTCCTTTGTGTAATTTTCTTTGTTAAACTACCATTTTCACACTCCGCCGATTTCGTTTGCTCGGGACGCGCAAACAGGTAAGTCTGGGGGTGTGATGAGTCCCAATTATATACACATTTATGGACTCATCTGGGCCGATTTTCTAGTCTTTGCACTTCACTTTAGACATGTTTTCATTCCTATTTAATACTCCATGCTAAGTGCACTTCTAGGCCCGTTTTGGTGATATTTCTTGTTCATCTTCGTTACTAGTTTTCATGCAGTGTTAAGTGCCACCTTCAGTGGCTAGACTGGTGTTGTATGCTGGATCAGGAGTCGTGCAGGTGTTCCCGGTACAATTCTGTACAGGAACACTGCGCACGATCACTGGCTCTATCACGCTCGACCACTGGTCGTGCGCCACTGATCGTGCGCACTTAACGCCCATTTTATGAGTTCTGTCTTGCTTATCGCACGACCACTTACGATAGTGCGCACGACCACTGGTCATGCGCCACTGGTCGTGTGAACTTGTATTTTATAATTTTCTTATCCTTCAGGCTCCGTCCAGGCAGGCGCACGATCACAGGATGCTAGTGCGCACGACCACTGGTCGTGCGCCAATGACCTTGCACACTGTTTATTCCAGCGCCTATAAATTGTCCTGCTCGCGATTTAGGTCGGATCTTCCGCATTTCTTCCGCCCAGCTCCGCCGTTCCGCCCCTTCCGCAGGTTTTTCGCCCCCTAGGCCCCCTCCATCATCCAAGGGCTTCAAGGAGAAGATTCTACACTCATCTTCATCACCAAGGAAGGATTTCTTCGCATCGGACGTGGCCGGATTGTAAAACGCTGGAGAAGACAGGTCCATTGGGAGGTGTGACAGCCCTCCTCTACCCCGGACGATAGTTGGGACCGAGCTAGGACGCGGATTGACAACCCGGTGCTTCCTACCGTGAATCTACAACGAGCCTCCGGATTCGGTCGTATCTCTTGCCTTTTTCTCTTCCTTATGTTGATGTAATGTTTGTAATCTCTATATTTTGATGATGTATGCTATGAACTATGCTTTGTAATGCTTATTTCATTTATTTGGAATTATTTAGTTCATATGTGTTAATGAGGTGCGCCGCCATCCATTTTCCACTCCACCACCGTGTCTGGTGCCGCACTAGCAATTGCTAGTGGCGTGCTTGTCGACGAGGTGTTTGCGACCCTCATTCCGTTAGCCTACTCGTCCATCCGCCTATCGAAGCGTGGCATCGCGGCCCGTGTAATCCATCCCGCTTAACGGAGCAGCGCGCTCAAGGCCTGCACAGTTCGATTCCGCTTGCCTACTCGTCCATCCGCCCTTGCGACGCAGCGCGCTCAAGGCCTGCCTAGTCTCCATCCCGCCAAGCGAAGCACTGCATAGCGGCATTGCATAGGAGTAGTTTAAGTGGTTTTCTTTTATTTTCCACAAACCAAATCCCCCATTTCCGCATCCATCCGCTCGAAAGGACTTCAATCTCAAGTCATTCATCGATAATAAACTCCACCTTACTGTGTTCCTTTGAGATCGATACTTGGGGATTCATTCCCATTTTATATTACTTGAACGATCGGTACACTGCCGTTTCGTGCCGCATTCTTACTACCGCCTATAGCGGTGTGCTAAGATTTGCGCATCAAGGGCGAGAACCCTTAGGGCGGACCTGGAAGACATTGTCGTAGTAGGGGTAGAGGGATTCGCTTAAACCAGGAGGGTAGGTTGCGTTGTTGATTGGGGGAATATTTGGCGATCGAGAGCCGCCAGTGCCCTCGCTCCCCAGGAGATCAAACCTTGGCATGTCCAAAGTTTTGTCAGGAAAGGACGGTAACGGAAGCCATGAATCTTCGCGAGTTGGGGTCTTCCGGGGTGAGACTGTGAAAAACAGGGAATAAGAGGTCGATAGTCAACGAAAGGAGAGTCAGTGAGCGAGATTAAGGGCGTACCTTCAGTGTTTTTGCCACTGAGATGTGTGTCTATTGGCGGACTTCGGTGAGACCCACCTCCAAGCTCGCCAATGTCCTTGGTCGGCAAAATCTCCTGCGAAGTAAGCATGAATCACAGGCAAATTTATTGACTTAGCTAGAGGAATAGCTCATACCTTCTCGGGGGGACGGTTATCCGGCGAAGAGTCCAGCACCACAGAGTCGTCCCCAGTTCGGCAAGCCACCTTCGCTTTTATAGTCTTCGATGACTGAGCGGGAGGCGGCCGATTCATCCAGGCGGGGACCCTGGTCGTGAAGGGTAGCCCGCCAACTCTCACAGCCTTCAGGCGAGCCTCAGCTTCTTCAGAAAGCGACATCTCCTGGCAGCTACAGTACGGGAGAAAAGGAAAAAAGAGTGACGACACGCGTCACTGAGGCTCGGGACGATATTTATAGCCCTCAGTGTGGGCCCTACCATAGATTCCTGATAGATCATCAAGGGGCTGGAGAATACCAGGGGTTGGATGTTTCTTCGCGAGCCTAAGTAGCCTCGCGAAGAGCAGGGATTGTGTACAACCCCGATATTCGCCAGGCGAGGAGGCGCGGTTTAAGAAGGCCACATGACGAAGGAAGTAATAAGAGAGGAAGGCCATAAGGCCAGAAACCTCGCGAGAGGGGCCTCGGGAAAATCTCTCTCTCTGAAGGCTCGCTGAGAGGCGAGCGAGAATGGTCGGCGAGATAGACGCTCGCAGGCAGTTTGAGGAAGCTTTTTCTGAGCTCGATGAAAGGTGTCCCGCGTTCGACGAACTCTCCCATGTTCGTCGAGCTCACCTGTGGTCGTCGAGATCACCCCTGTTCGGTGAAATCATCAGAAGTCGAGGGTTGGTAAACCAATACCTCGCGAGCCGCTGGCAGAAGAGACCTGTGTTCGGTAAAGAGGTGTTCAGCGAAATGTGTTCACTGCTCGACAAAGTCAAGAGGCGGTCTCGCAGGAAGGTTTGCGAGACCGGGCCTCAGCATCCGGCGAGCTCAATTTTATGTTCGACGAGTTACTTCCCGCGTTCGACGAACGGCTTGCTTCAATCTCAGCATCTCAGCGGTCGACGAACCGCCCGTCTCAGCGGTCAGCGAGCAGTTTAACGTTCTGCATTCGTCGAGTTCGTTTGTGAACGGCGAAGTGCCCTGTGTTCGACACAATGATTTTTATGTTCAACAAAGTCAAGAGGCGGTCTCGCAGGAAGGCTCGCGAGCAGGACTCGCGAGGTCCTCGCAGTGCGTTCGCGCAGACCCATTTGGGGTGCGGATAGTAAAATCAAAAGGCGAAATCCTGCTATTTGCAGGCCAGATCAGAAAACCTATAAATAAGACCTAATGGGCACCTTTGGAGAGGACTTCACTTCAGCTTCTCTCTCCTTAGGCTCTCCTTGGCTAGCATTTCCAGAGCTCTCCAAGGTGCCTGAGTCTCAGCTTTGGCTTGGGAGGGGAAGCGCTCAACGATCTTCTGGGTTAGTGGAGGGACCTCCTCGCTGTGACTAAGGTCTTAGTCATTTTCCTAGTCTTCCGCCTACCTTCTCTGAAGGATCAGTAAGGGATAGCTGCCCTTCATTTCGGTGAGGGACCCTAGCTTCACAAGAGGCCGAGAAATCGGTTTCAACACCACTGCTTCCTTCTCATCATCTTTTTGAATTGCCTTGAGAAGGCAGCAAATTCCTCATCAGAAGAGCTGTTTTCATATGAGTAGTGATCTGAATTGTCTGAGTCAGCAGCCCTTCTTGGAGGGGTAGGAATTCTTGTCTTGCTCTTCTTGGACCCTTCAGCCTTTAGGGCCACAGACTTCTCCCTAGCATGAGGCCTGCAAGAGGTGTCCTCTTCCTTTCTAGCAGATAGTTGCATCTCATATGAGAGCAACTTTCCAAACAGAGTGTGAGGAGGAGTTTCACTCAGCTTTGCCACTTCCCTGATGGCACAGATTTTGGTATCCCAGTCTCTAGTTAAAGATCTTAGGAATTTATCATTCAACTCATAATGAGTGAAGGTTCTTTCATAGGTCCTCAACTCATTAACTATTCTGAAGAATCTTTCATAGCAGTCAGCTATTCATTCCTGATTTTGTTGTCTAAATGCTTCATACTACTGATTGAGGAGGGATTTCCTATCATTCCTTACTTCTTCAGACCCTTCCATGTACACAATCAAAGTATCCCACATCTCCTTTGCAGTCTCACAGTGCACCAAGTTTTGGAAAGTTGAATCATCAATAGCATTCACAATAATATTTTGATCCCTTTTATCCATTGTAGCCAATGTTATCTCATCCCTTGTCATTTCAGTGTAAGACTTTCCTACCTGCCTAGTAGGATCAATGGTGGAGGGCTTTGTGATAATGAAGGGGCCTTCCTGAACAGTGATATAGATTCTAGGGTCTGAAGCTTCCATGAATAGCCTAACCCTTTGTTTCCAGATGCCAAAGGTGTCCTTTTTGCATATAGGGAGCTTCATTGAACCCATTTCCTTCTGAACTCCACTTGAAGCCATTGAATTCAGATTTAATAATACCTATGTAGGATCTGGTCACGCAGTTAAGCCATTTATGACCAACCTATCTCTGATACCACTTGAAAGATTATATAGGTATATGATCTAATTCACCTAGAGGGGGGGGGGGGTGAATAGGTCTTTTGATTTTTACTTGTTTGATATAGATATTTAAAATTATTCTAAGCAAGTAATCAAGCACACCCAGAAAACACACAAGTGTTTATAGTGGTACCCCAAGACAGTGTGTCTATGGGTAGTCCACTCTCCCCCTTCACCCTTCTAACAGTGTGTTAGACAGGGCCAACTCCTCCAAACTCAGCTCCAAGAGCTTATGACGCGCGATTTCAGCACCGCTAATTAGTAAGCGCGAAATGCGGTACAACGACAGTGCACCGGTCGTTGTCAAGTAATAAAAGTAGGGAGGAATTCCCCGAATATCATTCTCAAAGGAATGCAGGATGTGGTGATAAGAAAATAGAGTGAGTTGATTGTTACACGAGCGAATATAACAAGGGCGTTGTGATGGTGTCCTAAGCTATTGCAGAAATAAGAAATGCGGGTCAAAACTCCGCTTCGCAAGGCGGGATGGATGCAACGACCACGATGTCGTGCTTCGGAAGGCGCGTGGATGGAAAGTAACTGTGACGATTGAGGGTCGCACACACCTCTTCGCAAAGTGGGGGTGAGTGCAGCGGCCGCGATGCCGTGCTTCGGTATGTGGGTGAAATGGCTACAGTGCGGGGTTTTGTGAGGGTCGAAGGCACCACTTCACTCTCACTTCTAGCTTTTGCTAGAGTGAGCTAGCTAAAACGCGTGTGTGGAAGTGGAGTGGAGGCGGAGCGCATCACAATAAAGCAACAAATGAAGAACGAAACAAGAAAAAGCTTCTATTCATAGACAAATAGAAAGAAATCCAGTTCATTACAACAATCAAAAGAACATTTCCAAAACGAGAGAGAGGGTAGAGGAAACCACGAGATGAGAAGCCTCGCCGTAGATCTTGGTCAGAATGGGGGGTCGTCACGCCTCCTCCGAGCTCAGTCCTTGGTTGCTTCCGGGGTTCAGAGGCTGTCACTACCTCTAAATATCATCTGTCTTCTTCTCAGAGCTGGGTCTCTTCCACTTAGCTCAATGGAGACGTCTCACCTTCAAATGCTTGTTGTAGATGGCGCAGAATGCTTCTAGGACCCTTGATGGAGCTTAGGATCGATGGATGAAGCTTTCCCAAGGAAGAGGATGGATGGATGGAGCTTGGAGAGGGAAAATGGCGGAAGCTTGCAGAAGAATTCGCTCCCAAACTGTGTTGGCTTCCCCTAAAATCGCGGAGCCAGTCTTTAAATACGGAGCAGAGAAAATACAGCGCACGATCAGGGGAGCACATCCAGTGGTCGTGCGCGAAGGAATGCTTGTGATCGTGCGCGGTCAACCTGTAGCAGAGGAGAAGATAGGAAAATAACGCATGGTCAGTGGCGCACGACCAGTGGTCGTGCGCGAAGAAGTCCTATGATCGTGCGAACCACTCTGCTAGTTAAGGGGAATTAATGCATGACCAGTGGTCGTGCGCCTGATCGTGCGCAAAGGAAAATGCACGATCAGTGTCTTTTTAGGCTAAAATTTGCCCCAAACCATTCCGAGCGTTCACATGATCATTGCACCTGCAACAAACTCAAACATACCCTCTGGGGTATAGAAACAAAGCTCCCCAGCGGCATAAAATATGCACTAAAAATAATAAAAGGGAACCATCCAAGATAACACACAGAACTAGGCTATGGAAGGTATTATCTACGCAAATGAACAACTAGTCCAATATGATCGATAATCAACCTAATATGCAGTACCTATGCATGATAATAATCCCGAATGAGTCCTAAAACATGTATATAATGGAGACTCATCACACCCCCAGACATAACCATTTGCACATCTCGGGCAAACTACTCAGCTCTCCTGTCGGAACAATTGGATGTTAGAGTGTGATTGAGCGGTGGAGACTCATGCGAAGTCGCATGCTCACGTGCGTAGAAATACATTAGAATAGAATTTAACTCAAGATTATATTTAACTATTTCTAAAACAGTAATTTGAAATCTATTTTACTTGGATGGTGAATCCTGGTGAATCTTTCGGTCGCGCATAAGGGAAAATAGCGTGACTAATGAGTAGAGTATTACTTGAATCTGAGCTCGGGACAATCTCCTAAGAAATCCATCAAAGTCGGTGTCCATAGGCTTGCAAGTTTGCACTCTCTCCACTGCATGAGATGACTCATATCTAAAGTCAACAGGACTTATAGGTTAAGATTTGGCTTAGGTTGAGTTTAGGCTAGATAAGTAGAAGGACGATGGGAATCGCACTCAACATAACGCGAGCACCCAAGAGAATTACAATGACCAATACAACATTTTCAAGAACTACACAATACCCCCAGACTTCAACTGAACACTAGGTGCGTGCTAAGCCAAACATAATTTGCTTTTGTCGAGAGAATGTAATTGAAAGTTCTTTTGAACAATTTTTTTCTTTTCTTTTCTCTTCTCGATATAATTTCTTTTGTAGGCACAATAAAAACTTCTCCTTCAACTTTTCCAAGGCTACCAAACACCACAGATGTACAACCCCAATGTTCGCCAGGAAGCAACCAAAGCTCGCGCTCAAGGAGGCGAGCCAAAAGGGGCGAACCCTGATCGCAAGAGACTGCGCAGGCGAGCGAGCCCAGCGAAGGGAAAGTAACCGGCTCCTTCGAAGCTCGGCGAGGGCAGTGCATGCGAGCCCGACCAGTTGAGGAGGGAGCTCGCCAGGCGAGCCCGGAACCTCGGGGTACAGTTAGCCACCCTCGGGGTACAGTTAGCCACTCTTGGGGTACAGTTAGCCACTCTTGGGGTACAGTTAGCCATTTTGGGGTGCGGATAGCCATCCTGGGGTTCGCCGACCCAGAGGCTCGCGAGCTCCGCTCGCGAGGGCAGTCGGCTTGGCTGGGTCGCTATGGGCGAGCCCAACCATTCGAGGAAGGGGTCCGCTAGGTGAGCCCGCCTAGAGTGGGTGCGGATAGTCATCCTGGGGCTCGCCGAGGTAGTACAGGCGAGCGAGCCATGCAACGTGCCAGTAATAACTCTGGGGCTCGCTGATCCAGAGGCTCGCGAGCTTCACTCGCGAGGGAGGCCGCGAAATGGGCTGACTCGCCCAGTAAAAGTCTAGGAAGGGATTTTTACCAAGAGGCCCCCGGTGGTCTGCATTTAGCCTCTCCGAAAAGCGGAGTTTGGCTGTTAGCAGGCCAATCCGGTGTGCGGATAGTAAGAATGGACAGTGGGATTTGGTTATTGACAGACCACAAAACTAAAATCTATAAATAGACCTCAAAGGGCACCTTGGAAGAGAGCGGGTTCATTATCTTTGAGCTCTCCTCTCCCTAGGTCGCTTTGGTTTGGGCTCTCTAGCTCTCCAAGGTGCCCGAGTCTTAGCTTTGGCTTGGGAGGGGAAGCACTCAACGATCTTCCGGGTTAGTGGAGGGACCTCCTCGCTGAGACTAGGGTCTTTGTTTTTTGCTCGAGTCGTCGGCCTTACCTCTCCCGAGGGACCGGTAAGGGCTAGCTGCCCCTCATCTCGGTGAGGGCCCCGAGCTCCACAAGAGATCGAGAAATCGGTTTCAACATTTTGGTGCGGTGAGCGTGGAGCGCGGCTGGTTCAAGAAAGTCCCAGAGAAGAGTTATGGCTGGGGATGAAGAGCAGGGCGAGGAGTTCGGCGAGACCCCTCAGGAAGCAATGGCTAAGATGTTCACGGATTTCAGGAAGGAGGTGCTCGACACCTTGGGGTTCACGGTCACGGCTCTGCGAAGTGAGTTTGCGACCCCGGCACCTCAGGCGACCACTCCCCCAACAGCAGTCGGCGAGAGGGCACCAGGAGGAAGGGCTGGAAAAGAAGTTGTCGTTGAACCAGGACATGACAGGGAAGGGCGAGTGCTGTTCGCCAGTCCGGCGAGCCCGGTGTTAGCGGGCTCCGCGCCGGCGAGTTCGGTGCCGACAAGCTCTGCCCCAGCGAGCGCGGCGCAGGCGAGCGCGCGCCAGGAAGATGCGGCGACGGTCGGGGTGGTTCAGGCGAGCGTCGCCCTCGCGAGTGCGATCCCAAGCTTGGCGAGCGAGATAGGTCCGCGAGCCGAGCGAGAGAAGATGGTAGGAGGGGGAAGCCCCTTCTGCGAGTTAGTGTTGTCTGCACCCGTTCCAGCGGGATTCGGGGAATGGGATAGAGTGTACTACAATGGCAGAGATGACCCAGTTCAGCATCTGCAGTCTTTCGAGGACTCGGTCTCCATCAGGCCGATGTCCGATGCCTTCAAGTGTCGGCTCTTCGCCGTCACTCTCAAGGAGAAGGCCAGGGACTGGTTTCATTCACTTCCGGCAGGCTCCATCTACGCGTTCGAGGACCTACGCCGAAGTTTTTTGTTGAGATTTTCAACTTCAAAAAGGAGGAAGAAGGACGCTGATTCCCTCTTCGCGGTGAAACAGGAGTCCAGGGAGACGTTGGCTCAGTATGCGGATCGGTTCCAGGAGGAAGTGCAGCTCACCCAGGAGGTGCCCGGGTTTGCACTTCAACTCGCCTTCACGGTCGGGTTGAAGGAAAGTTTCTTCAAGATGGCGTTGAAAAGGAAGGCCCCCGTCTCCTATGAGGAGCTGATGGAGAGGGTGGCGGAGGAAGTAGCAAGCGAAGAAGCCAACCCAGAGCTCACCAAGAGGCTGGCAAAGCTCAGTGAGCCGGAGATGAGGCAGCAAGAGGTCAGAAGAAGAGAAGAGCCCCGGGCCCCGGAGGGGGGATGGAGGCCGCAAGGTGGAGGAGTGCAGGGGCAGGGAAGGGGTTATGGCCCAGGAAGGGGTAATCGATTCGAAGGACAATGGAGACCCCCCCAGTTGGGGTGGAGGCAGGGCCCGATGCAGTTGCCTCCCCCACCTCAACAGGCCATGGCAATTGGCCGGGGAAGAGGAAGGGGAAGGGGAGGAGAAGCGGAGACAGCGGCCGCTAGGAGAAGAAGGAACAGGATAGCAGAGACCGGGGCAAGGGAAGTGGCGGTGCCATATTGCATCTTCCACGATGTGGAAGGCCACTCCACGGACACCTGTCCGGAGTTCCTGGAGGTGAAGAGGGGCCGAGCACCCGCGCCACCACAGCAGCAGCCATTAAGGATCGTGGAGGTGGAACCTCGAGAGGAAGAGGAGGAAAGATGTGAGGATAGAGCAGATCTGGGGAATAGAGGAGGGATCGGAGTGATCCATGGGGGGGGTAGGGGTGGAGGCAACCCGCAAGGCAAGTCTCCATACCATCTACCGCCGGAGCGTAGAATCAACATCCACCGCTCCACCCCCGGCCGAAAAAATTATTTTCACCCAGAAAGACATGCCGAGCTACGAAGACCCGTTCTGCGATGCGCTGGTCATCCAGACGGCGATCGAGAACTTCACCGTCTCCCGAATCCTAGTGGACAATGGGAGTTCGGTCAATGTCATCTTCAAGAAGGCATTCGACAAGATGGAGGTGGAACCCAGAAGGGTGTTGGCCTCGGATGGCCCTCTGTTCGGATTTTCGGGAGAGAGGAAGGAAGTAGAAGGAGGGGTAGGGCTCCATGTGACCCTGGGTGGGCAGTCTCGGAACTGTCGCTTTGTCATAGTGGATGCCCCGAGCAGTTACAGCGCCATCTTCGGATGGCCACTCATCAGCGCGTTCCGCTGCGTCCCTTCCACTTTTCATCAGTGCCTCAAGTTCAATGACGGAGGGGTCCAGGTGCGGATCAGGGGGGATCCCAAAGTGGCAAGACAGTGCTACGTGACGGCGGTCAACACCATCTCCTGGATGGGAGAAGCTGAGGAGTGGGATAAGGTGATGGAGGAGGTAGCCGAAGCCGGAGGTCTGGAGGTGGCTGAAGAGAAGAAGGGAGGTGAAGTTCATGCCCAGTAAGGGGTGGCTGAGATACCCCGGGCGGAGAGAAAGGAAGAAGAGGAGAAGGCCCAGGAGGAAAGGGCGGAAGAGCTGATGGTGTTAGGGGAGGGAGTCGAGGAAGAGATCCCAGCCCCTGCTTGTGCCGAAGAAGAAAGGGCTTGGGGGGAACAGTCCCGGTTGGAGGCCGTGGACGAGGTCGTGGAGCTCGAGGTCATCACCCGGCTGGGGGTGGTGGAAAAAGTCCGGGTCAGCGGAGGACTCAGCCCAGGAGATCAAGCGGAGATTCTGGCTTGCGTGCAACAGAACGTGGACGTCTTCGCTTGGAGCGCCGCAGAAATGCCCGGGATCGATGCGGATGTGGCGTGCCATCGCCTCAACCTCGACCCCGGTGCCCGCCGCATCCGCCAGAAGAGGAGGGCCGTCGCAGACAAGCTAGAAGGGCCCATCCGCGAGGAGGTGGGCAAACTCCTGCAGGCCGGATTTGTATCGGAGATCCAGTATCCAGGCTGGGTCTCCAACGTCATTATGGTGAAGAAGGGTGGAGGTAAGTGGCGTATGTGTATCGATTTTTCACTTCTTAATAAAGCATGCCCGAAAGATTGCTACCCCCTGCCCAGAATCGACGCGCTGGTTGACTCAGCCGTCGGTTTTTCTGTAATGTCCTTCTTAGATGCTTTTTCAGGTTACCATCAAATCCGCATGCATCCCCCGGACACCAAGGACATTTCCTTCATCACGGGGGATGGATGTTATTGCTATAAGATGATGCCCTTCGGGCTCAAGAACGCAGGGGCAACGTACCAAAGGATGATGGATAGGGTCTTCCGCGAACAGAAAGGAAGAAATTTAGAGGTCTATGTCGACGACCTCATGGTTAAGAGCCGAGACCTCGGGACCCACCTCCGAGACCTCGAAGAGACATTTAGGACCCTGCGGCGGTACAAGATGAAGCTCAATCCCTTGAAGTGTATCTTCGGGGCAAGCCGAGGGAAGTTCCTGGGCCATCTGCTCACCCCCACGGGAGTGGAGCCCAACCCGGACAAAGTTAGAGCGGTGATGGAGTTGGAGTTGCCGAGAAATCCGAAGGAGGTCCAGAGCCTCACAGGGAAATTGGCTGGGCTCAGCAGATTCCTCTCCAAGGCGGGAGAAAAATGTGCACCTTTTTTCAAAGTACTGCGGGGAAACAAGAAGTTCGAATGGACCCCAGAATGCGAGAGGGCCTTCCAAGCCCTGAAAGAACAGCTCACTCAAACCCCCCTGCTCCAGGGACCGAGACCAGGGGAGGACCTATCTCTATACCTAGGGGTAGGATCCGAGGCAGTAAGTTCCGTGCTAGTCCGGGAGGAGGGGAAGAAACAGTTCCCAATCTACTATGTTAGCCGAGTACTGAAGAAGGCGGAACTCCGATACCCAATCCTAGAAAAGTTAGCCTTCGCGTTGGTGGTGTCGGCCCGGAGGCTCCAGCCTTACTTTCAAGCCCATTCAATTAAAGTAGTGACCGACCATCCGCTCCGCAAAATCATGGAAGGGGTGGAACACTCAGGAAGGTTGGCAAAGTGGTCCGTGGAGTTAAGCGAGTTCAATATCACCTTCGTACCCAGGACATCCATCAGGGCTCAAGCAGTGGCAGACTTCATGGCCGACTACGCGGCCGAAGTGGGGGAGCACGAGCCACCTCCCCCAGAAGCATGGGGGATGTTGGTGGACGGAGCGTCGGGAAAACACTCCTTCGGGGGGGGGGGGGAATAGTCCTGGTGAGTCCTCAGGGGACTCGGATTGAGCAAGGCTTAAACATCCGTTTCCCGATCACCAACAACCAGGCGGAGTACGAAGTAGTGATAGCGGGCCTTTGGCTGGCCCGGGAACTGGGTGTGCAGGACGTGGAGGTCTCCACAGACTCCATGGTGGTGGCATGCCAGATCAAAGGAGAGTTTGAAGCAAAGGATCCAACCCTCCTACTATACCTGGAGAAGGTTAAGGGAGTCATCGGGCAGTTCCACACCTTCTCAATCAAACATGTGCCGAGGGAGGAGAGCACCCAGGCGGACCTCCTAGCCAAGTTCGGTCCTCGAGCGGGGGGAACGACTTCGGAACTCTTCCGGCCCTCCATCGAGGAGGGAGAGTCGATGGAAGTGGATCAGCAGGCCTCGTGGATGGATCCATTCATCACCTTCCTATCCTCCGGACAGTTCCCTGGAGAGGATGTGGACAAGAGGCGCTTCAGGTATAAGTCCGCATATTACTCTTTGCATGCAGGGGGGCTATATAGAAAGACTCTCTCGGGACTCCTGGCTCGTTGTGTCTCCGACAAGGAGGTCCCGAGGGTGATGGAAGAAATCCACTCCGGGGAGTGCGGCAGTCACTCCGGGAGTCAGACCCTGGAAGGGAGGGTGTTGAGACAAGGCTACTTCTGGCCCGCTCTCAGCAAGGATGCAGCAGAGTTCACAAGAAAGTGTCAGAAGTGCCAACTCTATGCTCCACTCCAACTCCTCCCCGCTCAAAGGCTCCGGACCATCACGGCCCCCTGGCCCTTCGCCATATGGGGGTTAGACCTGGTCGGCCCCTTTCCCCAAGCCAGCGGTCAGAGGAAGTTCCTGCTGGTCATGATCGACTACTTCTCCAAGTGGGTAGTGGTGAAGGCACTAGCTAAGGCAACTTCTCAGGTTGTAAGGAATTTTGTGTGGGGCGAAATAATCTGCAGACATGGGCTCCCTCTAGCCATAGTAACGGACAATGGGCCACAGTTCGCGAGTGAAGAGTTTGTCGGCTTTTGCACTCAGCTCGGCATTGACCTCAGGTTTGCTTCAGTCCACCACCCGAGGAGCAATGGGCAAGTGGAGGCGGCGAACAAGATAATCGTCAACCTGCTAAAAAAGAAAGTGGAAAACCTACGAGGAAGTTGGGTGGAACAACTACTCTCCGTCCTCTGGGCCATGAGGACTACTCCGAATACCGCCACCGGGGAGACTCCGTTCAAGCTCTCCCACGGGTCCGAGGCCGTTCTCCCCATCGAGTTCGAGGTAAAGACCCCCCGGGTGACCGCTGCATGCGAGGGGGATGAAGAGTGGCTAGAAGGTAACAATGCCGAGCAGAGGCTATCCTTGGACCTGGTGGAAGAACTCCGGGACTTGGCCACCATCAGGCAGGAAGAGGTCAAGAGGCGGATGGCTCGATATTTTGACAAACATATCCGGATCAAACACTTTCAGAAAGGGGACCTAGTCCTGAAGAAGGTCGATGTGGCCGGCAGAGGGGCCACAGTGGGTAAGCTTAACCCCAACTGGGAAGGCCCCTATATTGTAAGCGAGGTGCTCAAGTCGGGGGGGGGGGTATCACCTCCAGGATGTGGAAGGGATGCCCCTTGACCGGGCTCGGAGTGGGGATGATTTGAAACGATTCTACCCTTGAAAACCTTATTTTGTTATCCAAACAACATCTTACTTTCATTTGTTATGCTTTCAACTGCTGCGATACTAGGGTTGGAAATATTGGTGCTGGATTGCCCCAGATCGATTCCGCTCCCGGGCTCTCACCTAGACGGGGGGTTCTGGTTGATCTCTGGAGAGGCTGGCAAGGTTGGAAATATTGGTGCTGGATTGCCCTAGATCGATTCCGCTCCCGGGCTCTCACCTAGACGGGGGGTTCTGGTTGATCTCTGGAGAGGCTGGCAAGGTTGGAAATATTGGTGCTGGATTGCCCCAGATCGATTCCGCTCCCGGGCTCTCACCTAGACGGGGGGTTCTGGTTGATCTCTGGAGAGGCTGGCAAGGTTGGAAATATTGGTGCTGGATTGCCCCAGATCGATTCCGCTCCCGGGCTCTCACCTAGACGGGGGGTTCTGGTTGATCTCTGGAGAGGCTGGCAGGGTTGGAAATATTGGTGCTGGATTGCCCCAGATCGATTCCGCTCCCGGGCTCTCACCTAGACGGGGGGTTCTGGTTGATCTCTGGAGAGGCTGGCAAGGTTGGAAATATTGGTGCTGGATTGCCCCAGATCGATTCCGCTCCCGGGCTCTCACCTAGACGGGGGGTTCTGGTTGATCTCTGGAGAGGCTGGCAAGGTTGGAAATATTGGTGCTGGATTGCCCCAGATCGATTCCGCTCCCGGGCTCTCACCTAGACGGGGGGTTCTGGTTGATCTCTGGAGAGGCTGGCAAGGTTGGAAATATTGGTGCTGGATTGCCCCAGATCGATTCCGCTCCCGGGCTCTCACCTAGACGGGGGGTTCTGGTTGATCTCTGGAGAGGCTGGCAAGGTTGGAAATATTGGTGCTGGATTGCCCCAGATCGATTCCGCTCCCGGGCTCTCACCTAGACGGGGGGTTCTGGTTGATCTCTGGAGAGGCTGACAAGGTTGGAAATATTGGTGCTGGATTGCCCCAGATCGATTCCGCTCCCGGGCTCTCACCTAGACGGGGGGTTCTGGTTGATCTCTGGAGAGGCTGGCAGGGTTGGAAATATTGGTGCTGGATGGCCCCAGATCGATTCCACTCCCGGGCTCTCACCTAGACGGGAGGTTTTGGTTGATCTCTGGAGAGGCTACTAACAAGGGTCAAGGGCTATGCTGATTGGTTGAGGTGTTAGAGCCAGAAGGGTTTGAGTCGAGGCCGGTGAAGCCTGAGGTAGCGGGTTGAAATGCTATAACCGGAGAAGTTCAGCTCGCGGGTTGCCTGTGCCCATGCTCGCCAAGGTTAGGTTCGCCGGGCAGTGTCCGCGGGCGACGACAACCCGGGTTCGCGTAATCTGTGAAAAGGAAACCTTGGCGAGGCGAGCCCAGACATGCTTGTTCGCGAGCCCTCCGAGAACACTACCGCGTAACAATTAGCCAAGAGAGGTTGAAAAGAAACCCAATGCGAGGAAAGAAATGAACACAAGCATAATCATAAATGTTAACAAAAGAAAAACTATCACGAAGTCCTTCTATGTTCGGCGGCGATCTCGCCAGCCCAAAAAGAATAATATACATTCACAAGAGGGGAAGGAAAAAAGGAAGTCATTCTGGAAGGTCCTCACCATCTTTGCGAGCCCCCAACCATGGAGCCAAGGCGAAGAGGTCCGGGCAGATGTCTTCCGCTGTGAACTCCATCGCGTCTTCGGCCAGCAGGCTCGCATCCTTAAGGGTCGTGAAGACAAGGTTGGCGACCTCCTGTGCATCTCGCCGCCTCTGCTCCTCACTTTCGGCAGCCTTCTGTTGGGGGCCGACTCGCCCAGGAGAGGGGGGTAGCACGCTGCGAACCAGCTCATCCACTCGAGCCTTCAACATCGTATTCTCCAACTCCAGCTCGCCGTTGCGAGCGAGAAGCTTGGTGGCTACGTCGGCATCCTGAGCGTCAAACGAGTTAGGAGAAAGCTAGAGGTCGCGAACGGCAAGGAAAAGAGACCCAAGGATCGCTTACCATCTTGCCCTGCATCCCGGCGAGAAGGCTTTCCGTCACCTCCTCCTTCTCTTTAAGACCTTTGATCTCTTCGCGAGCTCTCTTGAGCTCCTCCCGGTACGCGCGGATATCCCTATCCGCCTGCAGATAGCGGCGCCCCGCCATGTGCGCGAGTTCCGTCGAACGGAACTGGGCTCGCATTTCTTCATAAACCAGCTGCCTTGGTCCCATGTCTTTGTAGGCAGCGGCGTCCTCGCGGCCATATAAGCCGAAGGAGAGAGAGAACGCCTCCTCCCCGGCCTTACCGAGCTCCACCCAGGAGGGGTGAAAGGTGGAGCAGGAAATCCGGTTGGCATTGGGGTCCCAAGCGAGCAGGGGTTCGCCGAGGACGTCGGAAACTTTCTCGCCCAGACCGAAGTTTCTGTGGCCTTTGGGTTGGGGGGTCACAGAAGAACTCCCAACACCCTGGTCCGCCGGGGGGTCAGGTTTTTCCGCAGGGGAAGGAGGCGAGCCATCGGTCTCGCTTAGATAAACGACCGCGCTCCTATCCTTGGTAGCGATGGTCTTTCCCTTCAACTTCTTGGAGGGCCGCGAACCCGATTGACTCGCAGAAGGAGGCCGCTTCTTGCCGGACCCGACGGCGGGAAGGTCGCGGCAAGCCTCTGCCGCTGCGGTCGCGAGAGTGTCCGCCGTGAGAGTGGCGCCTTGCGCGTGCGGGGGGTTGACAGGGATCTCGCGCTCGCCTGTAAAGTAAGAGTGTTATGCAACGAAGAAAGGAAAGGAGAGTGGGGCGAGATCGAGCCCTACCTTCCCCTTGGGGAACGGCGAGTAACGAATCAACGTTGCGCCGCAGATAGACGACTTCGAAGTTTTTGCCGGAGAGGTATTGGAGGAGTTTAGCGTCGGCGCCGCTCAGCGAGCTCGGAGGGCGGTAAGTGGCGTCATCCCGCTGGAGGGGGGTGAAGTGGAGATTGCCGAAGGGTCCCTTCACTAGAAGGAACTTCTGAGTCCAATAGTGACTCTTATTCACCGCCTCGCAGACCGTGACGTGCTGACTCGCGAAGTAAGTAGTCCCGTCTCGGAAGGCGCGGAAGGAAAACACCTTGCGGAAGACGAGGAGGCTGAACTCGATCCTCTCCTCCCGCAGGTAACTGGCGAATGCGACAATATCCGCGATCGCATTTGGGGTCAACTGGCTCGGCAAAGAACGATGAGAAAGTTGCGATAGCGAACGTGAAGCGGCGAGAAGGCCAGGCGAAGTACCTGACGAATTTCAGGCCACAGAGGGAGTCGCAACCCATTCTCGAAGTGCGCAACGGGGATCGCGAGCTCGTCAGCCTCGGTCTCGTTTAAAGTAGAATTCTCGCTTGGACAGCGGGCTGAATAGCCCTCTGGGAGATAGCGGTCCACGACGAGTTTATACTCCTCGGCTGTGATGTTCGCACAGTAGAACTCGTGGGCCTGAAACGCTGAGGCGCACTTTGACCGCCCCTCGCTCTCGCCATCCACTCCCAGTTGCTGATTCGTCCGCATCAAGTCAGGAAGAGGCAACCTACAAGCAGCGAACGCGAACACGATCTTGCGAGGACGGAGATGAGCGTGGACGCGAGAAGACGGGAGAAATAAATGCGACGGGTAGGAGAATGAATCCGAGCTATTTATAAGAAATTCGGGTGGGCACGGGAATCGAAGCGTCGGGAGTGCGGATACCTAAAATAAAGTAGTTTTCTGCTCAAAGGGACTGCGGTCTTGCGAGCCAGGGCTCGCCATCGCGCGATAATTGAGTCCCACCCAACGCCGGCCCACGAGAAAAAGGGGTCCGGGCATAGCGTTGCACAGAAGCTCGCAAGCGCTCTGCGAGGGCGATCATATCAAACACAGCGGACGAGCCGAATAAATCACATGCACACCACAGAAATAAAGGAAAGTTAAAAATGGAAAACGATAAAAGGCGAGTCACGACAGACTCGCGAATATTACCATGCCGGTTATTGTTCAACAGACGTCATAAAAGAAATACAAGCAAAAGAGTAGCAGAATTAAAAACCCGCTGCAGCCTCAGGGGTAGGGAAGCCATTTCCAGCGACCCCGACCCCGCTTGTCTGCACGCGGCGGTACTCTCGGATAATGGTATTCGCGAAGCGCTTTAAACTCGCGCAGGATTAGGTGCACTTGATCCTCGCCCCGCGAGATGTGCACGCCGGGCGAGGTAACATCTGCGCGAGGCACCGGCTCCGCCTCGGCGATTAAGCGCGCATTCGCGTCTTCCAACACGGCGAATCTCTCGTCAAAAGCAGCCCGGTCCGCGTCATACCGCTCCTCCAACTTGCGTAACATCATGCCGTGCTTCTGAAGCACCTCAGACACCCGACTCTTCATCCGCACGGGGTCGCCAGGGTCACCCAAGAAGTCTTCAATCTGGCTAGGCGAAGGTGGTGGCGACATCTCCATCCTCCCATGCTCTGACTCAGGGGTGGCTCCTGGGATTTCAACGAAGGGTTAGAAGGGCCCGAGGGCGGGCAAGAGATGGGAGCTCGCGAAAATATGCTGACCTGGCGAGGAGGGGGATTCAAGGTGGGGCTTGCACGAAGACTCCGGCCGACCCTGGAAGTTTTCGCGGAATCCCGAGACGTGGGGTTTCCCCAGTCCAGGAGGGTATACCACTCTCTCCGAGACTTGGGCACCGTCGAGAAGTGAGCTGCCCGGACTTCGCTTGCCCATCAGACCGAAGCCTGGGGTCGCCACGTTAACCTTAGGCGGGACCGGCGAGTTCACCGGGGTGGAGACTTTCTCCTTGGGACTCGACGATGGGGTATCTGCATAGGCCACCGACGTGTGGGTATCACGGACTTAAGCGGAGATAAAGTAGGATGCGAGTGACTTACGAGGTTGCGAGAGAGGTGCCTGTTGGTACGAAGTCCCGACCCCAACATCTAGCAACCCCGGCCTCACGGGGGACGGAGTGCCGAAAGTCGTCAGCGTAAGGCTTGCCAGGCGGTCCTCCGGAGGAGGATTCTGCGAGAAGGAAGGGAATGAGCAAGGGGCCGATGTAAAGAATTTAGACTGAGGATACCTATTATGCGAGCACGGTATTCGGCGGAGGTGGGGAATCAGGAGGCAATGTCTTGTCCTCCCCCGGCGACCTCCTAATCGTCATGGCTTTCTTGGTCTGGGGAGAGGTGGCAGGGTTGAACATCCAGGCGTTGCGCTCGGCGGCCCGAGCTTTCGCCATCTCCCTAGAAGCCTTCAGTCGTTCCAACGCGCTCTGCTTGCTGGACATCCTGAAGGAAGAACAATTTCGGCGAGAAAGGAACAAAAGGGAAGGCTTGATAACCACCCTCGGTGGGCAGTATTTATAGCTTCGGGCAGGGGACCCACCAAAAGATTCCCGCCACGTCAGCAGAGTCGGCGAACACCAGGGGTTGGATGTATCTTCGGGAGCTTAGGGCAACCTCGCGAAGAGCGGGGATTGTGTACAACCCCAATGTTCGCCAGGAAGCAACCAAAGCTCGCGCTCAAGGAGGCGAGCCAAAAGGGGCGAACCCTGATCGCAAGAGACTGCGCAGGCGAGCGAGCCCAGCGAAGGGAAAGTAACCGGCTCCTTCGAAGCTCGCGAGGGCAGTGCATGCAAGCCCGACCAGTTGAGGAGGGAGCTCGCCAGGCGAGCCCGGAACCTCGGGGTACAGTTAGCCACCCTCGGGGTACAGTTAGCCACTCTTGGGGTACAGTTAGCCACTCTTGGGGTACAGTTAGCCATTTTGGGGTGCGGATAGCCATCCTGGGGTTCGCCGACCCAGAGGCTCGCGAGCTCCGCTCGCGAGGGCAGTCGGCTTGGCCGGGTCGCTATGGGCGAGCCCAACCATTCGAGGAAGGGGTCCGCTAGGTGAGCCCGCCTAGAGTGGGTGCGGATAGTCATCCTGGGGCTCGCCGAGGCAGTACAGGCGAGCGAGCCATGCAACGTGCCAGTAATAACTCTGGGGCTCGCCGATCCAGAGGCTCGCGAGCTTCACTCGCGAGGGAGGCCGCGAAATGGGCTGACTCGCCCAGTAAAAGTCTAGGAAGGGATTTTTACCAAGAGGCCCCCGGTGGTCTGCATTTAGCCTCTCCGAACCGCGGAGTTTGGCTGTTAGCAGGCCAATCCGGTGTGCGGATAGTAAGAATGGACAGCGGGATTTGGTTATTGACAGACCACAAAACTAAAATCTATAAATAGACCTCAAAGGGCACCTTGGAAGAGAGCGGGTTCATTATCTTTGAGCTCTCCTCTCCCTAGGTCGCTTTGGTTTAGGCTCTCTAGCTCTCCAAGGTGCCCGAGTCTTAGCTTTGGCTTGGGAGGGGAAGCGCTCAACGATCTTCTGGGTTAGTGGAGGGACCTCCTCGCTGAGACTAGGGTCTTTGTTCTTTGCTCGAGTCGTCGGCCTTACCTCTCCCGAGGGACCGGTAAGGGCTAGCTGCCCCTCATCTCGGTGAGGGCCCCGAGCTCCACAAGAGATCGAGAAATCAGTTTCAACAACAGAGGTAACACCAAATGTGATCAATAAATAAGTTTCTTTCAGCTCATTTGTTGGTGCGAACATATGTTTGGCTGTACGGCTTTGGTGAAATTTTAGTGGAGGTAAACAAGGAGGAAAGTTAGGCTCAAGTGAGCTTGCAAAGGTGATTACGTTGGTAAGGATTTCAAAAGCACAAACGGATCAAGAAATGGCATATATCACACTTTATAACGAGTACTTCAACGCAATCGTTTCAAGAGTCGCCTAGTGCAAGTTCTAGCCACCGAGAAAGGTTGTCCTTCCTTCCGACCCTAGTAATAAGGTACTACTAGTCCAGCTACACTCGACCTTATGCTACCGTTGGATTCACCGGATTCATCACTAAAGTAAAATAAATTGCAGCAACTATAATAGAAATAATTAAATTATAACTTTGAATTTTATTCTACTCTAATTGAATTTCAAGGCGTGATGGGAGCACTCGACTAGAGCACTACTCAAGTAGACATTTTTCTCTACTCCTCACTCATACACTAACAATCCAATTCTTACAAGGGGGGACCTCGCAACAATATCCAAAAAGCGCGAGTGATCAAGTGCGCGTGAACTAGGTGCAAACGGATGCAATGTGTGCAAAAAATTAAAAATCCTAACTCAGCACATTCTAACACTATGCAAAGTGCGTGCACGTGCACAGCTCGAACTCTCCCCCAGACTTGATCAAAATTAAATAAAATATACAATTCAGGAATACGAAAAATAGGGGTAGAGAGGACCTATGCTCATAAATGAGCATGCCAGAAGTGCAGTACTTCCTTCTTTAAATTTTTCTCCTTCCTCATCCACCATGCGAGAGCTTCAGCCTACGATGTTAGCATAAAACAAACGACAAAACACAATAGAGATTAAAATAGGCACATGGAACCGGGTGGTTCCCATGGATTGTCTCCCAAGAAGCCCTTTTGTTTATCGTCCTTAAAGGTGGACCAAATACTGTATTAAAGAAGTTTATAAAGTCTAGGAATAGGAAAAAGTCAATAAATCCTAATTATTATTACAGGCTCACAACAAATCAGCTATAAGCTGATTTGAAGTAGTAACAACTGATGAAAGAAAAAGGTCCGGGGACCTGGTAGTAGGGGTGGAAATTAAGTAGGATGCTCAACCTCCAACCCCAAATCTCCTCCTTTTTCGCTCTCTTCTTCCCCTCCAGTATTATGTCTTCAAAGAAAAAGCGCTTGCCCCCTTGTAACTAATCCTCAAAGGGAAGCACCAACGATGATGAGGAAATAAGATGTTTCTTCACTTTACCTTCCTCATCCCGCCAGGCTTTCGGCTCCTCCATGCATAAGGTCTGATCAACCGGAGGAGGGGCATCCTGCATCCTTGTACATAAAGAAAAGCAGTCAGGAAATAAATTGGAAGAAAAACTAAAAGAAATCTCATCTGAGGGGATAATCTCGGCTTCATCCCCCATAGGGTGCGGCAAAGACAAACTGTTGATATCATCGAAGATTTCACTAGACTCAACAGCGCACGTAATGGTCTCCTCTATCACTTGGACTTCCTCGCACTGGACCCAAACAGTTGCTTCCGCACAATCGAGACTGCCCTCCTTCATGAGAGTGGGCATGAAACTGCGCAGTCCTACAACATCCTACAAATTGACCTCAATGATAACATTAGAAATAGATGTAGTTTCGTGTGTAGTGGGAGAAGACGTGCTTCTTAAGAGTTCGGGCTCACTCTCCACACAAGGGAACAAATCCACGCAAAGTGGTACATGTATGGGGGAGCGCATCAGAAACAGAGTCATGAGGAACACTGATACACGTGTTGATTCCAAAGGCTTCAAGAAGTGAAGGTGGAAGGGATACGTAACCAGAGGAAGGAGCTGTGTTCGCAGAATTTGAGGATGGGACGATCCGGATATCCGGATCATCGTCATCCGCTAATTGGCGAAGATAATCCGCACAGTCCTTCAAGGCGTGCTCTCTACTTTTGCAAAATAAACAATGCTTTACCGGCTTTGCCGGCACCCAAGGTGCGGTAGCGTGAAATAGTGCGACAACGGAGGCGCAGTAGAGGAGCCAAAAGATTTATGGGACCTGTACGGTTTCTGAACAACACCATACTCTTTGGGACACCTATCACTAGCATGGGATGTGTCCCCACACCAACGACATCGGATATTCAAATGCGCCCACATGATACAGAAGAAGAAAATAGCATAACAAAGAATAAATTGAAAAGAATAAAAGACTCAATCGAAAACAATCGATTCCCAACCAAAATCTCATCACGCCTGCACTCCCCGGCAACGGCGCCAAAAACTTGATGCGCGATTTCAGCACCGCTAATTAGCAAGCGCGAAATGCGGTATGACGGCAGTGCACCGGTCATTGTCAAGTAATTAAAGTAGGGAGGAATTCCCCGAATATCGTTCTCAAAGGAATGCAGGATGTGGTGATAAGAAAATAGAGTGAGTTGATTGTTACACGAGCGAATAGAACATGGGCGTTGTGATGGTGTCCTAAGCTATTGCAGAAATAAGAAATGCGGGTCAAAACTCCGCTTCGCAAGGCGGGATGGATGCAACGGCCGCGATGCCGTGATTCGGAAGGTGCGTGGATGGAAAGTAACTATGATGATTGAGGGTCGCACACACCTCTTCGCAAAGTGGGGGTGAGTGCAGCGGCCGCGATGCCGTGCTTCGGTATGTGGGTGAAATGGCTACAGTGCAGGGTTTTGTGAGGGTCGAAGGCACCTCTTCACTCTCACTTCTAGCTTTTGCTAGAGTGAGCTAGCTAGAACGCATGTGTGGAAGTGGAGTGGAGGTTGAGCGCATCACAACAAAGCATCAAATGAAGAACGAAACAAGAAAAAGCTTCTATTCATAGACAAATAGAAAGCAATCCAGTTCATTACAGCAATCAAAAGTACATTTCCAAAAAGAGAGAGAGGGTAGAGGAAACCAAGAGATGAGAAGCCTCGTCGTAGATCTTGGTTGGAATGGGGGGTCGTTACGCCTCCTCCGAGCTCAGTCCTTGGTTGCTTCCGGGGTTCAGAGGCTGTCACTACCTCTAAACATCATCTGTCTTCTTCTCAGAGCTTGGTCACTTCCACTTAGCTCAATGGAGATGTCTCGCCTTCAAATGTTTGCTGTAGATGGCGGAGAATGCTTCTAGGACCCTTGATGGAGCTTAGGATCGATGGATGAAGCTTTCCCAGGGAATAGGATGGATGGATGGAGCTTGGAGAGGGAAAATGGCGGAAGCTTGCTTAAGAGTTCGCGCCCAAACTGTGTTGGCTTCCCCTAAAATCGCGGAGCCGGTCTTTAAATACGGAGCAGAGAAAATACAGTGCACGATCAGGGGCGCACAACCAGTGGTCGTGCGCGAAGGAATGCTTGTGATCGTGCGCGGTCAACCTGTAGCAGAGGGGAAGATAGGAAAATAATGCACGGTCAGTGGCGCACGAACAGTGGTCATGCGTGAAGAAGTCCTATGATCGTGCGAACCGCTCTGCCTGTTAAGGGGAATTAACGCACGACCAGTGGTCGTGCGCGAAGGAAAATGCACGATCAGTGGCTTTTTAGGCTAAAATTCGCCCAAAACCATTCCGAGCGTTCACATGATCATTGCACCTGCAGCAAACTCAAACGTGCCCGCTGCGGTATAGAAACAAAGCTCCCCAGGGGCATCAAATATGCACTAAAAAGAATAAAAGGGAACCATCCAAGATAACACACAGAACTAGTCTATGGAAGGTACTATCTACGCAAATGAACAACTAGTCCAATATGATCGATAATCAACCTAATATGCAGTACCTATGCATGATAATAAGCCCAAATGAGTCCTAAAACAGGTATATAATGGAGACTCATCAGCTTACAACACAGATCCCTCAGGATCTCTCAGGTTTTCCCAAACCCTACCTCAGGCACAGCAGCCCTACCTTAGAGGAAACTACCTCCTACATCTCAGACCACCTCCTGGTCTTACCTCAGATCACACAGATCCTACCTCAGAGGAATCTATTGGATCTTGAGGCGCCCTTAGAGGGCGGGGTGAATTAGGGTTTTAAAACTTTACAATTTAATAGAAAACTTTTGATATTTTATTTGAATTAGAGTGAATATAAAACAAAGAGTAGTAAATCAATTTTATTAAATAGAAAAAGACATGATTATCATTAATAAACTTGATTACAAAATTTGATTTCTATGACGCTAGAAATCAAAGCGAATAATATGAAAACTCTTTTTGTTTTCTATACCGACTCGTATCCCCACGAACCGGTTGGCTTTAGCCGATCTCTCCCCTGATACGGCCACAAGCCGCTCTAGCCAATCTATCACCAGAACGGCCTCGAGCACCCCCTAGATCTACTCCCTAGACCCAGTCGCCAACACGAGGCGAATTACTCCCTAAGTCCTACCCAAACCTAGTCGCCAACACGAGGCGAATTTATAAACCGATTACAATAAAAAGTGGTTACACATAAATATTAAAGTTAAGTAAAAACTCCCTAGAAGAATTCTGGAGATGGAGAATGTACAACCATGTATTCGCCGAGTGGGCCCCCAGATCTCGTGAGGTATTTTTGGCACCATTTTTTAGTATGATCCAGGGCAGGGAGAGAGGAGGGCGAGCGGTGGAGGTAGAGACCTCCCGCTCACCCAGCTCATGTAGGAGGCCAGCAAGCAGGGGGGCGAGCTCCTCTCGCCCCCACCCCCCCCCCCCCCCCGCCACTAGCAAAGGGGGCGAGACCCCCAGCGGGGGGGGGGGGGGGGGGGAGCTCATCCCTCCCCCCCCCGCCCCCAGCAAGCAGGGGGGCGAGCTCCTCTAGCCCCTCCCCCCCTCCCCCAGCAAGCAGGGGGGCGAGCTCCTCTCCCCCCACCCGCCCCTAGCAAAGGGGGTGAGACCCTCAGCCGGGGGGAGGGGGGAGCTCCTCTCGCCCCCGCCCCCAGCAAGCAGGAGGGGCGAGCTCCTCTCGCCCCCCTCCCCTAGTAAGGGGATGAGATCCCAGCAAGGGGAAGGCAGGGAGGAAGTCAGCCCCCTCACGCCCGGCCCCAGGAGGATGTTCTGGTATGCGTTTAGTGCCTCAGAACAACGGGATTTGGCTATTCGCAGGCCAAATCCGGGGGTATTTTGGTAATCTCGTAGCCCGGATTGTGGTTATTGGCAGACCAAGTTCAAAATCCTATAAATAGGAACAAGGGGGCACCATTTGGAGGGACTTCTCTCCAGATCTCTCTTTTGGCCTCTCTCCCCCCAAGTCTCTTTAGTGGGTGAGGAGAGCCTCCAAAGGTGCCCAAGCTTAGCATTGGCTTGGGAAGGGAAGCGCTCAACGATTTTTCGGGTGTGTGGTGGGACCTCCTCGCTAAGCCCTTGGCCTTGTTCCTAGTTCCTTATCCCCTTAGCCTAGAGCTCTCCCTTGGGGGGAGTAAGTGTTGGTCACCCCTCAACTTGTCAAGGGCCCAAACTCTACAGAGACTAAGTCTTGTTCTCAAGTCTTGGTTTCAACATTTATGGTGCGGTGAACGTGGAGGGTGACCAACTCAAGAAAATCTCAAGCTGAGCTCCATGGCTGGAGGTGGAGGAGGATCCGACCCAGGCCACTCGCAGCCCCCGGTGGCTGGAGTGACGTTGGAGATGTTTGAAAGTTTCAAGCGGGAGGTCCTGCAGACCTTGCAGCTAACTTTCGCCACGATAGGCGAAGGTAGGAGAGGAAGTGGTCCAGAGGTCCCGTCTCAGCAGGTGGGTGAGAGCCCTCCAGGCCAGCTATCCAGGAAAGAGGTGTCAGGAGGGGGCGAGTGGGGAGGTCCAAGACCTCCACTCGCCCAGCCCCAAGGGGGCGAGTGCGGAGGTCCCAGACCCCCACTCGCCCAGCCACAGGGGGGCGAGTGGGGAGGCAGCTAGCACCCACTCGCCCAGCCCCTTGGGGGGCGAGCAAGGGAAGCCCTCAGTGTGAATTGATCCTCTCGGCCCCGGTTCCAGAGGGGTTCGGGTGGCTGGAGATGTCTCTGTTGAAATTATTGAAGTGGAGTGGAAGGTGGCCGACGGTCTGATTATTGGAGACCGCAGAGACCGCGCGGTCTGTGCTGGTGCTCTGCCGGTCTGACTCTGCCGGTCTGGCTCTGGAGGTCTGGTGTGACCGGACGGTCTGTTCTTATTTGTTGCGGTCTGTTCCTGAGTTGTTCTGCTTGGTTGGCCTGTCTTCTTTGTTGGAAGACCGGGCGGTCTGTTCTGTGTAACCGCTTGACCGGGCGACTTATACAGGTCGATCTGGCAACTTGTCTGAAGTCGGCCAGATGTTCTTGGCTTACTCTTGGTGATCTAAGGAAGGAGTGGTCTTGAGTCTGCATGGCTTGTGCGCGGTCTTGTGTTCGCGCAGCTTGTGCGTGGTCTGCTGCTGATCTGCGGGCTTGGATAGGATGTTGTCCAAATGGAATGATCGCGCGGTCTGCTTTGTGAGACCGCTGGCGATCTGGCGGGTGGTAACTGTATCTCTTTTGTGGCAGTGACGACATCCATCTTGTCGCCTATAAATAGGGGTGCATGGTCCGTCATTTATAACGAGAACTGTAAGGACTAGAGCCTGGGTTGTTTCGTGCGGTCTCACTTTGAGGTCGGGCGGTCTCGGAAGCGAGTTGACTGTTTGTTGTGTTCGCAGGTTTGCGGTCAGCAGGTTGCGGTCTCCTTCCTTGGTGATTTCCCAGTGGCTTGAATATACAGTTCGGCAGCGGCTTGTCTGCGAACTGGTTTATGTTGTTCTTGTGCTGTTCGCAGCGAGCTCGGTGATCAGGTGACCTTCAGCGGTTAAGCGATCAGAGTTGCGGTCTGGCGACAGCTTCAGTTCTTTGTTCAACTCAATAAGCTCCAGTTCGTGTGGTTTGAGGTGGCGGTCTGGTAGTGAAGGTCAAGCCGGGTGTTCTGAGCAGCGGTCTTGCCTGTTTTCTGTTCGTGCGGTCTCAGGTCAAGCCGGGCGATTTCTAGAGTCGAGCGGTCTGTGCGGTCTCTGCTTGTCAAGCCGCCAGATTTGTTTTTGGTGTGTTTTGTTTCTCTCTCCTTCGTGATTCTTACGAATCATGTCTCGCCATGTATGTCTCGCACTGTAATCAAGTATTGTGATTCAATAAAGTCTATTGTGTTGTTGTGTGGTATTGTGGTTGTTTGGCTATAACTCAGTTGACGCAACTCCTGCTTACTCTTAAACGATTCAAATAAAAAATTTTAACATGGTATCAGAGGGAGGTTCTTGGAGTGGATAAGCAGTGGTCAACTTGAGTTGCCATCGTCTTTGTGAAGAAGAGACCACATAGATTGCCATGGAAGGTTGATACGCAAGAGGGCTTGGTATTGAAGTCCTCACAACGACTAACTACAAAAATGGAGGTCGTGTATGGAGAGTTACTTACTTGGCGAGGATCTATGGGAGATAGTTGGAGGAGAAGTCACACAGGAAGTGTTTCTAGCAGGAGATAATATGGCAGAGGTGAGACTTTGGATTAGGACTAATGCTAAGGCCGAGTTCACGCTCAAGAGGGCTATCTCACCAGACCTATTTGATCACATCATTGGATGTAAAAATGCTGCTGAGATTTGGACGTCTTTGGACGTGTTGTTTAATAAGAAGAATGTAGCTCGGCTACAGTTTCTTGAAAATGAGTTGGCGAAGGCCTCTCAAGGTGATCTTTCTATTTCAACCTTCTTTCTTAAGATGAAGAACCTCACAACAGAGATTTCTGCATTGGACCCTGATGAGCCCATCACAGAGGCAAAACTGAAGAGGCATATCAACCGTGGGTTGCGGAAGGAGTATCTTTCCTTTGTGACTTCAGTTCAGGGTTGGGCAAATCAACCATCTCTGTTGGAGCTGGAAAACTTACTTGCTTCGCAGGAAAGTTTGGCAAGACATTTGGCGGGGACTTCTATCTCCGGGGGAGATAGTGATGTGTTGTTCTCTGGGAAGAAGCAGAAGTGGGCGAAGAAGAAGCCAGTTCATGATGGACCCTCTACTTCAGGTCAGCAGGATAGGGGTTATGCTTCTAAGTCTGATGGGAAGAAGAAGGGAGAGGGACCAAGGTGCTTCAGGTGTAATAAGACCGGCCACTTCAAGAAGGATTGCCGGGTTAATCTTCAGTCGGGACATGCAGTGGAGAAGGAGAAGCCAAAGTCTGATGAAGCTGGATGGGGAGGAGCCTTTGCGGCTAATATGACGGCCATGCCCGTTAAGGCCTTGGCTGTCATCAACTTTGAAGAGGATTGGATCGTGGATTCAGGGTGTGGGCATCACCTCACCGGGGATAAATCAAAGTTCTCTTCTTTGGTGCCTTACTCAGGTAATGATGTTATCATTACGGCTGATAATTCTGTTCATGCAGTAGAACAAGAAGGTGTTGTCTCTTTGAGCAGTGATAAGGGTCCACTCACTTTAAGGAGTGTTTATCATGCGCCTGGTATGAAGAAGAATCTCTTCTCTGTGACCAATGCGGTCGATGCTGGTTATCACGTTCTGTTTGGCCCAACAGAAGTGAAGTTTCTTAAAACTCAACCGGAGATAAAGGGAGATGTTATTCATGTTGGAAAGAGGGTAAAGGACTTGTTCGTGTTATCAACAAGTACCTATGTTGATAAAATGAAGACCAATGATAGCGCGGCTATCTGGCATGAAAGGTTGGGGCATGTAGGCATGGAGAAATTGAAGGCTATGGCGGTAAGGGGCCTTGTCAAGGGCTTGCCTAGCTTGTCCTCTTATGGAGACGGTCATGTTTGTGCGGGATGTCAGTTTGGTAAGTCTCATCGACTTCCATTTGATAAGTCGCAAACAAGATGCAAAGCGCCGTTGGAGTGCATTCACGGTGATTTGATGGGACCGACTGCCACCCCAAGCCTTGGAGGCAACAAATATATATTGGTGTTGATTGACGATTACACCAGATATGTCTGGGTGTATTTTCTAAAAAGGAAGTCAGAAGCTTTTGCGAAGTTCGTGGAGTTCAAGGAGCTGGTGGAAGGTCGGTTTGGCCTGCGGGTGAAACAATTGAGAACTGACAATGGTGGGGAGTGATGACGCAAATCTCCGACACTGCTATAGGCGGTAGTAAGACTGCGGCACGAAATGGCAATGTACCGATCGTTCAAGTAATATAAAATGGGAATGAATCCCCAAGTATCGATCTCTCAAGGAACACAGTAAGGTGGAGTTAACGTTCGAGGAAGGACTTGAGATCGAAGTCCAGCGATAGGTGGAGTGCGGACGAAAGGGATTTGGTTTGTGAATAATAAAATAAAATATTACAACTACTCCTATGCAATGCCGCTATGCAAAGCTTCGCTCGGCGGGATGGAAGACTACATAGGCCTTGAGCGCACTACTTCGTTGGGCGGATGGACGAGTAGGCTAGCGGAATCGAACTATGCAGGCCTTGAGCGCGCTGCTTCGTAGGGCGAGATGGATTACACGGGCCGCGATGCCACGCTTCGATAGGCGGATGGACGAGTAGGCTAACGGAATGAGGGTCGCAAACACCTCATCGACAAAAACGCCACTAGCAATTGCTAGTGCGGCACCGGACACGGTGGTGGAGTGGAAAATGGATGGCGGCGCACCTCATTAACACATATGAACTAAATATAACTTCACATAAACATGAAATTAAGATTACAAGCACGATTCATAGTGCTCATCATCAATACATGAGAGATCTAGCTACAAACACATCAACAAGACAAGAACAAGGCAAGAAATCGACCGAATCCGAAGTCTCGTTGTAGATTCAAGGTTGGAATCGCCGGGTTGTCAATCCGCGTCCAAGCTCGGTCCGCAACTACGTCCGTGGTAGAAAGAGCTGTCACTACTCTCCAATGAGCCCGTCTTCTTCGTGTCACGATCCCGTAGAGGTTGCAAACTTCCTCTTGCTTGATGTTGATGACGGCTAAACCTTCCTTGAAACTCTAGGATGAAGGAGGAGGCCGAGAGGAAGCTCCGGCTCAAGAATGGCATGAAGAACAAGCCCGGAGCACCTCCCGATGGTGGGCGGCGATGGAGGGGCGAAATCGGGCGCTCTGGAGCAGGAAACGACGGACTGGTGGAATAAAATGCGGAGGTCCCGACCTAAATCGCGAGAAGGAATATTTATAGGCGCTGGAATAAACAGTGCGCACGGTCATTGGCGCACGACCAGTGGTCGTGCGCGCTGGAATCCTGTGATCGTGCGCCTGCCTGGGTGGAGCCTGCAATGAAAGAAATTTATAAAATACCATGTTCGCACGACCAGTGGTGCATGACCGGTGGTCGTGCGCACTATCGTAGGTGCTCGTGCGCACTGGTCGAAATAGAACTCATAAAATTGATGTTAAGTGCGCACGCACAGTGGCGCACGACCGGTGGTCGTGCGCACTATCGTAGGTGGTCGTGCGCACTGTCTGAGACAGAACTCAAAAAATAGGGTTAAGTGCACACGATCAGCAGCGCACGACCAGTGGTCGTGCACAATAGAAACATCGATCGTGCACATTGTTCCTGTACAGAATTGTATCGGGAACACCTGCACGACTCCTGTTCCAGCACAACCACGAATCCAGCCACTGAAAGTGGCACTTAACAATGCATGAAAACTACTAAAGAAGAAGAACATGAAATAACACCAAAAACGGGCCTAGAGGTGCACTTAGCATGGTGTATCAAATATGAGTGAAAACATGTCTAAAGTGAAGTGCATAGACTAGAAAATCGGCCCAGATGAGTCCATAAATGTGTATATATTTGGGACTCATCACACCCCCAGACTTAACTGTTTGCGCGTCCCGAGCAAACCATCTCTCGCGGACAGGAAAAACATAAGCTGGCGAAGAAATTATCAAGCGGAGTACCATGCGAAGTCGCATGCTCATGTGCGTAGAAGTACAATAGACAAAATTTCTAATTATACATTTTAGTTTATACTTTTCTTAGGGGCGTATTTATATATTACATTTACTCAAAAAGTGAATCACGGTGAATCATAAGGTCGTACATAGGAAGAAAGTAAACTGAACGCTGAGGCGAGCATTGCCAAAGATCGGGGCTCGGGACAACTCCATTGAAATCCATCAATGTCGGTGACCATAAGCTTGCCCGTTCGCACTCTCTCCACGGAACTGGTTTGACTCAAATGCGTGAATCAATAGGACTTAAGGTTTTAGATGAGGCTTGGGTTTAGGTGAGGTAAACAAATATAAACATGAAGGCTTAGAACACAAAAACCCAAATGAGCAAATGCATAACACTATCCAAGTAGCCAAAAAAACACGCGGATGCACCACACCCCCAGACTTAGACTTAATAACATGGGTGTGTGCACCGCCTACTCCCAAACATATATTTTTACACAGATTTTTCATTAAAGCTCATATCTTTTTTTTTCTTTTCACTTCTTTTCTTTTTCTCATTTTCTTCTTTTCTTTTCATATCATTTTCAGCAGCTAAACAATAAAACACATCCACATCTTCACAAACATATCACCAAATCAACAACCAAACTCATGAAAATAATAAACAGCTAAAGCTCAGCCTTGGGTGTGCGACTAGGATTGGCATTTAGGCTTTGGTGAGACAACAGTGGGGCTGAATCAAAGAAAGGGTAGGCACAACTGGGCTGACAAGGATAAAGCGATTGGAGTGGGCACAAAGGCTCAACCGGGCCAAAATGATGGCCTATATCACATTCACGCAATTGACTAACCGTATACCCATGCTTCAAGAATCGCTTGGGGCAAGTTCTAGCCACCGAGAAAGATAATCCTTCCTCCCGACTCGAGCAATATGAGGCTAACAAACGTCTACACACATTCCTGTGCTACCGTTTGATTCACACCGGATTCACCAATTTTGAGTAGAGTAAACAATATTTACGCTAATAGAAAAAATATAAACTAAAAGCATAAAAAGAAATTGAATCTACACGAATTTCTAAACGAGACATGAGCACTCGACTAGGAGCACTACAGGAGTCAACATTTTACTCCGCCTCATAATCCTAAGCCAGCACAATGATTTTCCAAATCACACAAAAAGACAAATTCACCTCGCGACGTGCCAACGGCTAAGCGCGCTCAAGTGGGTGCTGTGGTGTGCAATGAAAACGAACAACAATTTCCAATAAGCTAAAATAAAAGTACTTCTAGCATGCTATGCGAGAGTGCACGTGAGTGGGCACAAAAATTGCTCACCCCCAGACTTAAACTAAACAATCCACAAAATATATGACATGAAAATCAGAAAAGGCCAGGGAAAGAGAGTACCCAGTGCTCAGAAATGAGCACACCAGAAGATTGGCGTGTAAGCTAAAATGAGCCGCAGCGTCCGCCATCCAGAAAAGATACCTGCAGGGGTCAGCTCCGCAGAAACAAAAGAAAGTAGAAAACTGAAAAAAAAATACTACTAACTAAACATTATTAGATGAAATAAAAATGCAGAAAAGAAAGATAACTACTAGGGTTATTGTCATCCCAGCACGACTTATTCAAAAACTAAAGGTTCTAGCTAATGGGCATATGAAAAAGGAAATGAACAGGTAAATGTTCTAATACGCGTGTCGGTAGCGGGTACCGATACGGCGACAGAACAGTTACTCCTCTACCCAAATAATAATAATACCTACATAACGCAGGTAGAGGAAACAGAAAGCAAGAAGAGGAGGAGATATCCTCACTCAACTCACCAAACACATCATTGCCTAGCAAGGTGTCGTCAACAGGGAGGTGGCAGGAGGAAAAGGCAATGAGTAGAGCTTCCTCTACGGAGGGGGAATCAACCTCCTCACATGAGAGGATGCTCTCATCATTGACTTGAGCAAAAAGCTCCAAGTCCTCCTGAAGTACCTGTGAAGATTCAACCTGCACAGACTCAGATGAAGGAAGGGGATCAAGAAATAAAGAGGACGAAGAACATAAAGAAACATCAATCGGGGGAATGATACCGGTCTCACTCCCATCAGGTTGGGTAAGTAAAATAATGTTTGCATTGTCATCAATGCTACAAGATTCGGCGGGATCAACGGTGGCCAGGCTTAGGATTTGGACTTCCTCCACCGGTGCTGAGGAAAACTCCTCTTCACCTAGAAGGTTGTCCTCCTTCATAGGAATAGGCACAACACTCAGATCACCCACCTCATCCTGCGACACATCATCAACAATGTCGTCAGAGACGAGTATAGTATGCATAACAGGGGGAGGAGTAGTGCTCGGATAAAAGTCGAGCACTGATTCCTCACAAAGAATTGAATCCACTAGAGGTGGTGGATGCACATGGAGAATAGGCTCAGCAATGTCGGTGCATAGATTAGTCGCACATCCGGTGACCATGTCCATGCCATACCCTTCAAGATGTGAAGTGACAAAGACACATAACCGGATGTTGAAGGTGTGCCGCCAGAGTTAGGAGTTGGGACGATCCGGATATCCGGCTAGTCATCCTCAACCAATTGGCGAAGATACTCGGCACAGTCCTTCAAGACATGATCAGTGCTCCGACAAAACCGGCACTGCCTTGCGGGCTTCTTTGGCACAGCGGGGGCTGAAGCCGAAAAGAAGTATGACGGTAAAGGCTCAGCAGAGTAGTCATAAGACTTACGCGCACTATATGTAGTACCAGACGAAGTCGGTGCTCCATATGCTGGGCTATACAAATTATGCCTACTATTCTCCGTAGGGCATTCATCACTAGAGTGGGAGGTATCTCTACACCAACGGCAACGGATATTGAGATGTGCCCACATAGTGCGAAGATAAAACGATTCAAAATAAAAATGTTATTGTGCAAAATACTACACCTAACAGAAATTACTAAAGCAACCTAATAAAAAAAACAAGAAAAAGGGATAAAAAGAACAGAAATAAAATAAAAGATGCAATATACAAATGGAAGGGCTTCTCTCTCAGATTCTCCCTCTCAACAAAAAAACTCACACGACTGTATTCCCCGGCAACAGCGCCAAAAACTTGATGACGCAAATCTTGCACACCGCTATAGGCAGTAGCAAGACTGCGGCACGAAACGGCAGTGTACCGATCGTTCAAGTAATATAAAATGAGAATGAATCCCCAAGTATCGATCTCTCAAGGAACCCATTAAGGTGGAGTTAACGTTCGAGGAAGGACTTGAGATCGAAGTCCAGCGATAGGTGGAGTGCGGACGAAAGGGATTTGGTTTGTGAATAATAAAATAAAATATTACAACTACTCCTACGCAATGCCGCTATGCAAAGCTTCGCTCGGCGGGATGGAAGACTACGTAGGCCTTGAGCGTACTACTTCGTTGGTCGGATGGACGAGTAGGTTAGCGGAATCAAACTATGCAGGCCTTGAGCGCGCTGCTTCGTAGGGAGAGATGGATTACACGGGCCGCGATGCCACGCTTCGATAGGCGGATGGACGAGTAGGCTAACAGAATGAGGGTCACAAACACCTCGTCGACAAGCACGCCACTAGCAATTGCTAGTGCGGCACCGGACACGGTGGTGGAGTGGAAAATGGATGGCGGCGCACCTCATTAACACATATGAACTAAATATAACTTCACATAAACATGAAATTAAGATTACAAGCACGATTCAAAGTGTTCATCATCAATACATGAGAGATCTAGCTACAAACACATCAATAAGAGAAGAACAAGGCAAGAAATCGACCAAATCCGAAATCTCGTTGTAGATTCACGGTTGGAATCGCCGGGTTGTCAATCCGCGTCCAAGCTCGGTCCGCAACTACGTCCGGGGTAGAGAGAGCTGTCACTACTCTCCAATGAGCCCATCTTCTTCGTGTCACGATCCGGTAGAGGTTGCAAACTTCCTCTTGCTTGATGGCGATGGCTGCTAAACCTTCCTTGAAACTCTAGGATGAAGGAGGAGGCCGAGAGGAAGCTCCGGCTCAAGAATGGCATGAAGAACAAGCCCGGAGCACCTCCCGATGGTGGGCGGCGATGGAGGGCCGAAATCGGCGCTCTGGAGCAGGAAACGGCGGACTGGCGGAAGAAAATGCGGAGGTCCCGACCTAAATCGCGAGCAGGAATATTTATAGGCGCTGGAATAAACAGTGTGCACGGTCATTGGCGCACGACCAGTGGTCGTGCGCGCTGGAATCCTGTGATCGTGCGCCTGCCTGGGTGGAGCATGCAATGTAAGAAATTTATAAAATACCATGTTCGCACGACCAGTGGTGCACGACCGGTGGTCGTGCGCACTATCGTAGGTGGTCGTGCGCACTGGTCGAAACAAAACTCATAAAATTGATGTTAAGTGCGCACGCACAGTGGCGCACGACCGGTGGTCGTGCGCACTATCGTAGGTGGTCGTGCGCACTGTCCGAGACATAACTCAAAAAATAAGGTTAAGTGCACACGATCAGCGGCGCATGACCAGTGGTCGTGCGCAATAGAAACAGCAATCGTGCGCAGTGTTCCTGTACAGAATTGTACCGGGAACACCTGCACGACTCCTGTTCCAGCACAACCACGAATCCAGCCACTGAAAGTGGCACATAACAATGCATGAAAACTACTAAAGAAGAAGAACATGAAATAACACCAAAAACGGGCCTAGAGGTGCACTTAGCATGGAGTATCAAATATGAGTGAAAACATGTCTAAAGTGAAGTGCATCGACTAGAAAATCGGCCCAGATGAGTCCATAAATGTGTATATATTTGGGACTCATCAGGGAGTTCACCTCTGGTGAGTTCTCAAGTTTTTGTAGGAAGCACGGCGTTCGGAGAGAGCTCACTTATGCCCATACTCCACAGCAAAATGGCATTGCGGAGAGGAAGATTTGTTATCTGACGGAAACCTGCAAATGCTGGCTTCATGCCAAGAGTATCCAAAAGTCCTTCTGGTCGGAGGGAATGTCTTGTGCGGCTTACGTCATCAATAGGATGCCTCTAAGTCCTATCAACATGAAGACCCCTCACGAACTGATGTTCAAGGAGAAGCCGAGTGTTGCACACCTTCGGGTGTTCGGGTCAACCTGTTTTGTGCATATCCCTGATGCTCTTTGGACAAAGCTAGATGTGAAAGCAAAGAAGCTAGTCTTTGTTGGATATGATGAGCAGAAGAAGGGATGGAGATGCATGGATCCTGAGACACGGAGATCAATTGTATCTCGGGATGTGGTGATCAATGAGGTGACTTCCTACAAGGGGAGTTAAGGAGTTGAACTACCGGAGAGCAGGTTTGATGAAGAAGGAAAGGCTGCTGGAAATCTTCAAGTGGAGATGCCTGTTTCACCAGGAGCTCCAGCTGTGTCAAGCTCTGAGATGGAGGCTTCAGGTTCTGGAAGCACCGGGAGCGACGCTCCAAGTTCGTCTGGAAAAGGAGCTAGCACAAAAGAAGCAGCTGAGGAGGTGGTTAGTCAGGAGCAACCTCTTAGGAGGTCGAAGAGGACTATTAAGCCACCGGATCGATACAGAGGAGGAAATATGGTGATCTTCGTCTCATGTTTCTTTGCTGGTCCCTTGGATGAGAGGGAGCCGTCGAGCTTTGAGAAGGCCAAAGGCTTGAAGTAGTGGGACATTTCTATGCAAGAGGAGATGGATGCTCTAAAGAAGACTGAGACTTGGTCTCTTATGCCCAGGCCCAAGGGCATTACCCCTGTGACAAGCAAATGGGTTTAGAAGCTCAAGAAGAAAGCTGACGGCACGATCGAGCGATACAAGGCTCGCCTTGTGGCTCGCGGGTTCTCACAGTTGTATGGAGAAGATTATGATGAGACGTTCAATCCAGTGGCAAAAATGATTTTGGTCCGATTTGTTATTGCTTTAGCGACATCCAGTGGATGGGAGATTTGGCAGCTCGACGTTAAGAATGCCTTCTTATATGGCCAGATCGACAAGGATATATTTATGATCCAACCACCGGGCTTCATTTCAGAGGATTGTCCGGACTACGTCTGCAAACTGAAGAAGGCCCTATATGGGTTGAAGGAAGCGCCTCGGGCATGGTATGGGAAGATCGCGGAGTATCTTCTATTTTGTGGGTTCTTTGCTTCGGACTCTGATTCTAGCTTGTTCGTCAAGAAGGAGGGGGCGCTTAGGGTTATTGTTCTGCTGTATGTGGATGACATGATTGTCACCGGGAACTCGAAGGAGGCAGTAACGAGGCTGAGAGTCGAGCTTGCTATCAGGTTTGAGATGAAGGATCTGGGTGTTTCAACATTTCCTTGGACTCGAGGTTCAGAGGCGGGGAGCGGAGTGCTCGTTTCTCAGGATGGATATGCGGAGCGGATCGTTCAACGATTCGGCATGGAGGAAGGGAAGAGCAGCTCTATACCTCTGGAACAACATCATAAACTTCGGAAGGATGAGGGAAGAGTTCTATCTGATCCGTTGGTGTTCCGAGCTCTGGTTGGGAGCTTGATCTATTTGACCATCACGAGGCCTGATATTGCTTATGCAGTTGGAAAAGTGAGTCGGTACATGGAGAAGCCACGGAAGCCTCATCTTCGAGCGGCAAAAGGAATTTTGAAGTATGTGAAGTTGACCTCTGATTTGGGTCTCCTATATAGGAGAGGGTCAAGCTTGGAGTTGCTTGGATATATGGATGCTGATTACGGGGGAGACGTGGATGATCGGAGATCAACGTCTGGTTATGTATTTATGACGGGCCCCATAGCTATTTCTTGGTGTAGCAAAAAGCAGAACTCATTATCTGTATCTACCACAGAAGCGGAATATAAGGCTTCGGCCTTGGCAGCTAAGGAAGCCGTTTGGCTCAGGAGGTTGGTGGAGGATGTTCATGAAGAGGTTCGAGGTCCCAATATGCTACGCGGGGACAATGAGAATGCTCTTAAGCTGGTTAATAATCCAGTTTATCACGCGAGGACCAAGCATATTGAGAATGAGCACCATTTCATTCGTAAAAAGGTGTTGGGAGGATCTCTTATGGTCGAGCATGTTTGGAGTGCGGACAATGTTGCAGACATCTTCACAAAGCCGCTGGTGAAGGGACCGTTTACTCGATTGCGGAGTTTGCTCGGGCTAGTTTCCACTTCCCACTTCAAGGGGGAGTGTTGAAATTGTTGAACTGGAGTGGAAGGTGGCCGACGGTCTGATTATTGGAGACCATAAAGACCACGTGGTCTGCGCTGGTGCTCTACCGGTCTGACTCTGCCGGTCTGTCTTTGGAGGTCTGGTGTGACCGGCCAGTCTGTTCTTATTTGCTGCGGTTTGTTCCCGAGTTGTTCTGCTTGGTTGTCCTGTCCTCTTTGTTGGAAGATCGGGCGGTCTGTTCTCTATAACCGCTTGACCGGGCGGCTTATACAGGTCGATCTGGTGACTTGTCTGAAGTCGGCCAGATGTTCTTGGCTTGCTCTTGGTGATCTAATGAAGGAGTGCTCTTGAGTCCGCATGGCTTGAGCGCGGTCTTGTGTTCGCGCGGCTTGTGCGCGGTCCGCTGCTGATCTGCGGGCTTGGACAGGATGATGTCCAAATGGTCTGATCGCGCGGTCTGCTTTGTGAGACCGCTGGCGATCTGGAGGATGGTAACTGTATCTCTTTTGTGGCGGTGATGACATCCGTCTTGTCGCCTATAAATAGGGGTGCATGGTCCATCATTTATAACGAGAACTGTAAGGACTAGAGACTGGGTTTTTTCGTGCGGTCTCACTTTGAGGTTGGTCGGTATCGGAAGCGAGTTGACTGTTTGTTGTGTTCGCAGGTTTGCGGTCAGCAAGTTGCGGTCTCCTTCCTTGGTGATTTCCCAGCGGCTTGAATAAACAGTTCGGCAGCGGCTTGTCTGCGAACTGGTTTATGTTGTTCTTATGCTATTCGCAGTGAGCTCGGTGATCAGGCGACCTTCAGCGGTTAGGCGATCAGAGTTGCGGTCTGGCGACAGCTTCAGTTCTTTATTCAACTCAATATGCTCCAGTTCGTGCGGTCTGAGGTGGCGGCCTGGCAGTGCAGGTCAAGCCGGGTGTTCTGAGCTACGGTCTTGCCTGTTTTCTGTTCGTGCGGTCTCTGGTCAAGCCGGGCAATTTCTGGAGTCGAGCGGTCTGTGCGGTCTCTGCTTGTCAAGCCGCCAGATTTGTTTTTGGTGTGTTTTGTTTCTCGCTCCTTCGTGATTCTTATGAATCATGTCTTGCCATATATCTCTCGCACTGTAATCAAGTATTGTGATTCAATAAAGTCTATTGTGTTGTTGTGTGGTATTGTGGTTGTTTGGCTATAACTCAGTTGATGCAACTCTTGCTTACTCCTAAACGATTCAAATCAAAAATTTTAACAGTCTCACTACTCTGGAAAGGATGACCCCGTCCTGCACCTGCATTAGTTTGAGGACATGCTCTCCATCAGACCCATGTCAGACGCTTTCAAGTGTCAACTCTTTGCGACAACTCTGAAGGAGAAGGCTAGAGATTGGTTCCTCTAACTCCCTACGGGATACATTTATGCCTTCAAAGAATTGCGTCGAGTTTTCCTGCTATGCTTCTCGACGTCAAGGAAGAGGAAGAAAGATGCCGAAACACTTTTCAAGATCAAGCAAGAGCCAGAGGAGTCACTGGCTCACTATGTTGACCGGTTCCAAGAGGAGGTTCTCCTCACCCAAGAGGTGTCAGGCTACACCCTCCAGCTCGCTTTCATCGTGGGGCTGCGGGGAGGATTTTTCAAGATGGACCTCAAGAGGAGAGCTCTTTCATCTTTTGAGGAGTTAATGGAAAGGGTGGTAGAGGAAGTCGGGAGTGACGAGGCCAACCCAGAATTCGCAAGAAGGTTGGCCAGGCTGAATGAGCCGGAGGCAAGGTAGTAGGGGGGGAGGGTAGGGGCTCCTAATAGGAAGTTCGACCAAGAGGAGGACAACTTCTAGTGAGTGGGGCCGACCTCCCAGGATGAAGTCAGGGACCAAAGTCACCCTCTCCACCACCTCAGCAAACCAGGGTGATCGGCTACAGAAGAAGAAATCGTAACGGAGGAAGAGGGGGAGTCCAGGAAGAGTTACCTTACTGTGACTTCCACGATGAGGACGGTCACGCGACATCCACCTGCCCCGTGTTCTTGGAAATGAGGGAGGCAAGGCGTCCAAAGTCGCAGAGTCAGTAACTAGAGGAGGTCGAGGAGGACCATGCCTGGGAGTAGGAGTCCGAGCCCCGGTCTCGGTGCTTAGCTTTGTCTTTAAATCCATGTACTATGATGGTTTATTTCCTTACTTAGTTTTTCTTGCATGTAACCGGATTACTGATGTAATCAAAGTTTTTCAAAGTTCTTTTCCCCTCGGACGGTTCCGATGACCAGGCTCTCACTAGCCGGCAGGGTAGGTTGACCTCCCAGGGAGGCTAAGTTCTTTTCCCCTCGGATGGTTCCGCTGACCGGGCTCTCACTAGCCGGCAGGGCAGGTTGACCTCCCAGGGAGGCTATGATCTTCTCCCCTCAGACGATTCTGCTGACCAGGCTCTCACTAGTCGGCAGTGCAGGTTGACCTCCCAGGGAGGCTATGTTCTTTTCCCCTCGGACGGTTCCGCTGAGCGGGCTCTCACTAGCCGGCAGGGCAGGTTGACCTCCAAGGGAGGCTAAGTTCTTTTCCCCTCGGACGGTTCCACTGATCGGGCTCTCTCTAGCCGGCAGGGCAGGTTGACCTCCCAGGGAGGCTATGTTCTTTTCCCCTCGAAGGGTTCCGCTGACCGAGCTCTCACTAGCCGGCAGGGCAGGTTGACCTCCCAGGGAGGCTAAGTTCTTTTCCCCTCGGACGGTTCCGCTGTCCGGGCTCTCACTAGCCGGCAGGGCAGGTTGACCACCCAGGGAGGCTATGTTCTTTTCCCCTCGGACGGTTCTGCTGACCGGGCTCTCACTAGCCGGCAGGGCAGGTTGACCACCCAGCGAGGCTAAGTTCTTTTCCCCTCGGACGGTTCCGCTGATCGGTCTCTCACTAGCCGGCAGGGCAGGTTGACCTCCCACGGAGGCTATGTTCTTTTCCCCTCAGACAGTTCAACGGACCGGGCTCTCACTAGCCGGTAGGGCAGGTTGACCTCCCAGGGAGGCTATGTTCTTTTCCCCTCAGACGGTTCCGCTGACCGGGCTCTCACTAGCTGGCAGGGCAGGTTGACCTCCCAGGGAGGCTATGTTCTTTTCCCCTCGGACGGTTCCGCTGACCGGGCTCTCACTAGCCGGCAGGGCAGGTTGACCTCCCAGGGTGGCTAAGTTCTCTTCTTCTCGGATGGTTCCGCTTACCGGTCTCTCTCTAGCCGACAGGGCAGGTTGACCTCCCAGGAGAGCCTTAGTAAATTTTAACCAGGATGAAGGGGAGTCTTCTCAATTTCTTTCGGCGCCACTCATCGAATGTGCAGGGTTGGACTTTTCTTTCTGAGGGTGTACCTCGCTAGAAAAGAGCGGGGATTGTGTGCAACCCTGTATTCGCCGAGCGGGCTCCCAGATGTCGTGAGGTATTTTTGGCATCATTTTTTAGTATGATCCAGGGCAGGGAGAGAGGAGGGCGAGTGGTGGAGGTAGAGACCTCCCGCTCACCCAGCTCATGTAGGAGGCCAACAAGAAGGGGGGGGCGAGCTCCTCTCCCCCCCGCCCCTAGCAAAGGAGGCGAGACCCCCAGTAAGGGGGGGGGGGGGGGGGGGGCGAGCTCCTCTCGCCCCGCCGCCCCAGCAAGCAGGGGGGGCAATCTACTCTTGCCCCCCGCATGCAGGGGAGGCGAGCTCCTCTCACCCCGCCGCCCCTAGCAAAGGGGGAGAGACCCCCTGCGGGGGGGGGGGGGGGGGGGGCGAGCTCCTCTCGCCCCCAGCAAGCAGGGGAGCGAGCTCCTCTCGCCCCCAGCAAGCAGGGGAGCGAGCTCCTCTCGCCCCCACCCCTATCAAAGGGGGCGAGACCCCCAGCGGGGGAGGGCCGAGCTCCTCTCCCCCCCGCCCTTAGTAAGCAGGGGGGCGAGCTCCTCTCGCCCCCGCCCCCAGCAAGCAGGGGGGGAGAGCTCCTCTCTCCCCCCCGCCCCCAGCAAGGGGGACGAGATCCCAACAGGGGGGAGGCAGGGAGGAAGTCAGCCCCCTCGCGCCCGGCCCCGGGAGGATGTTATGGTCTGCGTTTAGTGCCTTAGGACAGCGGGATTTGGCTATTCGCAGGCCAAATCTGGGGATATTTTGGTAATCTCATAGGCCGCATTGTGGTTATTGGCAGACCAAGTTCAAAATCCTATAAATAGGACCAAGGGGGCACCATTTGGAGGGACTTCTCTCCAGATCTCTCTTTTGGCCTCTCTCCCCAAGTCTATTTAGTGGGTTAGGAGAGCCTCCAAAGGTGACCAAGCTTAGCATTGGCTTGGGAGGGGAAGCGCTCAACGATCTTCTGGGTGTGTGGTGGGACCTCCTCGCTAAGACCTTGGCCTTGTTCCTAGTTCCTTATCCCCTTAGCCTAGAGCTCTCCCTTGGGGGGAGTAAGTGTTGGTCTCCCCTCAACTTGTTGAGGGCCCGAACTCCACATAGACTAAGTCTTGTTCTCAAGTCTTGGTTTCAACAGCGAAGGCACGCTGAATATTCTTGAAGTCGAAGCGTGTGTTCTTCGTGTTGTGTAAGTGTTGATCTGGTCCTCCTTGAATTCTTTGCTTGAATATGAGTGCGAGATGATAGTCTGGAAAATATGACCTTGACTGAGTATCTGAAGTGCTGGACAAGGGCTCTTGTTGATCAGTAGTAAGAGACGTCTAAATCATCCAATTTATAGACTTTGAGCTAATGCCGGCATTAAGTGCTACCACCTGGCGTTGACCATGTATAACAACATATTGATGGCTCGGATCATCAGAAGAGGAAGGAGATTCTACACTTTCAGAAATGTTTTATTTTAGGAAATATCAATGTCGGCGTTAAGGCTAACGCGGGAGTTGGGCAAATCATTCCTAAAGTTCCTCTTGCAATCCTGGCTGCTTTCTCCTTGCCAAATTCGTCGACCGGATAGCGCCCAACGTTAAGACTAACGCCTAGCATTGAGTTTCTTTCTTTAATCAGCTGGCACGCCATTTCGTCGAACATCAGCTTTGTCGAACGTCTCATTTCGTTGAACGCAGTTCTATTTCATCGAACGCCACTCATTTCATCGAACGGGCTTCTTTGTTCGTCGAACACAATTTTCGTCGAACGCCGTTTTCGTCTAGCGCTATCGCCCAGCGTTATGCTTAACTCCTGGCATTAAACAGCTTTCAAT